>OZ014525.1:360768778-362037944 GCA_963966055.1 Lathyrus aphaca | reverse complement strand
TAAAAATAAAATAAATAAAATTATGAATAAATTAAATTAATTTCGTGCAAGCCATTATGAAATGAATTGGGTCACAATTTGGGCAGCCCATTTGGAAAGAATTACTTTTAAGCCTCCATTTTCAACATAAACCATCACAAAATTTCCCAACTTTGCAAGGGCACATCTCCCTCAATTTTAAAGGTATGAGGGTGTTCTTGGACTTTTTGGAAAGCTTGAAGAGTCCTCTAAACAACCCCATTGGTTTCAGGTCCATATCATTTACCAATCTCAAGTTATGCCCTTTTGAAGTTGTTGACTTTTTGTTGACTTTTGAAATGACCTATAATGTCTTAGATCATATCTTTCAAATGAAGCATTTTTGGGCTTAACCTTCAACATCAAAGTTGTAGAGAATTCAATTTCCTTCAAAATGAGCTTTGGATGGAGACTTGGTGATGAAGCATGTGAAAGTTATGGCTGGTCAAAGTTCAGTTGACTTTTACTGAGGAAACCCTAATTTAGAAACTCCTGATTACTGATGATCTGGAATCTCCTTGATGAATCATGATCAACCCTTGATCAAATGATGAATTTTACTTCATATACTTGATGTTGGCAAAAAATCATGAAGTTTGACTTTGGTTTGACCACAGTTGACCTCAGTTTGACTTTTTGACTGTATTGACTGATTTTGACTTATCTGATCATCTGACTGAGCAAACTTTTGAGAAAAGTCTTGAAACTTGACATGGGGGTTCTTATACACATATAAGATGTTATTAAACTCACTTGAGGTATTGGAAGTCCATTTAGCCTGATTAAAGTCAAAACCCTAGTTTTGGATGCACTGCTTAGGAGGTGCATTGTCTGAGGGAATTATCAACTTCTTTGACCAATTGTGAACTTTGTGAACCTTGTGAACCTTCATAAAGTGTCTTGTGATACTCATGGGAAGTATTGTGAAGCTGGTGAACCTTGTGAACCTCATGAAGTGGCTTTGTAGACCTTATGATCCTCAGGGAAGCTTTGTAATCATTGTGTAACTTGTGAACCTTGTGAACCTTCAAGAAGTAACTTGTGGACTTCATGAACCTCAAGAAAGGTCTTGTAAATGTAGAGAAACTTGTGAACCTTGTGAACCTCATGAAGTGGATTTGTAGACCTCATGAACCTCATGAAAGGTATTGAAAGCATTGTGGAACTTGTGAACCTTGTGAACCTTCAAGAAGCACAAAGTCTTGTATTGTGAGGGCAAATTTTGGGGTGCAACAGCTGCCCCTGTTCAATTTTCTGAAACCTGAGGGGTTAGATTGGTATATTTACCAGTCGTGACCTGGAAGGTTGAAGGGGATTGAACACAAAAGCCCAAAAATTTGCACTCACCAGTGCATAGAGTGATATTGATGGTTGGTTGAATATGATTGAGTGGGCTTAAAGATGCCACTAGGGGAAGGTTCTTCAGCGGTATAATGAGAGCTGTCAGGAGTCTGGAGTAATACTGATGTAACAGCATGTCTTCGTGAGGATAGAGCAATCAATAATGATAACCCTAAAGCAGTCTTGAAGAAATAATATGATTTCAGGAGGATAGAGCAATCAATAATGATAACTCTAAAGCAGTCTTGAAACTATGATTCAGGAGGATAGAGCAATGGATAGCTCTAAAGCAGTCTTGAAATAATGATATGGCTCCAGGAGGATAGAGTAATGATAACTCTAAAGCAGTCTTGAAGTAATGATATGACTCCAGGAGGATAGAGCAATGAATAGCTCTAAAGCAGTCTTGAAGTAATGATATGATTCCAGGAGGATAGAGCAATGGATAGCTCTAAAGCAGTCTTGAAGTCATGAGAAGTTATCAGGAGGATAAAGTAACCCTGTGGTTACAATAAAGCAGTCCCAAAGTAATAAGAAGCTCATCAGGAGGATAAAGTGACCCTGAGGTTACAATAAAGCAGTCCTGGAGACCATAAGTTTGTTTGTTGGATAATTAACCTGAAACAAGGTAGCTTTTGTATAATAACATTAGTTTATGCTTTATGTGTGCATGTATGATATGATGCACTTAGGTAATGTTCTATATGTCTATGGATATGTATGCTATGGTATGATGTATATGATGTATGTATGATATGATAATGCCGGAAGCGTCTGGATATCTTCGTATAACAACTGCTGGCCAGGGAAAATAAATCCCGATTCGTTGTTGAAGAATATATAACCCTCCGTCTGCTGGGGATAACAGGGTATAGATAACCTCCCGTTGGTGGGGATGGCAAGGTATATATAACCTCCCGTTGTTGGGGATAGTAGGGTATATATAACCTTCGTCTTCGTTTGATAGTAGGATAAGTATAACATCCCGTCTTCGTTCGTCGTACCCTTATTGGAAAGTAATTTCCCGAATATCCGTATGAGGATAAAAGAGATGGATATAAATTCCAGGGGAAATAAGACTTTACGAAGATGGATTAGTCCTACTGAGGGTTTATAACTGTCTTGTAAAGGTGAATCGGCGAAGCTTCATTGAAATCCTTCCCTCGTTCGTCCTTAGTAAATACTATTACTGCATTTTCATGCATTTCTGGTAAACATTAATCATATTAAAAGCATACATGCATTTTTAGTAAACATCAATCATATTCAAAAGCATACATACATTCAAACACAACCAATGGACGTTTCGCTTATGTAAATAGGGTAAAAGTAAATCTGGATTCAAAAGATGGAATTTATTTATATCAAAAAGTGACCCATACACGGGTGAGTTTGTACACGGAGACATAAACCCTAGTAAGAGGTTTTTGTCATAAAGTTTTACAGAATAAAGAAAATCAGCTATGTGGGGAACAGTCCTATTGAGTTTCAATCCTACTATTGCCCTTCAAGTATCTCATCTTCTTGCTGTTGAGACGGAAATGATTGGATTGAGCTTTATCTGTTCGAGCTTGAATAAGTAGTACAACTGGTTGCAGTTTCATGAGTGATCCAAACGAGACATAGTCATACGCTTTAATCCCTAACTTTTGCCTGGATTGCCCTTTCAGGTTTTCAATCCACCGGGATACCCTTTTTTGCCCAAGCCGCCTTTTCAGGTTTTCGACTTGCCGGGTGTACATCTTTTTATATATATCCCTAATTTTTGCCCAAACCCTTTTGGTTTGCCGGGATGCCCTTATTTTTGCCTAGGCCTGTCAACCTAGCGGGTCTCTTTTTATGCGTAGTATTTTTTAACTATGTCTGCGTTTACAGGCTGTGGGAAGTCTTCACCATCCATTGTAGTCAGTATCATGGCACCTCCTGAGAATAATGTCTTGACTACAAATGGTCCTTCATATGTTGGAGTCCACTTGCCCCTAGGATCACCCTGTGGTAATATGATACGCTTGATTACCAAATCACCAGCCTGATATACCTTTGGCTTAACCTTCTTGTTAAAAGCTTTGATCATCCGTTTCTGGTACATCTGGCCATGACAAACTGCTGCTAACCTCTTCTCATCAATCAAATTTATCTGGTCCAGTCGAGTCTGAATCCATTCATCTTCATTCAAGCCTGCATCCTTCATAATTCTCAAGGAGGGGATCTGAACTTCAATGGGCAGAACTGCTTCCATACCATAGACTAAGGAGAATGGGGTTGCCCCTGTTGAAGTACGTATTGTAGTACGATAACCATGAAGAGCAAATGGTAACATCTCATGCCAATCCTTGTAAGTAACAGTCATCTTCTGTACTATCTTCTTAATGTTCTTATTAGCAGCTTCAACTGCCCCATTCATCTTTGGACGATACGGAGAAGAGTTGTGATGTTTAATCTTGAACTGCGTGCAGAGATCAGTAATCATAGTGTTGTTCAGATTAGAGCCATTATCAGTGATAATCCTTTCAGGGATGCCATACCTACATATGAGATTATTCTTAATGAACCGAGCCACAACATTCTTAGTAACAGATGCAAATGAAGCTGCCTCTACCCACTTCGTGAAATAATCGATAGCAACCAGGATGAAACGATGCCCATTAGAAGCAGTAGGCTTGATCTCACCAATCATATCAATGCCCCACATGGCAAAGGGCCAAGGAGCAGTCAACACATTCAATGGTGATGGAGGTACATGGACTTTATCAGCATAAATTTGACATTTGTGACATGTTCTGGAGTGTTGATAGCAATCAGCTTCCATGGTAGACCAATAGTAACCTGCTCTCAAAATTTTCTTTGCCATAGTATGACCACTAGAATGAGTGCCAAAGGTCCCATCATGCATCTCTTCCATAATTTCTGTAGCTTCCTTCTTATCCACACAACGAAGCATAGTTGAATCATGATTGCGCTTATACAGAATGCCATTACTCAAGAAGAACTTGGCAGAAAATCTTCTCAGAAACTTCCTATCTTTGACAGATGCCCCTTCAGGGAATTCCTGAGCTTCAAGATATCTTTTCACTTCATAGAACCAAGGCTTCTCCTCTGCCCCTTATGTGTCAATCTTATTGCAGTATGCAGGCTTTTCAAATCTATCAATAGTAATCTTGGGAGCTTCATCATCCCAGCTGATCTCAAACATGGATGCCATGGTGGCTAATGCATCTGCCAACTGATTCTCTCTTCGTGGAATGTGCTCAAAGGTAATCTCTTTGAAATGTGGGATCAAAGACAACACATGCTCTCTGTAAGGAATGAGGTTATCATGCTTGGTATCCCAATCTCCTTTAATCTGACTTACTACCAGGGCTGAATCTCCATACACATCAAGGAACTGAATCTTCATATCAATAGCAACTTTAATACCCAGGATACATGCCTCATATTCGGCCATGTTATTGGTACAATGGAAACAAAGTCTAGCAGTAATCGGGGTATGACAACCTTCAGGGGAACTAATCACAACACCAACACCATTACCAAGTGCATTAGAGGCACCGTCAAAAACCATAGCCCATCGGGATCCTTGTTCAGGTCCGTCATATTGTCCAGGTTCTTTGGTAATAATCATAATGTCTTCATCAGGGAACTCAAAATTCATTGACTGGTAATCATCTACTGCTTGATGAGCCAAATGATCAGCAACAATACTTCCTTTAATGGCCTTCTGAGTAGTGTACTGTATGTCATATTCTGTCAAGATCATTTGCCATCTTGCAATTCTTCCGGAGAGAGCAGGTTTCTCAAATATGTACTTGATTGGATCCATTTTTGAAATCAACAAGGTAGTATGGGTCAACATATACTGTCTTAGTCGGCGAGCAGCCCATGCCAAAGCGCAGCAAGTTTTCTCGAGCAGTGAGTATCTTGTTTCACAGTCGGTAAACTTTTTGCTAAGGTAGTATATTGCCTGCTCTTTTCGACCAGACTCGTCATGTTGCCCCAATACACACCCCATTGAGTTGTCTAACACCGTTAAGTACATAATCAAGGGTCTTCCATCAACTGGTGGCATCAAAATTGGTGGCTCTAGCAGATATCTCTTAATTTCATCAAAGGCAGTCTGGCACTCGTCATTCCATTTCATCACCTGATCTTTCTTCAATAACTTGAAGATTGGCTCACAGATGGTAGTTAATTGGGAAATAAATCTTGCAATGTAGTTCAATCGTCCCAAGAAACCTCTAACCTCCTTCTCAGTACGGGGAGCTGGCATCTCTCGTATAGCTTTCACTTTTGCAGGATCCACTTCAATACCTTTTCCACTGACAATGAAACCCAGGAGTTTACCAGATCTAACTCCAAAAGTACACTTGTTTGGGTTCAATCTCAACTTGTATTTCTTCAACCTCTCAAACAACTTGTGCAGATGATCAAGGTGTTGCTCTTCATTCTGAGACCTGGCTATCATATCATCTACATATACCTCTATCTCATGATGAATCATATCATGAAACAAAGCCACCATAGCACGCTGATATGTTGCCCCTGCATTCTTCAGACCAAATGGCATCACCTTATAGCAAAAGGTGCCCCACTGTGTCACAAATGTTGTCTTCTCCATATCTTCAGGTGCCATCTTGATCTGATTGTAACCAGAGAAACCGTCCATAAAAGAGAATACCTTATGCTGAGCAGTGTTGTCTACCAGAATATCAATATGAGGAAGTGGAAAGTCATCTTTAGGGCTGGCCTTGTTCAAATCTCTGTAGTCTACACACATACTCACCTTACCATCTTTCTTTGGAACTGGTACCACATTTGCAACCCACTGAGGATAAGAAGTGACTGCTAAGAACCCTGCATTGAACTGTTTCATTACCTCTGCCTTGATCTTTTCTGACATTTCAGGACGCATACGACGAACCTTCTGCTTCTTTGGACGACAATCTTCTTTCACTGGCAAACGGTGAACCACAATGTCTGTATCCAATCCTGGCATATCTTCATAAGACCAAGCAAAGATCTCCACATAGTCACGTAACATCTGAATCAACTTGCTCTTGACACTGTCCTCTAAATCAGCCCTTACCTTGACCTCTTTTCTGTCTTCCTCAGTTCCCAGATTCACAACTTCGACTGGCTCTTCATGTGGCTGTATAGCTTTCTCTTCCTGTTGTAATAACCTGGCAAGCTCTACAGGTATTTCACAATCGTCCTCATTTCCGCCTTCAGTTTGATAGATCGGATTCTCGAAATTATAATTGGCAATAGTAGAACTGTTATCAACAGGATCCAGAGTGGATGAGGATCTGCATTTTAGTGATGTGGGTGTGTGTAAGAACACATAGCTGATAAAACAAAAATAAAAGAAAAGAAAGACAAGGAACACAATATTTATGAAAACGAAACGTCCACTGATTTTATTGAATGAAGTATGCAAATGAAATGACAGCCCGTAACAAGCACACCATTGTGCCCCGGGTAAGGCACATGGCTTGAAAGTTTTATTGTTCAAGAAATTATAAACTTAAAAAAACATAACACAGTAATAGTATTTACTCCTGACTAAAGGAGATAGGGATAACATCTTCAGCTTTCCAATTATTGAGTCCAGTACCCACAGTAGGAAAAATCCATGCATCCAAGTTGTAGTCTTCATCTTGATCTCCCACAGCATTGATAACCCCTTGATTGGTGATACGAGCAGCACGAGCACGACGAACAGCCTTCTGGGACTCTGCAGTGAAACCCAAACCAAACTTGTCAGACTTGTACGGAATATCAGGAAGCTGACCCCAAATAGTACAACCACCTTCATCCACCACAACTCTAGCATCATTGAGGGAGGCCATTGCCATTGTTGGAGGTTTTCTGATGACCACAGGAACTTTCTTCACAGCAGGAGGTGCTACACAATCATTAGCAACCCAGGGAACCACTTCAAATGACTGACACGGAGTCTCAATGTATTCACCTTCCACTTCCAGATACTTGAAAGTGTTTACATGGCTGACAAAGTATTCTTCCTCTCCAAAGACAGTAACAACCTTTCCATTCACCGGATATCTCAACTTTTGGTGTAATGTAGAGGTCACAGCACCTGCCCCATGGATCCAGGGACGACCAAGCAGACAAGAGTATGAAGGACGAATATCCATCACATAAAATGTAGCAGTAAACATCTGAGAACCAACTTTGATTGGAAGATCAATTTCCCCATGCACTACTCTTCTAGAACCATCAAAAGCCTTTACCACAATATTACTGGGCTTCAACACAGTATCTTCAGGACTCAGCTTATTCAGGACTTCCTTGGGCAACACATTCAGAGAAGAACCATTGTCTATCAGTACATGTGACAGGGTAGTGCCCCTGCATTCAATTGAAATATGCAAGGCCCTGTTATGATCCCTCTTGGCAGGGGTCAAATCAGCATCAGAGAATCCTAACCCGTTGTCATAGGTCAGGTGA
Organism: Lathyrus aphaca; assembly: GCA_963966055.1. NCBI lineage: Eukaryota > Viridiplantae > Streptophyta > Magnoliopsida > Fabales > Fabaceae > Lathyrus > Lathyrus aphaca. The sequence goes on along the minus strand of OZ014525.1, from coordinate 362,030,120 downwards.
GCAACACAGTTCTCAAATTGATCAACAGAAATTGCACTGGGCACATGAGCAGTCTTCAAAAACTTGATTAAGGACTTGGCATGAGCCTCAGAACACAGCAATAGAGACAACATAGAAATCTTTGAGGGAGTATGCCCCAACTGATCAACAATGTCATAATCACTCTTGCGAATGATTTTCAATACTTCTTCCATCTGCTTAGAGAGATCATCAGCAGCTGGCACATCAGTAGATACAGGCTCAATAACAGGACCTTTGCCCCGAGCATCAGTGGTGGTAGTAGCAGCAGGAGTAACTGCACTCTTAGAAGCAACTGGAGGAGAGAAGACTCTTCCACTACGAGTGATCTTGCTAGATCCAGCAATATTATCGATGTCAGCAGGCATATCAGGTAAAGGCTCCTGCTTGACACCATGGATGTAAACATCAGACCCATAGTGCCAAGGCACAGCTTTGTCAGATGTATAAGGAATAGGATCAGGAGTGGTAATAATCAGAGGAGCCACTCTGGCTTCAGCAACAACTTTCACAGGACCTTCAGCAGTAATCTTGATTGGGCCCTGATGAATGATTTTGATGGGACCCTTTGAAGTGATTCTCACCGGTACTTTGTCAACCATATCAACCTCTTCAATCTTCTTACCCCGAGTCAGATGATCCACCATACCTTCTACAGATGCTGGTCTTCTTTCAAACACTATAGTATACCTATCCATGAGACGTTGAATTCCATCTCTCAAAATGAAGCAACTATCCGGCTTGTAGGTACAATACAGACAATCTTCACGACAACCTGGAAAGATCCCAGCTTGTACTAACCTCTTTTTGATAACAGACAATGGTGTGCTCAACTCCATAACTGAATAGACATGCAGATCTTCATCAATGTCTTCATCAATGGCATTGACAGTCTTCTCGTGATTTGGCATTGGAGCTGTAATCACATTTGGAGTACCTGGTGGATCAAACTCAATTTCTCCAGCATCAATCATATCTTGAATTTTGTTCTTCAAGACCCAGCAGTTATTAGTATCATGTCCTGGACAGTTTGAATGATATGCACATCGTGCATTGGGATTGTACTTGGGGGAAGTAACATTGGGATTCTGAGGAGCCTCCCTCAGAGCAATAAGTTCAGCCTTCAACAAGTGTTGCAATGCCTGAGCCATTGACATGTTGATCTTCGTGAACTGTCTTCTAGCCCTCTGTTGGTTGCCTTGAGGCTGCTCTGTTGTTGCAGGAGTTGGATTTGAAATATGAACTGCACTAACAGACTGATGCCTTCTGTTACGATCAGGTTGACCATAAACAGCATTGGATTCCTTCTTCCCAGTGGGAGGCTTCTTTGCAGCACCTGATGAAGAAGTGCCCACTTGGATCTTACCACTCTTGATACCATTTTCTACCCGTTCTCCTGTCATGATCAACTCAGTGAAGCCAGATGATGAGCTTCCAATGAGATGACTGTAAAACGGACCATTCAGCGTACACATGAACATATCAACCAATTCCCTATCAGTCAAAGGGGGTTGAACTCTTCCAGCTAAATCTCTCCACTTCTGAGCATACTCCTTAAAACTTTCTTTGGCACCCATAGACATGCTCTGAAGCTGCATGCGAGTGGGGGCTAAATCAGCATTGTATTGGTACTGCCTATAGAAAGCTTCAGCAAGATCATTCCAGTCTCTGATGTTGACACTCTCCAACTGATAATACCACTCCAACTGAGCTCCAGATAAGCTCTCTTGAAAGAAATGGATCCACAACTTCTTATCAGCAGTGTGGGGTTGAATTCTTCTAACATAGGACCTCAGATGCAGCTTGGGACAAGAGACCCCGTCATAGACAACAAATGTAGGAACTTTGAACCCAATGGGTATCACAACCCCAGATATCAAACTCAAATCCTCAAAATCCAACCCAGATGACTTCTGTAATTCCATAGCATCCATTCTATCCACCAGCATCTTGAATTTGTCTTCATTAGGCTCATGGTAGTAATTAGCCTCAGAATCAGAGTCCCCCATAGTGTTGTGGAGACTGCCTCTCTCTTTCTCAGATTATTCAGATTCATAGTCTTCAACCTCTTCCTTGGTCTTGACAGGACCTTTGAACCTTCTTCCCATGTTGAGCAACCCAGCAGACCTTCTAGTCTTCTTAGTTTTCTTGGCCAGCAGTGCCTTCAAATCATCTTGCCCCTTGGACAGGTTCAAGATCAGCTCCTGGAACTGTGCATTCTGTGCCTGAAGATCCTTAACTGATTGTTCAAGAGCCATTGCTGAAATAAACAGCGAGAAGATGAGAAACCTGCGCACAATTATAAACCTGTGATGCAATGAAATGATATGGGAATGCATATGCAATGTTTTCAAGGACCGCAGGATTTAAATTTGCTTAGACAAACACGAAAGTAAACTTTTATTAGTAATAACTTGTTTTGCCTTTTAGGCTTACAAAAAATGGAAGTGAAATAAGTACAAAAGATGGGGTTTTAAGTCTCCCATGGACGTTTCCTTTTTGTATTGAGGTATGAGTTGAGGTTTCGTTCCTCGTGAAGTTGCTTTGTTAGCTCTAGGACTCTTGCTTGGCTTGTTTTGTAATGAGCCTCGAAAGTATCCCTTTGCTCCTTCAGTTGGATCCATGATCTCTGCAAGTCTTCCATATCAGTAGGCATGTCTGGGTGAAGGATGGTATAAACTGTGTCTCCTTCAGCAACAGGTTCCATGGTAACTGGTAAGACGGCAGGATATGGCATCATGAGTGTCTGAGCACGAGATCGTACCCATCTGAGATAAGCCTCCATAGGAATAGTGTACTTAGGCTCCAGTGTTTTGCTGTCAATCCTGTTTACCTTTCCCCAAGCTCGTATGAATCTCTGACGGTAACCCTGAAGATCGTTGTCGTAATCAAACATAATGCCCTGAATCAACATGTCATGTGGGCCATCGCTCCGAGCGTAACCAAACTGTCGTAAAGCTAGAGAGGGGTTGTAGGTGATGCCTCCTCTTATGCCTAGAAGTGGCACATTAGGAAACTCCCCACAACAGTCAATGATGGTGACATTCTCCATAGATCTGGAGCACCAATGGATGTCTGAGTGAGAAAGTGACATGATCCTCTTGGACCATCTGAACCCTTGCTCATTCTTCATTACTGAGCGAGGAAGGTGAGAAATAAACCACCTAGAAAGCAAAGGTATGCAGCACATCAAAGTTCCTCTTGCCCTTGTAGTACGGGTGTGAAGAGAATGCAGGGTGTCTCCAAGCAATGTAGGCACTGGATTGTGACTCAGGAAAATGTTGATGGCATGAACATCTATGAACTGATCTGGATTGGGGAACAATACTAAGCCGTATATCAGCAAGGCTAAGATCTCCTCAAAAGCATCATGACTCATGGCCTTCAAGAACATTTGAGCTTTATCCACTAATACCTTGGCAAGGATACCCTTAACTCCACTTCTCGTTTCTAGAACAATGTCAGATTTCTTCAGATGTAGGGCTGCAGCAATAACCTCTGGTTTGGGCTCCTTCTCCAAGCCTGTGAAGGGTCTTTGATCAAGAACAGGTATACCCAGAAGCTTAGAGAACTCCTCCATGGTTGGAACCAGCTGGTAGTCAGGGAAGGTAAAGCAATGGTGCTTAGGGTCAAAGAACTGAAACAGCACACTCATCATGTCTTCATTGAACCCTGAAGTGACTAGATCTAGTAGGTGACCATGTCTCTTGTTGAACTGGGAATGATCAGGCACTTGGGAAACCAACTCTTTAAGCTTAGCAGGTATGCCCACAAAGTTGATCCTGATGGTGTTTCTACGAGCAGGAGCCATGACCTGCAACAAAGAACAAAGATAAATCCTTTGGTCCTTGAAATGGTTAGTGAAAATGCTATGCTTATGATGCATGATGATGTCATGATGTTATGCTCAATCACAAACATGTGGCACACACAAACAAGTCACACAATTGCCCTAGGTTTAAAGGCTTGCATGAGGTTCAAAGGTAAGTACCCTCCCCTGAAGTTAGATGGTTCATCCTGTCCTACAAAAGTAACCGGGTTCTAAGGGATCTCAATATCATTGATCCTTCACAAGGGTGGTTGATCAGAAGGCAACTTACTTGCCAACCAAAACCCTCCAAGTTTAGAATCTCAATGAGCGTAGTATCGAGTGTCAACCAACTTCAGTCTGCACCAAAGCCGGTTACCTCACTACTTTCTAAAGGCCAAGATGAGTTAACTAGGGTTCTAGAAGTTAGTTAGTGCATTGACAACACATGGCAGCCTCAATATTATCCTCAACTTGACTTAAGGAATATAAGCACCAACCAAGAAGTCGCACTAACTATGGCCACCAGATCAACCGTATCGATATACGTCGTACAGTTTCCTTGGTCTATTGCCATTTACCTAAGGTACACTAGATCCGGGTTAGGACCTTTCACACATAAGAGCACCCCAACAATATAATAATAAAGCAAACAAATCAAACAATATTAAAGTGATCTTAATTCCTAAGGGTACCCCTCTTAAATTTAAATCCCCAGCAGAGTCGCCAGTTCTGTAACACGGTGGGAGAACTGACTTTAAGTAATGTTGCGGATAGCAAGAGTCGCCACCGACTTTTATTTTATCCATAAGGAAGGGTTATAAAAGAACAGGAAAGACCTTAGAGATATTTTTGGGTCCGGGGGGTAAGTTATGAAAAGGGAAGGTGTTAGCACCCTTTTCATCCATGGTTATCCATGGGCTCTTAGGTACTTAAGCTCACTTTAAATTGTTTTTGAAAATGTAGTGTGTGAATAGAAAAATTTTCAGAATAGTTTAATAATAATCCATGTACGGATGTGTAAGAAACTTGTTTGAAAATTTGTTTGAAATTTGTTTAAGTTTGAAAATTTTTTGAAGTGAGCAAGTACATAAGAGGAACCTACCCTAATGTTTAAAGTCTTTCTTATTCTTTTTCCTTTCCTTGGTAAAACTATCCCTACTATTAAGGAGTAGGTAGTCTTTACCTTGGATGTTAAGGGACATGAGAGGGACATCTTATTTTGTGAAGGCAACTGTGGGGTGTATTAAGCACATATAAGGGACTATCATCATTTTTCGAAGGGACTCGATTCGTATAGGCAACCATGAGGGACTTGATGATTTTCTTTTAAGGGACTTGCTTTATACACCCCACTTGACCATTATTCGTAGGCAACTTGAGGGATAACCTTAGAAAGTGAGACGGCGATTAAAATCGACTTACGTGTGTGTGAGTGTTTATTTTAATTATCTTATATTAACATGATCTAAATTCATTTTAAATAACATACATATTAGCACTCCCTAATTACTAACCATAGCAATAATAATTACAAAACTTACATCCGGGAAACAATTACAAAATTATAACGAAAATAATAAGCAAAATAATTAAATAAAATATAAATAAGCAATAAATAAAAAAATAAATGATAAGGGTTAGTGATGATAATAATAATAAGGAAAAAGAGTTAGTAATAAAAATAAGAAAAAATTAGGAAATAGTAAAAATTATAAAGTTAGTGAAATAATAAGCATAAAAATAATAATTAATAATAATATAAAACAAAGCAAAATAAATAATATGGTTAGTAGTAATAAACAAAATTAATTAAGATATTATAAGAAATTAACCATTTTTAATATGAACAATTATATTAAAAAACAAATATGAACAAACAATTATTTTAATTTACAAATTATTAGATTATCTTTAAAGGTATTATAGCAACAAAACTTAATTATTATAAATTTAATTATTTCTAAACAAAAGTTACAAAAAGTATTTACTTAATATATAAAGAGAAAAATAAATTATATATTTACAAAAAAACTTTAATTTTTAATAATATGAAATATATTTATATTTGATATGAGAAAAATAATTTATAATTATATTTACAATATGAGAATAAATAAATTTACATTATAATTATATTAACAATTAGGGAATAAAATTATTTAGAAAAATAGGATTTAGGTTTTATTTTTGAAAATAATTTTAGGGTTGAAAAATTAGGGTTTTATAATTAGGGTTTGTTAGAAACATATTTAAGAATTTTTAATATAAGATTAACATACACATATTATAATTTAATTACATGAATAACAATAAAAATTCAAATTGAGAAAAACAAGAGTTTAGAATTTTAGAAAATATAATTGGTGTTTTTTAGGCATTTTAAATATATGTATATACATTTATAATTTATTGATAAATAAGAAAGTAATTTAAGCCAATTATTTAAAATAAATAAAACAGAAAAATAGTAAAAAGGAAACTTACCTTGGTTGGGTTTGAACCCAGGACATTCTGCCTGCAAACACCAAAACCCTCCACTAGGCCAGCCATGCGTAGGTGATAAGGAATCAGCTTCATTTTGTTTTGTGCCTTGACTTTGGAAAATCAGAAAAAATAATGAATAAGCAAAAGGCCTGGGGTGGGATTTGATCCCAGGACCTTATGAATACAAGCATACGCGCGCCACCACCCGGCTGGAAGAGCCCATCTGGCTATTGAATAGCAAGAATGCATAATATATTATGTTGGCTTTTATCCTGCAAAAATAAAACAAAACAAGGCCACGGCCAAGAATCGAACCAAGGCCTTTATAGCATATACGCTTCAGCCTTACCACCAGATCACAAGCACGCTTGTGATAAATAAACTAATAACAATTCATAAAATATTTTAAACAAATTTTTGAATTTCCTGAGCGCGGGAAGCTTCATCTTCAACCTTTCATCCTTCGAAATTTGCTGCGATTTCCTCCACGAATTTTCCTGCGAAAATAAAACCCTAACAAAACCTACGAAAATGAAACTCAAGCAAAACCACATCAATTCATGAAATTGGTTAGTGATCTATAATTCTCACGATTCACACAACAATTCTATGTTTTCATAATTTATTTATATGCATTCAAATGATAAACCCTAATTGGAGGTCATGAACCCTAACATGGCCGTTTGCTTTTTAGGCACTCATCCTTCAATCCAATCGTCCAGAAACGTTCTATGGATCAAGATAAACACATATCAACCATCAAAAACAATTTATAATACATATATTAATGGAATCGAAAAAGTTGAATTCAAGACAAAGATGAGTTCGGGTAGAGCAATATGATGCACATGAGATGCATATGAATGATGCTTTTGCTTCAACAATGTCCAATAAACATCTCTATGTTCTTACTTTGCCTTCAAATTCCCTGGAATCCAAAATCCGAATCTCACTTTTGGAAGGATTTTTGTGTTTTTGAACTTACCTTGAAGCTGCTGGATTTCGTGAATCAGGCTAGGGTTTGTGTTATGTATATATATGTGGATCATCCTAGGTCAAAACATTGATTAATTGTGTGGAGATTTGATTCAAAAAAGATTGAAAAAGATGGTGTTGTAAAAGTCAAATATTTGCTTATGAATGCTTGCTATTTTGGGAGAGATCACATGATTTCATTCCCCTTTGACTCTAATCACCCTTTAAGACTTTCTAGAAATAAAATTAAAATTTATTTTCATGATTTTATATTTTATTAGAATTTAAAATGACTTTTTAATATAAAAATCATAATAAATAAAAATAAAATAAATTAAATTATGAATAAATTAAATTAATTTCGTGCAAGCCATTATGAAATGAATTGGGTCACAATTTGGGCAGCCCATTTGGAAAGAATTACTTTTAAGCCTCCATTTTCAACATAAACCATCACAAAATTTCCCAACTTTGCAAGGGCACATCTCCCTCAATTTTAAAGGTATGAGGGTGTTCTTGGACTTTTTGGAAATCTTGAAGAGTCCTCTAAACAACCCCATTGGTTTCAGGTCCATATCATTTACCAATCTCAAGTTATGCCCTTTTGAAGTTGTTGACTTTTTGTTGACTTTTGAAATGACCTATAATGTCTTAGATCATATCTTTCAAATGAAGCATTTTTGGGCTTAACCTTCAACATCAAAGTTGTAGAGAATTCAATTTCCTTCAAAATGAGCTTTGGATGGAGACTTGGTGATGAAGCATGTGAAAGTTATGGCTGGTCAAAGTTCAGTTGACTTTTACTGAGGAAACCCTAATTTAGAAACTCCTGATTACTGATGATCTGGAATCTCCTTGATGAATCATGATCAACCCTTGATCAAATGATGAATTTTACTTCATATACTTGATGTTGGCAAAAAATCATGAAGTTTGACTTTGGTTTGACCACAGTTGACCTCAGTTTGACTTTTTGACTGTATTGACTGATTTTGACTTATCTGATCATCTGACTGAGCAAACTTTTGAGAAAAGTCTTGAAACTTGACATGGGGGTTCTTATACACATATAAGATGTTATTAAACTCACTTGAGGTATTGGAAGTCCATTTAGCCTGATTAAAGTCAAAACCCTAGTTTTGGATGCACTACTTAGGAGGTGCATTGTCTGAGGGAATTATCAACTTCTTTGACCAATTGTGAACTTTGTGAACCTTGTGAACCTTCATAAAGTGTCTTGTGATACTCATGGGAAGTATTGTGAAGCTGGTGAACCTTGTGAACCTCATGAAGTGGCTTTGTAGACCTCATGATCCTCAGGGAAGCTTTGTAATCATTGTGTAACTTGTGAACCTTGTGAACCTTCAAGAAGTAACTTGTGGACTTCATGAACCTCAAGAAAGGTCTTGTAAATGTAGAGAAACTTGTGAACCTTGTGAACCTCATGAAGTGGATTTGTAGACCTCATGAACCTCATGAAAGGTATTGAAAGCATTGTGGAACTTGTGAACCTTGTGAACCTTCAAGAAGCACAAAGTCTTGTATTGTGAGGGCAAATTTTGGGGTGCAACACCATGTCAGAAAACGTCAATTCCCAGAGTATCTTCGCATTCCAAAGCTCTTACCTTCTCTGCCAGCATTTGGAAGTCCTGGGGGTTAACTCCCATGCTGAATCCCATGTCCTTGTTGACCAAGGTGAATTGATCTTCCTGTTGATCTACCACATGAACTGGTGTGGGGCCACCTTCTGGAGTATGAAGCATGTTACCTCTGGCTGGAATAGGGTTGCCTTGGGCAACCAAAGTGACAACTGGAGAGTCCATCTGAGGTGGATCAAGCCTTTGAACAGTAGCCCTTAGCTCTTGCTGTCTCTGGGCCATGCCCTGCATCATAGTCATAAATTCAACCATCCTGGTGCGGAGTTCAGTCAGTTGTGTTTGTGCGGTGTCCATGACGTTTCGCTGGTTGCGGCGAGTGGCGTACCGGTGTAGAGGAGTATCGTGCCGATAAAGACGGCTCTTTGCAGCTCTCACAATCTTTCCTCAGAATAGAGATAATTTTAAAAACCCATATGACCTGCAAAGAAAAAGAATGCAAATGATATGAATGCATGCAAATGTTGTATTCTTTCATTCTCAAGGTTATTTACGTTCCCGTTCCGGTATTTAGAAATATCCAGGTAGCCTTTGACTTTTGGAAAGAAGACCCCATATTATACTCAGATTAGATAACAGTAGAGAATTAGTGCTTGGAGTCTCTGTCAGTGCAAAGATATCAACCAGAGGTTCAAACCATATCACATAACATAAAATGAAGTCTGAAAATAACAACAAACTCCCCGAAGGGTGCCAATTCTTACAACAAAAGAAACTAGCAAAAGCACAAAGGAATCCAACAACAAGCCTGTGGGTAATCCTGGTACAAGCAAATGAAACTAAGCCCTAGGAAGTTCCATGTCCTTCAACCTCCAGCTGAGACGATTTACCACCTGGAATAATTGAGCTATGTTTGGATGACCTGGATCCTGGATTAGCTTCTTAATAAGGAGATCCCTTTGATCAAAGGAAGCATGAAGTTCACTGATCTATTGCAGGAAAACCTATTCATTTTCTTTGTTAAGACTTGGCTCAGGTTTGGCTTTCTTAACTTCTGCTCGGAGCTTGAGCTCTTCCACTTCTTTCCGAGCATCTTCAATTACTTGTTGACCCTGTGCTATCTTCTTGTCATAGTCTATGCGCTATTTGCAGGTGGGTCCTTCAAAGGGTAACCAAATTGCTTCCTGGACAGCAAATAATTGTAATTTATCCCTCCTTTCCTTTCGAGCAAAGGCACATTGGTAAAACCACCATAACTAGTAATGATTTCCTTCCCCACCAAATTTTTGTTGCATCCCCAATATATGCCATCTGAAGTTAAGCCCATCAATCTTTTAGACCACTTCCATTCTTGTTTCAAATGTTGGAAAGGTCCTGTCTTGGGAAGTTGCCTAACAAACCAGTCAGCAAATAAGGGAGCACAACAATTCACATACCCATTCCTCTTCTTGTTCTTGTAATGAACGCCATAGTAGAAATCTCCTAACAATGTAGGCACTAAGGTTCTCTTGATGAAGATGGAAATGGATTCCATGTTGATCAACCCTTTCTCTCCTAGGAAAAAACTTATCCCATATATCATTAAGACTATCAATGTACTGAACTCTGCCCACCTGTTTCCCAATGCCAGATCATGAGCTTCTGTGACAAGAAGGTCCAAGGAAATACCTTTACCCTTGTTGGCTTCTATCCCCTCTTGATGTTAAGCATACTCAAATGACAGACTCCAACTATGTCTTCACATGGAGGAACCTTCTCTGAAGCATAATAAGGAATACCATCTCTAATAGGAACCTTTAGGATTCTGGAAACCTCTTCTAAGGTAAGAGACAAGATATAATCTGGAAACATAAAAACTCACAGTTGAAGATCGTAGAACTGTAGCAAGGAATGAAGATTGTCCCTCTGATCAATTGTAGGCTTGTTCACATGATTCAGAATCTTCCCATATTCTTTGTTGAAGTCATCTAGAACTTTGTCATTCATTAAACCAATTAGTTTCTGAATACTCTCGGTTTCTAGTCGCGGAAAGGTGAAGTGAACATTCTTTTTTCTAGGAGCGTCCATCTCTAAATCAGAAGTTCGACCGGAACTGAGAACAATGTATAAACCCTGAGAATGAAAATAAGCACAAATGATTAATGATGTGATGATGTTATGAAAGGCAAGGCATGTGATCAGTGACGTGTCTGTGTTGTGTTGATCATATAATCAAGTGTCTGTGGAGGGTCACAATAACATTATAACAGTTTCTCTGAATAGAAATCCCAGATATCAGAACCAAAGGACCATATAGAACCAGATCATGTTATAAAGTAACACTGGCAAAATAGGTATGTTGGAATTTTGGGGTTCCTGCAAACCTGTAAACATCCTTCCCATCTCACGGGTGTGCTCCGGGTCAAACATCACGGACTCTCAAAGCCGAATATCAATAATACATTCACCATTTCCGAGAAATGGCTCATGACCAAATTAGGGAATCGATTTAGCATTATGTACTACTCAGGGAGGTCTCAGCGTGAGTCCGGGAAAAACAAGCATCCCTCATAAGTCCCCTGTTTCAAGCATTAAATCTAGAAACAATAGTACATTCAGCCATTGGGATACAATACTATTGTCATACGAATAGTTTTCCTTGACTGAGTTCCTATGAAAGAACCAGGCCATCCTATGCGAGTTCCCTGTGGGCCCTCGGATGCGAGTGGGTTTGCCAACAAATGTGGTCTCCCACTGTCATCAATGGAGAGGGATGTTTCCACAAAGGTCCTCAAAGATCGGTCCCCAGATGCACATAATTATCGAGGTCGTGTAATGATCCAAGAAATATCTTGTATCAATGCACTTCCAAGACGATCGTAGTCTAGGGGTGGAACTCACTACTACCAACATAGCAAAATGCCATGAAGCCAGAGTGATTGACCATGCTAAGTCCTAGGTGCACTCAAGTCGGGTACTTGGCTTATCTCATAGTAACAATCCCCACCCCACAGAAAAAAGCCAAACCAGACAGTCCAGTATATATGATTCATGTAAAATAAATACTAAAATTGGTAAATAAATGTTGTAAATAAAGTCTGTAAAATAAAGTAGTAAAGCTAAACTAAAACACACAACAACAAACAAGTAAACACCCAATAAAAACATACGAGTGCTAGGATTGACTCTCAAAGGGGAAACCAGAGATTCTGGGTTCGATCCCCAGCATAGTCGCCAGCTGTCGCTCCCGGGATTTTCATCATAGTACAAACGCGAAAGTGGCATAGAAAAGGTAGAGTCACCAGCCAGACATTTTTATCCTAAATGAATGGGAAAGGTAATGTTGCACAAACCTAAGGAAAAAGGAAAGGAAGAGGTCCTACGAACCAAAGAACTGGGTTCGGGAGTCGGTTATGACCTGGGAAGGTATTAGCACCCCAGATTGTCTGCCGTATCCGACGGGATCCACGCTTGTTAGTTTGTTTCAAAGGGTAAGGAATAAAACTGCTGCTGAATAAAAGAACTCCAAACTGGAACTGAAATGAGAAAAGGAACTGGAAAAAGTGAACGAAAAGGTGCGAGAGAAATGTAGGGAAAATAAAAAGTATGCTCGAACGTGCCATACCCCGCTACTTACGTATCTCATGGGATGTGAGAATCAGAGTCGACATAGTTCTTGTAACACCCTTCTACCCCAAAACCAAATATTTAAAATAATATTAGAGTAATCAACAAGAAGGGTATCACATTTCATCATAACATCAAACATACGGTGTCATGTCCCGTAACACGGGTTAATCAACATCATGAACAACATGTAAGCTTTTTGCATCGGAATTTAAACTTCATAGTTCAAATCATTAATCTCAATTTCATAAATAAAATATCCTTCATCAATACTTCAACATCATAAAATAAGAAATTATTCCCAATTAAAAAAATATAACTGAAATCAATTTCATCCTGATAAGCAATATGCATGTGGTACCAATTTCATCGTGAGATGGATACATGACCATCAATCCTCCACAAAGGAGCACATCGTAATCATCGAGATACTTCAATCCACACAATGGGATTGAAGCTACAAAATAGGCCGAAGCCCCATCGTGAATGTCATGAAATGCAATGATGCGTTACATCATAAAAATTCACCAAGAAATCAAATGATCATCACCCATTTCATATCTAATAGTTCAAACATCAAATAATCATATAATTTTATCGTAAGAACACACCAAAACCTCATTTCATTAATATCTCATCTTATCAAGACATAACTAATCATTTCATGTTCAACAAATAATCATCAATAATTCATGTCTTTCATCATGACAACACATAAACAATACTTCTTTATCAATCATACAACAAAACAACTTATTCGATTCAACGAGACAACCAAACAACTCCCCTCATAAACAACAACAAAACGCCAATTCACAATAACATCATATTTATAATCATAAAAACAATTTTTAACAACAAAGCAGCCGACTCCTTTTAATCCATAATAACTAATCATCAATTTGTTTTAGAATCATGTTTATAAGATTTATCCTCATGACAATACACCTATAACCCTCGTTCATCAACAATCCCAAGATAATACACCAAAACTCCAGTTCGTTAACCACTTCAACTCATCAAGACTCAACCCAAACCCGGTAAAATTATAAGATAATTCTATCCGTTTTTATAAAAACTCAGTTCATAAAATTATCTCACTTCCCTCATTTTCATCCATCAAAGTAAAGTTCATTTTATACTCTTTCTGACGCTTCAAACGAAATGGAAATCGGACTCACGGTTTGAAAGTTATGAACTTTTAAAGTTTGGAATTAAAACATTTTCTCCCATACTTATAGTGTTAAATCCCATAAAATAAATAAATATTTTCCACTTCAAAAGTAATATTTTCCTCTATCATTGGATAGTACGTTGTCATAGCTTTCCAACGCTTTGAACGAGGACCAAAACAGACTTACGGTTCAAAAGATACAGGTATTTAAACATTTTTCCAAAACTGACTTAGTGTTAATCGGTTAACCATTTGGTTAACCGATTAACCATTTGGTTAACCGGTTAACCAGTCTAAATTTCACGTAAAACACTATTTTTCATTGGTTAATCGGTTAACCATTTGGTTATTCGATTAACCATGTTGTAGAAGCTCAAAAACCCCAAAATTCCACTACGGGTTTCATATTAAATCACCCCAAAACCATTCCAATGCATTAATCAAACACACTAACATCAAGACAACAATTTACACAATCAATTATATGATCCTAACATGTTTTGATCACTCCAATTTATCATAATTTTACTCATGAACTCAACCTAAATCAAAATCTCAAAACTTCACAAAACTCATACAAATCTAATCTACTTATACACCATTTCCTATATAATTACAATAGATTATGAAAACTCCTCATACCTTAGAGAATTTCTCCGATTGACTCTCTTCTCTGGGGTTCTTCACAGACTCCTGACTCTGAGCTTCCTCTTTCTCCCTCCTTCTTCAGAGCATTTCACCAAACACAGTAAAATGAGCATTTTGATCGTATAATCCCTTTTGATCAAAACTATCCCAGTTATGTCTTTTCCCACTTTACCCTCATAATTTTCACAAAAGGACCACCTTACCCTTTTCTTTAATATATTTTCAATAATAATAATAAAATAGTTAATAAAACACTATTTATCCTTATTATATAAAATACTCTTATACTCCAAAATAACCAACATAACATTCATACTTCCACTTCTATTATTTTCAATAATAACCAATAATCCGAATAATACTACATGATTATTCTTATTATTAATATTATTAAAATAATTTCACCACCATGCATCGGGTCACATAACCACCAATTGTCAATTCACTCATATATCCTCAAATAAGCAACAAATACTCATAATCGAATTGAACTGCTTAAGCCTATACACATGTGTTACAAGCTCGTCTAGTAAGAGTACGTTACCGTCTTGCAAATAGACAAGTCGTAGCAAGTTCTCGTTATGAGTGAATGAGATGAGAAAAGAGTTCCCACGGGAAAAGATGTGTGTTGTTTGTTAACTATCTTTTAAATAAGTGTTTTTTAATTGTGTTGTTTGTGAAAATAGTCTCATGATTAGACTTGTACATCATGATAAAAAAGCTTGCACTATCCCAAGATGGGAAGAATACAAGTGCCTCATGGAATAAGTCTCTGCATCTAAGACTACTTCAATCTTTATTAAAGTGTTTTTAGCTTTTTCTTTGAGATGAGAAAGAGGACTCAAGTTGAGAAAGGAAAAAAAATAAGGGAACTAAGACTCATCCTAAGTTATTTATTGCATGAGATGTCCTATGGTTTGTGTGGTTTTCTATCCCTAATGAGAGAAAGAAAAGAATAAGAAACTAGAAGGCGACTTACTTCTCTAAAGAAGTTAAGTTGTTTCTAAAGAGGGATTAACATGAAATTGTACAAGACAAAGCCTAAAGGGCTATGGAAAACACAATTTGAAAGCATAAAGAAGACAAGGAATAAGTTGTATGAACAAGCTTACCACCATCTCCCTACAAAACAAAGGTTAGCTTCACAATGTATATTGAAACCATAAATCATGGCAAAAGCACAAACTAGCTAAGGGAGAGCACCAAGGGCTTCCTAAGGCTAAACCCTAGAAGTAAAGGATCCTAAATGATAAAAGGACTTCTAAAGTCAGTAGCTAGACCTTACTAAAGTGTTCTAAGATTACAAGATCAAACACTAACAAACTATGTCCTTATGATGTTGTCACACCCAAAATTTTGACCGAACTTTTTATTTACATTCATTTGGCGTATTTTCATTGTAACATCGATAGTCAGTCATCGTCGTCGTTTTTTTATTCATTTATCATTTCATTGTCATTTTCATTCGTTCTCGATTTTGAGAATCTGTTTTGAGTGTTCATACGTCTTTAAACTTTTTTTAATATTTAATTACCTAAACATCTTAGATTATTTAGAGTTGGTTTCAGTTTAATTTTAATCTTAGAACATTTAGCTTAACTTTTAACTTAGTCTAGTTTTAGTTTTAATATATTTTAATCAAATTTCAATGTAGTTCAATTTAATTTAGTTTATTTCTAGTGTGTAGTTTGTATTTAAATTTAATTTTACATCCTTTTGAGTTTTATCCAGTTTAATTTTAATTTATTATTTGCTTATTTATTAAATTAATATTTATTTAATTTCTATTAGCTCATTTTGTTTAATTCTTTTTTAATTAGTTCAATTATATTTAATGTTAGTTTTAATTATTTTATTTTAATTCATTTGATTAGATTAATTGTCTTATTTAGATTTTAATAGTTTACTTTTTAGTTTAAGTTTTTTAATTTACATTTTATGTTGGTCCACACTTCCTACACAACAAACCACAGCCTGTAAAACCTATAACACACTCCATCCAAACTTTCATCAAATAGGCCAAAGTCAAACCTACGAGCAAAAATGCAAAAGAAATTATGAACCAAAACAACAAATACCACTGCTGCACTTGAAACACAACAACCAATACACCCTACACAACCCTGTCATGAAAGGGATATATCAAAGCAACAAGACAAAATCAAACTTGATCAATAAGTTGTGTTAGTTTTTTTTTTATAAAAAGAGAATAAGCAAAACCAAAATCAAGAGGGGGTGGGAGTTTTCGGAACAGAATAAAAAGGAAAGGGAGGAAGTATCGATGAGGGAGACGAACGAACAAAATTCTGAAAACAAACACCTTATGCTCATCTCACATAACCTTCAATACAAAAAATATTAACCCCTGTTCACAAAAGAACCCTTTCATAAACCACCCTGTTTCTAAAAACCAAACAGAAAATCACCCCCACGTCGCGAAACTCTTCATCACTCTCAACCAAATCTCCCAAAAAAACATCACCTGCAAAACACAGTCAAAAAACTAAACTCATTAAAAAAATTCACAAACACATACAGATCTGAAATTCACAAAAAAAAAAACGAACACCAAGTCATGAACCTGAGAAATCCGAACTGAGAGTGGGAGAACGAGTTGAAACACCGAGTCAGAACTCGTGAAAAAACCAACAAAAATAAAAAAGAGCAGAACTTTTCAATAACGAAACATAGGATCTCCATTATGGACAGACCTTCAACAAACATTTTGTTCATCCACCACTTAATCCCACCATCGCGTAGAACACAAAACCGTGTAAACAAACCAAACCCAGCCACCATTCATCGCTTAAAACCTTCATCTTCGACCAAACCCTCATCCATCCACCTCTACCATCAACAACCATAAAAAAACCGAAGCCACAGAGCGACTGAGCGAGAGAGACAGAGATGAGTCGAGGGAGACGAGAACCAGAGCGACTGAGCGTGAGACACCGAGAGAAAATTGAGATCGCGCTAGAAATCCGTCGCCATTTGTCATTTTGGGGTGGGTTCTTCGATTTTTGTTGTTTCTTTTAAATCGTGAAAACAAGGGTGGGTCATCGTTATCCCTGAATCATTCTTTTTCATATTAAATATCTCTTTTGGTTTATTTTTTATTTATTTTATTTTGCTGATATTTATTTTAGTATGTTCTTTATTCCTTTTTTTTAAACCGTTGGGCTTAGAACTTATAGATTAGCTCGTTTGATTTTATGTTCCACACTCATAGATCCTCAAAATGTGATACCCTCTGTGTTTTCTAATTTGTTTAGTTAATCATTTTTCTTGGTTTACTAATTTTATTTTATAAGATTTGATTATGTTTAGTTTTACTTAATATCATTATTAGTTTTTTTTTAATTTTCATTCTATTTTATCTTGATTAATAAGATTTAAAAAAAATATTTTTTTAGAAATATGTTTTAAGGTTTGTTTGACATTTGTCCTCATTCGCTTGTTTTTTTTCCGATTTATCTTTATGGGCCGATGATATAACAAAATGTCTGATTAAGTCGATCCCGGTTAAATTGAGAAATTGTGACTAATATGAGGCCATTTTATTTATTTTATTTTTATTTTTGCATTTCTATACAATAATAATGCTCCACTCCTTACAAAATCATTCTAACAATTGAATCGGTTCCAAGGCAGTAAACGAGCGATATTTCGATGCCTCCGAATAATTAATACACTACACACACGCTTTCTCTTGGACAAATTACAACGAGACCCTTTATTTCATCGCAATCCCTTGTAATTATTTTGTATCCCTCTCCCGATTACATTGTACGCAATTCATTTATTTCTCCGTATTTATTGCTTTTATTTCATTCGTGAACCTTCGGTCCAACACCGAGCGGTTTCACTCGCACACTTGCACATTCCATACGGTTAGGGTTTCATATTACTAGGAGCACCCCTAGGGACTAGGATTCGAATCCATCTAATCAATCAAACAACCAACCTTCATTTGCATTTTACCCGTAAGTCGAGTGTTTTGCACCTCGCCATCTAACTCTTCTAACTTATTAATTAACGAGGAACTCAACTCAAGAATCACCATTCCTCGGGTTCATTAATGAACCACTCTTGAGGCTAGCCTTCGAGTTGTGTTTCATTTACTCCATCGTTTCTAAAATTATAAACCCTAAATCATCAAAAACAAACGCAAACATTTAGTTCACATATCAAATAATGGAGGAACTGAATTCTGGAGTCTAGCACTCCATATAGTTCTTGAATAAATCATTCTTGAGTTTATCCTTCGAGTTGTGGTTTATTCACCCGCTCGTTCCTAAAATACCTAATTCTTACAAAAATCACTTTCTTAATTAATTGACGAAGAACTGAACTCAGGAACCTAGCATTCCTTGGGTTCTTGAATGAAATCACTCCTGGGCTAGCCCCACGAGTTGTGGTCCATTCACTCTTTTTTATTTAAACACTTAAAACATAACAACTACGAAGATGAGACATGATTCATCTCCATAGGAAAGGTATTTCTCTTATTCCTGCAAACACAAACAAATCAATTTCTATCAAGGAAGAATGTGGCATTTCTTATCGATCCCCGTATCCAAGTTTAAAGCTTCTTCTGATTTTATTTCTCAAAGAAAGAATGTGGCATTTCTTGTCGATCCCCATATCCAAGTTTAAAGCTTCTTTCGATTTCATTCCTTAAATGTTTGTGATGGAATAAGCGAGACATCTCCCTTAAAGATGACGACTTGTCTCTTTCTTTCAAATACAACTTAAAACATATCTAACAAATTCAAACTTTCTTTTTCATAATTAATCAACGGAGGAACTGAATTCTGGAGTCTAGCACTCCACATAGTTCTTGAATGAAATCACTCATGGGCTAGCCCCACGCGTTGTGGTTCAGTCGCCTTTTCGTTTTAAAACACCTTAACAAAGGTTAAACACTTTTCTCTAAACGAACATTGTTTGAGCTCTTTCTATCTCGCAAACAAGCTAGCGCTTCATCCTCCACCGCGAGTAAATAAGCCAATGCTTAGCAGTTAGAAAGCATTTCAAACAATTGTTCATAAAAAATACAAACCGTAGTTGCACAAACTACGAAGTTCTGACTTTCCCATTGCACAAGGGAATACGTAGGCACAGGGATTTTAATCCTTCGCGAGCACAATAATAAAATATTTAATCTTTTCCCCGTCATAATAATTAAAAATATTATTTTCCCTTTTATCAAACATATTAACAAACCATTAGAAGAGAAAGACATAAATCAACATTTTATCGCATAGTTAGACTAAGAGGTTCCCGTTGAGTACAACGGACGTGAGGGGTGCTAATACCTTCCCCCTGCGTAACCGAATCCCGAACTTAGAATTTGGTTTCTTTGACCATTTCTTATCCTTATTAGGTTGTATCTATATCTTCCTTTTCTTTAGTTAGAATAAATAGAATTAGGTGGCGACTCTGTTGTTTTTCCGCGTCTCATCGCGAGGATCGTATTTTTTGAGGTACGACAGCTTGGCGACTCTGCTGGGCATATCGCTCCATGCGAAAGAGAGTCGATCCTAACTTAGCTAACCATGCGTTTAATTGTTGATTTTTGTCTTATTTTTTTTCTCTATGTTTGTTATCTTTGTTTATTTGTTTATTTTTTGTTTTCTCTTATTGCTCATTATTATACTTGTTTGTGGGGTCTTGGGATTATATCACAAGTAGAAGTTGAGCTTTGGAAAAAGAAGAGGGAAAACCTAGGATAGAATTGGTAGTTATTAGTGTTAGTCTCCAAGAACTCGCTTCTTGAGGGCCTAACATGAAAGCTCCCCCAGATAGTAGACCTATTCATAGATCTTATCATAACGCAGCTAGCTTGTCGCGTGACTTGATTCATGAAATGACTATGATTCTGGGATCCACTGTTAAGAACCAGTTTCAATATTGGTAGTTGCGTAGTGTTAGTCTCCAAGGGCTCGCCTCTTGAGGGCCTAGCATGAGAACTCCACTCAGGGTAGACCTTATCGTCATTATCGTCATAATGCAGCTAGCCTACGGTGGGGCATTAGTACGATAAACGTTTGTGACCTTGAGTTTCCTAAACCATCACCGTAGAAACCATCCTGTGAGTGGGATTTATGGTTAGAGAATGTAGAACCAATCTCTTACAGCCTACCATATAGGAAGTTTTGAGTTTTTCCAGCTTCCGAGTCTTTTTTGTGTTTGTGATCCTAAGCATCCTTGCATTGCATCCATTCGCATACCATTGCATCTGCATTGCATATCATTTTCTTTCCTCAAAGTAAGCTCATCCTCGTCCTGTGTCCATAACCCGTAGTTGATTTCCCGACACCTACTTTGGACTTAAAGTAGTTCTTGATTGATCATGGACCCTGGAGGACAAAAGCGGACTGTGCCAGAGGGAGACCTTGATTTGACGAAGGACCAATTGAACCAACTCATGGATGTTGTGACAACTTTTACAAGGAGAGGGGATAACGTTCAACGGGCTACCGTAACTGAAGATGTCTTTCCACCTCAAGTGAACAACCTTGTTCAACCTCAGCCTACAAGGACCCTAGTTGAGGCACCCGTTATTAAAGAGCATGCCATTATTCGAGATGCAAACTCCTTACCTCACGATGCTGTTGAGTACCAAAGCTTTGGGTTCTCTGAGCCAAATTCCCTAGGGGCAATCCCAGTAAGGAAGATCAAGAGACCAGAAGTTGTTGAGATAACTGAGAAATGTCAGATGCTGAATGAAAGACTCAAGGCTGTAGAAGGCGGAATGCTTTTGACCTGGATGCTCTAAACATGTGTTTAGTACCTGGTTTGGTTATACCTCCAAAATTTGAAGAACCTAACTTTAATAAGTACAAAGGGGATAGTTGTCTAAAGTACCATTTGGTGATGTTCTATTAAAAAATGATTGCATATGCTTTTGACGATAAGTTGATGATTCACTGCTTCCAAGATAGTTTGAGTGGGGCACCGTTGAATTGGTACATGGAATTGGAAAGAAGTCATATTCAGTCATGGTTGACCTAGCCATTTCTTTTGTGAAGCAATACCAATACAATTTAGAAGAACCTTCTAGCCGCTTTCACTTGAAAGACATATCTCAAGAAAGTAATGAGCCGTTCAAAAGGTACGTCCAGAGATGGAAAGAGTTTTCCGACCGTGTTCAACCGCCGCTCTCAGAAAAGGAGTTAGTGAACTTGTTTATGGATACTCTGTAGGGCCCATACTTCATAATAAACAACCTTTTGACTCTCCATATTCGATGTCATTTCCTCTACATGGTTGGTATCCTCCTATCTATTATCAACAACAGCCATACCAACGGCAACATACTCCTCAGCGACGACACCAATACACTAAGAAGCCAAAGAGGCAGTTTGATCCTTTTCCAATGTCATACAGTCACATGTTTTGATCGATAGTCAATTGGTAGAGCCGAAGAAGCTGAATCCAGTAATTCCTCCATATCCACCAAGCTTTGATCCTCATGCCCAATGTGGTTTCCATGCCAATGCACCAGGACACTCAACTGAAGATTGCAAACAACTCCAGAACAAGGTTCAAGATTGTAACACCCCAAATTTTCCCTCTTCATTTTAAGCATCATATCATATCATATTCATCATGAACATATCATTTCCTCAGCATCATATCATGGAAAGATGAGGCATAACATCCCTCATGTCCTAGCATCAAGCATATGGTCATTTGTGGAGGTCCTTGAAGCATTTCAAGCCATGACAAGGGTCCCAATGAGTTTGTTCAAGTCTTATGGTGAGTCTACACTCCATTTACAAGATCAAGTCCATTGGGAAAAGCTCAGAAGATTGCATGATCATCAGAAGTCTCAGGACAAGGCAAAGCTCCTATACAAGGCACCCAAATTAGGGTTTGTGATTCAGGCACCAAGATCCCACAACTTTGGCCATTTCATTTGGGCAAAGTCTTCTATATTTTAAGAGGATCCTATGTGTCAATTTTCATGAGAAAATTCCATGTGGAAGTCAACAGTGCCCTTAAAAAGTCAACAGTGCCCTTAAAAAGTCAACTGTGCAATTTCAAGGGGTCTAACCCAAATGTTTTGGCCAAGAGGGGTCCTTACAATGTTATAAGAGTTTTGGAATGATCAAAGTTCAAGAATCATGGAGATTTGAAGGTTTGTTGCAAAAATGGTACAAAGTTGGTTTATGGAATTTTCAAAATTTGGCAACTTTTGCCCTAATTTTCAAATGGCCTTAACATGATCAAAAATTCTTCAAATGGACCAAAGTCAAACATGAAAGTTTAAGAGTAAGGGATCCCATTTTCAAAAAGTACAAGTACATTTTCATAGGATTCCTAGATCTCTCTAGATGTCCTTCGAAAATTTGTACATTCTAGGGCAAAAACTCACTTTTCATAAAGCCACCAAATGCAAAAGGCTTCAAACTTGGTTTTTGTGACTTGGTACTGGCCCAATTGTGTTTCAAACTTAAAATGCATTACATTTGAACCATTTTGCTCCAAATAATTGTCCATTTTCGTGCACTATGAAAAAATCCCTCCAAAACATGCAAATTGGAAAAAGTCATGAAACAAGTGTGATGCTTGAATCTAAAGGCCAGGAGTGATTGGATTTGAATCAAGGGTGGGAAATGAATTGCCCATGTCCTGAGAGGCCCAAGAGAGCATGAGCATAACATGCTTATCTCACCAAGCGCAAATTATGCAACTTCACACTTTTCTCATGATTCATTCGTGCATTTCACCTCATTCTTTCAGCATTGCCTTGTGAGGTCACAAAGAGGAGAATTAGGGTTTAGCAAGTATCAGATCTCTCTCATTCTCTCACTCTCAAACTTGATGCAACTTTGCATTTTCTCACATATCTCTTGATTCTCTCACATTCTTCACAAACTTCTTCCACATTCTTGATCAGTGAGTGATATAGATCAAGATTCTACCATTCATTTGAGCTTAAGACACAGAATTAGAAGCTTACCATTTCAAGGCAACTTGCTTTGAAACTCCAGATCCAGTGTGTTTCAAGACCTTAGATGCATTTATTTTGCATCTAAGGAGTAAGAGGAGTGATTTGCACGCATTGCTTGGTTTTCTAGCTCACTATATCAAGATCTCCATCTCAGGTATGGCATGAAATCTCATGATCTAAAAATGGAATTAAGTTGTTGATTTGTGTTATTTAATCTTCACTGATGATTCTGCACTTTTTGGATCTGAAAATGGTGCATCATAACATAAGTTATGTGAGTTCAAAGTTTCATGGTGCATTATGTTTTTCTTCGATCCGTCCAATCCTTTGATTTTTATCTTTTTTTGATGTCATATTTGAATTCAGTGATGTTGAATTAGTGGATCTAGGTTATTTGTTTTCATTTTTTGGTTGATTTATGATTCTGGTTCGAATTCCGGTGCCGAAGCCTTAGCTCCGGTCACCGGAAAGTTGTTGTGTTCATATTAGGGTTTGCTTCGAAGAAGATGAAGTATCCACCGTCAGATCTCACATCCAGCTCTCAACATTGAGCCACGTATCCCTCCAGCCTTCTCCGTCTCATGTTGTTTTCTTTTCACTTCATTTAATACTCCATGTTATGCAGCGCACCACACTTAGCGTACGCCAACCAACCACAACATAGCATCCTGCCACCTCAATTAATGAGGTTCCCACTCCCAGCCGCGTGATGAATCCAACGCATCCTGTTTTTTCCAGCTTTTCTTATTTTATTTCCATAAAACTCCACACTAAACATATACACCTGCGTTAGTTCTGGGCTTAGCCATGTGCTAAGCGCACCCCTCATCCCTTGGGCCCATTCCAAATTCAACTTAAAAGCCTTACTCTTCTCACCTCCTTCCTAATTCATTTTAATTTCTTTTTCTTTTGTTTTCTTTTTATTCAGTTTCCATTTCATTTATTTTAAAATAGTTTCCTTCACTAAAAAAATCCCAAACAAATCATGAGCCTCATTTAATGTCTCTTTTATTTTATCATATTTTTATTTTATTTTTTTTCCATTTCCACGTGTCTGAATTAATTCACTATTTCACTTAGTTTCTTTTGAATCCTCTTTTGACCACTCTGCCTTGTTCATTTTCCATACTCTTCAATATTTTGAGTTTTGACCCTATTCTTTTTGCTTTGGATTCCTAAGACATTGAAATTTTCATGTGATGTTTCTCTGGATTTTTAGAAACTTATTTCTTGAGTCTTGGTCTTGTGACTTGTGATGTAAGTTTGTAACCCTAACTTATGTTCTTTCCTCCATTAAACCTAGTTTGCTTCTAAATATTTTCAAATCCTTTTGGCTAGTTTATATAACATGTTTGAAGATCATTTGGTTTCAATTGGGGAATTTTTAGATGCTTGGTTGATTTGTTGTGGATTTTATCTTGAACCTTGTCCCATTTTGCTTCTTTTGGACCTTTAGCTCTCATATAAGCCAAGAAGGGCACTTGTGCCAACTTCTTCTTCTCATTTGGGGTTCCTTTGGGGTATGGGTACCTTCCTGGTCCTAGGATAGGGTTTGTGTCTTCTGAATTTTTGTGTTTGTTTCTTCTTTAAGTCATTTGTTTCCTTAAGTGCTTTCACTTCATCTTATTGTTTCTTTTGCTTCCATTTTGGTATTGTTTGGTCTTTTACCTTTCTTCTCTTCATCTTGTTGGCTTCTTAAGCCATTCTTCATCTTGTTTTGGTTCTGGTTGTGAGCATTGTGTTCTTATCTTGTGCATTTTGCTTTGCATATTTCATAAGTGTGCATTTTGTTCTCATATATGTTTCATGTTGCATCTTTAGCTTGCATACTTCTTATCCTCATTTCTTTGAGTTGCATTTGCATTGTGCATATGTTCATACCATTTCAATTCTGATTGTGTGATGTTCACATGTTATCTTGTTCATTTTGTTTCACTTTTATGCATGATACAAACCTTGCAGGGGCTATGGTAAGTGTGAGGTGTGGGAATTGAGTTCCACATCTCCAAATCTCATCTTCTCCTCTTATGTTTATTTGTACTAACCCTTTGCTTGTGGGGCTTAGGCCTTGCTCATCTCTTCTTCTATCTTCTTCTTCTCTTCTTCTTTCCTTCTTCATTAGGATAGAAACCTCACTAACCCTTAGGACATCCATGCATGTTAACACTTAGGATTATTTAGTCCCCCTTTAGACTTTTTCCTTTGTGATCCTTTTGGTTCTTCTTCTCCTCTCCTCTCATAACTCTAAAAAACATATTAATAAGTTTGAAGTGATTTCTTGGTCCATAGCCTTATCCCATGAGGTATGCTTGTAGTCTTCCTATCTTGGGATAGTACAAGTTTACCTTGTGATGCACAAGTCTGATCAAGGTATCTTCTTCATAAAGAAAAGCATAAAAAACACTTCTTCATCTGTAAATACCAAAAACACTTAATAATTAAACAAGTTAGTGAGCTTAGGCCCTAATCTTTGGATTCAAGTTTTGGGGATCTTCTCCTTACTTGAGTGTGCTTGTTCTATTATTCCATCTTGGAATGTAGTGACAAGTGCACATTCCATTGAAGAGAGCTTGAGTTCACTTCCTTGTGACACACTCATAAAAGCTTCTAAAAAACACAAAAAAACAATAAGCGTCTTTCCTTCGGGAACTCTTTTCTCATCTCATTCACTCCTTACGCGAACTTGCTCCTACTTGTCATTTTGCAAGACGGTTACGCACTCGTCGTCCGAGTCTGCAACACCTGAGCAATGGCATAGGCAGTTCAAGCCTTAATTCACAAGCAATTTCCTTTTAGTACCCATAGTTAGGGGAACTACGGCGTCTCTGATCCTCATTATCCTGATGAGGTACGTAGGCAGCGGGGTAGGGCCCGTTCGAGCACACTCTTTATTTTCTCTACATTTCCCCTTTGTTTTCTTATTCATTTCTTTTCCCAGTTTCTTTTCCAGTTCCAGTTTCCTTTGATTTTCTTTTGTTGCTGCAGCTTTCATACCCTCACCCTTTGAAACAGTTTCTTTTTCAAGCGTGGATCCCGTCAGGTACGGCGGACGATCTGGGTGCTAATACCTTCTCAGGTCGTAACCGACTCCCGAACTCAGTCTCTTTGGTTCGTAGGACCTGTGTCCTTCCTCTTTCTTTTCTTCTGGTTTGTGCAGCATTACCATTCCCTTTCTTCGGGATAAAAATGCCTGGCTGGCGACTCTATTCTTCTTCCGCGCCACTTTCGCGTTTGTACTAGGATGGAAATCCGGGGAGCGACAAAGATCTGATTGAGTCCCAGTCCATCTCATTTACGCTGCAAGGTCTTCACATCAACATTAATTCTTCGTCTAGTCATGCAGGTCCATCAGTCTATGTTATGGAAGAAATTGTCAATAGTGGGTGTGAAGAGGATTGGTGCACCGACACCAATGAGTATGACAACCTCCAACTCTGAAGAAGGAAGTTCAATTTCCTAAAGCTGGCAATCCCCTTTTTGTTTCAGCATTATTGTATTTTCTTTGCATGATTTTGTATTTGCTTGTTGTCGCTCCCCGAATTTTCATCCCAGTGCAAACGTGAACTGACGGCGATGTTGAAGGTTGAGGTTGAATAGAGTCGCCAACTAGGCACTTTTATCCCGAAGGAAAGGTAATGCTGCATAAACCTAGAAAGATATGGATAAGTCGGTTGCGAACTAAAGAGACTGAGTAAAGGGGTAGGTTATGACCTAGGAAGGTATTAGCATCCAGATCGTCCGTCGTACTCGACAGGATCCACGCATACCTGATTGTGTTTAAAAGGGGATAGTGTATGTGCTAAAATGTGTATAAAAGGCTAGGGAGGAATGGATGTACAGAGTGTCAGTGCAAGAAGAAAGGGAGTGCTCAAAACTGAGGCTAAGAAAAGAAAGCTAGAAAGAGGAGAGGGGGGAGACCTGGGGACTTTTGTTCGATAACCGTTAAGTTATGTCTACATATCTTCTCGTGCAATGAGGAAGTCAGAACACCGTAGTTTGACTCACAGAGAATTAGATGTTTTGGTGTGAATTGCTTTCTTGTCTATGCTCAAGTGTGTGACTCGTCTGGCTCGAGTACTAAATGTCTTGCCTTAGACGGGAGAAGCAAATTCTCGTTTTCAGAATGAATGTGATGAGAAAAGAATCCCGGAGGAGACGTTTATTATTTGTTTTTGTGCTTTCAGTTTATTTTTTTTTTTTGGTGTTTTGCATAAGATAATGAGCTTAAGCCTTAATCAAGGGTCGTAAACTCATTATATCACCCCTGATTAGGGATAATGAGTCTACTTAAGTATGAGATGAAAATCTCAACTTAATTACTCTAATGATGCATGATTAAGATTATTAACCTACTTGTGATTATTAAGTGTTTTTGGATTTTGTTTTGTGTTAAGTAATGAGTTTAATCTCTAA
The DNA here is from genome assembly GCA_963966055.1 of Lathyrus aphaca. Classification (NCBI taxonomy): domain Eukaryota; kingdom Viridiplantae; phylum Streptophyta; class Magnoliopsida; order Fabales; family Fabaceae; genus Lathyrus; species Lathyrus aphaca. The sequence continues at coordinate 362,002,434 of OZ014525.1, read as the reverse complement.
TCAGGGATTAGTGAACTCATTACACCATTCTAAGAGAAGGATAATAGATGAGAACACTTAAGATGAGGAAGACTCCTTAACTTAATCCATGGTTAGGGATTAAAATCATTATATAACAAGCCTTTATCAAAGTGGATTTTAATTAAAGGTGGGATTAAGAAATGGATTTTATGTTTTTAAGACTAAACCTAAGGGGGACTTGTCCATTGAACACTAGGGTTAGTCCCTCTGAACCAACAGGCAGAGATGTAACCCTAATATAAGGCCCAAGTTACAAGCTTAAGTCTTAATGATTATTAGGTTTTTTTATTAGGAGGTGTAAACAACTTAAAGGTTTAACACTAAGTATTAAAGTTATACACTCCATCCTAAGATAAGGATACATGCATAACCCTAATTCAGAGTCTTAAAACTTTAAATGTTTAGCCTTGATTATGAGATGAGAAGCAGAGACTCAAGGAGACTAAAAGGTAAAAACTAGGGGAGACTATGTACAACCCTAAATTTATCATTCTTGGATATTCCTATGGTTTTTGAGGCTTAGAGAAAGATCTTCAGATGGCCACCAAGGAAGAAGAAACAGATGAAAAGAGATGAGAAAGGAGAATAGGTTACTTACTTTCTGAGAAGTTAAGTAACCTAAGAGAAAGAAAGGGAGCAAGAGAGAGCATAAGTGAGTCAAACTCACTTCAAAGAGAAATAAAGATGCAAATGAAGAGATAAGAAGAGGTTGGATGTGGAGGCAAATCCACATCCTAAACAACTTACATGAAGCCCCTGAAATGTTAGTATGAATGCATAAGATATGAAACAAAAGGAAATAAGGCAAATGAAGATGCAATGGTCAAGACCAGAAGTGCAAAAACAATGCAAATGTGTTATGAAATGATGCAAAGACATGTATAATGTTTATGCATGATCATGCAAGAGATGGGATGCAAAGGAAAGCATGTTAGAAGCTTGAAATCACATGAATACACATAAGAAGTAATGAATGCAAAACATACCAAATGGATACAACAATGATCAACCAATGTTCATACATGTTATAAGGTATCTAAGATGACATACAAATGCATGAGAGGTCATGAAAAGTTCATATGATGAAGGTATGCAAAGATGAATGCAAATGAACATGGCAAATTAGGGTTTTAAGAAAGTATGAGACGCACATGTCCACAACAGAAGGATAACACATGATAAAAATTTGAAAATGCAACCAAATAAACCCTAAACACACATAATATCACTCCCCAAAGATGGAGGTCAGAAGCTTTACCAAAGTCAAGTTATGGTTTTTCTAAGTTAGGCTAGGGTTTTGGGCACTTCTTCATGAAAAATGCCAAACAAATAGAAAATGCAATGCAAAAATATGAGTTAAATGCCCTAGATACTACATGCCAAGTATGAAAGAATGCAAAAAGAACCATGTGCAAACTCATGGTTGATCAGAAACAGATTTTTGAAGTTAGGGTTAGAAAAATAGGAAATTTGGAAACCCTAATTCATGGTTAATTGTCAAAACATGATCAAACCCAAAAATAAATTTGTTAGATGAGTTTGTAAATTGTTCTAAATATGTAAGAATGCTCCATGATTTTTTTGGTGATTTTTAAATACCTAAAAGGATTTTTAATTAATTAAAATGAATTAATTAATTAAATAATACAATTAAATGATTTAAAAATAGATTTTTAATGCAAAAATAAAAAATAAAAAAGTTTTTGGTTTCTGAAAATTATTTAAAGTGAAAGTGCAAGAGATCATGATTTTAGAAAATGATTTGCTATTTTAAATAAATATGAGAAAACAAATGCAAAATAAATAAAAAGAAATGCAAAGTAATCACAATGGATGGCCAGGATGCAAAGTTGATGAGATCAAGGGTTGTGAAGGGAAGTTAGCGTGACTTGGGGTAATCTGATCCAAGGGTCTAGGTTCAAAAATTGGTTTCGCGCGTGATCCAATGGTCCTGGTTCATTCTGAATTAATTAATTAAGACTAATATAATTAAATGAAATTAGGGTTAATGACATGATCTAAGCCGTTCGTTCGCTAATTAAAACAAGATCCTAGGGATGTGGTTGCATCTGGAAACAAAAACAAGATTAAACCCTAATTACTTTCAGGTGGCCGGAGGGAAGCTCCGGTCACATTCTCCGGTGAACCCCAAACCCTAGTTCGTTCTACAGACCCCTAAAACTCATAAATCTTGCCCATAAATGATCCTCTAACATCATACAACACGAATCATTCAACAAAAACCATTTATATCACAAGAATCATGAGAATCAAAGCAAACATCAAACATGGGAAAACTTTCAGAGCATCATAAAATGGTCATTTCTCACTCATTTTCAAATCTATATACATCATGGTGATCAAGATAACATATAGATTCAATTTATAACAAGAAAATGAAGTTTTGGAAATTTTTTTCTTGATGGATACCTGAACTGAAGATCTTTGAATATGAGATTTCTGAGCCTTTCTTTGGTGCAAACTAACTCCACTGAACCTCCTGAAGCTAGTGTGATGCTTGGAAAGAGTTTGTTTGGGCTATTTTGTGATATCCAATTCTGGTTTGGCAGAAAATGGAGTTCTTGTGTGTTGAGTTTTAGGCCATGGCAATGGGTGGGATGTGTTCCTTAGGTCATGTATAATTGAATGGTGAAAGAAAATTTGATGTTTGATGGCTTGGTGAAGAGATTCAAAGAGATGAATTTTTTGGAGGATTTTTTGCAATCTGATGATATGGTCTCTTTCAAGGCTTGATGTTAGGTGTTTTATGCTTCTTAGGGTTTGTATAAACAATGTTATTGGTCAGAAGAGTTGTTGTGGCACTGTGGAATTGGCATGGCTTGAAATGCAAAAAGTCAAGATTTTGTGTACTAGAGGCATGAGCTGGGACAAAGATATTTTGAAGGGAGGTTCTGCATCAACTAACTTCATGGAGAACCAATGGATCATTTGTCATGAGCTGTAACACTTGGATCAAGAGTTTATACGTTTTTTACATTTTCACAACTGAGAATTCTTGAGATGCAAGTCATGAAAATCCTTGGTTCTTGGCACAATTTTGGTTTAAACAAGTTGCATTATGTTTCTATGATGTGTAGAAGTGCATTAGAGGTCATGAGAAGGCTTGGAAAGCAAAATTGCACATTTCCCTCTTTGGCATGAACTTGAAAATTATGTGATATTTGCCAACTTTGATCCATCATAACTTTTAGTTCTAGGATGAATCAAGATGAGTTCTTGTACTTTTTGAAAATGGAAAGATCCAGTCTACAACTTTTATGTTTGAAAAAATTTCATTTGAAGCCTTTTAGATCAAGAAAGAGGAGGTTGAAAATCCTTCCCAAAATGAAAGTTTACATTACAAGTCATGTCCAAAAATGGCAACTTTGCAAATGGCTCAAAATTCTCCAATCTTGTGAACTTATAAACATTCCCAAGATCAAATAAAGATCATAGGACCTCAAATTGATGAAGATGACCCTTTGGTACCCTTGATGGAGGCCTCAGATACCCTGATTCTGACTTTTCTTGCACAACAAGTTACCATTTGATCAGATGACTTCCACAATGAATTTTTGCTTCAAATTTGATACAAATGCTCCTTATAACATATATAGACCAATAGAATCAAGAATGGCCAAAAAATTTAAGTGTAAGGGCCTCAAACCCAAAACCCTAATTTCTGGTCATCTGTGTAGGAAACCCTAAGCCTGCTTGGGTAGCTGTGCAATCCTCTAAGATTTTTTGACTTTAAAGAAAACTTGGAGGTATAATATGATCATAGAACACTCATGGACCATATTGGAATGATTCATGGCCTCTGAGATAGCTCAAACCACTTCTAAGATTCATTTGATCACAAACCCTAGTTATGCAACTTATGTAGTGAAATAACTATGCAGTGTGAGATGGTATGCTTATGCAATGCAATATGAAGGATCACAAGCCAAGGTGTGAGAAAAAAAGAGAGGGAAAATTTGGGGTTTTTACAACTGCCCCTATTCAAGTATTAGTTAGCTGTGTAGGATGTAAGTGCCTGGCTTAACAGACAAACAAGATAACTTGTGGTTGAATGCCAAGACAATCCAAAATTTGCACTCTTTATTATAAGAAGAAAAGTGATATAAATTGTAATAGACAGTATATACTGAATATCAAATGATAGCAACGGAGGACGACCATCGAGCAGAGGACGACCGCTAGGGATAAAAACGGTGAGAAACGCACTGACGGGGATGCTCATCATGCTGGGGAATAAAGAATCCGCGATGGGGACGGACATCGGGTAAAGTGATGAAGGAAGATCACCTAGATAAAGAAGAAAACCACGACGGGGACGGCCATAGGGTAAAGGATAAATGAAACAATGATGAGGGATGGTCATCTAAAAGGTGAAGGACGATCACCGAGCAGGGGATGGCTGCTGAAAAGATCACGACATAGGACAAATGTCAGATAGAAAGATCAACGATAGGGACAAACATCGGATAAAATGATGAGGGACGGTCATCAAGATAAATGATGAAGAACGATCATCAAGAGGTGAAGGACGATCACCTAGTAGGGGACGACTGCTCTGTTGGGGATTATCTCGACATAGGACGAATGCCGGATAAAACGATCGACGATGGGGACGGCCATCGAATGAATGATGAGGTACGGTCATCAAAAGGTGAAGGATGATCACCTAGCAGGGTACGGCTGCTGAGGATTATCGTGACATAGGACGAATATCAGATAGAAAGTCATTTTGTTGGCGACTTCTGGGGATAGATAAACATGGACGAGTGTTTAAGCCCTAAAATTAAAATGGTATAAGTGTTTCGTCAGTGTGTATAGATTAAAGATACAGATGAGTATCCTTAGGGCCACGATACGAACGCGTATCGATAGAAACAAACAATGACGCGTGTTTAAGGAGCGATGATACAGACGAGTATCAACTGTTTGAACAAGGAACTCAGACGAGTGTTGATCTATTGGGGAGATGCGTAAGATACATATGAGTATCAAAGAATTATGTATAAGTAGTATACGGACGAGTATCAGAAGGATTATGTATAAGTATGTACAAGTATTTGAATTGAGAGTGCAAAAGGATATTTTAGCTTTTATCTGCAGGGGATAAGTTTTTGCGTATTGTTGGAGGAGTGATTTTGGTATTTGCAAGTGACTGGCTCGAACTTGGCTTATGATCATGCAAATGTTTGATTTTTGTTGTAATGCTACGTATTAGAAGGAATGCTACGCTCTGTTTGGGGAGGAATGATGCGAATGCTATGATTATGCAAATGAGAGAAACGAAATCCGAGATCTGAAATCTGCTGGGTGAACGGATCACTAGATGATCTGTGGGGAGAAAGGATCACTGCATGATCTTTCTGGAGAACTCTGGGGAAGAACTCTGTGGGGATCCAATGCTGGGGATGAGAAGATCTGGCAACTCGCTTAAGAGAACATATTTCCTGCAAGCATTTATTAAATGGCTTATATGTTTTCATGCAAATGTTGTATTACGAACTTTGGACATTTTGCAAACAAAACAAAAAGGTACAAAACAAAGTGTGAATAAATATTTGACTTTATTGATTTGTGTGTCCTGAATAGGCGAGTACAATGAGGAAGCTAATCCCTGAAATGAGGGGGTTGCTGCAAAATTGAGAAAATAAATGTCCTAATCGACAATGTTGAAGTTGACGCTCCAATGAGCTTCCTTTTCTATGACCTGAATGCTCTTTTTATCTCGCTTTCTGAAGAAAGTTGATTCTGACCGATGCTTTGTCCTTTCGAAGCTTGCCATGTTATGTGAGTGATACAGACGAATTCAGAATGCAGTTGTTCACTTATTTCCTACAAGCATTTATCCGGGTTTTCAATCCACCGGGATACCCTTTTTTAACTGAGCTGTCCGATGTGGCCTTTCAACTCAGCGGGTGTACATTTTTTTCAACGGGATGCCCTATTTTTGCCTGGACTTACATTCTGTTTTTATGTCCAACGTGTCATTTATGCGAAGTATTTTTTAACTGCATCTGAATTCACAGGAGATGGGAAGTCTTCAGCATCCATGGTTGCGAGCATCAGTGCTCTGCCTGAGAAGACTTTAGTTATCACATAGGGACCTTTATAATTTGGCGTCCACTTGCCCCTGTGGTCTGTATGGGGAGGAAGGATCCTTTTCAATACAAGCTCTCCCACTTGATATTCCCGAGGTCTGACTTTTTGATCGAAGGCTTTCTTCATCCGTTTCTGATATAACTGACCATGACAGATAGTTGCTAATCTCTTTTCTTCAATTAGGCTCAGTTGGTTATAACGAGATTGGACCCATTCTGCTTCGTCCAGTTTTACATCCGTCATTACCCGTAAGGAGGGTAATTCAACTTCAACAGGTAGGACTGCTTCCATACCATACACAAGCTGATAAAGTGCTGCCCCGGTAGATGTTCTGATGGATGTTCGGTACCCATGCAAGGCGAATGGTAACATTTCATGCCAGTCTCTGTATGTGACTACCATCTTCTGCACAATCTTCTTAATGTTCTTGTTAGCTGCCTCAACAACACCATTCATCTTTGGCCTGTAAGGAGAATAGTTGTGATGTTGGATCTTGAAATCCCGGCATAGCTCTGTCATCATTTTGTTGTTAAGGTTTGAACCATTATCAGCAATGATTCGCTCGGGAACTCCATATCGACAAATGATATCCCTTTTCAGAAATCGGGCTACCACTTGCTTGGTGACATTTACATATGAAGCTGCTTCAACCTATTTGGTGAAGTAATCAATGGCTACCAGGATGAATCTGTGACCATTTGAAGCAGTTGGCTCGATCTTTCCAATCATATCAATGCCCCACATGGCGAAGGGCCAGGGTGAAGACAATATATTCAAAGGATTGGGAGGCACATGCACTTTGTCGGCGTAGATCTGGCATTTATGGCACTTTCTGGCATAGGCACAACAGTCTGCATCCATTGTGATCCAGTAGTAACCTGGTCTTAACAATTTCTTTGTCATTGCATGTCCTGCGAAATGGGTACCGAAAGAACCTTCATGTACTTCGTGCATTAGTAGGTCTGCTTCCTTCTTGTCAACACATCTGAGCAAGACCATGTCAAAGTTCCGCTTGTATAAGGAGCCATCAGTATTGAGGAAAAAACTGCCGGCTAGCCTTCTTAATGTCTTCTTATCATTAGACGATGCCCCAGGTGGGTATGTCTGAGTCTACAAGAAGCATTTGATGTTATGGAACCAAGGTCTGTTGTCAATGACAGTGTCCATAGAGAATACATATGCCAGTCCGTCTAGTCTGGATACTAAAATCCGAGGTACATAGTTAGCAGTCTGCACTTTGATCATAGATGAAATAGTGGCCAAGGCGTCTGCAAACTGATTCTCATCTCGAGGGATGTATTCAAGCTTGACTGTTGTGAAGAAAGTCAACAATCTCCTCATATAGTCACGGTAAGGAACCAGATGCTCTTGATGAGAATACCACTTGACATTAGTTTGGTTGATCACCAAGGTTGAATCTCCGAATACATTCAAGGTTTTGATCCTGAGGTAAATGGTTTCTTCAAGACCCATGATACAGGCTTCGTATTCGGCTTCGTTGTTAGTGCAGGCAAAGGTGAGCCTTGCCGAGAAAGGCAGATGGACTCCTTTGGGTGTAATAAGCACTGCACCAACTCCACGACCGTTACAATTAACTGCCCCATCGAACATCATAGTGCATGCTTATTCTGGATCACGCCCTTCAGTGTGAATAGGCTCTTCACAATCTTTTTACTTTAAGAACATGATGTCTTCATCAGGGAAATCAAATCTTATAGGCTGGTAGTCATCAATGGGTTGCTCAGCCAGATAGTCAGACAATACACTGCCCTTGATGGCCTTCTGAGAGGTGTACTGAATATCATATTTTGTTAGAATCATTTTCCACCTTGCAACCCTTCCGGTAAGTGTTGGCTTCTCAAATATGTACTTGACTGGGTCCATCTTTGAGATCAACAAGGTAGTATGAGTCAACATATACTGTCTTAGTCGGCAAGCAGCCCACGCTAAAGCACAGCAAGTTTTCTCGAGCAGTGAATAACGTTGTTCACAGTCGGTAAACATTTTGCTTAGGTAGTATATTGCATACTCTTTTTGACCAGACTCGTCATGCTGGCCCAACACACACCCCATTGATTCATCTAATACTGTCAGGTACATTATTAGAGGTCTTCCTTCAACTGGAGGCATGAGAATTGGAGGTTCTTGCAAATACTCTTTGATCTTGCCAAAAGCTCTTTGACAATCATCGTTCCACTTGACTGTTTGTTCCTTTCTTAGCAGTTTGAACAAGGGCTCGCAGGTTGCAGTGAGATGAGATATGAACCTTGAAATGTAGTTCAATCTACCTAAGAACCCTCAAACTTCCTTCTCAGTCTTAGGTGCAGGCATTTCCTGAATTGCTTTTACTTTGTCGAGATCAACCTCAATTCCTTTTCCACTTACAATAAAACCCAGCAGCTTACCAGAACGTACCGCGAATGTGCATTTGTTGGGGTTCAACCTTAACTGATACTTCCTTAGACGCTTGGACAATTTCAACAGGTTTATCAAATGGTCTTCTTTTGTGAGGGACTTGGCAATCATGTCATCCACGTAGCACTCAATTTCTTTATGGATCATATCGTGGAATAATGTTACCATAGCCCGTTGATATGTTGCACCGGCGTTCTTCAGACCAAATGATATTACTTTGTAGCAGAACGTGCCCCATGGTGTGATGAAGGTTGTCTTCTCCATTTCTTCAGGCGACATCTTGATCTGGTTGTATCCAGAAAATCCGTCCATGAAGGAGAATACCGAGAACTGAGTTGTGTTGTCTACCAATACATCAATGTGAGGTAATGGGAAGTCATCTTTCGGGCTTGCTTTGTTCAGATCACGGTAATCGACACACATCCGCACCTTGCCATCCTTCTTAGGTACGGGTACAATGTTAGCAACCCAAGGCGGGTAACTAGTTACAGTAAGAAAATCAGCGTCCCACTACTTTTGTACTTCCTCTTAGATATTCATGGCCATGTCCGGGCGAGTACGACACAACTTCTATTTGACCGGCGGACAATCCTCTTTTAATGGCAGCTTGTGCATGACAATATCTGTATCCAAACCCGACATATCTTGATAGGACCAAGCAAACACATCTACATATTCTCGCAGCATACTGATAAGTTGTTCTTTTACTAGAGCTTGTAGACTGGCTCCAATCTTCACCTCTTTCACATCTTCCTCGCTACCAAGATTGATAGTCTCAACCTCCTCCTGATGAGGAGCAATCACCTTTTCCTCTTGTCTCAATAACCTGGCCAGCTCTTCAGGTAAATCGTAGTCTTCTTCAACCCCTTCACCTGCTTGATTAATCGGATTGTCGAAGTCATACGAGTTCATAGCAGTGTCATTGTCGGTGCAATCTGGAGGGATATCTCTGCAAGGGTTGAGATTTGGTTCATTTTAGTGATTGATTTTATCTTATTTAGAAAAAGTGAATGAAGTTATTATTGAGAAAAACATCGTCATTTATTGTTTTGTGCGAAAATAACAAAAATGAAAAGACAATGAGCGAAAAGATTGTTTGCAAAAAGATGTCCATTGTTCATTAATATTCAATTTGCACAAATACATATGGCGCTATTACAGAATGAGTCTCGACATCTTGGGCAAGATGCAGGACTTTGATGCATGCTTAAAACAGGAAATAATAATTACTCTGCAGCAGTAACCCTTATATTTCCTGGGAAGACCAGTTGAGGACTTGTTGGCCCGGAACGCTTGGATGTATCCATCTTTCCAGGTTGTAGTCGCTCTCAGCCTCGTCTTCCAAAGTGTTGACAGGATCCGGGATCAGCATTCCCCCACTTACGAACTTGGGAGCTTCAGCAGCCTCCTTTGGAACTTGTCGGGATGGTCTGTAACCCAAACCGAATTTGTCTTCTTTCATCTGAACCTTCAGCAGTTTGCCCCAACCTTGGGCATTCCCTTCTTCCACAACCTTCCGAGCTTGTTTGTAGGAAGCAATTGAGGTGCCCATCCTTCCCTCTTGGGATGCAGCAAACACCTAAGTTGTAGCTTCATTGATGTTCAAGGCTTCAAAACCCTGACTCATGGTTTCATGGATTTCCCCATCCATTTCTATGTACTTGTATGTAGCCAGGTGACTGACAAAGATGTCTTCTTCTCCACATATGGTGATAATTTGGCCTTCCCACTCGTATTTTAACTTCTGGTGAAGGCTTGACGTTACCGCGTCAGCGGTATGAATCCACGATCGATCCAACAAACAACTGTAGGCAGGCTGTATGTCCATCACGTAGAAGGTAGTTTTGAAAACTTGTGGGCCAATTACTGTCGCTCCCGGGATTTTCATCCTAGTACAAACGCGAAAGTGGCGCGGAAAGGTTAGAGTCGCCAGCCAGACATTTTTATCCCGAATGAATGGGAAAGGTAATGTTGCACAAACCTGAGGAAGGAGGAAAGGACAAGGTCCTGCGAACCAAAGATCTGAGTTCGGGAGTCGGTTACGAATTGAGAAGGTATTAGCACCCCAATCCGTCCGTCGTACCCGACGGGATCCACGCTTGCTTGTTTTGTTTCAAAGGGTGAGAAATATAACTGCTGCTGAATAAAACCGCTAACTGGAATGAGAAATGAAATGAGAAGAGAACTGAAATAAGAAAATGGAAAGAAAGAGGGAAATGTAGGGAAAATAAAGAATGTGCTCGAACGGGCCCTACCCCGCTGCCTACGTACCTCATCGGGATAATGAGGATCAGAGTCGACGTAGTTCGCCTAACCTAGGCGGGAACTATTTGTTTGTGTTTTTTACAGCTGGAACTGCGTATGTCTATGCTCAGGTGTTGCAGGCTCGTCTGGTACGAGTGCGTTTACCGTCTTGCAAATGAGACAAGTCGTCGCGAGTTCGCGTTGTGAGTGAATGAAATGAGAAGAGAAGTTCCCGCAGGATAGTCGTTTATTATGTGTTTTTTGTCTTTTAAAAGAAATGTTTTGAATTTTGTTTGTGAATTGTCTTGTACTAAGACCTATCCATCGCGGGAAGTATTTACACATCGCCCCGAAACAGGACGCGTATAAACACTCCGCAACAAAGTCTCGTGTCGTACAAGATTGTTCGGTTTTTATTAAGTATTTTATTGCTTTTCTTTTGAAGGGAGAAAGAAAGACTCAAGTTGGAAAAAAGGAAAAATCTAAGGGACTAAGACTCAATCCTATTTTTGTTATGTATTTACAAAGTGGTCCTAATGGTTAGTGAAGTATTCTAATCCTAAGAAAGAAAAGGAAACTTAAAAAAACTATTAGAATTCAACTTACTTCTTAATAAAGTTAAGTTGATTCTAAGAACACATGGGGAAACCTATACAAGTTATAACTATGAAAATAAGGCAAAACATAAAATATTCTAAAATGCACTTAGAGACACGAATTAAAAAAAAAGTCTATTTATTTATTCTACTTCTACATGGAAATGAAGTTTCAAGCCTAAGTACTAAATCTAAGCCAAACCTAATATTCATCTTAAAAATTTAATTGAACTAACCTAAGTCTAAATTGAATTCTATGATTAAACTTAAACTACACTATTATTTTTATATTGAACTTTATTTCCTTTTAATGGCCTAAACTAATGGGAATTATGCATAACTAGGCCTAAAACTAATATTCTAAAAAATACCAAAACTTCTAGAAAAATTGTGAAAATTAAACTATAGGGTCTTACCACTATCTCTAAAGTTGTATTAAGAGGGATTCTAAAAAAACTTATTTTTCCTATGCCTAAAAATCAATTATTTCCAGCTAAGAATTAACTACTAATTCCTAAAGATTATATCACTAAAACCTAAGATAAAAGGTCCTAAAAAATCCCTAAAAAATACACTAAGAACCATTATGAGTCCTCTAATTACAGAAAAAAGAATGGCTCAAAAAAGTTGCTGGAAGTTACTTAAATAAAATGAACAAAATCCAGCATAATTAAAAGAAATTCAATAAAGCTAATTAAAAGAAAAAGTCAGAATTAATTCAAAAATAACAAAAATTCAGAAAATAAAAATAACACAAATTTCTAAAATGACTTATTAAGCTACTTAATTTTTGGGGAATTTTCTTAAGCATTTACCTATTTTTTTGAGAATTATTTCTAAATTATATTAACTTAAAAAATAATCCTAAAGAAATAAAGCAGAAGGTGCTAATAGTTATTTTTCTAGTTATTATTTTCCATGGGCCTAACAGAGGGAGTGTGAAAAGCAAGGCTCTAAGCCCATACGCAGAAAAGGAAGGGAGGTGCTGGAAGCAATTGTTCTATGTTATTTTTCTAATGGGCCTGGAAACAGGGGTGTTAATAACAATATTTTTAATTAAACATATTTTTTAAACATATTTTAGGAATTAAACAGATTTTTTAATTAACTTAAAAAATGAATTAACTTAAGACATGAATTAGACTAATCTTAAGATAACATTTTCTAAAATTTTAATTAAAGAATTAAACTAACCTTATTACAATATTTCCTAAAATCTTAATTAAAGAAATATTAAACTAAACTAATATTTTCTAAAAAAATCTTAATTAAGAAAATATTAAACTAAACTTAACTAATACCTTCTAAAAAAACTTAATTTAAGAAAAAAGAATTAAACTAACCTTATAATATTTCTTTTATAAAATTCTTAATTAAAGAAAAATAAACTAAACTTATTATAATATTTCTAAAATCCTGATTAAAAAAAAAGATATAAACTAATCTGAATTAAACTATATTTATTATAACATTTCTTTTAATTCACAACATTACAATTAACCTAATTAATTAAATCCACCTAATTGTTTATAATTAAAATAAGACAAGAGAGGATTGGAGACAGAAACCCTAGAAATCCCTTCGTCTTCTTCCCCTGCGGCGCCTTCGTCTTCTCCCCTCTCGCCGCCGCCGCAACCACTCACCTGCCGTCGTCCTCACCCTTTCTTCTCCGACCTCAATCCCACCTTCTATCCTCTTCCTCAAACGCGGCTTAGTTCCGCCACCAGCATCATCACCCTCATCTCTCTCTCACCTCAGCCGCACCCTTCATCTTCTCATCCCTTCCTCTCCGCCGCTCACGGCCGCCTCTCTTTTCTCTCATTCTCAGCCAAAACCAACAACACCGCCTTCTTCTTCGGCTTCGATTCTCCTTCCCTACCGTTTCAAAACCTAACCCTAAACCATTCCCCTCTTTCTCCGACTCCGGCCGTCACATATCTCTTCACCGCCTTCGGCTCTCCTTTTCCTTAAATTCGAACTCACCGTCACCCATCTAACACCTTTACCACCTTATCCCTCTAATGGATTGATTAAGCAACCAACTCAAACAACACAGGCAAAAGCAACAGTGAACACACGACCAACAATTATGCTTGAAGAGTTTCGATCGACGTACCTGTAAGTTGACGCTGCCGCAATGAGGCCATCGTGAGCTCTGCTTCCAATCACTCTTACGCTCTTGCGGATCGATGCTCAGGATTGTCGCTTTTGCAGATTACTTTGAATGCCGCCGTGAGATTGATATGCCAAGGTATTCCGCACTGTATCACATCATACTGTACGACCCTCGCTGAGCCAATTCGGTTAAGCCAGCATTTGTTGTTGTTGATTCTTGGCAATTTTAACAGGTAATTGTCTCTTCCAGGTGTGAGAATCGACGAACATTTGGCAATGGTGGATTGCAATATTGGAAGAAGATGGAACAATCTCGCAGAAGAAGGTCAATGTTGATGATGAATGAAGTTGTTGGAGGCGAAAAGTGAGATGATGACGTTGCCGAATCCGCAGAATGTGACACAGGGAGAAGATGAAGACTGGTTATGGTTTGTTCTTGTTCTTCTCATGTGATTCTGAGTTTCGTCCTAATCATTGATTTTCTTGACGTTTGCGTTTCACTTTCTTTCACAGGTTACTGATGTAGGTACAACAGCATTGAGATATCCATGATTAGGGGAGATTGAATCAGGCTGAGGGAAGTTATGAAAATTGGAAATGGAAGAAGGTCCAGGATGATTGAAAAAGAGGAAGGAGCTTGTGAGGGTTAAAGATGATTATGGGGCTGGTTCATGAGGAAAGAGAGAAATGGTGTGAAAGAAGGTTCAAGGAAAGGAAGAAAACCAACTGGTGTGAGGTTGGTTCTGATATATAGGCACTGATCACAGAAAACTCCAGAAGCTTCAGGTAAATTCAACTCACTCAATTCAGTTATGATTCTGTTAGAATTTAGTTATTTGTTTCAATTTCTGTTATGAGCTGGTTTTTGGTTATTTTCCTTTTGAAATTGTGAAAAAAATTAGTTATAAGTTAGTTATGAATGGTTTGTGGATTCGGTTAATGTTAGTTAGACATTCAGTTAGAATCTGATTCTGTTATGCACCGTTGTGAACTTGACTGAATTTTTGAAGTTATCTTTGATCGATGAATTCTGCTATGAAACTCTGTTATGACTTCGGATTCTCTTCTCCCTTTCTGTTATGAACCTCAGTGGTAAAATTAAATTCTGTCATGGTTTACCGTTAGCAATTAGTAACTGATTTGAGCTGCTTTAATCTTCATCACTTGCATCACGGATGGGATTTTTTTCTAACTCACTTTTCTTTTATGATTACATGCTGCGGTTGGAACTCTTGCGAAGCACAATGGATGCAAAGAGCTTGCAGCTTACCTACAAAAACCGTTTGCCTTGAAGCACTAGTGGAAACGGAAGCCGGTAGTTTCGAAACACTCACCATACCAAGGAAGTTCCGAGTTTTGACAATAAAGAAATGAGAGATTATGCTTATGAATGTATCAATACTCTCCTTTGTGTATAACATTTTGATGATTTTCATAACTTTAGTATGAACTTTTGGTGTATAATATTTTGTGAACTTTAGAACAACATTCTGTTTTGTATGAGATGAGCAAAAATGAGACTCAATCTAGATTTAGCCTTACTTTTGTAGTTTCTTTTGATTATTCTCCAAAGAATTCGGCCTACTAAAATATTCCTTGCTTCTGCCTTCATTATTGGATACAGCTGAAACAAAATTATCACTAATAACAATTGAAATAGACAACAAGGAAATTGGTGTAAGGCTGAAACAAGGAAATTGGTGTAAGCTTTTCATCAAAAAAAATAGACGCAACAATAGATTGTTGGGAGGAGATTTCAAAATAAATTCAGGCCCTTTCTGGTGGCACAGAAGCGTTAGCATCACTAGATGTTACCAAAGAATTATGACGTCCATCTTTTAGCACCAGGAAATTGAATCGGAAAATGACGAGATCACAACGCCAGCCCCACTTGGCTTTATATACCCATAAGAGGCTCCTGACGCAGTTAATGAGAATGCATTCGGCACGTCACGGGAAAATTCCCTATTAGCTGGTACAACAACGTGATTTCTTCCTTGCTGAGGAGAATATTTTTGGTTGATGATTGACTATAGATTTGAATAACTGGACTTTAAGAAGATGATTTACCAAGGATTATGGACAACCATAAATGGGTAGATGAATGAAAGGGAGAAATCTCGATTTTAGCCCAAATCCTCTTTTGCATTCTTTCCACAAGTCCATGAACACGATCACTTCTGAACCACTGCATAATTTTTCAGCTAAATCACACCCCTTTTGAATCGTCTGAAACATGATATGACCATTCAGAACCTGATGAATCACTGATAAACTGAAGACTCAAACCAAACTTCACACAAAACACTGCTCGATAAACTGATGAATTTCAGCACACAACAACCTGAACTTTGAATATGCACTGTCCAAGAAATAGACCAGTGACCCAAATAACCTGGCAGTTGGAGTAATCTTTTGATAGTTTGCCCGAGATTAAGTCAAACTCCCATCTGAATTGAAACACAACTGCACAACCACATTTGAAGTGGAATCACTTTCCAGTGAATACTTTCCATCAGTTCAATCCCTGACAGATACGGATAGGGTACGAAACCCTGGATTCGAAGAACCTGAATCACATGCCTCAAAAATCCATGAAATGCACTTATTATGATATTAATGAACTAGTGAGACATGCAGATGAATGCGAAATGATAAGCCAGTTAAGGTAACAAATATGAGGGCAAATTTTGGGGTATTACAGCTGCCCATATTCAATCAACTGCAGACCTGAACGGATAATTGCAACAGCTTTTAGACGTTCAAGGTATGGAGTGATTGAATACTCGAATAAGACCTGAAAATTTGCGCATTGAGGGTGATGGAAATGCCATCTGCCCATTTATTTATTTATGTATTTTCTGATTTTGACCTCTGAATAGGTAACGGGGATAGAACCAGGTGGAATAGAATCAATGCAATCACTGCGACTGCTGAACGAACCGAAACCACAAGGAGGGTGCCTGTTGGCGAAACAGGACTTAACGCAACATCAACCGATTTGCGACTCAAATAAGATCAACTGATCTAACATGGAGATGGTATCAACCGATCCATAACCAAGAAAAACGAGAATGTAATATCATCCGATTTACAACTCGAAGAGAAATGATATCAACCGATTCATGACTCAAATAAGATCAACCGACCTAACATGAAGATGGTATCAACCGATCCATAACCAAGAAAAACGAGAATGTAATATCATCCGATTTACAACTCGAAGAGAAATGATATCAACCGATTCATGACTCAAATAAGATCAACCGATCTAACATGGAGATGGTATCAACCGATCCATAACCAAGAAAAACGAGAATGTAATATCATCCGATTTACAACTCGAAGAGAAATGATATCAACCGATTCATGACTCAAATAAGATCAACCGATCTAACATGGAGATGGTATCAACCGATCCATAACCAAGAAAAACGAGAATGTAATATCATCCGATTTACAACTCGAAGAGAAATGATATCAACCGATTCATGACTCAAATAAGATCAACCGATCTAACATGGAGATGGTATCAACCGATCCATAACCAAGAAAAACGAGAATGTAATATCATCCGATTTACAACTCGAAGAGAAATGATATCAACCGATTCATGACTCAAATAAGATCAACCGATCTAACATGGAGATGGTATCAACCGATCTATAACCAAGAAAAACGAGAATGTAATATCATTCGATTTACAACTCGAAGAGAAATGATATCAACCGATTCATGACTCAAATAAGATCAACCGATCTAACATGGAGATGGTATCAACCGATCCATAACCAAGAAAAACGAGAATGTAATATCATCCGATTTACAACTCGAAGAGAAATGATATCAACCGATTCATGACTCAAATAAGATCAACCGATCTAACATGGAGATGGTATCAACCGATCCATAACCAAGAAAAACGAGAATGTAATATCATCCGATTTACAACTCGAAGAGAAATGATATCAACCGATTCATGACTCAAATAAGATCAACCGATCTAACATGGAGATGGTATCAACCGATCCATAACCAAGAAAAACGAGAATGTAATATCATCTGATTTACAACTCGAAGAGAAATGATATCAACCGATTCATGACTCAAATAAGATCAACCGATCTAACATGGAGATGGTATCAACCGATCCATAACCAAGAAAAACGAGAATGTAATATCATCCGATTTACAACTCGAAGAGAAATGATATCAACCGATTCATGACTCAAATAAGATCAACCGATCTAACATGGAGATGGTATCAACCGATCCATAACCAAGAAAAACGAGAATGTAATATCATCCGATTTACAACTCGAAGAGAAATGATATCAACCGATTCATGACTCAAATAAGATCAACCGATCTAACATGGAGATGGTATCAACCGATCCATAACCAAGAAAAACGAGAATGTAATATCATCCGATTTACAACTCGAAGAGAAATGATATCAACCGATTCATAACTCACATAAGATCAACCGATCTACACGAAAATGGTATCAACCGATCCATTATCTTCGCACTGAGACGAGACCATTGTACTTAAATGGAGACTCGAAAGGAACGGGATCGTTGTACTTAAACGAGAGCCCAAGACGCAACTGTTGTACTGAAACGGAGACGCGAAAAGATGAGACTGTTGTACTGAAACAAGACTCAAAGACGAGACCATTGTACTTAAATGGAGACTCGAAAGGAACGGGATCGTTGTACTTAAACGAGAGCCCAAGACACGACCGTTGTACCTGAAACGGAGACGCGAAAAGATGAGACTGTTGTACTGAAACAAGACTCAAAGACGAGACCATTGTACTTAAATGGAGACTCGAAAGGAACGGGATCGTTGTACTTAAACGAGAGCCCAAGACGCGACCGTTGTACTGAAACGGAGACGCGAAAAGATGAGACTGTTGTACTGAAACAAGACTCAAAGACGAGACCATTGTACTTAAATGGAGACTCAAAAGGAACGGGATCGTTGTACTTAAACGAGAGCCCAAGACGCGACCGTTGTACTGAAATGGAGACGCGAAAAGATGAGACTGTTGTACTGAAACAAGACTCAAAGACGAGACCATTGTACTTAAATGGAGACTCGAAAGGAACGGGATCGTTGTACTTAAACGAGAGCCCACGACGCGACCGTTGTACTGAAACGGAGACGCGAAAAAATGAGACTGTCGTACTGAAACAATACTCAACTGGGGATAACAACAAGACTTGGTGGAAGCATCCACCCTGGGAAATGAAGTTGTATTCTGTGGGGAATACTTCAATCCGATTGGAGATGTAACAGATCTTATGTAATATACCTCAAAACTGGTCCATGCTGGTATGCATATGTTTGGATTTATGGCGTAATGCTCCATAATGATGGAAATGCTACGCTTTGGAGGATGCAAATGCAATGATGATTACTGGATGCAAATGCAAATGCAAAGGGGTCTCCCAATGAGGAGAAAGCAGGTATCCCAGATAACTTGGCTGGGAAGAAACGATGATCACTGCATTGATTTGGTTGATCCTTGTGAGGAGAAGACAACTCTGCGGGGAAGGCTGTCAATGATATACCGGCTCTAAATTGCCGCCATTGCCAAAAATAAATTGGACTTTGAGATTGGAGAGCCAAGACCCTGCTGGAGATGAACTCTTCTTGAACTCTGATGGGGAAATGAAGACCTCCTGACTTGGCTGGGAACCCAAGGCATGATACTGCTGAGGAAGCGATTGCTGGGGAGGCAAGACACTCCTTATACTGCTGAGAATTGCCCCTGTCTGAAGGGAAACTCCTGCTTGGGGATGACACCCGCCTTCTGCTACCTTGCTGGGAGAAACTTCAACTTCCACTGTACTGGGGATGATGGGCGATGTCAATGATAAAGCTTCCTGCTGAAGATAAGAGCTCGAGTTGCCACTTGCTGGGAATAAGAGATAAATCCTCTCATGTTGTGAATGAGAGATGGAAGGCGTCTCATGCTGGGGGTGAGAGACAATGATATCCTTCCGCTCAAGAAGTAACCTTCCATTTGCCGCACTACTAGAGAAGGGATTGTCTAATGAGACTTGCTAAGGAATTTTGATCAATGAAGCTTGCCGATGAAACAACTCCTGAAGTACTATGCTGACAATGGCTTTGCCCCTAGCCCCGGGTTGATAGGTTGTCAACTAATCATGAGTGAACAATGGTTCTTTGCAATTTTCAACTCGCCTCAAATTAAGGTCCGTCAGAAGTAAATGTCTCAAGAGGATTTTACAGAAAACATGGCATATGAAATGCCTCAGTGTCTTCAAACTCTTGGAGAGATTCGTTGGATCTCGAAATAACTGCTCCAGACTGCATGGTCTGTGTAAGAATTTTCCTTGCGAGGATTCATGAAAAACCTCATATCACTGTGAGATAGTGTGTCCTAGTATTTTGAACCTTGGGTAGGTGCTTCTGATTAACCGTCTTCAGGAGAAAGTAACTTCCAGTGCTCTTGGGGTGGCCTGCCCCAGTACAAGTCTTGAAGTGATCACCTCTGAATAACTGCTTTGAAGAAAACACCCAGATCAATTGTTATTTGAGAGATTAGATCTCGAAGTAATTGCCCCAGTTTGGTTGAAATTTGAATACATGCCTCAGACTAATGGCTCTTCGAGAGATTTGAATCTCGAAGTGATTGCTCCAGCTTGGCTGAAATTTGAATGAATGCCTCCGACCGATGGCTCTTTGAGAGATTTGATCTCGAATTGATTGCCCCAGTTTGGCTGAATTCTGAAGAGATTGCTCGACATGATTGCCCCAGATTAATTGGCTCTTGCTACGACTGTTGGGAAAATCCCTACTCAATGGAGTTTTCTTAAAAAGTGCACCTCGACAGATTGTCCTTCGAAAGTTTCAGACTTCTCAACTTGGCAAGATGAAGCTTCTGGACTGAAGTTTCGTATGTGAATTTTTATGATGCCCAACAAATATATGCAAGCAGAAAATGTTTATTCTAAGAATGAAAATTCTAATGCAACATACATGTTAATCTTGAAGTTTTACTGTAAAAAGATGTCGCAAACCTTTGTGAGCGAATCACTGGTTACGATACGACATTAATTTTTGAATAATAGAAAGCATGCACATGCAACACCAACAAAGATCTTTCAACACCACTCATAGGAGTCAGGAACGCGGTCTCGTGGTAGTACGCTCTCAAAAATAACCCTGTTTCAGTTAGGACTTTTGAGGGTTGTATCGTGGCCTGGTTCACGGTTATAGAAACAAAAGATATAGGCTCGAAGTTTATTTGTACCCACCCGTCTTCGTGATGTTCTCCATTACTATGTTCAGCTAGCTTTTACAAGCGCTCACTTCTCAAAAAGGGTTTTGTGATGGTTGAGGAACCAATTACGCTAACGGTTTAAGCACCAATTAGGTTGTTGTTTGGAGTCAGCCACCCCTTTGTCTTTCGTGTTTGTGCCACACGACTTTGTTCTTGTTCAAGGATCTTTCTTATGTAATCCTTTTCGTCTTTTGCTTTTGCATTATTTTTCTTATCCCTAACTTTTGCCTGGACTGATTCTTGTGAATGTTTGATTGTGAAGTCCAGCGGGATGCCCTAATTTTTGCCTAAGTCGCTTGTTTTCAAGTTTCGACTTAGCGGGCTTTCTCATTCATTTTTTTTTAATTCTTCTTTTTTTGAACAAATCGTGTGACACTGTTTGTCTTGAATGCTTTGCGAGGGTCGTGACTGTCTCACTCCTTTGTTGTTGAGGAATAACCATTGTGGTCTCCGGTCTTTGGACCTCTTGATTGGGATAACCATTGTGGTTTCTGGTCATTGGACCTCTTGATTTGGTACAACGAAAGGTAATGGATCCTCAGATTTGCACTCCTTTTCGAAATTTGAACGATCGGTCCAGCTAGCTGACACCTACCCTGCCCCTGGGTTAAATGCAAGGGTTTTTTCATGCGAAAATAAACTCCTACTTCAAGGCTCAAATGGGTTGGCGAGGGTCTATCTCCCTTATATCTCCGGTGTTTAGGACTTGAAACAATGCCTGTACATCGTCAACAGGGTCTTTCTCAAAAGCACACAGTTAAAGATTTTTGCGTTTTCAGTTCGTCATCCTCCCTGATATAGTTTAAGCACAACAGTTGGTATTGCAATGCACATACACAAAATCATGAGTGAATACGAATGGATTACTTCAAGAGAAACATGTGCATTTTATTATGGTTATCATTCAAAAACAAATAAGTTTCATGCATGCATACAAATGTTTAAACAAACAATATAAACTACAAATGAAAATGCAGTAAAGAAGCTGAACATTGCCATCATTGAGGAGACTTGACTCCGTCTGGACTTATTGCTTCTGAAGATGCCCTTGCAAACTAGGATGCCAATTTGATAAGGAGATTTCAATATGTGAGGAGACTTTCTGGCATGATGAACTTTGAGCCGATCAAATTCGGGACCTTATCTTCACCTTTACCTCTGAAAGACTTGCAACCTTCAATTAAAAGGCCAGGTGCCCCAGAATGGTAATTATACTTGGAATTGAAACCCCAAAGGAAGCTTTACCGGAGATGATCCTGATGCAATTAGCTCAACCAGCTTAAATCTGAGCAAATGAGGAAACTTGTTGCGTGTACTACCTCGGAATATGATCAAACTTCTTCTCAAGTTGTTCTGGCCTTTACCCTTATGCTCTGCCCTTAGGACTCTCTTGGGAAGCTGAAATTGGATCCTGACAAACGCATCTGAAGGGAAGAGGTTGATAAGGTTAATAAATAAGGTTGCTCGGAAAGATCTGATGTGATCTTCTGCCTACGTATCTCCATTGACCAATGGAGAATCAGAGCAGCGTAGTTCCCCTCACTAGGGATGAAAATAGCTTCATTTCCTTGACACTGCATTCAGGATTTCTATAACCGGCTCCTCTGAGTCTTCATCTGGTTGACTTCCTCTTTCAATAGTTTCTGATTCTGAAATAAAGCTTATACCTCTGCCCTGAATGGCCCCAGCTGGGTCTTCGTTTGATTACCTCCGCCCGGAGTTGCTTCAAATATATACCTTGATGACTATGATTCAAGTTGTCCATTATGATGAGAAATCAAGTCAGGAAAATAATATGTCTCTGAACACCTGTCAAGAATGCAAGGATGTATGCAAATGCCATGTTCAGTTATTTCTGAGGAATCTATCTGCTTTGATTCAAGTTTTGACACAGAAAAATCCGGCAGCTTGATTCATATATGTGATCCTCGGAAATAACTGAACATGTGTGTAGAAATGCTATGATGTCATGTATGCAACATGCATGTGATCAGTGCAGTGTCTGCGATATTCCAATCATATAATCAGGTGTCGGTGCAAGGTCTCAGAATCCATATATCACAATAATCATCCCTCTGATCCGGGATCCATAACTTAAGAACAGAAATCCAGATCAAAAAAATGAACCAAAGGCAAAGTGGGTATGCTGAAGGTATCAGGGTTCCTGCAAACATGTAAACCCCTCCCAATCTCACGGGTGTGCTACTCGGGTCAACATCACGGACTCACAAAGCCGAATAGCAATAATACGTTCACCATCTCCGAGAAATGGCTCATGACCAAATCAGGGAATCGGTTTGGTATTATGTACTACGCAGGGAGGTCTCAGTTGAGTCCGGAAAAACAAGCATCCCTCACAAGTCTCCAGCTTCAAGCACTGAATCGAGAAACAATAGTACATTCATCCCGAAGGGTACAATACTATCGTCATACGAACAATTTGCTTTGACTGAATTCCTATGAGAGAACCAGGCCATCCTATGCGAGTTCCCAATGGACCCTCGGATGCGAGTGGGTTTGCCAACAAATGTGGTTTGCCACTGTCATCACTGGAGAGGGTTGTTTCCATTAAGGTTCTCAATGATCGGTCCCCAGCTGCACATAACTATCAAGGTTGTACCCTGAAGTGGGGAAGAACCCCCACACAGAATGGTCCCAAGACAGTCACAACCTGGGTGTGGAACACATCACCACTCATCATGTAACCATGCGAGCACAACGTGTCCACGCTAATCCTATGGTGCACTCAAGCCGGGTAGTTGGCTTATCTCACAGTAACTCCCATCCCACAGAAAAAATGAAAACCAGCACAGCCAGACAGTCCAGTATAATATGATGCATGGAAAATAAAATACTGAAAGCGATAAATAAATGCGATAAAGTAAAGTTGTAAAATAAAAACTGTAAATGAAAACAGTAAAGCTAAACTAAAGCACACAGCAACAAACAGATATACACCCAAAGAAACAAAATCAAACAGGCGCTAGGATTGACTCTACAAGGGAAACCGGAAGAATCAGGTTTGGGTCCCCAGCAGAGTCGCCAGCTGTCGCTCCCGGGATTTTCATCCTAGTACAAACGTGAAAGTGGCGCGGAAAGGTTAAAGTCGCCAGCCAGACATTTTTATCCCGAATGAATGGGAAAGGTAATGTTGCACAAACCTGAGGAAGGAGGAAAGGACAAGGTCCTGCGAACCAAAGATCTGAGTTCGGGAGTCGGTTACAAATTGAGAAGGTGTTAGCACCCCAATCCGTCCGTCGTACCCGACGGGATCCACGCTTGCTTGTTTTGTTTCAAAGGGTGAGAAATATAACTGCTGCTGAATAAAACTGCTAACTGGAATGAGAAATGAAATTAGAAGAGAACTGAAATAAGAAAATGGAAAGAAAGAGGGAAATGTAGGGAAAATAAAGAATGTGCTCGAACGGGCCCTACCCCGCTGCCTACGTACCTCATCGGGATAATGAGGATCAGAGTCGACGTAGTTCGCCTAACCTAGGCGGGAACTATTTGTTTGTGTTTTTTACAGCTGGAACTGCGTATGTCTATGCTCAGGTGTTGCAGGCTCGTCTGGTACGAGTGCGTTTACCGTCTTGCAAATGAGACAAGTCGTCGCGAGTTCGCGTTGTGAGTGAATGAAATGAGAAGAGAAGTTCCCGCAGGATAGTCGTTTATTGTGTGTTTTTTGTCTTTTAAAAGAAATGTTTTGAATTTTGTTTGTGAATTGTCTTGTACTAAGACCTATCCATCGCGGGAAGTATTTACACCTCGCCCCGAAACAGGACGCGTATAAACACTCCGCAACAAAGTCTCGTGTCGTACAAGATTGTTCGGTTTTTATTAAGTATTTTATTGCTTTTCTTTTGAAGGGAGAAAGAAAGACTCAAGTTGGAAAAAAGGAAAAATCTAAGGGACTAAGACTCAATCCTATTTTTGTTATGTATTTACAAAGTGGTCCTAATGGTTAGTGAAGTATTCTAATCCTAAGAAAGAAAAGGAAACTTAAAAAAACTATTAGAATTCAACTTACTTCTTAATAAAGTTAAGTTGATTCTAAGAACACATGGGGAAACCTATACAAGTTATAACTATGAAAATAAGGCAAAACATAAAATATTCTAAAATGCACTTAGAGACACGAATTAAAAAAAAAGTCTATTTATTTATTCTACTTCTACATGGAAATGAAGTTTCAAGCCTAAGTACTAAATCTAAGCCAAACCTAATATTCATCTTAAAAATTTAATTGAACTAACCTAAGTCTAAATTGAATTCTATGATTAAACTTAAACTACACTATTATTTTTATATTGAACTTTATTTCCTTTTAATGGCCTAAACTAATGGGAATTATGCATAACTAGGCCTAAAACTAATATTCTAAAAAATACCAAAACTTCTAGAAAAATTGTGAAAATTAAACTATAGGGTCTTACCACTATCTCTAAAGTTGTATTAAGAGGGATTCTAAAAAAACTTATTTTTCCTATGCCTAAAAATCAATTATTTCCAGCTAAGAATTAACTACTAATTCCTAAAGATTATATCACTAAAACCTAAGATAAAAGGTCCTAAAAAATCCCTAGAAAATACACTAAGAACCATTATGAGTCCTCTAATTACAGAAAAAAGAATGGCTCAAAAAAGTTGCTGGAAGTTACTTAAATAAAATGAACAAAATCCAGCATAATTAAAAGAAATTCAATAAAGCTAATTAAAAGAAAAAGTCAGAATTAATTCAAAAATAACAAAAATTCAGAAAATAAAAATAACAAAAATTTCTAAAATGACTTATTAAGCTACTTAATTTTTTGGGAATTTTCTTAAGCATTTACCTATTTTTTTGAGAATTATTTCTAAATTATATTAACTTAAAAAATAATCCTAAAGAAATAAAGCAGAAGGTGCTAATAGTTATTTTTCTAGTTATTATTTTCCATGGGCCTAACAGAGGGAGTGTGAAAAGCAAGGCTCTAAGCCCATACGCAGAAAAGGAAGGGAGGTGCTGGAAGCAATTGTTCTATGTTATTTTTCTAATGGGCCTGGAAACAGGGGTGTTAATAACAATATCTTTAATTAAACATATTTTTTAAACATATTTTAGGAATTAAACAGATTTTTTAATTAACTTAAAAAATGAATTAACTTAAGACATGAATTAGACTAATCTTAAGATAACATTTTCTAAAATTTTAATTAAAGAATTAAACTAACCTTATTACAATATTTCCTAAAATCTTAATTAAAGAAATATTAAACTAAACTAATATTTTCTAAAAAAATCTTAATTAAGAAAATATTAAACTAAACTTAACTAATACCTTCTAAAAAAACTTAATTTAAGAAAAAAGAATTAAACTAACCTTATAATATTTCTTTTATAAAATTCTTAATTAAAGAAAAATAAACTAAACTTATTATAATATTTCTAAAATCCTGATTAAAAAAAAAGAAATAAACTAATCTGAATTAAACTATATTTATTATAACATTTCTTTTAATTCACAACATTACAATTAACCTAATTAATTAAATCCACCTAATTGTTTATAATTAAAATAAGACAAGAGAGGATTGGAGACAGAAACCCTAGAAATCCCTTCGTCTTCTTCCCCTGCGGCGCCTTCGTCTTCTCCCCTCTCGCCGCCGCCGCAACCACTCACCTGCCGACGTCCTCACCCTTTCTTCTCCGACCTCAATCCCACCTTTTATCCTCTTCCTCAAACGCGGCTTAGTTCCGCCACCAGCATCATCACCCTCATCTCTCTCTCACCTCAGCCGCACCCTTCATCTTCTCATCCCTTCCTCTCCGCCGCTCACGGCCGCCTCTCTTTTCTCTCATTCTCAGCCAAAACCAACAACACCGCCTTCTTCTTCGGCTTCGATTCTCCTTCCCTACCGTTTCAAAACCTAACCCTAAACCATTCCCCTCTTTCTCCGACTCCGGCCGTCACATATCTCTTCACCGCCTTCGGCTCTCCTTTTCCTTAAATTCGAACTCACCGTCACCCATCTAACACCTTTACCACCTTATCCCTCTAATGGACTGATTAAGCAACCAACTCAAACAACACAGACAAAAGCAACAGCGAACACACGACCAACAATTATGCTTGAAGAGTTTCGATCGACGTACCTGTAAGTTGACGCTGCCGCAATGAGGCCACCGTGAGCTCTGCTTCCAATCACTCTTACGCTCTTGCGGATCGATGCTCAGGATTGTCGCTTTTGCAGATTACTTTGAATGCCGCCGTGAGATTGATATGCCAAGGTATTCCGCACTGTATCACATCATACTGTACGACCCTCGCTGAGCCAATTCGGTTAAGCCAGCATTTGTTGTTGTTGATTCTTGGCAATTTTAACAGGTAATTGTCTCTTCCAGGTGTGAGAATCGACGAACATTTGGCAATGGTGGATTGCAATATTGGAAGAAGATGAAACAATCTCGCAGAAGAAGGTCAATGTTGATGATGAATGAAGTTGTTGGAGGCGAAAAGTGAGATGATGACGTTGCCGAATCCGCAGAATGTGACACAGGGAGAAGATGAAGACTGGTTATGGTTTGTTCTTGTTCTTCTCATGTGATTCTGAGTTTCGTCCTAATCATTGATTTTCTTGACGTTTGCGTTTCACTTTCTTTCACAGGTTACTGATGTAGGTACAGCAGCATTGAGATATCCATGATTAGGGGAGATTGAATCAGGCTGAGGGAAGTTATGAAAATTGGAAATGGAAGAAGGTCCAGGATGATTGAAAAAGAGGAAGGAGCTTGTGAGGGTTAAAGATGATTATGGGGCTGGTTCATGAGGAAAGAGAGAAATGGTGTGAAAGAAGGTTCAAGGAAAGGAAGAAAACCAACTGGTGTGAGGTTGGTTCTGATATATAGGCACTGATCACAGAAAACTCCAGAAGCTTCAGGTAAATTCAACTCACTCAATTCAGTTATGATTCTGTTAGAATTTAGTTATTTGTTTCAATTTCTGTTATGAGCTGGTTTTTGGTTATTTTCCTTTTGAAATTGTGAAAAAAATTAGTTATAAGTTAGTTATGAATGGTTTGTGGATTCGGTTAATGTTAGTTAGACATTCAGTTAGAATCTGATTCTGTTATGCACCGTTGTGAACTTGACTGAATTTTTGAAGTTATCTTTGATCGATGAATTCTGCTATGAAACTCTGTTATGACTTCGGATTCTCTTCTCCCTTTCTGTTATGAACCTCAGTGGTAAAATTAAATTCTGTCATGGTTTACCGTTAGCAATTAGTAACTGATTTGAGCTGCTTTAATCTTCATCACTTGCATCACGGATGGGATTTTTTTCTAACTCACTTTTCTTTTATGATTACATGCTGCGGTTGGAACTCTTGCGAAGCACAATGGATGCAAAGAGCTTGCAGCTTACCTACAAAAACCGTTTGCCTTGAAGCACTAGTGGAAACGGAAGCCGGTAGTTTCGAAACACTCACCATACCAAGGAAGTTCCGAGTTTTGACAATAAAGAAATGAGAGATTATGCTTATGAATGTATCAATACTCTCCTTTGTGTATAACATTTTGATGATTTTCATAACTTTAGTATGAACTTTTGGTGTATAATATTTTGTGAACTTTAGAACAACATTCTGTTTTGTATGAGATGAGCAAAAATGAGACTCAATCTAGATTTAGCCTTACTTTTGTAGTTTCTTTTGATTATTCTCCAAAGAATTCGGCCTACTAAAATATTCCTTGCTTCTGCCTTCATTATTGGATACAGCTGAAACAAAATTATCACTAATAACAATTGAAATAGACAACAAGGAAATTGGTGTAAGGCTGAAACAAGGAAATTGGTGTAAGCTTTTCATCAAAAAAAATAGACGCAACAATAGATTGTTGGGAGGAGATTTCAAAATAAATTCAGGCCCTTTCTGGTGGCACAGAAGCGTTAGCATCACTAGATGTTACCAAAGAATTATGACGTCCATCTTTTAGCACCAGGAAATTGAATCGGAAAATGACGAGATCACAACGCCAGCCCCACTTGGCTTTATATACCCATAAGAGGCTCCTGACGTAGTTAATGAGAATGCATTCGGCACGTCACGGGAAAATTCCCTATTAGCTGGTACAACAACGTGATTTCTTCCTTGCTGAGGAGAATATTTTTGGTTGATGATTGACTATAGATTTGAATAACTGGACTTTAAGAAGATGATTTACCAAGGATTATGGACAACCATAAATGGGTAGATGAATGAAAGGGAGAAATCTCGATTTTAGCCCAAATCCTCTTTTGCATTCTTTCCACAAGTCCATGAACACGATCACTTCTGAACCACTGCATAATTTTTCAGCTAAATCACACCCCTTTTGAATCGTCTGAAACATGATATGACCATTCAGAACCTGATGAATCACTGATAAACTGAAGACTCAAACCAAACTTCACACAAAACACTGCTCGATAAACTGATGAATTTTAGCACACAACAACCTGAACTTTGAATATGCACTGTCCAAGAAATAGACCAGTGACCCAAATAACCTGGCAGTTGGAGTAATCTTTTGATAGTTTGCCCGAGATTAAGTCAAACTCCCATCTGAATTGAAACACAACTGCACAACCACATTTGAAGTGGAATCACTTTCCAGTGAATACTTTCCATCAGTTCAATCCCTGACAGATACGGATAGGGTACGAAACCCTGGATTCGAAGAACCTGAATCACATGCCTCAGAAATCCATGAAATGCACTTATTATGATATTAATGAACTAGTGAGACATGCAGATGAATGCGAAATGATAAGCCAGTTAAGGTAACAAATATGAGGGCAAATATTGGGGTATTACAATTACCACGGGCAGCTCAATCTCTCCGAGAACCGATCTCTTAGAACCATCAAAAGCTCTGACAACTAGTTTGCTCGGACGGAGTGCAAGACCATCATACTCCAACTTGACTAAAGCTTTCTTTGGCAACACATTGAGTAATGATCCGGTATCAACAAAGACATGAGAAAGTACAACACCTTTACATTCCAAAGTGATATGCAAAGCCTTTTTGTGGTTACGCCCCTTCGTAGTCAAGTCAGCATTGGTGAAACCTAGTCCATGACTAGTATTGACATTTGCGACCACCGTTTCTAACTGATTGACCGTGATTTATTCCGGCACATAAGCTGCATGCAAGACCTTGAGTAGTGCATTCCGGTGAGCCTTAGAACACATGAGCAGAGATAGTATGAAGATCTTGGAGGGTGTTTGGTGGAGCTGATCCACGATTTTGTAGTCACTTCTCTTGATAATCCTCATGAACTCGTCCACATCCTGATCAAAGGACGTCTTCTGAGTTTCTTTTGCAGCTGGTTCTTCTGGCACCACACTTTCGCCTTTTGCTTTGGCAGCAGTTTCTGTTTCAACATTAATTTTTGGAAACTGTGAAGCAAAGAGACGTCCGCTCCGAGTGAAGCCTCTGCCTCCCCCGACATTGTCAATTTGTGGTGTAGAAGTTGAAGAGTCAAGGGTAACTTTCCTTTCGTGGCGGTAAAGACCTGAGCCGTAGTGCCAAGGTACGACACTGTTGCTGTCATAGGGAATTGGCCCAGGCACCGTGATGGTCACCGGACTAATTGCAGTAGAAGAAGGAGTCATGATTGTCTGCGGTTCGTAGTATATAGTAACAGGAGGTTTGATTGAAGATGGTGCAGGTGCAGGAAGTTGTTGATGTTGATGAGGGTATTGCTGAAAGTTGTTGTTGAGAGAATCTTGAACAAGGACCGTTGTCGGGTCGTAATAGATAGTAACTGTTGAAATATCACTGCTGGTGTTTGTTGTTGTAGTCGATTCTGTTGAAATGACTTCTGTTGGAGTTGTAGAAAATTATGTTGAGATAATGTTTGCTGGTGATGTAGGAGAGATTTTTGTTGCCTTTGTGGAAGGTGGAACTGTTGATATGATTTGCAGGATGCCTTCTCTGATAAGACTGCTAATACCATTCTTCAGATTTGCGCAACCATTGGTAGAAACTTTGCAAGCTCCACAAAGGACCTCACAACCCGGAAACACTTGGCACTTCAATAGCTTAGCTTTTACTTCGGCCAGTGGTGTTTGAATACTTGCAATGTCATCAATCAGAATTGCTGGTTGGTCTTCCTCAATGGCATTGATCTATGGTTCACCATGATTTGGTATTGGATTCCTTGTGACATTTGGTGGAGGTGCAAAATTCAAAGCTTTGGAGTCAATTAAATATTGGACTTTCATGTGCAGGGCCCTACACTTCTCTGTTGAATGACCAGACGCATTGGAGTGAAAAGCACATCTGGCATTAACATCATAATTCCTTGGAAGATTTAGAGGATCTGGTGGAGTCAAAGTCCTCAGTTCAGTCAGGTTAAGCTTCAATAGTTGCGGGATTAAGACTGCATAGGGCATCGGGATGGGATCGATCACCCTATTAATCTGAGAAGGCCTTTGTTGGAAAGGACGTTGTTGTTGGTTGTTGTTATTATAAGATCTTTTTTGTTGTTGAGGATACTGTTGTTGCTGAGGTGCTGGAGTAGGGATGGTGACTGCAGCCACTGATCTTTGCAAGTACTGGGGTCTACCTCTACTAACATGCACTGCATTAGTCTCCCCTGTCCTTCTAGGTCCTGAGAAGGGTTTCTTTGCATTGCTGGAGCTAGCACCATTGTCAAAAATCTTACCCATCTTCAATAGGCTTTCGATTCTCTCGCCTGCTATAACCACATCAGCAAAAACTGGTAGAAGAGAAGGCAACAATTCTATCGATGTAGGTCCCTTGCAAGGTATTCATAAACATATCAGCCATTTCCCTTTCAGACATAGGTGGCTGGACAACAGCATCGAGTTGTCACCACCTTTGAGCGTATTTGCAGAAAATTTCTCTCGAGGACTGAGACATACCCATCAAGAGGGTCCTATTAGGTGTCATATCCAAGTTGTATTGATACTGGCGCACAAAGGCTTCAGCTAAGTCTTTCCAATTTCTAACAGTGGCCCTTGACAAGTGTGAGTACCATTCTCTGGATGCCCCAGTCAAGCTATCTTCAAAGTAAAACATCCACAGCTTCTCATCCATGGTGTATGCCTCCAGCCTTCCCAGAAAAACTGTAAATGAGTGCGAGGGCAGGAAGTTCCATTGTACTTCTCAAAACACGGGGCTTGAATTTGTGGGGAATTCTTATCCCCTTAACTATGACCATGTCCATTACATCAAATCCCAAGGAGTTCTGGGATTCCAAGGATCTTAACTTCTCTGAGATCTCGTCTAGCCGACGGTCATAAGCTTCATCTGCCCCAACACCTAACACTATAAACTGCTCATCTTGAGGATCTTCCTGTAGAATACTATCTCCAGTGTTTCTTTGTCCATGCCCAAGGACATTAGCTTCAGGATTGTTGTCGGGTCCGAACACTACTGGTCATGCTCATTGTTACTAGTACCTCCAGTGCCTGTGTGGTTATCTTTCGGGGTTTGTCGCTCGACCAACTCCCTCAATCTTTCCTGGGTCTGGGCCAGTCCGGTCATTACAGCCATGAATTGATTCATTTGGGCCCTCACTTTTGTCCTCACATCTGTCATTTGAGACCTTACGTCTGTCAGTTCCTGCTGTAGCTGATCCATTTGTATACTCGGAAGGTTGTGTCGAGTTGGATATTTGTGGACCCGGTTGACGGAAAAGACCATTCTACGAGCAATATTTCCTAAAATAACCAACAAAGTGAGAAAACAACAACAAAACACCTGCAAAACAAAGGATATGAGGTTAGCATGCAATGCAATATGTCTATTTGTCTTCAGAGGGTATCCGGTTTGGTTCTTGGTTTTGACCTTCCAGACCTCTGGGAAATGAAGATGTTGAAGCAAACAAAGTCCATAAGAAAATCCAATACATAACCATAAAAATACAAGTGGCAATGCCAAAATATAAATAGTTCATGAATTATAACCAAACAAACTCCCATGGTGAATCAAAATACAATCAAATTCAAGAATACAACAAACAAAATCACCATGGTGAGCTAAAGTACAATCAAATAGATATAAGTAAAGAAAATCAGACGTCCAGTCCAAAAGCATCCTCCCTGACTTCCTTCAGGAGAGCATCAGTCACTGGTCCAACTGGGTGCTCTGTAATGGTTCTGATGAGAAGGTTTCTGGTTGCAATGGCATTTTTCATCTTCTGATACTTGTCTTGTTCTTTGGATATCTTTTACCCCGCCCGGAATTTCAACTCTGAGATCTCCTTTTGAGCTACTAGCATTGCTTCTTGGCTTCTTTTCTCATTAGACTCTAACTGCTCTATCTTGGCTTACATCTTCTGGTCTTCTTTCAGACGAGCCTCAGTTATCCTGACCCATCTATCCTGACTCTCATCCAGATAATGCTCAACTCTTGCCCTTTGAATCTTTGCTTCCTTACATGAATTCTTCAACACAAGTTCTCCTGCTCGGGCTTTCCTAATGAAGTCTTCAGTCTTCTCAATTTTGGTTACATGCTCGATGCGCAACTTCTCTAACCTCTCAATGTCTAGACGACCATCTTTCCTTTCCCAAAGGATCTTCTTCAAAGCTTCAGCCAGCTGGGCATTCCTTTCTTTCATCTTCTCAAATTCTTCCAGATTGACTGTGGCTATGGGCTCAACTACTGATGGCCTTGGTACATCCTCCAGGGTAAATGGCATGCGAGTAATTTTTCCTCTGATGTGTGACCATTCAGTGTACTGAGCAGAGGCTATGTTATTACACTCTCCCAGAATGGCGGTTCCTTTAGTTTTTATTTTGTCCCGAGCCCAGGCTGCTTGTCGGATGGTGGCATGGTTGTTTTGAACATCACAATAAAGAGATTCTGCTAGGTCTTGCTCCCTAGGTGGATGTACCAAAGCATACCCCAACTGTCTTTTGAAAAGTAAAGGATTGTAGTTGATGAAACCCTTTACTCCAATAAGTGGCACATTTGGGTATTTCCCACAACTCGTTATTATGTCTCGGCCCTTGGTGTTCTGAGTACACCATCTGATATCTTCTTAAGTAATGGCAATCATCCTCTTAGCCCAATTCCTTGTCTGGTGTGGGTTCAAGAAAGCTTCCGTCTTTGGCATATGTTTCATCAACCAACTGTAGAAAAGAGGTGCACAAAATCTTACCAGCCTTCCTCTCTGTTTCTCATTCCTCTGATGAACTGAGTAATAAAAATCTCATAACAATGTGGGAACTGGGTTCTTTAGCATAAAGATGTGAATGGCATTCTTGCTTACAAAATTAGGCTCGTCTGCAAATAGAATGATACCAAAAATGATGAGGGCTAGGAGAGCACAAACAATTTCCCAATCCCCTTTTGCGGCATGCTTTGTAGCCTGAGTAATCAAGAAATCCAGATGAAGGCCTGTGATTCCAGCTTTGGAAGTCATGTGTTCATCGAAGGTGGTTACTTCCAGATGTAATGCTTTGGCTATGTCTTCATTCCTTGGAGGAGTCATTTCAGGATTGAGAGGAATTCCTCTCCTAATAGGGAAACCCAATAGCATAAAGTATTCTTCCAGCAAAGGACCTATCTGAAAATCTGGGAAAGTGAAGCAACAAAGAGGAGGGTCATAAAACTAAAGACAAGTGTGAATCATGCTCCTCTTCAATGTGTCCAAGTCCATGATCATGTCCAGGATTCTACCATAATGCTCTCTGAATAAGGGAACATGATCAGGGGTGATAAGGGCCTGTATCTGCCTGATGCCTGCTAGAGGATACTCAAAGAAGTGGTAGGTGATGTTACTTTTCCTGGTTGAATCCATGTTGAAGATGTGTGCTGAAGGAGATAACTGAAGGGGATAACTGAAGAAGATAGCTAAAGAAGATAGCTGAAGAAGTGTTGAAGCAGATAAGCTGAGCAGAAGAACAGTCAAAACCAAACCAAGGGAAGATGGATACCATGTAAAACAAATAGACAAATGTTAAATGATGCAATATGATGTATGCTTATGATATGCAAAGGTTTGTGATCATGTGATGGATTATCAGTTGCCTTTGGTAGGATCCTAGAGTGTTCAAAGTTTCGAATGGAGGTCTGAGAACCAGTAACCATGTGGGGGACTCAAATAAGGAGTCAATAATCCAGGGTTTCAAAGAACTAGTCCAAAATAGTACAACCTTAAGAACAAATTCCAGTAGCAAGGTATGTTGAGGTCAAGGGTTCCTGCAAACCTGTAAACAACCCAACACACTTACAGGTATTGTTCTAGAACAAGGATCTTCAGGTTCGGATCTATTATGAGAAGTGTAAACACTTCTAACCCGGAGGTGAAGTGTTTACCTTAATCAATAAGGATCCTCCTCTAATTCACCTCAGATGCTGAAGGTCATCTAAAAAGGTCATCCAGACTTAGCAGGCTTCCCAGATAGCCCTAGCACTACAGGAAATCCGTAGCACAGAGTTCTCAAAAGGAAACCCATGTCTGAATCGTGCTTTCATACTCCCGCACCAGACCGAAATGGAATGGGAAAGAATACAAAACCACTCTAATCCTATGTGTCACTCAGGCCTTTGTGTTGGACCTTTCTCACTAGAATACCCCTCCCACCAGAGCAAACCAGAAATCCAGCACAATGATATGATAATAATAAGTGAAATGCAGAAAGCAATAAATGAAAGCGATAAAGTAAATGCAATAAATAAAAATGTACATGAAGCAATAAATAAAGAAAAAACATAAACACAAATAGCACATAACACCCCCAATAAACACAAACAAACAAGCGCTAGGAGAAACCCACAAGAGAACCAGAAGCCCTGGTTGCAAAGTCCCCAGCAGAGTCGCTCCCCGGATTTTTATCCCGGTGCAAACGCGAACTGACGGTGATGTTGAAGGTTGAGCTTGAATAGAGTCGCCAGCTAGGCATTTTTATCCCGAAGGAAAGGTAATACTGCATAAACCTAGAAAGATATGGATAAGTCGGTTGCGAACCAAAGAGACTGAGTAAGGGGGTAGGTTACGACCTGGGAAGGTATTAGCATCCAGATCGTCCGTCATACTCGACGAGATCCACACATACCTGATTGTGTTTAAAAGGGGATAATGTATGTGCTAAACTGTGTATAAAAGGCTAGGGAGGAATGGATGTACAAAGTTTCAGTGCAAGAAGAAAGTGAGTGCTCAAAACTGAGGCTAAGAAAAGAAAGCTAGAAAGAGGAGAGGGGGGAGACCTAGGGACTTTTGTTCGATAACCGTTTAGTTATGCCTACGTATCCTCTCGTGCAATGAGGAAGTCAAAACACCGTAGTTCGACTCACAGAGACTTATATGTTTTGGTGTGAACTTTTTCTTGTCTATGCTCAAGTGTGTGACTCGTCTGGCTCGAGTGCTAACTGTCTTGCATTAGACGGGAGAAGCAAGTTCTCATTTTCAGAGTTAATTTGATGAGAAACGAATCCCGAAGGACACCATCCTAAGAGAAAGATAATAGATGAGAACACTTAAGATGAGGAAGACTCCTCAACTTAATCCATGGTTAGGGATTAAAATCATTATATAACAAGACTTTATCAAAGTGGATTTTAATTAAAGGTGGGATTAAGAAATGGATTTTCATTATGAGGTGTAAACAACTTAAAGGTTTAACACTAAGTATTAAAGTTATACACTCCATCCTAAGATAAGGATACATGCATAACCCTAATTCAGAGTCTTAAAACTTTAACTGTTTAGCCTTGATTATGAGATGAGAAGCAGAGACTCAAGGAGACTCAAAGGTAAAAACTAGGGGAGACTATGTACAACCCTAAAGTTATCATGCTTGGATATTCCTATGGTTTGTGAGGCTTAGAGAAAGATCTTCAGATGGCCACCAAGGAAGAAGAAGAAGATGAAAAGAGAAGAGAAAGGAGAATAGGTTACTTACTTCCTGAAGAAGTTAAGTAACCTAAGAGAAAGAAAGGGAGCAAGAGAGAGCATAAGTGAGTCAAAATCACTTCAAAGACAAATAAAGATGCAAATGAAGAGATAAGAAGATGTTGGATGTGGAGGAAAATCCACATCCTAAACAACTTAACTGAAGCCCCTAAAATGTTAGTATGAATGCATAAGATATGAAACAAAAGGAAATAAGACAAATGAAGATGCAATGGTCAAGACCATAAGTGAAAACACAATTCAAATGTGTTATGAAATGATGCAAAGACATGTACAATGTTTATGCATGATCATGAAAGAGATGAGATGCAAAGGAAAACATGTTAGAAGCTTGAAATCACATGAATACACATAAGAAGTAATGAATGCAAAACATACCAAATGGATACAACAATAATCAACCAATGTTCATACATGTCCTAAGGTATATAAGATGACATACAAATGCATGAAAGGTCATGACAAGTTCATATGATGAAGGTATGCAAAGATGAATGCAAATGAACATGGAAAATTAGGGTTTTAAGAAAGTATGAGATGCACATGTCCAAAACAGAAGGATAACACATGATATAAATTTGAAAATGCAACCAAATGAACCCTAAACACACATAAGATCACTCCCCAAAGATGGAGGTCAGAAGCTATACCAAAGTCAAGTTATGGTTTTTCTAAGTTAGGTTAGGGTTTTGGGTACTTCTTCATGAAAAATGCCAAACAAATAGAAAATACAATGCAAAAATATTAGTTAAATGCCCTAGATACTACATTAAAAGTATGAAAGAATGCAAAAAGAACCATGTGCAAAATCATCTTAATTCATGGTTAATTGTCAAAACATGATCAATCCCTAAAATAAATTTGTAAGATGAGTTTGGAAATTGTTCTAAATATGTAAGAATACTTCATGATTTTTTTGGTGATTTTTAAATACCTAAAAGTATTTTTAATTAATAAAAGTGAATTAATTAATTAATTAATACAATTAAATGATTTAAAAATAGATTTTTAATGCAAAAATAAAAAATAAAAATGTTTTTGGTTTCTGAAATATTATTTAAAGTGAAAGTGCAAAAGATCATGATTTTAGAAAATGATTTGCTATTTTAAATAAATATGAGAAAACAAATGAAAAATAAATAAAAAGAAATGCAAAGTAATCACAATGGATGGCCAGTATGCAAAGTTGATGAGATCAAGTGCTTTGAAGGGAAGTCAGCGTGACTTGGGGTAATCTGATCCAAGGGTTTAGGTTCAAAAATTGCTTTGGCGCGTGATCCAATTGTCCTGGTTCATTCTGAATTAATTAATTAAGATTAATATAATTAAATGAAATTAGGGTTAATGAAATGATCTGAGTCGTTCGTTCGCTAATTAAAACAAGATCCTAGGGTTGTGGTTGCATCTGGAAACAAAAACAAGATTAAACCCTAATTACTTTCAGGTGGCCGAAGGGAAGCTCCGGTCACCTTCTCCGGTGAACCCCAAACCCTCGTTCCTTCTACAGGCCACTAAAACTCATAATCTTGCCCAAAAATGATCCTCTAACATCATACAACACGAATCAATCAACAAAAACTATTTATATCACAAGAATCATGAGAATCGAAGCAAACATCAAACACGGGCAAACTTTCAGAGCATCATAAAATGGTCATTTCTCACTCATTTTCAAATCTAAATACATCATGGTGATCAGGATAACATATAGATTCAATTTATAACAAGAAAATGAAGTTCTGGAAAAAAAATTCTTGATGGATACCTGAACTGAAGACCTTTGAATATAAGCTTTCTGAGCCTTTCCTTGGTGCAAACCAACTCCACTAAACCTCTTGAAGCTAGTGTGATGCTTGCAAAGAGTTTGTTTGGGCTATTTTGTGATATCCAGTTCTGGTTTGGCAGAAAATGGAGTTCTTGTGTGTTGAGTTTTAGGCCATGGCAATGGGTGGGATGTGTTCCTTAGGTCATGTATGATTGAATGGTGAGAGAAAATTTGATGTTTGATGGCTTGATGAAGAGATTCGAAGAGATGAATTTTTTGGAGGATGTTTTGCAATCTGATGATATGGTCTCTTTCAAGGCTTGATGTTAGGTGTTTTATGCTTCTTAGGGTTATATAAACAATGCTATTGGTCAGAAGAGTTGTTGTGGCATTGTGGGATTGGCATGGCTTGAAATGAAAAAAGTAAAGATTTTGTGTACAGGCATGGGCTGGGACAAAGATGTTTGGAAGGGTGGTTCCACATCAGCTAACTTCATGGAGCACCCTTGGATCATTTGTCATGAGCTGTAACACTTGGATCAAAAGTTTGTATGTGTTTTGCATTTTCACAACTGAGAATTCTTGAGATGCAAGTCATGAAAATCCTTGGTTCTTGGCACAATTCTGGTTTAAACAAGTTGCATTATGTTTCTATGATGTGTAAAAGTGCATTAGAGGTCATGAGAAGGCTTGGAAAGCAAAATTGCACATTTCCCTCTTTGGCATGAACTTGAAAATTATGTGATTTTTGCCAACTTTGATCCATCATAACTTGAGTTCTAGGATGAATCAAGAGGAGTTCTTGTACTTTTTGAAAATGGAAAGATCCAATCTACAACTTTTATGTTTGAAAAAAAATTCATTTGAAGCCTTTTAGATCAAGAAAGAGGAGGTTGAAAATCCTTCCCAAAATGGAAAATTTACATTACAAGTCAAGTCCAAATATGGCAACTTTGCAAATGGCTCAAAATTCTCCAATCTTGTGAACTTATAACCATTATCAAGATCAAATAAAGATCGTAGGACCTCAAATTGATGAATATGACTCTTTGGTACCCTTGATGGAGGCCTCAGATGCCCTGATTCTGACTTTTCTTGCACAACAAGTTACCATTTGATCATATGAATTCCACAATGATTTTTTTCTTCAAATTTGATACACATGCTCCTTACAACATATATAGACCAATAGAATCAAGAATGGAAAAAGAATTTAAGTGTAATGGCCTCAAACCCAAAACCCTAATTTTTGGTCATCTGTGTAGGAAACCCTATGCCTGCTTGGGTAGCTGTGCAATCCTCTGAGATTTTGTGACTTTAAAGCAAACTTGGAGGTATAATATGATCATATAACACTCATGGACCCTCTTGGAATGATTCATGGCCTCTGAGATATCTCAAACCACTTCTAAGATTCATTTGATCACAAACCCTAGTTATGCAACTTATGTAGTGAAATAACTATGCAGTGTGAGATGGTATGCTTATGCAATGCAATATGAAGGATCACAAGCCAAGGTGTGAGAAAAAAAAGGGCAAATTTGGGGTGTTTACATTTATTAGCATTTTTGTTTTCGAATTGGCAAAATTAATGAAATGTTTATGCATATTTTGAATAAATCCATTCGTATTCACTTGTTTTCTTTCATTGTTATAAAAAAACAAAAAAACATATTTCTCTCATTTTATTTATCAAACTTTTGTTTTAGAAAAGACTGGAGGGAGGATGATGAAAATGAGATACCTGAATACTCCATTTGTATACTCTCAATTAAAAGCTTGCCAATGATGTACATGCATTGTTTCAAACTCCTAAACACTGGTGAAAAAAGGAAGATAATCCCTTGCTAACCCTTTTGAGCCTATAAGTAGGAGTTTTCTTTTTCAAAAAGTGCAAAAACCCTTAATTTTAAATCTAGGGCAGGGTAGTCGGTTCAGTTAATCTATTTGCGTTCAATCTTCGAGAGATTCAGTTCATCATTCAAGAAGGATCAACTACATATTTTCCTTCACATATCAAAGAAGTCATGAAGGGTCAAAAGTTTGTAGTATTAATTCTCTATCCTCCAATAAAATGGCAGCTACAACCATTCAACAAAAGATATAAGAGGAAAAAGAAATACAAAGAAAAAGCCTGCTAAGTCAAAAAACCAGAAAAGACGACTTAGGCGAAAATTGAAGAGAAGAAAAAGAAGTCATCAAATTCTCTACAAAGCAGAGATGAAGCAAGGTGGCTGCCATCACTTTTTAAATCATGATCCTTATCAAGCATCGTCAAAGACTTTTGAGATATGAATGCGTATGTCAAATTAACTAAACGTAAGATTGGAGTTCATCATGAAGATTGGATGGGTATTAATAAATTTTGAGCCTTTATCCTTTGTTTCATAAACCGTGAACCAAGCCACGTTACAACCCTTAAAAGACCTAATTGAGGCAGGGTTTATTTCGAGAGCATACTACAACAAGGGTGTGTTAACCTGGCTCCTAACAATCTTTGTTAATCATTTGTATTGATCACTTCATCTGCCATTCCATAAATGGCTAGATCCACTTTGTTGTTTCAATCAAATCCACTGTATCACCATCATACTAATAAATTGTGATTTCAAAAACTTGCATAAATGTTACATTAAAATTGCCAATCTTTTAAATGAATAATGTTTATTTGCAAAACAATTCAGCATCAAGGGAATCCCAACGATAGCATCCAGTTAGGGAATTCGACTTAGTAAAAGAAGCCCAGCCATGGGCAACCATTTCAAGGATAAGTTAATTTGAATCAGTATCTTTAAGAGTCAGCTACTCAGAGGTTGAAACTTTTCTCAAGACTCATACTAGAGTGAGCTATCACAGGCTATTCAAGAGTTCACCGAGAGTTGATGAACTAGGGGCAAATCTCTAATATTCAATCACTGGGGCAACCATTTCAAGGCTATGTCATGGCAGGTTGATCCAAACTTTTTGTAAAGAGGAAAGTTTCAAAACCATTGATTCAGGGGCAAGATGAATCATACCGGGGCAAGTCTTCCCCATGCCTTCAAGTTGTTCAAGCAGGCCTTATGTCCGTAAATTTCAAGTTCAAGACAGGTGTCGGGAATCATGTTGTCATCTTTGTCTCCTTCTAAGAGTCATACCTTGCAAAACAAGTCTCTTCTGACTTGTGGTCTTATGTCTTCTTGAGAAGCCTCGGGATTGCAAAAGCGCTTTCTACATTGTCATTACAAGATTTCCTTGAAGTCCAATTGTCATTAGCGCGAATCCTTTAAGCTAATTGCTTCGACACACATCTATTTTTTCCTAATGGTTCCTGAAGGTCTTCTTTGAGCTCTTCATTTAGGGAATTTCCAGAGGTTGGACGTTTATCTTTTTTAAGACTCCAACATTTCTTACCTTTTTTTCTAGTGCCAGCCGGTCGCTTAGAGCCGTCGATTTATCTTTAAATACTTTGCATTCTACTCCCAATATCATTTGGTCGCATTAGAGCCACTGTCTAATCACTGTGTTTGTCTCCTTTATCCTTAGTGTCAACAGTTACACTTGAACCTGTTCATTTATCACTTCAGATACTTTGAATTTTTCCATTTCCTCAACCGCCGAGTTGTCTTGCTTTCTCGACCGCCGAGTCGATGTCGTTTTAATTATTTCCTCAACCGCCGAGTTGACTTTTTTTTCTCGACCTCCAAGTCGATGTCGTTTTAATTATTTCCTCAACCGCCGAGTTGACTTGTTTTCTCGACCGTCGAGTCGATGTCGTCTTTATGTTTTCAACCCCTGAGTTTATGTGTTTTAACCCCTAAGTCAATTATGTTGCCTTCAATT
This sequence comes from Lathyrus aphaca, assembly GCA_963966055.1. NCBI lineage: Eukaryota > Viridiplantae > Streptophyta > Magnoliopsida > Fabales > Fabaceae > Lathyrus > Lathyrus aphaca. The sequence goes on along the minus strand of OZ014525.1, from coordinate 361,960,108 downwards.
TTTTCAACCCCCGAGTTGATCTGTTCTTGACCCCCGAGTCATTGATATTGTTTTTCCTCAACCCCCGAGTTTATTTCTATTTTAGTTTGACCCCCGAGTCATTATTCATGTCTTTATGTTTGACCCCCGAGTCAATGGTATTGTCTTTTCCTTAACTCCCGCGTTGATATCTATTTCAGTTTGACCCCCGAGTCATTGTTTCCTTTATGTTTTCGACCCCCGAATTGATTTTTGTTTCAGTTTGACCGCCGAGTCATTGTTGCCTTTATGTTTTCGATCTATGAGTCGGTTTTGTCTTTATTCTTGACACTCGAGTCAATGTTATTTACTTTCTCAATCCCCGAGTTGATATTTGTCTCTGTTTGACCCCTGAGTCAATGATTTTTTTCTTTCCTCAGCCCCCGAGTTGATTTCTAATTCATTTTGACCCCCGAATCATTATTCTTGTCTTTATATTTTCGATCCCTGAATCGATTATCCTTTCAACCCCGAGTTGATATGTCATCCCCATCATATTGTATCCCTAGTAAGTCTTTCCCCTCAGTTTTTGTGGATCACCTTTAGCATGTATCTTCATCATTTCGCCGAGCATATTCATCATTCAAAAAAATCAGCATGCTAGGATCATTTCATCTCATATCCCCAGCAAAACAAAAAGAGTCTCATGATTTCGTAACATTGCATATCATTGCATTTCATCTGCATTCGGTCAAAATTTTATGTATTTTAATATTTAATCCTCTTCCACCTCGAATGTCCAAAAACTTTGTTATTCACACATTCAGGTTCAAGATGATTAAATAGGGGCAACTATCACACCCTAAATTTTGACCGAGCTTTTTATTTACATTCATTTGGCGCATTTTCATTGCAATATCGATAGTCAGTCATCATCGTCATTTTTTTATTCATTTATCATTTCATTGTCATTTTCATTCGTTCTCGATTTTGAGAATCTGTTTTGAGTGTTCATACGTCTTTAAACTTTTTTTAATATTTAATTACCTAATCATCTTAGATTATTTAAAGTTGGTTTCAGTTTAATTTTAATCTTAGAACATTTAGCTTAACTTTTAACTTAGTCTAGTTTTAGTTTTAATATATTTTAATCAAATTTTCAATGTAGTTCAATTTAATTTAGTTTATTTCTTGTGTGTAGTTTGTATTTAAATTTAATTTTACATCCTTTTGAGTTTTATCCAGTTTAATTTTAATTTATTATTTGCTTATTTATTAAATTAATATTTATTTAATTTATATTAGCTCATTTTGTTTAATTCTTTTTCAATTAGTTCAATTCTATTTAATATTGGTTTTAATTATTTTATTTTAATTCATTTGATTAAATTAATGGTCTTATTTAGATTTTAAGAGTTTACTTTTTAGTTTAAATTTTTTATTTGCATTTTATGTTGGTCCACACTTCCTACACAACAAACCACAACCTGTAAAATCTACAACACACTCCATCCAAACTTTCATCAAATAGGCCAAAGTCAAACCTGCAAGCAAAAATGCAAAAGAAATTATGAACCAAAACAACAAATACCACTGCTGCACTTAAAACACAACATGCAATACACCCTGCACAACCCTGCCATGAAAGGGATATATCAAAACAACAAGACAAAATCAAACTTGATCAACAAGATGGTGTTAGTTTAAAAAAAAGAGAATATGCAAAACCAAAAACAAGATGGGGGTGGGAGTTTTCGGAACAGAATAAAAAGGAAAGGGAGGAAGTATTAAGGAGGGAGGCGAACGACAAAATTCTGAAAACAAACACCTTATGCTCATCTCACATAACCTTCAATACAAAAAAGCTAACCCCTGTTCACAAAAGAACCCTTTCATAAACCACCCTGTTTCTAAAAACCAAACAGAAAACCACCCCCACGCTGCGAAACTCTTCATCACTCTCAACCAAATATCCCAAAAAAACATCACCTGCAAAACACAGTCAAAAAACTAAACTCATTCAAAAACTTTCACAAACCAATACAGATCTGAAATTCACAAAAAAAAACAAACACCAAGTTATGAACCTGAGAAATCCGAACTGAGAGTGGGAGAACGAGTTGAAACACCGAGTCAAAACTCGTGAAAAAACCAACAAAAATCCAAAAGAATAGAACTTTTCAATAACGAAACACATGATCTCCATTCTGGACAGACCTTCAACAAACATTTTGTTCATCCACCACTTAATCCCACCATCGTGTTGAATACAAAACCATTAAAACGAATCAAACCCAACCACCATTCATTGCTCAAAACCTTTATCTTCCACCAAACCCTCATCCATCCACCTCTACCATCAACAACCATTAAAAACTGAAGCCACAGAGCGACTGAGCGAGAGAGACTGAGATGAGTCGAGAGAGACGAGAACCAGAGCAACTGAGCGTGAGACACCGAGAGAGAACTGAGATCGCGCCGAATAATTAATACACTGCACATACACTTTCTCTTGGGCAAATTACAACGAGACCCTTTATTTCATCGCAATCCCTTGTAATTATTTTTTATCTCTCTCCCGATTATATTGTACGCAATTCATTTATTTCTCCGTATGTATTGCTTTTATTTCATTCGCGAACCTTCGGTCCAACACCGAGCGGTTTCACTCGCACACTTGCACATTCCATACGGTTAGAGTTTCGTATTACTAGGAGCACCCCTAGGGACTAGGATTCAAATCCATCTAATCAATCAAACAACCAACCTCCATTTGCATTTTACCCGTAAGTCGAGTGCTTTGCACCTCGCAATCTAACTCTTCTAACTTATTAATTAACGAGGAACTAAACTCAGGAATCTAACATTCCTCGGGTTGTTTAATGAACCACTCTTGAGGCTAGACTTCGAGTTTTGTTTCATTTACTCCATCGTTTCTAAAATTATAAACCCTAAATCATCAAAAACTAACACAAACATTTAATTCACATATCAAATAACAGAGGAACTGAATTTTGGAGTCTAGCACTCCAGATAGTTCTTGAATAAATCATTCTTGAGGCTAGCCTTCGAGTTTTTGTTTATTCGCCCTCTCGTTCCTAAAATACCTAATTCTTACAAAAATAACTTTCTTAATTAATTGACGAAGAACTGAACTCAGGAACCTAACATTCCTCGGGTTCTTGAATTAAATCACTTATGGGCTAGCCCCACGCGTTGTGGTCCATTCACTCTTTCGTATTTAAGCACTTAAAACTTAACAACTCCGAAGATGAGACATGATTCATCTCCATAGGAAAGGTATTTCTCCTATTCCCGCAAACACAAACAAATCAATTTCTATCAAGGAAGAATATGGCATTGCTTGTCGATCCCCGTATCCAAGTTTAAAGCTTCTTCCGATTTTATTTCTCAAAGAAAGAATGTGGCATTGATTTTCGATCCCCGTATCCAAGTTTAAAGCTTCTTTCGATTTCATTCCTCAAATGTTTGTGGTGGAATAAGCGAGACATCTCCCTTAAAGATGACGACTTGTCTCTTTCTTTCAAATACAACTTAAAACATATCTAACAAATGCAAACTTTATTTTTCATAATTAATCAACGGAGGAACTGAATTCTGGAGCCTAGCACTCCACATAGTTCTTGAATGAAATCACTCTTGGGCTAGCCCCACGCATTGTGGTTCATTTTCTCTTTCATTTTAAAACACCTTAACAAAAGTCAAACACTTTTCTCTAAACGAACATTGTTTAAGCTCTTTCTATATCGCAAACAAGCTAGCGCTTCAGCCTCCACCGCGAGTAAATAAGCCAACGCTTAGCAGTTAGAAAGTGTTTCAAACAATTGTTCATAAAAAAACACAAACCATAGTTGCACGAACTACTGAGCTCTGACTTTCCCATTACATAAGGGAATACGTAGGCACAGGGATTTTAATCCTTCGCGAGCACAATAATAAAAAATTTAATCTTTTCCCCGTCATAATAATTAAAAATATTATTTTCCCTTTTATCAAACATATTAACAAACCATTTAGAAGACAAAGACATAAATCAACATTTAATCGCATAGTTAGACTAAGAGGTTCCCATTGAGTACAACGGACGTGAGGGGTGCTAATACCTTCCCTTTGCGTAAACGACTCCCGAACTTAGAATTTGGTTTCGTTGACCATTTCTTATCCTTATTAGGTTGTATCTATATCTTCATTTTCTTTAGTTATAATAAATAGAATTAGGTGGCGACTCTATTGTTTTTTCCGCGTCCCATCGCGAGGATCGTATTTTTCGAGGTACGACAGATGTACTAAACCCTAAAGAAATTCAAGGTGAAGTTAGATGAAGAAAGTTGAATGAAAGCACAAAGTAAACATGTACTAAACCAAGGTTGAATGTTAAAGTCAGAACCTAACACTAAATGAAAGTGTCTCAAAAGATGAATCAAAGTGTGAGCAAAGAGATTCAAGTATAAGAGATTCAAATAATATTGAATGGAGAAAAGATGAGAATGAATGAACATGTGATCTCAAAATATGAAAAAGACTTAGAATAAAAGTCAAACATGATCAAACAAATGTGAACTTCCCATAAAAAACCAGAGGCTAGATTAGAAGATAAGATGAAGATTAGAATTTAAAAAATAACCACAAATGAACAATTGTGAAGCATATTAGGGTTATGGAACAAAGAAGTTTGATTTTGGAGTTCCTAAGTACCAAAAGTATACCAAATGAAGTAAGTGAACACAAGACTTGGTAAAATGATATGACAATGAATATGGACATGTTATAAGGTGTATGATAATGGTATGACATGGATACAGAACTCACAAAGTAAAATTAGAAGTGTTAAAGTGAAAGGAGAATGAGAATTAGGTCAAATGGGACATATAAAGGCAAAGTGAAGCTTAAGGTACAAGGAACTCCAAATATTCCAAAGGTAATGACCTATAAGGGACACAAATAACTTATAAACATCAAATGACATCTTAAGAATTCAAATGAAGGACCTCAAAGGGATGTCATAAATGCCTTACCAAAATGGGATTAGAAGGATGAGAAAATGAGGACCAAAATATGACTTGTAAAATAAGGAACCAAACAAATACCTAAGAACATGGAAAAATTATGAGAATCAATATTCAAAGTCATAAACCAGGGGGTAGAAAACCTCTAAAATATCTCACAAAAATTTGCATTTCAACTCCCTCAAATAATTGCACAAATTGGATTAGGGTTTTGAAGGATAAAGCTCAAATAAATGACTCACAAATGGACTAAACATGACTTAAAGATTATAAGAAAAATATTTCGGGGACCTCAACATGTTCTATGATCAAAGCAAATAGAATGACATCAAGACAATTTTTGGTTTATGAGAAATTAAATTGAGAAGACAATATGGTCACAAATGAGAAAAATCCAAAAGAAATTAAAATGGAAATTAATTATGGTAAGAAAAATAAAGGAAAATGAAATTAAAAAATACGATAAATTTTGGAATATTGTGAAAATGAAGTGTGAATTATTTGAGAATTTTTGGTGAGGGTTTGATATTTTCATAAAATGAAAATTAAAATGAAAAGAAAAAGAAAAAGAAATAAAAATGGAGGAAATTGACGAAGGGGTGCAATCCGAAATGAATTTGTGTACAAAATGAGTGGGCCTGCTCAAGGAGGGGTGTGAATATCACATTGAACCCAATCCAAAATACGCTGAACACAAATATTATGGTGGACCTTGGTCAACTATTGACTTCTATCTGGACCTTAGGATCAATCTCACGCACACAACACAAGTCAAATTACACAAATCCTGAAGATCTAAGGTAAAGCACATGATAATAAGGGTGGATGTCACGCATGGGAAGACTTAGGTCACTTAAGCTCACACGTGATGAGCACATGTCTCATTTATGTGCTGGCAACATTTGGAACGCACGATGAACATGATCCAAGGGTGGTAACTTAAAGTTACAAAAATATTAGGGCTACTATTCAGGTCACCGGAGATGACCTCCGTCATCTTCTCCGGTGACCTCCAGTTAGGGCAAACCTGAAACCTCCACTAGAATGAAATCTAAAACCTTAGAAATGTTCGCAAGGTTAAGCACATCACTAATCTAGGCTTAGTTTTCATTTAGCACACACAAACAATGCAAATCGAAGCCAAGAACATCCAACCTAAAAAATTGAATATATGCACTTAGAGTGCCTATCATATAGCCAGAATCCAATAAGCTTCTATCAAGCTTCAAGCATCACAAAAACAATAAAAAAAGAAATGAAATCAAGATATTGGAATTGAAGTGAAACCTGAATTGTAGAGCTTGAATTTGTTGAGGAAAACCAGAGGTGAGGATCCAACTATACTCTATGCTTGTTCTTGATCTTCAATAGAGTGAAATAAACACTCTAAACTCGTGGAACTTGATGAATTGAAGAAAATGCAGAAAATGTGATTACACTTGTCCTTGGAGATTCAGCTGAATTCATACATGGAGCTTGATCACAAGATGATACTGATGATGAATTGGTGATGATAGAGGAGTGTAGATGAAGGATGAAGCTATGTTGAAGCAAAATGCAGTGAGAGAGATCTTCTAACTCAGAGCAAAATCAGAGAGAGTGAGATCTTTGGTGCAATTTCGAGCAAATGATCATGGTATTGTAATTCAATTATGAGATAGGCTTATATATGTGAGGTTAGTGCTAACTAACTCTACTTAACTGTTAGAACTAGAGTTAGTTCTAACTTGAGGTGAAAAGATCAAAATGAAGGGTGTTTGGTGCAATTCAGTTCAGCTTGAATTGTTTGCTCGAATTTGATTGAGTATGGTGGTGTTCATGATAATTATGGTGAGGGTGATGTGATGAAGTGAAATGATCAATGCAGTTTGAGTATAATGAATAAAAGCTTTTTGTTTGGCTTGAATCTTCAAAAAGAATGCATGGCAAATGGTGTGATCATGCAGGTAGATAATCATTTGAGCTCATAAACATGATGCCTTGATCATAGCATGGTAGAATGATATGTAGACACTTGATTGAACTGAATTTTGAGCATTGTACCATTGCCTTAACACTCAAGCAGCCAAATTGCAATTTATGATCTTCCATGGAATGTTTCTTCAAGCTCAAGTTACCAAAACATGTGCTTCTTGGACTCAATTTGAAGTAGATTTTTCACACAACATATTTGATGTTTGACCCATGATAAGATAATGACATTAGACACATAAAAAATGTCATGGAACTTTGTATCACAAGACTACACAATTGGTCTGCATGAGATAAGCTTGCCTAGGGCAATTTGTGCCTATGGCTGATCAGTATTGACATACTACTTTGAGCCTTCACAACTCTATAACCATTGATCAAATAAAAAATCTCTAAGCATGAAAGTTATAGAGGAGACAATAATGAACAACTTTGATGTTTGGAAAAATTCATTTGAGGTCATCTTGATGGAGAAAATGGGCCATACTTATTGTACACCACATGTTTGATGAAATGCATTGCCTGGCGCGCGCAGGAGGCTTGCCTTGCTAAGGTTTTTGCCCTAGTTTGATCATACTTTGAATGATCATAACTTCCTCAATTTTAATCCTATGAACATGTTCCACCTATGGATTTTAAGCCTAGGATGTCCTCTTTCAAACAGTCCAAGTGGAATTTTTGTTTGACTTTTATTTTGGGAGAAGGCCTCTCTTGAACATGACTGAAAAATGGCCAAAACATGCCATATTTGGAAATCCTAATTTTCCAAAAATGGTAAGTTTTTTATTTTCTTGATCTTTTTAAGACTTGAGGAATCAATGGAGATCTTGTGGGATGTTGTGAGCCCTTTTAACATTGTTGTAAAGCCTTGTGACCCTTCCATTGCTTTTGGATGATCATCAATTCCACCCATTATTGATCACATGCACCATGCCTCTATCTATGATTGCTATGCTTCAACTTTATGCAAGGATGTGGGATTATGTATACAATATGATATGCTAAATGCCATGAAATGAGAGGTAAAAGTTTGGGGTGTTACACCATGCAACTTAACAATCACATTAGTATAATTCTATGTCAACTTAGATACTGGAAAACTGATGTTAATAGGAATGAAATGAGCCGAATTCGTAAGTCTATCAACAATCACCCAAATCAAGCCATGTCCTCTTGAATTATTAGGAAATCTCGTCACAAATTCCATTGAAATTCTATCCCATTTCCATTCTGGAACTTCTAATGGTTGCATCAACCTTGCAGGCTTTTGATGTTCAACTTTTTACTTTTGACAAGTCAAACATACATACTCAAAACGCACTACATCGTTCTTCATCCCAGGCCACCAAAACAAATTCTTCAAATCTTAATACATCATTGTATCTCCTAAATGAATACTCAACTTACTCCTATGACTCTCTTCGAGAATCATTTTCTTCATCTCTGCATCATCAAGAATACAAACTCGGCCATGGAATCTCAACATACCTTGTGCATCTAACTTGAAATCATTATTCTCGAACTAATCGATTCCTACCATCGAATCTACCAATTTCACATCTAACTTCTGAGCCTCTCTGATATTATCTAGAAAATAATTTGTAGATGTTGTAGATTGGCAGCATTTTATGGTAAAACAAGTTTTGTAGTTTTATGTCATGCTTGATGTTATGTGATGGTATTTACAGCAATCTGTTGGTGTGAAGTTATGAATGTGTTGTTGTTTTTATCAGGATGTCAATACTAATGTCATGACATCTCTGATTGATATTGAAGACCTAACTGAATCCTTTAATTATGCGCGTGTATTCTACTATTTGTTGTGTGTATTTGTTGAGAATTATGAGGCGCTTTATTTAGAAGGTTGTGATTCAGCATGGTGTGTTTGTTTCAGGATATTTTATATGATTGTTATATTTGTTCCTTTATTTTAGAAATTAATTATATTAGGTTAAAACTGATGTGCAATTGCAGCAGGCCCATGCCCATGATTCGTCTTCTACAAAAGGCTGCTTAATCCTATTTGTAGAGACAGAAAATAAGGATTGAAGAGTACTAGGGTCTTACGTGTTTTAGTTATCTTGTGAACCAAACAATTATCATGTTGATGATTGTATTGGACTTGGTTTATTGAGTTGTATGTTGTCCACTCAAAGATTTTAAGCATGAGTGTTTTGTACTTGACTGAAGCTTTTAAGCAAGGTCATGGATTGTCTTTGAAGTGTGTCTTCTTTTTCTTAGTTGTTAGTTTGTTTTCACTGCTGTAATTGGGGGGTGAGAGGTGTCTCTTATCTAAGAGTTCTTAGGTAGAAGTTGCATTGGGTAGTGATTAAGTGAAAAAGGTAAATTGAGTGGTTTAACTCTGAATTGATACTACTAATAGTGGATACCCTCCCTGGCTTGGTAGCCCTCAGAGTAGGTGTGTTTTCACCGAACCGGGTTAACAATTGCTTGTGTCTTTTATATTTATTTTTGTTTGTTTAACTTGTTCATTTTAATATGTCAGATATTAGTATCGTAACATCTTTTTCGACATCTCATATCTGCTTCCAGAATTTCAATTGGCATCAGAGCAGACACCCTGTCTGTTTTTCTGGGTGAGATCTAGGGGAAATATTTTATGGTATTATGGACAAGGATGGAGGATTTGGGAATAGACCACCCATTTTGGATGGATCTAACTATGATTACTGGAAACCTCGTATGGTTGCTTTCTTAAAATCTTTGGACAAGAAGGCATGGAAAGCTGCAGACAAAGGATGGGAACATCCTGCCATTATTGGAAAAAATGAATCAAATACTTTGAAGCCTGAGGAAGAATGGAGCAAAGAGGAGGATGAGTTGGCTATAGGTAATTCTAAAGCCTTAAATTCTTTGTTCAATTTAATTGATAGAAACATATTCAGGTTGGTGCACCATTGTGAATTGGCTAAAGAGGTTTGGGATATTCTCAAAACCACTCATGAAGGAACTTCCAAGGTCAAGATTTCAAGACTTCAGATACTCATTAAAAATTTGAAAATTTGAGAATGAAAGAAGATGAGACTATTCATGATTTTCACATGAATATTCTTGAGATAGCTAACACTTCAGGAGCTTTAAGAGAAAAAATGTCTGATGAAAAGCTTGTGAGGAAAATTCTCAGATCTCTTCCCAAAAGATTTGCTATGAAGGTTACTGCTATAGAGGAAGCACATGGAATCTGCAATATGAAGGTTGAAGATCTCATTGGATCTCTTCAAACATTTGAAATGGGATTCAATGATATCTTTGAAAAGAATAATAAAAGCATAGTGTAACACCCCAAATTCATTTATGAGTAATTGTTGCTTATTTGAGGATATATGATGATTTTGACAATAGGTGGTTATATGGCCCAATGCATTATGGTGAAATTATTTTAATAATATTAATAATAAGAATAATCATGTAGTATTATTCAAATTATGGTTTATTATTTAAAATAATAGAAGTGGGAGTATGGAGGTTATGTTGGTCATTTGGGAGTATGAGAGTATTTTTGGATAATATAAATAATTAGTGTATTATTATACTATTATTATTATTAATAAAAATATTGAGGAAAAGGGCAAGGTGGTAATAAGAGAAATATAGTAAGGATAATTTTGGAAATCTCTAGAATGGGATATTTGGCCTAAAGAATGAGAAGACCGATCAAATTCTTATTCTACATATTTTTATGAAGAAGAACTCCGAGGAAGAGAAGAGAACAGGAAGCTCTAAGATCGGGAGGAATTATCAGAAAGTATTGGAGAACGAAGGTGAAGCTGTGAAATTCTCTAAGGCATGGGGAGTTTTCATAACTTATTATAGTATTATAGGAATTGGTTTATGAATAGATTAGGTTTTGTATGATTTTAGTGATTGTTAGGTTTGATTACATAGAGTGAGTTTATGAGTATGAATTGATGACTTAGGATGGATAGAATGATTGTGAATGTTGTATTTGATGTCTAATTTGATGCATTATTGTTGTATATGATGAATGTTTTATTGAAAGAGGTTTTAGGGTTGAAAAGGGTGAAATTTGTATGAAGAAATTGGGTGTTTTGGTGCTGAATTCGCAACCAGGCAGGAAATTGCTGATGTGCAGGCGTTAACCGGTTAACCCTATCCGTTAACCGGTTAACCAGTGAAAAATTTATGTTTTGGCAGAAAAATTGAAGTGTTAACTTGTTAACCATATGCATTAACCGGTTAACACTGTAACTGAGGCAAAATTTTATTTTTGAAAAATTCATAACTTTTGATCTGTGACTCCGATTGAGGTTCCGTTTGAAGCGTCAGAAAGCTAACAAAATGAACTTTATTTTGATGAAATAAAATGAGTGATGTGAGATATTTTCCGGTACTGAATTTTTAGAAAACATTAAATTAGCCTTATGATTTTGATCGTGATTGAATTATAAATTGATGTTGTGGAGTTGTTGATGAACGGGGTTATAGGTGTGTTGTTACGATGAAAAACCTGATTATTTGATGATTATTTGTTGAACATGAAACGAATGATGCACTTGTTGATATTTGGTGATTACGAGGAATATTGCATCATTGCATTTCATGGCATATTTTGTTGGGGCGGAGGCCTATTGGTAGCTTCAATCCCATTGTGCGGACTGAAGTGATTTGGTGATTATGGTGTGCTCCCTTGTGGCGGGTTGGTGGCCAGTTTCCATCGCATGGAGAAAAAAAGGTACCACGTGCATTCTTTGCATTTCATTATAGTTGACATTGCATATCAATGATGAAATGGTGACGATGTTGTGAAGATTTTGTTGATGATGGTATGACGTTGTTGTACTTGTTCTATTTATTTTCCATCTCCTAATACTACTATGATGAATTGTGATTTCTCACCCTGCCTGCTTGGAAATATTGCCTCTTTTGTGGGTAACTTGCAGATAGCCAAGAGTAGATTGTGAAGCTGGAGGAGGTAGCCTCAGATTATTGTTATTTATCGCTTTAGTAGTAGCTAGGGGTGTCATGCTCTGAGATATGTAACATCGGGTGGGAATATGTTTAAGGGATTACTATGTTGTGTAGTTTGAATCATTTTATGAGTTTCTATACATTGATTTTATTTTGTGAAAATTGTTGACAATGACGCAAAGATTTTGATGTTTTGATGAGATAAATAATATATTTGAATTTATGATTCCATTGTGTAAAGTTTGAAATTTACTGGTGGATGTTACTAAAGAAATTATTATTTTAAAAAGGTTTTGAAAATTCGTGATTACGGTGCAGGATTGTTACTGAGATGTGTTGGTTAAAATGTGACACCTTTCTATTTGTCGTACTCTGATAATATTTTATATAAATTGTTTATGGGGTAGAAGGGTGTTACACATAGTCCTTATTTCTAATACTGAAGAAGAAGCAGAAGAATGTGAGATGGAAACTGAGGAAAGCCTGGCAGAAGTTCTAGCCATGATTGGAATATAGTTCAACAAAGCTATGAAAAAGATGAATATGAATTCAAGACCTAATGTCAGGAACATCTCATCTGACATCAGTAGATCCTATGATTCTAGTAGAAAGACAAAGCTTGAAGAGAAGCCAAATCAAAGAAAAAGAGTTTAATGTCATGGTTGTGAGGGTTTTGGTCACATTAGAGTTGAATGTCCTATTTATCTTAAGAAAAAAAAGAAAGGTTTATCTGTTTCATGGTCTGATTGAGATTTTGAAAGTGATTTTGAAGAGGAATCAGCTAAACATATCACTGTTTTGATAGGGACATGTATTTGCGATGATGACTCTAGTAAGGATAAGCTAACCTTTGAAGAACTTGCAGCATCCTATAGAAAGTTATGTCTTAGAAGTGCACAAGTGATTCAAGAAGGAGAGAAGCAGATGGAGCTCATTGTAAAACTGGAGGCTGAAAAGGAAGAGCATCTAACAACAATATCCAACATGAATAATGAAGTCATCATGCTAAATTCCAAGCTTGATCAAATGACCAAATCCATCATAATGTTGAACAGTGGATCAGAAACAATGAATGAGATTCTTCAAATTGGAAAGAATGCAGGAGACTTATCTGGCATAGGGTTTGATGGTACCAAAAAAATCTATTCAAGTAGCAGCCAACCTGAACTCAGGTATGATGTTGCAAATCAGATGTCAAAACCAATGTCACAACATCATGGTAAAGGAAGATCAAATTATCAAAGGAGAAGATATCAAAGATGGACATGTCATTACTGTGGCAGATTTAATCACATAAAACCCTTTTGTTATAGACTTCATGGGTATTCTGATCATAATCCTCAGCCCATACCTAAACAAAACATGATCAATAAACAACAATGGGTTCCTAAGACTGTTGCCTTGATAGCTCATACTTCTTTTAGAATATCAACTAAAGAGGATTGATATTTTGATAGTGGATGCTCTAGACATATGATTGGAATAAAAAATTTGTTGGTTGACATCAAATCTCATTCTACCAGCTATGTGACTTTTGGTGATAGAGCTAAAGGAGAAATCAAAGGTGTTGGAAAACTGGAGTGTTCAGGAGTTCCAAAAATTGATGGTGTTTTGCTTGTGAAAGGATTGACTGCTAATCTTATCAGCATCAGTCAATTGTGTGATCAAGGGTTCAATGTCAACTTCACTAAATCTGAGTGTGTGGTTACAAATGAAGATAAGGAAGTGATCATGAGGGGAGTCATGTCTAGAGATAACTGTTACCTATGGGTCAATCAGGATCCTAGTTAATCATATGTGTGTTCCATAGCCAAAGAAGATGAAGTAAAATTGTGGCATAAAAAACTGGGTCATCTTCATCTAAGAGGGATTAAAAGGGTTATATCTATGAATGATGTAAGAGGAATTCCAAAGCTTTAGATTGATGAAGGAAGAGTGTGTGGTGAATGTCAAGTGGGCAAAAAAACCAAGATGTCACATCCAAAGATTCAACATCTTACTACCTCTAAAGTTTTGGAGTTGTTACACATGGACTTGATGGGTCCCATGCAGGTGGAAAGCCTTGGTGGGAAGAGGTATGTGTATGTGGTGGTAGATGACTACTCAAGGTTCACTTGGATAAATTTTATCAAAGAGAAATTTGATGTCTTTGATGTGTTCAAGGATCTTTGTCAAAGACTTTAGAGGGAAAAGGAAAGATGTGTTATCAGAATTAGAAGTGACCATGGAAAGGCATTTGAGAACCAAAAGTTTGCTGAATTTTGCTCATCTGAAGGAATCAACCATGAACTTTCTTCTCCCATTACTCCTCAGCAAAATGGAGTTGTGGAAAGGAAGAACATAACTATTCAAGAATCAGCTTAAGCTATAATTCATGCCAAGAGACTTCTTATGTATTTCTGGGTTATAGCTATGAATACTGCTTGCTATGTTCATAATAAAGCCACTTTGAGAAAGAGAACTCCTATTACTCTCTATGAGATCTGGAAGGGATGAAAACCTACTGTCAAATACTTTCATGTGTTTGGTAGTAAGTGTTATATTTTGGAAGATAGAGAACAAATAAGAATGATGGACCCCAAAAGTGATGAAGGCATATTTCTGGGGTACTCTATTGACAGCAGATTTTATAAAGTCTTTAACTCTAGAACAAAAGTCATGATGGAATCCATAAATGTGATTATTGATGATCTACATAAAGAAGCTGATGTCACAGATGATGTTGGAACATTCTTTGATACTCCAGCTGAAGTTACTGATAAAGAGGGTGATCCCAATCCAGCTATCTCAAAATTTGAGTCAAAACCAACAAACAAGGGACCCTCCATCAGAATCTAGAAAGATCATCCAAAAGATCTTATTATAGGTGATCCTAATAGTGGAGTTATTACTAGATCAAGGGATATCATTTCAAACTATTGTTTTGTGTCAAAGGTTGAACCTAAGAATGTTAAGGAATCCTTGACTGATGAATTTTGGATTAATGTTATGCAAGATGAGTTACAATTGTTCAAAAGGAATGAAGTGTGGGAACTAGTTCCAAGACTTGAAGGAATCAATGTGATTGGTACTAAATGGGTTTACAAGAATAAGTCAGATGAACAAGGAGTGGTGACTAGGAATAAATCCATACTAGTTGCTCAAGGATACACTCAAGTTGAAGGCATTGACTTTTGTCGCTCCCACCAAAATGAGGCTAAGTCAAATGGGGTACAGACGCGAACGGTCGGCGAGAGGAGAAGATGAATAGAGTCGCCAGCTAGGCATTTTTATCCCAAAGGAAAGGTAATGCTGCATAAACCTAAGAAAAGATATGGATAAGACAGTTACGAACCAGAGAAACTGAGAAAGGGGGTTGGTTACAACCTGGGAAGGTATTAGCACCCAGATTGTCCGCCGTACTCGACGGGATCCACGCTTAAAAGATTTATGTTTTAAAAGGGGTAGTGTCAGTGCAAATCTGTGTATCAAAGCTGGAAAAGAATGCAAGTGTCAGTGTAAAAGAAAATGTGCAATGAGTAAGAGAAGTGTCAGTGTAAAGAAAGAATACAATGCTCAAGACTATGAGGCTCAAGGAATGATGCTGGAAGAGGGGGGAATATACAGAGAATTTTGTTCGATAACTGTTAAGTTATGCCTACGTATCCTCTCGTGCAATGAGGAAGTCAGAACACCGTAGTTCGACTCAAAGAGACTGAAGGATAAATTGACTTGTGAACTGCTTACTTGTCTATACTCAAGTGTATGACCTGTCTGGCTCAGGTGCAAACTGTCTTTCATTGGACGGAAGAAGCGAGTTCTCGTTTGTGAGTGAAGATGATGAGAAAAGAATCCCGAAGGAGACGATTATTGTTTGTTTTTATGTTTTCAATCTTTTATTGATTTTTGAGTTTGTCATAAGAAAATGAGCTTAAGCCTAAATCAAGGGTTAGTAAACTCATCACATCCTCCCTCTGATTAGGGGTAATGAGAATACATTAAGCATGAAGTAAGCACCTCACACTTTATCACCATGATGTAGGATTAAGATCATTATCCTACTTGTAATTATTTAGATGTTTTTGTTGTTTTTGTTTAGTGTTAAGTGATGAGTTTATGCCATAATCAAGGATTTAATGGACTCATTACACCATCCTAATAGAAGGATAATAGATGAGAACATTTAAGCTGAGGAAGGCTCCTCAACTTAATCCATGATTAGGGATTAACCTCATGACAAAACAAAACCTTTATTAAGTGGATTTTAGTTAATGATAAGATTAAGAAGTGGGTTTTATGGTTTGTAAGACAACTTGAGGGGGACTTGTCCATTAACACTAGGGTTAGTCCTTCTTAACCAGTTAAGGAAGAATTAGAACCCTAATGCAAGGCCCAAGTTACAAGTTTGATGTCTTGATGATTATTAGATGGATTGATTAAAGGATTTAAACACATTAAGGGTTTAACACTTAGGATTATAGTTATACACTCCATCCTAATAGAAGGATGCAGGCATAAACTTAATCACAAAGCCTTAAAACCTTTAGGGTTTAGTCCTTGATTATGAGATGAGAAAAGAAGACTCAAAGATGACACAAAGGGAAGAGTCTAAGGGGGACTAAACAAACCTAAAATATATCATGCTTGGAATTCCTAGGGTTTGTGAGGCTTAGGAGGAGAAATCTTCAAGGAAGCCACCAAGGAAAGGAGCAGATGAAAGGAGCAAGAAGCAGAGAGAAGCAAGACAACTTGCTTCACTTAAGAAGACAAGTTGCTTGAAGGGAGAAAGAGAGCAAGAGCATGAATGAGCAAGCTCACTCCAATACAAATATAAAATGCAGCAATGATGCATAAGAGAGATGAGAAGGGATTATGAGAAGTGAAGGCAAATTCACTTCTCAAAACAACTTACCACCTGAAAAGTTAGCAAAAGAAATGAAATGCAATGCAAATGAGATGAAATGTCATGATGCAAACCAAGGTCAGAAGCATAAACATGATGTTAATGATACTAAGAGATGATGCAAACATATGTTAAGAGTGGTGGATGATCATACAAGGATGGGGATGCAAATGAAGCATGCTTGAACCATGGAAGCTCATGAAAGTTTATGAAATGATATGAATGCATAACATGGCAAATGAAAGATGCAATGATCAAACATGATTCTAATATGTCCTAAGATGTCTTATATGTCATATGGATGTACAATGTCATGACAAGTTCTTGAATGCAAGCAAATGAAAGATGGATGCAAAGGAAAGCAAGAATTAGGGTTTATGAACAACATGCAACACAAAAATCAAAAATCAGAAGCAAATGACATGACAAAAAATTGAAAATGGGATCAAAGGAACCCTAACCCTACACAAGTTCACTTCCCAAAGGAGGAGACCTAAATCTAAACCTAATGGAAGTTATGATTTTTCTAAGTCAACTAGGGTTTCAAGGCACCTCAAAAGGAAAAATGCTCATTAAATTGAAAATTCAAGATAAATTCCAACCAATTTTACCCTAACAACTACATGATATGAAGGATGCAATGCAAGAAATACCATCATCAAACTCTTCATGGTTAGGCAGAATGAATTTTTCAAAGTTTGAACAAAAATATTGCCTTTAAACAAATTTAATTCTAATGAAAATTGTCAAAATGCATCAAGGACCAAAAAGAAATTTGTTTTGAGAGTTTGATAATGTTTCTAAATGTTTTAAAATGCAATGTGAATTTGTTTGTGATTTTTAAATACCTAAATGAATTTTTAATTAATTAATTTCCATTAACTAATTAAAAATAAACATTTAAATGATTTAAAAATGATTTTTAATGCAAAAAAGGAAAATAAAAATATTTTTGGGTTCTGAAAATTAATGAAATGTTTGACAAACAATTTCAGAATTTTATAACATGTTTTGCTATTTTTAAAAATTCGTGGAAGTTAATTATAAAACAAATGAATTAAAATTAATAAAAAGGAAAAGTAGGCTGATCCAAGAGCTGATATTCAAATGGTTTTGGAGGGAGTTGACCCGCGCCAGATCCTAGGATTGTAATTCAAACTGACCAAATTTAAATTAAACCTAATTAATTAATTTAATAAATCAGGATTAGGGTTTTAATGGTGGATCTGGGCCACTCATTCGCGCGCGGGTCAACGAGGGTCAACAGGATCTATGGCTCACATTCAAACTGAGCCCTAATCACAATTAAGGCATTAATGACTTTCAGATGGCCGGAAATGACCTCCGGTCATCTTCTCCGGCCACACCTCCCCTGAGATTTTGCTATCTCTCTCCCCAAGCTTCTAAGACCTAATCTCTCTGCCCAGAATCCAGCCCCATGCATCACTCAACAAGAATCACTCACCAAAACAAATTTATTTCACATATTCAAGCTGAATCGAAGCAAATTAGTTCTAGGTCAAAAAAATTTCAGAGAGCTCATACATGCTTAATACTTGGTCATTTTCAAAACTAAACATATCAGAATCATCAGTGAATCATGGAGAACCTTTTAGGAACTTAAAAACGCATTTCTGGAAAAAATGTTCATGATGATACCTGAACTGAAGCTTTCAAAAATGGTGCTTTCTGGCCAGTTCTTTGCTTCAAAACTTCTCCAATGATCCCCCTCAAGTGTTTGTGATGCTTAGCTGGAGTTTAAATGGCCTCTAGAGGAAGTTTGCAGAATCTCAGTTCATGAAATGTTGAAATCGTGTTTTTGATTATGAAGGTTTTAGGGCAAAATGGAATGTGGGAAATGATCAGTGAGGTTTATGGAGTTGAATGGTGGAAAAAGTTTGAAGGTTTGATGGCAGAATCAAGAGATTCGAAAGCTTTTGCAAGTTTTGGGATTTTTGAGTGTGCTGTGTTCTTGGAGTCTCAGGCTGTGTTGTGTGGTGCTTTTGCTTTGTTTTGATCCATATAAAGAAGTGTGATAGGTCAGAGAGTGGGTGCTGGCCTGTGGTGATTGGTATGGGCAAGTTGCCAAAATGTCAACTTGACTTGTACTTGAGGTATGGGCATGTGGCAGGCTTGGATTTGGGCATGGCAGTGTGCAGCAAAGATCAAGGAAGGCTTATGGATTAGATTTGGTGAGCTGTAACAAGTAGAGGCATGGTTACATGAGTTTTTGCAAATTGGTACAACTTTGGCCCCTTTGTGATTTCTTGAAGCATAAGTCATGAAACTTGGAGGTTCTTTGGTGCATTCTGAATTTTAGGCCATGGTTTATGTTTGTGTAATGCATAGAAGTCAATTAGAGGTCACATAAAGGCTTGGCATGTGAATTTGCAAGTTTCCCTCTTTGTGCAAAAGTGAAAATTTCATGATTTTTCCCAACTTTGACAAGCCATAACTTTTGATCCAAAATGAATTAGAATGAGTTCTTGTACTTTTTGAAAATGGGAGGATCCATTATACAACTTTCATGACCAAAGTTTTCTCATTTGAAGCATTTTTGAATCAAAAAGATGAGGTTGAAAAACTTTCCCAAAATGGCAAGTTTTCATTACATGTCACTTTCCCAAAAAAGCAACTTTGCAAATGGCTTGAAATTTTCCAATTTTGTGAACTTCTAACACCTTCTATGATCAAATAAAGATCATACACATTCAAAATGATGGTGAACACCCTTTGGTTGGATCACTGGGGGCCTCAGATGCCCTGATTTTGCACTGACTTGCTCAAGAAGTCATCTTGTGATCAGATGCCTTCCCCATGGAATTTCTTCATGAAAATTGATATGCATGATCCTTATAATATATAGAGACCAATAGAAACAAGAATGACCGAAAAATTTGGAGTTATGGCCTCTGAAACCAAAACCCTAATTTTAGGTCATCTGTGCAGTTAAGCCTGGCTCTGCTTCCATGCCTTTCTCAGTTCTTGTGATTCTTTGACTTCCTTGACCTTGTGAGGATATAATATGATGCTTGAACATACATGGACCCCTTTGAAGTGATTGATGACCTTTGGAGTGACTCAAATGGCTCTTGGATTGCTCAGATCACAAACCCTAGATGCAGATGACTTTGAAACAATGCAGTGAAGCAAAAGATGCAATATGAGATGCTATGGTTGAACTTATGCACATGAAAAGATCACAAGCCATGGTGTGAATGGGTGAGGGCAAATTTGGGGTGTTTACAGCTGCCCCTATTCTAGCATGAGTTAGCTGTGCAGGATGTAAGCAACGGCTTAACAGACAAACAAGATAACTTGTGGTTGAATACCAAAGACAGTCCAAAATTTGCACTCACGGAATGAAGAAGAAAAGGGATATAGATTGTAGAAGAAAATAAAGTATGATTATAAAGTGCGGGTGATGGAGGACGACCGTCAAGCAGAGGACGACTGTTGGGGAAATAGCAACGACTGGGACGGCCGACATGCTGGGGAAGATGAGGGAAATAAAGCAATGATGGGGACCGCCGACAAGCTGGGGATATAAGAGATTATGATGGGGACGGCCATCAGGTAAAGCTATAAGACTCTCTGGGGATTATAGGTAAATGATGGGGACGACCATCAAGCTCAAGGCATAAAATGAAATAAATGATGAGGTACGGTCATCAAAGGTGAAGGACGATCACCTAGCAGGGGACGGCTGCTCTGTTGGGGATAAGATGAGGGACGATCATCTAAGGTGAAGGAAGATCACCTGGCAAGGTACGGTTGCCAAAAGCATCACGACATAGGACGAATGTCGGATGAAAAGGTTGACGATGGGGACGGCCATCGGATCAGCATGATGAAGGACGATCATCAAGAGGTGAAGGACGATCACCTAGCAGGGTACGACTGCTCTCGAGGTTTATCATGACATTGGATGAATGTCAGATAACAAGATCAACAATGGGGACGACCATCGGATAGAATGATGAAGGACGATCATCAAGAGGTGAAGGACGATCACCTAGCAGGGGACGGCTGCTGAAAATATCACGACATAGGACGAATGTCGGATAGGAAGGGGTTCTAATGAATAGAGACTCCATTGGGGGTGATGAAGGACGATCATCAAAAAGGTGAAGGACGATCACCCGGCAGGGTACGGCTGCCGGAAGGTATCATGACATAGGACGGATGTCAGATAGACAAGAAACAGATCAACAAGATTTGTTGGGGACTCTTCTGGGGAAGGGCAGACACAGACGAGTGTCTAAATTCAAGAAAGAGAAGGTATAAGTGTTTGACACGGTGTATAGATTAAAGATGCAGACGAGCATCCCTTAAGACTTATGATACGGACGAGTATCAGTAGAAACAAACGCTGACGCATGTTCAGAGATGATGATACGGACGAGTACCAACTGGTTAACAAAGAACACGGACGAGTTGAATCTGAGGGGATATAAGTGGTATATACAAGATACGGACGAGTATTTGTATGAGTAAAAAGTAAGAGTGAGACACAGACGAGTGTTTAACTTGCTAGGGAGAACACGACACGGACGGATGCCAGAAAAAGTGTATTATAAACAAGTATATGGTTCCCGAAGTGTTTGTTTAGGCCACTATGTTGGGGAAGGTGACACGGAAGAGTGTCAAAAGAGAAAATGTAGATATATGTACACATGTATTGTGAGTGCAAAGGGGATGCTTCGGCTTTCCGCTGGGGGTGCGACACGGACGAGTGTCAAGGAGCATCTGTAGTATAAGTGTCTGTTTGCTCGGGCAATTTTACTGGGGAATGATGACACAGACGAGTGCCAAAAGGAGTGTGTATCTATATCTGTAAGGGAAATGCTTTGGCTCTCTAGTGGGGAATCGGGAAATATTCTGTATATTGTTGATGGATTGTCAGTATTTACAAGTGTTTGATTCGACACATGGCTTATGATTTATGCAATATGTTTGATTTTTGCCGTAATGCTCCGTATTAGACGGAATGCTACGCTCTGGGGGAAATATGATGCGAATGCTATGATTATGCAAAGATACCGATCCGGGATTCGGATCCCGTTGCTGAGAAGATTCCTGGCAGACTTTCTTGAAGTGGATGTCCCAGCTGGGGGTGAGATCATTGGTAGATCTGACATATCTGACTCTGCGTGGGGAAATAGACCACTGATAGACCTATCTTAGTAATGGGGGACCCAGCTGGGGCTTGTGGGAGCTTTCGTCACTCTGTTGTGAGATCCACAGGCGTTGCTCTTCTGGATAGAGGTTGAAACTCTGTGGGGAGATGGTTCCTTGTCTAGCACTCGGCTGGGGAAGAAGAAAGATCACTGAAAAGATCTTCCTAAAGATTCCAGTGGGGATCTTGCTGAGGATGATACTTGACAACTCGGCTGGGGATATGAACACCTTCTGGTGCTGCTCCTTGAAAGAAAAGTTGGAGAAGTGATGCATGGCCATTCTGATGGGGCGAAAGCATCTCTGGTGCTGTTTGGAAGGTGTGCTGAGGAAACAATGATTTGACAGCCTACTGGGGAGAAGCTTTCATGCCCCATGTTGCTCTTTGATTACCTGCAATCCTGTAAAGACAAAGAAACGCACAAGTACCCCGAGGTATCCCTTACTGGATCCCATCATAGGAGTTTAGACACACTCGGGAGTAAGTATATTTCCTGTAAGCATGTATTTTTAGAAGGGAAGCATCTGTATTTATGCAATCAATATCTTAATGACATCGGACATTTTTGCAAACGAAAATAAAACGTACGAGACGAAAACATGACTGAAAATCTGATTTTATTAATTCGTGTGCCCTGAATTGGCAAGATACAGTCAAAGAAACGGATCCTCTGAAATGAGGAAATCGTTACAAATTGAGAAAGAAAAAGGTGCTGGCAATGCTGATAACGCTTCAAGGAGCTTCCCTTTTGCTATGACTCGTATGACTTTTGTCGTTCTTCTCATCTTGCTTTTGAAGGAGGCTGATTTTGACCGACGCTCGAACCTTTCGGAGGTTACCATGTTGTAAGTGATACAGATGAATCCAGGATGCAGTTGTTCGCTTATTCCCTTATTTTGCGTGGATCGCCCTTTCGGGTTTTCAATCCACCGGGATACCCATTTTTGCCTGAGTTGTCCAATGCGGCTTTTCAACTTAGTGGGTGTACATTTTTATTTATCTTCCCTTATTTTTGCTCGAGTCTTTTATTCTGTTTTTGACTCGCCGGGATGCCCTATTTTTGCCTGGACTTAAATTTTATTTTTATGTCCAGCGGGTCATTTTTATGCGAAGTATTTTTTAACTGCATCTGAATTCACAGGGGAGAGGAAGTCTTCACCATCCATAGTACTGAGCATCAGTGCTCCACCAGAGAAAACTTTCTTTACTATGAATGGACCATCGTAATTCGGAGTCCACTTGCCCCTGTGGTCTGTATGAGGAGGAAGGAGTCTTTTCAGTACAAGATCTCCTACTTGGTACTCTCGGAGCCTGACTTTCTGATCGAAGGCTTTCTTCATTCTTTTCTGATACAGCTACCCATGAAAGATTGCAGCTAATCTCTTCTCTTCAATCAGATTCAGTTGTTCGTATCGGGATCGGACCCATTCTGCTTCATTCAACTTGACATCCATCAGTACCCTCAAGGAAGGTAATTCAACTTCAACAGGTAGGACTGCCTCCATACCATACACAAGCTGATACGGTGTTGCCCCAGTGGATGTTCTGATTGACGTTCGGTACCCATGCAAGGCAAACGGTAGCATTTCATGCCAATCTTTGTAGGTGACTACCATCTTCTGCACAATCTTCTTGATATTCTTGTTAGCCGCCTCAACAGCGCCATTCATCTTTGGCCTGTAAGGAGAAGAATTGTGATGTTGGATCTTGAAGTCCCGGCACAGCTCTGCCATCATTTTGTTGTTCAAGTTAGAACCATTATCAGTAATGATTCGCTCGGGCACTCCATACCGACAGATGATATCTCTCTTCAGAAATCGGGCTACCACCTGCCTGGTAACATTTGCATATGAAGTTGCTTCGACCCACTTGGTAAAATAGTCAATGGCAACCAGGATGAATCTGTGGCCGTTTGAAGCAGTCAGTTCAATCTTGCCAATCATGTCAATGCCCCACATGGCAAAGGGCCAGGGTGAAGACATCACATTCAGAGGATTTGGAGGCACATGCACTTTATCCGCGTAGATCTGGCATTTATGGCATTTTCTGGCATAGGTACAACAGTCCGCATCCATTGTGATCCAGTAATAGCCTGATCTCAGCAACTTTTTAGCCATTGCATACCCTCCTGCATGGGTACCAAAGGATCCTTCATGCACCTCGTGCATCAACAAGTCTGCTTCTGTCTTATCAACACATCTGAGGAGTACCATATCAAAGTTTCTCTTGTACAGGGAACCATCAGCATTCAGGAAGAAACTACCAGCTAGCCTTCTTAGTGTCTTCTTATCATTGGAAGATTCCCCAGGTAGGTATGTTTGATCCTCCAAGAAGCACTTAATGTCATGGAACCAAGGCTTATCATCTTTAACAACATCTGCCGAGAACACATATGCTGGTCTGTCAAGTCTGGATACTGCAATCCGAGGCACAAAGTTGGCAGCTTGAACTTTGATCATGGATGAAATGGTAGCCAGAGCATCTGCAAACTGATTTTCATCTCGAGGGATGTACTCAAGCTTGACCGTTGTGAAGAAAGTCAACAACCTTCTTGTATAATCCTGGTAAGGCATCAGATGATCTTGGTGGGTGTACCATTTGTCGTTGGTTTGATTGATTACCAGAGCTGAATCTCCGAATACAGTCAAAGTCTTGATCCTGAGGTCAATGACTTCCTTAAGACCCATAATACAAGCTTCGTATTCAGCTTCGTTGTTAGTGTAGTTAAAGGTGAGTTTTGCCGAGAAAGGCATGTGAACTCCCTTAGGTTTAATGAGTACTGCACCAACACCACGACCATTCATATTAACAGCCCCATCAAACATCATAGTCCATTCTTCTTCCGGGTCAGGCCCTTCAGTGTGAACAGGCTCTTCATGATCTTTTGCTTTTATGAACATGATGTCTTCATCAGGGAAGTCAAATCTCATAGGCTGGTAATCATCAATGGGTTGCTCAGCAAGATAATCAGACAATACACTGCCCTTGATGGCTTTTTGAGATGTGTACTGAATGTCATATTCCGTGAGGATCATTTGCCATCTTGCAACCCGTACGGTGAGTGCTGGCTTCTCAAAAATGTACTTAACTGGGTCCATCTTTGATATCAATAAAGTAGTGTGGGTCAACATATACTGCCTTAGTCGGCGAGCAGCCCACGCTAAAGCACAGCAAGTTTTCTCGAGCAGTGAATAACGTTGTTCACAGTCGGTAAACTTTTTGCTTAGGTAGTATATTGCATACTCTTTTCGACCAGACTCGTCATGCTGGCCCAGCACACACCCCATTGACTCTTCTAATACTGTCAAGTACATTATTAGAGGTCTTCCTTCAACTGGAGGCATAAGGATTGGAGGCTCTTGTAAGTACTCCTTGATTTTTTCAAAAGCCCTTTGGCAGTCTTCGTTCCACCTGACCGTTTGTTCTTTTCTTAACAACTTGAACAAGGGCTCACAGGTTGCTGTAAGGTGAGATATGAACCTTGAAATGTAGTTCAACCTACCTAAAAACCCCCCGAACTTCTTTCTCAGTCTTCGGTGCAGGCATTTCTTGAATGGATTTGACTTTATCAGGGTCAACTTCAATCCCCTTTTCACTTACGATAAATCCCAGCAGCTTACCAGATCGCACCCCGAATGTGCATTTGTTGGGGTTTAACTTCAGTTGGTACTTCCTCAGACGCTTGAATAACTTCAACAAATTCACCAGGTGGTCTTCTTCTGTGAGGGACTTGGCAATCATGTCATCCATATAACATTCAATTTCTTTATGGATCATGTCATGGAATAATGTTACCATAGCCCGTTGATAAGTGGCACCCGCATTCTTCAGTCCGAATGGCATCACCTTATAATAGAACATGCCCAAGGGTGTGATGAAAGTTGTCTTCTCCATGTATTCAGGTGACATCTTGATCTGATTATATCCTGAAAATCCATCCATGAAGGAGAATACCGAGAACTGAGCCGTATTATCAACTAATACATCAATGTGAGGTAAAGGGAAGTCATCTTTCGTGCTGGCTCTATTCAGGTCCCGGTATTCCACACACATCCTCACTTTGTCGTCTTTCTTAGGCACAGGTACAATATTAGCAACCCACGGCGGATAACTAGTCACAGCAAGGAAACCGGCGTCCCACTGTTTTTGTACCTCTTCTTTGATCTTCATTGCCATATCTGGGCGAGTACGGCGCAACTTCTGTTTTACTGGCGGGCAATCTTCTTTCAAAGGCAGCTTGTGCATGACAATATCGGTGTCCAACCCTGGCATATCCTGATAAGACCAAGCGAAAACATCCACATATTCCCGAAGCATGTCAATCAGTTGTTCTTTCACTGAGTCTTGTAGGCAGGCCCCGATCTTAACATCTTTCACGTCTTCTTCCGTACCAAGATTAACTGTTTCAATCTCCTCCTGATGAGGAGTGATAACCTTCTCCTCTTGCCTTAACAACCTGACTAGCTCTTCAGGTAGCTCATAATCTTCTTCAACCCCTTCATCAGCTTGATTGATTGGATTGTCAAAGTCATACGAAGCCATAGCAGTGTTGTTGTCGGTGCAATCTGGAGGGTACTTTCTGCAAGGGTTTAAATTGGTTCATTTTAGTGATCAGTTTTAATCTTGTTTAGAAAAAGTGAAATGAAATTATCATTTTGAAAAAACATTGACATTTTATTTTTGTACAAAAAGAAAAAATGAAAAAACAGTGAATGGAAAAGAGAAAGACTCATTTGCAAAAGATGTCCGATATTCATTGATTAATCCATTTGCACAAAATTACAAGATGGCCCGATTACAAAATGAGTCTTGAAATCTTGGGCAAGATGCAAGACTTGATGCATGCTTTAAAATACAGGAAATAATAATTACTCTGCAGGAGTAACCCTTATAATTTCCTGTGAAGACCAGTTAAGGACTTGGCTCCCCGGGATCCTTGGATGTATCCAGCTCTCCAGGTTGCGGTCACTTTCCTCCTCGTCTTCCAAGTTGTTTACAGCATCCGGGGTGAGCATCCCCCCGCTGACAAAATTGGGCTCTTTGGCAGCCTCTGATTGATCTTGTTGAGTTGGTCTGTAACCCAACCCAAATCTATCTTCTTTCTTTTCCACGGGCAGCAGCTTGCCCCAGCCCTGGGCAGTACCTTCTTCAAAAACCTTCCGGGCTTGCTGATACGATGTTATGGAGGTTCCCAGTACAGCAGATGCTTCGTTAATGTTCAGGGCCTCAAACCCTTGGCTCATAGTTTCATGGATTTCTCCATCCATCTCAATGTACTTATACGTATCCAGATGGCTAACAAAGATGTCCTCTTCCACACAGATGGTGATGATCTGGCCTTCCCACTCGAATTTCAGCTTCTGGTGAAGGGTAGACGTAACAGCGCCAGCGGCGTGGATCCAGGGTCTTCCCAACAGACAGTTGTAGGCCGGCTGAATGTCCATCACATAGAAGGTAGTTTTGAAGGTCTGCGGGACAATCATCACAGGCAGATCAATCTCTCCAAGCACTGATCTTTTAGAGCCATCAAATGCTCTCACCACCAAATTGCTTGGACGCAATGCCAAGCCATCATACTCCAGCTTCACTAAGGCTTTCTTTGGTAGAACATTGAGTGATGACCCAGTGTCCACCAGTACATGAGATAGAACAACACCCTTGCATTCCAAGGTGATATGTAAAGCCTTGTTGTGGTTACGTCCCTCTGTTGTTAAGTCAGCATTGGTAAAGCCCAGTCCGTGACTGGTGTTGACATTTGCCACCACAGTTTCTAGCTGGTTAACAGTAATCTCCTCTGGCACATATGCTGCGTGCAGGACTTTTAATAATGCGTTCATGTGAGCTTCAGAACACATCAAAAGTGATAATATGGAGATTTTTGAGGGAGTTTGGTGAAGCTGATCCACTACCTTGTAATCACTTCTTTTTATGATTCTCATGAACTCGTCTACATCTTGCTCAAAAGATGTCTTCTGAGTTTCCTTGACGGTCGGCTCTTCAGGTACCACACTCTTTCCTTTTGCTTTAGCAGCAGCTTCTGCTTCAGCATTAGGTCTTTGTGTTTGTGAGGCAAAAAGGCGTCCGCTTCTGGTGAAGCCTCCGCCTCCCCCAACATTATCAATTTGTGGAGAAGAGGTTGAAGAGTCCAAAGTGATTTTCTCCCCGTTGCAGTAGAGATCAGAGCCATAATGCCAAGGTATGGCATTACTGCTTTCATATGGAACTGGTCCAGGCACCGTAATGGTAACCGGACTGACTGCTGCAGAGGAGGGTACTTTAATGGTGTGCAGATCGTAGTAAATTGTGACTGGTGATCCGGCAGGAGGTGCCACTGTTTGTTGCTGAAAGTTGTTGTTTGGAGGAACATTTGATGGGTCATAGTAGATTGTGACTGCTGAGACATCTTCATTAATTTCTGTTGGCGTTGTAGAAGATTCTGCTAATAAAATGGATGCTGATGTTGTAGAAGGGACGGTTGTTGAAATCTGACTTGTTGAAGTGATGGATGAAGCCATTGCTGATGATATTGATGAATCGGTAGGAATGATTGTTGTTGCTGTTGTAGAAGAATCAGGAATTGTTGTCAAAGGAATTGCTGGATTTGTAGGTGCCGTTGTTGAGATCTGAAAGATACCATCCTTGATAAGACCATCTATGCCGCTTCTCAAATTTTCACACCCGTTGACTGCAATGTTGCAATACCCACAACCGAGTTCACACCCGGGGAACACTTGGCACTCTAGAAGCTGAGCTTTAATTTCGACCAAAGGTGTTCGAATTTGTGCAACACTGGTGATCAAGGTAGATGGCTTGTCTTCCTCAATGGCATTAATCCTCGGCCCACCATGATTAGGCATAGGATTTCTGTTGACATTCGGAGGAGGTGCGAAGTTAAGGGCTTTAGAATCCACCAGATCTTGAACTTTCATTTGTAAGGCCCTGCATTTTTCTGTATTGTGGCCAGGTGCATTGGAGTGGAAAGCACACCTGGCGTTGACGTCATAATTCTTTGGGAGATTGGAGGGATCTGGAGGTGCCAATGTCCTTAACTCAACCAAGTTAAGCTTCAGGAGTTGTGGCAATAAGGCAGCATAAGGCATAGGGATAGGGTCAATCACCCTGTTTGCCTGTGATGGTCTTTGCTGAAAGGGTCTTTGTTGTTGATTGCTATTGTTGTTGTTGTAGGTTCTCTGTGGTGGATACTGAACTTGTTGTTGATAATGTGGTTGTTGTTGTTGTTGATATGCTGATTGTTGAGGAATTGGAGCTGGAATGGTGACTGCTGCTACTGATCTGTGAACATACTGAGGTCTGCCCCTGCTGGCATGAATGGAATTTGTCTCTCCGGTCCTTCGAGGTCCCACAAAAGGCTTCCTGGGATTACTGGACGAACTTGCACCATTATCAGAAATTTTGCCCATTTTTAATAGACTTTCAATCCTTTCACCGGCTATAACTACGTCAGCAAAACTGGTGGAAGAAAAGGCAGCCAGCCTATCAATATATGTTCCTTGCAAAGTATTCATGAACATGTCGGCCATTTCTCTTTCCGACATGGGTGGCTGGACAGCAGCAGCAAGCTGTCTCCACCTTTGGGCATATTCCCTGAAGCTTTCTCTGGAGGATTGAGACATTACCATTAGGAGGGTCCTATTAGGAGCCATGTCCAGATTGTATTGATACTGCCTGATGAAGGCTTCAACTAAGTCCTTCCAGCATCTGATGGTAGCTCTGGTCAAGTGTGAATACCACTCCCTTGAAGCCCCAGTCAAACTGTCTTCAAAGTAGAACATCCACAGCTTTTCATCCATGGTATATGCTTTAAGTCTCCCCAGGAAAGACTGCAGGTGAGTTCGTGGACAGGAGGTTCCATTGTATTTCTCGAAGCACGGGGGTTTGACCTTTCCAGACCTCGAGGAAGATGCTTTGATGTTGTTGAGAAAAGAAAACCAATAAAAACAAACTAACAAATATATTACAAATGGTGAATCATACATAGTTTTTTTTACATCACATGCCCCTGGAGGGTCAAAATACAACAAAAAGAAAAGTACATAAAATGGAAATGAACAATAAGCAAAGAAATCAAACATCCAATCCAAACTCATCCTCCTTAACCTCCTTCAGAAGTGCCTCAGTCACTGGACCAGATGGATGCTCTGTAATGGTCCTGATGAGGAGATTCCTGGTGGCAATGGTAGTGCTCAGCTTCTTGTGCCTGTCCTGATCCTTTGATCTTTTCAAACCAGCCCTAAGCTTCAACTCTGAAATCTCCTTCTGGGCTGCCAGCAAAGCTTCCTGCTGCTTCTTTTCATTGGCCTCTAACTGCTCAATCTTGGCTTGAGTTCTCTTATCTTCTTGTGTCCGGGCTTCAGTGATCCTGACCCACCTAGCCTGACTCTCTTGTAGATAGAGCTCAGTCCTAGCCTTTTGAAGCTTGGCCTCTTTACAGGCATTCTTCAATATTTGTTCCCCAGCTCTTGCTTTTCTGATGTAGTCCTCTGTTTTCTCAATCTTGGCCAGATGCTCCACCCTAAGCTTTTCCAACCTCTCAATGTCCAGACGACCATCACTCCTTTCCCAAAGGGTCTTCTTCAGAGCTTGAGACAGATTCTCATTCCTTTCCTTCAGCTTCTCAAATTCTTCTAGGCTGACAGTGGCTGCTGGCTGTACTGTAGATGGTCCAGGTGTGTCCTCCAAGGTGAAGGGCATTCCAGTAATCTGAGCTCTAGCATGGGACCAGTCATAGTACTGAGCTGAAGCAACATTATTACACCTTCCAAGAATAGCTATCCCTTTTGTCTGGATGTTGTCCCAAGCCCAGGATGCTTGTCTGACAACATCTGAATTAGGTTTTACTTCATAATACAGGGTCTCAGCTAAATCTTGCACTCTAGGAGGGTGAACCAAAGCATAGCCCAGTTGTCTCTTAAACAGCAAAGGATTGTAGTTGATGCAACCCTTTACTCATATCAGAGGTACATTTGGGTACTGCCCACAGCTGGTGATGATGTCCTTGCCTTTGGTGCTCTGGGTGCACCATCTGATGTCATCTGAAGTCAAAGCAATGAGCCTCTTAGCCCAATTCTTCTGTTGGTGGGGATTCAGGAAGGCATCTGATTTAGGCAGGTGTTTAAGCAACCAAGTGTGAAACAAAGGAGCACAACATCTCACTAACTTCCCCCTTTGTTTCTCATTCCTCTGATGAATGGAATAATAGAAATCTCCCAGCAATGTGGGTACTGGGTTCCTCTGAAGGAAAAGATGAATGGCATTCTTGTTGATAAATTTGGGCTCATCTGCAAACAGTATAACCCCATATATGCTGAGGGCTAACAATGCACAAACTGCCTTCCATTCTCCCAAAGAGGCCTTCAGGATGGCCTGAGAAATCAAGAAATCTAAGTGCAAACCAGGGATCCCAGCTTTTGTCGTCATATTTTTCTCAATCAAAGTAGGCTCCAGATATAGTGCTTTTGCTACTTCTCCATTGCTGGGAGAAGTCATTTCTGGGTTGAAGGGGACTCCACCCCTGACAGGTACTCCAATCAATGATGAAAAATCCTCTAGCAGAGGCCCTAGCTGAAAGTCTGGAAAGGTGAAGCATCTCAAATGAGGGTCATAAAACTGTAGGCAGGTGTGGATCATGCTCCTCTGAGAAGGGTCTAGGTCCATAACCATATCAAGGATACCTCCATAATGCTCTCTGAATAATGGGATGTGGTCAGGGGTGATAAGTGACTGGACCTGCCTGATACCAGTCAACACAGGTTCAAGGAAATGGTAAGATATGTTGCTTTTCTTAGGAATGGTCATGAGTGCTGATGAAGAAATGAAGACAAGTGCTGATGAGAATCAAGACTGATACTGGAGATGAGCCACTGGTAGGCTAGTGCTGGTGATGATGAAGATAGCTGAAGCAGACAACTGATGAAGACAACTGAAGCAGAGGTCTATGCAGAAGAAGGGGTCAAAACCAAACCAGATACAATGTGGATACCCTGAAAAACGAATAAACAAATGTTAAATGATGCAATGATGATGTATGCAAATGATATGCAAGGGTTTGTGATCAAGCTGGATCTGATTATCTGTCTTGATATAAGTCCATGTATGTTCAAGAAGTCCAGATGGAGGTTTAGAAAACCAGTAACCAGGGTGGGGGACTCAAATAAAGAGTCGCATGTCCAGGGTTAAATCACAAGAACTGTCCAAAATGAGGTACTCTTAAACCAACTAATAACAGGGTATGATGTGGCCAATGGTACCTGCAAACCTGTAAACAGCCCAACCCCCTCAGAGGTAGTGTTCTAAAACAAGGATCCTCATACTTGGATCAGTTATGAGAAGTGTAAACGCTTCTAACCAGGAGGTACAGTGTTTACAATAACCATAAAAGATCCTCCTCTAATTCACCTCAGTTTCTGAAGGTCATAATAAAGGTCATCCAGACTTAGCAGGCTTCCCAGATAGCCCTAGCACTACAGGAAATCTGTAGCACAGAGTTCTCAAGAAGAAACCCATATCTGAACCGTGTTTCATATTCCCGCACCAGACCGAAATGGAATGGGAAAGAACATGAACCACTCTAGCCTAGGTGTCACTCAGGTCCCAGGTATAGGACCTTAAACTCTCAATAGAACCCCACCCACCAAAACAACAACCAGATCCAACAATGATAATGACAGTATGATGTATAAAGCTGTAAGTAAAGCAATAAATAAAACTGTACATAAAGCAGTAAATAAGGCAAAAACAAATAAACACACATAGCACATAACACCCCCAGTAAACACAAATCAAACAAGCGCTAGGAGGAACCCACAAAAAGAACCAGAAGCCCTGGTTGCAGTATAAGGGTCCCCAGCAGAGTCGCCAAGTTGTCGCTCCCACCAAAATGAGGCTAAGTCAAATGGGGTACAGACGCGAACGGTCGCCGAGAGGAGAAGATGAATAGAGTCGCCAGCTAGGCATTTTTATCCCAAAGGAAAGGTAATGCTGCATAAACCTAAGAAAAGATATGGATAAGACGGTTGCGAACCAGAGAAACTGAGAAAGGGGGTTGGTTACAACTTGGGAAGGTATTAGCACCCAGATTGTCCGCCGTACTCGACGGGATCCACGCTTAATAGATTTGTGTTTTAAAAGGGGTAGTGTCAGTGAAAATCTGTGTATCAAAGCTGGAAAAGAATGCAAGTGTCAGTGTAAAAGAAAATGTGCAATGAGTAAGAGAAGTGTCAGTGTAAAGAAAGAATACAATGCTCAAGACTATGAGGCTCAAGGAATGATGCTGGAAGAGGGGGGAATATACAGAGACTTTTGTTCGATAACTGTTAAGTTATGCCTACGTATCCTCTCGTGCAATGAGGAAGTCAGAACACCGTAGTTCGACTTAAAGAGACTGAAGGATAAATTGACTTGTGAACTGCTTACTTGTCTATGCTCAAGTGTATGACCTGTCTGGCTCAGGTGCAAACTGTCTTGCATTGGACGGAAGAAGCGATTTCTCGTTTGTGAGTGAAGATGATGAGAAAAGAATCCCGAAGGAGACAATTATTGTTTGTTTTTATGTTTTCAATCTTTTATTGATTTTTGAGTTTGTCATAAGAAAATGAGCTTAAGCCTAAATCAAGGGTTAGTAAACTCATCACATCCTCCCTCTGATTAGGGGTAATGAGAATACATTAAGCATTAAGTAAGCACCTCACACTTAATCACCATGATGTAGGATTAAGATCATTATCCTACTTGTGATTATTTAGATGTTTTTGTTGTTTTTGTTTAGTGTTAAGTGATGAGTTTAAGCCATAATCAAGGATTTAATGAACTCATTACACCATCCTAATAGAAGGATAATAGATGAGAACATTTAAGTTGAGGAAGGCTCCTCAACTTAATCCATGATTAGGGATTAACCTCATGACAAAACAAAACCTTTATTAAGTGGATTTTAGTTAATGATAAGATTAAGAAGTGGGTTTTATGGT
The DNA here is from genome assembly GCA_963966055.1 of Lathyrus aphaca. NCBI lineage: Eukaryota > Viridiplantae > Streptophyta > Magnoliopsida > Fabales > Fabaceae > Lathyrus > Lathyrus aphaca. Next base: position 361,926,154 of record OZ014525.1, on the reverse strand, counting down.
TTGTAAGACAACTTGAGGGGGACTTGTCCATTAACACTAGGGTTAGTCCTTCTTAACCAGTTAAGGAAGAATTAGAACCCTAATGCAAGGCCCAAGTTACAAGTTTGATGTCTTGATGATTACTAGATGGATTGATTAAAGGATTTAAACACATTAAGGGTTTAACACTTAGGATTCTAGTTATACACTCCATCCTAATAGAAGGATGCAGGCATAAACTTAATCACAAAGCCTTAAAACCTTTAGGGTTTAGTCCTTGATTATGAGATGAGAAAAGAAGACTCAAAGATGACACAAAGGGAAGAGTCTAAGGGGGACTAAACAAACCTAAAATATTATCATGCTTGGAAGTCCTAGGGTTTGTGAGGCTTAGGAGGAGAAATCTTCAAGGAAGCCACCAAGGAAAGGAGCAGATGAAAGGAGCAAGAAGCAGAGAGAAACAAGACAACTTGCTTCACTTAAGAAGACAAGTTGATTGAAGGGAGAAAGAGAGAAAAAGCATGAAAGAGCAAGCTCACTCCAATACAAAGATAAAATGCAGCAATGATGCATAAGAGAGATGAGAAGGGATTATGAGAAGTGAAGGCAAATTCACTTCTCAAAACAACTTACCACCTGAAAAGTTAGCAAAAGAAATGAAATGCAATGCAAATGAGATGAAATGTCATGATGCAAACCAAGGTCATAAGCATAAACATGATGTTAATGATACTAAGGGATGATGCAAACATATGTCAAGAATGGTGGATGATCATACAAGGATGGGGATGCAAATGAAGCATGCTTGAACCATGGAAGCTCATGAAAGTTTATGAAATGATATGAATGCATAACATGGAAAATGAAAGATGCAATGATCAAACATGATTCTAATATGTCCTAAGATGTCTTATATGTCATATGGATGTACAAAATGTCATGACAAGTTCTTGAATGCAAGCAAATGAAAGATGGATGCAAAGGAAAGCAAGAATTAGGGTTTATGAACAACATGCAACACAAAAATCAAAAATCAGAAGCAAATGACATGACAAAAAATTAAAAATGGGATCAAAGGAACCCTAACCCTACACAAGTTCACTGCCCAAAGGAGGAGACCTAAATCTAAACCTAATGGAAGTTATGATTTTTCTAAGTCAACTAGGGTTTCAAGGCACCTCAAAAGGAAAAATGCTCATTAAATTGAAAATGCAAGATAAATTCCAACCAATTTTACCCTAACAACTACATGATATGAAGGATGCAATGCAAGAAATACCATCATCAAACTCTTCATGGTTAGGCAGAATGAATTTTTCAAAGTTTGAACAAAAATATTGCCTTTAAACAAATTTAATTCTAATGAAAATTGTCAAAATGCATCAAGGACCAAAAAGAAATTTGTTTTGAGAGTTTGATAATGTTTCTAAATGTTTTAAAATGCAATGTGAATTTGTTTGTGATTTTTAAATACCTAAATGCATTTTTAATTAATTAATTTCCATTAACTAATTAAAAATAAACATTTAAATGATTTAAAAATGATTTTTAATGCAAAAAATGAAAATAAAAATATTTTTGGGTTCTAAAAATTAATGAAATGTTTGACAAAAAATTTCAGAATTTTTTAACATGTTTTGCTATTTTTAAAAATTCGTGGAAGTTAATTATAAAACAAATGAATTAAAATTAATAAAAAGGAAAAGTAGGTTGATCCAAGAGCTGAGATTCAAATGGTTTTGGAGGGAGTTGACCCGCGCCAGATCCTAGGGTTGTAATTCAAACTGACCAAATTTAAATTAAACCTAATTAATTAATTTAATAAATTAGGATTAGGGTTTTAATGGTGGATCTGGGCCACTCATTCGCGCGCGGGTCAACGAGGGTCAACAGGATCTATGGCTCACATTCAAACTGAGCCCTAATCACAATTAAGGCATTAATGACTTTCAGGTGGCCGGAAATGACCTCCGGTCATCTTCTCCGGCCACACCTCCCCTGAGATTTTGCTATCTCTCTCCCCAAGCTTCTAAGACCTAATCTCTCTGCCCAGAATCCAACCCCATGCATCACTCAACAAGAATCACTCACTAAAACAAATTTATTTCACATATTCAAGTTGAATCGAAGCAAATTAGTTCTAGGTCAAAAAAATTTCAGAGAGCTCATACATGCTTAATACTTGGTCATTTTCAAAACTAAACATATCAAAATCATCAGTGAATCATGGAGAACCTTTTAGGAACTTAAAAACGCATTTCTGGAAAAAATGTTCATGATGATACCTGAACTGAAGCTTTCAAAAATGGTGCTTTCTGGCTAGTTCTTTGCTTCAAAACTTCTCCAATGATCCCCCTCAAGTGTTTGTGATGCTTAGCTGGAGTTTAAATGGCCTCTAGAGGAAGTTTGCAGAATCTCAGTTCATGAAATGTTGAAATCGTGTTTTTGATTATGAAGGTTTTAGGGTAAAATGGAATGTGGGAAATGATCAGTGAGGTTTATGGAGTTGAATGGTGGAAAAAGTTTGAAGGTTTGATGGCTGAATCAAGAGATTCAGAAGCTTTTACAAGTTTTGGGATTTTTGAGTGTGCTGTGTTCTTGGAGTCTCAGGTTGTGTTGTGTGGTGCTTTTTCTTTGTTTTGATCCACATAAAGAAGTGTGATAGGTCAGAGAGTGGGTGTTGGCCTATGGTGATTGGTATGGGCAAGTTGCCAAAATGTCAACTTGACTTGTACTTGAGGTATGGGCATGTGGAAGGCTTGGATTTGGGCATGGCAGTGTGCAGCAAAGATCAAGGAAGGCTTATGGATTAGATTTGGTGAGCTGTAACAAGTAGAGGCATGGTTACATGAGTTTTTGAAAATTAGTACAACTTTGGCCCCTTTGTGATTTCTTGAAGCATAAGTCATGAAACTTGGAGGTTCTTTGGTTCATTCTGAATTTTAGGCCATGGTTTATGTTTGTGTAATGCATAGAAGTCAATTAGAGGTCACATAAAGGCTTGGCATGTGAATTTGCAAGTTTCTCTCTTTGTGCAAAAGTGAAAATTTCATGATTTTTCCCAACTTTGACAAGCCATAACTTTTGATCCAAAATGAATTAGAATGAGTTCTTGTACTTTTTGAAAATGGGAGGATCCATTCTACAACTTTCATGACCAAAGTTTTCTCATTTGAAGCATTTTTGAATCAAAAAGAGGAGGTTGAAAAACTTTCCCAAAATGGCAAGTTTTCATTACAAGTCACTTTCCCAAAAAAGCAACTTTGCAAATGGCTTGAAATTTTCCAATTTTGTGAACTTCTAACACCTTCTATGATCAAATAAAGATCATACACATTCAAAATGATGGTGAACACCCTTTTGTTGGATCACTGGGGGCCTCAGATGCCCTGATTTTGCACTGACTTGCTCAAGAAGTCATCTTGTGATCAGATGCCTTCCCCATGGAATTTCTTCATGAAAATTGATATGAATGATCCTTATAACATATAGAGACCAATAGAAACAAGAATGACCAAAAAATTTGGAGTTATGGCCTCTGAAACCAAAACCCTAATTTTAGGCCATCTGTGCAGTTAAGCCTGGCTCTGCTTCCATGCCTTTCTCAGTTCTTGTGATTCTTTGACGTCCTTGACCTTGTGAGGATATAATATGATGCTTGAACATACATGGACCCCTTTGAAGTGATTGATGACCTTTGGAGTGACTCAAATGGCTCTTGGATTGCTCAGATCACAAACCCTAGATGCAGATGACTTTGAAACAATGCAGTGAAGCAAAAGATGCAATATGAGATGCTATGGTTGAACTTATGCACATGAAAAGATCACAAGCCATGGTGTGAATGGGTGAGGGAAAATTTGGGGTGTTTACAACTTTGATGAATTATTTTCTCATGTTGCGAGACTTGAATCAATAAGATTGATATTGGGAGTTGCTTGCATTCTAAAGCTCAAACTATTCCAAATGGATGTGAAAAGTGCCTTTTTGAATGGATACTTGAATGATGAAGTTTATGTGTAACAACCTAAAGGCTTTGTTGTTCCAAACCTTCTAGATCATGTTTACAAATTGAGAAAGGCTATGTATGGATTGAAACAAGCTCCTAGGGCTTGGTATGAGAGATTGATAGAGTTTCTCATCAAGAATGAATACATGAAAGGAGGCATATATAATACTCTCTTTGTCAAAGATGAAGAAGGAAAGATAATGATTGCTCAGACTTATGTGGATGATATAGTTTTTTGTGGGATGTTAGATAAGATGGTTAAACATTTTGTTAGATAAATGCAGTATGAATTTGAAATGAGTCTTGTTGGAGAGTTAACCTTCTTCTTTGGTTTGCAAGTAAAACAGATGGAAGATTCCATCTTCATCTTTCAAAGCAAGTATGTCAGGAACATAGTCAAGAAGTTTGGAATGGAAAGTGCCAGCCACAAAAGAACCCATACTCCCACTTATTTAAAGATGTCTAAAGATGAAAAAGGTGTAAGTGTTGATCAAAGTTTATATATAAGCATGATAAGAAGCTTGTTGTATCTCACAGCTAGCATACCTGATATTTCTTTTGTTGTTAGAGTGTGTGCTAGATATCAAGTTGAACCCAAAGTCAGTCACATAAATCAAGTCAAAAGGATTCTAAAATATGTGAATGGAACTTGTGACTATGGCATGTTGTATTCTCGTGGATGTGATCCCATCTTATCTGGATATTGTGATGTTGATTGTGATGGAACTGAAGATGATACAAAAAGTACATCTAGTGGGTGCTTCTGTGTAGGGAACAATCTCATATCCTAGTTTAGCAATAAGCAAAATTGTGTTTCCATATCTACTGCAGAGGTTGAGTACATATCAGCTGGTAGCTATTGTTCTCAGCTTGTTTGGATGAAACAAATGTTGTCTGAGTATAATGTCACACAAGATGTCATGACATTATATTGTGACAATCTAAGTGCTATCAATATTTCCAAGAATCCTATTCAGCACAATAGGATAAAGCATGTTGATATTAGGCATTATTTCATAAGAGATCTTGTTGAAGATAAAGTGATCACATTGGAACATGTTTCCACTGAGCTGCAATTGGTTGATATATTTACAAAGGCTTTGGATACAAATCAATTTGAAAACTAAAGAGGAAAATTAGGAATATGTCTTTATGGGGGCTTATAGCAATTATTGACATGTGGGGACATTTTTAAGGAGATTTTGTATTTTCAAGATTTAATATTAATGCAATAGAGGCGCGTAATATTTGATTTCATCATTAATTCTTTTGTTCAAGGGAAATATGTTCAAAAGGTTTTTATTCCCCATCAAACACGCTACTACATCATACTGCTCCCCTACTCTTTCATCTTCCACATTCACACAAGATATTTTTGTTCTCTCACGCATAACTCAATCTACACAAAAATGTCTCAACATCAATTTGTGTCTCCTTCCAATAAGTCATCCCCAAAGACTGATTTCATCTCTCCTTTTAGGGTTCCTTCCATGAACCTCTCTGAAGATGTTATTGATGTGGTTCCTCTTAACGTGTTTATTCCTGAAGTTCCTAATGTTTCAAAACCTAGAACTCCACATGCAAGGAAACAAAAAGATACCTCTGCATGTTCGTCATCTGATATTAGTACAAGAAAGAGTTATGTATATGTGAATGAAGCTATTAAGAATCTGATTACAAGGATTCTTAATGAAGACCGTGCGATTTCCGGGGTCTCTATTCCTTTGTCTGCTCCTCAAAATAGCCAGAAGGATCAAGATCATGATGGTCCAAATGATGAAGTTCTTGTTGCTGAAGCTAGTGAAAAGACTGCTGACACACATGTTATTGAAGAAGGTGAAAAGGATACTATTCTTGCAGACAGTGAGAAGGATGTTGAAACATCTAATGCTGAAACTGCTCACAAAGATGTTCCTACTGAAATCCCTGAAGCTAATGAAGAGGCTAAGAATGTGAAGACTGTTGAGTCTGTTCCTACTAAAACAAAAGAAGTTATCCCCGATGATGTGGTTAATCTTGATGATGTGTCTGACAATGTGTTGCACCCCAAAATTTGCCCTCACAATACAAGACTTTGTGTGCTAAGAAGGTTCACAAGGTTCATAAGATTCACAATGCTTACAAGACCTTTCATGAGGTTCATGAAGTCTACAAGATACTTTATGAGGTTCACAAGGTTCACAAGGTTCACAATACCTCCCATGAGGTTCACAAGACATTTTATGATGGTTCACAAGGTTCACAAAGTTCACAATGGGTCAGAAGAGTTGACAATTCCCTCAGACAATGCACCTCCTAAGCAGTGCATCTGAAACTAGGGTTTTGACTTTAATCAGGCTAAATGAACTCCCAAGACTTCAAGTGAGCTTCATAACATCTTATATGTGTGTAAGAACCCCCATGACAAGTATCAATACTTTTCTCAAAAGTTTGCTCAGTCAGATGATCAGATAAGTCAAAATCAGTCAAAGCAGTTAAAAAGTCAAACTGAGGTCAACTGTGGTCAAACCAAAGTCAAACTTCATGATTTTTTGCCAACATCAAGTATATGAAGTAAAATTCATCATTTGATCAAGGGTTGATCATGATTCATCAAGGAGATTTCAGATCATCAAGAATCAGGAGTTTCAAAATTAGGGTTCCCTTAGTAAAAGTCAACTGAACTTTGACCAGCCATAACTTTCACATGCTTCATCACCAAGTCTCCATCCAAAGCTCATTTTGAAGGAAATTTAATTCTCTACAACTTTGTGTCTCACAAGCCAAGCCCAAAAATGCTTCATTTGGAAGGTATGAGCTAAGACATTATAGGTCCTTTTGAAAGTCAACAAAAAGTCAACAACTTCAAAAGGGCATAACTTGAGAATGGTAAATGATATGGACATGAAACCAGTGGGGTTGGTTAGAGGACTCTTCAAGCTTTCCAAAATGTCCAAAAACACCCTCATAGCATTAAAATTGAAGGATGTGTGCCCTTGCAAAGTTGGGAAATATTTGGTTGGTTTATGAAGAAAATGGAGGTCTAAAACTAATTTCTTCTAAATGGGCTTGCCATATGATGGCCCAATCCACACCAAGACATCATGCACGAAATTAAATTAATTTATTCATAATTTTATTCATTTTGTTTTTATTTATTATGATTTTTTTATATTAAAAATCATTTTAAATTCAAATAAAATATAAAATAATGAAAATTTAAATTGATTTGGTTTCTAGAAGGTCATAAGATATATTTAGACTTGATTGATATAAGAATTATGAAGATCATCCTAAAATAGCAATGTGAGATCAAGAATATTCAAAATTTAAAAGCTTATCTTTTTCAATCTCCCAAAGATCAAATATCCATCAAATTGTTAAAGTTTCTGACCTAATTCATTGTACCATATATATACAACACAAGGACAAGTACTATGGACGATTTGGCAGCCTCTAACATCACTTTCCAACTTCACAAAAAACCATCCAAATTCAATTTTCGGTTTCACTAATTCAAGAGGTTTTAAGGTATTTTGAGGACATAAGAAGGTTCCTGGATCTTCATTGAGTCGAAACCAACTCTTAAATGCATCCAATCCATGCTCATACACACAACCCGAATGCATCTTGTTCATCTTTAAATTTTTTTCGATTTGAATGATTTGTGCATTAATAATGAAAACTAACTATGGATTTGTGTTTGTTGTGATGTTTAGAAACTTTCTGGATGATTTAATTCAATTATTATGGCCTGTATCGAAATCCACCATTGCTAGGGTTTGAAGCTCCAATTCGGGAACCAAGCAATTAGGACATCTAAATGAAATCTAAAGACATGGCTGTGACCTATGATACTTCTATAATTGATTTGGGCTTTTAATTTGAATTGATATTACGATTTGATTGATGTTTAAAAAACATAGGATTCTGGTTTTAAAAATTTGCAGGAGAATTCGCAAGAACATTCAAAGGAAAATTCGCAGGTAATAGGTTGAAGATGAAGCAGTCTTGGCGCCATCTGGAAATTTGAATTGTGACTTAATATTTTTAGAATTTGTTTTCATTATATATCAGCTAGCGTGCATGGCTCAATTGGTAAGGTGGTGATGGCTGTAGGTATCAGGGCGTGGGTTCGAACCCAATCCTCAGCAATTTTTTTATTTTTCTCAACTAATTCACTTGATTTATCATATAATGTTTGTTTGCTGGCTTTAGGTCATCAGCTGCGTGCGCAGCCCAGTGGTTTTGACTCCCTCAGGTAAAGGGGAGGTCCTGGGTTCAAATCCAGGCCTCCCCATTTTTTTAAAACCTAATTTTCTTCTATTTTCTTATTATTTATTCAATTATATATTTTATAAATTAATTTCTTTTAAAAATAATAGTATAATAATTCTAATAAGAAAATAAAAATAGAAAACTTTGTATTTTATTTTTGCAATATATTTTGTTTATGTATATATTATTATTATATATTGATTTTTGTAAATAATCAAATTAATATTGTAATTCAAATTATAAACCCTAATTTTATTTTTAAATCTCTAACCCTAATTCTTATTTAATTTTAAATATTAACTTAATTAATTTTTCTAATACTTAATTAAATAATTAATTTTGTTTTTTTTTTTAAATAATTATTATATTGTTTATTATCATTATTATAATTCCTTTATTATTTATTTCTTAAAAATTCTTAAAAATTGCTTATTTAATTTAAAAATATTCTTTTAAATTCTATATATTTTTGTATATTTGTACTAACCTTTCTTTCTTATAATTATTTTGTCACTAACCCCATTTATTTTTAAATTGTGATTATTATTATTATTTTTACTAACCCCAATTATAATTGCTTATTTATTTTGCTTATTATTTTATTTTGCTTATTTATTTAAATTGCTTTTATTACTATGATTGTAATTGCTCCTGGATGTAATATTTTGTAATATTTAAATTATTTATTTTTATGTCATGGTTAGTAAAAATAGGGAGTGTAAACATGTATGATATTTAAAATTAATTTAGGTCACTTAATTTAAAAGATAAATATTAAATTGAACACTCACACACGTAAGTCGATCTTTGATCGCCATCTCACTTTCTAGGGTTACCTCTCATGTTGCCTATTACAAAAAGGTCAAGTAGGGTGTATAAAGCAAAGTCCCTTATCCATATCATCTAGTCCCTTAAACAGAAAAAAGATCAAGTCCCTTCGAATGTTGCCTTCGTAATGATCTTGTCCCTTTCGAATAAAGATGATAAGTCCCTTCGAATTGCTTATACACCCCACAGTTGCCTAAATAAACAGATGTCCCTTTACTTGTCCCTCACATCCAAGGTAGTGACTACCTATTCCTTAATAATAGGGATAGTCTTACCATTTAAAGGATTCAAGAACAGAAAGACTTAAACTTTAGGGTAGGTTCCTCATAGTTACTTGCTCACTATTCAAAAACTTTTCAAAACACTTCACAATTTCAAACAATTTTCAAACACAAGTTTTTTACGCATCCGTACATGGATCATTATCAAACTCATATGAAAATTTCTATTTACACACTTCACATTTTCAAAAACATTTTAAAGTGAGCTAAGTAACTAAGAGCCCATGGATAACCATGGATGTAAAGGGTGCTAACACCTTCCCTTTACATAACCTACCCCCCGGACCCAAAAATCTTTTATAAGGTCTTTCCTGTTCTTTTATGCCTTTCCTTTGGATAAAATAAAAGTCGGTGGCGACTCTTGCTATCCGCAACATAACTAAAGTCAGTTCTCCCACCGTGTTACAAAACTGGCGACTCTGCTGGGGATTTAATATTAAAGAGGGGTACCCTTAGGAATTAGATCACTTTAAAATTGTTTGTCTTGTTTGCTTTATACTTACTTGTTGGGCTCTTATGTGTGAAAGATCCTAACCCGGATCTAGTGTACCTTAGGTAAATGGCAATAGACCAAGGAAACTGTACGGCGTATACCGATATGGTTGATCTGGTGGCCATAGTTAGTGTGACTTCTTGGTTGGTGCTTATGTTCCTTAAGTCAAGTTGAGGATAATATGAGGTTGCCATATGTTGTCAATACACTAACTAACTTTTAGAACCCTAGTTATCCCATCTTGGCCTTTAGAAAGTAGTGAGATAACCGGCTTTGGTGAAGACTGAAGTTGGTTGATACTCGATACTACGCTCATTGAGATTCTAAACTTGGAGGGTTTTGGTTGGCAAGTAAGTTGCCTACTGAACAACCACCCTTGTGAAGGATCAATGATATTGAGATCCCTTAGAACCTGGTTACTTTATAGGACAGGATGAACCATCTAAACTTCAGGGGAGGGTACTTACCTTTGAACCTCATGCAAGCCTTTAAACCTAGGGCTATGGTGTGACTTGTTTGTGTGTGCCACATGTTTGTGATTGATCATAACATCATGACATCATCATGCATCATAAGCATAGCATTTTCACTAACCATTTCAAGGATCAAAGGATTTATCTTTGTTCTTTGTTGCAGGTCATGGCTTCTGCTCGTAGAAACACCATCAGGATCAACTTTGTGGGCATACCTGCTAAGCTTAAAGAGTTGGTTTCTCAAGTATCTGATCATTCCCAGTTCATCAAGAGACATGGTAACTTATTGGACCTAGTCACTTCAGGGTTCAATGAAGACATGATGAGTGTTCTGTTTCAGTTCTTTGATCCTAAACACCATTGCTTCACATTCCCCGACTATCAGCTGGTTCCAACCATGGAAGAGTTCTCTAAACTTTTGGGCATACTTGTTCTTGATCAGAAACCATTCACAGGCTTGGAGAAAGAACCTAAACCTGAGGTTATTGCTGCAGCTCTACATCTGAAGAAGTCTGATATTATTCTAGAAACGAGAAGTGGAGTCAAGGGTGTTCTAGCCAAGGTGTTGATAGAGAAGGCTCAAATGTTCTTGAAGGCCATGAGCTATGATGCTTTTGAGGAGATCTTAGCCTTGCTGATATATGGCTTAGTATTGTTTCCCAATCTAGATCAGTTCATAGATGTTCATGCTATCAACATTTTCCTGAGTCACAATCCAGTGCCTACATTGCTTGGAGACATACTACATTCTCTTCATACCCGTACTACAAGGGCAAGAGGAACTTTGATGTGTTGCATACCTTTGCTCTCTAGGTGGTTTATGTCTCACCTTCCTCGCTCAGTAATGAAGAATGAGCAAGGGTTCAGGTGGTCCAAAAGGATCATGTCACTCTCGCATTCAGATATCCATTGGTGCTCCAGATCTATGGAGAATGTCACTATCATTGACCGTTGTGGGGAGTTTCCTAATGTGCCACTTCTAGGCATAAGAGGAGGCATCACCTACAACCCCTCTCTAGCTTTACGATAGTTTGGTTACGCTCGGAGTGATGGTCCACATGACATGTTGATTCAGGGCATTGTGTTTGATTACGACAACGATCTTCAAGGTTACCGTCAGAGATTCATACGAGCATGGGGAAAAGTAAACAAGGTTGACAGCAAGACTCTGGAGCCTAAGTACACTATTCCTATGGAGGCTTATCTTAGATGGGTGCGATCTCGTGCTCAGACCCTCATGATGCCATATCCTGCTATCCTGCCAGTTACCATGGAACCTGTTGCTGAAGGAGATACTGCTGATACCATCCTTCACCCAGACATGCCTACTGACATGGAAGACTTGCAGAGATCCTGGATCCAATTGAAGGAGCAAAGGGATACTTTTGAGGCTCATTACAAAGCAAGCCAAGAAAGAATCTTGGAACTAACAAAGCAACTTCACGAGGAGCGGAATCTCAACTCATACCTCAACACAAAGAGGAAACGTCCATGGGAGACTTAAAACCCCATCTCTTGTATTTATTGCATTTCATTTCCTGTAAGCCCAAGAGGCAAAACAAATTTATTACTAATAAAAGTTTACCTTCTTGCTTGTTTAAGCAAATTTAAATCCTGCGGTCCTTGAAAACATTGCATACGCATTAAAACATCATATCATTGCATCACAGGTTTATTTGTGCACAGGTTTCTCATCTTCTCGCTGTTTATTTCAGTAATGGCTCTTGAACAAACAGTTAAGGATCTCCAGGCACAGAACGCACAGTTCCAAGAGCTGATCCTGAACTTGTCCAAGGGGCAGGATGAATTGAAGACACTGCTGGCCAAGAAGACTAAGAAGACTAGAAGGTCAGGTGTAAACACCCCAAATTTGCCCTCACCCATTCAAACCATGGCTTGTGATCATTTCATATGCATAAACACAATCATACCATCTCATACCACAATTTTGATTCACTGCATAGATTCAAAGTCATCTGCATCTAGGGTTTGTGATCTGAGCAATCCAAGAGCTTCTTGAGCCACTCCAAAGGCCACCAATCACTTCAAAGGGGTCTATGTGTGTTCTTATATCATATTATATCCTCTCAAAGTCAAGAATGCTAAAGAATCACAAGAACTAGGATTGGTATGGAAGCAGAGCCAGGCTAGACTACACAGATGACCTAAAATTAGGGTTTTGGTTTCAGAGGCCATAACTCCAAATTTTTTGGTCATTCTTGTTTCTATTGGTCTCTATATGGTATAGGGAGTATGCATATCAATTTTCATGAAGAAATTCCATGGGGAAGTCATCTGATCAAGGGTTGACTTTTCAGACAAGTCAGTGCAAAATCAGGGCATCCGAGGCCCCTAATGACCCAACCAAGGGGTGATCTTCATCATTTTGAGTGTATATGATCTTTATTTGATCATGGAAGAAGTTAGAAGTTCACAAAATTCAAGAATTACAAGTTTTTGCAAAGTTGACTTTTTGAGGCAAGGTTGACTTTTAATGAAATGTCATTTTATGCAACTTTTTCAACCCTTACTTTTTGATCCAAGAATGCTTCAAATGGAAAAACTTTGGTCATGAAAGTTGTAGATTAGATCTTTCCCTTTTCAAAAAGTACAAGAACATGACCTAATTCATTTTGGATCAAAAGTTATGGTGCATCAAAGTTGGCTAAAATCATTAAATTTCAAGTTATGCACCAAATGAGAAATTTGCAAAATCTTGTACCAAAGGCATTTGTGACTTCTAGTTGGTATCAAACCAATACACAAGCATCACACAAGTTCTAAAATTCAGATTTGAACCAAAAGATCACATGTTTCATGGCTTGTGAGGCAAGATATTTTCATAGAAAGCAAAAGTGAGCAAGTTGCAAAAACCATCATCACACCTCATCCACTTGCTGCCTTGGATACTGAATCACACTAGCCTTTCCCTCATGCCATGCTGCGCCAGACAAGCCCTTTGTACTTGGCTAGAAGCTGCCCATGCCCTCTCTTACAAGAAGTTGACATTTTGGCAAAAGCTAGCACACCTATCACAAAAGCACAGGTCACATCCTCTGACCAATTGCATTTGTTTATACAAAGAAAAGGCAAGCCAAACCAGCCAACACACAAGCCTGAAGCACACAAAAACTCAGCATCCCCATTTTTACTCCCTCAAGCAAAAACCTTCGAATCTCTCAATACAGGCTACAAACACTCAAACAAACTCCACAAACCTTCTCACCATGCTTCACTGATCACAAACCAGCCATTGTTTTAGCCTGAAACCCCCCATATCACAAATACGAATTTCACATTCCCTTGGCCTGAGCTTCTGCCAACTTTCTCTAGAGGCTATATAAACTCCAACCAAGGTTCAAAAGCTTCTAAGGAGGATCATTGGGACTTGTTTGAGCCAAAGAAGCAGCCAGAAAGCACTTGAATCGAAAGCTCAATCTCAGGTAGCTTCATGAACTTTTTTTCCAGAACTCTATTTTCTTGTTAGAATCTTGTTTTGTATGTTGCACTGATCATTGGGATCTATTTACTTTTGAAAATGAGCAAGAAATAAGCATGTTATGGTGTTCTGAAAGTTTGACCTAAAATTTTCTTTGATTCGATTCGTGTTTGTGTTTGAGTTTAAACATGATTTTGTGCTGGATTTGTGTTTGGGGTGGGTAGAAGATGATTTCTGGAGAGTTAGAGCTTCTAAAATGGCCTGGAGAGGGAGATTGGATTTTTGGGTGAACGGAGAAGATGACCGGAACACTGTTCCGGTCACCTGAGGGTCATTAACGGTGGGATTAGGGCTTAATCATTAATTAGCTGAATCTGAATGCTGGCCGTGGGATCTGGCGCCAAGTCAATGCGCGCGTGTTTCAGTTTGAATGAGGGCCATTGGATCTGATTACTTTTCCTTTTTCAGTTTAAAATTCATTTTATTTTCATATTAATTACATTGTTTTCTACAATTTATTAAAAATAGCAAAACTTATTTAAAAAATCTGAAATTTTTTGTACAAGTTATTATTAAATTTCAGAACACAAAAATATTTTTATTTTCATTTTTTGCATTTAAAAAGTATTTTTAAATATTTAAAAGTTTCTTTTTAATTAATTAATGAAAATTAATTAATTAAAAATACTTTTAGGTATTTAAAAATCACCAAAAAATTCATGAAACATTTAAAATCATTTAGAAACATTGTCCAACCCTCAAACCAAATTTCTTTTTTGATCTTGATGCATTTTGAGAATTTTTCATGGAATTAAAATCATTTTGATGCATTATTTTGATCTAAACTTCCAAAAATCATTTCTGCCTAACCCTAAAGAGTTGGACCTTGATTCTTTTTGCATTGCATTATGTTTAGCATGTAGTTTATGAGATTAAATGGCCATGATTTGATCTTTAATTTTCCATTTGTTTGGTAATTTTCTTGTTTAGGAACCCTAAAACCCTAGAAAACTTAGGAAAATCATATCTTGAATTTGATTAAGAGTTGAAACCTCTCCTTTGGGCATTGGGTTAGTATAGGATTAGGGGTCCTTTGAGTGAATTTTCAATTTTTTATAGTGTTGTTTGCTTCTGATTTTGGTTTGTGTTTGATGCTTTGATCATAAACCCTAATTTGGGGCTTCCATATGCATCCACCTTGCATTTACTTGCATAACATGACTTGCCATGACATTCCATGCCTCCATTTGATTCATTGAACATCTTAAGACATATTGAAAGCATGTTTGATCATTGCATCTTGCATTTGTCATGTTGTATGCCATATGCATTTCATAACTTTTCATGAATGTTCATGTGTTTTAACTTGCTCCATTTGCATCCATGAGCTTGTATGATCATCTCAATTTGTTGTCTCATGTTTGTAGCATCTCATGGCATCATTAACATCATGAATGTGCTTCTGGTTTTGGTTTGCATCATGTCATTCCATCCCATTTTGCATTGCATTGCATTTCTTTTCTAACCTTTCAGGTGGTAAGTGACTTTGAGAAGTGAATTTGCCTTCACTTCTCATAACTTCTCTTCATCTCTTTTATGCATCCTTGCTGCATTTTGCTTTGTGTTTGAGATTGAGCCTGCTCATTCTTCTTCTTCTTACCTTTCTTTCCTCAAGTGACTTGACTTCTTGAATGAAGCAAGTTGCTTTGCTTCTCCTGATCCTTTTCTCTGCTTCCTGGTGGTTCCATTGAAGATCTTCTTTCTCTAACCTCACAAACCTTAGGAACAACCAAGCATGATAATGATTAGGGTTTTGATTAGTCTCCCCACTTAGTTTTGCCTTTGTATCTCATTGAGTCTTCTCTTCTCACCTCATATTCAGGGACTAAACCCTAAAGGTTTTAAGGCTTTGTGATTAAGCTTATGCCTGCATCCTTCTATTAGGATGGAGTGTATAACTTTAATCCTAAGTGTTAAACCCTTAATGTGTTTAAATCTCTTAATCAATTCACTTAATAATTATCAAGACATCACACTTGTAACTTGGGCCTTGCATTAGGGTTCTAATTCTTCCTTAATTGGTTAAGAAGGACTAACCCTAGTGTTAATGGACAAGTCCCCCTCAAGTTGTCTTACAAACCCTAAAAAATCACTTCATCATCATATCCTTAAATAAAATCCACTTTAATAAAGGCTTTGTTTTGTCATGAGTTTAATCCCTAATCATGGATTAAGTTGAGGAGCTTTCCTCAGCTTAAACACTCTCATCTATTATCCTTCTATTAGGATGGTGTAATGAGTCTGTTTAATCCTTGATTATGGCTTAATCTCATTACTCAACACCAAACAAAAACAACAAAAACATTCAGTTAATCACAAGTAGGTTAATGATCTTAATCCTGCATCAAAGGTGATTAAGTGTGAGAAGCTGACTTCACACTTAAGGTATCCTCATTACCCCTAATCAGAGGGAGGATGTGATGAGTTTACTAAATCCATTGGTTTAGGCTTAAGCTCATTAACTTATGACACATTTCCAAAAGCAATAAAAGATTGAAAACACAAAAAAACAAACAATAATCGTCTCCTCCGGGATTCTTTTCTCACCTCATTCACTCACAAACGAGAACTTGCTTCTTCCGTCTAATGCAAGACAGTTTGCACCTGAGCCAGAAAGGTCATACACTTGAGCATAGACAAGCAAGCAGTTCACAAGTCAATTTATCTTTCAGTCTCTTTGGGTCGAACTACGGTGTTCTGACTTCCTCATTGCACGAGAGGATACGTAGGCATAACTTAACAGTTATCGAACAAAAGTCTCTGTATATTCCCCCTCTTTTCAGCCTTATTCTTTAAGCCTCATGATCTTGAGCACCTCATTCCTGTTCCTACACTGACACTTCTATTATACACTTCACATCACTTATACACTTTACACTGACACCTGTACATCCTTTTCCAGCTCTTTTATACACAAATTGCACTGACACTACCCCTTTAAAACACAAATCTTTTAAGCGTGGATCCCGTCGAGTACGACGGACAATCTGGGTGCTAATACCTTCCCAGGTTGTAACCAACCCCCTTTCTCAGTCTCTTTGGTTCGCAACCGTCTTATCCATCTTTTCCTAGGTCTATGCAGCATTGCCTTTCCTCCGGGATAAAAATGCCTAGCTGGCGACTCTTTTCATCTCCAGTGAGTTCACTGCTGTGTGTTCTCATTGTCCCTTTCGCCGACCGTTCGCGTCTGTACCTTTATTTGGGCCATTCCCATTTATCGGGAGCGACAACTTGGCGACTCTGCTGGGGACCCTTATACTGCAACCAGGGCTTCTGGTTCTTTTTGTGGGTTCCTCCTAGCGCTTGTTTGATTTGTGTTTACTGGGGTGTTATGTGCTATTTGTGCTTGTGTATTTGTTTTATTTTTGCTTTATGTACAGTTACTTTATTGCTTTCTTTATAGTTTTGCATATATCATACTGTCATGCTGTCTGGCTGGATCTGGTTTTGCTTTGGTGGGTGGGTGTTCTATTGAGAGTTGAGGTCCTATACCTGGGACCTGAGTGACACCTAGGCTAGAGTGGTTCATATTCTTTCCCATTCCATCTCGGTCTGGTGCGGGAATATGAAACACGGTTCAGATATGGGTTTCTTCTTGAGAACTCTGTGTTGCAGATTTCCTGCAATACTAGGGCTATCTGGGAAGCCTGCTAAGTCTGGATGACCTTTAGTATTGACCTTCAGAAATTGAGGTGAATTAGAGGAGGAACTTTTATGGTTATTGTAAACACTGTACCTCCGGGTTAGAAGCGTTTACACTTCTCATAACTGATCCAAGTCTGAGGATCCTTGTTTTAGAACATCACCTGTGAGGGGGTTGGGCTGTTTACAGGTTTGCAGGTACCCTTGACCTCAGCATACCCTGTTACTTTGTTTGATTAAGAGTACTCCATTTTGGAACAGTTCTTGTGATTCTAAACCCTGGACATGTGACTCTTTATTTGAGTCCCCCACCTTGGTTACTGGACTTGTAGACCTCCATCTGGATTTCTTGAACATATGTGGACCTATATCAGAGCACTTGATCAGATCCAGCTCAGTCACAAACCCTTGCATATCATTTGCATACATCCTCATTGCATCATTTTTGACATGTGTTTATTTGTTTTTCAGGGTATCCGTCCTATTGTTTTGGCTTGGTTTTGACCCTTTCTTCAGCATAGACCTATCTTCATCAGCACTTGCTTCAGCAATCAGCCACCTGCTTCAGTCACTTGCATCCTCAGTCTCAGCCTGTCAGTGGCCTATCTTCAGTGCTATTCTCAGTCATCATCATCAGCACCTATTCTTCAGCAACATGGTGTCGCTCCCGACAAGTGACACCGGGTCATATGAAGGTACAGACGCGAACGGTCGGCGAAGGGAACAGTGAGAACACACAGCCGTGAACCCACTAGAGATGAATAGAGTCGCCAGCTAGGCATTTTTATCCCGGAGGAAAGGCAATGCTGCATAGACCTAGAAAGATACGGATAAGACGGTTTGCGAACCAGAGAGACTGAGAAAGGGGGTTGGTTACAACCTGGGAAGGTATTAGCACCCAGATTGTCCGTCGTACTCGACGGGATCCACGCTTAAAAGATTTGTGTTTTAAAGGGGTAGTGTCAGTGCAATCTGTGTATGAAATAGCTGGAAGAGATGTACAGGTGTCAGTGTGAAAGAGAGTGAAGTGTATAAATGAAGTGTCAGTGTAAGAGGTGAATGGAATGCTCAAGATCATGAGGCTTAAAGAATAAAGCTAGAAAGAGGGGGAATGAACAGAGACTTTTGTTCGATAACCGTTAAGTTATGCCTACGTATCCTCTCGTGCAATGAGGAAGTCAGAACACCGTAGTTCGACCCAAAGAGACTGAGAGATGAATTGACTTGATGAACTGCTTGCTTGCCTATGCTCAAGTGTATGATCTGTCTGGCACAGATGCAAACTGTCTTGCATTAGACGGAAGAAGCAAGTTCTCGTTTGTGAGTGAATGAGATGAGAAAAGAATCCCGAAGGAGACGATTATTGTTTGTTTTTGTGTCTTCAGTCTTTTATTACTTTTGAAAGTTTGTCATAAGTTAATGAGCTTAAGCCTAAACCAATGGATTTAGTAAACTCATCACATCTTCCCTCTGATTAGGGGTAATGAGAATACCTTAAGTGTGAAGTCAGATTCTCACACTTAATCACCTTTGATACAGGATTAAGATCATTAACCTATTTGTGATTATTTAGATGTTTTTGGTGTTTTTGTTTAGTGCTAAGTAATGAGGTTAAGCCATAATCAAGGATTTAACAGACTCATTACACCATCCTAAAAGAAGGATGATAGGTGAGAATGTTTAAGCTGAAGAAAGCTCCTCAACTTAATCCATGATTAGGGATTAAACCCATGACAAAACAAGCCTTTGATTAAGTGGATTTTATTTAATGATATGATGATGAAGTGGTTTTTATGATTTGTAAGACAACTTGAGGGGGACTTGTCCATTAACACTAGGGTTAGTCCTTCTTAACCACTTAAGGAAGAATTAGAACCCTAATGCAAGGCCCAAGTTACAAGTGTGATGTCTTGATGATTATTAAGTGAATTGATTAAGAGATTTAAACACCTTAAGGGTTTAACACTTAGGATTAAAGTTATACACTCCATCCTAAGAGAAGGATGCAGGCATAAGCTTAATCACAAAGTCTTAAAGCCTTTAGGGTTTAATCCCTGATTATGAGGTGAGAAGAGAAGACTCAAAGAGAGACACAAAGGTAAAAAACTATGAGGGGAGACTAATCAAAACCCTAATTCATTATCATGCTTGGTTGACCCTAAGGTTTGTGAGGTTTACAAGAAGAATCTTCAGAGGAACCACCAGGAAGCAGATGAAAGGATCAAGAGAAGCAAAGTGACTTGCTTCATTCAAGAAGTCAAGTCACTTGAAGAAAGAAAGTGGGAGGAAGAAGAATGAGCAAGCTCAAACTCAAACACATATAAGAATGCAGCAATGAATGCAAGAGAGATGAAAAGAAAAGTTATGAGAAGTGAAGGCAAATTCACTTCTCAAGTTTACTTACCACCTGAAATGTTAGAAAGGAATGCAATGCAATGCAAGATGAGATGAAATGATATGATGCTAAGCAAAACCAGAAGCATGTTGATGATGATTATGATGTTATGAGGTGCTGCAAACATGAGGCAAGGCATGGATATGTTCATACAAGATCATGAATGTAAATGATGCAAGTTAAGGAGCATGAATGAACATGAAAAGTTATGAAGCATACAAGACAAATGACATGGCAAGTATGTAATGCAATGATCAAACATGCTTTCTATATGTCTTGAGATGTCAAATGAATCATAGGCATGCACAAAATGCAAAGACAAGTCATGTTATGCAAGAGAATGCAAGAAGGATGCAAAAGAAAGCCCAAATTAGGGTTCATGGATCAAACATCAAACAAAAACCCAAAACAGAGGCAAACCCTAAGATAAAAAAAGTAAAATGGTACCCAAAGAAACCCTAAACCTATAATAAACCACTGCCCAAAGGGGAACTCTCAACTCTCAACCAAACTCAAGATATGAATTTTCTAAGTTAATAGGGTTTCTTAGGGTTCTTAACAAAAGAAATGCCAATCAATTTGGAAATGCAAGAACAATTCATGGCCATTTTACCCTAGAAACTACATGCCAAACACAAAACAATGCAAGAAGAATCAATGTCTCAACCTTCTCCAATAGGCAGAAATGAATTTTTAAACTTATGATCAAATTAATGCATAAAAAATGATTTAATTCAATGAAAAATTCTTAAAATGCATCAAGATCAAAAAAGAAATTTGGTTTGAAGGTTGGACAATGTTTCTAAATGCCTTAGAACACTTCATGAATTTTTTTGTAATTTTTAAATACCTAAAAGTATTTTTAATTAATTAATTCCCATTAATCAATTAAAAATAATCTTTTAAATATTTTAAAAATACTTTTTGATGATAAAAATAAAATAAAAATATTTTTGGGTCTTAAAAATTAGTAAAACTTTTAAGAAAAGGTTTCATAATTTTTAAGGATTTTTTACTATTTTAAATTAAATATGCAAGTTAAATGAAATAAAATGAAATTAAAATCAAATAAAATAGGAAGTAATCAGGATGGAGGGCCAGGATGGAGCCTGGATTTGAAAGCATTGACTGCGCGCGCCATCTGATGGCTCAGATTCAAACAGATTTAATCTTAATTAATTAAATAAATAATGCTGATTAGGGTTTAATGACTGCATCCTAGCCATCCGTACGCGCGCGAAGTCAACTTTTTCAACGCATCTGATGGCTCACATTCAAATGACAATTAATTATGCAATTAGGGCTTAATCACTCTCAGGTGGCCGGAGAAGACTTCCGGTCGTCTTCTCCGGCCAGTTCTCTCCCTGAAAAATCCCCAAACCCCTCAAATCGTATCAAAAATGAAAAACAAGAACTGGGAAATGATCTCCAACCTCTCCCGAATCAAACCCCTCTCTCAAAACACATTTCTTTTTCCTAATCAAGCTGAATCGAAGAAAACAAGTTCTAGGGCACGCAAGCTTCAGAGACAAATTAAATGCTTATTTCACCACCATTTCAAAAACCAAAGACATATTCATGATCAGGACAACACAAAGAACAAGTTTGTAACAAGAAAAATGATTTCTGGAAAAATAATTTTCGAGCTACCTGAGATTTGGAGCTTTCAGTTTGAGGACTTTCTGGCCACTTCTCCTTGTGCAATCCACTCCACTTGATCCCCAGAAGATGTTTGAATGCTCAATGAGAGTTTAAGCTGGCTGGACAGTGAGATTCGAAAGCTTCTGCTCAAGCTTGGTCAGAAACGGCAATGGAAGTTCTGGCACTTTCAGGTCATTGTGAGGGGTTGTTTATGACCCTGAGGATGAATGGAGAAGGTCTGTGGTGTTTGTTTGTGTGTTTGTGAGCTAGGAAGAAAGATTCGAATGAAACTGCAAAGTGAGGTGAGGAATGGCAGTGAGATGTTCAGGCTGTTTCAGGCTTGTGCTCTTGGTGCTTTGTGGTCTATGGAGCAAGGTGAGTTGAATGGTGAAGATGGCTTTTGTGTTTTCAAGCTGTGGAGAGGAATTCGAAGGCTTATGCAGTTTGGTGTGTTTTTGTGTATGTGATGGTGTGTGATGTTTTAGGCTTGCCTTCTCATATCTTTGGCTTGCCAAGGGATATTGTATTATAATCCTATAGGTCAGATGATGTGACCTGGCCTATAGTGATTGGTAAGTTTACTTTTGCAAAATGTCCATTTCTTTGTAAGAGAAAGCATGGCTTGATCTAGGCTTGGTACAAGGCATGGGCTATGCGCAGCAAAATGAGGGGAAAGAGTCAGCTTGGTTCAGCACCCAATGTGACAAGTTGGTGAAGTGTTATGAGTGCTTTTGCAAGTTGTTGCTTTATGGACTTTCATGATAAAAATGCCTTGTTACATGAACTAAACACATGTGATCTTGGTTCAAATTTGATTTTTAGGACTTAGAGAATGCTTATGTGCTGGTTTGATACCAATTAGAAGTTGCAATTTGACTTAGCACATGATTTTGCAATTTTCACACTTGGTGCATATCTTGAAAATAAGTGATTTTTGCCAACTTTGCATTGCCATAACTTTTGATCCAAGAAGAGTTTGATCATGTTCTTGTACTTTTTGAAAAGGGAAAGATGATATCTACAACTTTCATGACCAAAGTTTTTCCATTTGAAGCATTTTTGGATCAAGAATCATGGCTTGAAAAATGACCTAAAATGATGCATTCTTGAAAAGTCAACTATGCCCAAAAAGTCAACATTTGCAAAAACCCTAAATTCTTGATTTCTATGAACTTCAACCTTCTTCCATGATCAAATAAAGATCATATACACTCAAAATGATGAAGATCACCCATTGGTTGGGTCATTGGGGGCCTCAGATGCCCTGATTTTGTACTGACTTGTCTGAAAAGTCAACCCTTGATCAGATGACTTCCCCATGGAATTTCTTCATGAAAATTGATATGCATACTCCCTATACCATATAGAGATAAATGGAAACAAGAATGACCAAAAAATTTGGAGTTATGGCCTCTGAAACCAAAACCCTAATTTTCAGTCAACTGTGCAGTTCAACCTGGCTCTGCATCCACTCAAGCCCTAGTTCTTGTGATTCCTCTGCAATTCTTGACTTTGAGGAGATGGAATATGATATAAGAGAACACATGGACCCCTTGGAGTTGATTGGTGGCCTTTGGAGTGCCTCAAACAGCTTTGGGATTACTCAGATCACAAACCCTAGGTGCAGATGCCTTAGAAGCTATGCAGTGAAACAAAAATGAGATGTGAGATGATATGATTGTGTTTATGCATATGAGGATGATCACAAGCCATGGTGTGAAATGGGTGAGGGCAAATTTGGGGTGTTTACACATGGCACCTAAGAAAAGTAACGTCTCCTATCACTTCTTTGAGCCTGAGCTAGCTAGCATCAGGAGGATTCAGACCCTGATCACTCCAGACCATATACCACTTTTCAGAGAACATTATGGAGGAATCCTTGATGTGGTATTGGATTTGGACCCTTCACAGAGGAGCCTGATACATACTTGCCTGCAGTTCTATGATCCCCCTCTGAGGTGCTTCACATTTCAGAATTTCCAGTTGGGACCATTGTTGGAGGAATACTCATCATTGGTTGGTGTACCCATCAGGGGTGGAATCCCCTTCAACCCTGAGATGGCTTTCCCAAGTAATGAAGAGATAGCCAAAGCATTACATCTGGAACCAGTTCTGATTGGGCAGAATTTGACATCTAAAGCTGGAATCTCTGGTTTTCATCTGGATTTCTTGACCTCTCAGGCTAGTTTGAAGGCCTCCCTAGGGGAGTGGAAAGCAGTCTGTGCTCTGTTGGCCCTTAGCATATATGGGGTCATACTTTTTGCAGATGAGCCTAGATTTGTCAGCAAGAATGCAGTCCATCTTTTCATCCTGAGAAACCCAGTGCCCACCTTACTGGGAGATCTTTACTACTCAGTTCACCAAAGAAATGAAAAGCAAAGGGGGAGATTAGTAAGATGATGTGCACCTTTGTTCCATACTTGGCTGCTCAAGCATTTGCCAAAGACTGATGCATTTTTGAACCCTCACCAGCAGAAGAACTGGGCTAAGAGGCTTGTTGCTCTAACCTCAGATGATATCAGGTGGTGTACTCAGAGTACTAAGGGCAGAGACATCATTACAAGCTGTGGGCAATTTCCCAATGTGCCTTTGATTGGAGTGAAGGGTTGCATCAATTACAACCCTCTGCTTTTCAAAAGACAACTGGGCTATGCGTTAGTCCATCCTCCTAGAGCACAAGATCTGACCGAGACCCTTTATGTTGAAATCAAGCCTAATCTGGCTATTGTCAGGCAGGCATCCTGGGCCTGGGACAATGTGCAGACTAAGGGGGTAACTATTCTTGGAAGATGCAATAATGTAGCCTCTGCCCAGTACTATGAGTGGTCACATGCCAGGGCTCAAATTTCTGGAATGCCCTTCACTATTGAAGACATGCCTGGACCTTCCACAACACCACCTCCAGCAACTGTCAGCTTAGAGGAGTTTGAGAAATTGAAAGAGAGAAATGAGAAGTTGACTCAAGCTCTACAGAAGACCCTCTGGGAGAGGAGTGATGGTAGGTTGGATATTGAGAGGCTGGAAAAGTTGAAAGTGGAGCATTTGGCTAGAATTGAGAAGTCAGAAGATTACATTAAGAAGTCTAGGGCTGGGGAACAGATCTTGAAGAATGCCTGCAAGGAAGCTCAGTTCCAGAAGGCCAGGACTGATTTGTATCTGAAGGAGAGTCAGGCTAGGTGGGTCAGGATCACCGAAGCCCGTACTCAGGAGGACAAGAGGACTCAGGATAAGATGGAGCAGATAGAAGCTAGTGCAAAAGAGCAACAGGAAGCCCTGGCAGCAGCCCAGAGGGAGGTCTCAGAGTTGAAGATCAGAGCTGGAGTGAAGAGGTCAAAGGACCAAAGTCAGCACAAGAAGCTAACTGCAGCTATTGCCACAAGGAATCTCCTTATCAGGAATCTTACGGAGCGTCCAGCTGATCCTGTGACTGAAGCACTTCTCAAGGAAGTTCAGGAGGATGAATTTGGCCTTGGTGTTTGACTTTTTGCTTGTTGTTGCTTTCATTTTATGTACTTTTCTTTATGTTGTATTTTTGACCCCTCAGAGGGCTTGTATTGTAAAAGAAACAAGTTATGTACCATTTACCTTTTTGTAATATATGTGTTGGTTTGTTTCGTCTGAATTCTTCAAGCAACATCACAAGCATCTTCTTCAAGGGGTCTGGAAAGGTCAAAACCAAGTACCAAGCCGGATACCTTGGAAACAAATAGACACACTGCATTGCATACTAACCCTTTGTTTTGTTTTGTAGGTTTTTGTTTTATTGTTACTAACTCTGTTGTGACTTCAGGAATTATTGCTCGACGCCGAGGGTTTCCACTCAACCGTCCACACAGATACCCCACCCGCAACAACCTTCCGGGCATACAGATGGATCAAATGCAGCAGGACCTTACAGAGGTCAGGAATCAAATGACCAACGAGAGGTTGGAAATGAGGAATCAAATGACACAGTTTATGGAGGTGATGAACAACATGGCTCAAAGCCAAGAGAGGTTAAGAGCACTGGTAGAAGGGAGAAACCAGGAAGACCATCAGCCAGGGACTGCTGGGACAAGCAACAATGAAAGAGTCCAACCGCATGTCAATCCCCCAGTCTTTGGACCCCATCAGCATCCAGAGATCAACATCCCTGTCAATATACAAGGGACTGCCACAGCAGGGAGGGTACTGCAAGAAGACCCCCAGGAAGATCAGTTCACAGTAATGGGAGCTGGGGAGGAGGCCTATGATAGAAGGCTGGATGAGATAGCTGAGAAATTAAGATCCTTAGAGTCTCAAAACTCTTTGGGTTTTGATGTTATGGATATGGGCTTGGTAGACGGGGTCAGGATTCCCCACAAATTTAAACCACCATGCTTTGAGAAGTATAACGGGACTTCCTGCCCCCGGACCCATCTACAATCCTTTCTGGGGAGGCTGAAGGCCTATACCATGGACGAAAAGCTATGGATGTTTTATTTTGAGGATAGCTTAACTGGAGCATCGAGGGAATGGTACTCCCATCTGACAAGAGCAACTATTAGATGCTGGAAGGACCTGGCAGAGGCCTTTATCAGACAGTATCAGTACAACCTGGATATGGCCCCCAATAGGACCCTCCTGATGGGGATGTCTCAGTCATCCAGGGAAAGCTTCCGTGAATACGCTCAAAGATGGAGACAGCTTGCTGCCGCTGTCCAGCCACCTATGTCAGAGAGGGAGATGGCTGATATGTTCATGAACACCCTCCAGGGGACTTACATTGACAGGCTAGCTGCCTTCTCATCTACCAGCTTTGCAGATGTAGTCATAGCCGGGGAGAGAATTGAAAGCCTATTGAAGATGGGTAAGATCTCAGACAACGGTGCAAGCTCATCCAGCAGCACAAGAAAGCCTTTTGCAGGCCCAAGAAGAACTGGTGAAGCCAATGCTATCCACACCAACAGGGGCAGGCCCCAATATGTTCATAGGTCTGTGGCAGCAGTCACCATTCCCACTCCAGCTCATCCACAACCAGCTTATCAACCACCGCAACAAAATTATCAGCAACAACCTCAGTACCAGCAACAAACTCAGTATCCTCCGAGAAATTATAACAACAGCAACACCAACAACAATAATCAGCAGAGACCGTTCCAACAGAGGCCCTCTCAGGCCAATAGGGTAATCGATCCGATCCCTATGCCCTATGCCACATTACTGCCACAACTCTTGAAACTCAACCTAGTTGAGCTAAGGACGTTGGCACCTCCGGATCCTAACAGTCTGCCCAGAAACTACGACGCCAGCGCCAGATGTGCCTTTCACTCAAATGCACCTGGTCATAGCACGGAAAAGTGCAGAGCTTTGCACATGAAAGTGCAGGATTTAGTGGATTCCAAAGCTCTGAACTTCGCACCACCACCAAATGTCAACAAGAACCCTATGCCACACCATGGTGGTCCCCGAATCAATGCTATTGAAGAAGACAAGCCGTCTTACTTGATAACTAATGTGGGTCAGATTCGGACACCGTTGGTAGAGATCAAAGCTCAGCTCTTGGAATGTCAAATGTTCCCAGGATGTGAGCTAGGGTGTGCTTACTGCAACATTTCAGTGAATGGTTGTGATAACCCGAGAGATGGCATAGATGGCCTCATCCAGAGTGGCCTGCTTCAGATTAGAACATCAATTCCTACCAATCCAGCAATCTTCTTAACAACAGCTCCAGAACCTCCTACAACTGCAACAACCATTGTTCCAGATAACTCTTCAGCTTCATCAACAAATTTTTCATCCGTCATCTCAACTGACCAGATATCAACCGACATTCCTTCTACAACTTCAGCACCACTTTATTTTGAGTCTCCTACAACAATAACACCCATCCTTCCAACAATGTCTCCTACAACATCAGCAGTAAACCATGAAGATGTCTCCACAGTTACGATTTATTATGATCCTGAAAATGACTCTGCCTACAACTCACAAAGTACTACTCCTATCAGAGCACCAGTCACAATATATTATAATCCACAGACTATCACAGTCACTTCTGCAGCTGCCATCAGTCCAGTCACTGTCACAGTGCCTGGACCAGTACCTTATGAAAGCAGTAATGCCATCCCTTGGCATTACGGCTCTGATTTATACTGCGAAGGCCAAAAGATCACTTTTGAATCATCAACTTTTGCACCACAAATAGACAACGTGGGAGGAGGCGGAGGCTTCACTCGAAGCGGACGTCTCTTTGCCCCGCAAATTCAAAGACCCACTGCCGGAGCGGAAGCTGCTGCCAAGGCAAAAGGGAAAAGCATGGTGCAAGAAGAGCAGGTTGTTAAAGAAGCTTTGAAAACACCTTTTGATCAAGAAGTTGATGAGTTCATGAGAATCATCAAGAAAAGTGATTACAAAATAGTGGACCAGCTTCACCAGACGCCTTCCAAGATCTCCATTCTATCATTGCTTATGTGCTCCGAAGCCCATCGGAACGCACTACTCAAAGTCTTGCACGCAGCTTATGTGCCAGAAGAGATCACGGTCAATCAGTTGGAAGCTGTGGTTGGAAATGTTAATGCTAGCAATGGACTAGGATTCACCAACACTGATTTGACTTCGGAAGGCCGCAATCATAACAAGGCTCTGCACATTACCATGGAATGCAAAGGTGCAGTTCTTTCCCATGTGCTGGTAGACACAGGATCATCTCTCAATGTCTTACCTAAAAAGGCCCTTGTGAAGCTGGAATATGAAGGATTGGCATTACGACCCAGTAACTTGGTAGTGAGAGCTTTTGACGGCTCTAAGAGATCAGTTCTGGGAGAAATTGAGTTGCCTATAACGATTGGCCCACAAACTTTCAAAACAACCTTCTACGTGATGGACATTCAGCCTGCCTACAGCTGTTTGTTGGGTAGACCATGGATTCATGCCGCTGGCGCAGTAACGTCTACCCTTCACCAGAAGTTAAAATTTGAGTGGGAAGACCAAGTCGTTACTATCTGTGGAGAGGAGGATATATTTGTTAGCCATCTGGCTACTTATAAATACATTGAGATGGATGGGGAGATCCATGAGACGATGAGTCAAGGGTTTGAGGCCTTGAATGTTAATGAAACCTCTGCTATACTGGGGACCTCTATGACATCCTACCAACAAGCCCGGAAGGTGGTGGAAGAAGGAAACGCTCAAGGCTGGGGCAAACTGTTGCCTGTGGAGAAGAAAGAAGATAGATTTGGGTTGGGTTACAAACCAACTCAAGAAGATCAAACAGAGGCTACCAAGAAGCCCAACTTTGTTAGTGGGGGGATGCTCACCCCCGATGCTGTCAACAACTTGGAAGATGAGTTGGAAGAAGAACGCAACCTGGAAAGCTGGATTCGTCCAAAGATCCCGGGGAGCAGTATCTCAAACCGGTCTTCCCAGGAAATTATAAGAGTTACTCATGCAGAGTAATTATTATTTCCTGTATTTTTATAAGCATGCATCAAAGTCTTGCATCTTGCCCAAGATGACAAGACTCATTTTGTAATCGGGCCATCTGTACTTTTTGTGCAACAAGATTAATCAACGAAATATCAGACATCTTTTTGCAAATGAGTCTTTTTTTCTTTTCCGCCCGCTGTTTTTCCATTTTTCTTTTTGTACAAAAATAAATGGCGATGTTTTCAAAATGACAACTTTATTTCACTTTTCTAAACAAGATTAAAATCAATCACTAAAATGAACAAACTGAACCCTTGCAGAGAGTGCCTCCCAGACAGCACCGACAACAGCACGGCTATGACTTCGTATGACTCTGACAATCCGATCAATCAAGCTGATGAAGGGGTTGAAGAAGATTACGAGCTTCCTGAAGAGCTAGCCAGATTGTTGAGACAAGAGGAGAAGGTTATCACTCCTCATCAGGAGGAGGTGGAAACGATTAATCTTGGTACAGTTGAAGATGTGAAAGAGGTTAAAATCGGGGCCGGCTTACAAGACTCAGTGAAGAAACAACTGATTGACTTGCTTCAGGAATATGTGGACGTGTTTGCTTGGTCTTATCAAGACATTCCAGGGTTGGACACCGATATTGTTGTGCACAAGCTACCTTTAAGGGAAGAATGCCCACCAGTCAAACAGAAACTGCGCCGTACTCGCCCGGACATGGCAATGAAAATCAAAGAAGAGGTACAAAAGCAGTGGGACGCCGGGTTCCTCGCTGTAACTAGCTATCCACCGTGGGTTGCTAATATAGTACCTGTGCCTAAGAAAGACGGCAAGGTGAGAATGTGTGTTGACTACCGGGATCTGAACAGAGCCAGCCCGAAAGATGATTTCCCATTACCTCACATTGATGTATTGGTGGATAATACGGCTCGGTTCTCGGTATTCTCCTTCATGGACGGATTTTCGGGATACAATCAGATCAAGATGTCACCTGAAGACATGGAGAAGACAACCTTCATCACACCCTGGGGCACTTTATGTTACAAGGTGATGCCATTCGGACTGAAGAACGCTGGTGCAACATATCAACGGGCTATGGTAACCTTATTCCACGATATGATCCATAAGGAAATCGAGTGTTATGTGGATGACATGATTGCCAAGTCCCTTACTGAAGAAGACCACCTGGTGAATCTGCTGAAGCTGTTCAAACGTCTGAGGAAGTACGAATTGAAGCTGAACCCCAACAAATGCACATTCGGGGTGCGATCCGGTAAGCTGCTGGGCTTTATTGTAAGCGAGAAAGGGATTGAAGTGGACCCTGATAAGGTCAAAGCCATTCAAGAAATGCCTGCACCGAAAACTGAGAAAGAAGTTCGAGGGTTTCTAGGTCGATTGAACTACATCTCAAGGTTCATCTCTCACCTTACGGCAACCTGTGAACCCTTGTTCAAACTGCTAAGAAAAGAACAGACGGTCAGGTGGAACGAAGATTGTCAGAGGGCTTTTGACAAGATCAAAGAATACCTGCAAGAGCCTCCAATCCTTATGCCTCCAGTTGAAGGAAGACCTCTGATAATGTACTTAACAGTATTAGAAGAGTCAATGGGGTGTGTGCTGGGCCAGCATGACAAGTCTGGTCGAAAAGAGTATGCAATATACTACCTGAGCAAAAAGTTTACCGACTGTGAACAACGTTATTCACTGCTCGAGAAAACTTGTTGTGCTCCATCATGCTCATCCGATGGCCGTCCCCATCGTTGACCTTTTTATCCGGCATTCGTCCTATGTCGCGATATTTTCGGCAGCCGTACCCTGCCAGGTGGTCGTCCTCCACCATTAGATGACCGTCCCTCATCTTAACCCCAACAGAGAAGCCGTCCCCTGCTAGGTGATCGTCCTTCACCTTTGATGACTGTACCTCATCATCTGTTTATTTCATTTATTCTTTAACCCGATGGCCGTCCCCGTCGTGGTCCCTTTTCTTTTTAGCCCGATGGCCGTCCCCATCGTTGGTTACTTTGCTTTATGAACATGATGGCCGTCCCCGTCATGTTTCATTAATCCCCAGAATATTTCAACTTTATATTGATGGCCGTCCCCATCATAATACCTTTTTATCCCCAGCATGTCGGCCGTCCCCGTCATCGCTTTACTCCTCCAGCATGTCGGCCGTCCCCGTCATTGCTCTTTACCCAGCAGTCGTCCTCTGCTCGACGGTCGTCCTCCGTCGCCTACACTTTACAATATACTTTATTTTTTTCCTTCACAATCTATATCCCTTTTCTTCTTCATTCTGTGAGTGCAAATTTTGGACTGTCTTTGGTATTCAACCACAAGTTATCTTGTTTGCCTGTTAAGCCGTTGCTTCCATCCTGCACAGCTAACTCATGTTTGAATAGGGGCAGCTGTAAACACCCCAAATTTGCCCTCACCCATTCACACCATGGCTTGTTATCATTTCATATGCATAAACACAATCATACCATCTCATACCACAATTTTGATTCACTGCATAGATTCAAAGTCATCTGCATCTAGGGTTTGTGATCTGAGCAATCCAAGAGCTTCTTGAGCCACTCCAAAGGCCACCAATCACTTCAAAGGGGTCTATGTGTGTTCTTATATCATATTATATCCTCTCAAAGTCAAGAATGCTAAAGAATCACAAGAACTGGGATTGGTATGGAAGCAGAGCCAGGCTAGACTGCACAGATGACCTAAAATTAGGGTTTTGGTTTCAGAGGCCATAACTCCAAATTTTTTGGTCATTCTTGTTTCTATTGGTCTCTATATGGTATAGGGAGTATGCATATCAATTTTCATGAAGAAATTCCATGGGGAAGTCATCTGATCAAGGGTTGACTTTTCAGACAAGTCAGTGCAAAATCAGGGCATCTGAGGCCCCTAATGACCCAACCAAGGGGTGATCTTCATCATTTTGAGTGTATATGATCTTTATTTGATCATGGAAGAAGTTAGAAGTTCACAAAATTCAAGAATTACAAGTTTTTGCAAAGTTGACTTTTTGAGGCAAGGTTGACTTTTAATGAAATGTCATGTTATGCAACTTTTTCAACCCTTACTTTTTGATCCAAGAATGCTTCAAATGGAAAAACTTTGGTCATGAAAGTTGTAGATTAGATCTTTCCCTTTTCAAAAAGTACAAGAACATGACCTAATTCATTTTGGATCAAAAGTTATGGTGCATCAAAGTTGGCTAAAATCATTAAATTTCAAGTTATGCACCAAATGAGAAATTTGCAAAATCTTGTACCAAAGGCATTTGTGACTTCTAGTTGGTATCAAACCAATACACAAGCATCACACAAGTTCTAAAATTCAGATTTGAACCAAAAGATCACATGTTTCATGGCTTGTGAGGCAAGATATTTTCATAGAAAGCAAAAGTGAGCAAGTTACAAAAACCATCATCACACCTCATCCACTTGCTGCCTTGGATACTGAATCACACTAGCCTTTCCCTCATGCCATGCTGCGCCAGACAAGCCCTTTGTACTTGGCTAGAAGCTGCCCATGCCCTCTCTTACAAGAAGTTGACATTTTGGCAAAAGCTAGCACACCTATCACAAAAGCACAGGTCACATCCTCTGACCAATTGCATTTGTTTATACAAAGAAAAGGCAAGCCAAACCAGCCAACACACAAGCCTGAAGCACACAAAAACTCAGCATCCCCATTTTTACTCCCTCAAGCAAAAACCTTTGAATCTCTCAATACAGGCTACAAACACTCAAACAAACTCCACAAACCTTCTCACCATGCTTCACTGATCACAAACCAGCCATTGTTTTAGCCTGAAACCCCCCATATCACAAATAGGAATTTCACATTCCCTTGGCCTGAGCTTCTGCCAACTTTCTCTAGAGGCTATATAAACTCCAACCAAGGTTCAAAAGCTTCTAAGGAGGATCATTGGGACTTGTTTGAGCCAAAGAAGCAGCCAGAAAGCACTTGAATCGAAAGCTCAATCTCAGGTAGCTTCATGAACTTTTTTTCCAGAACTCTATTTTCTTGTTAGAATCTTGTTTTGTATGTTGCACTGATCATTGGGATCTATTTACTTTTGAAAATGAGCAAGAAATAAGCATGTTATGGTGTTCTGAAAGTTTGACCTAAAATTTTCTTTGATTCGATTCGTGTTTGTGTTTGAGTTTAAACATGATTTTGTGCTGGATTTGTGTTTGGGGTGGGTAGAAGATGATTTCTGGAGAGTTAGAGCTTCTAAAATGGCCTGGAGAGGGAGATTGGATTTTTGGGTGAACGGAGAAGATGACCGGAACACTGTTCCGGTCACCTGAGGGTCATTAACGGTGGGATTAGGGCTTAATCATTAATTAGCTGAATTTGAATGCTGGCCGTGGGATCTGGCGCCAAGTCAATGCGCGCGTGTTTCAGTTTGAATGAGGGCCATTGGATCTGATTACTTTTCCTTTTTCAGTTTAAAATTCATTTTATTTTCATATTAATTACATTGTTTTCTACAATTTATTAAAAATAGCAAAACTTATTTAAAAAATCTGAAATTTTTTGTACAAGTTATTATTAAATTTCAGAACACAAAAATATTTTTATTTTCATTTTTTGCATTTAAAAAGTATTTTTAAATATTTAAAAGTTTCTTTTTAATTAATTAATGAAAATTAATTAATTAAAAATACTTTTAGGTATTTAAAAATCACCAAAAAATTCATGAAACATTTAAAATCATTTAGAAACATTGTCCAACCCTCAAACCAAATTTCTTTTTTGATCTTGATGCATTTTGAGAATTTTTCATGGAATTAAAATCATTTTGATGCATTATTTTGATCCAAACTTCCAAAAATCATTTCTGCCTAACCCTAAAGAGTTGGACCTTGATTCTTTTTGCATTGCATTATGTTTAGCATGTAGTTTATGAGATTAAATGGCCATGATTTGATCTTTCATTTTCCATTTGTTTGGTAATTTTCTTGTTTAGGAACCCTAAAACCCTAGAAAACTTAGGAAAATCATATCTTGAATTTGATTAAGAGTTGAAACCTCTCCTTTGGGCATTGGGTTAGTATAGGATTAGGGGTCCTTTGAGTGCATTTTCAATTTTTTATAGTGTTGTTTGCTTCTGATTTTGGTTTGTGTTTGATGCTTTGATCATAAACCCTAATTTGGGGCTTCCATATGCATCCACCTTGCATTTACTTGCATAACATGACTTGCCATGACATTCTATGCCTCCATTTGATTCATTGAACATCTTAAGACATATTGAAAGCATGTTTGATCATTGCATCTTGCATTTGTCATGTTGTATGCCATATGCATTTCATAACTTTTCATGAATGTTCATGTGTTTTAACTTGCTCCATTTGCATCCATGAGCTTGTATGATCATCTCCATTTGTTGTCTCATGTTTGTAGCATCTCATGGCATCATTAACATCATGAATGTGCTTCTGGTTTTGGTTTGCATCATGTCATTCCATCCCATTTTGCATTGCATTGCATTTCTTTTCTAACCTTTCAGGTGGTAAGTGACTTTGAGAAGTGAATTTGCCTTCACTTCTCATAACTTCTCTTCATCTCTTTTATGCATCCTTGCTGCATTTTGCTTTGTGTTTGAGATTGAGCCTGCTCATTCTTCTTCTTCTTACCTTTCTTTCCTCAAGTGACTTGACTTCTTGAATGAAGCAAGTTGCTTTGCTTCTCCTGATCCTTTTCTCTGCTTCCTGGTGGTTCCATTGAAGATCTTCTTTCTTAAACCTCACAAACCTTAGGAACAACCAAGCATGATAATGATTAGGGTTTTGATTAGTCTCCCCACTTAGTTTTGCCTTTGTGTCTCATTGAGTCTTCTCTTCTCACCTCATAATCAGGGACTAAACCCTAAAGGTTTTAAGGCTTTGTGATTAAGCTTATGCCTGCATCCTTCTATTAGGATGGAGTGTATAACTTTAATCCTAAGTGTTAAACCCTTAATGTGTTTAAATCTCTTAATCAATTCACTTAATAATTATCAAGACATCACACTTGTAACTTGGGCCTTGCATTAGGGTTCTAATTCTTCCTTAATTGGTTAAGAAGGACTAACCCTAGTGTTAATGGACAAGTCCCCCTCAAGTTGTCTTACAAACCCTAAAAAATCACTTCATCATCATATCCTTAAATAAAATCCACTTTAATAAAGGCTTTGTTTTGTCATGAGTTTAATCCCTAATCATGGATTAAGTTGAGGAGCTTTCCTCAGCTTAAACACTCTCATCTATTATCCTTCTATTAGGATGGTGTAATGAGTCTGTTTAATCCTTGATTATGGCTTAATCTCATTACTCAACACCAAACAAAAACAACAAAAACATTCAGTTAATCACAAGTAGGTTAATGATCTTAATCCTGCATCAAAGGTGATTAAGTGTGAGAAGCTGACTTCACACTTAAGGTATCCTCATTACCCCTAATCAGAGGGAGGATGTGATGAGTTTACTAAATCCATTGGTTTAGGCTTAAGCTCATTAACTTATGACACATTTCCAAAAGCAATAAAAGATTGAAAACACAAAAAACAAACAATAATCGTCTCCTCCGGGATTCTTTTCTCACCTCATTCACTCACAAACGAGAACTTGCTTCTTCCGTCTAATGCAAGACAGTTTGCACCTGAGCCAGACAGGTCATACACTTGAGCATAGACAAGCAAGCAGTTCACAAGTCAATTTATCTTTCAGTCTCTTTGGGTCGAACTACGGTGTTCTGACTTCCTCATTGCACGAGAGGATACGTAGGCATAACTTAACAGTTATTGAACAAAAGTCTCTGTATATTCCCCCTCTTTTCAGCCTTATTCTTTAAGCCTCGTGATCTTGAGCACCTCATTCCTGTTCCTACACTGACACTTCTATTATACACTTCACATCACTTATACACTTTACACTGACACCTGTACATCCTTTTCCAGCTCTTTTATACACAAATTGCACTGACACTACCCCTTTAAAACACAAATCTTTTAAGCGTGGATCCCGTCGAGTACGACGGACAATCTGGGTGCTAATACCTTCCCAGGTTGTAACCAACCCCCTTTCTCAGTCTCTTTGGTTCGCAACCGTCTTATCCATCTTTTCCTAGGTCTATGCAGCATTGCCTTTCCTCCGGGATAAAAATGCCTAGCTGGAGACTCTTTTCATCTCCAGTGAGTTCACTGCTGTGTGTTCTCATTGTCCCTTTCGCCGACCGTTCGCGTCTGTACCTTTATTTGGGCCATTCCCATTTATCGGGAGCGACATCAGGTGGCCTGATCAACATGGGAAGAAGGTTCAGAGGTCCTGTCAAGACCAAAGAACAGGTTGAAGACTATGAATCTGAAGAATCTGAGAAAGAGGGAGGTAGTCTCCACAACACAATGGGGGACTCTGATTCTGAGGCTAATTACTACCATGATCCTAATGAAGACAAATTCAAGATGCTGGTGGATAGAATGGATGCTATGGAGTTGCAGAAATCTTCTGGGCTGGATTTTGAAGATTTGAGTCTGATATCCGGGGTTGTCATACCCATTGGTTTCAAGGTTCCTACCTTTGTTGTTTATGATGGGGTCTCTTGTCCCAAGCTGCATCTGAGGTCTTATGTCAGAAGAATTCAACCTCATACTGCTGACAAAAAGTTGTGGATCCATTTTTTTCAAGAGAGTTTATCTGGAGCTCAATTAGAGTGGTATTATCAATTGGAGAGTGTCAACATCAGGGAGTGGAATGATCTTGCTGAAGCTTTCTATAAGCAGTATCAATACAATGCTGACTTAGCTCCCACTCGCATGCAGCTGCAAAGCATGTCTATGGGTGCCAAAGAAAGTTTTAAGGAGTATGCTCATAAGTGGAGAGATTTAGCTGGAAGAGTACAACCCCCTTTAACTGACAGGGAATTGGTTGATATGTTCATGTGTACGCTGAATGGCCCATTTTACAGTCATCTCATTGGAAGCTCATCATCTGGCTTCACTGAGTTGATAATGACAGGGGAGCGCGTGGAAAATGGTATAAAGAGTGGAAAGATCCAAGTGGGTACTTCTTCATCAGGTGCTGCAAAGAAGCCTCCCACTGGGAAGAAAGAATCCAATGCTGTTTATGGTCAACCTGATCGTAATAGAAGGCATCAGTTTGTGAGTGCAGTTCATATTTCAAATCCAACTCCTGCAACAACAGAGCAGCCACAGGGCAACCAACAGAGGGCTAGAAGGCA
Source organism: Lathyrus aphaca (assembly GCA_963966055.1). NCBI lineage: Eukaryota > Viridiplantae > Streptophyta > Magnoliopsida > Fabales > Fabaceae > Lathyrus > Lathyrus aphaca. The sequence continues at coordinate 361,889,030 of OZ014525.1, read as the reverse complement.
GTTCACTAAGATCAACATGTCAATGGCTCAGGCATTGCAACACTTGTTGAAGGCTGAACTTATTACTCTGAAAGAGGCTCCTCAGAATCCCAATGTTACCTCTCCCAGGTACAATCCCAATGCACGATGTGCATATCATTCAAACTGTCAGGGTCATGATACTAATAGTTGTTGGGTCTTGAAGAACAAAATTCAAGATATGATTGAGGCTGGAGAAATTGAGTTTGACCCTCCGGGTACTCCAAATGTGATTACTGCTCCCATGCCGAATCATTAGAAGACTGTCAATGCCATTGATGAAGATTTACATATCTATTCAGTTGCAGAGTTGACCACACCATTGTCTGTTATCAAGAAGAAGTTAGTGCAAGCTGGGTTCTTTCCAGGTTGTCGTGAAGACTGTTTGTATTGTACCTATAAGTCGGATAGTTGTTGGAAATTGAGAGATGGAATTCAGCGTCTCATGGATAAGTATACCATAGTTTTTGAGAGGACTCCATCATCTGTAGAGAGTATGGTGGATCATATTACTAAAGGTAGGAAGAATGAAGAGGTTGATATGGTTGACAGAGTGCCAGTAAAGATCACTTCAAAGGGACCTGTTAAAATCACTCATAAGGGTCCAATTAAGATTACTGCTGAAGGCCCTGTGAAGGTTGTTGCTGAAGCCAGAGTGGCTCCCTTGGTCATTACCACTCCTGGTCCTATTCCATATACGTCTGATAAAGCTGTGCCTTGGCATTATGGGTCTGATGTTTATATCCATGGTGTTAAGCAGGAACCACTAGCTGATATGCCTGTTGATGTTGATAATATTGCTGGGTCTAGTAAGATTACACGAAGCGGAAGAGTGTTCTCTCCTCCAGGGGCTTCCAAGAATGCAGTCACTCCTGCTGCTACCTCCACCACTGATGCTCGGGGCAAAGGTCCTGTTATTGAGCCTATACCTACTGATGTGCCAGCTGTTGATGATCTTGCTAAGCAGATGGAAGAAGTATTGAAAATCATTCGCAAGAGTGATTATGACATTGTTGATCAGTTGGGGCATACTCCCTCTAAGATTTCTATGTTGTCCTTGTTGTTATGTTCTGAAGCTCATGCAAAAGCTTTGATCAAGTTTCTGAAGACTGCTCATGTACCCAATGCAATTTCTGTTGACTAGTTTGAGAATTGTGTTGCCCACCTGACTTATGATAATGGGTTAGGGTTTTCTGATGCTGATTTGACCCCTGCCAAGAGGGATCATAACAGGGCTCTGCATATCTCAATTGAATGCAGGGGCACTACCCTGTCACAAGTATTGATAGACAATGGTTCCTCTCTGAATGTGTTGCCCAAAGAAGTCCTGAGTAAGCTGAGTCCTGAAGATGCTGTGCTGAAACCCAGTAATATAGTGGTGAAGGCTTTTGATGGTTCTAGAAGAGTGGTGCATGGAGAAATTGATCTCCCGATCAAAGTTGGTTCTCAGGTTTTCAATGCTACATTTTATGTGATGGATATTCGTCCTTCGTACTCTTGTCTGCTTGGTCGTCCCTGGATCCATGGGGCAGGTGCTGTTACCTCTACCTTACATCAGAAGCTAAGATACCCAGTGGAAGGAAAGATTGTTACTGTCTATGGAGAGGAAGAATATTTTGTCAGCCATGTGAACACCTTCAAGTATCTGGAAGTGGAAGGTGAATATGTTGAAACTCAGTGTCAGACATTTGAAGTGGTTCCTTGGGTTGTTAATGATTATGTAGCTCCTCCGGTTGTCAAGAAAGTTCCTGTGGTTACCAGAATACCTCCAACAATGGCCTCCCTTAAAGATGCTAGAGCTGTAGTGGATGAAGGTGGTTGTACTATTTGGGGACAGCTTCCTGATATCCCATACAAGTCTGACAAGTTTGGTTTGGGTTTCACTGCAGAGTCCCAGAAGGTTGTTCGTCGTGCTCGTGTTGTTCGTATCACCAATCAAGGGGTTATGAAGAACCAGATCAATGCTGTGGGTGACTATGATGAAGACTACAACTTGGATGCTTGGATTTTTCCTACTGTGGGTGCTGGACTCAATAATTGGAAAGCTGAAGATGTTATCCCTATCTCCTTTAGTCAGGAGTAAATGCTATTACTGTGTTGTTGCTTTTTTTAAGTTTGTAATTTCTGAACAATTAAAACTCTCAAGCTTTGTGCCTTACCCGGGGCACAATGGTGTGCTTGTTACGGGCTGTCATTTCATTTGCATACTTCATTCAATAAAAATCAGTGGACGTTTCGTTTTAGTAAATATTGTGTTCCTTGTCTTTCTTTTCTTTTATTTTTGCTTTATCAGCTATGTGTTCTTACACACACCCACATCACTAAAATGCAGATCCTCATCCACTCTGGATCCTGTTGATAACAGTTCTACTATTGCCAATTATAATTTCGAGAATCCGATCTATCAAACTGAAGACGGAAATGAGGACGATTGTGAAGTACCTGTAGAGCTTGCTAGGTTGTTACAACAAGAAGAGAAAGCCATACAGCCACATGAAGAGCCAGTCGAAGTTGTGAATCTGGGAACTGAAGAAAATAGGAAAGAGGTCAAGATATGGGCTGATTTAGAGGATAGTGTCAAGAGCAGGTTGATTCAGATGTTACGTGACTATGTGGAGATCTTTGCTTGGTCTTATGAAGATATGCCAGGGTTGGATACAGACATTGTGGTTCACCGTTTACCAGTGAAAGAAGATTGTCGTCCAAAGAAGCATAAGGTTCGTCATATGCGTCCTGAGATGTCAGAAAAGATCAAAGCAGAGGTAATGAAACAGTTCAATGCAGGGTTCTTAGCAGTGACTTCTTATCCTTAGTGGGTTGCAAATGTGGTGCCGGTACCTAAGAAAGATGGTAAGGTACGTATGTGTGTGGACTACAGAGATTTGAACAAGGCTAGCCCCAAAGATGATTTTCCACTTCCTCATATTGATGTTCTGGTAGACAACACTGCCCAGCATAAGGTATTCTCTTTTATGGATGGTTTCTCTGGTTACAATCAGATCAAGATGGCACCTGAAGATATGGAGAAGACAACATTTGTTACACAGTGGGGCACTTTTTGTTATAAAGTGATGCCATTTGGTTTGAAGAATGCAGGGGCAACATATCAGCGTGCTATGGTGGCTTTGTTTCATGATATGATTCATCATGAGATAGAGGTGTATGTGGATGATATGATAGCCAGGTCTCAGAATGAAGAACAACATCTTGATCATTTGCATAAATTGTTTGAGAGGTTGAAGAAATACAAGTTGAGATTGAACCCAAACAAGTGTACTTTTGGAGTTAGGTCTGGAAAGCTCCTGGGTTTCATTGTCAGTGGAAAAGGTATTGAAGTGGATCCTGCAAAAGTGAAAGCTATACGAGAGATGCCAGCTCCCCGTACTGAGAAGGAGGTTAGAGGTTTCTTGGGACGATTGAATTACATTGCAAGATTTATTTCCCAATTAACTGCCATCTGTGAGCCAATCTTTAAGTTGCTGAAGAAAGACCAGGTGGTGGAATGGAATGATGAGTGCCAGACTGCCTTTGATGAAATCAAGAGATATTTGCTAGAACCTCCAATTTTGATGCCACCAGTTGATGGAAGACCCTTGATTATGTACTTAACAGTGTTAGACAACTCAATGGGGTGTGTATTGGGGCAACATGACGAGTCTGGTCGAAAAGAGCAGGCAATATACTACCTTAGCAAAAAGTTTACCGACTGTGAAACAAGATACTCACTGCTCGAGAAAACTTGTTGCGCTTTGGCATGGGCTGCTCGCCGACTAAGACAGTATATGTTGACTCATACTACCTTATTGATTTCAAAGATGGATCCAATCAAGTACATATTTGAGAAACCTGCTCTCTCCGGAAGAATTGCAAGATGGAAAATGATTTTGACAGAATATGACATACAGTATACTACTCAGAAGGCCATCAAGGGAAGTGTTGTTGCTGATCATTTGGCTCATCAAGCAGTGGATGATTATCAGTCAATGAGTTTTGAGTTCCCTGATGAAGACATTATGATTATTACCAAAGCACCTGGACAATATGACGGACCTGAACAAGGATCCCGATGGACTATGGTTTTTGATGGTGCCTCTAATGCACTTGGTAATGGTGTTGGTGTTGTGATTAGTTCCCCTGAAGGTTGCCATACCCCGATTACTGCAAGATTGTGTTTCTATTGTACCAATAACATGGCTGAGTATGAGGCATGTATCCTGGGTATTAAAGCTGCTATTGATATGAAGATCCAGTTCCTTGACGTGTATGGAGATTCAGCCCTGGTAGTAAGTCAAATTAAAGGAGATTGGGATACCAAGCATGATAACCTCATTCCTTACAGAGAGCATGTGTTGTCTTTGATCCCACATTTCAAAGAGATTACCTTTGGTCATATTCCACGGAGAGAGAATCAGTTGGCAGATGCATTAGCCACCATGGCATCCATGTTTGAGATCAGCTGGGATGATGAAGCTCCCAAGATTACCATTGATAGATTTGAAAAGCCTGCATACTGCAATGAGATAGACACAGAAGAGGCAGAGGAAAAGCCTTGGTTCTATGAAGTAAAAAGATATCTTGAAGCTCAGGAGTTCCCTGAAGGGGCATCTGTCAAAGATAGGAAGTTCCTGAGAAGGTTTTCTGCTAAGTTCTTTTTGAGTAATGGGATTTTATACAAACGCAATCATGATTCAACTTTGCTTCGTTGTGTGGATAAGAAGGAAGCAAGTGAGATTATGGAAGATATGCATGATGGGATCTTTGGCACTCATTCTAGTGGTCATACTATGGCAAAGAAGATATTAAGAGCAGGTTACTATTGGTCTACCATGGAAGCTGATTGCTATCAACACTCCAGAACATGTCACAAGTGTCAAATTTATGCTGATAAAGTACATATACCTCCATCACCATTGAATGTGTTGACTGCTCCTTGGCCCTTTGCCATGTGGGGCATTGATATGATTGGTGAGATCAAACCTACTGCTTCTAATGGGCATCGTTTCATCCTGGTTGCTATTGATTACTTCACGAAGTGGGTGGAGGCAGCTTCATTTGCATATGTTACCAAGAATGTTGTGGCTCGATTCATTAAGAATAATCTCATATGTAGGTATGGCATCCCTGAAAGGATCATCACTGACAATGGCTCTAATATGAACAACACTATGATTACTGATCTCTGCACGCAGTTCAAGATTAAGCACCACAACTCTTCTCCGTATCGTCCAAAGATGAATGGGGCAGTTGAAGCTGCTAATAAGAACATTAAGAAGATTGTACAGAAGATGACTGTGACTTACAAGGATTGGCATGAGATGTTACCATTTGCTCTTCATGGTTATCGTACTACAATACGTACTTCAACAGGGGCAACCCCATTCTCCTTGGTTTATGGTATGGAAGCAGTTCTGCCCATTGAAGTTCAGATCCCCTCCTTAAGAATTATGAAGGATGCAGGCTTGGATGAAGATGAGTGGATTCAGACTCGACTTGACCAGATAAATTTAATTGATGAGAAGAGGTTAGCAGCAGTTTGTCATGGCCAGATGTACCAGAAACGGATGATCAAAGCTTTTAACAAGAAGGTTAAGCCAAAGGTATATCAGGCTGGTGACTTGGTAATCAAGCGTATCATATTACCACAGGGTGATCCTAGGGGCAAGTGGACTCCTACATACGAAGGACCATTTGTAGTCAAGACATTATTCTCAGGAGGTGCTATGATACTCACTACTATGGATGGTGAAGACTTCCCGCAACCTGTAAACGCAGACATAGTTAAAAAATACTACGCATGAAAAGAGACCCGCTAGGTTGACAGGCCTAGGCAAAAATAAGGGCATCCCGGCAAACCAAAAGGGTTTGGGCAAAAATTAGGGATATATATAAAAAGATGTACACCCGGAAAGTCGAAAACCTGAAAAGGCGGCTTGGGCAAAAAAGGGTATCCCGGTGGATTGAAAACCTGAAAGGGCAATCCAGGCAAAAGTTAGGGATTAAAGCGTATGACTATGTCTCGTTTGGATCACCCATGAAACTGCAACCAGTTGTACTACTTACTCAAGTTTGAACAGATAAAGCTCAATCCAATCGTTTTCGTCTCGACAGCAGAAGATGAGATACTTGAAGATAATGGCAATAGTAGAATTGAAACTCAATAGGATTATTTTTCACATAGCTGATTTTCCTTGTTTTGTAAAAACTTTATGACAAAATCCTCTTACTAGGGTTTATGTCTCCTTGTACAAACTTACCCATGTATGGGTCACTCTTTGATATAAATAAAATTCCATTTTTGAATCTAGATTTACTTTTACCCTATTTACATAAGCGAAATGTCCATTGGTTGTGTTTGAATGTATGTATGCTTTTGAATATGATTGATGTTTTCCAGAAATGCATGTATGCTTAAAATGATTGATGTTTACCAGAAATGCATGAAAATGCAGTAATAGTATTTACTAAGGACGAATGAGGGAAGGATTCCAACGAAGCTTCACCAGGATCACTCTTACAAGACAGTTACAAATCCCTCAGTAGGGCAAATCCATCTTCATAAAGTACTTCAAGTCACATCTCCCCTGGAATTTATATCCATCTCTTTTATCCTCATACGGATATTCGGGAATTTACTTTCCAATAAGAGTACGACGAACGAAGACGGGAGGTTATGTATACCCTACTATCAAACGAAGACGAAAGGTTATATATACCTTATTATCCCTAGCAGACGGGAGGTTATATATATCTTGCTATCCCCAGCAGACGGGAGGTTATGTATAATATATTATCAAACAAGACGGGAATAAGTTCCTCATATGCTTCAGCAACAAACCGGGATTTATTTTCCCTGGCCAGCAGTTGTTATACGAAGATATCCAGGCGCTTCAGGCAGTATCATATCATACATACATCATTTACATCATACCATACCATACATATACATAGATGCATAATACATTACTTAAGTACATCATATTATACATGCATAATGCATAAAACTAATATTATCATACAGGATGCTACCTTATTTTCAGGTTAATTCTCCAGCAGACAAATTTCATCAACAAATTGTGACTATTGGGCCATTGTTTATCTTCCCAAAAGTTATTACTCCCTCAGGACTGCTTTATCCTCCTGAAAGCATATCATTACCTCAGGATTGCTTTATCCTCCTGAAAGCATATTATCCATCCCTCAGGATTGCTTTATCCTCCTGAAAGCATATTATCAATACCTCAGGATTGCTTTATCCTCCTGAAAGCATATTATTACCTCAGGATTGCTTTATCCTCCTGAAAGCATATTATTCCCTCAGGACGTTGTTTATCCTCCTGAAAGCATATTATCTCCTCGGGACGTTGTTTATCTTCCTGAAAGCTATCATCACTTCCTCAGGATGTTGTTTATCCTCCTGAAAGCATATTATTACCTTGGGCCGTTGTTTATCTTCCCAAAGGTTACCACCTCCTCGGGACATTGTTTATCTTCCTGAAAGCTATCGCCCCTATCTCAGGACTGCTTTATCCTCCTGAAAGTACATTACTACCTCAGGACTGCTGTATCCTCCTGAAAGCATATTATCAATCCCTCAGGACTGCTTTATTCTCCTGAAAGCATATTATTACCTCAGGACTGCTTTATCCTCCTGAAAGCCTCTTATACCTCAGAACGTTGTTCATCTTTCTAAAAGCATATCACTACCTCAGGATTGCTTTATCCTCCTGAAAGTTATCATTATATCTTCACATCTTGGACTGCTTTATCCTCCAAGAAATGTATGTGAAGAACTTTTCTCCAAGTGGCATCTTTAAGCCCACTCAAGCATATATAACCCAAACATCAATATCACTATATGCACTGGTGAGTGCAAATTTTTGGGCTTTTGTGTTCAATCCCCTTCAACCTTCCAGGTCACGACTGGCAAATGTACCAATCTAACCCCTCAGGTTTCAGAAAATTGAACAGGGGCAGCTGTTGCACCCCAAAATTTGCCCTCACAATACAAGACTTTGTGTGCTAAGAAGGTTCACAAGGTTCATAAGATTCACAATGCTTACAAGACCTTTCATGAGGTTCATGAAGTCTACAAGATACTTTATGAGGTTCACAAGGTTCACAATACCTCCCATGAGGTTCACAAGAGATTTTATGATGGTTCACAAGGTTCACAAAGTTCACAATGGGTCAGAAGAGTTGACAATTCCCTCAGACAATGCACCTCCTAAGCAGTGCATCTGAAACTAGGGTTTTGACTTTAATCAGGCTAAATGAACTCCCAAGACTTCAAGTGAGCTTCATAACATCTTATATGTGTGTAAGAACCCCCATGACAAGTTTCAAGACTTTTCTCAAAAGTTTGCTCAGTCAGATGATCAGATAAGTCAAAATCAGTCAAAGCAGTTAAAAAGTCAAACTGAGGTCAACTGTGGTCAAACCAAAGTCAAACTTCATGATTTTTTGCCAACTTCAAGTATATGAAGTAAAATTCATCATTTGATCAAGGGTTGATCATGATTCATCAAGGAGATTTCAGATCATCAAGAATCAGGAGTTTCTAAATTAGGGTTCCCTCAGTAAAAGTCAACTGAACTTTGACCAGCCATAACTTTCACATGCTTCATCACCAAGTCTCCATCCAAAGCTCATTTTGAAGGAAATTGAATTCTCTACAACTTTGTGTCTCACAAGCCAAGCCCAAAAATGCTTCATTTGGAAGGTATGAGCTAAGACATTATAGGTCCTTTTGAAAGTCAACAAAAAGTCAACAACTTCAAAAGGGAATAACTTGAGAATGGTAAATGATATGGACATGAAACCAGTGGGGTTGGTTAGAGGACTCTTCAAGCTTTCCAAAATGTCCAAGAACACCCTCATAGCATTAAAATTGAAGGATGTGTGCCCTTGCAAAGTTGGGAAATTTTTGGTTGGTTTATGAAGAAAATGGAGGTCTAAAACTAATTTCTTCTAAATGGGCTTGCCATATGATGGCCCAATCCACACCAAGACATCATGCACGAAATTAAATTGATTTATTCATAATTTTATTCATTTTGTTTTTATTTATTATGATTTTTTATATTAAAAATCATTTTAAATTCAAATAAAATATAAAATAATGAAAATTTAAATTGATTTGGTTTCTAGAAGGTCATAAGATATATTTAGACTTGATTGATATAAGAATTATGAAGATCATCCTAAAATAGCAATGTGAGATCAAGAATATTCAAAATTTAAAAGCTTATCTTTTTCAATCTCCCAAAGATCAAATATCCATCAAATTGTTAAAGTTTCTGACCTAATTCATTGTACCATATATATACAACACAAGGACAAGTACTATGGACGATTTGGCAGCCTCTAACATCACTTTCCAACTTCACAAAAAACCATCCAAATTCAATTTTCGGTTTCACTAATTCAAGAGGTTTTAAGGTATTTTGAGGACATAAGAAGGTTCCTGGATCTTCATTGAGTCGAAACCAACTCTTAAATGCATCCAATCCATGCTCATACACACAACCCGAATGCATCTTGTTCATCTTTAAATTTTTTTCGATTTGAATGATTTGTGCATTAATAATGAAAACTAACTATGGATTTGTGTTTGTTGTGATGTTTAGAAACTTTCTGGATGATTTAATTCAATTATTATGGCCTGTATCGAAATCCACCATTGCTAGGGTTTGAAGCTCCAATTCGGGAACCAAGCAATTAGGACATCTAAATGAAATCTAAAGACATGGTTGTGACCTATGATACTTCTATAATTGATCTGGGCTTTTAATTTGAATTGATATTACGATTTGATTGATGTTTAAAAAACATAGGATTCTGGTTTTAAAAATTTGCAGGAGAATTCGCAGGAACATTCAAAGGAAAATTCGCAGGTAATAGGTTGAAGATGAAGCAGTCTTGGCGCCATCTGGAAATTTGAATTGTGACTTAATATTTTTAGAATTTGTTTTCATTATATATCAGCTAGCGCGCATGGCTCAATTGGTAAGGTGGTGATGGCTGTAGGTATCAGGGCGTGGGTTCGAACCCAATCCTCAACAATTTTTTTATTTTTCTCAACTAATTCACTTGATTTATCATATAATGTTTGTTTGCTGGCTTTAGGTCATCAGCTGCGTGCGCAGCCCAGTGGTTTTGACTCCCTCAGGTAAAGGGGAGGTCCTGGGTTCAAATCCAGGCCTCCCCATTTTTTTAAAACCTAATTTTCTTCTATTTTCTTATTATTTATTCAATTATATATTTTATAAATTAATTTCTTTTAAAAATAATAGTATAATAATTCTAATAAGAAAATAAAAATAGAAAACTTTGTATTTTATTTTTGCAATATGTTTTGTTTATGTATATATTATTATTATATATTGATTTTTGTAAATAATCAAATTAATATTGTAATTCAAATTATAAACCCTAATTTTATTTTTAAATCTCTAACCCTAATTCTTATTTAATTTTAAATATTAACTTAATTAATTTTTCTAATACTTAATTAAATAATTAATTTTTTTTTTTTGTAAATAATTATTATATTGTTTATTATCATTATTATAATTCCTTTATTATTTATTTCTTAAAAATTCTTAAAAATTGCTTATTTAATTTAAAAATGTTCTTTTAAATTCTATATATTTTTGTATATTTGTACTAACCTTTCTTTCTTATAATTATTTTGTCACTAACCCCATTTATTTTTAAATTGTGATTATTATTATTATTTTTACTAACCCTAATTATAATTGCTTATTTATTTTGCTTATTATTTTATTTTGCTTATTTATTTAAATTGCTTTTATTACTATGATTGTAATTGCTCCTGGATGTAATATTTTGTAATATTTAAATTATTTATTTTTATGTCATGGTTAGTAAAAATAGGGTGTGTAAACATGTATGATATTTAAAATTAATTTAGGTCACTTAATTTAAAAGATAAATATTAAATTGAACACTCACACACGTAAGTCGATCTTTGATCGCCATCTCACTTTCTAGGGTTACCTCTCATGTTGCCTATTACAAAAAGGTCAAGTAGGGTGTATAAAGCAAAGTCCCTTATCCATATCATCTAGTCCCTTAAACAGAAAAAAGATCAAGTCCCTTCGAATGTTGCCTTCGTAATGATCTTGTCCCTTTCGAATAAAGATGATAAGTCCCTTCGAATTGCTTATACACCCCACAGTTGCCTAAATAAACAGATGTCCCTTTACTTGTCCCTCACATCCAAGGTAGTGACTACCTATTCCTTAATAATAGGGATAGTCTTACCATTTAAAGGATTCAAGAACAGAAAGACTTAAACTTTAGGGTAGGTTCCTCATAGTTACTTGCTCACTATTCAAAAACTTTTCAAAACACTTCACAATTTCAAACAATTTTCAAACACAAGTTTTTTACGCATCCGTACATGGATCATTATCAAACTCATATGAAAATTTATATTTACACACTTCACATTTTCAAAAACATTTTAAAGTGAGCTAAGTAACTAAGAGCCCATGGATAACCATGGATGTAAAGGGTGCTAACACCTTCCCTTTACATAACCTACCCCCCGGACCCAAAAATCTTTTATAAGGTCTTTCCTGTTCTTTTATGCCTTTCCTTTGGATAAAATAAAAGTCGGTGGCGACTCTTGCTATCCGCAACATAACTAAAGTCAGTTCTCCCACCGTGTTACACAATGATCTCATTACCAGCATTAACCCATGTATAGCCAAGAGGCTAAAATCAAGAAAAGGAAATAATGTAGCTGAAAAAGTACTCCTCAGAGTAAGGCTGATCAAAGAAAAGGTCATTCCAAAAACACTCCCAAGAAGACTGTTGTTGGCCCTTCCAAATGATGGAGCAAAGTTATCACCAAGAAAAGAAAGGCCAGAGTTATTTCTGATTTAGAAGTTGATGTTGAAAGTGATGTCCCAGACATCACTCCAAGGAAGAAACCAACAATCAATGAGTTTGCTGCTAGAGTGCCTAATGCACCTCTAGACAACATCTCCTTTCACTGCATTACGAGTGTGAGCAAGTGGAAGTTTGTCTATCAAAGAAGACTGACATTAGAAATAAAACTGGCTAGTTCTTCCCTTGAGTGCAATGAAGTGATGGAACTTATATATTTTACCGGTTTATTAAAGACTATTACTAGATTCTCCAAGTGATGTGAAGTTCTTGTCAAGGAGTTTATTGTGAATTTGTCAGAAGATTGTGCTGATGGAATTTCCCCAGATTTCAAAAAAGTTTTTGTGAGAGGTAAGTGTGTCAATTTTCCCCCAACTGTGATCAATACATATTTAGGTAGAGATACTACATGTCACCCTAAGATGGAAGCTACTAATAACCAGATTTGCAAATTTCTCACTACAAATCAAGTTAAACTTGGCCTAGGAAAGGAAAAATCTCTACTAGCATGCTTAGTGTAATGTATGTTATGCTTAACAGAATTGGGGCTACTAATTGGGTACAAACTAATCATACTTCCAAGGTAGATTCATCTATGTTGTAGGTACCAAGACAAAATTTGATTATGGAACCTATATCTTTGACTAAACCATGAAACATGCAAGTACTTTGGCTGTCAAGCTTCCAATAGCTTTTCCTTCTCTTATTTGTGGAATAATCATGAATCAGTACCCTACCATCCTAACTAAGTATGACAATTCTTGCAAGAGAGAGAGAGTGAGAGTGACCTCTTTCTTTTCACTACAAGTTATTTCAGGGAAAGCATGTCCTTGACATTGCTATGACATCTGCTGGAACATCTCATAACAGCAAGCCCATTAACAAGTATACTATCATTGTTGAACTCAAGGAAGCATGAAAAGAGATAGATGCAAGAAAGATCAAATTTGAGAAGATGATCAGTATGCTAGAAAGGGATGTAACTGATGGTGAGAAAGCTGAGGAGGAAGCCGGAGAAGGTTCTGAAACAGAGGAGCAAGCAGATGGTGATCATGAAAGTGGGGGAGAAGGTGATAGTGATGGATATGATTCAAGTAAGTCTGGTTTTGATGATGAATAGACTGTGATGAGGAATCTACTTCTACTGAAGTTTTTTTGGTTTTCCTTTTGATATATGTGATTGAATGGACCTTGAAGGCCCTGATGTAATATATGTTAAGTTTGGATTTCTGGTTCTCTGATGTATGTTTTGGATTTCTGGTGTTCTGTTGTCTTTTTTGGATTTCTGCTCTATATGAGCTTCTGTACTGGTACACCATTGGTTTTATGTTAAATGATAGTCTTGGCTCCATTTCTGGCTAAAAAAGGGGAGATAATTATAGATAAATAGATGATCTATTTATGTTGGTGTGTTTGGCTTAGTTTGCAGGATTGTTCTACATGATCTATAGGTCGTGTTGAGGGGGAGATGTGATCTACAAGTTGTGTTGAGGGGGAGATGTAATCTCTCATTTGTGTAGGATTGTTTTATAGGTGATACAGGTTGTGTTAAAGGGGAGTTAATCTCTCATTTATGGTTTCTGTTGGTTGTACTCTGATACAATTTGTGTTTCTTCTGTTGGTTGTTCTCTAATTTTGCTTGAATTGTTTTAGCCAAAATTTTGCCAAAGGGGGAGTTTTTAAATGTTGTAGATTGGCAGCATTTTATGGTAAAACAAGTTTTGTAGTCTAATGTCATGCTTAATGTTATGACATGGCATTTAAAGCAATTTGTAGGTGTGAAATTGTGAATGTGATGTTGTGTTTATCAGGATATCAAGACTGATGTCATGATATCTCTGACTGATTTTGAAGACCTAACTGAATCCTTTAATTATGTGTGCGTATTCTGATATTCGTTTGCGTGTGTTTGTTGAGAATTATGAGGCGCTTTATTTAGAAGTTTGTGATTCAACATGGTGTGTTTGTTTCAGGATATTTTATATGATTTCTATATTTGTTCCTTTATTTTAGGAATTATATTAGGTTAAAACTGATGTGCAATTGCAGAAAGCCCATGCCCATAATTTGTCTTCTACAAAAAGGCTGCTTAACCCTATGTGTAGAGACAGAAAATAAGGATTGAAGAGTACTAGGGTTTTACGTGTTTTAGTTTTCTTGTGAGCCAAAAAATTATGATGTTGACGATTATATTGGACTAGGTTTATTGAGTTGTATGATTTCCACTCAAAGCTTTTAAGAAAGAGTGTTTTGTACTTGACTGAAGCTTTTAAGCAAGGTCAAGGATTGTCTTTAAAGTGTGTCTTCTTTTTCTTAGTTGTTACTTTGTTATCACTGTTGAGATCGAAGGGGAGTGAAAGGTGTCTCTTATCTAAGAGTTCTTAGGTAGAAGTTGCATTGGGTGGTGATTAAGTGAAGAGGGTAAACTGAGTGGTTTAACTATGAATTGATACTACTAATAGTGGATTTCCTCCCTGGCTTGGTAGCCCCCAGAGTAGGTGTGTTTGCATCGAACTGGGTTAACAATTGCTTGTGTCTTTTACAGTTGTTTTTATTTATTTAACTTGTTTATTTTAATCTGTCAGATATTAGTGTAGTAACATCTCTTTCAACATCTCATATCTGCTTCCTGAATTTCATCATTGTCAATCTTCAACATTCCCAACATAACACTCTTCGGTGTCACTTTGCAAACTAAACTTATATCCCTGAACTGTTCAATTAGTTCAAACTCTTTAACCATCAATGCCAACATATGCAACATTTTTAGACTTAAAGCATCAACTACAATATTAGCTTTACTTGGATGATAGTTCAAACCAAAATCATAATCCTTTAATAACTCCAACCACCTTCGTTGCCTCATATTCAACTCCTTATGATCAAACATATACTTTAAACTCTAATGGTCACTAAACACTTCAAATCTAGAACCATAAAGATAATGTCTCCAAATCTTCAGTACAAAAACAACTGCAGCAAGTTCTAAATCATGTGTATGATAGTTCTTTTCATGAATTCTCAACTACCTTGACGCATAAGTACCTACCTTATTATTCTGCATAAGCACACCTCCTAAACCCATTATAAAAGCATCAAAATATACCACAAACGGTTTTCCTGAATTCGGTAGTGTCAAAACCGGAGCCGGCGTCTACCTCTTCTTCAATTCGGTAAAACTTGCTTCGTATTGAACATCTCATACAAAATATTTACTTTTACAAGTCAAATTAGTTAATGGAAGTTCCAACTTAAAAAAACATTCAATAAACCTTTTATAATAACCAGCTAGACCTAAGAAGATTCTAATCTCGGTAACCGACTTTGGAGTTTCCCACTTCAACACAACATCTACTTTAGATGGATCCATATCAATGCCACTTCCTGAAATGACATGTCCAAGGAAACTAACTTCCTTCAACCAAAACTCACACTTAGATAACTTCGCATACAACTTCTTCTCTTTCAAAACTTGCAGTACTAGTTTCAAGTGTTCTACATGCTCTTCTTCCGACTTAAAGTAAATCAATATATCATTAATGAACACCACCACAAAACGATCCAAATAGGTATGAAAGATATGGTTCATGTATTCCATGAATACTCCCAACGCATTAATAACACCGAAAGGCATCACCGAATACTCGTAATGTCCATAACGTGTTATGAACGCCATCTTCTGAATATACTCATCTTTCACTTTAATCTGATGATAGCCTGATCTCAAATCGATCTTACTAAACACACGAGCACCCATCAACTGATCCATCAAATCATCTATTCTCGGAAGCGGATACTTGTTCTTAATCGTCACTTTATTCAATTGTCTATAATCAACACAAAGACTCATACTTCCATCTTTCTTCTTTACTAATAACACTGGAGCTCCCCACGACGATACACTTGGTCTTACAAACCTATTCACAAATAGGTCCTTTAATTACTTCTTTAATTATGACAATTCAGATGCAGCCATCATGTACGGTACCAAAGACACAGGTCTAGTACCAGGTACAAGATCAATCGCAAATTAAATTTCCCTCTTTGGCGGCACATCAGGAATTTTATCAAGGAAAACTTCAGGAATCTCTCGCACTACCTGCAACTCCTTAATCCTAGTTTTGCTCTCAATAGACAACGTCTCCATTAACAAAAACATCTGAGCTTCTTCTTTCATCAACTGTTGCAACTCTCTAAAAGATAACAAACCAACTCTTTCCTCTTCAAGAGTAGAAAACCTCACCGACTTACTATGACAATTGATATGAACATAGTTATATTCTAACCAGTTCATTCCTAAAATCACATCCATTCCGATTAACGACAAACACACCAAATCAACAGCAAAGTCTCTATCGAAGATAGATAAAGGTCACTTTAAACACACAAGAGAAGTAGTCACCGATCCCTTAGTCGGAATCTCGACGGCCAATTCTCCAATCATAGCAGACAACTTAAGACCCACTATTTTAACATAGTCAGCAACAATAAAGCAATGAGTAACACCAGTATCAATAATAGTAATTAAATGAGTTCTATTAATGAAACATGTACCTTCGATGAGTCTGTCCTCACTAGTTGTCTGAGTCCCAGCCAACGCGAACACTTTTCCAGTCTGCGCCTTCTTTGGTTTCTCACACTGACTACCAATGTATCCCTATTCACCATAGTTGAAGCAAATCATCTCTTTATGCTTGCATTCAGATATTACATGCCCAGTTTTGCCACAACGGAAACACCTCTTCACCTCAGCAGTACACAGATTACTCTTATGATCGGGTTTCCCACATTTGAAACAAACAATACCATTAGGAGCATCTCTCCCACTATTTCTCTTACCATCAAACATTCTCAGTTTACTCTTCTCAGCTGGAGCATCATAAGGCTTGCCATGACTTTGTTGGTGCTTGCCCGTCTTCTCATTAATAATCTTATAATGAGAATTGTTATCCTCTTCATAAATTCTACAACTATCTACCAAATCTGCGAAGACATGAATATTCTAATATCCAACTGCCTTCTTAATCTCTAGATGCAACCCATTCTCTAACTTGATTCACTTTGAAAATTCAACATTCGCCTCATTATAGTCTGGGTAAAACTTAGCCAACTTAACAAACTTCACAGCATAATCAGTAACCGGCATGTTCCATTGCTCCAACTCAAGGAACTCGATCTCCTTTTTTCCACGAACATCCTCTGGATAATACTTCCTCAGAAATTTCCTTCGGAACGCAAGCCAAGTAATATCATCACTTGCAGAGCCAATCTCTGACGAGTATCTAGCCACCAGTCATCAGCCTCGACTGCCAACATATGAGTCCCATGCCGAAACTTCTACGCTGGAGTGCAATCCATCACACAAAATATTCTCTCAATCTCCTTCAACCAAGCCAACGTCGCATCAGGATCATACTTACCAATGAAGGTAGGTGGATTCTCCCTCTGAAAAGTCGTCAAACTACGAGATCCAACATCCTCACCAGCGTTCGGAAAATTTTGCACAACCTGACTCATTGCTTGCATAGCAGCAGCCATCGCAACATCGTTCCTTCCATCCATCTCAACTTAATCACTACAACACAACAAAATTTATAACTAGCTAACAATACTCGATTTTTAAAAAACTACGACTCGACAACTTGGCCGGACGAACATACCTGCTCCGATACCACTAATGTAACACCCCATTTCTACCCGATAATTAATAACAAAATCAGAGTATAAAAATTTCAACAAACAAATGAGATGATACATTTCCAACTTTAAAAACAACATTCAACACCTGATTAGTCTTAAAAATATAATACTTTCATTACTACGCAGCGAATTCATAAAATTCAACTTAAATAGCACAACTTATGTTTAGCATTAAAACAACTTAAAAACAACAATCTTTAATGAAACAACTTTAAAATTCAGAAATATGATAAAATCCAACATTAACATGAAACATGTGTGTCGCTCTCGAAGATTTGCATCCCGGTACAAGCGCGAACGGTCGGTGAAAGGAGAAAATGAAATGAACTGAATAGAGTCGCTAGCTAGGCATTTTTATCCCGAAGGAAAGGTAATGCTGCATAAACCTGGGAAAAGATGGATAAGACGGCTACGAACACGAGAAACTGAGAAAGGGGGTTGGTTACAACCTGGGAAGGTATTAGCACCCAGATTGTCCGTCGTACTCGACGGGATCCACGCTTAAAAGATTGTTCTTAGAGGGGTAGGTGTAAGTGCTAAATGTGTGAAAAAGCTAGAAAAGAAATATACAAGTGTCAGTGCAAAAGGTGAATGCTCAGGAGCCGAGGCTTAAAAGAGAATGCTGAAAGAGGGGGAAGACACAGAGACTTTTGTTCGATAACAGTTAAGTTATGCCTATGTATCCTCTCGTGCAATGAGGAAGTCAGAACACCGTAGTTCGACTCAAAGAGACTGAAAGCTAAATCGACTGTGAACTACTTGCTTGTCTATGCTCAAGTATATGACTCGTCTGGCTCGAGTGCTAACTGTCTTGCATTAGACGAAAGAAATAAGTTCTCGTTTATGAGTGAGAGTGATGAGAAAAGAATCTCGAAGGAGACGATTATTGTTTGTTTTTTGTGTTTTTAGTCTTTTATTGTTTTTGGGGTTTTGCATAAGTTAATGAGCTTAAGCCTAAATCAAGGGCTTGTAAACTCATTATATCCTCCCTGATTAAGGATAATGAGAATACTTAAGTATGAGATAAGCATCTCATCTTAATTACCATGTTGATGTAGGATTAAGATCATTAACCTACTTGTGATTATTTAGATGTTTTTGGGTTTTTGTTTAGTGTTAAGTAATGAGTTTAACCCATAATCAAAGATTAGTGAACTCATTACACCATCCTAATAGAAGGATAATAGATGAGCACACTTAAGCTGAGGAAGATACCTCAACTTAATCTATGATTAGGGATTAAATTCATGACAAAACAAGGCCTTTATTAAAGTGGATTTTAATTAAGGGTGAGATTAAGAAGTGGGTTTTATGGTTTGTAAGACAACTTGAGGGGGACTTGTCCATTAAACACTAGGGTTAGTCCTTCTTAACCATAAAGGAAGAATTAGAACCCTAATGTAAGGCCCAAGTTACAAGTTAATGTCTTAGTAATTATTAAGATGATTTGATTAAAAGGTTTAAACAAATTAAGGGTTTAACACTTAGGATTAAAGTTATACACTCCATCCTAAGAGAAGGATGCAGGCATAACCCTAATTCCAAAGTCCTAAAACCTTAAAGGTTTAGTCTCTAATGATCAGATGAAAAGAGAGACAAAAATAAGACTCAAAGGTAAAAACTAAGGGGGACTAATCACAACCCTAATTATTATCATGCTTGGATGTTCCTATGGTTTGTAAGGCTTGAGAAAGATCTTCAAAGAAGTCACCAATGGAAGAAGCAGATGGAAGGAGGAAGAGGCAGAAGAAATAAGTTACTTACTTCATTGAAGAAGATAAGTAACTTAAAGAAAGAAAGTGAGAGATGAACACAAGTGAGCAAGCCCACTCAAAGACAATTAATAATGCAGCAAAGATGCATATGAAGAATATGAAGAGAAATGATAAGTGAAGGCAAATCCACTTCTCAAATTAACTTACCACCTGAAAATGTTAGCACAAGATGCATAAAGAAAGAAGTGAAATGGAATGATGCATATACAAAGGCAAAGATCAAAACCAGAAGTAAAAACATGATGCAAATGATGATATGACATGATGCAAAGGCATACAAAGTGCAATGAATGTTCATACAAAGATGAGATGCAAATGGAAGCATGCTTTGAAGTTTGAAAGTTCATGAAGTTTAATGAAAGGAAATGAATGCAATCATGGAAAATGAATGAAGAAATGATTAAGAATGATTCTAACATGTCTTAAGATGTATAAGATTACATATGAATGCATGAAATGTCATGGCAAGTTCATGTATTGATATGCATATGCAAGATGAATGCAAATGAAGATGCAAAATTAGGGTTACATGAAAGGATGAAATGCAAATGATCAAAACAGAAGCAATTCACATGATAATGAGCTCAAACAAACCCTAACCCCATATGATATCACACCCCAAAGGAGAAGGTCTAACTTTTAACCTAAGGAAAGTTATGATTTTTCTATGTTTGCTAGGGTTTTTGGGTACCTCAAAAGGAAAAATGCAAATCAATTTGAAAATGAAAGATAAAGTCATGCAAAAAATATCCTAGATACTACATGCTATATGTAAAACAATGCAAGAAGAATCATCATCAAACTCTTCATGGTTAGGCAGGAAAGAGTTTTCAAAGTTAGGGTTCTAAAAAGGGGATTTTATGAACCCTAAATTCAAAGAAAATGTCAAAGTATGATCAAAACCAAAATGAAATTTGTGTGGAGGGTTTGACAATGTTTCTAAATGTTGTAAGATGCAATGAGAATTTTTTGTGATTTTTAGAAACCTAAATGGTATTTTAATTAATTAATTTCCATTAATTAATTAAAATAAACATTTAAATATTTTAAAAATGCTTTTTAAATGCAAAAAATAAAATAAAAATTGTTTTTGGATGAAGAAAAATATTTGAATCAGAAATGCAAAGTTTGAATTTTTTTGGATGAGTTTTGATATTTTAAATTAAATATGCAAGAAAAATGCAAAGAAAATAAAATAAAAATGAATTTAAGGGAAAGTCAGCGCATATGATGGCTGAGGTTTAAAACAAAATGGAGGGAATTGACTGGCGCCAGATCCTATGGTCCAGATTCAAACTGGCTAAACCTAATTAATTAACTTAAATAATCCTAATTAATGCTATGTGGACTAATCCTGGCCATCGAACGCGCACGGGAAACTGAAATCAAGGGCCAGAATACAAACTTACGCTAATCACAGTGCTAACCCTAATTAGGGCAAATGAGTTTCAGACGACCGGAACAGTGGTTCCGGTCGTCTTCTCCGGCGACACCAAACTACAATCTTCTTCCCTAGGCCATTTTAAGAGCTCTAAAGCTCCAAATCAGATCCCCAACTCACCCCAAGCAAGAATCAACCCTCAAAATCAATTTATTTTGCATCAATCATGAGAATCAAATAAGAACATGTTTCACGGGTAAAGTTTCAGAAGCTAAATACACGCTTGTTTTCAACTCATTTTCAAAACAAATTATATCATGATGATCAGCATAACATGTAGAATAAACTAGGAACTTAAAAGCATGCTTCTGGAAAAAAGTTTGAAGATGGATACCTGAGCTGGAGCTTTCACTTTTGGAGCTTTCTGACCTCTTCTCCTGTGCAAATCCACCCCAATGTACTCCTTGATGATGTTGAGAAGCTTTGCAAGAGTTTATATGGCTTGGTTTGAGAGATAGCAACTCAGCTGGTCCAAAATCGTGTTTGTGTTTGGCTGACTTTTAGGGCTTGGCAATGGGTGGTTTATGATCCTTGAGTCATTTTGAGATGAATGGTGGAAAAATATTTTAGGTTTGATGCTTGTGCAGTGTGTTTCGAAGAGATGAAGGTTGAGGGTGATTTTGTGAAACTTGGCTTGTGTATGGTTTTGAGCTCCAAGATTATGTGAAATGGCTTGCTTTTGGTCCACATAACAAGTCTCTATTGGCCAGAGAGTGGGTGGTGGCCTGTGGTGATTGGTATGGGCAAGTTGCAAAAAAGTCAATTTGTGTGTACTTGAGGTATGTGCCATGGCAGGAGTTGTTCAAGGGCATGTCGGGCCTCAGCTTGGATCAAGGAGAGCCATGGAATTGAAATGATGCAGCTGGATGGCTTGGAGGGAAAGATTTCATAGGTTTTGCAAGATTTTGCATTTTTGCCCCCTTTGAATTATCTTGTGATGCAAGGCATGAAAACAAGTGATTCCTTGGGCAATAATGATCACAATGCATTGTACTATGTTTGTATGATGCCTAGAGAGCATTAGAGGTCACAAAATGGCTTGGCATGTGAAATTGCAAAAAATCCTCTTTGGTATGAAAGTGAAAATTATGTGATTTTTGCCAACTTTGCAAAGCCATATCTTGAGTTCTAGGAAGAATTAGATCAAGTTCTCGTACTTTTTGAAAAGGGAATGATCCAATCTATAACTTTAATGACCAACAATTTTTCATTTGAAGCATTTTTTATCAAGAAAGAGGAGGTTGAAGAACTTTCCCAAAATGGAAAGTTTCCATTACAAGTCATTTCCATTTTTGGCAACTTTTGGTTTAGCTCAAATTTTTCAATTTTGTGAACTTCCAAGAACTTCAATGATCAAATAAAGATCATATAACTTCAATTTGATGAAAATGTCACTTTGGTTCCATTGTTGGGGGCCTCAGATGCCCTGATTTTGCTCTGACTTGCTCAAGAAGTTACCCAGTGAACAGATGACTTCCACAATGAATTATTTCATCAAACTTGGTACATATGATCCTTATAACATCTTAAGAACATTAGAAACAAGAATGACCAAAACATTTGGAGTTATGGCCTCTGAAACCAAAATCCTAATTTTGGTCATCTGTGAAGTGAAAACCCTAGCTCTGCTTCCATGCCTTGCCAGTTCTTGTGATTTCTTGACTTCTTTGAACTTTGAGAGACATAATATGATGATAGAGAACACATGGACCCTCTTGGAACACTTGGAAACCTTTGGAGTGGCTCAGATCACAAACCCTAGATGCAGATGAACTTGAACTTATGTAGTGGAACAAAATGCAATATGAGATGATATGCTTATGCTCATGCAAAAATGAAAGATCACAAGCCATGGTGTGATATGAGTGAGGGAAAATTTGGGGTGTTTACAGCTTCCCTTATTCAAACATGAGTTAGATGTGCAGGGTGTAAGCGCCTGGCTTAACAGACAAACAAGATAACTTGTGGTTGAATACCAAAGACAGTTCGAAATTTGCACTCACTGGGGATAAGAAGAAAAGGGATATAAATTGTAAAAGGAAGTATAGTATGATTATTAAAATGCGGGCGATGGAGGACAACCATCGAGCAGAGGATGACTAATGGGGATAAAGCAATGACGGGGACGACCGACATGCTGGGGAAATAAAGAGATCATGATGGGGACGACCATCAAGCAAAGTAAATAGGTTCTCTGGGGATTAAAGTAAAGGTAGTGATGGGGACGGCCATCAGGTTTGTAAAAATAAAGTAAACAACAATGGGGACGGCCATCGGTTTCAAAGAATAAATGCAATATTGATGAGGGACGATCGTCTAGCAGGGGACGGCTGCTCTTTATCACGACATAGGAAGAATGTCGGATAGAAAAGGTCGACGATGGGGATGGCCATCAGATAAGCATGATGAAGGACGATCATCAAGAGGTGAAGGACGATCACCTAGCAAGGTACAGCTGCTCTCGGGGTTTATCATGACATAGGACGAATGTCAGATAACAAGATCAACGATGGGGACGGCCATCGGATAAAAAGGATGAAGGACGATCATCTAGAGGTGAAGGACGATCACCTAGCAGGGTACGACTACTCTTTATCACGACATAGGACGAATGTCGGATAGAAAAGGGTTCCAATAATGGAGACTCCGCTGGGGGAAAGGGATAAGGGACAATCATCTAAAGGTGAAGGACGATCACCTGGCAAGGTACGGATGCCGAAAGTATCACGACATATGACGAATGTCGGATAGAAGAAAGTTGTTCTGTTGGGGAGATGGTAAACACGGACGAGTGTTTACGCTTTCCGAAGTAAAAGGTATAAGTGTTTGACGCTGTGTATAGATTAAAGATGCGGACAAGCATCCTTAGGACCATGATACGGACGAGTATCAGTAGAAACAAACGCTGACGCGTGTTCGGAGATGATGATACGAACAAGTACCAATTAGTTAACAAAGAACACGGACGAGTGTCGCATCTGTGGGGAATAATATATAAACAAGATACAGACGAGTATCAGAGACTTTTGTATAAGTATGAATGAGTATTGTGAAGTATGAGCAAGACACGGACGAGTGTTCAACTTGCTGGGGAAAGGTGACATGGACGAGTGTCAAAAGGGTATGTATAGATATTTGTATGCAAAAAGGATGTTTTTGGCTTATATCTGCAGGGGAATGATATGACACGGACGAGTGTCGAAAGGGTATATATATAAGTAGGAATTTGTGTTGGAGAGTGCAAGAGGAATGCTTTGGTTTTTATTTGCAAGTAATGTGAGTTTTTATATACATTGCTAATGAGATACTGAGGGTATTTGCAGGTGACTGGATCGAACCTGGCTTGTGATCATGCAAATGTTTGATTTTTACCGTAATGCTCCGTATTAGACGGAATGCTACGCTTTGTGGGGAAAAATGATGCAAATGTTATGATTATGCAAAAAAGAAACCGATCCGGGATTCGGATCCCGCTAAAGGAGAGATCTCTGGTCAATCTGTTCGGAGGGATATCCCAGCTGGGGGAGATCTTTGGTAGATCTGATAAGATATATGGCTCTGCTTGGGTAACTAGATCATTGATAGACCTATCCTGTAAGGAGAAACCCAGCTGGGGATAAGGAAGCTTCCGTCACTTTATTGAGAGAATTTCAGGCATTGCTCTTCTGGGGAGAGGATGGAATTTCTGTGGGGAGATATGTTGGGGATGCTCCTGTTGAGTAGACCTGTGCTAGGGATGAGGAGGCTTTGACAACTTCGCTGGGGAAAACATTCCAGATACTATTCGGGGAGAAGGTATGCTGGGGAAGTGAGGCTTGGCATGCCCCATGCTGCGTATTGAATACCTGCAATCTGTTAAGACAAGAAAGACGCATAAGTATCCCGAGGTATCCCTTACCGGATTCCGTCATGGGAGTTAGATATTCTTGAGAGCAAATACATTTCCTGCAAGCATTTATTAAGAATGGCTCATTTGTTTTATGTAAATATTATATCATGGATATTGGACATTTTTGCAAACAAAACAGAAATGTGCAAGAAGAGGTGTGATTGAAAACTATGATTTTATTAATCTGGGTGCCCTGAATTGGCAGATACAATCAAAGAAACAAATTCCCCGGAATGAGGAGATTGTTACAAATTGAAAAAGTAAAAGTGCTGGCAATGTTGACGATGCTCCGGTGAGCTTCCTTTGCTATGACCCGTATGACCTCGACGTTCTTCTTATCTTGCTTTCTGAAGAAAGTTGATTCTAACTGATGCTTTATCCTTTCTAAGCTTGACGTGTTGTGAGTGATACAGACGAATTCAGAGTGCAGTTGTTCGCTTATTCCCTTATTTTGCGTGGATCTCCCTTTCGAGTTTTCAATCCACCGGGATACCCATTTTTGCCTGAGCTGTCCAATGTGGCTTTTCAACTCAGTGGGTGTACATTATTTTTTCTATCTTCCCTTATTTTTGCCCGAGTCTTTTGTTCTGTTTTTGACTCGCCGGGATGCCCTATTTTTACCTGGACTTACATTCTGTTTTTATGTCCAGCGGGTCATTTTATGCGAAGTATTTTTTAACTACATCCGAATTCATAGGGGACAAGAAATCTTCACCATCCATAGTAGTGAGCATCAGTGCTCCACCAGAGAAAACCTTCTTTACTATGAACGGACCGTCGTAATTGGGAGTCCACTTGCCCCTGTGGTCTGTATGAGGAGGAAGAAGTCTTTTCAGCACAAGATCTCCCACTTGGTATTCCCGAAGCCTGACTTTCTGATCGAAGGCTTTCTTCATCCTCTTCTGATATAACTGCCCATGACAGATAGCTGCTAATCTCTTCTCTTCGATCAAATTCAGTTGATTATACCGAGACCGGACCAATTCTGCTTCATTCATCTTTACATCCATCAGTACCCGTAAGGAGGGTAATTCAACTTCAACAGGTGGGACAACTTCCATACCATGCACAAGTTGATAAGGTGTTGCCCCAGTAGACATTCTAATTGAGGTTCGGTACCCATGCAAGGCAAATGGTAACATTTCATGCCAATCTTTGTAAGTAACCACCATCTTTTGCACAATCTTCTTGATGTTTTTGTTAGCTGCCTCAACAACACCATTCATCTTTGGCCTATAAGGAGAAGAGTTGTGATGTTGGATTTCAAAGTCCCGGCATAGTTCTGCCATCATTTTGTTGTTCAAATTGGAACCATTGTCAGTAATGATTCGCTCGGGTACTCCATATCGACAGATGATGTCTCTTTTCAGGAATCTGGCTACCACTTGTCTGGTAACGTTCGCATATGAAGCTGCTTCGACCCATTTGGTGAATTAATCAATGGCTACCAGGATGAATCTGTGGCCATTGGAAGCAATCGGTTCAATCTTTCTAATCATGTCAATGCCCCACATGGAAAAGGGCCAAGGTGAAGACATCACGTTCAAAGGATTTGGAGGCACATGCACTTTATCTGCGTAGATCTGGCATTTATGACACTTTCTGGCATAGGCACAACAGTCTGCATCCATTGTGATCCAGTAGTAACCTGATCTTAATAATTTCTTTGCCATTGCATGTCCTCCAGCATGGGTACCGAAAGATCCTTCATGCACCTCGTGCATCAGCAAGTCTGCTTCTTTCTTATCAACACATCTGAGCAGAACCATATCAAAGTTTCGCTTGTATAATGAACCATTGGTATTAAGGAAGAAACTACTAGCCAGCCTTCTTAATGTCTTCTTATCATTGGATGATGCCCCAGATGGGTATGTTTGATCCTCCAAGAAGCTTTTAATATCATGGAACCAAGGCTTGTTATCTTTAGCAATGTCCACAGAGAATATGTATGCCAGTCGGTCTAGCCTGGATACCGAAATCCGAGGCACATAATTGGAAGTTTGAACCTTGATCATGGAGGAAATGGTATCCAAAGCATCTGCGAACTGATTTTCGTCTCGAGGGATGTACTCAAGTTTGACTGTTGTGAAGAAGGTCAATAATCTCCTCGTATAGTCACGGTATGGAATCAGATGCTCTTGGTGAGTGTACCATTTGCCGTTGTCTGATTGATTACCAAAGCTGAATCTCCGTATACAGTTAAAGTCTTGATCCTGAGGTCAATGGCTTCCTCAAGACCCATGATACAAGCTTCGTACTCAGCTTCGTTGTTAGTGCATGCAAAGGTGAGTTTTGCCGAGAAAGGCATATGAACTCTTTTAGGTGTAATGAGCACTGCACCAACTCCACGACCATTCATATTGACAGCCCCATCAAACATCATTGTCCATTCTTCTTCCGGGTCGGGCCCTTCAGTGTGAATAGGCTCTTCGTGATCTTTTTCTTTCAGGAACATGATGTCTTCATCGGGGAAGTCAAATCACATGGGCTGATAATCATCAGTGGGTTACTCAACCAGATAGTCAGACAATACACTGCCTTTGATGGCTTTTTGAGATGTGTACTGAATGTCATACTCTGTCAGAATCATTTTCCATATTGCAACCCTTCTGGTAAGTGTTAGCTTCTCAAATACGTACTTGACGGGGTCCATCTTTGAAATCAACAAGGTAGTGTGAGCCAACATATACTGTCTCAGTCGGAGAGCAGGCCAAGATGAAGCACAACAAGTTTTCTCGAGCAGTGAATAACATTGTTCACAGTCGGTAAACTTTTTGTTTAGGTAGTATATTACATACTCTTTTCGACCAGACTCGTCATGCTGGCCCAACACACACCCCATTGACCCTTCTAATACTGTAGGTACATTATTAGAGGTCTTCCTTCAACTGGAGGCATAAGAATTGGAGGTTCTTGTAAGTACTCCTTGATTTTGTCAAAAGCCTTCTGACAATCTTCGTTCCACCTGACTGTTTGTTCTTTTCTAACAATTTGAACAGGGGCTCACAGGTTGCAGTAAGGTGAGATATGAACCTTGATATGTAGTTCAATCTACCTAAGAACCCCCGAACTTCTTTTTTCAGTCCTAGGTGCAGGCATCTCTTGAATGGCTTTGACTTTGTCAGGATCAACTTCAATTCCCTTATCACTTATGATGAATCCCAACAGTTTACCGGAACGTACCCCGAATGTGCATTTGTTGGGGTTCAACTTTAGGTGATACTTTCTCAGGCGCTTGAACAACTTCAGTAAATTTACTAAATGGTCTTCTTCAGTAAGGGACTTGGCAATCATGTCATCCACGTAGCATTCAATTTCTTTGTGGATCATGTCGTGGAACAACGTTACCATAGCCCGTTGATAAGTAGCACCGACATTCTTCAGTCCAAAAGGCATTACCTTGTAACAAAATGTGCCCCAAGGTGTGATGAAGGTAGTTTTCTCCATGTCTTCGGGTGACATCCTGATCTAATTATACCCTGAAAATCCATCCATGAAGGAAAACACCGAGAACTGAGTTGTGTTGTCAACCAATACATCAATGTGAGGTAATGGGAAATCATCCTTTGGGCTAGCTCTGTTCAGATCCCGATAATCCACACACATTCATACTTTGCCATCCTTCTTAGGCACCGGTACAATCTTTGCAACCCACGGCAGGTAACTAGTTACAGCAAGGAAACCGGCATCCCACTATTTTTGTACTTCTTCCTTAATCTTCATTGCCATATATGGATGAGTACGGCGTAGCTTTTGCTTCACTGGAGGACAATCTTCCTTCAAAGGCAACTTGTGCATAACAATATATGTATCCAGACCCGGCATGTCTTGATAGGACCAAGCAAAGACGTCGACGTATTCCCGAAGCATGTCAGTGAGCTGTTCTCTTATTGAAGCTTGCAGACCGGCCCCAATCTTCACTTCTTTCAAATCCTCTTCGGTACCAAGATTAACAGTTTCAACCTCCTCCCGATGAGGAGTAATCACTTTCTCTTCTTGCCTCAACAACCTAGCTAACTCTTCAGGTAACTCATAGTCTTCTTCAACCCCTTCATCAGCTTGATTAATTGGATTGTCAAAGTCATACAAGGTCATAGCAGTGCTGTTGTCGGTGCAATCTGGAGAATAATCTCTGCAAGGGTTGAGATTGGTTCGTTTTAGTGATCAATTTTAATCTTGCTTAGAAGAAGTGAAAATGAAGTTGTTTATTTTGAAAACATTGCCATTTTATTGTTTTGTACAAAAGTGAAAAATGAAAAGACAGTGAGCGAAAAAAGAGACTTGTTTGCAAAAGATGTCCGATATTCATTGATTAATCCATTTGCACAAAATTACAATATGGCCCTATTACAAAATGAGTCTTGACACCTTGGGCAAGATGCAGGACTTGATGCATGCTAAAAAAGATAGGAAATAATAATTACTCTGCAGGAGTAACCCTTATAATTTCCTGGGAAGACTAGTTAAGGACTTGGTTCCCCGGGATCCTTGGACGTATCCAACTCTCCTGGTTGCGGTCACTTTCTGTCTCTTCTTCCAGGTTGTTAACAGCATCTGGGGTGAGCATCCCCCACTGATGAACTTGGGCTCCTTTGCAGCCTCTGATTGATCTTGTCGGAATGGTTTGTAACCCAAACCGAATATGTCTTCCTTCTTCTCTACTGGCAGCAGCTTGCCCCAGCCTTGGGCATTACCGTCTTCAATAACCTTCCGGGCTTGCTGATAAGAGACAATTGAAGTACCCATCCTGTCCTCTTGGGATGCAGCAAATACTTCAGTCGTCGCCTCATTGACATTCAGGGCCTCAAACCCCTAGCTCATAGTTTCATGGATTTCACCATCCATCTCAATGTATTTATACGTAGCCAGATGGCTAACAAAGATGTCATCCTCACCACAGATGGTGATAATCTGACCTTTCCACTCATATTTCAATTTCTGGTGAAGGGTCGACGTAACTACGCCAGCGGTGTGAATCCATGGTCGACCCAATAAATAGTTGTAGGCCGGATGAATGTCCATCACATAGAAAGTAATCTTAAAGACCTGCAGACCGATTATCACTGGCAGCTCCACCTCTCCAAGAACAGATCTCTTGGAGCCATCAAAAGCCCTGACCACAAGGTTGCTTGGTCAGAGAGCTATTCCATCATATTCGAGCTTGACAAGAGCTTTCTTGGGTAAGACATTGAGTGAGGATCCAGTGTCTACAAGAACATGAGATAGTACAGCTCCTTTGCACTCCAGGGTTATGTGCAAAGCTTTGTTGTGGTGATGTCCTTCTGTGGTCAAATCAGCATTAGTGAAACCTAGCCCATGGCTAGTATTTACATTAGACACCACTGTTTCAAGCTGATTCACCGTGATCTCTTCTGGCACGTAGGCAGCATGCAGAACTTTGAGTAATGCATCCCGATGGGCTTCGGAACACAACAATAGGGATAGTATAGAGATCTTAGAAGGAGTATGGTGGAGCTGGTCCACAACTTTATAGTCACTTCTTTAATTATCCTCATAAATTCATCCACGTCCTGGTCGAAGGATGATTTATGAGTCTATTTTGATGCAGATTCTTCAAGTATCACACTTTTCCCTTTGGCTTTGGCAGCAGCCTTTGCCTCAGTGTTGGTTCTTGGAGCTTGTGACGCGAAGAGGCGTCCGCTCCGGGTGAAGCCTCCTCCTCCCCCAACATTATCCACTTGGGGAGTAGGAACTGAAGAATCCAGAAGGAATTTTTCTCCGTTGCAGTAAAGGTCAGCACCATAATGCCATGGTACAACATTGTCTTTATCATAAGGAATTGGCACTGGCACCGTGATGGTGACTGGGCTTACTGCAACAGATGTTGGAACCGTAATTGTCTGTGGATCATAGAAGATAGTAACAGGACTTCTGGTGGATGTTGGTGGCGATGAATTGAAGCTTGGTTGAAACTGTTGTTGAGATTGTTGAAAGTTGTTGGAGTCCGGGACCGTTGTCGGGTCATAATAAATTGTAACTGTGGAGACATCATTGCTGGAGTTGTAGAAGGAAATGAAATGGAACTTTTGTTTGTTGAAGTAATGGAAGAAGTGGTTGCTGAAGTTGTAGACGAGTCTGTAGGAACAATGGTTGTTGCAGTTGTAGAAGAATTAATAGGAACAATGGTTGTTGCAGTTGTAGAAGAATCACTTGTTGTTGACAAAAGAGTTGCTGGTGTTGTAGAAGTTGTTGTTGTAATTTGTAGAATGCCTTCTCTGATCAAGCCATTGATACCATTCCTCAAGCCTGCACACCCATTCTCGGAAAGTTTGCATGGTTCATAACAGGCCTCACAAGCTGGAAACACTTGGTATTTCAAAAGTTGGGCTTTAACCTCTGCCTGAGGTGTCTGAATACATGCAATATCTTCTATTAAACTCATGGGTGAGTCTTCCTCTACAACATTAATCCTTGGCCCACTGTGGCTTGGCATAGGATTTTTCATGACATTGGGAGGTGGTGCAAAGTTCAGGGCCTTTGAATCTACCAGATCCTGGACCTTCATATGCAGGGCTCTGCATATTTCCGTAGAGTGACCAGGTGCGTTGGAATGAAAAGCAAACCTAGCGTTGACATCATAGTTTCTTGGAAGGTTCTGATGATTAGGTGGAGCCAATGTCCTCAACTCAACAAGATTGAGCTTTAGGAGCTGTGGCACCAGTGTGGCATATGGCATTGGAATAGGGTCAATCACCCTGTTGATCTGAGACGGCCGCTGTTGAAAAGGGCTTTGTTGTTGATTGTTGTTATAGTTGTTATAAGATCTCTGTTGAGGAAATTGTTGTGTTTGCGGAAAGTGTTGTGGTTGTTGAGTATACTGAGGAGGTGGAGCAGGGATAGTAACAACAATAACTGTTCTGGGCAAGTATTGGGGTCTCCCTCTTCCCATGTGCACAGAGTTTGTTTCTCCAGATCTACAGGGCCCAGAAAATGGCTTCCTTGCACTGCTCAAACTGGCACCTTTGTCGGAGATCTTTCCCATCTTCAATAGGCTCTCAATTCTTTCCCAACTATCACCACATCTGCAAAGCTGGTGGAAGAAAATGCAGTCAATCTGTCAATATAGGTACCTTGTAGAGTATTCATGAACATGTCTGCCATCTCCCTCTCTGACATAGGGGGTTGAACGGCAGCAGCTAGTTGCCTCCACCTTTGGGCATACTCTCAATAGCTTTCACGGGAAGACTGAGACATTCCCATTAGAAGGGTCCTGTTTGGAGCCATGTCCAGATTATACTGATACTGACGGATAAAAGCTTCAGCCAAGTATTTCCAATTTCTTATTGTGGCTTTGGTCAAGTGGGAGTACCATTCTCGGGATGCCCCTGTCAAGCTATCCTCGAAGTAAAACATCCACAGCTTCTCGTTCATGGTGTATGCTTTTAATCTTCCCAAGAATGACTGAAGGTGGGTACGTGGGCAGGATGTGCCATTGTATCTTTCAAAACACGGGGGTTTGAACTTGTGAGGAATTCTCACCCCTTCCACCAATCCCATGTCCATGACATCAAAACCTAGAGAGTTTTGGGATTCAAGAGACCTCAGCTTCTCTGCAATTTCATCTAACCGGCGGTCGTAAACTTCGTCTCCAGTCTCGACCACAGTAAACTTCTCTTCTTGCGGATCTTCCTGCAAGACCCTTCCTCCAACAGTGTTACCTTGAGTATTTCTTATGGCATTGACATCTGGGTTCAGATGAGGTCCAAACTCTGGTGGATTAGTGTGAGGTTGCACGTGATCGTTGTTACTGGTACCTCCTATACCTGGATGATGTTCCTCAGCCGCTCAACCAACTCCCTCAGTCTTTCCTGGCTCTGAGCTAGACCAGTCATCACTGTCATGAATTGAGTCATTTGATTTCTCATCTCAACCCTTTCATTGGCCATCTGGGCCCTCACTTCATTCAGGTCTTGCTGAACTTGATCCATCTGTAGCCCCAGAAGGTTGTTTCTTGTCGGGTACCGGTGTATTCTGTTGACAGGGAACACTCTTCTGCGAGCAATGTTTCCTGAAACCACAACAAAGTGAGAAACAACAAAACAAAAACCTACAAAACAAAGAAAATGTTAGTATGCAATGCAGGATGCCTATTTGTCTTCCAAGGGTATCCGATTTGGTTCTTTGGTTTTGACCTTTCCAGATCGAGGAAATGTTGATGATGTTGTAGAGAGAGATAAAGCCCGCCAATAATACAAACCATATATATTACAAATAGTGAAGATACATAGTCTGATTACAATAACATTCCCATGGTGGGTCAAAATACATCAACAAAAAGAAAATACAATCAAAATGAAGTACAAACAAAAAGAGTCAAACATCCAACCCAAAGTCATCTTCTCTGACTTCCTTCAGGAGGGCCTCAGTCACTGGACCAACCGGGTGCTCTGTGTTAGTCCTGATGAGGAGGTTCCTGGTAGCAATGGCATTGGTCAACGTCTTATGCTTATCCTGATCCTTTGACCTATTTAACCCCGCTCGGAATTTCAATTCAGATATCTCCCTATGAGCTGCTAATAATGCCTCCTGATGCTTCTTCTCACTAGCCTCTAGTTGCTCTATCTTAGCTTGAGTTCTCTGATCTTCCTGTGCATGGGCTTCAGTGATCCTGATCCACCTAGCCTGGCTCTCCTCTAGATAATTCTCTTCCCTAGCCTTCTGAACCTTTGCTTCCTTGCAAGCATTCTTAAGTACTAACTCTCCTGCCCTAGCTTTTCTGATGTAGTCATTCTTCTTCTCAATCCTAGTTAAGTTCTCAATCCTAAGCCTCTCCAACCTCTCATTGTCTAAACTGTTGTCATTCCTCTCCCAGAGGGTCTTCTTTAAGGCTTCAAATAGCTGAGTATTCCTCTCTTTCAGCTTCTCAAACTCTTCCAAAATGACAGTAGCTGCAGGTTGCACTGTTGAAGGTCCAGGTACATCTTCTAAAGTGAATGGCATCCGGGTGATCTGTCCCCTGACACGAGACCAGTCAAGATACTGTGTTGAAGCTATATTGTTGCATTTGCCAAGGATAGCTGTCCCCTTAGTCTGAATGTTGTCCCAGGCCCAGGCTGCCTGTCTGACAACAGCAGAGTTGTGCTGGATTTCATAATAGAGGGTCTCAGTCAAGTCTTGCCCCCTTGGATGATGAACCAAAGCATACCCTAATTGTCTCTTAAAAAGAAAAGGGTTGTAGTTGATGCAACCTTTTACTCCAATCAAAGGCACATTAGGGTACTGCCCACAGCTAGTAATGATGTCTTTTCCCTTGGTGCTCTGAGTGCACCATCTGATGTCTTCTGATGTCAGGGCAATCAATCTCTTAGCCCAGTTCCTTGGCTGATGAGGGTTCAGGAAAGTATCTGACTCTGGCAAATGTCTTAGAAACCAACAATAATAAAGGGGAGCACATCATCTGACCAGTCTTCCTCTTTTCTTCTCATTCCTCTGGTGTACTGAATAATAGAAGTCTCCAAGCAGAATGGGGATTGGGTTCCTCAGTAAGAACAGGTGAATAGCACTCTTGCTTAAAAACTTTGGCTCGTCTACAAACAAGATAACCCCATATATGCTAAGGGCTAGGAGTGCAGAGACAACATCCCATTTCCCTGCTGCAGCATGCAGGGTGGCCTGGGAGATCAAGAAATCCAAGTGAAGTCATGGAACCCCAGCCTTGGTGGTCATGCTCTGATCAATGAGGGTAGGCTCCAAATGCAATGCCTTAGCTATGTCTTCATTCCTGGGAGCAACCATCTCAGGGTTGAAAAGGATCCCTCTCCTGATGGGGATACCTAACAACACGGAAAATTCTTCTAGCAAAGGTCCCAACTGAAAATCAGGGAATGTGAAGCATCTGAGAGGGGGATCATAAAACTGCAAGCAAGTATGGATCATGCTCCTCTGGGATGCATCCAGGTCCATGATCATGTCCAATATGCCTCCATAATGTTCTCTGAATAGTGGGACATGATCAGGAGTAATGAGAGACTGGATCTGCCTGATGCCTGTCAGGGTGGGCTCAAAGAAGTGGTATGTGATGTTGCTCTTCCAGGAGGTGTCCATGCTGATGATGGGTGCTGGTGAAGAAGACTGAGATAAACCCTGATGTAGGTAACTACTGAAGACTGATGAAGACAATTATAGGGGAGTCTCTGACAAACTGATGAAAGTGCTAGAGAAGAAACACTAATGAAGATGCTGGAGAAGATAACTAAAGAAGTCTGAGCAGTAGAATGGGTCAAAACCAAACCAAAGATAATAAGGTGGATACCCTGTAAAACAAATAGGAAAATGTTAAATGATGCAAAAGTGATGTATGCAAAATGATATGCAAAGGGTTTGTGATCAAGTGCTGGATCTGTTATCTGTCTTGATAGGATCCATATGTTCATAAGTCCGGATGGAGGCTCAGAAAACCAGTAACCAGGCGGGGGACTCAAATAAAGAGTCACAAGTCCAGGATTTCACAAGAACTGTCCAAAGAAATACAACCTTAAACATCATTAGTAACAAGGTATGATGAGGCCAAGGGTTCCTGCAAACCTGTAAACATCCCAACCCCCTCACCTGTATTATTCTAGAACAAGGATCTTCAGACTTGGATCAATTATGAGAAGTGTAAACACTTCTAACCCGGAGGTACAGTGTTTACAATAACCATAAAAGATCTTCCTCTAATTCACCTCAGATGCTGAAGGTCATAAAAAGGTCATCCAGACTTAGCAGGCTTCCTAGATAGCCCTAGTACTACAGGAAATCCGTAGCACAGAGTTCTCAAGAAGAAACCCATGTCTGAACTGTGTTTCATATTCCCACACCAGACCGAAATGGAATAGGAAAGAATATGAAGCCACTATATCCTATGTGTCACTCAGGTCCCCGGTATAGGACCTTAATCACTTAATGATCCCCCACCTACCAAGGAAATAGCAGATCCAACACATGATAATGGCAGTATGAAATGCATAAAAACTGTAAATGAAAGCAATAAATAAAGCTATACAGAAAGCAATAAATAAATAAGCACAAGTAGCACATAACACCCCTGTAAACACAAATCAAACAAGCTCTAGGAGGAACCCACAAAAAGAACCAGAAGCCCTGGTTGCAATATAAGGTTCCCCAGCAGAGTCGCCAAGCTGTCGCTCCCGAAGATTTGCATCCCGGTACATGCGCGAACGGTCGGCGAAAGGAGAAAATGAAATGAACTGTATAGAGTCGCCAGCTAGGCATTTTTATCCCGAAGGAAAGGTAATGCTGCATAAACCTGGGAAAAGATGGATAAGACGGCTGCGAACACGAGAAACTGAGAAAGGGGGTTGGTTACAACCTGGGAAGGTATTAGCACCCAGATTCTCCGTCGTACTCGACGGGATCCACGCTTAAAAGATTGTGCTTAGAGGGGTAGGTGTAAGTGCTAACTGTGTGCAAAAGCTAGAAAAGAAATATACAAGTGTCAGTGTAAAAGGTGAATGCTCAGGAGCTGAGGCTTAAAAGAGAATGCTGAAAGAGGGGGAAGACACAGAGACTTTTGTTCGATAACAATTAAATTATGCCTACGTATCCTCTCATGCAATGAGGAAGTCAGAACACCGTAGTTCGACTCAAAGAGACTGAAAGATAAATTGACTGTGAACTGCTTGCTTGTCTATGCTCAAGTGTATGACTCGTTTGGCTCGAGTGCTAACTGTCTTGCATTAGACAAAAGAAACAAGTTCTCGTTTATGAGTGAGAGTGATGAGAAAAGAATCTCGAAGGAGACGATATTGTTTGTTTTTTGTGTTTTTAGTCTTTTATTGTTTTTGGGGTTTTGCATAAGTTAATGAGCTTAAGCCTAAATCAAGGGCTTGTAAACTCATTATATCCTCCCTGATTAGGGATAATGAGAATACTTAAGTATGAGATAAGCATCTCATCTTAATTACCATGATGATGTAGGATTAAGATCATTAACCTACTTGTGATTATTTAGATGTTTTTGGGTTTTTGTTTAGTGTTAAGTAATGAGTTTAACCCATAATCAAAGATTAGTGAACTCATTACACCATCCTAATAGAAGGATAATAGATGAGCACACTTAAGCTGAGGAAGATACCTCAACTTAATCTATGATTAGAGATTAAATTCATGACAAAACAAGGCCTTTATTAAAGTGGATTTTAATTAAGGGTTAGATTAAGAAGTGTGTTTTATGGTTTGTAAGACAACTTGAGGGGGACTTGTCCATTAAACACT
This sequence comes from Lathyrus aphaca, assembly GCA_963966055.1. Taxonomy (NCBI): domain Eukaryota; kingdom Viridiplantae; phylum Streptophyta; class Magnoliopsida; order Fabales; family Fabaceae; genus Lathyrus; species Lathyrus aphaca. The sequence goes on along the minus strand of OZ014525.1, from coordinate 361,852,054 downwards.
AGGGTTAGTCCTTCTTAACCATAAAGGAAGAATTAGAACCCTAATGTAAGGCCCAAGTTACAAGTTAATGTCTTAGTAATTATTAAGATGATTTGATTAAGAGGTTTAAACAAATTAAAGGTTTAACACTTAGGATTAAAGTTATACACTCCATCCTAAGAGAAGGATGCAGACATAACCCTAATTCCAAAGTCCTAAATCCTTAAAGGTTTTGTCTCTAATGATGAGATGAGAAGAGAAACACAAAGAAGACTCAAAGGTAAAAAATAAGGGGGACTAATCACAACCCTAATTATTATCATGCTTGGATGTTCCTATGGTTTGTAAGGCTTGAGAAAGATCTTCAAAGAAGTCACCAATGGAAGAAGCAGATGGAAGGAGGAAGAGGCAGAAGAAATAACTTACTTACTTCATTGAAGAAGATAAGTAACTTAAAGAAAGAAAGTGAGAGATGAATACAAGTGAGCAAGCCCACTCAAAGACAATTAAAAATGCAGAAAATATGCATATGAAGAAGATGAAGAGAAATGAGAAGTGAAGGAAAATCCACTTCTCAAATTAACTTACCACCTGAAAATGTTAGCACAAGATGCATAAAGAAAGAAGTGAAATGGAATGATGTATATACAAAGGCAAAGATCAAAACCAGAAGCAAACACATGATTCAAATGATGCTATGACATGATGCAAAGGCATACAAAGTGAAATGAATGTTCATACAAAGATGAGATGCAAATGGAAGCATGCTTTGAAGTTTGAAAGTTCATGAAGTTTAATGAAAGGAAATGAATGCAAATCATGGAAAATGAATGAAGAAATGATTAATCATGATTCTAACATGTCTTAAGATGTCTAAGATGACATATGAGTTCATGAAATTTCATGGCAAGTTCATGTATGGATGCATATGCAAGATGAATGCAAATGAAGATGCAAAATTAGGGTTACATGAAAGGATGAGATGCAAATGATCAAAACAGAAGCAATTCACATGATAATGAGCTCAAACAAACCCTAACCCCATATGATATCACACCCCAAAGGAGAAGGTCTAACTCTTAACCTAAGGAAAGTTATGATTTTTCTAAGTTTGCTAGGGTTTTTAGGTACCTCAAAAGGAAAAATGCAAATCAATTTGAAAATGAAAGATAAATTCATGCCTAAAATATCCTAGATACTACATGCTATATGTAAAACAATGCAAGAAGAATCATCATCAAACTCTTCATGCTTAGGCAGGAAAGATTTTTCAAAGTTAGGGTTCTAAAAAGGGGATTTTATGAACCCTAAATTCAAAGAAAATGTCAAAGTATGATCAAAACCAAAAAGCAATTTGTGTGGAGGGTTTGATAATGTTTCTAAATGTCTTAAGATGCAATGTGAATTTTTTGGTGATTTTTAGAAACCTAAATGATATTTTAATTAATTAATTTCCATTAATTAATTAAAATAAACATTTAAATATTTTAAAAATGCTTTTTAAATGCAAAAAATAAAATAAAAATTGTTTTTGGATGAAGAAAAATATTTGAATCAGAAATGCAAAGTTTGAAATTTTTTGGATGAGTTTTGATATCTTAAATTAAATATGCAAGAAAAATGCAAAGAAAATAAAATAAAAATGAATTTAAGGGAAAGTCAGCGCATCTAATGGTTGAGGTTTAAAACAAAATGGAGGGAATCGATTGGCGCCAGATCCTATGGTCCAGATTCAAACTGGCTAAACCTATTAATTAACATAAATAATCCTAATTAATGCTAAGTGGATTAATCCTGGCCATCGAACTCACGTGGGAAACTGAAATCAAGGGTCAGAATTCAAACTTACGCTAATCACACTGCTAACCCTAATTAGGGCAAATGAGTTTCAGACGACCGGAACAGTGGTTCCGGTCGTCTTCTCCGACGACACCAAACTACAATCTTCTTCCCTAGGCCATTTTAAGAGCTCTAAAGCTCCAAATCAGATCCCCAACTCACCCCAAGCAAGAATCAACCCTTAAAATCAATTTATTTTGCATCAATCATGAGAATCAAACAAGAACATGTTTCACGGGCAAAGTTTCAGAAGCTAAATACACGCTTGTTTTCAACTCATTTTCAAAACAAATTATATCCTGATGATCAGCATAATATGTAGAACAAACTAGGAACTTAAAATCATGCTTCTGGAAAAAAGTTTGAAGATGGATACCTGAGCTGGAGCTTTCACTTTTGCAGCTTTCTGACCTCTTCTCCTGTGCAAATCCACCCCAATGTACTCCTTGATGATGTTGAGAAGCTTTGCAAGAGTTTATATGGCTTGGTTTGAGAGATAGCAACTCAGCTGGTCCAAAATCGTGTTTATGTTTGGCTGACTTTTAGGACTTGGCAATGGGTGGTTTATGATCCTTGAGTCATTTTGAGATGAATGGTGGAAAAATATTTTAGGTTTGATGCTTGTGCAGTGTGTTTCGAAGAGATGAAGGTTGAGGGTGATTTTGTGAAACTTGGCTTGTGTATGGTTCTGAGCTCCAAGATTATGTGAAATGGCTTGCTTTTGGTCCACATAACAAGTCTCTATTGGCCAGAGAGTGGGTGGTGGCATGTGGTGATTGGTATGGTCAAGTTGCAAAAAAGTCAATTTGTGTGTACTTGAGGTATGGGCCATGGCAGGAGTTGTTCAAGGGCATTTATGGCCTCAGCTTGGATCAAGGAGAGCCATGGAATTGAAATTATGCAGTTGGATGGCTTGGAGGGAAAGATTTCATAGGTTTTGCAAGATTTTGTATTTTTGCCCCCTTTGAATTATCTTGTGATGCAAGGCATGAAAACAAGTGATTCCTTGCAACATTGTCAGTAAAATAATTCATCAAAACCTGCCACCAAGCACTACCTCACTGCCACATACTTATTCTTCCGCTAAATCATCATAGTAATACTATCTAAATTACTTACCATGGTTCTAATTCAATTAATTAAGTCTCTGTTAATTTGTTACTTAATTTAATTAAAGTTACTGTGATGATTTATTATTCAGTCCAATCAAATTATGTCTCTGGAAATTATCTCTGAGTTTAGTTATGAAGGATATAGAACAAATCATCGTCACACTTGTGGCCAGTGACAGTCGTCCTTGGGAAGTGACAGGCGTCACACATCCTAGACGGACGTTAGGAAAATAGGACGGTCGTCCCACAGTCCAAAATATGTGCTTCTCTCATTCTTCCTCTGTCTCTGTAATTCCTTCACAATTTCATTCTTAGACTAATTACCAATCAACCCAGTACACAATTCAACAACACAACATATTCATACACAAACAACACTTAATAATCAATTTACGATTAATTCGACAACATAAATCAATTCTTCTTATTCAACCAAAACAACACAACAACTGACAAAAACAATCTATACATCCAATCCCACATGTTTTCATCATATAATCTCGATTATAGAGTTAGAACCCCACCCTTAATTTGGATTGAAGGCGACTCTAATACTTTGATTGGAACCCTAGCTTTTCCTCTCCTAAGCAACTTCACGTAACCTCTTTCTCAACTTCTTGTTTCTCCCTTATTCCACTAACAACCTATTTCCTATAATTCTAATTAACTTATGGTTTTAATTTAATCTTAATAATTCCCATTGGGCCTAAATCATACACCTCCCACAATTACTACGTATAATCCCAAACAAGCCCACTTAGCAAGAATAGTATAATTCTACTATTAAACCCACAACTTAATCAACTCCAACTAACAATGACACAACTTAAATCAACTTAATCAACTTAATCAACTTAATTCAAATCAACATAATACAACGATATTTAATTAAATAATTAATTAAATAAATAGGGTGTTACACTATCAATATTTATAGTTTTTTCAATAGATTCTCCATCCTCAGCACTAATGTCATCAATAACAGTGGTCTCACATGTTGCTTAATCAACTATTCCAGTTGACAAGTCTTTTAGTCCCTATCACAATAAACAATATAGTTTTAACATATGTACCAAAGTACACTAATACTAGTATTAAAATTTTTCTCCTTTTACCTCCAACCACCGATAATTATTCGACTAATGATAGATGTTGAAGGACGTAATGGTCAACTTTTCCAAGCTTCCCTTTTGTTTTCACTTCATTCCCTACACAAAGAAATACAAAATTATTATCACAAGTGACAACAAATTATATATTTCTTTCAAGTCATATTTTAATATCATTAATTTTTATCTAATCTTTTTACCAAATATGGGAGAATATAAATTACTATGTACTTTATACTGATCTTTTGTATATTAATGTGAAAATGACAAACCTCATGGATCATTTCTTGCTACAACAGAAGTAGCATAAAATAATGTTACAATAATAAAAAATGCCTTTTTCATGATTGAGAAAATCAACAAAAGTGGTCTAGAAGTGAAAGCTAAATAGGGAAGCTTGAGTTACAATTATCACAAGCATCTAATATTTATACTATTAGCTACTATATAGAATAATTAATGATATTTGAGTGACTTATAACTGTATTATTTCCAAGATTATTGGTGGCTAATAATTATGTTTGTTTTTGTGGTTGAGTTAGTTGTTTGTTATGATTCAATTAAATGAGCCTCTATAGTTGGATGGTAGGATTAATTAGTTAGGGAAAGTTCAAATATTGTTGTATTCATTATAAAATATGTCTTATGTTAATAAACTTAAGTTGTAAAGATATACTGATAGACTATGAGTGTCAATTGCCTGCACCAAAACAATCTACACTTACAAAGCAATACATGTTAGTGGATCACACATAAAGATTACTAGGAATCAAATTAAATTGTTAATAGATACACACATCTCTACAACTAACCAGAGTCATATAACCGAATGAGTAAATAGTACATAAAGTGCACTGAAGCAAATTCAATAATGCAATTAACTACCATTTCATTTAGTAGTGTAAAGGCCATACTTATAAATACATCGCTTGCTACCGTGGTCTAATGGCCAAATTGTTGAATATGTGGTTGTTTATGAATTCTGTACAAATTCTCGCGTACCAAATACGTTAAAGTACCGTGTTTTGGTACTTGTGAATTGGTTCGTGGTTCGCTGATAAATAGGCGAATTATGTGACTATGTCCTCAACCATTCAATGGTAACAACAAATTTTTGAAGAAAAAATTAATTATAACCATTCTCAAGACTTATAAGGACATTGAAAAGGTAGTGGAAAATTTTCCATTTTAGAGTAAATTAGACAAAATATTAATGATGTTCAAATATAGATACTTGATATTGTATCAATTTGCTAACAAGTCATAATCTGAATCAACTCTAACCTGCATCACCCAAAAAAAGTAACAAAAAGGAAAAACAAGTATAGTGAGTAATTGAAACAACATATATAATTACATAAGTACTTGCATTCTTATAAGTACGGTAGCACATACACCTCTGTATCGTGTTAGTATCATCCGAAAACACTAGTGATTACATTTAATTTATTCGACGGTGTTTCCGGTCTCATAAATCTTGATAGAAGTAAATTAAACAAGTACCAGATTGATTTTCACAAACTTGCATTGATTTTCACAAAACCCTCGCCCGGAAACACCGATTAGTGACTAAAATAGTTGACAAAACCGAAACTGATGAGAGAAGAAAGCAACCAAGAGCCTCCGACGGTGACGATCTAGAAAGAATTGAAAACTACAGGTTAGAGATTGAGAAAGCTTGAAAGAAAGGGAAAGAATCATAAACGATAGAGAGAAAAATATGTACAAGTAAAAACCTCGTGATTGAGAAAGTTTGGGAGAGACGGGATCGAAAATTAGAATGAAGCGTAAATTAGAGAATGAAAAGAAAATTGAAATTTAAAGAAAAATATTCTTACGAAAAGTAAGAATACAGTGTGTAAAAAAAATTACATGCAATTGATTTTATGTGGTCTCATTTTAATCTTTATTATATAAAATGGAGTAACATATGCAGCTCCTTTACAAACCCTAATTCCCCAATTTTTCTCATGCATTTAATAAATAGCTTATTTGAATTTATTTAATTTGTTGCTATGCCTAAATAATAAAATAAATATTTCTCAGTCTTTATTCTATTTTCTATTGCTTACAATTGTTTCTTATAAAAAAATTACTTTTATATTCTTATATATAAAAGTAATTTTTTTGAGTATTTAAATCAATTTGTATTCTTATATATAAAATAATTTCTTGAATATTTTGTCTAATTAAATTACTTTAAATAAATTTAGTCTAATTAATTTATTTCATATAAGAATTAAATCTTCAACAATTTATATATATATATATATATATATATATATATATATATATATATATATATATATATATATATATATATATATATATATATATATATATATATATATATATATATATATATATATACTTTTTTTATGACGATAATTTTATATTTTATATTGATTTTAGTCAGTTTTTATTTTTTGAAATATTTTATTTACTCAAGATTATACATAATCATTTGAAACTGTTAGATTAAAATTGTTCATATCTTTATTATATAAAATGGAGTAACATATGCAGCTCCTTTACAAACCCTTATTCTTTCCCTTTTCTCATGCATTTAATGAATGACTGGTTTGGATTTATTTATTCCTATGCCTCAATAATAAAATAAATATCTCTCCGTTTTCATTCTATTTTCTATTGCTTACAATATTTTTTTATAAAAAAATTACTTTTGTATTCTTATATATAAAAGTAATTTTTTTAGTATTTAAATCAAATTATCTTTAAAATATTTAAATCAATTTGTATTCTTATATATAAAAGTAATTTTTTGAATATTTTATCTAATTAAATTACTTAAAATAAATTTAGTCTAATTAATTTATTTCATATAAGAATTAAATCTTCAATAATTTTATACACACACACACACACACACACACACACACACACACATATATATATATATATATATATATATATATATATATATATATATATGATGGTAATTTTATATTTTATATTGATTTTAGTCAGTTTTATTTTTTGAAATATTTTATTTACTTGAGACTACATAATCATTTGAAACAGTTAGATTAAAATTGTTCATATATTTTAAAAATTAATGCTAGAAATTAAAATAACACCTATGTAAAGAAAACATAACAAAATGAAACACAGAAAACAAAAGTATACTAAGAAAATATCACAAACACGTAATTGATAAGTATACTAAGAAAATATCACAAACACGTAATTGATAGCACATTCATATAACATATAACAGACAATTCTAGTTTTCTATTAGATCCACCTAACATCAACAAAACACCAAAAATCTCTCATATTTCCATAACTTAATTAGAAAAGTATAATAATTTCCACATTATCACATACAACAACCAAAAAAACTAAACTTTGAAAAGAAATTCACCCACCCATTTCACTTTTTTTTCCCAAATTTCCAAAACCTACACAAAAAAGGTTACATAATATTCACAAATGAGAGAAGTCAATGTAGTTAGGAAAGAAGTTACACGTGGTAGGAAAGAACTTGAGGTTTTGTCCTCCAGTGATAAAGCTATGGCAAATAGAAAAGGTACTTTTTCACGTGATTTTGATCTCAGTGAGCCTAAAAGAATTTCAAAATTTAAGAAATTGAAGGAGATTAATAGGCCTTATGGAAGCTCGAAGATTAGGCCCAAGAAAGAGAAAGTAAAGAGAATTCTTGTATCAGTTTCAGTGGATACGAGGGATACGATAGAGGATTTCAATCTATCTTCAAAACAGTTTCGTGGGATGAACTTAGATAGAACTTCTAAAGGTCAGGTGAGTAACTCTTTAGGGGAGAATTCTTTGGGTCATTTAGCGGGTGATGTCCTCTGTTGTGAGTCTATTTTAGAAGGAGATATAAGGAGATGTAACTTAAAATGTGTGGAGGATTTAGAGTCAAATGTGGGAGCAAAGGTATGGAAGGTAATTTCAAAATTGGGAGTGAGAGCTAAAGAGGGTTTCAAGGATTATTCCTCTCATTTAGCTGAACTAGAAGCTAAAGATAGAGATATTGCATCCGGAAGGAAGGCGCTTACAATTAGGTCAAGATGATAATTGGATATCTTAACATACGAGGGAGCGACAATTTCTCGGGAAAAAAAAGAAGAGAATTAGCTGGGTTATTCATAAAGGTTTGACACATTTTTTTCATTCAAGAAACAAAATTGTAGGAGGTGAAGGACATTCATGTGAAGAGTTTCTATAAGCATAGTGAAGTTGGTGGGTCTAGCTGTGATTCTACTGGCTTTTCATGGGGGTTAATTACATTGTGGAATTCGGAATCAGTGGTGCCTATTCTATCTTTTAGGGGATCTAGTTTTCTTGGAGTGAAGATTTTGTGGAAAGATGAAATTTATTTTGTAGTGAATGTGTATCCAGGTTGCTCTTTGGAGGAAAAACGCAAACTATGGAAGGAGTTGATCAAAATTAAGATAGATTGGTCAGAGGGTATATGGATTATTGCAGGGGATTTCGACGCGACTTTGGTCTGTTCAGAGAGGAAGGGGACTTCCAGAGATTCAAGGAGAATAGAAAACATGGAGTTTGCTGGCTTTATAGAGGAGGCAGGTTTATATGATCTACCTTTCTCAGGAAATAAGTTTACTTGGTTCAGTGGCGACGAAAAATCGATGAGCAGACTCGATCGTTTCTTGGTGGATTCAAATTTCTTGGTTAGATAGGGCTGGTTGGATCAAAAGATTGGTATGCGAGATGTCTCAGACCACTGTCCAATTTGGTTGAAAATGGTCGAAAGGAATTGGGGTCCTAAGCCTTTTAAGTCGAACAACGAGTGGTTTCATAATCCTTCGTTTATCAAATTTGTCGAGGAAAATTGGAACAGTTATGTTGTGACGGGGAGAGCAAACTTCGTTATCAAAGAAAAGTTGAGGAGAGTTAGAGGAGATATAAGAGTTTGGAACAAAGAGGTTTTTGGGGTGTTAGACATTAACGTAATGGATGGAGTGAAAGGTATCAATGATGCAGATTAAGCTTTAGGTGTGGCAGCAGAATCTGAAGTTCTGAATTTGGTGTCTAACAGAACGGAGCCTGTAGGAAAATGTGGAAAAATCTACAATTGAGAGACAATTTGTTACTGCAGAAATCGATGGTGAAATGGAGGAAAGAGGGCGACACCAATTCCAAATATTTTCATAACAATATTAGAGGAAGAGAAAAGATGAAATTTATAGGATCTATTCCTTCTCCCAACGGTCTGATTGAATCTGTAGCTGGAGTTAAGGGTGCAGTTGTTGAGTCTTTCATATCAAAATTTTCAGAGTCAGAATTGGTGAGATCGATTTTGGACGACATTCAGTTTAATCGCCTATCGGAGTTGTAAGCGCAATCTCTTGAGGAGCATTTTACAGAGAATGAAATTAGGCATGCAATATGGAATTGGGACGGAGACAAGAGCCCGGGTTCGAACGATTTCAATTTTGTCTTCGTGAGAAAATGCTGGAATTTCTTAAAAGGTGATATCTGTACTTTTATTTTTGATTTTCACTCAAGAGGTTTTTTACCTAAGGCGATCAAATCGACCTTTTTGGTGTTAATCCCGAAATCAAAAAATTCAATTGATTTAGGGGGTTATAGACCAATTTGTTTAGTGGTTTGCTTGTACAAAATTATTGCGAAATTTGGCGGCTAGAATGAAGAAGGTGATCGGAGGGTTAATCTCTTACAACCAAAATGCCTTTATTCCAGGTAGATCTCTTTTGGATGGAGTATTGGTAGCAAATTAAGTGGTTGATTTAGCGCAAAAGTCGAAGAAGGAGGGTATTTTATTTAAGGTCGATTTCGAAAAGGCTTATTGTAATACCTCAAAATTTTCCCTCTCATTTTCTTAACATTTTGCATAGCATTTGGCATAAACAAATTCATGAAACAATAAAAAACATTGCATCATGGCTGAGGCATAGGTATGCGATCATTGATTGGAGCAATTGAAGGCTATGCAAAGACGACCAAGGTCCATAAGACTTCTCAATATTGTGCAAGAGGGTTCACCATATCCCACGAGTATTCATTTGAAGCCACCAGTCCCAGAAGGAAGGGTATTGATCAAAGAAGTCAACTAGATTGAGAGAAAGGTCAACTTTTGAATTCTTGAGGTCAAGGCCATGAATTATGGTTACAAGGGTCTTAGGGACCAAGTTTGATCAAGAAGGGATGGAGAAATCAAAGGAAAAAATAAATTTTTTGGGACTATGTATCGATGCATACAAGGGATGTATCGATGCATGTTGGATTTCATTTGCTGGAAATAGTCAAGAAACATCAGTATGCGTCGATGCGTACAGTCTATGTATCGATACATATCAGTTAAAAAACTGACATGCATCGACTCATACGATACATGTATCGATGCATAGTGGATTTTCCTTGATGAAAATTGCCAATGCTTCAGTATGCATCGACGCATACAGCCATATATCGATACATATCAGTAAAAAAATCAACATGTGTCAATTCATCTGTGTTATATATCCATACATGAGGCTGTTTTTCTGCTAAGAACTTATGAACAATGACAATTCACTTCATGGATTGCATCTATGATGGAACCATGCAAACACAACTCGAAGAAGCTTTGTATGCCTCAGTTTGGAGTTGTTTCAAGGACTTGAAAGGGGCTTTATTCTCACCATAATAGTCCTAAACTTCACAGCATGAGATCACACCTTAAAGTTGCATAACTGAATTTTCCAATCCACCTTCATTGCACCTTACACCTCAGGTTAGAATTGACCATGGTTCTAATTGTTAACCATGAGGGTTAACAGTTAACCTGAGATATATAAAGCTTTCTCCAACTGAATTTTCAAGACACTTCATTATAACCAAAATTTCATCACAAATTTCATCCATTTTTCTCTGATTTTCATTCTGATTTTGGAAGCTACATTGCACTTCATCTTCATCAATTCAGTCCCAATCTTCATCAATTCAGTCCCAATCTTCATTTGTTCGTCATCATCATCAAGAGCTTCATTTCCATGGCAGAATTTCATTGAATCATCCACTCTATACCAATGCAATTTTCTGCATTTTGCTTCCATCTACTTTGATCTTCATCTACAGCACCACAATCTTCATCAAGTCATCACCAACATCATGATTTGTAGACTCTCCATGGATCTAATGGATTAAAAAGATCAAGACTCCATCTCTAAAAATTGTCTGCATATTCATCAATTGCTCAAGATTCTTCATCAACAAAGTGTTTATTTCACTCCATAACACCATTGATCACCCTCCCCCTGAGCACAACCACACATTGTACAAATCCACCTTGAATTTTACAGCCATAGATAACCATGTTCTTTAAGAATAATCCAATCAATCCTGGAATGATCACATTCCTCAACAGAGACATACAAAATCTCTTAACACTTTGGTTGGCTAAGATGTCATCCACACTTGTATGACATCAATCACATTCTCCATACCAATAATTCTTAGCTTGCTTGCTGACACACTTCTTTCCAGAGACACTTGCAACAGCAGAAACTACCATCCCTTTTTGGAATAAGACTACCATGAACCAATGAATAAATAAATATATCAACCCAAGTCATCCTTCAGAGGTAACCAAATGATGTTCCATCATCAAATAGGACATCAATCTTTATATACTCTGAACCTGACATATCATTCACAGCTTAAGAAAACATTCCTTCATCAAGCAAAAATCAACACTAGATTCTCCATTGCACCTCCTCCAAGAGCTGACACCAATCTTTATTTGAAACTTTGACCTGTAGCTTTTTATTCTACTTCATTAGATAAAGGAACCTCTTTTGAATGTAATCTTGAGCATCAACCTCTATGTCATAATCCTATGTCAACTTCCAAAGTTAAAAAATGCCTAATATGATGATATAACATCTTATTGACCATTAGTCCCACTTTTTGAATTAAATCATTCATCTTGATTCCAGTTGCATAGTGATCCAAACACCTCTATATGCAAGGAATCCCTAATATTTCACAAAAGATCATGATTGCAGAGGATCCCCTTTCAGGAGAAGATTATTGACCATCAGCAAAAACACCTTCTGAAGGCAACACACCCTGAGAAAAATAAACTCTCACACATCTTTTGAATCATATTGTTTAGACATCTTGTTTGACATTATAGAATCTTCAATCATCTAACGAGGAGATTCCCTCTAGTAGATACTAGAACAAGGTGAATTTTGCTCCATCTTAGACCCCCATTCTATTATTTTAAAGCACCAGTCTCCAAAGCAAAGAACTTATCAGTTCCAAACATGTGATGACATACATGACTTGGATCCATACTTGAGTAGGACATTCCTTGGTCCTGTACAAATATCTAAAACGTCCTATAGAAGTAATCAAGCAGGGTTCCTTCTAGAACCATGATTCTATGAACTACCAACAAAAACTTGAGCTTCTAGATCAAAGTCCTTTTTACTCCATCTAGAATTCTTGCGATCCCATGTTAACCAAGTCAAATAAGACTCTAAAAACAATAAGGAGATATCAAGCGCTTGATCATTCTTTTTGAGATTGATCCACTACAAGCTTCGTAAGGATTGAGATTGACTTATAGTCATCCTTAAGCTAACTCCTCCCAAGATGATATAGAGTCAGGATACTCATCACCTTCTGAGATAACACCTTGAAGGAATTCATAACCTTAAGAGAACAAGAGTCCCATGTTCTTATGGACTTGATTATGATATCAAGTTTGAGTAAACAACCTTCATCCTATGTATGAGAGACATTAACCAATATTCAACTACAGTTATCCATCACCATAAGCAAGATAACAATGATCTAGATTCTTTTGATCTGAAGAATCTTAAAGATCTTTGAGAAAATGTCCTAGACATTTTTTACTTTGACCTTCATATAGAGTCTGGTTGATCTTAAATCCTCCACATGCTAAAACTGGAACTTAGTTTTTGCACTCCTATGTGCTTAGATCATAAATAAACTGGTCCAAGTAATATTCAAGAAGTTGGTGATGACAACTTTTTCTTTCAAAATCATCCACAATTTAGACAAGTTTTTATGATATAAACTTTTTCAGATAGATCATAAGCATATCAAGTCCATTCTTATGGAAACCCTCAGCACAAGTGTTTGGTATGCTACAACACTCCTTTGTCCTAGAAGCTCACTCCTTGGAACAACATCATTCTTCCTACCTTCATCATCACCCCATACTCATTGTAATACCCATATACAAAAGACATACATATAGCATATTTTTCATATATAATATTAATAATTTGGTACTGAAATACAAATAAGTTCTTAGAAACACATTGTATAAATAAAGCCACTACAACATAAGGTATTAAACAAGGCTATAAAATAGTACAAGATGTTCAACTACAAAAAGATCTAAGAACTAGATGAAGATCTCAAAAATCCACAGCGGAAGACTAACCCATCAACTAGTAAGGATAATTAAGTCGCCTTATCCTTACCCTTAGCGGAACCTGAAGTACTTGAAATAACAACATCAACATGGGGTGAGATAAAACGTTTCAGTTGATTCCCTATCTTAGAGTTCTCTCGGCTCTAAGGGTCAAGCATAACAATTCTACGAATACAAAGGTTCCTCTAAAAAATAACCAAGTCGAAATGGAACAGCCTAGCAATACATCATACAAGACTTCCCGTGGGACTCAATGTAATACCCACCTCAAGCTAACTCTCACTTCCCGTGGGACTCAATGTAATACCCACCTCAAGCTAACTCTCGCTTCCCGTGGGACTCAATGTAATACACACCTCAAGCTAACTCTCGCTTCCCGTGGGACTCAATGTAATACCCACCTCAAGCTAACTCTCACTTCCCGTGGGACTCAATGTGATACCCACCTCAAGCTAACAAAGGGAAACACAATCAAGCGCGATCCTCAATTCTTATTAGTCTACAAACTCCTAGGTTTCTCACAAGTCTCACCATTCCTTATCTTTAACTCACAATTCCATAATTACGTTTCGTTACCTTTTAATCGAATAGTTAGGTAAAAGTCGAGTGGAACTAACATTTATTGATCTCAAAATATAGATTTCATCATTAGCTTCGAAACGATATGTGGAACGCTAAAAACGGATACCCGGATCATAAGTTACGAATTAAAAACCAAGGTTGGAACCTATAGGTCTCGCTGAGCGAAAATCGCCCTGGAACTTTCGCTGAGCGAGGTATGCTCGCTGAGCGAGCTACACCAGTTCAAGAAGTTCCAGCCTTATGGGAAAACACTTCTCCCACACTAAATCTCTCCCAAACATCAACCATTGCAGAAAAACATAATCAAACGTGTTCATAAACATCATATGAGTATTTTAGTTAAGTTTTAATCGAGTTTTAACCGTTAAACTTCCGATTTTTCTTAGATTTTCCAATTTAGCCCTAACCACAAAATCTCTAAAACTCAACCAAAATCAAAAATAAAAGTTTCTAACTAAGAACCCACCTCAAGAGATGAAGATTGGCAGAAATATTGAGTGTATTCGACGGACGGATGATCGAGAATGAGGAATTGAAGCTTTTGGGGTTTTCTCTCTTCTTCTTCTCTTCTCCTCTCCTTTTCTTCTTTTCTTCTTACCAACTTCCTCCTCCTCTCATATTCTCTCTCTCTCTATATATACAAATATAAAACTTATATTTTTACCAATGGGTAAAAAATTAGAGAGTATCCAAAAATGTCTCTTAATCCGATATTTTATAAAACCTCTGAGTCAGCTAATTTCAATTAATAAAATAATATCCCGTTGATTACTCTATTTGGTTCCATTACATTTTCTTAGAGTATTCCGGAATAATATTATTACCAATTAATATTGTTCAAAGCTTTAGATCAAATACGGGGTATTACATCCTCCATCCCTTAAATAAAATTCGTCCACGAATTTAAAGGATTACCTGAACAGGTGAGGATATGATTCCTGCATTTCAGATTCCAACTCCCATGTAGTATTTCCCGGATGCGTCTCATCCCATTGCACCTTAACAAGTGTTATCTCTTTATTCCTTAACACTTTGGTTTCTCTCCCAACAATACGGCTCGGTTGGGGCTCGAAGGTCAAATCCGCTTCTATCTCGATAGAATCCGGCAGAATAGGCTGAAGAGGATCAGGAACGAACCTACAACGTTGGGATACATGAAAAACATCATGCATTTCGGATAGAGATGGCGGCAAGGCTAAACGGTAAGCAACTTCACCAATCTTTTATAGAATCTGATACGGTCCTACGTATCTCGGGCTTAACTTACGCGACTTAAACGGTCCTTTCAACCTCAACCTCGGAGTGACTTTCAAGTATACATGATCACCTTCAACAAATTCCAAAGGTCTCCTTCGATTGTCAGCATAGCTCTTCTGACGATCTTGGGCTTGCTTAATCTTTTCTCAGATCATATGAATCCTTTCCGTAGTCTCTTGAATAATTTTCGGTCCTAAGATCCTATGTTCACCCACTTCTGACCAACACAGTAGTGTTCTACACCTTCTTCCGTACAAAGCCTCATACGGAGCCATACCGATGCTTGCATGGTAACTATTGTTGTACAAAAATTCGATCAAAGGCAAAAGTTCTTTCCAATTTCCTCTACTCTCTAAAACACATGCTCTCAACATATCCTCCATCGTTTGAATCGTACGTTTCGTCTGACCATCTGTTTGAGGATGATTAGAAGTACTCAAACACAAATTCATACCCATGGCTTGTTGGAATACCTTCCAAAATCTCGAAGTGAACTTCGGATCTCTATCCGATACAATATTGAACGAGACACCGTGCAATCTCACAATTTTAGCAATAAACAACCTTGCAAGCTGACTTGTCTTATATGCAATCTTCACGGCTAAGAAGTGCGCAGATTTCGTTAGTCGATCCACAATCACCCAAACAGAGTCATAGCCACCCTGAGTACTCAGTAAACCTACTGCAAAGTCCATAAAGATACTATCCCATTTCCAATTTGCGATGTCCAAAGGTTGTAACAATCCACCTGGCCTTTGGTGCTCAATCTTCACTTGCTGACACACCGCACATTCTGACACAAATACCGCAACGTCCTTTTTCATCCCGGACCACCAATACTCCCTCTTCAAATCTTGATACATCTTCGAAGAACCCGGATGTATCGTAAAAGAACCATTATGTGCTTCTTCCAAAATCCTTCTCTTTAACACATCATCATCATGAATGCAAATTCTTTGATTAAATAAGATGATCCCATCTAGTGCTCTCACGAAACCCGGTTGGAATAACAGTCCTTGCAACTTCTCATCCAAAACTTACGCTTGTTGAATATCATTACTCAAGGTAGAATAATATTCAAGTTTCCCATGATTACACCATTCGGAGTCCAAACAAACTGAAGATTAAGATCCCGAAACTTTTCTAACAATGCATACTCCAATACCATCAATTCGGCACTATGAATCACTTTTCTACTTAAGGAATCTACCCCTTTGTTCGCTTTTTCGGGGTGATACTTCAACTCAATATCATAATCCTTCAAATACTCCATCCATCTCCCATGTCTCGTATTCAGTTCCTTTTGATCAAAGAGGTACTTCAAACTCTTATGATCACTAAACATCTCAAAACGCACACCATACAAATAGTGCCGCCACACTTTCAAGGTAAACACCACGGCCGCTAATTCCAAATCATGCGTAGGATAATTCTTCTCATGAACTCTCAACTATCTGGAAGCATACGCCACCACCTGAACTTCTTGCATGAGAACACCTCCTAAACCAATCTTTGAAGCATCGCAAAACACTTCATAAGATTTGTTAGGATCGGGAATAATCAAAACTAGAGCAGTTGTCAATTTCTCCTTCAACCACACAAAACTTTTCTCACAACTGGAATCCCATTCATAAGAGAAGTCCTTCCTAGTGAGCTTAGTTAGCGGTAATGCCATCTGAGAAAAACCTTTAATAAACCTTCTGTAGTAACCTTCCAAACCTAGGAAGCTTCTCACTTCGGTAACATTCTTCGGTCTCTTCCAATTAATTACAACTTCTATCTTGGACGGGTCTACAACTACACCTCCCTGTGATATAACATGTCCAAGGAACTTGACCTCTGACATCCAGAACTCACACTTACTAAACTTAGCAAAAAGTTGCTTTTCCTGCAGTATCGATAAGACAATCCTTAGATGTTCTCCGTGCTCTTGCGGAGTACGAGAATATATAAGAATGTCATCGATAAATATCACCACAAATTTATCCAAATAATTCTGAAATATCAGGTTCATGTAGTCCATAAAAATAGCTGGAGCATTCATCACACTGAAAGGCATCACTAAGAATTCGTAATGACTGTAACGGGTTCTGAACACAGTCTTCGGAACATCAGAACTCTTCACACGAATCTGGTGATAGCTCGATCTCAGATCCATCTTCGAGAATACACAGGATCCTTTCGATTCATCTAGAAGGTCGTCTATCCTTGGTAAGGGGTATTTATTCTTGATTGTGACCTTGTTCAACTTACGATAATTGATACACAACCACATACCACCATCTTTGTACTTTACCAATAACACAGGAGCTCCCCACGGTGAAACACTAGGCCTTACAAAATGCTTTGCCATCAAATCCTCCAATTGATCTTTCAACTCCTTCAACTCGAGCAAAGGCATCTGATAAGGGGAAACGGACATAGGAGCCGTTCCCGGTATCAGGTCGACTGAGAACTCAAATTCCCTCACCGGAGGTAAGGAAGTGACATCTTCAGGAAAAAAATTAGGAAATTCACAAACTATCGGAATGTTCAAAACTTGCTGGTCATTACTCTCCTCATTAGTAAGGACAAGCAAGACATATTTCTCTTGTTCAAACAAAAAATTTACCATTCCAACTGAAATTCTGTGATCAGGTATGAGATATCCTAAGAGATGTCCCAACACTTGACAGATTTAACCAAAACTTAAATAGCAAGAAAAGTAAACAACACAGAAGTTTGTTAACCCAGTTCAGTGTATAATCACACTTACATCTGGAGGCTACCAAGCCAGGAGGAAATCCACTATAAGTAATATTAATTCTAGACTTAAACCACCCTGTTTAATCTATCACTTAATCACTACCCAATGCAATTTCTACCTAAGACACAACTTAGATAAGAGTACCCTACTCACTCCCCCTCAATCACACAGTGATCAAGTTTACAAGTTTAATAAAATTGAAGTCATACTTCAAACAAAAACAGCTTGATCTTACTTCACAGTTTCAATCAAGTCACAAAATGCACTTATGCTTAAAAGCTCATCAAGTGGTACAATTAAAAACAACCTGCTATTAAAAACACTAGACACCCTATTTGGTCTTCTGAAATTCGTACTCAATTCTATGAGTTTCTGTTGTTTAAATAGGTATCTGTAATTTGGGCTTTCTGTAGAATGATCCAGCCCTAATGCGCATGCAGCTTCCACCTTGAATTTAGGGTTTGTTACTTCCTAGATTCTAGGTGATTTAGGTCTTCTGTTTTAATCTGAATCCTCAATATAAAACTCCATACAGATGCGCCTTGTTCTGTTTTTATCCATCATTAATTAATTCCAGATAACTCTCCTTAAATATCTCTGATCAGTTAGTCAATAATTAATTATGGTAGCAGGTTTGAGATGTCTCAACATCTGTTGGGACATCCTGAAAAACTGAACTTAAGTCATTTACACAATGTCCCAACATCTTGTGAGACATCCTGAAATAAGTTCATATACTCTGTTTGCTAATGTCCCAACATTTGATAGGACATTCTGAACTGAATTCAATATTCCTTGTTGGTCAAAAATTCTGCCAATTCAAGACATCTACAAACTCCCCCTTTGGCTAATTTTTGGCTAACATCTTTTCTGGTTTTCAGAGTGCAGCAAAAGTTCTTTTTATCAGAGTATAGCATTACTTTTCTGTTGATTCTTATTTGAGATTACTCCCCCTCAAACATATATATATCCAGTCTTGTTGCAACAGAAATATTTATCAAAACACACTTATTCAGTTCAGACATAAGCAAACAGATTTTTCATTTATAATTAAACAGCAGTACAATTTGTTGTTGTTGTTCTCCCCCTTGTTAGACACAAATTATGGGGCCAAAGACACTAATCCAGAAATACAATGCTGTCATTACAATTTTCCTCACATACAAAGATCACTCAGATTCATCACTCTCAGTTTCTTCCTCAACTTCAGTTTCTTCTTCAGAGGCAGTTTCTTCATCAGAGGCAGCTTTCTGATCTCCTTCATTCTCAAGCCTTTGAATGATTTCTTCAAGCTTCTGCTTTCTGGTTTCAAGCTCCTTGCAAGTGCTCTTGAGTTCAGCAATTAATGCCTTCTTGGAGATTGGAGTCTTAGCAGATGAAGGACCTGCAGATGTCCCAGAAGGTGCTTCAACATCTACAGCATGATGACTGAGGAATAATTTGTAGTGAAAAGCCAGAGGGCTTTCTCTTTTGCAGGCTGTATCCTTGTCAGTAAGAATTCCAGGGTATTGATTGAGTACTATACCACACAGCAATGAGGGAAAAGCTATTGGTAGCTTGGTTGCAGAAGAGCTGGCATGCTTCAAGGTCTGATCAAAAATGTAAGCACCATAGTCCAGCTTGGTCTGAGTTCCCACAGCATAGATAAACCTGGCTAAGCCAGTGGAGATTGAAGATGTGTGGTTGGTAGGCACCCAGTTAGCTGTACCAATCCTGTTCAGCATGGCATATTTTCTTGTAAGCATGCTCACTGAGAGCTTTCCCTTCACAGGCCATGCCTTGACCTGGTTTGCAGTGATAACCTTGCAGACTTGGTTATCTGTCTTACCTAGCTCATTTGGTCCATCTGTTTCTCTTCCTAGGTACTGATTGATGATTTGAGGAGAAAACTCTACACACTTACCTCTAACAAAAACTTTTCTAAACTCAGAGGACTTACCATTGGAGCAATCCTCCTGAAGATTAACAATGAACTCTTTGACAAGAAGTTCATAGCAGGGAGAGAGATCTGAGACTATTTTGAATAGTCCTGCAGCAGAGATGAGGTCAATCAGTTCAGTGCACTCAAGTGCATTGCTGCTCAGTTCTCTTTCAAGGGCAACCCTTCTTTGGTACACAAACTTCCATCTGTTGACACTAGAGACATGATGGAATGATATGTTGTCCAAGGGGGCCTCTGGAACAGTAGATGAAGCCCTAGATGGTGCTGGTTTCTTTTTGGGAGGAGATGTTGGGACATCTGATTCAACATCTGAGTCTGATGGGGTGACAACTTTTCTTTTCTGAGTTTGGACTTTACTCCATTGTTTTGTTGGGCCAAAGGCAGCTTTAGCTTTTCCTTTCTTTGGGGAAGCTTTCTTCTTCTCAGGAATTTCAGCTTCAGCTTGCATCTTTCCTTTTCTGGACCTGAGCCTTTTGGCTATGCTAGGTCTAACAGAGGCTATGATCTCTGCATCAGAGTCTTGTTCAAGGTTCACCACTGGAGGAGATTGAGCAGTCTCCTCTTCAGCTGGTTGATCAGCAGAGATTTGATCTTCATTTGAGGCTTTGGTCTGATCCTCAGAGTCTTCTTCATCACTTTCATTTGAGGCCTGTTTCTGGTCCTCAGATTCTTCTGCAGCAGCATTAGATGAGTTCTTTTTCTCATCCTCAGATGTTCCAACATCTATTGGGACATCCTGTTGAGCAGGAGTGTCCTCTGCAGCATGAGCTTGTTCTTCTTGAGGTGCAGGCATGGTGTTTAGAGGAATAGAAATTCCACTCACCTTTCTTTGTTCAAACAGAATTTGGGTGACAATCTCCTTGATGGAATCATCTACATATTCTGAAGATTTTGGGGGCATGTTAGCAGGTGAAGGAATGCCTCCTTTGGCTTTGCTGCAGACTTGATCTTTAGCTCTCTTTGGAGTTCTTGGCTTTTTAGTGTGAGAAGCACTTCCTCTGAGTTCGTCCAATGGGGTTGATTTCATTGGAACTACAGAGATGGGAGTTGCATGAACTACGTCTTCTTTGTTGAGAACTTCTTCAGGAGTGTTAGGGTTTTGAGACATTGTTAGGGAATATGGATGAAGAGCTTTAGGGTTTATGATTTCTGAAGAATAGCTAGTTAATGAGATTCGCTTGTGATAGAATGATGAGAATCTTGATAGCTGATTATAAGTAGTTACTAAATAAGTAGCCGTTACATTGTAAATCATTAGAAATGGAATTCCAAGGGTTCTTGTCCAGACTTGTTTTGCCATCTGGAACTTATGCCATACAATGTCATATGACATGTTGGCACATCTCATTAACTGCTAAATATCACATAAATAGATTCCTAGTTTGCCCCTTAAGTTCTCAAATTGTGTAGCATCCAATGCTTTGGTAAAGATATCAGCTAACTGCAGATTTGTAGCTACATGTTCCAATGAAATCACTTTTTCTTCTACAAGATCTCTGATGAAATGATGTCTGATATCAATATGCTTGGTCCTGCTATGTTGGATAGGATTCTTTGATATGTTGATTGCACTTAAGTTGTCACAGTACAATGTCATGACATCCTGTGGGACATTGTACTCAGTGAGCATTTGCTTCATCCAAACCAACTGAGAACAACTGCTTCCAGCTGCTATATATTCAGCTTCAGCTGTAGATAAGGATACACAATTTTGTTTCTTACTGAACCAGGAAATCAAGATGTTTCCTAGAAAGAAGCATCCTCCTGAAGTGCTTTTTCTGTCATCTGCACTTCCAGCCCAATCAGCATCACAGAAGCCAGTGAGAATTGGTTTACATCCATGAAAATACATTATGCCATAGTCACAAGTACCATTAACATATTTAAGAATTCTCTTGACTTGATTGAGATGACTGACTTTTGGATCAGCTTGATATCTTGCACATACACCTACTGCAAATGCTATGTCAGGTCTGCTAGTAGTCAAGTATAACAAGCTTCTAATCATGCTTCTGTATAAGCTTTGATCTACATTCTCACCCTTTTCATCTTTAGTCAGCTTCAAATGTGTGGGAGCAGGAGTTCTCTTATGAGTAGTATTTTCCATTCCAAATTTCTTGACTATGTTCTTGGAATACTTGCTTTGGGAAATGAACATTGAATCTTCCATTTGCTTTATTTGTAGACCAAGAAAGTAGGTTAACTCACCTACTAGGCTCATTTCAAATTCAGATTCCATCTGCTTGACAAAATGTTTGACCATCTTATCAGACATCCCACCAAAGACAATATCATCAACATATATTTGAGCAATTATGATATTTCCTTCTTCATCTTTAACAAACAAGGTTTTGTCAATTCCACCTTTTCTGTACCCTTGCTTGATAAGAAATGTGGTCAGTCTTTCATACCATGCCCTTGGAGCTTGCTTCAGACCATAAAGTGCTTTCTTCAGTTTGTATACATGATTTGGACAGCTTGGATCAACAAATCCTTTAGGCTGTTCTACATATACCTCTTCATTCAGATAACCATTTAAAAAGGCACTTTTCACATCCATTTGAAATAGCTTGAACTTTAAGATACAAGCAATTCCCAAAAGTAGTCTGATTGATTCAAGCCTTGCTACTGGTGCAAAGGTTTCATCAAAGTCTACTCCTTCAATTTGAGTGTATCCTTGAGCTACAAGTCTAGCTTTGTTCTTTGTAACAATTCCTTGTTCATTTGACTTGTTCTTATACACCCATTTTGTTCCAATCACATTTATGTCATCAGGTCTAGGAACAAGATTCCATACTTCATTCCTTGTGAATTGACCTAATTCCTCTTGCATAGCACTAATCCAGTATTCATCAGTAAGAGCTTCCTTGATGTTCTTAGGTTCTATTTTAGAAACAAAACAAGAACCTGAAATCACTTCTCTTGATCTAGTGCTCACACCTCTGTTGGGATCACCAATTATCAAATCTTTGGGATGATCTTTCTGTATTCTGATGGAGGGAGGTTTGCTGGATTCTTCTGTTCTTGTATCAGTTTGAGTGAAGTTATAATGATCATTCTTTTCTTCAGCTTCAATCTTGATATCAGCAGATGTTCCAACATCTTCTGGGACATCTGTAGGAGTATCATCAATTATCACATTTATGGATTCCATGATGACTTTGGTTCTAGAATTAAATACTCTATATGCTCTGCTGTTGATAGAGTATCCAAGGAAAATCCCTTCATCACTTTTAGGATCCATTTTTCTTCTCTGCTCCCTATCTGCCAGAATGTAACAGTTTCTTCCAAACACATGAAAGTACTTAACTGTGGGTTTTCTGCCCTTCCAGACTTCATATATTGTAGACAAAGTTCCTTTCCTTAAGGTAACTCTGTTGTGGATGTAACAAGCAGTGTTCATAGCTTCAGCCCAGAAGTACAAAGGTAGCATTTTAGCATGGATCATGGCTCTTGCTGATTCTTGAATAGTTCTGTTCTTCCTCTCAACAATCCCATTCTGTTGAGGAGTGATAGGTGAAGAATATTCATGATTGATTCCTTCTGAAGAGCAGAATTCTAAGAACTTTTGATTCTCAAATTCTTTTCCATGATCACTTCTTATTCTGATCACACAGCTGGATTTTTCCCTTTGTAATCTTTGGCATAATTCTTTGAATACATCAAATACATCAGACTTTTCTTTGATGAAATTTATCCATGTATATCTTGAAAAGTCATCAACCACCACATAGGCATACCTCTTTCCACCAAGACTTTCAACCTGCATAGGTCCCATAAGATCCATATGTAATAGTTCCAAAACTTTGGAAGTTGTCAGATGTTGGAGCTTTGGATGGGACATCTTGGTTTGCTTGCCTATTTGACATTCACCACATATTTTGCCATCATCAATCTTCAGTTTAGGAATACCTCTTACAGCATCCATAGATATTATCTTCTTTATGCCTCTGAAATGAAGATGACCTAGCCTTTGGTGCCATAGTTTCACTTCTTCTTCTTTAGCTAAAGAACAAGTTGAAGTGAGACCGAGGTTTTGAGATTCCCACATGTAACAGCTGTCTTTAGATCTGGCTCCTCTCATGACCACTTCTTGTTCTTTGTTAGTCACTATACATTCAGTTTTGGTAAAGTTTACACTGTACCCTTGATCACATAATTGACTTATACTGATCAGGTTAGCAGTTAAACCTTTAACTAGCAGCACATCATCTAATCTTGGAACATCTTGACAGTCCAAGGTCCCAACTCCCTTGATTTCTCCTTTAGCTCCATCTCCAAAGGTTACATACCTGGATGAATGTGACTTTAAGTTTACTAGCAGGTTCTTCAATCCAGTCATGTGTCTTGAACATCCACTGTCAAAATACCAGTCTTCCTTAGCTGATACTCTTAGTGATGTATGTGCTATAAATGCAACACTTTTCTTTGACCATTTGAGTTGAGATTTCTTTTGATGACTTTGCCCTGTGTGTTGTTCACCAGCAGATCTCCAAGATTGATTGTTGATCTTGTTCTTGGATATGTAGCTTTGATCAGTCTGAATGCTAGTTTTTGGTCTCCATACCTTCTTGATGACTTCTGTCTTCTACTTAGGAGGTTGCTGATTTCTTTGATGTCTATGAACCACTTTAGCTTCTATTTTCTGCTTAGAAGGTTGCTGACACATCTGATTTGGATATCCATGTAGCTTATAACAATGAGGTTTGATATGTCCAAATCTTCCACAGTGATGGCATCTCCATCTTTGATACTTCTTCTTCATTTTGTTCTTTCCAGAATGTTGAGACATCTGTTGGAACATTATATTTGACTTTGTGTTCTTTTCCTGATGTTGAAGCATCTGTTGGGACATCTTGTTTGACTGTATGGATTTTGAAGTTGTTTTGCTAGAGCTAGCTTCATCTTTATGTATTCTGTTAAATCCCAGTCCACTTTTATCCCCTGAGTGCTTATTGTTGTTGAGAATAACATCCAGTGTATTTGAGCTGCTGTTCAACATTCTAACAGATTTGGACATATGTTCCAACTTGGAGTTGAGAAGAGTTACTTCACTTTTCAAGGTGTCAATGATCTCTTGATCACTTGATTTTTCATCTTCTAATGCCTCATTCTGCTTCTTTAGCTTTATAACCTCACTGCATATTTCAGTGCTTCTTTTGTACAGATCTTTGAATGCTTGCTCAAGATCTTCATAAGTAAGTTCTTCATCACTGGATTCACTTTCAGACTCACATAGTCCAGCTAAAGCAGTGATATGCTTAGCTGATTCTTCTTCTGAATCACCTCCTGAGTCTTCATCAGACCAGGTTACAGATAGTCCTTTCTTTTGCCTTTTTAAGTAAGTAGGACATTCATTCTTGATGTGTCCATATCCTTCACATCCATGGCATTTGATTCCTTTTTCTTGACTGGTCTTTTTAGTATAATTTGACCTTCTGTTAGCATCAAAAGATCTCTTGTTCTCAGAAGAGTTTGTGTATCTTCCACTAGGATTGGATTTGCCTTCCATTCCTCTGAGAATCTTTTTGAATTGTCTTCCAAGCATAGCAATGTTGTCTGATAAGATTTTACCAGTTTCTGATTCATCATCTTCTTCTTCATCAGTGTTTGTTACCAAGGCTATGCTTTTGTTCTTCTTAACATTTGTGTCATTCATTCCCATCTCAAATGTTTGAAGGGAACCAATGAGTTCTTCAACTTTCATAGTGCATATGTCTTGAGCTTCTTCTATTGCTGTAACTTTCATGTCAAATCTTTTTGGCAAAGATCTGAGGATCTTTCTTACAAGTTTTTCATCAGTCATTTTTTCTCCCAAAGCTCCAGAAGTATTGGCTACTTCTAAGATGTTCATGTAGAATTCATGAACTGTCTCATCTTCCTTCATTCTCAAATTTTCAAACTTGGTGGTGAGAAGTTGAAGTCTTGACATCTTTACCTTTGATGTTCCTTCATGAGTTGTTTTGAGAGTATCCCATACTTCTTTGGCTAGCTCACAGTGATGCACAAGTCTAAAGATGCTCCTATCAATGCCATTGAATAGAGCATTTAAGGCCTTGGAGTTGCCTAGTGCTGAATCTTCTTCTTCCTTACTCCATTCTTCTTCAGGTTTCAACACTTTTGATCCATCTTTGGTGTCTTGGATAGGATGTTCCCATCCAATGTTGACTGCTCTCCAGGCCCTGTTGTCAAGTGATCTTAAGAATGCAATCATTCTTGGTTTCCAGTAGTCATAATTTGATCCATCCAGAATAGGTGGTCTATTTACTGACCCTATATCTCTGTCCATGTTTCCAGAATTTGTATTCCCTAGATCTCACCCAGTATAAACAGGCAGGGTGCCTGCTCTGATGCCAATTGAAATTCTGTGATCAGGTATGAGATGTCCTAAGAGATGTCCCAACACTTGACAGATTTAACCAAAACTTAAATAGCAAGAAAAGTAAACAACACAGAAGTTTGTTAACCCAGTTCAGTGTATAATCACACTTACATCTGGAGGCTACCAAGCCAGGAGGAAATCCACTATAAGTAATATTAATTCTAGACTTAAACCACCCTGTTTAATCTATCACTTAATCACTACCCAATGCAATTTCTACCTAAGACACAACTTAGATAAGAGTACCCTACTCACTCCCCCTCAATCACACAGTGATCAAGTTTACAAGTTTAATAAAATTGAAGTCATACTTCAAACAAAAACAGCTTGATCTTACTTCACAGTTTCAATCAAGTCACAAAATGCACTTATGCTTAAAAGCTCATCAAGTGGTACAATTAAAAACAACCTGCTATTAAAAACACTAGACACCCTATTTGGTCTTCTGAAATTCGTACTCAATTCTATGAGTTTCTGTTGTTTAAATAGGTATCTGTAATTTGGGCTTTCTGTAGAATGATCCAGCCCTAATGCGCATGCAGCTTCCACCTTGAATTTAGGGTTTGTTACTTCCTAGATTCTAGGTGATTTAGGTCTTCTGTTTTAATCTGAATCCTCAATATAAAACTCCCTACAGATGCGTCTTGTTCTGTTTTTATCCATCATTAATTAATTCCAGATAACTCTCCTTAAATATCTCTGATCAGTTAGTCAATAATTAATTATGGTAGCAGGTTTGAGATGTCTCAACATCTGTTGGGACATCCTGAAAAACTGAACTTAAGTCATTTACACAATGTCCCAACATCTTGTGAGACATCCTGAAATAAGTTCATATACTCTGTTTGCTAATGTCCCAACATTTGATAGGACATTCTGAACTGAATTCAATATTCCTTGTTGGTCAAAAATTCTGCCAATTCAAGACATCTACACCAACCATACCTTCTAAGATCGTTGTCAAAACATCTTTCGGAGGCGCTTCAACGGAGGAAATGAGGATCAACTTTTCTTCACATCCAATAAACACAGAATTAGCAGAAAACCAGCCCATTCCCAGGATAACATCAATTTTCTTAAGGGGAAAACAAATGAGGTCAATCTGGAAGATTCTACCATCCACGGACAACGTACATTTCTCACACTTAAGCGGCATCTCGATGGTTTCATCCATAGCGGTAGTAACCACCATTGGAGGAGACAAAGGAAATAGTCGCAACCCAAGTCGCTTCGCACAACTAGTAGATATAAAAGAATGCGTAGCTCCACAATCAAATAAAACAAGACAAGGATGATTGTTAACAAGAGAATTACCCGCAATCAAGGAATTATCGCCCTTCGCCTTCCTAGCATCCATAGTATAAACTCTTGCTTGCACTTGGTCCTTCTTATAGGGACAATCTCTAGCAAAATGTCTTTCTCTCTGACAAAGGAAACAAACCATGGCACCCGGATTGCATCTACCAAAATGATTCTTATGGCATCGGGAGCAAGAAAGAGGAGTACTGGATCTAGGACTCGACACCTGTTTATCCTTGAAGGGTTGAGGCCTCGGCCTAAAAGATTGACTAGCTCTCCCCCTATCTCCTTGAATCGCCCTTCCGACACTTGCTTCAGTCTGCACTTTCATCAAACTATGTTCTGGAACATAGCATTGTCTCAACATCTCAGAATAGGTAGTGAACTCCCTTTGAGAGACACTATGCGAGATTTCGGCCCTTAGTCCAAACAAGAACTGTTCAATTTTCCACCTTTCATCAGGAGCATACATAGCCTGCCTAGAGTAGGCCGCCATATTCTCAAACTTCTCAGCATAACTGGCCACAGTCATGCTCCCTTGCCTCAATTGTTGAAATTCGAACTCCTTTTGTGTCCTCAAGGAACTCGGGAAATACTTATCCATAAAAACTGTCTTAAATTGCTGCCATACCCTCAGAATCCCTTGTACCATCATCAAATTGGAAGCACTCTCCCACTACCTAGCAGCAGGACCCTTTAGTAAATGTGACGCAAAAGTCACCTTGTCTTCTTCACTACAAATCACAATCTGGAATATCCTCTATACTCCAGTCACCCATTCGTGAGCCTTAACCGGGTCCAATCCACCATGAAACTCTTAGGGGTTCATGCGGAAAAAGTCTCTAAATGTTCCTCCCACAGCTCCAAGAGCAACCACGTGAGGGTGAAGGCCCCCACTCATCTGATGCATCATTTCTTGCATGAATTGGTGTTGTTGTTGCTGCATCTGCTGCATAAAGTGGAACATAGGAGCATTCCCATCGCTACCTGCTTGATCGCTACCGGAAGGAGTGACACTGGGTCGAGCACGAGTTCCACGTCTACCAGCCATATTTCCTAAATGTCATCAAAACATGATTAAGTTGATCAGGCTCAATACCATAAACATAACCTTTAGTCCTATTGCAAGTCAACGTGTATGAACGGAAGGGAACACTTATAAAATTTCAAGGCTAGGTCGAGGATACGACCTACTCTGATACCAATTGTAATACCCATATACAAAAGACATACATAAACCATATTTTTCATATATAATATTAATAATTCGGTACTGAAATACAAATAAGTTCTTAGCAAAACATTGTATAAATATAGCCACTACAACATAAGGTACTAAACAAGCCTATAAAATAGTACAATATATTCAACTACAAAAAGATCTAAGAATTAGATCCGAAGATCTCAAAAATCTACAGTGGAAGACTAAGCCATCAACTAGTAAGGATAATCAAGTCGCCTTATCCTTACCCTTAGTGGAACTTGAAGTACCTGAAATAACAACATCAACATGGGGTGAGATAAAACGTCTCAGTGGGTTCCCTATCTTAGAGTTCTCTTGGCTCTAAGGGTCAAGCATAACAATTCTACGAATACAAAGGTTCCTCTAAAAAATAACCAAGTCGAAACGGAACAACCCAGCAATACATCGTACAAGACTTCCCGTGGGACTCAGTGGAACACCCACCTCATGTATGAACCACTAGACTTCTCATGGGACTCAATGAAATACCCATCACAAGCTAACTCTCGCTTCCCGTGGGACTCAATGTAATAACCACCTCAAGCTAACTCTCGCTTCCCGTGGGACTCAATGTAATACCCACCTCAAGCTAACTCTCGCTTCCCGTGGGACTCAATGTAATACCCACCTCAAGCTAAGTCTCGCTTCCCGTGGGACTCAATGTAATACCCACCTCAAGCTAACTCTCGCTTCCCGTGGGACTCAATGTGATACCCACCTCAATCTAACAAAGGGAAACACAATCAAGCGCGATCCTCAATTCTTATTAGTCTACAAACTCCTAGGTGTCTCACAAGTCTCACCATTCCTTATCTTTAACTCACAATTCCATAACTATGTTTCGTTACCTTTTAATCGAATAGTCGGGTAAAAGTCGGGTGGAACTAACATTTCTTGATCTCAAAATATATATTTTATCATTAGCTTCGAAACGATATGTGGAACGCTAAAAACGGATACCCGGATCATAAGTTACGAATTAAAAACCAAGGTTGGAACCTACAGGTCTCGCTGAGCGAAAATCGCCCTAGAACTTTCGATGAGCGAGGTATGCTCGCTGAGGGAGCTGCACCAGTTCAAGAAGTTCCAGCCTTACGGGAAAACACTTCTCCCACACCAAATCTCTCCCAAACATCAACCATTGCAGAAAAACATAATCAAACGTGTTCATAAACATCATATGAGTATTTTAGTTAAGTTTTAATCTAGTTTTAACCGTTAAACTTCTGATTTTTCTTAGATTTTCCAATTTAGCCCTAACCACAAAATCTCTAAAACTCAACCAAAATTAAAGATAAAAGTTTCTAACTAAGAACCCACCTCAAGAGATGAAGATTGGCGGAAAGATTGAGTTGATTCGACGGACGGATGATCGAGAATGAGGAATTGAAGCTTTTGGGGTTTTCTCTCTTCTTCTTCTCTTCTCCTCTCCTTTTCTTCTTTTCTTCTTACCAATTTCCTCTTCCTCTCATATTCTCTCTCTCTCTCTCTCTCTCTCTATATATATATATATATATATATATATATATATAAAAATATAAAAATTATATTTTTACCAATGGGTCAAAAATTAGAGAGTATCCAAAAATGTCTCTTAATCTTATATTTTATAAAACCTCTGAGTCAGCTAATATCAACTAATAAAATAATATCCTGTTGATTACTCTATTTGGTTCCATTAAATTTTCTTAGATTATTCCGGAATAATATTATTACCAATTAATATTGTTCAGATCTTTAAATAAAATACGGGGTATTACACTCATGACAAAAGACTTTCTGAACAAACATCCCAAATGCCTAATCAATCTCAGTCTTGACCACTTGCAAGTACTACATAAGGACCTTTATGAAGATTTCACCAATAATACTCTTTCTTTTTCACAGAAGAAACTGTACAAGGATATCCATCTCTCAGAGCACTCATTTTAAAGGATCCATAGAACAAATTCTTGAACTTATGCAACTGACTGGTGTTGCATCTTCTGGAGACTCATCTTGATCTTTGATGGACTCATCTTTCAAAAGATGCATCCAGATGGAATAATGTTTTTCATAATGTTGAAACATTATTCTTGACATTAAAGAAAATATCCTCATTCTCCTTAGCTTTTCAATCCTCTCTCGATTCTTCAGCCTTTCTGATTGAAATGCCTTCTTAAGAACACAATAGGAACACTTTTAGGAAAACCAGAAGAAGCAAAAGTAAGTTTCTCTTGTCTTTCTTCATTATTTTTTCATCTTCATATCAAACTCCTTGATTGTGTTCCAGAATATCTTCATCTTGATCATATTTTCTTTAGAATTCTTTTCTCAAACCACATTTATATTTTTCTTTATGAATGGTCTTGATACAATCCCAAGTATCTAATAAATTTTAACGAAACTAAATAGAGTAATCCATGGGATATTATTTTATTAATTTATATTGGTTGACTCAGAGGTTTTACAAATATCGGATTAAGAGACATTTTTGGATACTCTCTAATTTTTGAACCATTGGTAAAAATATAAGTTTTATGTATATTTATATATATAGAAAGAATATGAGAAGGAGAGAAAGATAGTAAGGAAAGAAAATAAGAAAGAAGAGGAGAAGAGAAGAAGAAGAGAGAAAATCCCAAAAGCTTCATTTCCTCATTCTCGATCATCCGTCCGTCGAATCGACTCAATCTTTCTGCCGATCTTTATCTCTTGAGGTGGATTCTTAGTTAGAAACTTTTATCTTTGATTTTGGTTGAGTTTTAGAGATTTTGTGGTTTAGGGTTTATTTGGAAATCTAAGAAAATCGAAAGTTTAACGGTTAAAACTCGAGAAAAACCTAACTAAAATACTCATATGATGTTTATGAACATGGTTGATTATGTTTTTCTGCATTGGTGGATGTTTGGAAGTTATTTTGTGCGGGATAAGTGTTTTCCCGTAAGGCTGGAACTTCCTGAACTGGTGTAGCTCGCTCAACGAAAGTTCCAGGAAGTTTTTCGCTCAGCGAGACCTGTAGGTTCCAACTTTGTTATTTGATTCATAACTCCTGTTTCGGGTATACGTTTTTAATGTTCCACGTATCGTTTTTAAGCTAATGACATAACCTATCTATTAAGATCAAGAAACATTATTTTTGAGCCGACTTTTACCCGACTTTTTCAAATGACCAAAACGTGATAAAATGGAAAGTGTGAGTTAGGAAATAGAGAAAGGTACTACTTGTGAGGTATCTAGGTTCCCCTTATACTCGAATGAATCATAAATTATGTTTTGTTTTAGGATCCTCCGTAAGGTCTTGTGTAAGTCTCAATGTGGTTACTATGTGTTTCACTAGAGCATCAGTAAGGACTTGAGGTATCAGTTGTGTATGCATGGACGTTGATTTGAGATGCATATACTATAAGTCCTCCGTAAGGTCTTGAGTAAGCCTTGAGGTGGGTTGTCCTTAGTCCCACGTGAAGCATCCGTAAGGACTTGAGGCATGTGCTATGCTAGTTGTGTCAATCTTGAGTAATTCTTGAGGTGGGTTACCTTTAGTCCCACGGGAAGCATCCGTAAAGATTGAAGAGCGTGCTATGTCAATTCCTCCATAAGGTCTTGTGTAACTCTCAATGTGGTTACTATGTGTTTCACTAGAGTATCCGTAAGTACTTGAGGTAGACATTTCGCTTCTTGTACTTGAGATCGTGTGTGGACCTTAGTTCCCCTTTGTTCTTGGTCCTTGTGTGAGTCGGTTTGTGAAACGTGCGAGTTTCATTTGAATATAACCCTTAGAGCCAAGAGAATTCTAAGATAGGGAATCCACTGAGATGTTTTATCTCACCCCATGTTGATGTTGTTATTTCAGGTACTTCAGGTTCCATTAAGGGTAAGGATAAGGCGACTTGATTATCCCTGCTAGTTGGTGGCTTGTCTTCCGCTATGGACTTTGAGATCTTCGGATCTAGTTCTTAGATCTTTTTGTAGTTGAAAATCTTGTATTATTTTATAGCCTTGTTTAGTACCTTATGTTGTAGTGGCTATATTTATGCAATGTGTTACTAAGAACTTATTTGTATTTTAGTACCAAATTTCTAATATTATATATGAAAAATATGCTTTATGTATGTCATTTGTATATGGGTATTACAGTTGGTATCAGAGCAGGTCGTATCCTCGACCTAGCCTTTAAGTATTATAAGTGTTTCCTTCGGTTCATACACGTCGACTTGCAGTAGGACTGAATGTTATGTTTATGGTATTGAGCCTGATCAACTTAATCCTGTTTTGATGAAATTTAGGAAATATGGCTGGTAGACGTGGAACTCGTGCTCGACCCAGTGTCACTCCTCCCGGTAGAGATCAAGCCGGAAGTGATGGGAATGCTCCTATGTTCCAATTTATGCAGAAGATGCAGCAACAACAACACCAATTCATGCAAGAAATGATGCATCAGATGAGTGAGGGCCTTCACCCTTACGTGGTTGCTCCTGGAGTTATGGGTGGAACATTTAGAGACTTCTTTCGCATGAACCCTCAGGAGTTTCATGGCGGATTGGATCCGGTTAAGGCTCACGAATGGGTGACTGGAATAGAGAGGATATTCCAGATCGTGATTTATAGTGAAGAAGACAAGGTGACCTTCGCGTCGCATTTACTAAAGGGTCCTGTTGCTAGATGGTGGGAGAGTGCTTCCAATTTGATGATGGTGCAAGGGATTCCAAGGGTATGGCAATAATTTAAGACAGTTTTTATGGATAAGTATTTCCCGAGTTCCTTGAGGACACAAAAGGAGTTCAAATTTCAACAATTGAGGCAAAGGAGCATGACTGTGGTCAGTCATGCTGAGAAGTTTGAGAACATGGCGGCATACTCTAGGTAGGCTATGTACGCTCCTGATGAAAGGTGGAAAATTGACCAGTTTTTGTTTAGACTAAGGGCCGAAATCGCGCATAGTGTCTCTTAAAGGGAGTTCACTACCTACTCTGAGATGTTGAGACAATGCTATGTTGCAGAACATAGTTTGAAGAAAGTGCAAACAGAAGCCAGTGCCGGAAGAGCGGTTCAAGGAGATAGGGGGAGAGCTAGTAAATCTTTTAGGCTGAGGCCTTAACCCTTCAAGGGGAAACAGGTGTCGAGTCTTAGATCCAGTGCCCCTCATTTTGGAAGATGTGAGCAGAACGGTGTAATTTGTTATCATTGTCAGAAAGAAGGACACATTTCTAGGGATTTCCCTCAGAGAAAGGATCAGACTCAAGGGAGATTTCTAATTTTGTGTTTATTGGATGTGAAGAAAATTTGATCCTCATTCCTTCCGTAGAAGTGCCTCCGAAAGATGTTTTGACGACGATCTTAGAAGGTACGGTTGGAATGGTAAATTTTCTGTTTGAACAAGAAAAATCTGTTTTGCTTGTCCTTACTAAAGAGGAAAGTAATGATCAGCAAGTTTTGAACATTCCGATAGTTTGTGAATTTCCCGATGTTTTTCCTGAAGATGTCACTTCCCTACCTCCGGTGAGGGAAGTTGAGTTCTCAGTCGACCTAATACCAGGAACGACTTCTATATCCGTTTCTCCTTATCGGATGGTGCCACTCGAGTTGAAAGAGTTAAAGGATCAATTGGAGGATCTGATGGCAAAGCATTTTGTAAGGCAAGGTGTTTCACCGTGGGGAGCTCCTGTGTTATTGGTAAAGAAGAAGGATGGTTGTATGCGGTTGTGCATCGATTATCGTAAGTTGAACAAGGTTACAATCAAGAATAAATACCCCTTACCAAGGATAGACGATCTTCTAGATCAATTGAAAGGAGCCTATGTGTTCTCGAAGATTGATCTGAGATCGGGCTATCACCAAATTCGTGTGAAGAGTTCTGATGTTCCGAAGATTGCGTTCAGAACCCGTTACGGTCACTACGAATTCTTAGTGATGCCTTTCGGTGTGACGAATGCTCTAGCTGTTTTTATGGACTACATGAATCGGATATTTCAGAGTTATTTGGATAAATTCGTGGTGATCTTTATCGATGACATTCTTATCTATTCTCATACTCATCAAAAGCACGGAGAGCATCTAAGGATTGTCCTATCGATACTGCAGGAAAAGCAACATTTTGCTAAGTTTAGTAAATGTGAGTTCTGGATGTCAGAAGTCAAGTTCCTTGGACATGTTATATCACAGGGAGGTGTAGTTGTAGACCCGTCAAAGATAGAAGCTGTAATTAATTGGGAGAGACCGAAGAATGTTACTGAAGTGAGAAGCTTCCTAGGTTTGGCAGGTTACTATAGAAGGTTTATTAAAGGTTTTTCTCAGATGGTGTTACCGTTGACTAAACTCACTAGGAAGGACTTCGCTTATGAATGCGATTCCAGTTGTGAACAAAGTTTCGTATGGTTGAAGGAGAGATTGACAACTGCTTCAGTCTTGATTATTCCTGATCCTAACAAATCTTACGAAGTGTTTTGCGATGCTTCAAAGATGGGTTTAGGAGGTGTTCTCATGCAAGAAGGTCAGGTAGTGGCGTATGCTTCCAGAAAGTTGAGAGTTCATGAGAAGAATTATCCTACGCATGATTTGGAATTAGTGGTCGTGGTGTTTACCTTGAAATTGTGGCGGCACTATTTGTATGGTGTGCGTTTTGAGATGTTTAGTGATCATAAGAGTTTAAAATACCTCTTTGATCAAAAGGAACTGAATATGAGACAGAGGAGATGGATGGAGTATTTGAAAGATTATGACCTTGAGTTGAAGTATCTTCTAGGAAAAGCGAATAAAGTGGCTGATGCCTTAAGCAGAAAAGTGATTCATAGTGCCAAATTGATGGTGTTGGAGTATGCATTGTTAGAAAAGTTTTGAGATCTTAATCTTCAGTTTGTTTGGACTTCAAATGGTGTAATCATCAGAAACTTGAATATTAATTCTACCTAAAGGAGTGATATTCAACAAGCGCAAGTTTTATATGAGAAGTTGCAAGGATTGTTTCTCCAACCGGGTTTCGTGAGAGGATTAGATGGGATCATCCTATTCAATCAAAGAATTTGCATTCCGAATGATGATGTGTTAAAGAGGAAGATTCTGGAAGAAGCACATAAAGGTTCTTTCACGATACATACGGGTTCTTCGAAGATGTATAAGACTTGAAGAGGGAGTATTGGTGGTCCGGAATGAAAAAGGACATTGCGGTATTTGTGTCAGAATATGCGGTGTGTCAGCAAGTGAAGATTGAGCACCAAAGGCCAAAGGGATTATTACAACCATTGGACATCCCAATTTGGAAATAGGATAGTATCTTTATGGACTTTGCGGTAGGTTTACCAAGTACTCAAGATGGATATGACTCTGTTTGGATGATTGTGGACCGAATAACAAATTCTGTGCATTTCTTAGCCGTGAAGACTACATATAAGGCAAGTCAACTTGCAAGGTTGTTTATCGCTGAAATTGTGAGATTGCATGGTGTCCCTTCCAGTATTGTGTCGGATAGAGATCCGAAGTTCACTTTGAGATTTTGGAAGGTGTTCCAATAAGCCATGGGTACGAATTTGCGTTTGAGTACTTCTAGTCATCCTCAAACGGATGGTCAGACGGAACGTATGATTCAAACGATGGAAGATATGTTGAGAGCATGTGTTTTGGAAAGTAAAGGAAGTTGGAAAGAACTTTTGCCATTGATAGAATTCTCTTACAATAACAGTTATCATGCAAGCATCGGTATGTCTCCGTATGATGCTTTGTACGGAAGAAAGTGTAGAACACCGTTGTATTGGTCGGAGGTGGGTGAAGACAGGATTTTAGGACCGGAAATTATTCAAGAGACTACGGAAAAGGCTCGTATGATTCGAGTAAAGATTAAACAAGTCCAATATTGTCAGAAGAGTTATGCTGACAACCGAAGGAGACCTTTGGAATTCGATGAAGGCGGTCATGTGTACTTGAAAGTCACTCCGAGATTAAGATTGAAAGGACCATTTAAGTCGCGTAAGTTAAGTTCGAGATACGTAGGACCGTATCAGATTCTGGAAAGGATTGGTGAAGTTGCTTACTGTTTAGCCTTGCCGCCCTCTCTATCTGAAATGCATGATGTTTTTCATGTATCCCAACTTCGTAGGTTCGTTCCTGATCCTCTTTAGCCTACTCTATCGAATTCTATAGAGATAGAAGAAGATTTGACCTTTAAACCCCAACCGAGCCGTATTATTGAGAGAGAAACCAAGGTGTTGAGGAATAAAGAGATACCACTTGTTAAAGTGCAATGGGACGAGATGCATCCGGGCGATGCTACATGGGAGTTGGAATCAAAAATGTGGGAATCATATCCTCACCTGTCCAGGTAATCCTTTAAATTTGTGGTTGTCGCTCCCACTAAATGAGGCTAGGTCAAATAGGGTACAGACGCGAACGGTCGGCGAAAGGAGAGAACACACAAGGGTGAACTGAAAAGAAAAGAGTCGCCAGCTATGCATTTTTATCCCGAAGGAAAGGTAATGCTGCATAAACCTAAGAAAAGATGGATAAGACGGTTGCGAACCAGAGAAACTGAGAAAAGGGGTTGGTTACAACCTGGGAAGGTATTAGCACCCAGATTGTTCGTCGTACTCGACAGGATCCATGCTTGAAAGATTTGTGTTTAAAGGGGTAGTGTCAGTGCAATCTGTGAATCAAAGATGGAAAGAATGCAAGTGTCAGTGTAAAAAGAAATGTGGAGTGAGTAAAAGAAGTTTCAGTGTAAAGAACGAAGGAAATGCTCAAGACAATGAGGCTTAAAGAATAATGCTGGAAGGAGAGGGAAAATACAGGGACTTTTGTTCGATAACTGTTAAGTTATGCCTACGTATCCTCTCGTGCAATGAGGAAGTCAGAACACCGTAGTTCGACTCAAAGAGACTGAAAGATAAATTGACTTGTGAACTGCTTACTTGTCTATGCTCAAGTGTATGACCTGTCTGGCTCAGGTGCAAACTGTCTTGCATTAGACGGAAGAAGCGAGTTCTCGTTTGTGAGTGAAGATGATGAGAAAAGAATCCCGAAGGAGACGATTATTGTTTGTTTTTTGTGTTTTCAGTTTTGTTATTGCTTTTGTGTTTATCATAAGAAAATGAGCTTAAGCTTAAACCAAGGGTTAGTAAACTCATCACATCCTCCCTCTGATTAGGGGTAATGAGAATACCTTAAGTATGAGGTAAACACCTCATACTTAATCACCATGGTGTAGGATTAAAATCATCAACCTTTTTGTATTTACTTAGATGTTTTTATTGTTTTTTTTAGTGTTAAGTAATGAGTTTAAGCCATAATCAAAAATTTAATGGACCCATTACACCATCCTAATAGAAGGATGATAGATGAGAACATTTAAGCTGAGGAAGGCTCCTCAACTTAATCCATGATTAGGGATTAACATCATGACAAAACAAAGCCTTTATTAGAGTGGATTTTATTTAATGGTGAGATTAAGAAATGGATTTTAGGGTTTGTAAGACAACTTGATGGGGACTTGTCCATTAACACTAGGGTTAGTCCTTCTTAACCAATTAAGGAAGAATTAGAACCCTAATGCAATGCCCAAGTGTAACACGGTGGGAGAACTGACTTTAAGTAATGTTGCGGATAGCAAGAGTCGCCACCGACTTTTATTTTATCCATAAGGAAAGGTTATAAAAGAACAGGAAAGACCTTAAGAGAATATTTTGGGTCCGGGGGGTAGGTTATGTAAAGGGAAGGTGTTAGCACCCTTTACATCCATGGTTATCCATGGGCTCTTAGGTACTTAGCTCACTTTTGATTGTTTTTAAAAGTGTAGTGTGTGAATAGAAAAATTTTCAGAATAGTTAATAATAATCCATGTACGGATGTGTAAAAACTTGTTTGAAAATTTGTTTGAAATTGGTTAAGTTTTTGAAAATTGGAGTGAGCAAGCAACTAAGAGGTACCTACCCTAAGATTTAAAGTCTTTCTTGTTCTTTATTCCTTTCCTTGGTAAGACTATCCCTACTATTAAGGAGTAGGTAGTCATTACCTTGGATGTTAAGGGACATGTGAGGGACATTCTGTTTTGTGAAGGCAACTGTGGGGTTTAATAAGCACATATGAGGGACTATCATCATTTATTCGAAGGGACTCGATCCGTAAAGGCAACCACGAGGGACTTGATGATTTTTCTTTTAAGGGACTTGCTTTATACACCCCACTTGACCTTATTCGTAGGCAACTTGAGGGATAACCTTAGAAACGTGAGACGGCGATTAAAATCGACTTACGTGTGTGTGAGTGTTTATTTTAATTATCTTTGATTAAAAATGATCTAAATTTATTTTTATATAACAGATATGTTTTTCACTCCCTAATTACTAACCATAGCAACAATAATTAAATGATTACAAAATTACATCCGGGAAACAATTACAACATTATAATAATAAGCAAAATATTAAGCAAAATAAATAGCAAAATAAAATATAAATAAATAAGCAATAAATAATAAGAAATAAATAATAGGGGTTAGTGATAAATAATTTAAATAATAAGCAAAAAGTTAATAATAATAAAATAAGAGAGGTTAGTGAATAATAAAAATTAATGAAATAATAACATATAAAATTAATAAAGCAAAATAAATTATATGGTTAGTAATAACAATAATAAATAAAATTAATCAAAATTATAATAACAAGATTAATAATTTTTAATATAAACAATTATGTTAAAACGAAATATAAACAAACAATTATTTTTTTTAATTTACAAGTTATTAAGTTATTATAAAATTAAAATATTATAGACTCAATTTAGAATTATTTACATATAATTTAGATTATGAACAAAAATATTTACATATTACTAATAATAGATCATATTTACAAAATTATTATTAAATAAATATATACATAATATCTATACTAAGAATTAGGAAATAGAAATTATTTAGAAAATAAAAATTAGATTTTACAAAATTAAAGTTCATTTAGAAAATATTTTTTAGGGTTTTGAAAATTAGGGTTAATTTATATACAAAATATATATTTTAACTAATTATATAAAAAAATTATCTTAACTAATATAAATTATATAAATAAAGTTTTTATTGAAAAATCAAGAGTTTTATATTTTTTTTTTTAGAAAATAATTTTAAGAGTTGGAATACATAATATATACATACTTCATAATATAATAATAAAATTTTGATTATTTAAACTAATTAAATTAGAAGAAGGAAAATAAAATAAAAAGAAAGAAAGAAAAAGGAACCTGGTGGGATTTGATCCCAAGACCTCACACTTGCAAGCAGCAACAACAACCACTGGGCCAGCCAGGCGCAGGTGACAATGACTGAGCTTCACTTGGTTTTGTTCTTGATTCACAAAATATCCTGGAAAAATAAAATATGCAAAAGGCCTGGGGGAGGATTGAACCCAGGACCTTATAGTTACACATGCGCGCGCCTTACCGCCTGGCTGGGAGAGCCCTTCTGGTCATGGATTGGCAACAACACATAATATATTATGTTTGTCTTTAACCTGAAAAATTAACAAAAAAAAACATGCACCAGCCAAGTATCGAACCAGAGACCTCACAACATACGCCTATCAAACTTACCACCAGGACACACATGTGCGTGTGATAAACAAACCAATAACAATTCATAAAATATTTCAAAAAAATATTTGAATTTTCTGACGCGCGGGAATGACCTTCTTCTTCCTTGAGACTTTCGAATTTTGCTGCGAAATTAGATGCAAGTTTTCCTGCGAATTCAAATTTCCAGCAAAACCTACAAAAATCAATCATTGACAAAACATCATAGTTTCTTAAAATTAATCAGTCCATTAAGTTTCAAATGAATTTTCCAATCATCCCACGTTCTTATAATTTGTTTATAGGGGCTGGATTGAAGAACCCTAATTGGAGCCATAAACCCTAAAAATGGTAGAACGCGTTTTAGGCTATGGAACTTCATCAATCGCTCCAGATTTCATCTATAGACATAAACAAACACAATTATATGAACAAAATTCAATTATATGCAATGAATCATCACAATCGAAAAAAACTTTATCAAGCATAAACAAGTTTCGGGTTTAGCAATATGTGATGTTATGAAGTAATGTGATGATCAGTTTATGTTCCATGATGATCAAGGAAGCCAACCACGTTCTTATTTTACCTTCTAGTGCCTTGTAACTCAAAATCCGAATCTCACTTTTGGAAGAATTTTTGAGGTTTTTGAACTTACACTGTGGCTGCTGGATTTCGTCCCCTTGTGATTGGTTTCTCTTGTATACTTATATGAGATCAAATTTAGGTCAAAAGATGATGGATTTATGGGCCTTTTGGAAAACTTCATGGTGAAGGAATGTCATGATCTTAAAGTGTGAAAAAAATCAAATATTTGCTTTCTAATTTGGTCTAGCACGAATTTGTACAAGATCAAATCATGTTAAACAGCATTGATTAATTTCTAGAAGAAGAATCATGTTCCAATTTTGGTTTTTAGATTTTATTTTGATTTAATTTGATTTAAAATGAATAAAATCCAAATAAATATCAAATAAAAATATAAAAATCAGAATTTCTCACCATTGGGTCGTGCATGATGTTGTGACATGGATTGGGTCATAAATTGGGCAGCCCATTTGGAAAGAATTACTTCTAAGCCTCCATTTTCAACATAAACCATCACAAAATTGCCCAACTTTGCAAGGGCACATCTCCCTCAATTTTAAGGGTATGAGGGTGTTCTTGGACTTTTTGGAAATCTTGAAGAGTCCTCTAAACAACCCCATTGGTTTCAGGTCCATATCATTTACCAATCTCAAGTTATGCCCTTTTGAAGTTGTTGACTTTTTGTTGACTTTTGAAATGACCTATAATGTCTTAGGTCATATCTTCCAAATGAAGCATTTTTGGGCTTAACTTTCAACATCAAAGTTGTAGAGAATTCAATTTCCTTCAAAATGAGCTTTGGATGGAGACTTGGTGATGAAGTATGTGAAAGTTATGGCTGGTCAAAGTTCAGTTGACTTTTACTAAAGAAACCCTAATTTAGAAACTCCTGATTATTGATGATCTGGAATCTCCTTGATGAATCATGATCAACCCTTGATCAAATGATGAATTTTACTTCATATACTTGATGTTGGCAAAAAATCATGAAGTTTGACTTTGGTTTGACCACAGTTGACCTCAGTTTGATTTTTTAACTGCTTTGACTGATTTTGACTTATCTGATCATCTGACTGAGCAAACTTTTGAGAAAAGTCTTGAAACTTGACATGGGGGTTCTTATACACATATAAAATGTTATGAAACTCACTTGAGGTATTGGAAGTCCATTTAGCCTGATTAAAGTCAAAACCCTAGTTTTGGATGCACTGCTTAGGAGGTGCATTGTCTGAGGGGATTGTCAACTTCTTTGACCAATTGTGAACTTTGTGAACCTTGTGAATCTTCATAAAGTGTCTTTTGATACTCATGGGAGGTATTGTGAAGCTTGTGAACCTTGTGAACCTCATGAAGTGGCTTTGTAGACCTCATGAACCTCAGGAAAGCTTTGTAATCATTGTGAATCTTGTGAACCTTGTGAACCTTCAAGAAGTAACTTGTAGACTTCATGAACATCATGAAAGGTATTTGAAAGTATTGGGAAACTTGTGAACCTTGTGAATCTTCAAGAAGTGACTTGTGGACTTCATGAACCTCATGAAAGGTTATGGAAATGTTGAGAAGCTTGTGAACCTTATGAACCTTCATAAAGTAACTTGCAGACTTCATGAACCTCATGAAAGGTTATATAAGCATTGAGAACTTGTGAACCTTGTGAACCTTCTTAGCACACAAAGTCTTGTATTGTGAGGGCAAATTTTGGGGTGCAACAGCTGCCCCTGTTCAATTTTCTGAAACCTGAGGGGTTAGATTGGTATATTTGCCAGTCGTGACCTGGAAGGTTGAAGGGGATTGAACACAAAAGCCCAAAAATTTGCACTCACCAGTGCATTAGAGTGGTACAGATGGCTAGTTGAATATGATTGAGTGGGCTTAAAGATGCCACTAGGGGAAAGTTCTTCAGATATATTTCTTGGAAGATAAAGCAGTCCAAAATATGGAGGTATAATGAAAGCTGTCAAGAGTCTGGAGCAGTCCTGAGGTATTGATGATATGCTTTCAGGATACTGGAGTAATACTGATGTAACAGCATGTCTTCATGAGGATAGAGCAATCAATAATGATAACCCTAAAGCAGTCTTGAAGTAATAATATGATTTCAGGAGGATAGAGCAATGATAACTCTAAAGCAGTCTTGAAGTAATGATTTCAGGAGGATAGAGCCATCAATAATGACAACTCTAAAGCAGTCTTGAAGTAATGATTTCAGGAGGATAGAGCCATCAATAATGATAACTCTAAAGCAGTCTTGAAGTAATGATTTCAGGAGGATAGAGCAATCAATAGCTCTAAAGCAGTCTTGAAATAAGATGATTTCAGGAGGATAGAGCAATAAGTAGCTCTAAAGCAGTCTTGAAGTAATAATTTCAGGAGGATAGAGCAATCAATAGCTCTAAAGCAGTCTTGAAGTAATGATTTCAGGAGGA
Source organism: Lathyrus aphaca (assembly GCA_963966055.1). NCBI lineage: Eukaryota > Viridiplantae > Streptophyta > Magnoliopsida > Fabales > Fabaceae > Lathyrus > Lathyrus aphaca. The sequence goes on along the minus strand of OZ014525.1, from coordinate 361,808,597 downwards.
TAGAGCAATCAATAGCTCTAAAGCAGTCTTGAAATAAGATGATTTCAGGAGGATAGAGCAATCAGTAGCTCTAAAGCAGTCTTGAAGTAATGATTTCAGGAGGATAGAGCAATCAATAGCTCTAAAGCAGTCTTGAAATAAATAAGATGATTTCAGGAGGATAGAGCAATCAGTAGCTCTAAAGCAGTCTTGAAGTCATGAGAAGTTATCAGGAGGATAAAGTAACCCTGAGGTGACAATAAAGCAGTCCCAAAATGATAAGAAGCTCATCAGGAGGATAAAATAACCTTGAGGTTATGATAAAGCAGTCCCGGAGATCATAAGTTTGTTTGTTGGATAATTACCCTGAAACAAGGCAGCTTTTGTATAATAACATTAGTTTATGCCTTATGTATGCATGTATGATATGATGCACTTAGGTAATGTACTATATGTCTATGGATATATATGTTATGGTATGATGTAAATGATGTATGTATGATATGATACTGCCGGAAGCGTCTGGATATCTTTGTATAACAACTGCTGGCCAGGGAAAATAAATCTCGATTCGTTGTTGAAAAATATATAACCCTCTGTCTGCTGGGGATAGGAAGATATATATAATCTCCCGTATGCTGGGGATAGTAAGGTATATATAACCTCCCGTCTTCGTTTGATAGTAGGATAAGTATAACATCCCGTCTTCGTTCGTCGTACCCTTATTGGAAATTAATTTCCCGTATATCCGTATGAGGATAAAAGAGATGGATATAAATTCCAGGGGAGATGAGACTTTATGAAGATGGACTTGTCTTACTGAGGGTTTTGTAACTGTCTCGTAGAGATGAACCGGCGAAGCTTCGTTGAAATCCTTTCCTCGTTCGTCCTTAGTAAATACTATTACTGCATTTTCATGCATTTCTGGTAAACATTAATCATATTAAAAGCATACATGCATTCAAATACAACCAATGGACGTTTCGCTTATGTAAATAGGGTAAAAGTAAATCTGGATTCAAAAGATGGAATTTATTTATATCAAATAGTGACCCATACACGGGTAAGTTTGTACAAGGAGACATAAACCCTAGTAAGAGGATTTTGTCATAAAGTTTTTACAAAACAGAGAAAATCAGCTATGTGGGAAACAATCCTATTGAGTTTCAATTCTACTATTGCCACTCGAGTATCTCATCTTCTTGCTGTTGAGACGGAAACAATTGAATTGAGCTTTATCTGTTTGAGCTTGAATAAGTAGTACAACTGGTTGCAGTTTCATGAGTGATCCAAACGAGACATAGTCATACGCTTTAATCCCTAACTTTTGCCTGGATTGCCCTTTCAGGTTTTCAATCCACCGGGATACCCTTTTTTGCCCAAGCCGCCTTTTCAGGTTTTCGACTTGCCGGGTGTACATCTTTTTATATATATCCCTAATTTTTGCCCAAACCCTTTTGGTTTGCCGGGATGCCCTTATTTTTGCCTAGGCCTGTCAACCTAGCGGGTCTCTTTTTATGCGTAGTATTTTTTAACTATGTCTGCGTTTACAGGCTGTGGGAAGTCTTCACCATCCATTGTGGTCAGTATCATGGCACCTCCTGAGAACACTGTCTTGACTACGAATGGTCCTTCATATGTTGGAGTCCACTTGCCCCTAGGATCACCCTGTGGTAATATGATACGCTTGATTACCAAGTCACCAGCCTGATATACCTTTGGCTTAACCTTCTTGTTAAAAGCTTTGATCATTCGCTTTTGGTACATCTGGCCATGACAAACTGCTGCTAACCTCTTCTCATCAATCAAATTTATCTGGTCAAGTCGAGTCTGAATCCACTCATCTTCATCCAAGCCTGCATCCTTCATAATTCTCAAGGAGGGAATCTGAACTTCAATGGGCAGAACTGCTTCCATACCATAGACTAAGGAGAATGGGGTTGCCCCTGTTGAAGTGCGTATTGTAGTACGATAACCATGAAGAGCAAATGGTAACATCTCATGCCAATCCTTGTAAGTAACAGTCATCTTCTGTAGAATCTTCTTAATGTTCTTATTAGCAGCTTCAACTGCCCCATTCATCTTTGGACGATACGGAGAAGAGTTGTGATGCTTAATCTTGAACTGCGTGCAGAGATCAGTAATCATAGTGTTGTTCAGATTAGAGCCATTGTCAGTGATAATCCTTTCAGGGATGCCATACCTACATATGAGATTATTCTTAATGAATCGAGCCACAACATTCTTGGTAACAGATGCAAATGAAGCTGCCTCTACCCACTTTGTAAAGTAATCAATAGCAACCAGGATGAAACGATGCCCATTAGAAGCAGTAGGCTTGATCTCACCAATCATATCAATGCCCCACATGGCAAAGGGCCAAGGAGCAGTCAACACATTCAATGGTGATGGAGGTATATGAACTTTATCAGCATAGATTTGACATTTGTGACAAGTTCTGGAGTGTTGATAGCAATCAGCTTCCATGGTAGACCAATAGTAACCTGCTCTCAAAATCTTCTTTGCCATGGTATGACCACTAGAATGAGTGCCAAAGGTCCCATCATGCATCTCTTCCATAATCTCAGTTGCTTCCTTCTTATCCACACAACGAAGCATAGTTGAATCATGATTGCGCTTGTACAGAATGCCATTACTCAGAAAGAACTTAGCAGAGAACCTCCTCAGGAACTTCCTATCTTTGACAGATGCCCCTTCAGGGAATTCCTGAGCTTCAAGATATCTTTTCACTTCATAGAACCAAGGCTTCTCCTCTGCCCCTTCAGTGTCAATCTCATTGCAGTATGCAGGCTTTTCAAATCTATCAATAGTAATCTTGGGAGCTTCATCATCCCAACTGATCTCAAACATGGATGCCATGGTGGCTAATGCATCTGCCAACTGATTCTCTCTTCGTGGAATGTGTCCAAAGGTAATCTCTTTGAAATGTGGGATCAAAGACAACACATGCTCTCTGTAAGGAATGAGATTATCATGCTTAGTATCCCAATCTCCTTTAATCTGACTAACTACTAGGGCTGAATCTCCGTACACATCAAGGAACTGAATCTTCATATCAATAGCAGCTTTAATACCCAGGATACATGCCTCATACTCAGCCATGTTATTGGTACAATGGAAACAAAGTCTGGCAGTAATCGGGGTATGACAACCTTCAGGGGAACTAATCACAACACCAACACCATTACCAAGTGCATTAGAGGCACCATCAAAAACCATAGTCCATCGGGATCCTTGTTCAGGTCCGTCATATTGTCCCGGTTCTTTGGTAATAATCATGATATCTTCATCAGGGAATTCAAAATTCATTGACTGGTAATCATCCACTGCTTGATGAGCCAAATGATCTGCAACAACACTTCCCTTAATGGCCTTCTGAGTAGTATACTGTATATCATATTCTGTCAAGATCATTTGCCATCTTGCAATTCTTCCGGAGAGAGCAGGTTTCTCGAATATGTACTTGATTGGATCCATTTTCGAAATCAACAAGGTAGTATGGGTCAACATATACTGTCTTAGTCGGCGAGCAGCCCATGCCAAAGCGCAGCAAGTTTTCTCGAGCAGTGAGTATCTTGTCTCACAGTCGGTAAACTTTTTGCTAAGGTAGTATATTGCCTGCTCTTTTCGACCAGACTCGTCATGTTGCCCCAACACACACCCCATTGAATTATCTAACACTGTTAAGTACATAATCAAGGGTCTTCCATCAACTGGTGGCATCAAAATTGGTGGTTCCAGCAGATATCTCTTGATTTCATCAAAGGCAGTCTGGCACTCATCATTCCATTCCATCACCTGATCTTTCTTCAACAACTTGAAGATTGGCTCACAGATGGTAGTTAACTGGGAAATAAATCTTGCAATGTAATTCAATCGTCCCAAGAAACCTCTAACCTCCTTCTCAGTACGGGGAGCTGGCATCTCTCGTATAGCTTTCACTTTTGCAGGATCTACTTCAATACCTTTTCCACTGACAATAAAACCCAGGAGCTTTCCAGATCTAACTCCAAAAGTACACTTGTTTGGATTCAATCTCAACTTGTATTTCTTCAACCTCTCAAACAACTTGTGCAGATGATCAAGATGTTGTTCTTCATTCTGAGACCTGGCTATCATATCATCTACATATACCTCTATCTCATGATGAATCATATCATGAAACAAAGCCACCATAGCACGCTGATATGTTGCCCCTGCATTCTTCAAACCAAATGGCATTACTTTATAGCAAAAGGTGCCCCACTGTGTCACAAATGTAGTCTTCTCCATATCTTCAGGTGCCATCTTGATTTGATTGTAACCAGAGAAACCATCCATAAAAGAGAATACCTTATGCTGAGCAGTGTTGTCTACCAAAATATCAATATGAGGGAGTGGAAAGTCATCTTTAGGGCTAGCCTTGTTCAAATCTCTGTAGTCCACACACATACGTACCTTACCATCTTTCTTAGGAACTGGTACCACATTTGCAACCCACTGAGGATAAGAAGTCACTGCTAAGAACCCTGCATTGAACTGTTTCATTACCTCTGCCTTGATCTTTTCTGACATTTCAGGACGCATACGACGAACTTTCTGCTTCTTTGGACGACAATCTTCTTTCACTGGCAAACGGTGAACCACAATGTCTGTATCCAATCCTGGCATATCTTCATAAGACCAAGCAAAGATCTCTACATAGTCACGTAACATCTGAATCAACCTGCTCTTGACACTGTCCTCTAAATCAGCCCCTATCTTGACCTCTTTTCTGTTTTCTTCAGTTCCCAAATTCACAACTTCGACTGGCTCTTCATGTGGCTGTATAGCTTTCTCTTCTTGTTGTAACAACCTAGCAAGCTCTACAGGTATTTCACAATCGTCCTCATTTCCGTCTTCAGTTTGATTGATCGGATTCTCGAAATCATAATTGGCAATAGTAGAACTGTTATCAACAGGATCTAGAGTGGATGAGGATCTGCATTTAGTGATGTGGGTGTGTGTAAGAACACATAGCTGATAAAGCAAAAATAAAAGAAAAGAAAGACAAAGAACACAATATTTACGAAAACGAAACGTCCACTGATTTTATTGAATGAAGTATGCAAATGAAATGATAGCCCGTAACAAGCACACCATTGTGCCCCGGGTAAGGCACATGGCTTGAAAGTTTTATTGTTCAAGAAATTACAAACTTAAAAGCAACAACACAGTAATAGTATTTACTCCTGACTAAAGGAGATAGGGATAACATCTTCAGCTTTCCAATTATTGAGTCCAGCACCCACAGTAGGAAAAATCCATGCATCCAAGTTGTAGTCTTCATCTTGATCTCCCACAGCATTAATCACCCCTTGATTGGTGATACGAGCAGCACGAGCACGACGAACAGCCTTCTGGGATTCTGCAGTGAAACCCAAACCAAACTTATCAGACTTGTATGGAATATCAGGAAGCTGACCCCAAATAGTACAACCACCTTCATCCACCACAGCTCTAGCATCATTGAGGGAGGCCATTGCCATTGTTGGAGGTTTTCTGGTGACCACAGGAACTTTCTTCACAGTAGGAGGAGCTACATAATCATTAACCCAGGGAACCACTTCAAATGACTGACACGGAGTCTCAATGTATTCACCTTCCACTTCCAGATACTTGAAAGTGTTCACATGGCTGACAAAGTATTCTTCCTCTCCAAAGACAGTAACAACCTTTCCATTCACCGGATATCTCAACTTTTGATGCAGTGTAGAGGTCACAGCCCCTGCCCCATGGATCCAGGGACGACCAAGCAGACAAGAGTATGAAGGACGAATATCCATCACATAAAATGTAGCAGAAAACATCTGAGAACCAACTTGGATTGGAAGATCAATTTCCCCATGTACCACTCTTCTAGAACCATCAAAAGCCTTCACCACAATATTACTGGGCTTCAGCACAACATCTTCAGGACTCAGCTTGTTCAAGACTTCCTTAGGCAACACATTCAAAGAGGAACCATTGTCTATCAGCACATGAGACAGGGTAGTGCCCCTGCATTCAATTGAAATATGCAAGGCCCTGTTATGATCCCTCTTGGCAGGGGTCAAATCAGCATCAGAAAACCCTAACCCATTGTCATAGGTCAGGTGGGCAACACAGTTTTCAAATTGGTCAACAGAAATTGCACTGGGTACATGAGCCATCTTCAGAAACTTGATCAATGACTTGGCATGAGCCTCAGAACATAATAATAGGGAGAGCATAGAGATCTTTGAGGGAGTATGCCCCAACTGATCAACAATGTCATAATCACTCTTGCGAATGATTTTCAATACTTCTTCCATCTGCTTAGAGAGATCATCAGCAGCTGGCACATCAGTAGATACAGGCTCCATAACAGGACCCTTGCCCAGAGCATCAGCGGTGGTAGTAGCAGTAGGAGTAACTGCATTCTTGGAAGTAACTGGAGGAGAGAAGACTCTTCCACTACGAGTGATCTTGCTAGACCCAGCAATATTGTCAACATCAACAGGTACATCAGCTACAGGCTCTTGCTTAACACCATGGATGTAAACATCAGACCCATAGTGCCAAGGCACAGCTTTGTCAGACGTATATGGGATAGGACCTGGAGTAGTAATGACCACAGGAGCTACTCTGGCTTCAGCAACAACTTTCACAGGACCTTCAGCAGTAATCTTGATTGGGCCCTGATGAGTGATTTTAATGGGACCCTTTGAAGTGATTCTTACCGGTACTTTGTCAACCATATCAACCTCTTCAATCTTCTTACCCCGAGTCAGATGATCCACCATACTTTCTACAGATGCTGGTCTTCTTTCAAACACTATAGTATACTTATCCATGAGACGCTGAATTCCATCTCTCAATATGAAGCAACTATCCGGCTTATAGGTACAATACAAACAATCTTCACGACAACCTGGAAAGATCCCAGCTTGTACTAACCTCTTTTTGATAACAGACAGTGGTGTACTCAACTCCATTACTGAATAAACATGCAAGTCTTCATCAATGGCATTGACAGTCTTCTCGTGATTTGGCATTGGAGCTGTAATCACATTTGGAGTACCTGGTGGATCAAACTCAATTTCTCCAGCATCAATCATATCTTGAATTTTTTTCTTCAAGACCCAGCAATTATTAGTATCATGTCCTGGACAGTTTGAATGATATGCACATCGTGCATTGGGATTGTACTTGGGAGAAGTAATATTGGGATTCTGAGGAGCCTCCCTCAGGGTAATAAGTTCAGCCTTCAACAAGTGTTGCAATGCCTGAGCCATTGACATGTTGATCTTCGTGAACTGTCTTCTAGCCCTCTGTTGGTTGCCTTGAGGCTGCTCTGTTGTTGCAGGAGTTGGATTTGAAATATGAACCGCACTAACAGACTGATGCCTTCTGTTACGATCAGGTTGACCATAAACAGCATTGGATTCTTTCTTCCCAGTGGGAGGCTTCTTTGCAGTACCTGATGAAGAAGTGCCCACTTGGATCTTACCACTCTTGATACCATTCTCTACACGCTCTCCTGTCATGATCAACTCAGTGAAGCCAGATGATGAGCTTCCAATGAGATGACTGTAAAACGGACCATTCAGCGTACACATGAACATATCAACCAATTCCCTGTCAGTCAAAGGGGGTTGAACTCTTCCAGCTAAATCTCTCCATTTCTGAGCATACTCCTTAAAACTTTCTTTGGCACCCATAGACATACTCTGAAGCTGCATGCGAGTGGGGGCTAAGTCAGCATTGTATTGATACTGCTTGTAGAAAGCTTCAGCAAGATCATTCCAGTCCCTGATGTTGACACTTTCCAACTGATAATACCACTCCAGCTGAGCTCCAGATAAGCTCTCTTGAAAAAAGTGGATCCACAACTTCTTGTCAGCAGTGTGAGGTTGAATTCTTCTGACATAAGACCTCAAATGCAGTTTGGGACAAGAGACCCCATCATAAACAACAAAGGTAGGAACCTTGAAACCAATGGGTATCACAACCCCAGATATCAAACTCAAATCCTCAAAATCCAGCCCAGATGATTTCTGCAGTTCCATAGCATCCATCCTATCCACCAGCATCTTGAATTTGTCTTCATTAGGCTCATGGTAGTAATTAGCCTCAGAATCAGAGTCCCCCATAGTGTTGTGGAGACTGCCTCTCTCTTTCTCAGATTCCTCAGATTCATAGTCTTCAACCTCTTCCTTGGTCTTGACAGGACCTTTGAACCTTCTTCCCATGTTGAGCAACCCAGCAGACCTTCTAGTCTTCTTAGTCTTCTTGGCCAGCAGTGCCTTCAAATCATCTTGCCCCTTGGACAGGTTCAAGATCAGCTCTTGGAACTGTGCATTCTGTGCCTGAAGATCCTTAACTGATTGTTCAAGAGCCATTGCTGAAATAAACAGCGAGAAGATGAGAAACCTGTGCACAATATAAACCTGTGACACAATGAAATGATATGGGAATGCATATGCAATGTTTTCAAGGACCGCAGGATTTAAATTTGCTTAGACAAACAAGAAAGTAACTTTTTATTAGTAATAACTTGTTTTGCCTTTTAGGCTTACAAAAAATGAAAGTAAAATAAGTACAAAAGATGGGGTTTTAAGTTTCCCATGGACGTTTCCTCTTTATGTTGAGGTATGAGTTGAGGTTTCGTTCCTCATGAAGTTGCTTTGTTAGCTCTAGGACTCTTGCTTGGCTTGCTTTGTAATGAGCCTCGAAAGTATCCCTTTGCTCCTTCAGTTGGATCCATGATCTCTGCAAGTCTTCCTTATCAGTAGGCATGTCTGGGTGAAGGATGGTATAAGCTGTGTCTCCTTCAGCAACAGGTTCCATGATAACTGGTAGGACGGCAGGATATGGCATCATGAGTGCCTGAGCACGAGATCGTACCCATCTGAGATAAGCCTCCATAGGAATAGTATACTTAGGCTCCAGTGTCTTGCTGTCAACCCTGCTTACTTTTCCCCAGGCTCGTATGAATCTCTGACGGTAACCCTGAAGATCGTTGTCGTAGTCAAATACAATGCCCTGAATCAACATGTCATGTGGACCATCACTCCGGGCGTAACCAAACTGTCGTAAAGCTAGAGAGGGGTTGTAGGTGATGCCTCCTCTTATGCCTAGTAGTGGCACATTAGGAAACTCCCCACAACGGTCAATGATGGTGACATGCTCCATAGATCTGGAGCACCAATGGATGTCTGAATGAGAAAGTGACATGATCCTCTTGGACCATCTGAACCCTTGCTCATTCTTCATTACTGAGCGAGGAAGGTGAGAAATAAACCACCTAGAAAGTAAAGGTATGCAGCACATCAAAGTTCCTCTTGCCCTTGTAGTACGGGTGTGAAGAGAATGTAGGATATCTCCAAGCAATGTAGGCACTGGATTGTGACTCAGGAAAATGTTGATGGCATGAACATCTATGAACTGATCTGGATTGGGGAACAATACTAAGCCATATATCAGCAAGGCTAAGATTTCCTCAAAAGCATCATAGCTCATGGCCTTCAAGAACATTTGAGCTTTATCCATTAATACCTTGGCAAGAATACCCTTGACTCCGCTTCTCGTCTCTAGAACAATGTCAGACTTCTTCAGATGTAGAGCTGCAGCAATAACCTCTGGTTTGAGTTCCTTCTCCAAGCCTGTGAAGGGTCTTTGATCAAGAACAGGTATATCCAGAAGTTTAGAGAACTCCTCCATGGTTGGAACCAGCTGGTAGTCAGGGAATGTAAAGCAATGGTGCTTAGGGTCAAAGAACTGAAACAGGACGCTCATCATGTCTTCATTGAACCCTGAAGTGACTAGGTCCGGTAGGTGACCATGTCTCTTGTTGAACCTGGAATGATCAGACACTTGAGAAACCAATTCCTTAAGCTTGGGAGGTATCCCTACAAAGTTGATCCTGATGGTGTTTCTACGAGCAGAAGCCATGACCTGCAACAAAGAACAAAGATAAATCCCTTGGTCCTTGAAATGGTTAGCGAAAATGCTATGCTTATGATGCATGATGATGTCATGATGTTATGCTCAATCACAAACATGTGGCACACACAAACAAGTCACACAATTGCCCTAGGTTTAAAGGCTTGCATGAGGTTCAAAGGTAAGTACCCTCCCCTGAAGTTAGATGGTTCATCCTGTCCTACAAAAGTAACCAGGTTCTAAGGGATCTCAATATCATTGATCCTTCACAAGGGTGGTTGTTCAGAAGGCAACTTACTTGCCAACCAAAACCCTCCAAGTTTAAGATCTCAATGAGCGTAGTATCGAGTGTCAACCAACTTCAGTCTGCACCAAAGCCGGTTACCTCACTACTTTCTAAAGGCCAAGATGGGTTAACTAGGGTTCTAAAAGTTAGTTAGTGCATTGACAACATATGGCAGCCTCATATTATCCTCAACTTGACTTAAGGAACATAAGCACCAACCAAGAAGTCGCACTAACTATGGCCACCAGATAAACCGTATCGATATACGTCGTACAGTTTCCTTGGTCTATTGCCATTTACCTAAGGTACACTAGGTCCGGGTTAGGACCTTTCACACATAAGAGCACCCCAACAAGATAACATAAATCAAACAAGGCAAGCAATTCAAAGTGATCTTAATTCCTAAGGGTACCCCTCTTTTATTAAATCCCCAGCAGAGTCGCCAGTTCTGTAACACGGTGGGAGAACTGACTTTAAGTAATGTTGCGGATAGCAAGAGTCGCCACCGACTTTTATTTTATCCATAAGGAAAGGTTATAAAAGAACAGGAAAGACCTTAAGAGAATATTTTGGGTCCGGGGGGTAGGTTATGTAAAGGGAAGGTGTTAGCACCCTTTACATCCATGGTTATCCATGGGCTCTTAGGTACTTAGCTCACTTTTGATTGTTTTTAAAAGTGTAGTGTGTGAATAGAAAAATTTTCAGAATAGTTAATAATAATCCATGTACGGATGTGTAAAAACTTGTTTGAAAATTTGTTTGAAATTGGTTAAGTTTTTGAAAATTGGAGTGAGCAAGCAACTAAGAGGTACCTACCCTAAGATTTAAAGTCTTTCTTGTTCTTTATTCCTTTCCTTGGTAAGACTATCCCTACTATTAAGGAGTAGGTAGTCATTACCTTGGATGTTAAGGGACATGTGAGGGACATTCTGTTTTGTGAAGGCAACTGTGGGGTTTAATAAGCACATATGAGGGACTATCATCATTTATTCGAAGGGACTCGATCCGTAAAGGCAACCACGAGGGACTTGATGATTTTTCTTTTAAGGGACTTGCTTTATACACCCCACTTGACCTTATTCGTAGGCAACTTGAGGGATAACCTTAGAAACGTGAGACGGCGATTAAAATCGACTTACGTGTGTGTGAGTGTTTATTTTAATTATCTTTGATTAAAAATGATCTAAATTTATTTTTATATAACAGATATGTTTTTCACTCCCTAATTACTAACCATAGCAACAATAATTAAATGATTACAAAATTACATCCGGGAAACAATTACAACATTATAATAATAAGCAAAATATTAAGCAAAATAAATAGCAAAATAAAATATAAATAAATAAGCAATAAATAATAAGAAATAAATAATAGGGGTTAGTGATAAATAATTTAAATAATAAGCAAAAAGTTAATAATAATAAAATAAGAGAGGTTAGTGAATAATAAAAATTAATGAAATAATAACATATAAAATTAATAAAGCAAAATAAATTATATGGTTAGTAATAACAATAATAAATAAAATTAATCAAAATTATAATAACAAGATTAATAATTTTTAATATAAACAATTATGTTAAAACGAAATATAAACAAACAATTATTTTTTTTAATTTACAAGTTATTAAGTTATTATAAAATTAAAATATTATAGACTCAATTTAGAATTATTTACATATAATTTAGATTATGAACAAAAATATTTACATATTACTAATAATAGATCATATTTACAAAATTATTATTAAATAAATATATACATAATATCTATACTAAGAATTAGGAAATAGAAATTATTTAGAAAATAAAAATTAGATTTTACAAAATTAAAGTTCATTTAGAAAATATTTTTTAGGGTTTTGAAAATTAGGGTTAATTTATATACAAAATATATATTTTAACTAATTATATAAAAAAATTATCTTAACTAATATAAATTATATAAATAAAGTTTTTATTGAAAAATCAAGAGTTTTATATTTTTTTTTTTAGAAAATAATTTTAAGAGTTGGAATACATAATATATACATACTTCATAATATAATAATAAAATTTTGATTATTTAAACTAATTAAATTAGAAGAAGGAAAATAAAATAAAAAGAAAGAAAGAAAAAGGAACCTGGTGGGATTTGATCCCAAGACCTCACACTTGCAAGCAGCAACAACAACCACTGGGCCAGCCAGGCGCAGGTGACAATGACTGAGCTTCACTTGGTTTTGTTCTTGATTCACAAAATATCCTGGAAAAATAAAATATGCAAAAGGCCTGGGGGAGGATTGAACCCAGGACCTTATAGTTACACATGCGCGCGCCTTACCGCCTGGCTGGGAGAGCCCTTCTGGTCATGGATTGGCAACAACACATAATATATTATGTTTGTCTTTAACCTGAAAAATTAACAAAAAAAAACATGCACCAGCCAAGTATCGAACCAGAGACCTCACAACATACGCCTATCAAACTTACCACCAGGACACACATGTGCGTGTGATAAACAAACCAATAACAATTCATAAAATATTTCAAAAAAATATTTGAATTTTCTGACGCGCGGGAATGACCTTCTTCTTCCTTGAGACTTTCGAATTTTGCTGCGAAATTAGATGCAAGTTTTCCTGCGAATTCAAATTTCCAGCAAAACCTACAAAAATCAATCATTGACAAAACATCATAGTTTCTTAAAATTAATCAGTCCATTAAGTTTCAAATGAATTTTCCAATCATCCCACGTTCTTATAATTTGTTTATAGGGGCTGGATTGAAGAACCCTAATTGGAGCCATAAACCCTAAAAATGGTAGAACGCGTTTTAGGCTATGGAACTTCATCAATCGCTCCAGATTTCATCTATAGACATAAACAAACACAATTATATGAACAAAATTCAATTACATGCAATGAATCATCACAATCGAAAAAAACTTTATCAAGCATAAACAAGTTTCGGGTTTAGCAATATGTGATGTTATGAAGTAATGTGATGATCAGTTTATGTTCCATGATGATCAAGGAAGCCAACCACGTTCTTATTTTACCTTCTAGTGCCTTGTAACTCAAAATCCGAATCTCACTTTTGGAAGAATTTTTGAGGTTTTTGAACTTACACTGTGGCTGCTGGATTTCGTCCCCTTGTGATTGGTTTCTCTTGTATACTTATATGAGATCAAATTTAGGTCAAAAGATGATGGATTTATGGGCCTTTTGGAAAACTTCATGGTGAAGGAATGTCATGATCTTAAAGTGTGAAAAAATCAAATATTTGCTTTCTAATTTGGTCTAGCACGAATTTGTACAAGATCAAATCATGTTAAACAGCATTGATTAATTTCTAGAAGAAGAATCATGTTCCAATTTTGGTTTTTAGATTTTATTTTGATTTAATTTGATTTAAAATGAATAAAATCCAAATAAATATCAAATAAAAATATAAAAATCAGAATTTCTCACCATTGGGTCGTGCATGATGTTGTGACATGGATTGGGTCATAAATTGGGCAGCCCATTTGGAAAGAATTACTTCTAAGCCTCCATTTTCAACATAAACCATCACAAAATTGCCCAACTTTGCAAGGGCACATCTCCCTCAATTTTAAGGGTATGAGGGTGTTCTTGGACTTTTTGGAAAGCTTGAAGAGTCCTCTAAACAACCCCATTGGTTTCAGGTCCATATCATTTACCAATCTCAAGTTATGCCCTTTTGAAGTTGTTGACTTTTTGTTGACTTTTGAAATGACCTATAATGTCTTAGGTCATATCTTCCAAATGAAGCATTTTTGGGCTTAACTTTCAACATCGAAGTTGTATAGAATTCAATTTCCTTCAAAATGAGCTTTGGATGGAGACTTGGTGATGAAGTATGTGAAAGTTATGGCTGGTCAAAGTTCAGTTGACTTTTACTAAAGAAACCCTAATTTAGAAACTCCTGATTATTGATGATCTGGAATCTCCTTGATGAATCATGATCAACCCTTGATCAAATGATGAATTTTACTTCATATACTTGATGTTGGCAAAAAATCATGAAGTTTGACTTTGGTTTGACCACAGTTGACCTCAGTTTGATTTTTTAACTGCTTTGACTGATTTTGACTTATCTGATCATCTGACTGAGCAAACTTTTGAGAAAAGTCTTGAAACTTGACATGGGGGTTCTTATACACATATAAAATGTTATGAAACTCACTTGAGGTATTGGAAGTCCATTTAGCCTGATTAAAGTCAAAACCCTAGTTTTGGATGCACTGCTTAGGAGGTGCATTGTCTGAGGGGATTGTCAACTTCTTTGACCAATTGTGAACTTTGTGAACCTTGTGAATCTTCATAAAGTGTCTTGTGATACTCATGGGAGGTATTGTGAAGCTTGTGAACCTTGTGAACCTCATGAAGTGGCTTTGTAGACCTCATGAACCTCAGGAAAGCTTTGTAATCATTGTGAATCTTGTGAACCTTGTGAACCTTCAAGAAGTAACTTGTAGACTTCATGAACCTCATGAAAGGTATTTGAAAGTATTGGGAAACTTGTGAACCTTGTGAATCTTCAAGAAGTGACTTGTGGACTTCATGAACCTCATGAAAGGTTATGGAAATGTTGAGAAGCTTGTGAACCTTGTGAACCTTCATAAAGTAACTTGCAGACTTCATGAACCTCATGAAAGGTTATATAAGCATTGAGAACTTGTGAACCTTGTGAACCTTCTTAGCACACAAAGTCTTGTATTGTGAGGGCAAATTTTGGGGTGCAACACCAAGTTACAAGTTTGATGTCTTTGTGATTATTAGATGGATTTATTAAAGGGTTTAAACACATTAAGGGTTTAACACTTAGGATTAAAATTATACACTCCATCCTAATAGAAGGATACAGGCATAACCCTAATCACAAAGCCTTAAAACCTTTAAGGTTTAGTCCTTGATTAAGAGATGAGAAGAGAAGACACAAAGATGACACAAAGGCAAAACTAATGGGGGGACTAATCAAACCCTAATTGTGATCATTCTTGGGGGTTCCTAGGGTTTATGAGCCTTGCAAAAGATCTTCAAGAGAAAAGCCACCATGGAAGAAGCAGATGAAAGGAGATTAAGCAGAAAGAAGCAAAACAACTTACTTCACTTAAGAAGATAAGTTGCTTGAAGAAAGAAAGAGGAGAAGGAGCATGAATGAGCAAACTCACTCTAATACAAATGTAAAATTCAGCAAGGATGAATAAGAGAGATGAGAAGAGATTATGAGAAGTGAAGGCAAATTCACTTCTCAAATACTTACCACCTGAAAAGTTAGCAAAAAGAAATGAAATGAAGGGAATGTGAAATGAATGCAATGATGAAAACCAAAACCATAAGGATAAACATGATTTTAATGATGCTAAGAGATAATGCAAACACATGTCAAGAGTTATGGATGATCATACAAGGATGAGGATGCAAATGAAGCATGTTTTGTACCATGAAAGTTCATGAAAGCTTATGAAATGCAATGGATGCATAACATGGCAAATGGATGAAGAAATGACTTATCATGATTCTAATGTGTCCTAATATGTCTTAGGAATCATGTGGATGCACAAGATATCATGGCAAGTTCATGAATGCAAGCATATGGAAGATGGATGCAAATGAAGGCACAAATTAGGGTTTATACATAACATGCAATACAAAAATCAAAAACAAGAAGCAAATGACATGATAAAAAATTGAAAATGGGATCAAAGGTACCCTAACCCTACACAAGTTCACTGCCCAAAGGAGGAGACTTAAATCTTAACCTAATGGAAGTTATGATTTTCTCAAGTTGGCTAGGGTTTTAAGGCACTTCAAAAGGGAAACTGCACAACAAATTGAAAATGAGAGATAAATTCAAACCAATTTTATCCTAGAAACTACATCATATGAAGAATGCAATACAAAAAGAACCATCATCAAACTCCTCATGGTTAGGCAGAAGGGATTTTTCTAAGTTAGGGCAAAAATATTGACTTTTAAGAACCCTAATTCCAAAGAAAAATGTCAAAATAGGTCAAGAACCAAAAAGAAATTTGTGTGAAGAGTTTGATAATGTTTCTAAATGTATCAAGATGCAATGTGATTTTTTTGGTGATTTTTGGAAACTTAAATGCTATTTTAATTAATTAATTCTCATTAACTAATTAAAATAAACATTTAAATATTTTTAAAATACGAAAATTATGCAAAAAAAATAAAATAAATATTATTTCAGAATGAGAAAAATATTTTAAGCCATGGTGCAAAAAATGAATTAAATGAAAATAAAATTGAATTAAAAGGAAAGTAATCAGATCCAAAGGCCTGAATTCAAAAGGAACGCTGGGAGTTGACTGGCGCGTGTTTGGAGGGTGAGGATTCACTCTGAGATTTTTAAATTTTAAACACAATTAATTAGATTAATGACATGGATTAGGGTTTTAACAGTGGATCTGGGCCATCCACCTCACGCGGGAAAGACGCATCTAAGGGCCATTATTCAAATTCCATTAATTACGCAGATTAGTGCTAAGTATTTTCAGGTGACCGGAACAGTGTTCCGGTAATCTTCTCCGGTGAACTCAAACCCTAGCTTCTTCCCTAAGCCTCTAATCCTCAAATTTCTTGCCCATAAATGATCCCCCAACCATCCTAAACCTAAACCCTCAATAAAAAAAACATTTATTTCACACCATGAGCAAGAATCGAACCAAATCGTGAAACGGGCAGAAATTTCAGAGCTTGCATACATGATGGTTTCTCAACCATTTTCAATAATAATCATATCCCCATGACCAGGGGAACTCAAGGAATCATAAAAGAACTTAAAAGCAAGCTTCTGAGAAAAAAGTTCATGAGCTATACCTGAGGTTGAACCTTCTGGTTCTGGGCTTTCTGGACTCTCCTTTGATGCAAATCCCCTCCTATGAACCTCTGGATGATGAAATGAAGCTTAGAATGAGTTTGTATGGCCTGGTTTGAAGGTTTTGGTTCTGGTGTAGCAGATTTGGAGGGTTGTGTATGTGGTGTTTCAGGCTGTTTCAGTGCTTGGTTCTTGATCCATGGATGGTATGTGACTTATTGGTGAAGAAATATTTGAGGTTTGATGGCTATATCAAGAGTTTCGAAGAGATGAAGAAAAATGCAGTTTTTGTTTATCCTTGCTTATAGGAGGATGTTGGCTTGTATGTGTGTGTGTTTCAAGTCCTTGAGGTCCACATATTAAGTTCTGATTGGGCATAGGGTTGGTAATGTCACAGTTTGATTGGCATGGGCAAAGATGCAAAAAGTCATGACTTTGTGTACTTGAGGTATGGCTCGGGTCAGAGGGAGATTAGGGGCATGGCTGGGCTCAACATGGATCAAGGAAGGCCCTTAGATTGCTTTTGGGCAACTGTGATGGCTAGGGCAAGTGGTAGCATGGTTCTTGCAACTTTTCCCTCTTTGGAATTCTTTATGAACCAAGGTAAAAAAACCTATGAATTCTTGGGCAAATTGCAGCAAAATGGACCACATGAAGTTGCCATAATGTTTTGAGATCACTTAACAACTAATTCAAGCATTAGAAATCCCTTTTGCAAAAATTCCATTCTTGAAGATTCATGAGAAATGCCTTATGGTGATTGTAATTCAAGGCATAAAAGTGAGAAATCCCTTGGGAAATTCTGAATTATGGACCATGAATGATGTTTGTGTGATGGTTAGAAGTTAATTAGAGGTCACATTTGGCTTTGGCAAGTGTTTTTGCAAGTTTCCTCTTTGGCACAAAAGTGAAAATTAAGTGATTTTTCCTAACTTTGACAAACCATAACTTGAGTTCTAAAATGAATTAGATCAAGTTCTTATACTTTTTGAAAAGGGAATGATCCAATCTACAACTTTCATGACCAAGAATTTTTCATTTGAAGCATTTTTGAATCAAAAAGAGGAGGTTGAAAAACTTTCCCAAAATGGCAAGTTTGTATTACAAGTCACTTTCCCAAAATGGAAACTTTGCAAATGGCTTGAAATTCTTCAATTTTGTGAACTTCTAACTTCTTATAAGATCAAATAAAGATCATATACACCCAAAATGATGGAGAAGACCCTTTGGTTGGATGATTGAGGGCCTCAGATGCCCTGATTTTGCACTAACTTGTTCAAGAAGTCATCTATTGATTCAGATGCCTTCCCCATTGAATTTCTTCATGAAAATTGGTATGCATGATCCTCCTATCATATAGAGACCAATAGAAACAATAATGACCAAAAAATTTGGAGTTATGGCCTCTGAAACCAAAACCCTAATTTTAGGTCATCTGTGCAGTTAAGCTTGGCTCTGCTTCCATGCTTCCTCAGTTCTTGTGATTTTCTGACTTTCTTGATCTTGGGAGGATATAACATGATGCTTGAACATACATGGACCCTCTTGATATGATTGGAGACCCTTGGGGTGGCTCAGATAGCTCAGGGATTTCTCAGATCACAAACCCTAGATGCAAATGACTTTGAACAAATGCAGTGAAGCAGAAATGCAATATGAGATGATATGATTGAACTTATGCAAATGAAAAGAACACAATCCATGGTGTGAAAGAGTGAGGGAAAATTTGGGGTGTTTACAGTGGTCGAATTTTATTTAAGGGGGGAGAATGTAATACCCCGTATTTTATTTAAAGCTCTGAACAATATTAATTGGTAATAATATTATTCTGGAATACTCTAAGAAATTTTAACGAAACTAAATAGAGTAATCCACAGGATATTATTCTATTAATTGATATTGGCTGACTCAGAGGTTTTACAAATATTGGATTAAGAGACATTTTTGGATACTCTCTAATTTTTGAACCATTGGTAAAAATATAAGTTTTATGTATATTTATATATATAGAAAGAATATGAGAAGGAGAGAAAGATAGTAAGGAAAGAAAAGAAGAAAGAAGAGGAGAAGAGAAGAAGAAGAAATAAAAACCCCAAAAGCTTCATTTCCTCATTCTCGATCATCCGTCCGTCGAATCGACTCAATCTTTCTGCCGATCTTCATCTCTTGAGGTGGGTTCTTAGTTAGAAACTTTTATCTTTGATTTTGGTTATGTTTTAGAGATTTTGTGGTTTAGGGTTTATTTGGAAATCTAAGAAAATCGAAAGTTTAACGGTTAAAACTCGAGAAAAACCTAACTAAAATACTCATATGATGTTTATGAACATGGATGATTATGTTTTTTTTGCATTGGTGGATGTTTAGAAGTGATTTTGTGTGGGAGAAGTGTTTTCTCGTAAGGCTAGAACTTCCTGAACTGGTGTAGCTCGCTCAGCGAAAGTTCCAGGAAGTTTTTCGCTCAGCGAGACCTGTAGATTCCAACTTTGTTATTTGATTCATAACTCCTGATTCGAGTATCCGTTTTTAACGTTCCACATATCGTTTTGAAGCTAATGACATAACTTATCTATTAAGATCAAGAAACATTATTTTTGAGCGACTTTTTCAAATGACCAAAACGTGATAAAATGGAAAGTGTGAGTTAATGGAAATAGAGAAAGGTACTACTTGTGAGGTATCTAGGTTCCCCTTAGACTCGAATGAATCATGAATTATGTTTTGTTTTAGGATCCTCCATAAGGTCTTGTGTAAGTCTCAATGTGGTTACTATGTGTTTCACTAGAGCATCCGTAAGGACTTGAGGTATCTGTTGTGTATGCATGAGCGTTAATTTGAGATACGTAGACTATAAGTCCTTCGTAAGGTCTTGAGTAAGCCTTGAGGTGGGTTGTCCTTAGTCCCACGTGAAGCATCCGTAAGGACTTGAGGCAAATGCTATGCTAGTTGTGTCAATCTTGAGTAAGTCTTGAGGTGGGTTACCTTTAGTCCCACGGGAAGCATCCGTAAAGATTGAAAAGTGTGCTATGTCAATTCCTCCGTAAGGTTTTGTGTAAGTCTCAATGTGGTTACTATGTGATTCACTAGAGCATCTGTAAGGACTTGAGGTAGACATTTAGCTTCTTGTATTTGAGATCGTGTGTGGACCTTAGTTCCCCTTTGTTCTTGGTCCTTGTGTGAGTCGGTTTGTGAAACGTGTGAGTTTCATTTAAAGATAACCCTTAGAGATGAGAGAATTCTAAGATAGGGAATCCACTTAGATGTTTTATCTCACCCCATGTTGATGTTGTTATTTCAGGTACTTCAGGTTCCGTTAAGGGTAAGGATAAGTCGACTTGATTATCCCTGCTAGTTGGTGGCTTGTCTTCCGCTGTGAACTTTGAGATCTTCAGATCTAGTTCTTAGATCTTTTTGTAGTTGAACATCTTGTATTATTTTATAGCCTTGTTTAGTACCTTATGTTGTAGTGGCTATATTTATGCAATGTGTTGCTAAGAACTTATTTGTATTTCAGTACCAAATGTCTAATATTATATATGAAAAAATATGCTTTATGTATGTCTTTTGTATATGGGTATTACAACTAATCTCCCAAGGATCACAACTACGTAGGTTAATATTTCAGAGGAAACCTGATAACAAGGTTCTCCCCTCTATATTACTCCTCAGTTTGTCTTCCAAGAACTATTCAGCAAGAAAATTCATGAGAAATCACAGACTTACTCCACCATCTTGTTTCCAAACCAAAATGTGAACATCAGGGAATCTACACCTTAGATGTTTCTTCAAGAATTATTGAATAAAAAACAAGTATCTTGACAAGACTTCATCAAAATTCTGGGCATAAAATAGCACAAGTTATTTCAAGAACAGGTCTTCTGAAACATCAACACCAGAGACATATAATGAAATGTCAGAGCTCTTCCATCAAAGAAATATGCAGTGGAATACCAAGATACAACAGTCTCAACAAGTTCCAAAAAAGGTGTCAGAACGTATAAGACACCATGCAACCCAACCCATATCAGAAGTTGAAACAACACCAATAACAACAACAATAGAATCTTCACAGAAGAAGCAATCAAAAATCAATAGAGTCAGTATGTATTCAATAAGATATCACCTTAGCTTTCAATCCTGTTGAACTAATTAGTAATGGATGGTCTAATCACACAATATCCTTCCTTGTTCATACCACCAGAAAATATCTTCCCAAGATCTCATCCAAAAACAGACAAGGATCCCTACTCTGATACTAATTGAAATTCTGGTATACATATCTCGTATGTCCAAACACATGCTAAGACATAGATCTCAGAACCCATATTCAATAAGAGAAACCTATCTCACTCCCTTAATCACCTTTGTGATATCTAATAGTTATAGTCCCAACAACTGCATCATTCTACTTGAAAGACACCTATTTCAATACAAAGTTCAGCCAATACTCTTGACTAACTAACATACTTGGATTTGCTTAAAAGCTTCATCCAAGAACAATACATGATTCATTACCTACAAGTTTCTGAATTATACTAAACAAGTATGTCTAGCAAAATGCATCAAACCGATACAAAGAGTGACTTACAATACAAGAAAGTACTCGACTCTCAAAACCTTAAACCCTTATTTTTATTTTTCAAAAGTTTACAAAATAAGAACTTGTTATTTTGCCCTAGGTCTAGGTATTATTTTATAATCTTCAGTTGTCCATGGTCTTTGAATAATATAACCAATTATTCCTTGATCCATGTGTTGATTGTTGTAGATAAAATCTCCACAAATCTTGAAATAGATCTGCAACTTATTCTATTTGTAACAGACAAAGATGTCGAGTACTCACGATAGGACATCTTGTCTGACATGTTGTCCTTCATAGATTTCTTCATCTTATTCAGCATTAAGTTTTATCAAAATTTAGTCAAATCTTAGAGCTCTGACAATGTATGCACGAATTCGTTCTTGTGAGGGTCCATGTAAAGAATAATCACCTGTAAACATATTGCACAAAAATAATCATCTACCTTCATGTCCTTCAAGCTCGTATACTGTGGTAGCTTA
Source organism: Lathyrus aphaca (assembly GCA_963966055.1). Classification (NCBI taxonomy): domain Eukaryota; kingdom Viridiplantae; phylum Streptophyta; class Magnoliopsida; order Fabales; family Fabaceae; genus Lathyrus; species Lathyrus aphaca. The sequence goes on along the minus strand of OZ014525.1, from coordinate 361,786,480 downwards.
CATTATGAATTTCCGGATAATCCTCTGGATGCTGCTACTAAGCTATGAACATCATGAATCTCATCACATCCTCCATTATTAGTAATACCAACTTGTTCAAACTAAAACAAATGATACTTGGTCAACAACAATATATTGTGCTAAAAATTCCAATAATAAAATACCAGCGCATGTCATATATGACTTCTAAAACATTAAAAATGTGGAAGTAATACTAATAACCATATGGAGTACAAAATAATCAATGTAGCGATCATTCTGAGAAGCTCATTTTAATTGCATGTAATTAAAAATTAAAATGAGGCTAATGTTTATTTTTTATCTGGAAGATTCTCAGAAAACTAGACAAGAGCAAGAATAAATAGTTTGCATTTCGCAAGTTTTCATACTGTAAAGGAAAAACAAGTGGTATTATTCACTTATCTTATACGCAAAGTTTATAACCAATTAGTTGCTTATCTCAGATTGGCCATGACCTATAACTCTTGATAGTAACAACTTAGATTGCACCATTGAAACTAGACTATTAGATGCATCAACAGACACAAGTCTATTGCTTTTAAAAGGCAAAGGTTGTGGGAGAAATATAGATAAGGATTTTACTTACAAATTATAAGCAGTTAAAATAGCATGTGTAAGCGATTCTTCTACCATGTACCTTCACAAGAACAAATTAGTGCATTCATTGGATGTTATCCATTCAACTATGAGAGAGATACAAAATGATGAGTAACAAAGGAAACCACTGAAGTCCCACATTGTTTTTTATACAAATATTTTAGTCTTTATATAGCTTTAAAAAACCTTACATATTGAGCTTGTATGGGTTGAAGAGTTGTTTTGAAGATTTGGGCCTAAAGCTGAAAATAATTATTTTAAAATTTATATTAAATTTTTTTTAATTCATTAATTAAACAAAGAATTAAATATGTTTTTGGTCCCTATAAAATTGCAAAATTTTATATTTGGTCCCTGTAAAAAAATAACGTATTTTGGTCCCACAAAATAATTATGCACATAGTTTTAGTCCCTATTGTTAAACCAATGTTTATTTTTGAATGATTATTTTGCAAATATGTTTAGAACATTATTGATATTGAGAGAAGTTGGATGACCTTGCTCATGAGCAAGATATTATTATTGATATTGAACACTCTTCATCTGATGATGAGATCATTACCAAGAATCTTCATCATGTTGCTATCAAAAGACTAAAAATCGGGAAGGAGACAATTGATGCCGAGAATAATACTTCAACAAATAAAATATCGGGCATTGGTCTTGCAAAGCCTTGGAGTAAGGTAATTGTAGCATCCAAGAAAAGGAAAGTTGAAAGTTGATGTGCTTATTGGGTCACTTCAAATTTTAAAGTTGGAATCAGAGGTGATAGGTATGAGAAGAAAAAAAGACTTTGAATTTATGACCAATGAAGATAAAAATAATCATCACACAAAAGGGAGTCCGTCTAAAGCTGTTAAGGCTCGTGAAAAACAGTTTAACTAGGTACAAAATACCTAGAGGCCAAGACAAGATGTCAAGAAAAGGCCCTTTGATAGAAGGCAAATCTCTAAGAGAAAAAATAGACCAAAATACAATCAAGGGAAGGGGATCAAGTGCTTTGAATGTGAAGGATTCTTACACATATAATCTGAATGCCTCATATAACTCATGAGGGAGAGAAAATGTCTAGTTTCTTCTTGGTCAGATGATGATTCCTCAAGTAAAGGGGATTCATCCAAAAGGATTGCTGCTCTGGATGGAACTTATAATGAAGAATCATAACTCACTTATGATGAGCTTGCTGATAAGTATAAATAATTATACATCAAAAGCGAAGAAATGTTTCAACTAGGAAAAAATCAATATAGAATCATTAATCTAATTCAGGCTAACATCTCAGATCTAGAAACTGAGGTTAGTATTCTCAACATGAAACTTAGAACCCTAATGGATAACAATTCTGACAAGATGGATGGAAAAAGGGAAAAGTCTGCAATAACTTTTAAGCATCAAAAGTCGAGTATCAAGTCTCAACATCAACATCAACATCAACGTCAACATCAATATCAACATCAGAAAAGTCAGATAGGAAATATTACAAGAGCCAAAAATCAAATACTAACATGTCATTACTATGGCATGTTAGGTCACATAAAACCCTACTGCTACAAATTACATGGCTATCCCAAACCAGAGGCTCATCTCAGAAGAAAAATTACTAAAGAAAGAGTAAATGCATTCATGGTTCATACACCCATACGAGTAGCTACCAGTAAAAAATGGTATTTTGATGAGGGGGTCTGAACACATGACTAATAGTGAAAACTCGTGAAAATTAGTAAATCTCAGTCAACTGACCATATCCTGATTAGAGAAGAACAAAAAGATGAGATTATGATCATATGGACTTATCAAAAAGTATTTCTAAGCTGACTCCTTAAATCAGAAGGTCGTTTAAAATGATGATATGGACTTATCAAAAATTATTTCTAAGAAATAAGTCTCGGGGGAAAGCTATGAAAAATAATCTAAGTAAGTTCAAAATTAATGCATTACAAGGTATGATACCAAGACACAAAAGGATGTCAAATGAAGTCAAACAGAGAAAGGATTTCACATACAACTGGTTCAGAAAGAAATAGAGTGGTAGTCATCAACGTGATAAATTAGAACTCACAATAGCAAGAAGAATATGTCTCAAGACAATCTGGTCAGAAAAATTATCTACTAAATTCAATGTCACAAACAATGTCATGACATCTCTCTAGAATAACTTATGTGACATCAACTAGGGTAAATTAGGGATTTTCCAGCGTGAAATATTAGAAAAATTAACTGGGGATAGGAATATACAAGTGTGTGTGTGTGTGTGTATTTTTAACAAAAGGGGTTTTAAGGTCAATCTTTTCTCATTAACCGACAAATAATTCATCATAATCGTTTATCCTTCAAGTCTCCCAAAGATGATTCAAGGAAGGATGATGCATGTGTATCAAAACCTAGAAAATAATATGTAAAGATTGATCCTGATACTTGTAAACACCCCAAATTTTCCCTCACCCATTCACACCATGGTTTGTGATCTCTTCATATGCATAAGTTCAATCATAACATCTCATACCACATTTTTGATTCACTGCATTGGCTCAAAGTCATATGCATCTAGGGTTTGTGATCTGAGTTATCCAAGAGCTACTTGAGCCACTCCAAAGGTCATCAATCACTTAAAATGGGTCCATGTATGTTCAAGCATCATATTGTATCCCCATAAGGTCAAGAAAGTCAAAGAATCACAAGAACTGGGAAAGGCATGGAAGCAGAGCCAGGTTTAACTGCACAGATGACCTAAAATTAGGGTTTTGGGTTCAAAGGACCTAACTCCAAATTTTTTGGTCATTCTTGTTTCTATTGGTCTCTATATAGTATAGGGATCATGCATATCAATTTTCATGAAGAAATTCCATGGGGAAGTCATCTAATCAAGAGTTGACTTCTTGAGCAAGTCAGTGCAAAATCAGGGCATCTGAGGCCCCCAATGACCCAACCAAAGGTTGTTCTTCATCATTTTGAATGTGTATGATCTTTATTTGATCATAGGAGATGTTATAAGTTCACAAAATCAAAGAATTTCAAGCCATTTGCAAAGTTGACTTTTTGGGAAAATGACTTATAATGGAAACTTGCCATTTTGGGAAACTTTTTCAACCCTTGCTTTTTGATTCAAAAATGCTTCAAATGGGAAAACTTTGGTCATGAAAGTTGTAGAATGGATCATTCCCTTTTCAAAAAGTACAAGAACTTGTCCTAATTCATTTTGGATCAAAAGTTATGGCTTGTCAAAGTTGGGAAAAATCACATAAATTCAAGTTTTGTACCAAAGAGGCATTTTGCGAAATGGTATGATCAAGCATTCTAAAGACTTCAAATGTGCACAAACTCTTCACAATATGATCATGTGACTTCTAAAAGTCAGAATTGGCCCAAGAATATTGCATTTTGGTGCCTTGAACTTCATGAATTTCCAAAGGGGGCAAACATGTACCAACTTGCAAAAACTCATGAAGCCATGCCTCTACTTGTTACAGCTCATAGAATCTCATCCATATGAACTCCATGATCTCTACTGAACTCAACCATGCCCCTATCACAACCTCACACTTGCCCATACCTCAAGTACACCTAGACTTGACTTTTTGCAAAAACCCCCATACCAATCCCACAGTGCCACACCAACTCCTCTGACCTCTCTAGTTGTGATAAGTGGACCAAATGCAGCATAACACACCATACACACAAGCCTGAAAGAGATCATAAGCCATAGCTAAAGAAACTCACCTCTTATGCATTTCCTTTCGAATCTGATCACACAAGCATCAAACATCAAAACAAATTTCACCAAATCACTCACCATGATCCTCTGATCATTTCCCAACCATTGTTTTGGCCTGAAACCTCCCACATCACAAATACGATTTTCACACTCCCTTGGCCTGAGCTTCTGCCAACTCTCTCTAGAGGCCATATAAACTCCAGCTAAGTGTCAAAAGCTTCAAAGGAGGATCATTGGAGCTTGTTTGAACCAAAGAAGCAGCCAGAAAGTCCCTGTTTCGAAAGCTCAATCTCAGGTAGCATGATGAACAAATTTTCCAGAACTTTAATTTTTTGTTAGAATGTTGTTCTATATGTTGCCCTGATCATGGGGATCTATTTATTTTTGAAAATAAGCCAGAAACAAGCATGTTATGATGTTCTGAAAGTTTGCCCGTAAAAATGTTTTTGCTTGTTTCCTTTGATTCAGTGAAAATAAATGTTGTTTGATTTAGGGTTTATGCTTAGTGATGTTCATAGGTTGATTCTGGAGAGTTTTGTGAGGTTTTGATGCGTATTAAGAGAGATTGAGATTTTGGCTTGCCGGAGAAGATGACCGGAACACTGTTCCGGTCATCTGAAAGTGATTAGGGCACTGGATTAGGGTTTAATCATAATTAGGCAAGTTTGAATGTGAGCCGTCCATTCGCGCGCGTAGTCAACTCCCGCCTCCTTGACTTTGAATCTGGACCCTTGGATTGTCTGACTTTCTCATTTTTCATTTAAAATTCATTTTATTTTCATTTGTTTTGATTTATTTTGCACGAATTAATTAAAATAGTAAAAAATGTTTAAAAATTATAGAAATTTTTGTCAAGGTTTTCATTATTTTCCAGAACACAAAAATATTTTTTTTTATTTTTTGCATTAAAAATTATTTTTAAATCATTTAAAAGTTTATTTTTAATTAATTAATGAAAATTAATTAATTAAAAATACTTTTAGGTATTTAAAAATCACAAAAAAAATTCACATAGCATTTGAAAACATTTAGAAACATTGTCCAACTCTCAAACCAAATTTCTTTTTTGATCTTGATGCCTTTTGATAATTTTCTTTGGAATTAATTTCATTTCAAGGCAATATTTTGTTTCAAACTTCAAAAATTCATTTCTGCCTAACCATTGAGAGTTGGACAATGATTCTTCTTGCATAGCATCTTGCATAACATGTAGTTTATAGGATAAAATTGGCATGAATTGATCTTGCATTTTCAATTTGTTTTGCATTTTTCTTGACAAGGTACCTCAAAACCCTAGCAATCTTAGGAAATTCATAACTTTCAATAGGTTAAGAGTTAGATCCCCTCCTTTGGGAAGTGAGTTTGTATAGGTTTAGGGTTCCTTTGATTGCATTTTCAAATTTTTATCATGTCATTTGCTTCTGGTTTTGGATTTTGCTTTGTGTGTTGATCATAAACCCTAATTTATGCCTTCCTTTGCATCCATCTTCCATTTGCTTGCATACCATGACTTGCCATGACATTTTGTGCATCCATTTGATTCATAATACATCTTAAGACATATTAGAATCATGTTTGATCATTGCATCTTTCATTTGCCTTGTTATATGTCTTTTGCATCCCATAACTTTTCATGAACATTCATGGTTCAAAGCATGCTTCTCTTGCATCCATGTGTTTGTATGATCATTCTCATGCCTTGCCTCATGTTTGCATCATCTCTTAGCATCATTAACATCATACTCATGCTTCTGGTTTTGGTTTGCATCATGACATTGCATCCCATTTTGCATTGCATTTCATTTCTTTACTAACTTTTCAGGTGGTAAGTTGCATTGAGAAGTGAATTTGCCTTCACTTCTCATAATCCCTTTTCATCTCCCTTATGCATCATTACTGCATTTTATCTTGTGCTTTGGATTGAGTTTGCTCATTCTTGTTCATCTTACTTTCTTTCTTCAAGCAACTTGTCTTCTTAAGTGAAGCAAGTTATTTTGCTTCTCTTTGCTCCTTTCATCTGCTTCTCTCCTTGGTGGCTCTTTGAAGTTTCCTTCTCTCTTAAACCTCACAAACCCCAGGACTTCCAAGCATGATAACAATTAGGGTTTGATTAGTCCCCCATTTAGCTTTTTACCTTTGTGTCATCATTAAGTCTTCTCTTCTCACCTCATAATCAGGGACTAAACCCTAAAGGCTTTAAGGCTTTGTGGTTAAGCTTATGCCTACATCCTTCTATTAGGATGGAGTGTATAACTTTAATCCTAAGTGTTAAACCCTTAATGTGTTTAAATCCTTTAATCAATTCATCTAATAATTATCAAGACATTAAGCTTGTAACTTGGGCCTTGCATTAGGGTTCTAATTCTTCCTTAATTGGTTAAGAAGGACTAACCCTAGTGTTAATGGACAAGTCCCCCTCATGTTGTCTTACCAACCATAAAACTCACTTCTTCATCTTACCATTAACTAAAATCCATCTAATAAAGGCTTTGTTTTGTCATGAGGTTAATCCCTAATCATGGATCAAGTTGAGGAGCTTTTCTCAGCTTAAATGTTCTCATCTATTATCCTTCTATTAGGATGGTGTAATGAGTCCATTAGATCCTTGATTATGGCTTAAACTCATTACTTAACACTAAACAAAAACAACAAAAACATCTTAATAATCACAAGTAGGTTAATGATCTTAATCCTATACCATGGTGATTAAGTGTGAGATGCTGACTTCACACTTAAGGTATTCTCATTACCCCTAATCAGAGGGAGGATGTGATGAGTTTACTAACCCATTGGTTTAGGCTTAAGCTCATTAACTTATGACACATTTCCAAAAGCAATAAAAGATTGAAAACACAAAAAACAAACAATAATCGTCTCCTCCGGGATTCTTTTCTCATCATACTCACTCACAAACGAGAACTAGCTTCTTCCGTCTAATGCAAGACAGTTTGCACCTGAGTCAGACAGGTCATACACTTGAGCATAGGCAAGTAAGCAGTTCACAAGTCAATTTATCTTTCAGTCTCTTTGAGTCGAACTACGGTGTTCTGACTTCCTCATTGCACGAGAGGATACGTAGGCATAACTTAACAGTTATCAAACAAAAGTCTCTGTATATTCCCCCTCTTTCCAGTATTATTCTTTTAGCCTCATTATCTTGAGCATTCCATTCTTGTTCTTACACTGACACTTCACATATCTCACTTCACTTTCTTTTTACACTGACACTTGCATTATTTCCAGCATTGATACACAAATTGCATTGACACTACCCCTTTAAAACACAAATCTTTTAAGCGTGGATCCCGTCAAGTACGACGGACAATCTGGGTGCTAATACCTTCCCAGGTTGTAACCAACCCCCTTTCTCAGTCTCTCTGGTTCGCAACCGTCTTATCCATATCTTTTCTTAGGTCTATGCAGCATTACCTTTCCTTCGGGATAAAAATGCCTAGCTGGCGACTCTATTCATTCTCTCTTTTCGCCGACCGTTCGCATCTGTACCCCTTCTGACCAGGTGTCATTTGGTGGGAGCGACAGCTTGGCGACTCTGCTGGGGACCCTTATACTGCAACCAGGGCTTCTGGTTCTTTTTGTGGGTTCCTCCTAGCGCTTGTTTGATTTGTGTTTACTGGGGTGTTATGTGCTATTTGTGTTTGTATATTTGCTTTATTTACTGCTTTATGTACAGTTATTTATTGCTTTCTTTACAGCTTTATATATCATACTGTCATATTGTCATCTGGCTGGATCTGGTTTATTTGTTTTGATGGGTGGGGTTCATTGAGAGTTTAAGGTCCTATACTTGGGACCTGAGTGACACCTAGGCTAGAGTGGTTCATGTTCTTTCCCATTCCATTTCGGTCTGGTGCGGGAATATGAAACACGGTTCAGATGTGGGTTTCTTCTTGAGAACTCTGTGCTACAGATTTCCTGTAGTGCTAGGGCTATCTGGGAAGCCTGCTAAGTTTGGATGACCTTTATTATGACCTTCAGAAACTGAGGTGAATTAGAGGAGGATCTTTTATGGTTATTGTAAACACTGTACCTCCGGGTTAGAAGTGTTTACACTTCTCATAACTGATCCAAGTCTGAGGATCCTTGTTTTAGAACACCACCTGTGAGGGAGTTGGGCTGTTTACAGGTTTGCAGGTACCATTGGCCACATCATACCCTGTTACTTGTTTGGTTTAAGAGTACTCCATCTTGGACAGTTCTTGTGATTTGAACCATGGACATGTGACTCTTTATTTGAGTCCCCTACCTTGGTTACTGGACTTCTGGACCTCCATCTGGACTTCTTAGACATACATGGACTTATATCAAGGCAGTAATCAGATCCAGTTTGATCATAAACCCTTGCATATCATTTGCATACATCATCATTGCATCATTTAACATTTGTTTATTTGTTTTTCAGGGTATCCACTTTACATTTGGCTTGGTTTTGACCCCTTCATCTGCATAGACCTCTCTTCATCAGTATTTGCTTCAGCTATCTTCATGAGGTGTCTGCTTCAGTTGCTTTCATCACCAGCCTCAGCCTATCAGTGGCTCATCTCCAGTACCAGTCTTCATCATCAGCATTTGTTTCAGCTTCTCATCAGTAGTCATGGCACCCAAGAAGAGCAACATTTCATACCATTTCTTTGAGCCTGTGCTGGCTGGTATTAGGCAGGTCCAGGCACTTATCACTCCAGACCACATCCCATTATTCAGAAAGCATTATGGAGGCATCCTTGATATGGTTATGGACCTGGACCCTTCTCAGAGGAGTTTGATTCACATTTGCCTACAGTTTTATGACCCTCCTTTGAGATGTTTCACTTTCCAGAACTTTCAGCTAGGACCTCTGCTGGAGGAGTTCTCATCATTGATTGGAGTACCTGTCAGGGGTGGTATCCCCTTCAACCCAGAGATGGCTTCTCCCAGCAATGAAGAAGTGGCAAAAGCACTATGCCTGGAGCCTATTTTGATTGGGCAGAACATGACAACAAAGGCTGGGATCCCTGGCCTGCACTTGGACTTTCTGACTTCTCAGGCCATCCTGAAGGCCTCTCTGGGAGAATGGAGGGCAGTTTATGCATTGTTAGCCCTCAGTGTTTATGGGATTATGTTATTTGCAGATAAGCCCAAGTTTATCAGCAAGAATGCCATTCATCTCTTCATTTTGAGGAACCCAGTACCCACTTTACTGGGAGATTTCTATTATTCTGTTCACCAAAGAAATGAGAAGCAAAGAGGGAGGTTGGTGAGGTGTTGTGCTCCCCTGTTTCATACCTGGCTGCTTAAACACTTGCCCAAGACTGATGCCTTCCTGAATCCTCACCAACAGAAGAATTGGGCTAAGAGACTTATTGCTTTGACCTCAGATGACATCAGGTGGTGCACCCAGAGCACCAAAGACAGGAACATAATTACTAGCTGTGGGCAGTTCCCCAATGTACCTCTAATAGGAGTGAAGGGTTGCATCAAATACAACCCTTTGCTGTTTAAGAGACAATTGGGCTATGCTTTGGTTCACCCTCCTAGAGTGCAAGACTTGGCTGAAACCCTGTATTGTGAGATAAAACCTAATCTAGCTGTTGTCAGGCAAGCATCTTGGGCTTGGGACAACATCCAGACCAAAGGGATGGCCATTCTGGGGAGATGCAATAATGTGGCTTCAGCTCAATATTATGAATGGTCTCATGCTAAGGCTCAGATTTCTGGGATGCCTTTCACAATTGAGGATGCACCTGGACCATCCACAACACCACCTCCAGCCACTGTCAGCCTGGAACAATTTGAGAAACTGAAAGAGAGGAATGAGAATTTGTCTCAAGCTCTAAAGAGGACCCTCTGGGAGAGGAGTGATGGTCGTCTAAACATTGAAAGGTTGAAAAAGCTTAAGGTGGAGCATCTAGCCAGGATTGAGAAATCAGAGGACTACATCAAGAAATCAAGAGCTGGGGAGAAAATTTTGAAGAATGCCTGTAAAGAGGCCCAGTTTCAGAAGGCTAGGACTGATCTCTATCTGAAGGAAAGTCAAGCTAGGTGGGTCAGGATCACTGAAGCTCGTACTCAAGAAGATAAGAGAACTCAAGACAGGATTGAGCATTTAGAGGCCAGTGAAAAGAAACAACAGGAGGCTCTGCTAGCAGCCCAGAAAGAGATTTCAGAGTTGAAGCTTAGGGCTGGTGTGAAGAGGTCAAAGGACCAAGACAGGCACAAGAAGCTGACCACTGCTATTGCCACCAGAAACCTTCTTATCAGAAACATCACAGAGCATCCGGCTGGTCCTGTAACTGAAGCACTTCTGAAGGAGGTTAAGGAGGATGAGTTTGGATTAGATGTTTGACTTCTTTGCTTGTTGTTATTTCCATTTCATGTACTTTTCTTTTTATGTTGTATTTTGACCCCTCAGGGGCATGTATTGTAAAAACCAAACTATGTATTATTCACCATTTGTAATGTATTTATCAGTTTGTTTCATTTGAGTTTCTCTTTCTCAAGCAACATCCAAGCATCTTCCTCAGGGGTCTGGAAAGGTCAAAACCAAGAGCCCAGTCGGATACCTTGGAAAATAAATAAGCATACTGCATTGCATGCTAACTTTTGTTTTGTTTTGTAGGTCTTTGTTTTGTTTGTTACTAACTCTGTTGTGGTTCAGGAATTATTGCTCGCCGTCGGGTGTTCCCTCTCAACCGTCCGCACAGGTATCCTACTCGCAACAATCTTCCTGGTATCCAAATGGACCAAGTACAGGAAGACCTGACAGAGGTCAGGACTCAGATGGCTAATGAAAGGCTGGAGATGAGAAACCAAATGACCCAATTCATGGAAGTAATGAATGGCTTGGCCCAAAGTCAAGAAAGGTTGAGGGCATTGGTAGAGAGACAAAACCCGGAAGAACCCCATCTGGGAACTGGAGGAACAAGTAACAATGAAAGAGGTCAGCCTCATGCTAATCCACCAGTATATGGGCCTCACCTACATCCAGAAGTCAACATCCCTACTAATGTACAAGGAAATACTATTGGGGGGAGGATTTTACAAGAAGACCCCCAAGAGGAGCAATTCACTGTCATGGGAGCTGGTGATGAAGTTTATGATAGGAGGTTTGATGAAATTGCTGAGAAGTTGAGATCTCTGGAGTCTCAAAATTCCCTGGGTTTTGATGTCATGGATATGGGGTTAGTGGATGGGGTAAGGATTCCCCACAAGTTTAAACCCCCGTGCTTTGAGAAATACAACGGAACTTCCTGTCCACGAACTCACTTGCAGTCCTTTTTGGGGAGACTTAAGGCATATACAATGGATGAAAAACTGTGGATGTTTTACTTTGAAGATAGTTTGACTGGGGCTTCAAGGGAGTGGTACTCACACTTGACCAGAGCTACTATCAGATGCTGGAAGGACCTAGCTGAGGCCTTCATCAGACAATACCAATACAATCTGGACATGGCTCCTAACAGGACCCTTTTGATGGGAATGTCTCAGTCCTCCAGAGAAAGCTTCAGGGAATATGCCTAGAGGTGGAGACAGCTCGCTGCTGCTGTCCAGCCACCCATGTCGGAAAGAGAAATGGCCGACATGTTTATGAATACTCTGCAGGGAACATATATTGATAGGCTAGCTGCCTTTTCTTCCACCAGCTTCGCTGACGTGGTTATAGCCGGAGAAAGAATTGAGAGCCTTCTGAAGATGGGCAAGATTTCTGATAATGGTGCAAGTTCATCCAGTAACCCCGGGAAGCCTTTTGTGGGACCTAGAAGAACCGGTGAGACAAATGCCATTCATGCCAGCAGGGGCAGACCTCAGTATGTTCACAGGTCAGTGGCAGCTGTCACTATTCCAGCTCCAATTCCTCAGCAACCAGCATATCAACCACAACAACAACAACCTCATTATCAACAACAAGTTCAGTATCCGCCACAAAGAACCTACAACAACAGTAACAACAATCAGCAGCAAAGACCTTTTCAGCAAAGACCATCACAGGCCAATAGGGTGATTGATCCAATCCATATGCCTTATGCCGCTTTATTGCCACAACTCCTGAAACTCAACTTGGTTGAATTAAGGACATTGGCACCACCAGATCCCTCCAATCTTCCAAGAAATTATGATGTCAACGCCAAATGTGCTTTCCATTCCAATGCACCTGGCCACAATACGGAAAAATGCAGGGCTTTGCAAATGAAGGTACAAGACCTGGTGGATTCTAAAGCCCTCAACTTTGCACCCCCGCCAAATGTCAACAAGAATCCCATTCCCAATCATGGAGGACCAAGAATTAATGCCATTGAGGAAGACAAGCCATCTTTCTTAATCACCAGTGTTGGGCAGATTCGGACACCTCTGGTAGAAATTAAAGCTCAGCTTCTAGAGTGCCAGATGTTCCCCGGGTGTGAGCTCGGTTGTGGTTATTGCAACATTTCGGTCAACGGGTGTGATAACTTGAGAAGCGGCATAGATGGCCTTATCAAAAGTGGTATACTTCAGATCACAACATCGGCGCCTACAAATCCAGCAGTCCCTTTGACAACAACTCCTGACTCTTCTACAACTGCAACAACAATCATTCCGACCAATTCATCAATATCATCAACAATGGCTTCGTCCATCACTTCAGCAAACCAGATGTCAACTACCATTTCTTCTACAACATCAGCATCCATTTATTCAGCAGAACCTTCTACAACGCCAACAGAAATTAATGAAGATATCTCAGCAGTCACTATTTATTATGATCCGTCAAGTGTTCCTCCAAACAACAACTTTCAACAACAAACAGTGGCACCTCCTGCCAGGTCACCAGTCACCATCTACTACGATCCGCATACCATTTCAACACCCTCCTCTGCAACAGTCAGTCCAGTTACCATCACGGTGCCTGGACCAGTTCCATATGAAAGCAGTAATGCCATACCTTGGCATTATGGCTCTGACCTCTACTGCAACAGGGAGAAAATCACTTTGGACTCTTCAACTTCTTCTCCACAAATTGATAATGTTGGGGGAGGCGGAGGCTTCACCAGGAGCGGACGCCTTTTTGCCTCACAATTGCAAAGACCTAATGCCGAAGCAGAAGCTGCTGCAAAAGCAAAGGGAAAGAGTGTGGTATCTGAATAACCGATTATCAAGGAAACTCAGAAGACATCTTTTGAACAAGATGTAGACGAGTTTATGAGGATTATAAAGAGAAGTGATTACAAAGTGGTGGATCAGCTTCACCAAACTCCCTCAAAGATCTCCATATTATCCCTGTTGATGTGTTCCGAAGCTCACAGGAATGCATTATTGAAAGTCTTGCACGCAGCATACGTGCCAGAGGAGATCACTGTTAATCAGCTAGAAACTGTGGTGGCAAATGTCAACACCAGTCATGGACTGGGCTTTACCAATGCTGACTTAACATCTGAGGGACGAAACCACAACAAGGCTTTACACATCACTCTAGAATGCAAGGGTGTTGTTCTATCCCATGTACTGGTGGACACTGGGTCTTCACTCAATGTTCTACCAAAGAAAGCCTTGGTGAAGCTTGAGTATGATGGCTTGGCACTACGTCCGAGTAATTTGGTGGTGAGAGCATTTGATGGCTCTAAAAGATCAGTGCTTGGAGAGATTGATCTGCCTGTGATGATTGGCCCGCAGACCTTCAAAATTACCTTCTATGTGATGGACATTCAGCCGGCCTACAGCTGTTTGTTGGGTAGACCCTGGATCCATTTCGCTGGCGCTGTTACGTCTACCCTTCACCAGAAGCTGAAATTCGAGTGGGAAGGCCAGATCATCACCATCTGTGGTGAAGAGGATATCTTTGTTAGCCATCTGGCTACATATAAGTATATTGAGATGGATGGAGAGATCCATGAAACCATGAGCCAGGGGTTTGAGGCCCTGAACATTAATGAAGCATCTGCTGTACTTAGAACCTCCATGACATCTTATCAGCAAGCCAGGAAGGTTGTTGAAGAGGGTACTGCCCAAGGCTGGGGCAAGCTGCTGCCTGTGGAGAGGAAGGAGGACAGATTTGGGTTGGGTTACAAACCAACTCAACAAGATCAATCAGAGGCTGCCAAGAAGCCCAGTATTGTTAGCGGGGGAATGCTCACCCCAGATGCAGTGAACAACTTGGAAGACGAGGATGAAAGCAACCGCAACCTGGAGAGCTGGATACGTCCAAGGATCCCGGGGAGCCAAGTCCTTAACTGGTCTTCCCAGGAAATTATAAGGGTTACTCCTGCAGAGTAATTATTATTTCCTGTATTTTTAAGCATGCATCAAGTCTTGCATCTTGCCCAAGATGACAAGACTCATTTTGTAATCGGGACATCTTGTAATTTTGTGCAAATGGATTAATCAATGAATATCGGACATCTTTTGCAAATGAGTCTTTTCCTTTTTCGCTCACTGTTTTTCATTTTTCTTTTTGTACAAAAATAAAATGGCAATGTTTTCCAAAATGATAACTTCATTTCACTTTTTTCTAAACAAGATTAAAATCGATCACTAAAATGAACAATCTAAACCCTTGCAGAGAGTGCCTTTCAGACTGCACCGATAACAACACTGCTATGACTCCGTATGACTTTGACAATCCAATCAATCAAGCTGATGAAGGGGTTGAGGAAGACTACGAGCTACCTGAAGAGCTAGCCAGGTTGTTAAGGCAAGAGGAGAAGGTTATCACCCCTCATCAGGAGGAGGTTGAAACGGTTAATCTTGGTACGGAAGAAGATGTGAAAGAAGTTAAGATCGGGGCCTGCCTACAAGACTCGGTGAAAGAGCAACTGATTGATATGCTTCGGGAGTATGTGGATGTGTTTGCTTGGTCTTACCAGGATATGCCAGGGTTGGACACCGATATTGTCATGCACAAGCTGCCTTTGAAATAGGACTACCCTCCAGTAAAACAGAAGTTGCGCCGTACTCGCCCAGATATGGCAATGAAGATTAAAGAAGAGGTACAAAAGCAGTGGGACGCCGGATTCCTTGTTGTGACTAGCTATCCACCGTGGGTTGCTAATATTGTACCCGTACCTAAGAAAGACGGCAAGGTGAGAATGTGTGTGGATTACCGGGATCTGAACAGATCCAGCCCGAAAGATGACTTCCCATTACCTCACATTGATGTATTGGTTGATAATACGGCTCAGTTCTCGGTGTTCTCCTTCATGGACGAATTTTCAGGATATAATCAGATCAAGATGTCACCTGAAGACATGGAGAAGACAACTTTCATCACGCCCTGGGGCACATTCTGTTATAAGGTGATGCCATTCGGACTGAAGAATGCTGGTGCGACTTATCAACGGGCTATGGTAACATTATTCCACGACATGATCCATAAAGAAATTGAATGTTATGTGGATGACATGATTGCCAAGTCCCTCATAGAAGAAGACCACCTGGTAAATTTGTTGAAGCTATTCAAGCGTCTGAGGAAGTACCAACTGAAGTTAAACCCCAACAAATGCACATTCGGGGTGCGATCTAGTAAGCTACTGGGCTTTATTGTAAGCGAGAAAGGGATTGAAGTTGACCCTGATAAAGTTAAAGCCATTCAAGAGATGCCTGCACCGAAGACAGAAAAAGAAGTTCGGGGGTTTCTAGGTAGGTTGAACTACATTTCAAGGTTCATATCTCATCTTACAGCAACCTGTGAACCCTTGTTCAAGCTGCTAAGGAAAGAACAAACGGTCAGGTGGAACGAAGACTGCCAGAGGGCCTTTGACAAAATCAAGGAATACTTACAAGAGCCTCCAATCCTTATGCCTCTGGTTGAAGGAAGACCTCTGATAATGTACTTGACAGTATTAGAAGAGTCAATGGGGTGTGTGATAGGCCAGCATGACGAGTCTGGTCGAAAAGAGTATGCAATTTACTACGTAAGCAAAAAGTTTACCGACTGTGAACAACGTTATTCACTGCTCGAGAAAACTTGTTGTGCTTTAGCGTGGGCTGCTCGCCGACTAAGGCAATATATGTTGACCCACACTACTTTATTGATCTCAAAGATGGACCCAGTTAAGTACATTTTTGAGAAGCCAGCACTTACCGGACGGGTTGCAAGATGGCAAATGATCCTCACAGAATATGACATCCAGTACACCTCTCAGAAGGCCATCAAGGGCAGTGTACTGTCTGATTATCTTGCTGAGCAACCTATTGATGATTACCAGCCTATGAGATTTGACTTCCCTAATGAAGACATCATGTTCATAAAAGCGAAAGATCATGAAGAGCCTATTCACACTGAAGGGCCCGACCCAGAAGAAGAATGGACTATGATGTTTGACGGGGCTGTTAATATGAATGGTCGTGGTGTTTGTGCAGTACTCATTACACCTAAGGGGGTTCACATGCCTTTCTCGGCAAAACTCACCTTCAACTGCACTAACAACGAAGCTGAGTACGAAGCTTGCATTATGGGTCTTGAGGAAGCCATTGACCTCAGGATCAAGACTTTGACTGTGTTCGGAGATTCAGCTCTGGTAGTTAATCAAACCAACGGCAAATGGTACACCCACCAGGACCATCTGATACCTTATAGGGATTATACAAGGAGGTTATTGACTTTCTTTACAACGGTCAAGCTTGAGTATATCCCTCGGGACGAGAATCAGTTTGCAGATGCCCTGGCTACCATTTCATCCATGATCAAAGTTCAAGCTGCCAACTTTGTGCCTCGGATTTCAGTGTCCAGACTTGACAGACCAGCATATGTATTCGCAGTAGACGCTGTAAAGGATGATAAGCCTTGGTTCCATGACATTAAGTGCTTCTTGGAAGATCAAAAATACCCACCTGGGGCATCTTCCAATGATAAGAAGACTCTAAGAAGGCTTGCTGGTAGTTTCTTTCTGAATGCTGATGGTTCCCTGTACAAGAGAAACTTTAATATGGTACTCCTCAGATGCGTTGATAGAACAGAAGCAGACTTGTTGATGCACGAGGTGCACGAGGGATCCTTTGGTACCCATGCAGGAGGGCATGCTATGGCTAAGAAGTTGCTAAGATCAGGTTACTACCGGATCACAATGGACGCCGACTGTTGTGCCTATGCCAGAAAATGCCATAAATGCCAGATTTATGCGGATAAAGTGCATGTGCCTCCTAATCCTCTGAATGTGATGTCTTCACCCTGGCCCTTCGCCATGTGGGGCATTGATATGATTGGCAAGATTGAACCGACTGCTTTAAATGGCCACAGATTCATCCTGGTTGCCATTGACTACTTCACCAAGTGGGTCGAAGCAGCTTCCTATGCAAATGTTACAAGGCAAGTGGTAGCCCGATTTCTGAAGAGAGACATCATCTGTCGGTATGGAGTGCCCGAGCGAATCATTACTGATAATGGTTCCAATTTAAACAACAAAATGATGGCAGAACTGTGTCGGGACTTCAAGATCCAACACCACAATTCTTCTCCTTACAAGCCAAAGATGAATGGCGCTGTTGAGGCAGCTAATAAGAATATCAAGAAGATTGTGCAGAAGATGGTAGTGACCTACAAAGACTGGCATGAAATGCTACCATTTGCCTTGCATGGGTACCGTATGTCAATCAGAACATCTACTGGGGCAACACTGTATCAACTTGTGTATGGTATGGAGGCATTCCTACCTGTTGAAGTTGAGTTACCCTCCTTACGGGTACTGATGGATGTTAAGCTGAACGAAGCAGAATGGGTCCGATCCCGATACGAACAACTGAGTCTGATTGAAGAGAAAAGATTGGCTGCAATTTGTCATGGGCAGCTGTATCAGAAAAGAAAGAAGAAAGCCTTCGATCAGAATGTTAGGCTCTGAGAGTACCAAGTAGGAGATCTTGTGCTGAAAAGACTCATCCCTCCTCATACAGACCACAGGGGCAAATGGACTCCGAACTATGAAGGACCATTCGTGGTAAAGAAAGTTTTCTCTGGTGGAGCATTGATGCTCAACACTATGGATGGTGAAGACTTCCCATCCCCTGTGAATTCAGATGCAGTTAAAAAATACTTTGCATAAAATGACCCGCTGGACATAAAAACAGAATGTAAGTCCAGGCAAAAATAGGGCATCCCGGCGAGTCAAAAACAGAATAAAAGACTCGGGCAAAAATAAGGGAAATAAATAAAAAAAATGTACACCCGCTGAGTTGAAAAGCCGCATTGGACAACTCAGGCAAAAATGGGTATCCCGATGGATTGAAAACCTGAAGGGGCGATCCATGCAAAATAAGGGAATAAGCGAACAACTGCATTCTGAATTCGTCTGCATCACCTACAACTTGGTAAGCTTCGAAAGGATCAAGCTTCTTTCAGAATCAGCCTTCTTCAGAAAGCAAGAAGAGAAGAGCGTCAAATGTCATACGAGTCATAGCAAAAGGGAAGCTCCTTGAAGAGTCGTCAACATCGCCAACATCTTGCTTCTCAATTTGTAACGATCTCCTCATTTTAGGGGACTTGTTTCTTTGACTGTATCTTGCCAATCCAGGGCACACGAATTAATAAAATCAGATTTTCGGTCATGTTCCGTCTCGTATATTTTATTTTCATTTGCGAAAATGTCCGATGTCTTTAAAATGCTGATTGCATAAATACAAATGCTTTTCTTCTAAAAATACGTGCTTGCAGGAAATATGCTTACTCTCGGGAGTGTCTGAACTCTTATAATGGGACCCGGTAAGGGATACCTCGGGATTACTTGTGCGTTTCTCTGTCTTTTCAGGATTGCAGGTATTCAAAGCACGACATGGGGCATGAAAGCTTCACCCCAGCAAGCTGGCAAATCACTATTTACTCAGTCTTAGCACTGGAGGTGCTTTCTCCCCAGCTGAGTTGCCATCCATTATTCCTCCTCAGCCAAGTACAAAATCCAGGGAACCATCTCCCCGCAGAATGTCAA
The DNA here is from genome assembly GCA_963966055.1 of Lathyrus aphaca. NCBI lineage: Eukaryota > Viridiplantae > Streptophyta > Magnoliopsida > Fabales > Fabaceae > Lathyrus > Lathyrus aphaca. Next base: position 361,767,268 of record OZ014525.1, on the reverse strand, counting down.
CCTCTACTCGGAAGAGCAACGCGTGAAGAAATCACAACAGAGTGAAGAAGGCTTCTACAAACCCCAGTTGGGTCCCTCATTAATGAGATGGGTTTATCAGTGACCTATTCCCCCAAGCAGAGTCATACATGACAGACCTACCAGTGATCTCATCCCCAGCTGGGATGTCCACTTCAAGCAGATCAACCGGAGATCTTCGCAGCAACGGGATCCGAATCCCGGATCAGTATCTTTGCATAATCATAGCATTCACATCATATTTTCCCCGCAGAGCGTAGCATTCCGTCTAATACGGAGCATTACGGCAAAAATCAAACATATTGCATAATCATAAGCCATGATCTGAATCAAACATTTGTGAAAACTGACAATCCATCAACGGTATACAGAAAAACTCCCCAAAATTCCCCCGGTAGAGAGCCCAGACATTTCTCTTACAAATACGGATACTTCCTGACACCCGTCCGTGTCATATGCACAGTAGAAAGCCAAAGCGTCCCCTTTGCACTCACAGATACATATATATATGCAACTTTCTTGACATCCGTCCGTGTCACTTTCCCCAGCATAATTACCTAAACACTTTGTAAACCATACACCTGTTTATAATACACTTTTCTCTTTCTTGACACTCGTCCGTGTCACTCTCCCCAGCGAGTTAAACACTCATCCGTACACCACTCATACTTATTACTCATGTTCCATTCATACAGATACTCATCCGTATCTTGTATACACCACTTATGCCCCCTTTAGAATCAACACTCGTCTGTGTTCTTTGTTAACCAGTTGGTACTCGTCTGTATCATCATCTCAGAACATGCGTCAAGCGTTTGTTTCTACCTGATACTCGTCTGTATCACAATCTTAAGGATGCTCGTCCGCATCTTTAATCCATACACGTGTCAAACACTTATGTCTTCTTGAATTTAGACACTCGTCTGTGTCTACTTTTCCCCAGAAGAGTCCCCACAGAATCAACACTCGTCTGTGTTCTTTGTTAACCAGTTGATACTCGTCCGTATCATCATCTCTGAACACGTGTCTGTGTTCGCTTCTACTTGATACTCGTCCGTATCTCGGTCTTAAGGATGCTCGTCCGCATTTTTAATCCATACACAGTGCCAAAACACTTATACCTTTCATTTCCTTGGATATAGACACTCGTCCGTGTTTACTATTCCCCAGCAAAGTCCTCAACAAAACTTGTTAAACTATTACCTTTCTATCTGACATTCGTCCTATGTCATGATACTTGCGGCAATCGTACCTTGCCAGGTGATCGTCCTTCACCTTTGGATGACCGTCCCTCATCCTTTCCCCAGCGGAGTCTCTATTATTGGAACCCTTTCCTATCCGGCATTCGTCCTATGTCGCGATACTCGCAGCAGCCGTCCCCTGCTAGGTGATCGTCCTTCACCTCTTGATGATCGTCCTTCATTATTTTACCCGATGGTCGTCCCCATCATTGATCTTGTTATCTGACATTCGTCCTATGTCATGATAAACCCTGAGAGAAGCCGTACCCTGCTAGGTGATCGTCCTTCACCTCTTGATGATCGTCCTTCATCATGCTTATCCGATGGCCGTCCCCATCGTCGACCTTTTTATCCGACATTCGTCCTATGTCGTGATACTTTCGGCAGCCGTACCCTGCCCGGTGATCGTCCTTCACTTTAGATGATTGTCCCTCATCTTATCCCCAACAGAGCAGCCGTCCCCTGCTAGGTGATCGTCCTTCACCTTCTGATGACCGTACCTCATCATTTATTTCATAATCCCCAGAGAATCTTATAGCTGGTCGTCCCCATCATAATCTCTTATATCCCCAGCATGTCGGTCGTCCCCGTCATTACTATTCCCCAGCAGTCGTCCTCTGCTCGACAGTCGTCCTCCGTCGCCCGCACTTTATAATATACTTTATTTTCCTTTACAATCTATATCCCTTTTCTTCTTCATTCTGTGAGTGCAAATTTTGGACTGTCTTTGGTATTCAACCACAAGTTATCTTGTTTGCCTGTCAAGCCGTTGCTTACATCCTGCACAGCTAACTCATGTTTGAATAGGGGCAGCTGTAAACACCCCAAATTTGCCCTCACCCATTCACACCATGGCTTGTGATCTCTTCCTATGCATAAGTTCAATCATAACATCTCATACCACATTTTTGATTCACTGCATTGGCTCAAAGTCATCTGCATCTAGGGTTTGTGATCTGAGCTATTCAAGAGCTACTTGAGCCACTCCAAAGGTCATCAATCACTTCAAAGGGGTCCATGTATGTTCAAGCATCATATTGTATCCCCATAATGTCAAGAAAGTCAAAGAATCACAAGAACTGGGAAAGGCATGGAAGCAGAGCCAGGTTTAACTACACAGATGACCTAAAATTAGGGTTTTGGGTTCAAAGGCCATAACTCCAAATTTTTTGGTCATTCTTGTTTCTATTGGTCTCTATATAGTATAGGGATCATGCATATCAATTTTCATGAAGAAATTCCATGGGGAAGTCATCTAATCAAGAGTTGACTTCTTGAGCAAGTCAGTGCAAAATCAGGGCATCTGAGGCCCCCAATGACCCAACCAAAGGTTGTTCTTCATCATTTTGAATGTGTATGATCTTTATTTGATCATAGGAGATGTTAGAAGTTCACAAAATCAAAGAATTTCAAGCCATTTGCAAAGTTGACTTTTTGGGAAAATGACTTATAATGGAAACTTGCCATTTTGGGAAACTTTTTCAACCCTTGCTTTTTGATTCAAAAATGCTTCAAATGGGAAAACTTTGGTCATGAAAGTTATAGAATGGATCATTCCCTTTTCAAAAAGTACAAGAACTTGTCCTAATTCATTTTGGATCAAAAGTTATGGCTTGTCAAAGTTGGGAAAAATCACATAAATTCAAGTTTTGTACCAAAGAGGCATTTTGCAAAATGGTATGATCAAGCATTCTAAAGACTTAAAATGTGCACAAACTCTTCACAAAATGATCATGTGACTTCTAAAAGTCAGAATTGGCCCAAGAATATTGCATTTTGGTGCCTTGAACTTCATGAATTTCCAAAGGGGGCAAACATGTACCAACTTGCAAAAACTCATGAAGCCATGCCTCTACTTGTTACAGCTCATAGAATCTCATCCATATGAACTCCATGATCTCTGCTGAACTCAACCATGCCCCTATCACAACCTCACACTTGCCCATACCTCAAGTACACCTAGACTTGACTTTTTGCAAAAAACCCCATACCAATCCCACAGTGCTACACCAACTCCTCTGACCTCTCTAGTTGTGATAAGTGGACCAAATGCAGCATAACAAACCACACACACAAGCCTGAAAGAGATCATAAGCCATAGCTCAAGAAACTCACCTCTTATGCATTTCCTTTCGAATCTGATCACACAAGCATCAAACATCAAAACAAATTTCACCAAATCACTCACCATGATCCTCTGATCATTTCCCAACCATTGTTTTGGCCTGAAACCTCCCACATCACAAATACGATTTTCACACTCCCTTGGCCTGAGCTTCTGCCAACTCTCTCTAGAGGCCATATAAACTCCAACTAAGTGTCAAAAGCTTCAAAGGAGGATCATTGGAGCTTGTTTGAACCAAAGAAGCAGCCAGAAAGTCCCTGTTTCGAAAGCTCAATCTCAGGTAGCATGATGAACAAATTTTCCTGAACTTTAATTTCTTGTTAGAATGTTGTTCTATATGTTGCCCTGATCATGGGGATCTATTTATTTTTGAAAATAAGCCAGAAACAAGCATGTTATGATGTTCTGAAAGTTTGCCCGTAAAAATGTTTTTGCTTGTTTCCTTTGATTCAGTGAAAATAAATGTTGTTTGATTTAGGGTTTATGCTTAGTGATGTTCATAGGTTGATTCTGGAGAGTTTTGTGAGGTTTTGATGCGTATTAAGAGAGATTGAGATTTTGGCTTGCCGGAGAAGATGACCGGAACACTGTTCCGGTCATCTGAAAGTGATTAGGGCACTGGATTAGGGTTTAATCATAATTAGGCAAGTTTGAATGTGAGTCGTCCATTCGCGCGCGTAGTCAACTCCCGCCTCCTTGACTTTGAATCTGGACCCTTGGATTGTCTGACTTTCTCATTTTTCATTTAAAATTCATTTTATTTTCATTTGTTTTGATTTATTTTGCACGAATTAATTAAAATAGTAAAAAATGTTTAAAAATTATGGAAATTTTTGTCAAGGTTTTCATTATTTTCCAGAACACAAAAATATTTTTATTTTTATTTTTTGCATTAAAAATTATTTTTAAATAATTTAAAAGTTTATTTTTAATTAATTAATGAAAATTAATTAATTAAAAATACTTTTAGGTATTTAAAAATCACAAAAAAAATTCACATAGCATTTGAAAACATTTAGAAACATCGTCCAACTCTCAAACCAAATTTCTTTTTTGATCTTGATGCCTTTTGATAATTTTCTTTGGAATTAATTTCATTTCAAGGCAATATTTTGTTTCAAACTTCAAAAATTCATTTCTTCCTAACCATTGAGAGTTGGACAATGATTCTTCTTGCATAGCATCTTGCATAATATGTAGTTTATAGGATAAAATTGGCATGAATTGATCTTGCATTTTCAATTTGTTTTGCATTTTTCTTGACAAGGTACCTCAAAACCCTAGCAATCTTAGGAAATTCATAACTTTCAATAGGTTAAGAGTTAGATCCCCTCCTTTGGGAAGTGAGTTTGTATAGGTTTAGGGTTCCTTTGATTGCATTTTCAAATTTTTATCATGTCATTTGCTTCTGGTTTTGGATTTTGCTTTGTGTGTTGATCATAAACCCTAATTTATGCCTTCCTTTGCATCCATCTTCCATTTGCTTGCATACCATGACTTGCCATGACATTTTGTGCATCTATTTGATTCATAATACATCTTAAGACATATTAGAATCATGTTTGATCATTGCATCTTTCATTTGCCATGTTATATGTCTTTTGCATCCCATAACTTTTCATGAACATTCATGGTTCAAAGCATGCTTCTCTTGCATCCATGTGTTTGTATGATCATTCTCATGCCTTGCCTCATGTTTGCATCATCTCTTAGCATCATTAACATCATACTCATGCTTCTGGTTTTGGTTTGCATCATGACATTGCATCCCATTTTGCATTGCATTTCATTTCTTTACTAACTTTTCAGGTGGTAAGTTGCATTGAGAAGTGAATTTGCCTTCACTTCTCATAATCCCTTTTCATCTCCCTTATGCATCATTACTGCATTTTATCTTGTTCTTTGGATTGAGTTTGCTCATTCTTGTTCATCTTACTTTCTTTCTTCAAGCAACTTGTCTTCTTAAGTGAAGCAAGTTGTTTTGCTTCTCTTTGCTCCTTTCATCTGCTTCTCTCCTTGGTGGCTCTTTGAAGTTTCCTTCTTTCTTAAACCTCACAAACTCCAGGACTTCCAAGCATGATAACAGTTAGGGTTTGATTAGTCCCCCATTTATCTTTTTACCTTTGTGTCATCATTAAGTCTTCTCTTCTCACCTCATAATCAGGGACTAAACCCTAAAGGCTTTAAGGCTTTGTGATTAAGCTTATGCCTGCATCCTTCTATTAGGATGGAGTGTATAACTTTAATCCTAAGTGTTAAACCCTTAATGTGTTTAAATCCTTTAATCAATTCATCTAATAATTATCAAGACATTAAGCTTGTAACTTGGGCCTTGCATTAGGGTTCTAATTCTTCCTTAATTGGTTAAGAAGGACTAACCCTAGTGTTAATGGACAAGTCCCCCTCAAGTTGTCTTACCAACCATAAAACTCACTTCTTCATCTTACCATTAACTAAAATCCATCTAATAAAGGCTTTGTTTTGTCATGAGGTTAATCCCTAATCATGGATCAAGTTGAGGAGCTTTTCTCAGCTTAAATGTTCTCATCTATTATCCTTCTATTAGGATGGTGTAATGAGTCCATTAGATCCTTGATTATGGCTTAAACTCATTACTTAACACTAAACAAAAACAACAAAAACATCTTAATAATCACAAGTAGGTTAATGATCTTAATCCTATACCATGGTGATTAAGTGTGAGATGCTGACTTCACACTTAAGGTATTCTCATTACCCCTAATCAGAGGGAGGATGTGATGAGTTTACTAACCCATTGGTTTAGGCTTAAGCTCATTAACTTATGACACATTTCCAAAAGCAATAAAAGATTGAAAACACAAAAAACAAACAATAATCGTCTCCTCCGGGATTCTTTTCTCATCATACTCACTCACAAACGAGAACTAGCTTCTTCCGTCTAATGCAAGACAGTTTGCACCTGAGCCAGACAGGTCATACACTTGAGCATAGGCAAGTAAGAAGTTCACAAGTTAATTTATCTTTCAGTCTCTTTGAGTCGAACTATGGTGTTCTGACTTCCTCATTGCACGAGAGGATACATAGGCATAACTTAACAGTTATCGAACAAAAGTCTCTGTATATTCCCCCTCTTTCCAGTATTATTCTTTTAGCCTCATTATCTTGAGCATTCCATTCTTGTTCTTACACTGACACTTCACATATCTCACTTCACTTTCTTTTTACACTGACACTTGCATTCTTTCCAGCTTTGATACACAAATTGCATTGACATTACCCCTTTAAAACACAAATCTTTTAAGCGTGGATCCCGTCGAGTACGACGGACAATCTGGGTGCTAATACCTTCCCAGGTTGTAACCAACCCCCTTTCTCAGTCTCTCTGGTTCGCAACCGTCTTATCCATATCTTTTCTTAGGTCTATGCAGCATTACCTTTACTTCGGGATAAAAATGCCTAGCTGGCGACTCTATTCATTCTCTCTTTTCGCCGACCGTTCGCGTCTGTACCCCTTCTGACCAGGTGTCATTTGGTGGGAGCGACAATACTGCACCAACATCCATCGATTCAGACAATGTGGAGGTTATGCCAAGACTTAACAAACTGCACATTAGAAGTATCAAGATTCTTACGACATGTAATCCTTCTAAAACCTCTGAGGCCTTTTTAAACCCTAGGTTAGAAAATGAAAAATTCTCTGTAGATATAAATACTTACAGAATGAGTGATAGAGCTCTAGAATTCAGTGAATATGTCACCATTCCTAGGATTAAAAGGCCTATAGGCTTCTTCGAACCTCTTGCCACCGTGGATCAATCATAATTAGAAGTTGAGACTAATACTTATGATAAGGCAAGAAAAAGAGAAGAAAAGAGTGTCACTCATGAATATGAGAGTAAAATGACTGATAAAGAAGGATCATTTAGGAGTCTTCATTTTATTGTTGCTACTGTGCCAGATGATATTGAAACAAATGTTACAACGTCTCATGTAGCAGAAGAAGATTCAGGATCTAGGGATATAGATGAAGAAATAAGAGATAAGTTGGACGACCTTGATCATGAGCAAGATAATATTATTGATATAAAAAGAATAAAAATCATGAAGGAGAAAGTTGTTGTCGAGAATAACACTTAAACAACGAAAACATCAGGCATCGGTCCTGCAAGACCTTGGAGTAACGTAATTGTAACATCCATGAAAAGGAAAGTTGAATATACCTCTGACCAATATGCGAATGAGAATGTTCAAGACATTATTACCAAGAAAAAGACCACTCCAAAGACGAAGTATGGTGTTATTCCTAAAGTTCCCTTAGAAAAAGTATCCTGTCATACCGTGGAAAGTGCAGACAAATGGTAGTATGTTTATCATAGAATGATGGATTTTGAAAGAGAACTTGGAAAAGATGCTCGAGAGTGTGAGGATGTTATGAAGTTGATAGAATGTACTGGTATGATGAAGACTATTTCTAATTTTGGTTTTAGCTATGATAAGCTAGTCAAGGAATTCATTGTGAACATCCATGAGGATTATGACAATGAGAGAAGTGAAGATTACAAAAAGGTTTATGTTAGAGGAAAGCTGGTGAATTTTTCTCCTACTGTCATAAAAAAATATCTAGTAAGAGCTTTAGACCTTCAACCAAAGTGTGAAGACACTGATGATCAGGTGTGTAGGAATATTACCTGTAATACTTTAAAAAGTTGGTCTGTCAGAGAGAAACTACAGTAGGAAAGCTTAGTGTCAAGTATGCAATTCTTCACAGAATTGGTACTATAAATTGGGTATCAACCAATAACACATCCACCATCTCTATAGGTCGTGGAAAATTTATCTACATTGTTGGAAAAGGAAGGAAGTATGATTTTGGAGCATACATCTTTGACTAAATCCTTAAGCAAACTTTATCTATAGCTATTAAGCTTCCTAGCTGCTTTCCCTCTCTCATTTGTGGGATAATTCTTGATCAATATCTAGACATTATAATATCAAATGATAAGATTATGAAGAGGGAGTCTCCTCTGAATATGCATTATAAACTCTTTTCTGGTGATCATGTCTAAGATGTTGTCACAACATCGGTTAACAACATGCTCTTGGTACTTCTAAAGAGGATATTATTAATCAGTTAAAGAAAACCTACAAGGAACTAGAATATTCTATCAAAGTAAAAACTACAAGAAAAGCGGACCTTGAGAAGTTGATTCAAGCATTGACAGCTAAAAATAGACAAAGAGGCAGACATAAAAAGAGATCTTGGAGAGGATGAAGAGGTGGTTGGTGAAATTGACGATGACAATGAGCAAGAGCATGATGATAAGATTACTGAGAGTGATACTTGAATGTAGTGTTGATTTATTTGTGGTTATGTAAGGATTAAATGCCCATGATTTCTTTTGGCACTTTGTGTGCTTATTATTGTATCTCTTAAAGTACTTGTGTTATTTTTTAGTTATACAGTCTGTTAATCATCCTTTGTCAAATATAGCTAAAAGGGGGTGTAATACTGACTTAACTAACTAACTTCTTCTAAACACATCTTAACCACTTACTTTTGAGGGGGAGAGAAAATCTAGTCCCTGCTATTGAGTGGGAGAATAACTAAATGTTTTGATGCTAAACCTCTGATCTGGAAAGAAGAGCAAGTATGGTTGTTTTAGCCAAAATTTTCCAAAGGGTTAGATTGTTATTTCTGCCCAGTTGAGGTTGGCAATATTATTGGTAAAACAACTTGTAATGGACATGTAGGACAAGGTGTCCTAACATGTTGAAGATCAAGTTCTGTTATCAAGAAAAACATGTTGTTTTGGAAGATGTCGGAGGAGATGTCCCAGCAGAAGTTACCAAACATCTTTGTCTATTACAGTTTTAGTAACAATTACCTTTGAAGAAAATCACAGAATACTCAGGTGAATATTTGTAATCATAGTTGGTGTCCTAGTGAGGAGATATTTAGAGATTGAAGGCTTGAAGATCGCAAATCAGGGAGGATTTGTTTTTAGAAACTAAAGATTGAAAAAGTTTCTATTTTCTTGGAGAATATCATGCAGATTCTGTGGGATCAGAATGGTGTCATTTAAAGGCCAAACCCAGTGTATTTTATTGTTATAAATTGGTTGTTTAGACCTAGGTTGATAACAAGATGAAAAATACTAAAGTAGAGAGTATTAGGGTTTGTATTTTTGTGAGCCTCTCTTTGATCAAGTGGATGCTAAGAGTAGGAGAACTTTATTGAGTTGTAAAGTGTGTACTCTAAATCTTTTAGGCATATAATGTGTTGTTGATCATGTTATGATTGTTAAGGAATTAAGGAAGGCCACGACCTAGAAAGCGTCTTAGGTAGAAATATAGCACGTGTAGGGATTAAATGACAAGTTGGAAACCATAGGTTGTTTCACTTCGAATTAATAATATTTTGTGGATTTCATTTCAAGGTTGGTATTGTCGCTCCTCCGAAAAGACACTAGGTCAAACAAGGTACATACGCGAACGGTTGGCGAAAAGAGAAATGAAATGAAGATGAATAGAGTCACCAGCTAGGCATTTTTATCCCGAAGGAAAGGTAATGCTGCATAAACCTAGAAAAAAGATGGATAAGACGGTTGCGAACCATAGAAACTGAGAAAAGGGGTTGGTTACAACCTGGGATGGTATTAGCACCCAGATTGTCCGTCGTACTCGACGGGATCCACGCTTGAAAGTTTGTGTTTAAAGGGGTAGGGTATGTGCTATCTGTGTGCAAAAGCTGAGAATGAATGTGCAAGTGTCAGTGCAAGAAGGTGAATTGCTCAGGAACTAAGGCTTTTAAAGAATGCTGAAAGAGGGGGAAGACACAGAGACTTTTGTTCGATAACAGTTAAATTATGCCTACGTATCCTCTCGTGCAATGAGGAAGTCAGAACACCGTAGTTCGACTTAAAGAGACTGAAAAATGAATTGACTGTGAACTGCTTGTTTGTCTATGCTTAAGTGTATGACTCGTCTGGCTCGAGTGCTAACTGTCTTGCATTAGACGGAAGAAGCAAGTTCTCGTTTGTGAATGAGTGTGATGAGAAAAGAATCCCGGAGGAGACGATTATTGTTTGTTTTTGTGTTTTCAGTTTTGTTATTGATTTTTCGTGTTTTGCATAAGTTTATGAGCTTAAGCCTAAATCAAGGGCTTGTAAACTCATTATATCCTCCCTAATTAGGGATAATGAGCCTACTTAAGTATGAGATAAGCATCTCAACTTAATTACCATGATGATGTAGGATTAAGATCATTAACCTAATTGTGATGATTTAGATGTTTTTGGGTTTTTGTTTAGTGTTAAGTAATGATTTTAATCTCTAATCACATATTAGTGAACTCATTACACTATCCTAATAGAAGGATGATAGATGAGAACACTTAAGCTGAGGAAGATACCTCAACTTATTCCATGGTTAGGGATTAAATCCATTATATAACAAACCTTTGTTAAGTGGATTTTAACTAAAGGATGAGATTATGAAATGGATTTTAAGTTTATAAGACAACTTGAGGGGGACTTGTCCATTAAACACTAGGGTTAGTCCTTCTTAACCATATGGAAGAGATAGAACCCTAATGTAAGGCCCAAGTTACAAGATAAAGTCTTAGTGATTAGTAATGTGTTTTTGATTAATAGGTGTAAACAAATTAAAGGTTTAACACTTAGGATTAAAGTTATACACTCCATCCTAAGAGAAGGTGCAGGCATAACCCTAATTCAAAGTCTTAAAGCTTTAAGAGTTTAGTCTCTGATTATTGAGATGAGAAGAGAAGACTTAATGATGACACAAAGGTAAAAAGCTAAATGGGGACTATATACAAACCTAAAATTTATCATGCTTGGGTATCCTATGGTTTGTTAGGCTTAAGAGAAAGGATCTTCAAGAAGGCCACCATGGAAGAAGCAGATGAAAAGAGAAGGAGGAAGAAGAATAAGTTACTTACTTCCTGAAGAAGATAAGTAACTTAAAAGAAAGAAAGTAATAATAAAGGAACACAAGTGAAACAAATTCACTTCAAAGACAAGTAAATATGCATATGGATGATGAGAGGAGATGGGAAGTGAAGGCAAATCCACCTCCCAAATAACTTACCAAAGTACCTGAAATGTTAGTAAGGATGCATAAGACATAAAGCAAAAGGAAATGAATTGAAATGAGATGTGAAGACCAAAGTCAGAAGTGAAAATGCAATGGAAAAGGCATATGAGATGATGCAAATTCATACAAGATGCATATGAATGATCATACTAAGATGAGATGCAATGAAAGCATGTTTAGAAGCATGAAAACACATGAATGTTTATGAAATGTAATGGATGCAAAGCATAACAAATGAATGAAGAAATGATCAATAAATGTTCAAGCATGTCTTAATATATCTAAGATGACATATGAATGCATGAAATGTCATGGCAAGTTCATGTAATGATGCATATGCAAGGTGAATAAAAATGAAGATGAGAAATTAGGGTTACATGGACATATGTGAAGCAAATGGATAAAACAGAAGCAAATGACATGATAAGAATTTGCAATAAAGCTCAAACAAACCCTAATCCAATATTAGGTCACACCCTAAAGGATAAGGTCAGAAGCCTAACCTATCAAAAGTTATGATTTTCCTAAGTTTTCTAGGGTTTTTGGGTGGATCAAAGGGAAAAATTCAAATCAAATTTAAAAAGCAAGAAAAATTCATGAGGAAAAAGACCTATAAACTACATGCAAATTGTAACAAAATGCAAAAAGAATAAACTTCAAACTCTTATTTGTTAGGCAGAAATGATTTTTTAAAGTTAAGGTTCAAAAATGTGGTTTTTATGATCCTTAATTCAAAGAAAATTGGAAAACTATGATCAAACCTAAAAAGAAATTTGTCTGAAGGGTTTGAAAATGTTTCTAAATGCATTGGGATGATTCATGATTTTTTTGGTGATTTTTAGAAACCTAAATGTATTTTTAATTAATTAAAATACTTTAATTAATTAAAAATAACATTTAAATATTTTAAAAATACCTTTTTATTGCAAAAAATAAATTAAAAATTATTTTTGGAATGAGAAAAATATTTAAAGTCAGAATGCAAAGTTTCATATTTTTGTGATGCTTTTTGATATTTTAAATAAATTGTGCAAAAGAAATGGAAATAAATGAAATAAAAAAGAATAAAAATGACAAGTATGCGTATCCAAAGGTTGAGATTCAAATTCAAGGGGCAAGCATTGACTGCGCGCGTGATCCAAAGGCTGGGATTTAATCTGACTTAATTAATTGATTAATTTTATTAAACTGGATTAGGGCTTAAGTGGATTAATCTGGACCCTACAAACACGCGCTAAACAGGAGCCTACGGCTAAGATTTAAATTGACTAGATTAACCCTAATCTAACCCCTAAACACATTCAGGTGACCGGAGCAAGCTCCGGTCATCTTCTCCGCCTAGCACAAAACACTATCTCTCTCCCTAAGCTATGAGAACCTCCCAAACTCTCCAGAATCAACCATTAAACATCAACAAGCAAGAATCAAGCATCAAAAAGCATTTAAAACACACATACATGATGAATCGAAGCATAAATCATTTCACGGGCAAAGTTTTAGAACATCATGAAATGCTTATTTCTCAACCATTTTTAATTTTAAACACATCAGGGTGATCAGTGAAGCATGAGGAATCATTTAGAAACTTAAAATGGGAGTTCTGGAAAAAATGTTCATCATGGCTACCTGAGTTGAAGCTTTGCAATTTGGAGCTTTATGACCCTTTCTTTAGTGCAAATCCACCCTATTTGACCTCCTGAAGCTATTGGCAAACTTGAATGGAGTTTAGATAGCCTCCTTTGTGAGTTTCAGTTCTGAGGTTGCAGGAATCATGTTTTTGCTTGAGAGTGTTTAAGGCTATGGTGATGGGTGGGAAATGATCCTTAGGTGTTTTTGGGTTGATTGGTGAAGTAAGTTTGAAGTTTTAGTGGCTGAGCTATGAAATTCGAAGAAGGGGAGTTTTTTTGAGGTTTTTGTGATTCTGAGTGTTCAAGAGCTTTCAGGCTTGTGCGTTATGTGAAATGTGATCCATGATGTTTGTTTAAGCCAATGGGGTTGCTCAGAAAGTGGGTGGTGGCACAGCTTGATTGGTATGGGCCAAGTTGCAAAAAGTTAAGGTGAGGTGTACTTGAAGCATGGCACGGGTCAGAGATGGTTTCATGGGGTGTCTGGCCTCATCTTGGTTCAAGGATGGCCATGGGATTACTTTTGATGTGCTGGAAGGCTTGGATGAAGAGTTATCACATGTTTTGCAAATTTCCCTCATTGAAGTTTCTTGGATCATAAGTCATGGAAACCCTAGGTTCAATGCACAATTCTGATTGTTTGAAGTTCATTTGACATATTGTGAAGTGTTTGCGTACATTAGAGGTCATTAGAATGCTTGAACATGCCAAAATGCAAAATCCCTCTTTGACATGAAACTTGAAATTATAGGATTTTTGCCAACTTTGAAAGGCCATATCTTGAGTTCTATGATGAATCAAGACATGTTCTTGTACTTTTTGAAAAGGTAAAGACATAATCTACAACTTTCATGACCAATAATTTTTCATTTGAAGCATTTTTGGTCATGAAAGAGGAGGTTGAAAAACATTCCCAAAATGGAAAGTTTGCATTTCAAGTCATTTCCAAAAATGGCAAGTTTGCAATTGGCTCAAAATTCTTCAATCTTGTGAACTTACAACCACTTCTAAGATCAAATAAAGATAATTGAACTTCAATTTGATGAAAATAATCCCTTTGTGCCATTGTTGGGGGCCTTAGATGCCCTGATTTTGACTTAACTTGCTCAGGAAGTTACCCAGTGAACAGATGACTTCCACAATGAATTTCTTCACCAAACTTGGTACACGTGATCCTCATAACATATTAAGACCATTAGAAACAAGAATGACCCAAAAATTTGGAGTTAAGGCCTTTGAAACCAAAACCCTAATTTTGGTCATCTGTGTAGTGAAAACCCTAGCTCTGCTTCCATGCATTTGCCAGTTCTTGTGATCTCTTGACTTCCATGAACTTTGGGGAGCATAATATGATGATAGAGCACACATGGAATCTCTTGGAAATATTTTTAGACCTTTGGGATGGCTCAGATGGATTCTTGGATTGCTCAGATCACAAACCCTAGATGCAGATGAACTTGAACTATGCAGTGAATCAAAAATGCAATATGAGATGTAATGCTTATGTTAAAACAAAAATGAAAGATCATAAGCCCATGTGTGATAAAGAGTGAGGGCAAATTTGGGGTGTTTACAGCTGCCCCTATTCAAACATGAGTTAGCTGTGCAGGGTGTAAGCGCCTGGCTTAACAGACAAACAAGATAACTTGTGGTTGAATACCCAAAGACAGTCCGAAATTTGCACTCGCTGGATAGAAGAAGAAAAGGTATATAAATTGTAAAAGGTAGTATAGCATGATTATCAAATAAAGACGATGGAGGACGACCATCGAGCAGAGGACGACTGTTGGGGATAAAGTGGTAAGTAAAGCAATGAAGGGGACGGCCGACACGCTGGGGAAATAAAGAGATCACGACGGGGACGATCATCAGGTAAAGAAATAAAACTCTCTGGGGAATAAAGAAAAACATTGATGGGGACAGACATCAGGCTTGGAAAGTGAAATAAACAACGACGGGGACGACCATCGGTTTAAAGAATAAATGAAATAATGATGAGGGACGGTCATCAGAGGTGAAGGACGATCACCTAGCAGGGGACGGCTGCTCTTTATCACGACATAGGACGAATGTCGGATAAAAAAAGGTCGACGATAGGGACGGCCATCGGATAAGCATGATGAAGGACGATCATCAAGAAGTGAAGGACGATCACTTAGCAGGGTACGGCTGCTCTCGGGGTTTATCATGACATAGGACGAATGTCGGATAACAAGATCAACGATGGGGACAGCCATCGGATAAAATGATGAGGGACGATCATCAAAAGGTGAAGGACGATCACCTAGCAGGGGACGACTGCTCTTTATCACGACATAGGACGAATGTCGGATAGAAAGTTCCAATAATGGGGATTCCACTGGGGAAGGATGAGGGACGGTCATCCAAAGGTGAAGGACGATCACCTGGGAAGGGATAGCTACCAAAAGTATCACGACATAGGACGAATGTCGGACAGAAGAAAGTTGTTTTGTTGGTGACCTACTGGGGAATGGTAAACACGGACGAGTGCTTACGCTTAAGAATAAAAGGCATAAGTGTTTGATGTTGTGTATAGATTAAAGATGTGGACGAGCATCCTTAGGACCATGATACGGACGAGTACCGGTAGAAACAAACGTTGACGCATGTTCAGAGATGATGATACGGACGAGTACTAACTGGTTAACAAAGAACACGGACGAGTGTCGAATCTGTTGAGGAGTGATATAAACAAGATACAGACGAGTATCAAAGACTTCTGTATAAGTATGCGTGAGTATTGGTTTGTTGGTGAAGTAAGAGCAAGATACGGATGAGTGTTCGATCTGTTGGGGAGTACATGACATGGACGAGTGTCAAATATGTACTATATATAAATAGGCATCTGTTTCGAGAATGCAAAGGATATGCTTTGGCTTTCTGTGGGGATAGGATGACACGGACGGGTGTCGAAAAGAACATGCTATAAACAAGTATTTGTTTTTGAGAGTGTAAAGGGGATGCTTTGGCTTTTATGTGCAGGGGTGTATTTGTATATTGCTGATGAAACATTGATGGTAATTGCAGGTGGCTGGCTCGAACCTGGCTTGTGATCATGCAAATGTTTGATTTTTGCTGTAATGCTTCGTATTAGACGGAATGCTACGCTCTGTGTGGGAAATATGATGTGAATGCAATAATTATGCAAAGGGGAGGAACTGATTCGAGGCTCGGATCCTGCTGGGATAAAGATCTCTGGTTGATCTGCTTGGAGGGATATCCCAGCTGAGGAAGAGATCATTGGTAGATCTATCCGTAAGGAGAACTCTAGCTGGGGAGAAAGAAGCTTCAGCAACTCTGTTGGGGATGGGTTTCAGACATCGTTCTTTTGGGGAGAGAAATGGAAACTCTGTGGGGAGACAATTCCCATTAACTTTGCTGAGGATGAGAGAGATATGGCATCCTGGTGGGGAATAAGAGATTCCTTGATCTCCTTGCTGTGAAACAGTTGTCAGGTACTGCTTGGGGAGGTCCTACTCGAGGAAGTGGAATGTTGGGGATTCAATGCTTGGGATGCCCCATGTCGTGAAAGATTGTCAGTCTTGAATACCTGCAACCTGTTAAGACAAAAGAAACGCACAAGTGTCCCGAGGTATCTCTAACCGGATTCAGTCATAGGAGTTAGACTTTCCTGAAAGTAATATATTTCCTGCAAGTATTTAAAAATGGCTCATTTGTTTTATGCAAGTGTTGTATTATGAATATTGGACATTTTGTAAACGAAAAAATGTACAAAACGAGGTTTGACTAAAAGCTCTGATTTTATTAATTTGGGTGCCCTGAATTAGCAAAATACAGTCAAAGAAATAAATCCCCTAAAATGAGGAGATTGTTGTAAATTGAGAAAATAAAGGTGTTGGCAATGTTGATGACGCTCCATTGAATTTCCTTTGCTATGACTTGTATGACCTTGACATTCTTCTTATCTTGCTTTCTGAAGAAGGTTGATCCTGACCGATGCTTTGTCCTTTCGAAGCTTGTCGTGTTGTGAGGGATACAGACGAATTCAGAATGCAGTTGTTCTCTAATTCCCTGATTTTGCGTGGATCGCCCTTTCGGGTTTTCAATCCACCGGGATACCCATTTTTGCCTGAGCTGTCCAATGCGGCTTTTCAACTTAGCGAGTGTACATTTTTTTCATTTTTCCCTTATTTTTGCCCGAGTCTTTTATTCTGTTTTTGACTCGCCGGGATGCCCTATTTTTTCTTGGACGTACATTCTGTTTTTATGTCCAGCGGGTGAATTAATGCGAAGTATTTTTTAACTGCATCTGAATTCACAGGGGATAAGAAATCTTCATCATCCATAGTAGTGAGCATCAGTGTTCCACCAAAGAAAACCTTCTTTACTATGAATGGGCCATCGTAGTTTGGAGTCCATTTGCCCCTGTGGTCTGTATGAGGAGGAAGAAGTCTTTTCAGCATAAGATCTCCTACTTGGTATTCCCGAAGCCTGACTTTATGATCGAAGGATTTTTTCATCCTTTTCTGATACAACTGCCCATGACAGATGGCTGCTAATCTCTTCTCTTCGATCAAATTTAGTTGATTGTACCGAGAACGGACCCATTATGCTTCATCCAGCTTTACATCCATCATTACTCGTAAGGAGGGTAGCTCAACTTCAACGGGTAGGACAACTTCCATACCATATACAAGTTGATAAGGCGTTGCCCTAGTGGACGTTCTGATTGAGGTTCGATACCCATGCAAGGAAAATGGTAGCATTTCATGTCAGTCTTTATAAGTGACCACCATCTTCTGCACAATCTTCTTGATGTATTTGTTAGCTGTCTCAACAACACCATTCATCTTTGGCCTATAAGGAGAAGAGTTGTGATGTTGGATTTTGAAGTCCCGACACAGTTCTGCCATCATTTTGTTGTTCAAATTGGAACCATTATCAGTAATGATTCGCTCGGGAACTCCATATCGACAGATGATGTCTCTTTTCAGAAATCTGGCTACCACTTGTCTGGTGATGTTTGCATACGAAGCTACTTCAACCCATTTGGTGAAGTAATCAATGGCTACCAGGATGAATCTGTGACCATTTGAAGCAGTCGGTTCGATCTTTCCAATCATGTCAATACCCCACATGGCAAAAGGCCAAGGTGAAGACATCACATTCAAAGGATTCAGAGGCACATGCACTTTATCTGCGTAGATCTGGCATTTGTGGCATTTTCTGGCATAGGCACAACAGTCTGCATCCATTGTGATCCAGTAGTAACTTGATCTTAACAATTTCTTTGCTATTGCATGTCCTCCGGCATGGGTACCGAAAGATCCTTCATGCACCTCGTGCATCAGTAGGTCTGCTTCTTTCTTGTCAACACATCTGAGCAGAACTATGTTGAAGTTTCACTTGTATAATGAACCATCAGCATTAAGGAAGAAACTGTCGGCCAACCTTCTTAATGTATTCTTATCATTGGATGATGCCCCAGGTGGGTATGTCTGATCCTCTAAGAAGCATTTAATGTCATGGAACCAAGGCTTTTCATCCTTAGCAGTGTCCACGGAGAAAACATATGCCGGCCTGTCTAGTTTGGATACCAAAATCCGAGGCACATAATTTGCAGTTTGAACTTTGATCAAGGAGGAAATGGTAGCTAAAGCATCTGGGAACTGATTTTCGTCTCGAGGGATGTACTCAAGTTTGACTGTTGTGAAGAAAGTCAATAATCTCCTCGTGTAGTCATGGTATGGGATCAGATGATCTTGGTGAGTGTACCATTTTCCGTTGGTTTGATTAATTACCAAAGCTGAATCTCTGAATACATTAAATGTCTTGATGCTGAGGTCAATGGCTTCCTCAAGACCCATGATACATGCTTCATATTCTGCTTCGTTGTTAGTGCAAGCAAAGGTGAGTTTTGCAGAGAAAGGCATATGAACTCCTTTAGGTGTAATAAGTACTGCACCAACTCCATGACTATTCATATTGACAGCCCCGTCAAACATCATTGTCCATTTTTCTTCGGGATCAAGCCCCTCAGTATGAACTGGCTCTTCACAATCTTTTGCTTTTAACATGATGTCTTCATCAGGGAAGTCAAATCTCATGGGCTGGTAATCATCAATGGGTTGCTCAGCCAGATAGTCAGACAATACACTGCCCTTGATGGCCTTTTGAGACGTGTACTGAATGTCATACTCTGTCAGAATCATTTGCCATCTTGCAACCCTTCCGGTAAGTGCTGGCTTCTCAAAATTGTACTTGACGGGGTCCATCTTTGAAATCAACTAGGTAGTTTGAGTCAGCATATACTGTCTTAGTCGGCGAGCAGCCCATTCTAAAGCACAACAAGTTTTCTCGAGCAGTGAATAACGTTGTTCACAGTCGGTAAACTTTTTTCTTAGGTAGTATATTGCATACTCTTTTCGACCAGACTCGTCATGTTGGCCCAACACACACCCCATTGACCCTTCTAATACTGTCAGGTAAATTATCAGAGGTCTTCCTTCAATTGGATGCATGAGAATTGGAGGTTCTTGTAGGTACTCCTTGATCTTGTCAAAAGCTTTCTGACAATCGTCGTTCCACCTGACTGTATGTTCCTTTCTTAATAGCTTGAACAGGGGCTCACAGGTTGTAGTGAGGTGAGATATGAACCTTGTTATGTAGTTCAATCTACCTAAGAACCCCCGAACTTCCTTTTCAGTCCTAGGTGCAGGCATCTCCTGAATGGCTTTGACTTTGTCGGGATCAACCTCAATTCCCTTTTCACTTACGATAAATCCCAACAACTTACCCGAACGTACCCCGAATGTGCATTTGTTGGGGTTCAACTTCAACTGATATTTCCTCAGACGCTTGAACAACTTCAGCAGATTTACCAGATGGTCTTCTTCAGTAAGGAACTTGGCAATCATGTCATCCATGTCGCATTCAATTTCCTTGTGGATCATATTGTGGAATAACGTTACCATAGCCCGTTGATAAGTCGCACCGGTATTCTTTAGTCCAAAAGGCATTACCTTGTAACAAAATGTGCCCCAAGGCGTGATGAAGGTTGTTTTCTCCATGTCTTCGGGTGAGATCTTGATCTGATTGTACCCAGAAAATCCATCCATGAAAGAAAACATCGAGAACTGAGATGTGTTGTCGACCAATACATCAATGTGAGGTAATGGGAAATCATCCTTTGGGCTAGCTCTGTTCAGGTCCCAGTAATCCACACACATACGCACCTTGCCATCCTTCTTAGGCACTGGTACAATATTAGCAACCCACGGCGGGTAACTAGTTACAGCAAGGAAACCGACGTCCCACTGTTCTTGTACCTCTTCTTTAATCTTCATGGCCATATCTGGGCGAGTACGGCGTAGCTTTTGCTTCACTGGAGGACAATTTTCTTTCAAGGGCAGCTTATGCATGACAATATCCGTATCTAGACCTGGCATGTCTTGATAGGACCAGGCAAAGACGTCGACGTATTCTCAAAGCATGTTTATAAGCTGTTCTTTTATTGAGGCTTGCAGACTGGCCCCAATCTTCACTTCTTTTAAATCCTCCTCGGTACCAAGATTAATAGTTTCAACCTCCTCCTGATGAGGAGTAATCACCTTCTCTTCTTGCCTCAACAACCTGGCTAACTCTTCAGGCAACTCATAGTCTTCTTCAACCCCTTCATCAGCTTGATTAATTGGATTGTCGAAGTCATACAAGGTCATAGCAGTGTTGTTGTCGGTGCAATCTGGAGGATTATCTCTGCAAGGGTCGAGATTTGTTCGTTTTAGTGATCAATTTTAATCTTGTTTAGAAAAAGTGTAAAAATGAAATTAGTATTTTGAAAACATTGCCATTTTATTGTTTTGTACAAAAGTGAAAAATGAAAAGACAGTGAGCGAAAGAGAGAATTGTTTGCAAAAGATGTCTGATATTCATTGATATTCCATTTGCACAAAATTACAAATATGGCCCTATTACAAAATGAGTCCTGACACCTTGGGCAAGATGCAGGACTTGATGCATGCTGAAAAAAGCAGGAAATAATAATTACTCTGCAGGAGTAACCCTTATAATTTCCTGGGAAGACCAGTTAAGGACTTGGTGACCCGGGATCCTTGGACGAATCCAGTTCTCCAGGTTGAGGTCGCTTTCTGCCTCGTCTTCCATGTTATTGACAGCATATGGGGTGAGCATCCCCCACTGATAAATTTGGGCTCCTCAGTGTTGCACCCCAAAATTTGCCCTCACAATACAAGACTTTGTGTGCTAAGAAGGTTCACAAGGTTCACAAGATTCACAATGCTTACAAGACCTTTCATGAGGTTCATGAAGTCTACAAGTCACTTTATGAGGTTCACAAGGTTCACAAGGTTCACAAGACCTCCCATGAGGTTCACAAGACATTTTATGATGGTTCACAAAGTTCACAAAGTTCACAACTGGTCAGAAGAGTTGACAATTCCCTCATACAATGCACCTCCTAAGTAGTGCATCCAAAACTAGGGTTTTGACTTTAATCAGGCTAAATGAACTTCCAAGACTTCAAGTGAGCTTCATAACATCTTATATGAGTGTAAGAACCCCCATGACAAGTTTCAAGACCTTTCTCAAAAGTTTGCTCAGTCAGATGATCAGATAGGTCAAAATCAGTCAAAGCAGTTAAAAAGTCAAACTGAGGTCAACTGTGGTCAAACCAAAGTCAAACTTCATGATTTTTTGCCAACATCAAGTATATGAAGTAAAATTCATCATTTGATCAATGGTTGATCATGATTCATCAAGGAGATTTCAGATCATCAAGAATCAGGAGTTTCTAAATTAGGGTTTCCTCAGTAAAAGTCAACTGAACTTTGACCAGCCATAACTTTCACATGCTTCATCACCAAGTCTCCATCCAAAGCTCATTTTGAAAGAAATTGAATTCTCTACAACTTTGTGTCTCACAAGCCAAGCCCAAAAATGCTTCATTTGGAAGGTATGAGCTAAGACATTATAGGTCCTTTTGAAAGTCAACAAAAAGTCAACAACTTCAAAAGGGCATAACTTGAGATTGGTGAATGATATGGACATGAAACCAGTGGGGTTGGTTAGAGAACTCTTCAAGCTTTCCAAAATGTACAAGAACACCCACATAGCATTAAAATTGAAGGATGTGTGCCCTTGCAAAGTTGGGAAATTTTTGGTTGGTTTGTGAAGAAAATGGAGGTCTAAAACTAATTTCTTCTAAATGGGCTTGCCATATGATGACCCAATCCACACCAAGACATCATGCACGAAATTAAATTGATTTATTCATAATTTTATTCATTTTGTTTTTATTTATTATGATTTTTTATATTAAAAATCATTTTAAATTCAAATAAAATATAAAATAATGAAAATTGAAATTGATTTGGTTTCTAGAAGGTCTTAAATTATATTTAGACTTGATTGATACAAGAATTATGAGGATCATCCTAAAATAGCAATGTGAGATCAAGAATATTCAAAAATTAAAAGCTTATCTTTTTCAATCTCCCAAAGATCAAATATCCATCAAATTGTTAAAGTTTCTGACCTAATTCATTGTACCATATATATACAACACAAAGACAATCACAAGCCACGAATTTTCTGCCTCCAAAGTGTAAGTTCCAAATTTCAAAAACCATACCAAACTTCAAATTCGGATTTTCAGATACAAGGCATTAGAAGGTAATTTGAACACATAGCAATGATCCTTGGACATCATTGAGTTGAAACCAATACCTATTTGCATCCAAAACCACTCATATGGCATAAACCGAATCATGTTTGGTCATGAATAATTTTTTTTCGATTACACTAATTCAATGCGTTTAAATGAATTTTGTTTGTTTAATCATGTTTGTGATGTTGTATAGAGTGTTTCTGGACAGTTAAATCAAAGCTTCATGGCTTGAATCGCGAACTGCCATGGCTAGGGTTAGAGCTGCAAAATTAGGGGTTCATGGAATACCTAATATAAATAACTAATGAACCCATGGTTGGACTGTATTTATTGCATAGATCATGTTTGTATGTTCAATTTTATGAAATTGTACTTGTAGGATGATGTATAGGATTCGCAGGTTTAAAACGCATGAGAATTCGCAGGAATTTTCCCAGGGAAATTCGCAGGAAATCCTACGAATTCAAGGAAGAAGATGAAGCTGGCCTGCGCGCGAATTTCAGTTTTCAAATTTAATGTTATTATTTAATTAATGTTTTGTGTTTAATATCAGTTGAAGGCAAGTGGCGTAGTGGCAAGCAGATACGTGCATGATGCAAATGACCTGCGTTCGAGTCCTGGCTTTACCATCTTTTTCTTGCTTTTTTTTACATAATTAGCAGTTTTAATATATTATAAATTGTGGTGATTACATAAGCAGGTTCGCTCACCCAGCAGGAATGGTAATGTGTTTGTGTATTGCTTGAAAGGTCCTGGGTTCGATTCCCCCAGGCCCTTTTTTGTGTTTTATTTGTTTTTTCATGATATTTTCCAGGATGAGAACAAAAGCAATTGGATCTATTTCTTTATCACCTGCGCGCAGGTTGGCCCAGTGGCTGGAAGCTTCTTCCAGGTATTGGGAGGTCCTGGGTTCAAAACCAGGTCTCCCCTCTTTTTTCTTTCTCTCTTTATTTTTCTTTGTTTAATTATTATTATTATTTTTCTTAATTAAAATTAGTGAATAATTAAGTTGTAAACCTAATTTTTTTTTCTATTCTAAAATTTTCATAAACCCTAATTCATCTTTACTAATTCTAATAACTTTTTTTTTTATTATTATCATATAAATGTTATTTTATTTTATCATATAATTTAAAAATAATTCTTATTTGTAAATAATTAAGTTAACCCTAATTTTTTTTAATCCATAATTTTCTTTTAAATCTTTAATTTATTTTTTATTTTTTTTATAAACCTTCATCATATGTATATATTATATAAATTGTTTATAATCTTATATAAATATGCTTAATATTAAAATTTTGTTAATTATAATTAAATTCCATAAATTGTTTATAATTTAAATTTTTGTATGTGAATATGTTTAAAAATTAAAATTCTTAATTTATTTTTATAATATGTAAATATGACATAAATTGTTTATTTTTGCATAATTTTTATAGTTAAAAGTTGTTAATTTAATTTTATAATTATAATATGTTCATAATTAATATAATTTTTATAATATGCATACACTTTAAAATTCTATAATAATTGTTCATATTTTCTTATTAACATTTAAAAATTTTGTTTATTATAATACATTTGTTTATTTTTATTATTATTATTAATCATGTTTATTACTAACCCCATTTATTTTTAAATTATTATTTTCTACTAACCCTCTTATAATTACTTATTTATTTATTTAGCTTATTTATTTGTTTTGCTTATTTTGCTTATTTATTTAAATTGCTTTATTGTTATTATTGTAATTGCTCCTTGGTGTAACTATTTATTAACAATGTTTATTATTTATTTTATGTCATGGTTAGTAAAAATAGTGAGTGTAAACATGTATGTTATTTAAAATTAATTTAGATCACTTAATTCAAAAGATAAATATTAAATTGAACACTCACACACGTAAGTCGATCTTTGATCGCCATCTCACTTTCTAGGGTTACCTCTCATTGTTGCCTAATCAAAAGGTCAAGTAGGGTGTATAAAAGCAAAGTCCCTTAAAAATAAAGTCATCTAGTCCCTTAACAATAAAAGATCAAGTCCCTCAATGGTTGCCTTTGTAATGATCTTGGCCCTTTCGAATAAAGATGATAGTCCCTCCAAAAATTGCCTAAAACACCCTACAGTTGCCTATATAAACAGATGTCCCTTACTTGTCCCTCACATCCAAGGTAATGACTACCTATTCCTTAATAATAGGGATAGTTTTACCATTTAAAGGATTCAAGAACAGAAAGACTTAAACTTTAGGGTAGGTTTCTCATAGTTACTTGCTCACTATTCAAAAACTTTTCAAACACTTCACAATTTCAAACAATTTTCAAACACAAGTTTTTTACGCATCCGTACATGGATCATTATCAAACTCTTATGAAAATTTCTATTCACACACTTCACATTTTCAAAAACATTTTAAAGTGAGCTAAGTAACTAAGAGCCCATGGATAACCATGGATGTAAAAGGGTGCTAACACCTTCCCTTTACATAACCTACCCCCCGGACCCAAAAATCTTTTAAAAGGTCTTTCCTGTTCTTTTATGCCTTTCCTTTGGATAAAATAAAAGTCGGTGGCGACTCTTGCTATCCGCAATATAACTAAAGTCAGTTCTCCCACCGTGTTACACTCAGCAGCCTCTGCTTGATCTTGTCGGAATGGTTTGTAACCCAAACCGAATATGTCCTCCTTATTCTCCACTGGTAGCAGCTTGCCCCAGCCTTGGGCATTTCCATCTTCAACAACCTTTCGGGCTTGCTGATAGGAGACAATTGAAGTACCCATCTTATCCTCCTGGGATGCAGCAAATACTTTAGTTGTCGCCTCATTGTCGTTCAGTGCTTCGAACCCCTGGCTCATAGTTTCATGGATTTCACCATCAATCTCAACGTATTTTATATGTAGCCAAATGGCTAACAAAGATATCCTCTTCACCACAGATGGTGATAATCTGTCCTTCCCACTCATATTTCAATTTCTGGTGAAGGGTCGACGTAACTGCGCCTGCAACGGGAATCCATGGTCGACCCAACAAACAGCTATAGGCTGGCTGAATGTCCATCACATAGAAAGTAGTCTGAAAGACCTGCGGACCGATTATCATAGGAAGCTCCACCTCTCCAAGAACAAACCTCTTGGAGCCATCAAAAGCTCTAACCACCAGATTGCTTATTCGGAGAGCTATTCCATAATATTCAAGCTTGACAAGGTCTTTCATTGGCAAGACATTGAGTGAAGACCCAGTGTCAACAAGAACATGCGAGAGCCCAACCCCTTTACACTCTAGGGTGATGTGTAATGCTTTGTTGTGGTGACGTCCTTCTGTTGTCAAGTCAGCATTGGTGAAACCTAGCCCATGGCTAGTATTAACATTGGACACCACTGTCTCTAGCTAATTCACTGTGATCTCCTCCGGCACGTAGGCTGCGTGCAAGACTTTAAGTAGTGCATCCCGATGAGCTTCAGAACACAATAGTAGGGATAAGATGGAAATCTTGGAAGGAGTCTGGTGGAGCTGATCCATAACCTTGTAGTCATTTCTTTTGATTATCCTCATAAATTCATCCACATCCTGATCAAACGATGATTTATGGGCTTCTTTTGGTACAGGTTCTTCGGGTGCCACACTTTTACCTTTGGCTTTGGCAGCAACCTCTGCCTCAACATTGGTTCTTGGAACTTGTGACGCGAAGAGGCGTCTGCTTCGGGTGAAGCCTCCGCCTCCCCCGACATTATCCACTTGTGGTGTATGAACCGAAGAATCAAGAAGGACTCTTTCTCTGTTGCAGTAAAGGTCTGAACCATAGTGCCATGGTACAACATTGTCTTTCTCGTATGGAATGGGCCCCGACACCGTGATGGTGACTGGACTAACTGCGGCAGAGGTAGGGATCGTTATTGTTTGTGGATCTTAAAAGATGGTAACATGACTTCTAGTTGATGTTGGTGGTGATTGACTGAAGCTTGGTTGTTGCTGAAATTGTTGTTGAGATTGTTGTTGATAGTTATTGGAAACAGGGACCGTTGCAGGGTCGTAATAGATGGTGATTGTGGAGACGTCGTTGTTAATGGTTGATGTAGTTGTAGAAGTGGATGCAATTGAACTGGTGTTTGTTGAAGTGATGAAAGAGGTGGTTGCTGATTTTATAGACGAGTCTGTAGGAACAATTGTCCTTGCAGTTGTAGGAGGAATACTGGTTGTTGTTGAAAAAGGAATTGCTGGTGTTGTAGAAGCGATTGTTGTTATTTGCAGGATACCATCTCTGATCAGGCCATTGATGCCATTCCTCAAGCTTGCACACCCATTGACGAAAACCTTGCAGGATTCACAGCAGGCCTCACAACCTGGGAATACCTGGCATTTTAAAAGTTGAGCTTTAACCTCTGCCAGAGGTGTTTGAATGCTTGCGGTATTTTCAATTAAATTCATAGGTGGGCCCTCCTCTATTGCATTTATCCTTGGCCCACCATGGATGGTGTCGCTCCCACCAAATGAAGTCGGGTCAAATGGGGTAAAGACGCGAACGGTCGGCGAAGGAAGGATGCGAGAACACACAGGAGTGAACTCACAGGGAATGAAAAGAGTCGCCAGCTAGGCATTTTTATCCCGGAGGAAAGGCAATGCTGCATAGACCTAGAAAGATATGGATAAAACGGTTTGCGAACCAGAGAGACTGAGAAAGGGGGTTGGTTACAACCTGGGAAGGTATTAGCACCCAGATTGTCCGCCGTACTCGACGGGATCCACGCTTAAAAGATTTGTGTTTTAAAGGGGTAGTGTCAGTGCAATCTGTGTATAATAGAGCTGGAAAGATGTACAGGTGTCAGTGTAAGAGAAGTGAAGTGTAAAATGTACAGTGTCAGTGTAAGAACAGGAACAAGATGCCCAAGATCATGAGGTTAAAAGAATAATGCTGGAAGGAGGGGGAATATACAGAGACTTTTGTTCGATAACTGTTAAGTTATGCCTACGTATCCTCTCGTGCAATGAGGAAGTCAGAACACCGTAGTTCGACCCAAAGAGACTGAAAGATGAATTGACTTGATGAACTGCTTACTTATCTATGCTCAAGTGTATGACCTGTCTGGCTCAGGTGCAAACTGTCTTGCATTAGACGGAAGAAGCAAGTTCTCGTTTGTGAATGAATGAGATGAGAAAAGAATCCCGGAGGAGACGACTATTGTTTGTTTTTGTATTTTCAGTCTATTATTGCTTTTTGAAGTTTGTCATAAGTTAATGAGCTTAAGCCTAAACCAATGGATTTAGTAAACTCATCACATCTTCCCTCTGATTAGGGGTAATGAGAGTACTTTAAGTGTGAAGTCAGCTTCTCACACTTAATCACCTTTGATGTAGGATTAAGATCATTAACCTACTTGTGATTATTTAGATGTTTTTGGTGTTTTGTTTAGTGTTAAGTAATGAGATTAAGCCATAATCAGGGATTAAACAGACTCATTACACCATCCTAATAGAAGGATAATAGATGAGAATGTTTAAGCTGAGGAAAGCTCCTCAACTTAATCCATGATTAGGGATTAAACTCATGCCAAAACAAGCCTTTGATTAGGTGGATTTTATTTAATGATATGATGATGAAGTGATTTTTAGGGTTTATAAGACAACTTGAGGGGGACTTGTCCATTAGCACTAGGGTTAGTCCTTCTTAACCAATTAAGGAAGAATTAGAACCCTAATGCAAGGCCCAAGTTACAAGCTTGATGTCTTGATGATTATTAAGTGAATTGATTAAAAGAGTTAAACACATTAAGGGTTTAACACTTAGGATTAAAGTTATACACTCCATCCTAATAGAAGGATGCAGGCATAAGCTTAATCACAAAGCCTTAAAACCTTTAGGGTTTAGTCCTTGATTATGAGGTGAGAAGAGAAGACTCAAAGAGACACAAAGGTAAAAACTAAGTGGGGGACTAATCAAAACCCTAATCATTGTCATGCTTGGTTGTTCCTAAGGTTTGTGAAGTTAACAAGAGAAATCTTCAATGGAACCACCAGGAAGCAGATGAAAGGATCAGGAGAAGCAAAGTAACTTGCTTCATTGAAGAAGACAAGTCACTTGAGGAAAGAAAGTAAGAAGAAGAAGAATGAGCAAGCTCAATCTTCAAACACAAGGTAAAATGCAGCATGGATGCATAAAAGAAATGAAAAGAAGTTATGAGATGTGAAGGCAAATTCACTTCTCAAAGTAACTTACCACCTGAAAAGTTAGTAAAAGAAATGCAATTTAATGCAAAATGAGATGGAATGGCATGATGCAAACCAAAACCAGAAGCATATATGATATGACAATGATGCTATGAGATGATGTAAACATGAAACAAAACATGGGGATGATCATACAAATTTATGGATGCAGATGAAGCAAGTTTGGAACCATGATCATACATGACAAGTTATGAAATGCATATGGCATACAACATGGAAAATGCAATATGCAATGATCAAACATGCTTTCAATATGTCTTAAGATGTCAAATGAATCAAATGGATACATAAAATGTCATGGAAAGTCAAGGTATGAATGCAAATACAAGATGGATGCATATGGATGCCCAAATTAGGGTTTATGATCAATGCATCAAACAAAAACCAAAATTAGAAGCAAACATCAAGATAAAAATTTGAAAATGCATTCAAAGGATCCCTAATCCTATACTAACTCACTGCCCAAAGGAGAAATTCCAATTCTTAACCTAATTCAAGTTATGATTTTCCTAAGTTTTCTAGGGTTTTAGAGTTCCTTAACAAGAAAAATGTCAAACAAATGGAAAATGAAAGATCAATTCATGCCCATTTAATCTCACATACTACATGCTAAACACAATGCAATGCAAAAAGAATCAAGGTCCAACTCTCAATGGTTAGGCAAAAATGATTTTTGGAAGTTTGGATCAAAATAATGCCTTGAAAAGATTTTAATTCCATGAAAAATTCTCAAAATACATCAAGATCAAAAAAGAAATTTGGTTTGAGGGTTGGACAATGTTTCTAAATGTTTTTAAAGGCTTCATGAATTTTTTGGTGATTTTTAAATACCTAAAAGCATTTTTAATTAATTAATTCTCATTAATTAATTAAAAATAAACTTTTAAATATTTAAAAATATTTTTCAAATGCAAAAAATAAAAATAAAAATATTTTTGGTTTCTGAAATTAAATAAAAGGCTTGATAAAAAATTTCAGAATTTTTGAATAAGTTTTACTATTTTTAATAAAATGAAGAAAACAATGTAATTAAATGGAAAATAAAAATGAAATTAAACTGAAAATAGAAAAGTATGCACATCCAATGATCCAGATTCAAACATACGCGCGCGGGAAGAGACTTGGCGCCACATCCTATGGCTCAAATTCAAATTTCACTAATCACAGATTAAACCCTAATCCATGCCCTAATCACTCTCAGGTGACCGGAACAGTGTTCCGGTCATCTTCTCCGATCACTCAAAATTTCAAACTCTCTCCACACGCATCTAAAACGAAATCTAATTGCCCAGAACTCTTCCCCACTCAATCACGAATCAAAACCCCCATTCAAACAACATTTATCATTCCTAAGCAGAGAGAATCGAATCAAAATAGTTTTAGGGCAAAAAGTTTCAGAACAAGATTAAACTCTCATCTCTTCACCATTTTCAAAACCAACAACATCAGAGTGATCAGTGAATCATGAAGAACAACTTAGGAACTTAAAAAATCATTTCTGGAAAAAATGTTCATGAAGCTACCTGAGTTTGAAGCTTTTCAGTTTGCAACTTTCTGACCTCTTCTCTTTGTGCAATCCACTCCCTTTAGGCCCCTGATGACATCTTGATGCTTAGAGAGAGTTTGTGTTGGATGGTTTTGAAGTTTGAAGCAGTTCTGTTCAGGGTGGTGTGAGAATCGTGTTTGTGATTCTTTGAGTTTCAGGTTGCTTTGAAGGGTGCTTTGTGATCAGGGAGAGGTGTTGAGAAGGTTTATGAAGTTTGTTTATGAGTTTGTGGCCTGTGTTGTGTGTTTCGAATGCTTTTGCTCAATGGAGTGAAAATGAGAATGTTGTTGTGTGGCTGGTTTCAGGCTGGCTTGTGTATATGTTTGGCTTGCAATTGATTTGTATAAACAAATGCCATTGGTCAGATGACATGACATGTCCTTTTGTGATAGGTATGGGTGCTTTTGCAAAATGTCAACTTTTGTGTAAGAAGGGCATGGGCAACTTGCTAGCCTAGTACAACAAGGGTGTGCTGCGCAGCATGGTGAGGGAAAAGGGCTAGGATGGTTCAGCAAACTAGGCAGCAAGTGGGTGAGGAGATATGATGACTTTTGCAACTTGGTTCACTTTGGTTCTCATGGAAGAAACTTGATCCATGGGCCATGAAACATGTGATTCCTTGGGTGCATTATGAACTTTAGATGTTGTGTGATGTTTGTGTAAAGGTTAGACATCAATTTGAAGTCACAAATTGCCTTGGTACAAGAATTTGCAAGTTTTTCCATTTGGTGCATAACTTGAATTTTAGTGATTTTTGCCAACTTTGATGAGCCATAACTTTTGATCCAAGATGAATTAGGTCATGTTCTTGTACTTTTTGAAAAGGGAAAGATCTATTCTTCAACTTTCATGACCAAAGTTTTTCCATTTGAAGATTTCTTGAATCAAAAATTAAGGGTTGAAAAAGTTGCATAAAATGACATTTCCATTAAAAGTCAACCTTGCCCAAAAAGTCAACTTTGCAAAAGACTTGAAATTCTTCAATTTTGTGAACTTCCAACATCTTCCATGATCAAATAAAGATCATATACAATCAAAATGATGAAGAACACCCTTTGGTTGGGTCATTGGGGGCCTCAGATGCCCTGATTTTGCACTGACTTGCTTGAAAAGTCAACTCTTGATCAGATGACTTCCCCATGGAATTTCTTCATGAAAATTGATATGCATACTCCCTATACCATATAGAGATCAATAGAAACAATAATGACCAAAAAATTTGGGGTTATGGCCTCTGAAACCAAAACCCTAATTCTAGGTCATCTGTGCAGTCAAGCCTGGCTCTGCTTCCATACCAATCTCAGTTCTTGTGATTCTTTGGCATTCTTGACTTTTAGAGGATATAATATGATACTTGGACACACATGGACCCCTTGGAAGTGATTGATGGCCTTTGGAGTGGCTCAAGAAGCTTTTTGATTGCTCAGATCACAAACCCTAGATGCAGATGACTTAGAATCTATGCAGTGAATCAAAAATGTAATATGAGATAGTATGATTGAGATTATGTATATGAAATGATCACAAGCCATGGTGTGAATGGGTGAGGGAAAATTTGGGGTGTTTACAGCTGCCCCTATTCAAACATGAGTTAGCTGTGCAGGATGTAAGCGACGGCTTAACAGGCAAACAAGATAACTTGTGATTGAATACCAAAGACAGTCCAAAATTTGCACTCACAGAATGAAGAAGAAAAGGGATATAGATTGTAAAGGAAAATAAAGTATATCGTAAATTATGGGCGACGGAGGACGACCGTCGAGTAGAGGACGACTGTTGGGGAAAGAGCAATGACGGGGACGGCCGACATGCTGGAAAGTGCGAAAAATAAAGCGATGACGGGGACGGCCGACATGCTGGGGATAAAAAGGATTATGATGGGGACGACCATCAAGTAAAGCTGTAACAATCTCTGGGGATTGATGAAACATGACGGGGACGGCCATCAAGTTCACAAAGTAAAGCAACCAACGATGGGGACGGCCATCGGGTTAAAAAGAAAAGGGACCACGACGGGGACGGCCATCGGGTTAAAGAATAAATGAAATAAACAGATGATGAGGTACGGTCATCAAAGGTGAAGGACGATCACCTAGTAGGGGACGGCTGCTCTGTTGGGTTAAGATGAGGGACGGTCATCTAAGGTGGAGGACGACCACCTGGCAGGGTACGGCTGCCGAAAATATCGCGACATAGGACGAATGCCGGATAAAAAGTCAATGATGGGGACGGCCATCGGATGAGCATGATGGAGGACGACCATCAAGAGGTGGAGGACGACCACCTAGCAGGGGACGGCTGCTCTCAAGGTTTATCATGACATAGGACGAATGCCAGATAACCAAAATCGACAATGGGGACGGCCATTGGATAAAATGATGAAGGACGATCATCAAAAAGGTGAAGGACGATCACCTAGCAGGGGACGGCTGCTAAATATCACGACATAGGACGAATGTCGGATATTGAAAGTCAACGATGGGGACGGCCATCGGACGAGCATGATGAAGGACGACCATCAAGAGGTGGAGGACGACCACCTAGCAGGGTACGACTGCTCTCAAGGTTTATCATGACATAGGACGAATGTCAGATAGAAAGAAATTTTCTTTGTTGGCGATCTACTGGGGAATAGATAAACATGGACGAGTGTTTATATTCAAGAAACAAAGGGTATAAGTGTTTAGATGCTGTGTATAGATTAAAGATGCGGACGAGCATCCCTAAGACTATGATACGGACGAGTATCAGGTAGAAACAAATACTGACACGTGTTCAGAGATGATGATACGAACGAGTATCAACTGGTTAACAGAGAACACGTACGAGTGTTGAATCTGAGGGGACTCTTCTGGGGAATAGTAGACACAGACGAGTATCTATATTCAAGAAGACACAGTGTATGGATTAAAGATGCGAACGAGCATCCTTAAGACTATGATACGGACGAGTATCATGTAGAAACAAACGCTTGACGCATGTTCTGAGATGATGATACGGACGAGTACCAACTAGTTAACAAAGAACACGGACGAGTGTCGAATCTGCGGGGATATAAATGGTGTATACAAGATACGGGCGAGTATTTGTATAAGTATGAGTAGAAAGTATGAGTGATGTATATTTGAGTGTTCCACCTGCTGGGGAGAGCGACACGGACGAGTGTCAAAAGGAGAAGAGTATAGTATAAACAAGTATCTGGTATACAAAGTGTTTATGTTACTGTGCTGGAAAAATGACATGGACGGATGTCAAAGAAATGTATACGTACAAGTTTCTGTGAATGCAAAGGGGATGTCTTTGGCTTTCTGTTGGGGATATGACACGGACGGGTGCCACAGGGAGTATGTATTTGTATTGGTGAATGTGAGGCAACTGCTTTTGCTGGGGAATCTGGGGAGTATTTTGTATATTGTGGATGGGTTGATAACATTCACAAGTGTCTAATTCAGACCATGACTTATGATTATGCAATATGTTGGATTTTTGCCGTAATGCTCCGTATTAGACGGAATGCTACGCTTTGTGGGTGAATATGATGCGAATGCCATGATTATGCAAAGATACCCAACCGGGATTCGGATCCCATTGCTGTGAAGATCTCTGATCGATCTCGCTTGAAGTGAACATCCCAGCTGGGGATGAGACCGTTGGTAGATCTGACAAGATGTATCTACTTGGGGATATAGGTCACTGATAGACCCATCCTAATAATAAGGGACCCAGCTGGGGTTTGTAGAAGCTTTCGTCACTCTGTTGTGACTCCTTCGTGCGTTGCTCTTCTGGATAGAGGCTGAGGATTCTGTGGGGAGATGGTTCCCAGGCCTTTTGTAACGGATGGCAACTCAGCTGGGGAGCAAGCACTTGGGTGCTAAGACTGAGTGTTGATTTGTCAGTTTGCTGGGGTGAAGCTTTCATGCCCCATGTTGCGCTTTCGACTACCTGCAATCCTGCAAAGACAAAGAAACGCACAAGTAATCCCGAGGCATCCCCTACCGGATTCCGTCATAGGAGTGAGATACTTCTGAGAGTAAGTATATTCCTTGTAAGCACGTGTTTTATTTTCTTAAAGATAAGCATCTGTATTTATGCAATCAGTTTTCCTTTAAGACATCAGACATTTTTGCAAATAAAAAAAAAATGCACATAACGAAACATGACTGAAAAATCTGGTTTTATTAATTCAAATGCCCTGAATTGGCAAGATACAGTCAAGGAAACGAATCTCCTGAAATGAGGAAATTGTTAAAAATTGAGAAACAAAATGCTGGCAATGTTGACGACGCTTTAAGGAGCTTCCTCTTTTGCTATGACTCATATGACTTTTGATGTTCTTCTCGTCTTGCTTTCTGAAAAAGGCTGATTCTGAAATAGGCTTGATCCTTTCGAGGTTTACCAAGTTGTAAGTGATACAGACGAATTCAGATTGCAGTTGTTCGCTTATTCCCTTATTTTGCATGGATCACCCTTTCGGGTTTTCAATCCATCGGGATACCCATTTTTGCCTGAGTTGTCCAATGCGGCTTTTCAACTCAGCGGGTGTACATTTTTTATTTATTTCCCTTATTTTTGCCCGAGTCTTTTATTCTGTTTTTGACTCGCCGGGATGCCCTATTTTTGCCTGGACTTACATTCTGTTTTTGTGTCCAGCGGGTCATTTTTTATGCGAAGTATTTTTTAACTGCATCTGAATTCACAGGGGACGGGAAATCTTCACCATCCATGGTGCTGAGCATCAGTGCTCCACCAGAGAAAACTTTCTTTACCACGAATGGTCCTTCATAATTTGGAGTCCATTTGCCCCTGTGGTCTGTATGAGGAGGGAGGATTCTTTTCAGCACAAGATCTCCTACTTGGTACTCTCGGTGCCTGACTTTCTGATCGAATGCTTTCTTCATTCTTTTCTGATACAACTGCCCATGACAGATTGCAGCCAATCTTTTCTCTTCAATCAGACTCAGTTGTTCGTATCGGTACCGGACCCATTCTGCTTCGTTCAGCTTAACATCCATCAACACCTTTAGAGAGGGTAACTCAACTTCAACAGGTAGGACTGCCTCCATACCATACACAAGCTGATACGGTGTTGCCCCAGTGGATATTCTGATTGACGTGCGGTACCCATGCAAGGCAAATGGTAGCATCTCATGCCAGTCTTTGTACGTAACTACCATCTTCTGCACAATCTTCTTGATATTCTTATTAGCTGCCTCAACAGCGCCGTTCATCTTTGGCCTGTAAGGAGAAGAATTGTGGTGTTGGATCTTGAAGTCCCGGCACAGCTCTGCCATCATTTTGTTGTTTAAGTTGGAACCATTATCAGTAATGATTCGCTCGGGAACTCCGTATCGACAGATGATATCTCTTTTCAGAAATCTGGCTACCACTTGCCTCGTAACATTGGCATAGGAAGCTGCTTCGACCCACTTGGTGAAATAGTCAATGGCGACCAGGATGAATTTGTGGCCATTCGAAGCAGTCGGCTCAATATTGCCGATCATATCAATGCCCCACATAGCAAAGGGCCAGGGTGAAGACATTATATTCAGAGGATTAGGAGGCACATGCACCTTATCCGCATATATCTGGCATTTATGGCATTTTCTGGCATAGGCGCAACAGTCGGCATCCATTGTGATCCAGTAATAGCCCGATCTTAGCAATTTCTTAGCCATGGCATGCCCTCCAGCATGGGTACCAAAGGATCCTTCGTGCACTTCGTGCATTAACAGGTCTGCTTCTGTTCTATCAACGCATCTGAGGAGTACCATATCAAAGTTTCTCTTGTACAGGGAACCATCAGTGTTCAGAAAGAAACTACCAGCAAGCCTTCTCAAAGTCTTCTTATCATTGGAAGATGCCCCAGATGGGTATGTTTGATCCTCCAAGAAGCACTTAATGTCATGGAACCAAGGCTTATCATCTTTAACAACATCTGCTGCAAACACATATGCTGGTCTGTCAAGTCTAGACACTGAAATCTGAGGTACAAAGTTGGCAGCTTGAACTTTGATCATGGATGAAATGGTAGCCAGGGCATCTGCAAACTGATTCTCGTCCCGAGGGATATACTCAAGCTTGAGCGTTGTGAAGAAAGTCAATAACCTCCTTGTATAATCCCTGTAAGGTATCAGATGATCCTGGTGTGTGTACCATTTGCCATTGGTTTGATTAACTACCAGAGCTGAATCTCCGAACACAGTCAATGTCTTGATCCTGAGGTCAATAGCTTCCTCAAGACCCATAATGCAAGCTTCGTATTCAGCTTCGTTGTTAGTGCAGTTGAAAGTGAGTTTTGCCGAGAAAGGCATGTGAACTCCCTTTGGTGTAATGAGTACTGCACCAACACCACGACCATTCATATTAACAGCCCCATCAAACATCATAGTCCATTCTTCTTCCGGGTCAGGCCCTTCAGTGTGAATAGGCTCTTCACGGTCTTTCGCTTTTATGAACATGATGTCTTCATCAGGGAAGTCAAATCTCATAGGCTGGTAGTCATCAATAGGTTGCTCAGCAAGATATTCAGATAGTACACTGCCCTTGATGGCTTTCTGAGAGGTGTACTGGATGTCATATTCCGTGAGAATCATTTTCCATCTTGCAACCCGTCCTGTAAGAGTTGGCTTCTCAAAAATGTACTTAACTGGGTCCATTTTTGATATCAACAAAGTGGTGTGGGTCAACATATACTGTCTCAGTCGGTGAGCAGCCCACGCTAAAGCACAACAAGTTTTCTCGAGCAGTGAATAACGTTGTTCACAGTCGGTAATCTTTTTGCTCAGGTAGTATATTGCATACTCTTTTCGACCAGACTCGTCATGCTGGCCCAGCACACACCCCATTGACTCTTTTAATACTGTTAAGTACATTATCAGAGGTCTTCCTTCAACTGGAGGCATGAGGATTGGTGGTTCTTGCAGGTATTCTTTGATCTTGTCAAAAGCCCTTTGGCAGTCTTCATTCCAATTGACCGTTTGTTCTTTTCTTAACAACTTGAACAAAGGTTCACAGGTTGCAGTAAGGTGAGATATGAACCTTGAGATGTAGTTCAATCTGCCTAGAAAACCTCAAACTTCTTTTTCGGACTTTGGTGCAGGCATTTCCTGAATGGCTTTGACTTTATCAGGGTCCACTTCAATCCCTTTCTCGCTTACGATAAAACCCAGCAGCTTACCCGATCTTACCCCGAATGTGCATTTGTTGGGGTTCAACTTCAGTTGGTACTTCCTCAGACGCTTGAATAGCTTCAGCAGATTTACCAGGTGGTCTTCTTCAGTGAGGGACTTGGCAATCATGTCATCCACATAACATTCGATTTCCTTATGGATCATATCGTGGAATAATGTTACCATAGCCCGTTGATATGTTGCACCAGCATTCTTCAATCCGAATGGCATCACCTTATAACAGAAAGTGCCCCAGGGTGTGATGAAGGTTGTCTTCTCCATGTCTTCAGGTGACATTTTGATCTGATTGTATCCTGAAAATCCGTCCATGAAGGAGAATACCGAGAACTGAGCCGTATTATCGACTAATACATCAATGTGAGGTAAAGGGAAGTCATCTTTTGGGCTGGCTCTGTTCAGGTCTCGGTAGTCAACACACATCCTTACTTTGCCGTCTTTCTTAGGCACAGGAACAATATTAGCAACCCACGGTGGATAGCTAGTTACAGCAAGGAACCCGGCGTCCCACTGCTTTTGCACCTCCTCCTTGATCTTCATTGCCATATCTGGACGAGTACGGCGCAGTTTCTGTTTAACCAGCGGGCATTCTTCTCTTAAAGGCAGCTTGTGCATAACAATGTTGGTGTCCAACCCTGGCATGTCTTGGTAAGACCAAGCAAACACATCCACATATTCCTGAAGCAGGTCAATCAGTTGTTTCTTCACTGAGTCTTGTAAGCAGGCCCCGATTTTAACTTCTTTCACGTCTTCATCTGTACCAAGATTAATCGTCTCCACCTCCTCCTGATGAGGAGTGATAACCTTCTCCTCTTGTCTCAACAACCTGGCTAGCTCTTCAGGAAGCTCGTAATCTTCTTCAACCCCTTCATCAGCTTGATTGATCGGATTGTCAGAGTCATACGAAGTCATAGCCGTGCTATTGTCGGTGCTGTCTGGAAGGCACTCTCTGCAAGGGTTCAATTTGTTCATTTTAGTGATTGATTTTAATCTTGTTTTAAAAAAAGTGAAATGAAGTTGTCATTTTGAAAACATTGCCATTAATTTTTTGTACAAAAAGAAAAATGAAAAAACAGTGAGCGGAAAAGAAAAAGACTTGTTTGCAAAAGATGTCTGATATTTCATTGATTAATCTTGTTGCACAAAAATTACAGATGGCCCGATTACAAAATGAGTCTTGTCATCTTGGGCAAGATGCAAGACTTGATGCATGCTTAAAATATACAGGAAATAATAATTACTCTGCAGGAGTAACTCTTATAATTTCCTGGGAAGACCAGTTTGAGATACTGCTCCCCGGGACCTTTGGACGAATCCAGCTTTCCAGGTTGCGTTCATCTTCCGACTCATCTTCCAAGTTGTTGACAGCATCGGGGGTGAGCATCCCCCCACTAACAAAGTTGGGCTTTTTAGCAGCCTCTGCTTGATCTTCTTGAGTTGGTTTGTAACCCAACCCAAATCTATCTTCTTTCTTCTCCACAGGCAACAGTTTGCCCCATCCTTGAGCGTTTCCTTCTTCCACCACCTTCCGGGCCTGCTGGTAGGATGTCATGGAAGTCCCAAGTACAGCAGAGGTTTCATTAATATTCAGGGCCTCAAACCCTTGACTCATCGTCTCGTGGATCTCCCCATCCATCTCAATATATTTGTATGTAGCCAGATGGCTAACAAAAATATCCTCCTCTCCACAAATAGTAACAACCTGGCCTTCCCACTCGAATTTTAACTTCTGGTGAAGGGTAGACGTAACTGCGCCAGCGGCATGAATCCATGGTCTACCCAACAAACAGCTGTAGGCAGGCTGAATGTCCATCACGTAGAAGGTCGTTTTGAAAGTTTGTGGGCCAATCGTTACGGGCAACTCAATTTCTCCCAGAACTGATCTCTTAGAGCCGTCAAAAGCTCTCACTACCAAGTTACTGGGTCGTAATGCCAATCCTTCATATTCCAGCTTCACAAGGGCTTTTTTAGGCAAGACATTGAGGGATGACCCTGTGTCTACCAGTACATGGGAAAGAACTGCACCTTTACATTCCATGGTAATGTGCAAAGCCTTGTTATGATTGCGGCCTTCTGAAGTCAAATCAGTGTTAATCCTAGTCCATTACTAGCATTAATATTTCCAACCACAGCTTCCAACTGATTGACGGTGATCTCTTCTGGCACATAAGCTGCGTGCAAGACTTTGAGTAGTGCGTTCCGATGAGCCTCGGAGCACATAAGCAGTGATAGAATGGAGATCTTGGAAGGCGTCTGGTGAAGCTGGTCCACTATCCTATAATCACTTTTCTTGATGATTCTCATGAACTCATCAACTTCTTGATCAAAAGGCGTTTTCAAAGCCTCTTTAACAATTTGCTCTTCCTGCACCATGCTCTTCCCTTTTGCCTTGGCAGCAGCTTCTGCTTCAGCAGTGGGTCTTTGAATTTGCGGGGCAAAGAGACGTCCGCTTCGAGTGAAGCCTCCGCCTCCTCCCACATTGTCTATTTGTGGTGAAGAAGTTGATGGTTCAAAAGTGATTTTCTGTCCTTCGCAGTATAGATCAGAGCCGTAATGCCAAGGGATGGCATTACTGCTTTCATAAGGTACTGGCCCAGGCACTATGACAGTGACTGGACTGATGGCAGCTGCGGAAGGAACCATGATAGTCTGTGGATCATAATATATTGTGACTGGTGCTCTGGTAGGAGTGGCATTTTGTGAGTTGTAGGCAGAATCATTGGCAGGATCATAATAAATCGTAACTGTTGAAACACTTGCATTGTTGGTTGCTGATGTTATAGGAGACATTGTTGGAAGGATGGGTGTTGTTGTTGTAGGAGACTCCGAATGAAGGGGTGCTGAAGTTGTAGAAGGGATGTTTACTGATATTTGGTCCGTTGAAGTAACAGACGAAGCATTTGTTGATGAAAATGAAAAGTTGTTTGGAACAATGGTTGTTGCAGTTGTAGCAGATTCTGGAACTGTGGTTAAGGGGATTGCTGGATTGGTAGGTATTGATGTTGTGATTTGAAGCAGGCCACTCCGGATGAGACCGTCTATGCCATCCCTCAAGTTATCACAGCCATTCACTGAAATGTTACAATAAGCACACCCTAGCTCGCATCCCGGGAACATTTGACATTCAAGGAGTTGAGCTTTAATCTCCACCAAGGGTGTCCGAATCTGACCCACACTGGTTATCAAGTAAGACGGCTTGTCTTCTTCAATAACATTGATTCTGGGACCACCATGGTGTGGCATAGGGTTCTTGTTAACATTTGGTGGTGGTGCAAAGTTCAGAGCTTTGGAGTCTACCAAGTCTTGTACCTTCATGTGCAAGGCTCTGCACTTCTCTGTACTGTGGCCCGGTGCATTTGAGTGAAAAGCACATCTGGCGCTGGCGTCATAATTTCTGGGTAGACTGGCAGGATCTGGAGGTGCCAATGTCCTTAGCTCAACCAGGTTGAGTTTCAGGAGTTGTGGCAGTAATGTGGCATAGGGCATAGGGATCGGATCG
This sequence comes from Lathyrus aphaca, assembly GCA_963966055.1. Taxonomy (NCBI): domain Eukaryota; kingdom Viridiplantae; phylum Streptophyta; class Magnoliopsida; order Fabales; family Fabaceae; genus Lathyrus; species Lathyrus aphaca. Next base: position 361,726,038 of record OZ014525.1, on the reverse strand, counting down.
ATCACCCTATTGGCCTGAGAGGGTCTCTGTTGAAATGGTCTTTGCTGATTGCTGTTGTTGGTGTTGCTGTTGTTATAATTTCTTTGAGGAGGATACTGAGTTTGTTGCTGGTAATTCTGTTGCTGAGGTTGATAAGCTGGTTGAGGATGAATTGGAGCGGGAATGGTGACTGCTGCCACAGACCTATGAACATATTGGGGTCTGCCCCTGCTGGTATGGATAGCATTGGTTTCACCAGTTCTTCTTGGGCCTACAAAAGGCTTTCTTGGGTTGCTGGATGAGCTAGCACCGTTGTCAGAAATCTTACCCATTTTTAATAGGCTCTCAATTCTTTCCCCGGCTATGACTACATCAGCAAAGCTAGTGGAAGAGAAGGCAGCCAGCCTGTCAATGTATGTTCCTTGGAGGGTGTTCATAAACATATCAGCCATCTCCCTCTCTGACATGGGTGGCTGGACAGCAGCAGCAAGCTGTCTCCACCTTTGAGCGTACTCTCGGAAGCTTTCCCTGGATGATTGCGACATCCCCATCAGGAGGGTCCTGTTGGGAGCCATATCCAAGTTGTACTGATACTGTCTGATAAAGGCCTCTGCCAGGTCCTTCCAGCATCTAATGGTTGCTCTAGTCAGGTGAGAGTACCATTCCCTTGAAGCTCTAGTTAAGCTATCCTCAAAATAAAACATCCATAGCTTTTCGTCCATGGTATAGGCCTTCAGCCTCCCCAGAAATGATTGTAAATGGGTCCGGGGACAGGAAGTCCCGTTGTATTTCTCAAAACATGGAGGTTTAAATTTGTGGGGAATCCTGACCCTGTCCACTAAGCCCATGTCCATAACATCAAAGCCCAAAGAATTTTGGGACTCCAGTGATCTTAGTTTCTCAGCAATCTCATCCAGCCTTCTGTCATAGGCTTCCTCCCTAGCTCCCATTACTGTGAACTGGTCTTCCTGGGGGTCTTCTTGTAGTACTCTACCTGCTGTGGCAGTCCCTTGCACATTAGCAGGGATGTTGATCTCTGGATGCAGGTGGGGTCCAAAGACTGGGGGATTAACATGAGGCTGGACTCTCTCATTGTTGCTTGTCCCAGCAGTCCCTGGATGATGGTCTTCCTGATTCCTCCCCTCTACTAGTGCTCTTAACCTCTCTTGGCTTTGAGCCATATTGTTCATCACCTCCATAAATTGTGTCATCTGATTCCTCATTTCTAGCCTTTCATTGGCCATTTGAGTCCTGACCTCTGTAAGGTCCTGCTGTACTTGGTCCATTTGTATGCCCGGAAGATTGTTGCGGGTGGGGTATCTGTGTGGACGGTTGAGTGGAAACCCTCGACGTCGAGCAATAGTTCCTGAAGTCACAACAGAGTTAGTAACAATAAAACAAAACCTACAAAACAAAACAAAGGGTCAGCATGCAATGCAGTATGCTTATTTGTATCCAAGGTATCCGGCTTGGCACTTGGTTTTGACCTTTCCAGACCCTTGAGGAAGATGCTGGTGATGTTGCTTGAAGAATTCAGATAAAACAAAACAACACATATATTACCAAAAAGTAAATGATACATAGTTTGTTTTTTACAATACATGCCCTCTGAGGGGTCAAAAATACAACATAAAGAAAAGTACATAAAATGAAAGCAACAACAAGCAAAAGTCAAACACCAAGACCAAACTCATCCTCCTGAACTTCCTTGAGAAGTGCTTCAGTCACAGGATCAGCTGGACGCTCTGTGAGGTTTCTGATGAGAAGATTCCTTGTAGTAACAGCTGCAGTTAGCTTCTTGTGTTGACTCTGGTCCTTTGACCTCTTTACACCAGCTCTAATCTTTAATTCTGAGATCTCTCTCTGGGCTACTGCCAGGGCTTCCTATTGCTCTTTTGCACTAGCTTCCAGCTGCTCAATCTTATCCTGAGTCCTTTTGTCCTCCTGAGTACGGGCTTCGGTGATCCTGACCCACCTTGCCTGACTCTCCTTCAGATACAAATCAGTCCTGGCCTTCTGGAACTGAGCTTCCTTGCAGGCATTCTTCAAGATCTGTTCTCCAGCCCTAGACTTCTTAATGTAATCCTCTGACTTCTCAATTCTGGCTAGATGCTCCACCTTTAGCTTTTCTAACCTTTCAATGTCCAAGCGACCAACACTCCTCTCCCAGAGGGTCTTCTGTAGAGCCTGAGTCAGCTTCTCATTTCTCTCTTTCAATTTCTCAAACTCCTCTAAGCTGACAGTTGCTGGAGGTGGTGCTGTGGAGGGTCCAGGCATATCTTCAATAGTGAAGGGCATTCCAGTAATTTGAGCCCTGGCATGAGACCACTCATAGTACTGAGCTGAGGCCACATTATTGCACCTCCCAAGAATGGTTACCCCTTTAGTCTGCACATTGTCCCAGGCCCAGGATGCCTGCCTGACAATATCCATATTAGGCTTGATTTCACAATAAAGGGTCTCACTCAGATCCTGTGCCCTAGGAGGGTGGACTAATGCATAGCCCAGTTGTCTTTTTGAATAGCAGAGGGTTGTAATTGATGCAACCCTTCACTCCTATCAGAGGCACATTGGGAAATTGCCCACAACTGGTAATGATGTCTCTGCCCTTGGTGCTCTGAGTGCACCACCTAATGTCATCTGAGGTTAGAGCAACAAGCCTCCTAGCCCAGTTCTTCTGCTGGTGAGGGTTCAAGAATGCATCAGTCTTTGGCAAATGCTTGAGCAGCCAAGTATGGAACAAAGGAGCACAACATCTTACTAATCTTCCCCTTTGCTTTTCATTCCTTTGATGAACAGAGTAGTAAAGATCTCCCAGTAAGGTGGGCACTGGGTTCTTCAGGATGAAAAGATGGATTTCACTCTTGCTAACAAACTTAGGCTCATCTGCAAAAAGTATGACCCCATATATGCTAAGGGCCAACAGAGCACAGACTGCCTTCCACTCCCCCAAGGAGGCCTTCAGAATAGCCTGAGAAGTCAAGAAATCCAGATGAAAACCAGAGACTCCAGCTTTGGCAGTCATGTTTTGCCCAATCAGAACTGGTTCCAGATACAATGCCTTTGCCACCTCTTCATTACTAGGGAAAGCCATCTCAGGGTTGAAGGGGACTCCACCCCTGATAGGTACACCAATCAGTGATGAATACTCTTCCAACAAGGGTCCCAACTGAAAATTCTGGAAGGTGAAGCACCTCAGAGGGGGATCATAGAACTGCAGGCAAGTATGAATCAAGCTCCTCTGTGAAGGGTCCAAATCCATAACCACATCAAGGATTCCTCCATAATATTCTCTAAAAAGTGGTATATGGTCTGGAGTAATCAGGGTCTGAACCTTCCTGATGCTAGCCAACTCAGGCTCAAAGAAATGATAGGAGATGTTACTCTTCTTAGGTGCCATGCTGCTGAAGAAGAGCTGAGACAGATGCTGAGAATAACACTGAAGATAAGATGGGCCACTGACAGGCTGAGACTGATGATGCAGGTGACTGAAGCAGGTAGCTGATAGGTGAAGTAAGTACTGATGAAGATAGGTCTATGCTGAAGAAGGGGTCAAAACCAAGCCAAAGTATAGGATGGATACCCTGAAAAACAAATAAACACATGTTAAAATGATGCAATGAGGATCTATGCAAATGATATGCAAGGGTTTGTGACTGAGCTGGATCTGATTAAACTGCTCTGATATAGATCCATGTATGTTCAAGAAATCCAGATGGAGGTTCATAAGTCCAGTAACCAAGGTGGGGGACTCAAATAAAGAGTCACATGTCCAGGGTTAAAAATCACAAGAACTGTTCCAAAATGGAGTACTCTTAATCAATACAAAGTAACAGGGTATGCTGAGGTCAATGGTACCTGCAAACCTGTAAACAGCCCAACCCCCTCTCACAGGTGATGTTCTAAAACAAGGATCCTCAGACTTGGATCAGTTATGAGAAGTGTAAACACTTCTAACCCGGAGGTACAGTGTTTACAATAACCATAAAAGATCCTCCTCTAATTCACCTCAGTTTCTGAAGGTCAATACTAAAGGTCATCCAGACTTAGCAGGCTTCCCAGATAGCCCTAGCACTACAGGAAATCTGTAGCACAGAGTTCTCAAGAAGAAACCCATATCTGAACTGTGTTTCATATTCCCGCACCAGACCGAAATGGAATGGGAAAGAACATGAACCACTATAGCCTAGGTGTCACTCAGGTCCCAGGTATAGGACCTTAACTCTCAGTAAAACACCCACCCACCAAAGCAACAAAGCAGATCCGGCCAGCATAGTATGACAGTATGATATATGTAAAGCTATAAGGAAAGCAATAAAACAACTGTACATAAAGCAAAAATAAATACAAGTACAAGCACAAATAGCACATAACCCCCAATAAACACAAATCAATCAAGCGCTAGGAGGAACCCACAAAAAGAACCAGAAGCCCTGGTTACAGTATAAGGGTCCCCAGCAGAGTCGTCAAGCTGTCGCTCCCACCAAATGAAGCCGGGTCAAATGGGGTACAGACGCGAACGGTCGGCGAAGGAAGGATGCGAGAACACACAGGAGTGAACTCACAGGGAATGAAAAGAGTCGCCAGCTAGGCATTTTTATCCCGGAGGAAAGGCAATGCTGCATAAACCTAGAAAGATATGGATAAAACGGTTTGCGAACCAGAGAGACTGAGAAAGGGGGTTGGTTACAACCTGGGAAGGTATTAGCACCCAGATTGTCCTCCGTACTCGACGGGATCCACGCTTAAAAGATTTGTGTTTTAAAGGGGTAGTGTCAGTGCAATCTGTGTATAATAGAGCTGGAAAGATGTACAGGTGTCAGTGTAAGAGAAGTGAAGTGTAAAATGTACAGTGTCAGTGTAAGAACAGGAACAAGATGCCCAAGATCATGAGGTTAAAAGAATAATGCTGGAAGGAGGGGGAATATACATAGACTTTTGTTCGATAACTGTTAAGTTATGCCTACGTATCCTCTCGTGCAATGAGGAAGTCAGAACACCGTAGTTCGACCCAAAGATACTGAAAGATGAATTGACTTGATGAACTGCTTACTTATCTATGCTCAAGTGTATGACCTGTCTGGCTCAGGTGCAAACTGTCTTGCATTAGACGGAAGAAGCAAGTTCTCGTTTGTGAATGAATGAGATGAGAAAAGAATCCCGGAGGAGACGACTATTGTTTGTTTTTGTATTTTCAGTCTATTATTGCTTTTTGAAGTTTGTCATAAGTTAATGAGCTTAAGCCTAAACCAATGGATTTAGTAAACTCATCACATTTTCCCTCTGATTAGGGGTAATGAGAGTACTTTAAGTGTGAAGTCAGCTTCTCACACTTAATCACCTTTGATGTAGGATTAAGATCATTAACCTACTTGTGATTATTTAGATGTTTTTGGTGTTTTGTTTAGTGTTAAGTAATGAGATTAAGCCATAATCAGGGATTAAACAGACTCATTACACCATCCTAATAGAAGGATAATAGATGAGAATGTTTAAGCTGAGGAAAGCTCCTCAACTTAATCCATGATTAGGGATTAAACTCATGCCAAAACAAGCCTTTGATTAGGTGGATTTTATTTAATGATATGATGATGAAGTGATTTTTAGGGTTTATAAGACAACTTGAGGGGGACTTGTCCATTAACACTAGGGTTAGTCCTTCTTAACCAATTAAGGAAGAATTAGAACCCTAATGCAAGGCCCAAGTTACAAGCTTGATGTCTTGATGATTATTAAGTGAATTGATTAAAGGAGTTAAACACATTAAGAATTTAACACTTAGGATTAAAGTTATACACTCCATCCTAATAGAAGGATGCAGGCATAAGCTTAATCACAAAGCCTTAAAACCTTTAGGGTTTAGTCCTTGATTATGAGGTGAGAAGAGAAGACTCAAAGAGACACAAAGGTAAAAACTAAGTGGGGGACTAATCAAAACCCTAATCATTGTCATGCTTGGTTGTTCCTAAGGTTTGTGAAGTTAACAAGAGAAATCTTCAATGGAACCACCAGGAAGCAGATGAAAGGATCAGGAGAAGCAAAGTAACTTGCTTCATTGAAGAAGACAAGTCACTTGAGGAAAGAAAGTAAGAAGAAGAAGAATGATCAAGCTCAATCTTCAAACACAAGGTAAAATGCAGCATGGATGCATAAAAGAAATGAAAAGAAGTTATGAGAAGTGAAGGCAAATTCACTTCTCAAAGTAACTTACCACTTGAAAAGTTAGTGAAAGAAATGCAATGCAATGCAAAATGAGATGGAATGGCATGATGCAAACCAAAACCAGAAGCATATATGATATGACAATGATGCTATGAGATGATGTAAACATGAAACAAAACATGGGGATGATCATACAAATTTATGGATGCAGATGAAGCAAGTTTGGAACCATGATCATACATGACAAGTTATGAAATGCATATGGCATACAACATGGCAAATGCAAGATGCAATGATCAAACATGCTTTCAATATGTCTTAAGATGTCAAATGAATCAAATGGATACATAAAATGTCATGGCAAGTCAAGGTATGAATGCAAATACAAGATGGATGCATATGGATGCCCAAATTAGGGTTTATGATCAATGCATCAAACAAAAACCAAAATCAGAAGCAAACATCAAGATAAAAATTTGAAAATGCATTCAAAGGATCCCTAATCCTATACTAACTCACTGCCCAAAGGAGAAATTCCAATTCTTAACCTAATTCAAGTTATGATTTTCCTAAGTTTTCTAGGGTTTTAGGGTTCCTTAACTAGAAAAATGTCAAACAAATGGAAAATGAAAGATCAATTCATGCCCATTTAATCTCATATACTACATGCTAAACACAATGCAATGCAAAAAGAATCAAGGTCCAACTCTCAATGGTTAGGCAGAAATGATTTTTGGAAGTTTGGATCAAAATAATGCCTTGAAAAGATTTTAATTCCATGAAAAATTCTCAAAATACATCAAGATCAAAAAAGAAATTTGGTTTGAGGGTTGGACAATGTTTCTAAATGTTTTTAAAGGCTTCATGAATTTTTTGGTGATTTTTAAATACCTAAAAGCATTTTTAATTAATTAATTCTCATTAATTAATTAAAAATAAACTTTTAAATATTTAAAAATATTTTTCAAATGCAAAAAATAAAAATAAAAATATTTTTGGTTTCTGAAATTAAATAAAAGGCTTGATAAAAAATTTCAGAATTTTTGAATAAGTTTTACTATTTTTAATAAAATGAAGAAAACAATGTAATTAAATGGAAAATAAAAATGAAATTAAACTGAAAATAGAAAAGTATGCACATCCAATGATCCAGATTCAAACATACGCGCGCGGGAAGAGACTTGTCGCCACATCCTACGGCTCAAATTCAAATTTCACTAATCACAGATTAAACCCTAATCCATGCCCTAATCACTCTCAGGTGACCAGAACAGTGTTCCGGTCATCTTCTCCGATCACTCAAAATTTTCAAACTCTCTCCACACGCATCTAAAAAGAAATCTAATTGCCCAGAACTCTTCCCCACTCAATCACGAATCAAAACCCCCATTCAAACAACATTTATCATTCCTAAGCAGAGAGAATCGAATCAAAATAGTTTTAGGGCAAAAAGTTTCAGAACAAGATTAAACTCTCATCTCTTCACCATTTTCAAAACCAACAACATCAGAGTGATCAGTGAATCATGAAGAACAACTTAGGAACTTAAAAAATCATTTCTGGAAAAAATGTTCATGAAGCTACCTGAGTTTGAAGCTTTTCAGTTTGCAACTTTCTGACCTCTTCTCTTTGTGCAATCCACTCCCTTTAGGCCCCTGATGACATCTTGATGCTTAGAGAGAGTTTGTGTTGGCTGGTTTGGAAGTTTGAAGCAGTTCTGTTCAGGGTGGTGTGAGAATCGTGTTTGTGATTCTTTGAGTTTCAGGTTGCTTTGAAGGGTGCTTTGTGATCAGGGAGAGGTGTTGAGAAGGTTTATGAAGTTTATTTATGAGTTTGTGGCCTGTGTTGTGTGTTTCGAATGCTTTTGCTCAATGGAGTGAAAATGAGAATGTTGTTGTGTGGCTGGTTTCAGGCTGGCTTGTGTATATGTTTGGCTTGCAATTGATTTGTATAAACAAATGCCATTGGTCAGATGACATGACATGTCCTTTTGTGATAGGTATGGGTGCTTTTGCAAAATGTCAACTTTTGTGTAAGAAGGGCATGGGCAACTTGCTAGCCTAGTACAACAAGGGTGTTCTGCGCAGCATGGTGAGGGAAAAGGGCTAGGATGGTTCAGCAAACTAGGCAGCAAGTGGGTGAGGAGATATGATGACTTTTGCAACTTGGTTCACTTTGGTTCTCATGGAAGAAACTTGATCCATGGGCCATGAAACATGTGATTCCTTGGGTGCATTCTGAACTTTAGATGTTGTGTGATGTTTGTGTAAAGGTTAGACATCAATTTGAAGTCACAAATTGCCTTGGTACAAGAATTTGCAAGTTTTTCCATTTGGTGCATAACTTGAATTTTAGTGATTTTTGCCAACTTTGATGAGCCATAACTTTTGATCCAAGATGAATTAGGTCATGTTCTTGTACTTTTTGAAAAGGGAAAGATCTATTCTGCAACTTTCATGACCAAAGTTTTTCCATTTGAAGATTTCTTGAATCAAAAAGTAAGGGTTGAAAAAGTTGCATAAAATGACATTTCCATTAAAAGTCAACCTTGCCCAAAAAGTCAACTTTGCAAAAGACTTGAAATTCTTCAATTTTGTGAACTTCCAACATCTTCCATGATCAAATAAAGATCATATACAATCAAAATGATGAAGAACACCCTTTGGTTGGGTCATTGGGGGCCTCAGATGCCCTGATTTTGCACTGACTTGCTTGAAAAGTCAACTCTTGATCAGATGACTTCCCCATGGAATTTCTTCATGAAAATTGATATGCATACTCCCTATACCATATAGAGACCAATAGAAACAAGAATGACCAAAAAATTTGGGGTTATGGCCTCTGAAACCAAAACCCTAATTCTAGGTCATCTGTGCAGTCAAGCCTGGCTCTGCTTCCATACCAATCTCAGTTCTTGTGATTATTTGGCATTCTTGACTTTGAGAGGATATAATATGATACTTGGACACACATGGACCCCTTGGAAGTGATTTATGGCCTTTGGAGTGGCTCAAGAAGCTTTTTGATTGCTCAGATCACAAACCCTAGATGCAGATGACTTAGAATCTATGCAGTGAATCAAAAATGTAATATGAGATAGTATGATTGAGATTATGTATATGAAATGATCACAAGCCATGGTGTGAATGGGTGAGGGAAAATTTGGGGTGTTTACAGATGGGCATAGGATTTTTCGTGACGTTAGGAGGTGGTGCAAAATTTAGGGCCTTTGAATCAACCAGATCCTGGACCTTCATGTGCAAAGCTCTGCACTTTTCTGTGGTGTGACCAGGTGAATTTGAATGAAAGGCACACCTGGAGTTGACGTCGTAATTTCTCGGAAGGTTCTGAGGATCCGGTGGAGCCAATGTCCTTAACTCGACAAGATTAAGCTTCAGCAGTTGTGGCAACAATGTGGCATATGGAATTGGTATAGGGTCAATCACCCTGTTAACCTGAGATGGCCGTTGCTAGAAAGGGCGTTGTTGGTTGTTGTTGTTGTTGTAGGACCTCTGTTGAGGAAACTGTTGTTGTTGAGGAAAATGTTGTGGCTGTTGAGTGTATTGAGGAGGTGGAGTAGGAATAGTGACAGCGACAATTGATCTTGGCAGATACTGGGGTCTTTCTCTGCCCATATGTAAAGAATTTGTTTCACCGGATCTGCGGGGCCCTGCAAATGGTTTCCTTGCACTGCTTGAACTGGCGCCATTGTCAGAAATCTTTCCTATTTTCAATAAGCTCTCAATTATTTCCCCAGCTATAACCACGTCTACAAAGCTAGTGGAAGAGAATGTAGCCAATCTATCAATATAAGTCCCCTGGAGGGTGTTCATGAACATATCTGCCATTTCCCTTTCTGACATCGGGGGTTGAACGGCAGCAGCTAATTGCCTCCATCTTTGAGCGTACTCTCTAAAGCTTTCCATGGAAGACTGTGACATGCCCATCAGAAGGGTTCTATTTGGAGCCATGTCCAGATTATATTGATATTGACGAATGAAAGCCTCGGCCAAGTCTTTCCAATTCCTTACTGTGGCCCTGGTCAAATGAGAGTACCACTCACGGGATGCCCCTGTTAAGCTATCCTCAAAGTAAAACATCCACAGTTTTTCATCCATGGTGTAGGCTTTTAATCTCCCTAGGAAAGATTGGAGATGGGTACGTGGGCAGGATGTGCCATTGTATCTTTCAAAACAGGGAGGTTTGAATTTGTGAGGAATTCTAACCCCCTCCACTAGTCCCATATCCATGATATCAAAACCCAGAGAGTTTTGAGATTCCAGAGACCTCAGCTTTTCTGCTATCTCGTCCAGCCGAAGATCGTAGACTTCATCTCCTGCCCCAACCACAGTAAATTGTTCTTCTTGAGGGTCCTCCTGCAAGGCCCTCCCTCCAAACTATGGGGGATCAGTACGAGGCTGTACATGATCGTTGTTGTTGGTACCCCCTGTACTTGGGTGGTTTTCTTCGGGAGTTTGTAGCTCGACCAACTCTCTCAGTCTTTCTTGGCTTTGAGCCAATCCAGTCATCACTGCCATAAACTGTTTCATTTGGGCCCTCATCTCAGTCCTTTCATTGGCCATTTGGGTTCTCACGTCAGTCAGATCTTGTTGAACCTGATCCATTTGTAAGCCCGGAAGGTTGTTTCTTGTCGGATACCGGTGCACTCTATTGACGGGGAACACTCTTCTACGAGCAATGTTTCCTGAAATCACAACAAAGTGAGAAACAACAACAAAAATAAAAAACCTAAAAAACAAAGAAAAGAGGTTAGTATGCAATGCAAGATGCCTATTTGTCTTCCAAGGGTATCCGGTTTGGTTCTTTGGTTTTGACCTTCCAGACCTCGAGGAATGATGATGTTGAAGAGAGATAAAGCCCATAAAATAACACAAACCATATATTACAAAGTGTAAAGATACATAGTTTGATTACAACAAAGCTCCCATGGTTGGTCAAAATACAACAACAAAAAATACAAAGAAACCAAACATCCAATCCATAATCATCCTCTCTAACTTCTTTCAGGAGAGCCTCAGTCACTGGGTCAACTGGATGCTCTGTGATGGTCCTGATAAGAAGGTTCTTGGTGGCAATGGCACTTTTCAACTTCTTATGCTTGTCCTGGTCCTTTGATCTCTTTAACCCCGCTCGAAGCTTCAACTCAGAGATCTCTTTCTGTGCTGCTAACAAGGCTTCCTGGTTCTTCTTCTCATTAGCCTCCAACTGCTCTATCCTAGCTTGGGTCCTTTGATCCTCCTATGAATGAGCCTCAGTGATCCTGATCCACCTAGCCTAACTCTCTTCCAAGTAATGTTCAGCTCTGGCCTTTTGGATCTTGGCTTCCTTGCAAGCATTCTTTAATACCAACTCCCCTGCTCTAGCCCTTCTGATGTAATCATCTGTCTTCTCAATCTTGGTCATGTGCTCGATCCAGAGCTTCTCTAACCTTTCATTGTCCAGAAGACTATCATTCATCTCCCAGAGGATCTTCTTCAAAGCTTCAGAGAGCTGAGTATTCCTTTCTTTCAATTTCTCAAACTCCTCCAAACTGACAGTAGCTGCAAGCTCTACTGCTGATGGCGAGGTACATCCTCTATGGTGAATGGCATACGGGTGATCCGTCCCCTGACACGGGACCAATCAAGATACTGAGCTGAAGCCATGTTGTTGCACTTGCCAAGAATAGTAGTCCCCTTAGTCTGAATAATGTCCCAAGCCCAGGCTGCTTGTCTGGCAATGGCAAGGTTGTGCTGAATGTCACAATAGAGGGTTTCTGTCAAGTCTTTCTCCCTTGGTGGATGTACCAAGGCATACCCTAATTGCCTTTTGAACAACAAAGGATTGTAGTTGATGCAACCCTTTACTCCAATCAGGGGTACATTAGGGTACTGTCCACAGCTGGTGATAATATCTTTGCCCTTGGTGCTCTGAGTGCACCATCTGATGTCTTCTGATGTAAGGGAAATCATTCTCTTAGACCAGTTCCTTGGCTGATGAGGATTCAAGAAAGCGTCTGACTTCGGCAAGTGCCTTAATAACCAACAGTAGAAGAGAGGTGCATAAGATCTGACTAATCTTCCCCTCTGTTTCTCATTCCTTTGATGCACTGAGTAGTAAAAGTCCCCAAGCAAGGTAGGGACTGGATTCTTCAACAGGAAAAGGTGGATAACACTCTTGCTCACAAACTTAGGCTAGTCTGCAAACAAGATAATCCCATATATGCTAAGAGCCAGAAGAGCACAAACAGTGTCCCACTTCCCTGCTGCAACATGAATGGTGGCCTGAGTAACCAAGAAGTCCAAATGAAGGCCTGGAATTCTAGCCTTGGTGGTCATATTCTGGTCAACGAGGGTGGACTCCAAGTGCAAATCCTTAGCTACATATTCATTCTTGGGAGTAGTCATCTCAGGGTTGAGAGGAATCCCCCTCCTGATGGGGACACCCAACAACATGGAAAATTCTTCCATCAAAGGCCCCAACTGAAAATCTGGGAAAGTGAAACATCTGAGAGGAGGGTCATAGAACTGAAGACAGGTGTGGATCATGCTCCTCTGTGATGTATCCAAATCCATGATCATGTCCATAATGCCGCCATAATGTTCCCTGAATAAAGGGACATGATCAGGAGTGATGAGTGCCTGGATCTGTCTGATGCCTGTCAGAGTGGGCTCAAAGAAATGATAAGTGATGTTGCTCTTCCTGGATGGGTCCATGCTGACAATGGATGCTGATGAAGAAGATTGAGGAGAAGCACTGATGAAGGCAACTGATGAAAACTGATGAAGATAACTAGAGAAGGTACTGAAGAAGAATCTCTGATGAATATAATTGATGAAGAGGCTGGTGCAGATAGCTTAAGGAATCTGAGCAGTAGAACAGGTCAAAACCAAACCAAAGATAAAATGCGGATACCCTGTAAAACAAATAGACAAATGTTAAAATGATGCAAAATGATGTATGCAGAATGATATGAAAGGGGTTTGTGATCAAGTGTTGGATCTTTTATCAGCCTTGATAGGGTCCATGTGTGTTCATAAGTCCGGATGAGGGCTTAGGAAACCAGTAACCAGGTAGGGGACTCAAATAAAGAGTCACAAGTCCAGGGTTTCACAAGAACAGTCCAAAATGATATAACCTTAACAAAACCAGTAACAGGGTATGATGAGGCCAAATGGTTCCTGCAAACCTGTAAACATCCAAACCCCCTCACATGTATTGTTCTAGAACAAGGATCCTCAGACTTGGATCAGTTATGAGAAGTGTAAACACTTCTAACCCGGAGGTACAGTGTTTACAATAATCATAAAGGTTCCTCCTCTAATTCACCCCAGATGCTAAAGGTCATAAAAAGGTCATCCAGACTTAGCAGGCTTCCCAGATGGCCCTAGTACTACAGGAAATCTGTAGCACAGAGTTCTCAAGAAGAAACCCATGTTTGAACTGTATTTCATATTCCCGCACCAGACCGAAATGGAATGGGAAAGAATATGAAGCCACTTTATCCTATGTGTCACTCAGGTCTCCGGTATGGAACCTTACTCACTCAATGATCCTTCCCACCAAAACAGACAAGATATCCAGCACACATGATATGATGATAACAGTATGAAATGAATATAAACAGTAAATGAAAGCAATAAATAAAGATGTACAGTAAGCAATAAATAAAGCAATAAACAACAATCACAAGTAGCACATAACACCCCCGTAAACACAAATCAAACAAGCGTTAGGAGAAACCCACAAAAAGAACCAGAAGCCCTGGTTGCAAGATAGGTTCCCCAGCAGAGTCGCTAAGCTGTCGCTCCCCTGAAAAGACACTAGGTCAAACAAGGTACAGACGCGAATGATCGGCGAAAAGAGAAATGAAATGAAGATGAATAGAGTCTCCAGCTAGGCATTTTTATCCCGAAGGAAATGTAATGCTGCATAAACCTAGAAAAAAGATGGATAAGACGGTTGCGAACCAGAGAAACTGAGAAAGGGGGTTGGTTACAACCTAGGAAGGTATTAGCACCCAGATTGTCCGTCGTACTCGACGGGATCCACGCTTGAAAGTTTGTGTTTAAAGGGGTAGGGTATGTGCTATCTGTGTGCAAAAGCTGAGAATGAATGTGCAAGTGTCAGTGCAAGAAGGTGAATTGCTCAGGAACTGAGGCTTTTAAAGAATGCTGAAAGAGGGGGAAGACACAAAGACTTTTGTTCGATAACAGTTAAGTTATGCCTACGTATCCTCTTGTGCAATGAGGAAGTCAGAACACCGTAGTTCGACTCAAAAAGACTGAAAAATGAATTGACTGTGAACTGCTTGCTTGTCTATGCTCAAGTGTATGACTCGTCTGGCTCGAGTGCTAACTGTCTTGCATTAGACAGAAGAAGCAAGTTCTCGTTTGTGAATGAGTGTGATGAGAAAAGAATCCCGGAGGAGACGATTATTGTTTTTTTTTGTGTTTTCAGTTTTGTTATTGTTTTTTGGTGTTTTGCATAACTTTATGAGCTTAAGCCTAAATCAAGGGCTTGTAAACTCATTATATCCTCCCTGATTAGGGATAATGAGCCTACTTAAGTATGAGATAATCATCTCAACTTAATTACCATGATGATGTAGGATTAAAATCATTAACCTACTTGTGATTATTTAGATGTTTTTGGGTTTTTGTTTAGTGTTAAGTAATGAGTTTAATCTCTAATCACAGATTAGTGAACTCATTACACCATCCTAATAGAAGGATGATAGATGAGAACACTTAAGTTGAGGAAGATACCTCAACTTAATCCATGGTTAGGGATTAAATCCATTATATAACAAACCTTTGTTAAGTAGATTTTAATTAAAGGATGAGATTATGAAATGGATTTTAAGTTTATAAGACAACTTGAGGGAGACTTGTCCATTAAACACTAGGGTTAGTCCCTCTTAACCATAAGGAAGAGATAGAACCCTAATGTAAGGCCCAAGTTACAAGATAAAATCTTTGTAATTAGTAATGTGTTTTTGATTAAGAGGTGTAAACAAATTAAAGGTTTAACACTTAGGATTAAAATTATACACTCCATCCTAAGAGAAGGATGCAGGCATAACCCTAATTCAAAGTCCTAAAGCTTTAAAGAGTTTAGTCTCTGATTATTGAGATGAGAAGAGAGACTCAAGGAGACTCAAAGGTAAAAGACTAAGGGGGACTATATACAACCCTAAACGTTATCATGCTTGGGTATCCTATGGTTTGTTAGGTTTAAGAGAAAGGATCTTCAAGAAGGCCACCATGGAAGAAGCAGATGAAAAGAGAAGGAGGAAGAAGAATAAGTTAATTACTTCCTGAAGAAGATAAGTAACTTAAAAGAAAGAAAGTAAGAAGAAAGGAATACAAGTGAAACAAATTCACTTCAAAGACAAGTAAATATGCATATGGATGATGAGAGGAGATGAGAAGTGAAGGCAAATCAACCTCCCAAACAACTTACCAAAGTACCTGAAATGTTAGTAAGGATGCATAAGACATAAAGAAAAAGGAAATGAATTGAAATGAGATGTGAAGACCAAAGTCAGAAGTGAAAATGCAATGTAAAAGGCATATGAGATGATGCAAAGTCATACAAGATGCATATGAATGATCATACTAAGATGAGATGCAATGAAAGCATGTTTAGAAGCATGAAAACCCATGAATGTTTATGAAATGTAATGGATGCAAAGCATAGCAAATGAATGAAGAAATGATCAAGTAATGTTCAAGCATGTCTTAAGATATCTAAGATGACATATGAATGCATGAAATGTCATGGCAAGTTCATGTAATGATGCATATGCAAGGTGAATGCAAATGAACATGAGAAATTAGGGTTACATGGACATGTGAGATGCAAATGGATAAACCAGAAGCAAATGACATGATAAAAATTTGCAATCAAGCTTAAACAAACCCTAATCCCATATTAGGTCACATCCCAAAGGAGAAGGTCAGAAGCCTAACCTATCAAATGTTATGATTTTCCTAAGTTTTCTAGGGTTTTTGAGTGGTTCAAAGGGAAAAATTCAAATCAAATTAAAAATGCAAGATAAATTCATGAGGAAAAATACATATATACTACATGAAAAATGTAACACAATTCAAAAAGAATCAACTTCAAACTCTTCTTTGTTAGGCAGAAATGATTTTTTAAAGTTAAGGTTCAAAAATGTGATTTTTATGATCCTTAATCCAAGAAAATTGGCAAACTATGATCAAACCTAAAATGAAATTTGTGTGAAGAGTTTGAAAATGTTTCTAAATGCATTGGGATGATTCATGATTTTTTTGGTGATTTTTAGAAACCTAAATGTATTTTTAATTAATTAAAATACTTTAATTAATTAAAAATAACATTTAAATATTTTAAAAATACTTTTTTAATGCAAAAAATAAAATAAAAATTATTTTTGGAATAAGAAAAATATTTAAAGTCAGAATGCAAAGTTTCATATTTTTGTGAGGCTTTTTGATATTTTAAATAAATTGTGCAAAAGAAATGGAAATAAATGAAATAAAAAAGAATAAAAATGACAAGTATGTGTATCCAAGGGCTGAGATTCAAATTCAAGGGGCAAGCATTGACTGCACGCGTGATCCAAAGGCTGGGATTTAATCTGACTTAATTAATTGATTAATTTTATTAAACTGGATTAGGGCTTAAGTGGATTAATCTGGACCCTACAAACACGCACTAAACAGGATCCTATGGCTAAGATTTAAACTGACTGGATTAACCCTAATCTCACCCCTAAACACATTCAGGTGACCGGAGCAAGCTCCGGTCATCTTCTCCGGCAAGCACAAAACACTATCTCTCTCCCTAAGCTATGAGAACCTCCCAAACTCTCCAGAATCAACCATTAAACATCAACAAGCAAGAATCAAGCATCAAAAAGCATTTAAAACACACATACATGATGAATCGAAGCATGAATCATTTCACGGGCAAAGTTTCAGAACATCATGAAATGCTTATTTCTCAACCATTTTTAATTTTAAACACATCAGGGTGATCAGTGAAGCATGAGGAATCATTTAGAAACTTAAAATGGGAGTTCTGGAAAAAATGTTCATCATGGCTACCTGAGTTGAAGCTTTGCAATTTGGAGCTTTCTGACCCTTTCTTTAGTGCAAATCCACCCCATTTGACCTCCTGAAGCTATTGGCAAACTTGAATGGAGTTTAGATACCCTCCTTTGTGAGTTTAAGTTCTGAGGTTGCAGGAATCATGTTTTTGCTTGAGAGTGTTTAAGGCTATGGTGATGGGTGGGAAATGATCCTGAGGTGTTTTTGGGTTGATTGGTGAAGTAACTTTGAAGTTTTAGTGGCTGAGCTATGAAATTCGAAAAAGGGAAGTTTTTTTGAGGTTTTTGTGATTCTTAGTGTTCAAGAGCTTTCAGGCTTGTGCGTTATGTGAAATGTGATCCATGATGTTTGTTTAAGCCAATGGGGTTGCTCAGAAAGTGGGTGGTGGCACAGCTTGATTGGTATGGGCCAAGTTGCAAAAAGTCAAGGTGAGGTGTACTTGAAGCATGGCATGGGTCAGAGATGGTTTCATGGGGTGTTTGGCCTCAGCTTGGTTCAAGGATGGCCATGGGATTGCTTTTGTTGTGCTGGAAGGCTTGGATGAAGAGTTATCACATGTTTTGCAAATTTCCCTCTTTGAAGTTTCTTGGATCATAAGTCATGGAAACCCTAGGTTCAATGCACAATTCTGATTGTTTGAAGTTCATTTGAAATATTGTGAAGTGTTTGTGTACATTAGAGGTCATTAGAATGCTTGAACATGCCAAAATGCAAAATCCCTCTTTGACATGAAACTTGAAATTATAGAATTTTTGCCAACTTTGAAAGGCCATATCTTGAGTTCTATGATGAATCAAGACATGTTCTTGTACTTTTTGAAAAGGGAAAGACCTAATCTACAACTTTCATGACCAAAATTTTTTCATTTGAAGCATTTTTGGTCATGAAAGAGGAGGTTGAAAAACTTTCTCAAAATGGAAAGATTGCATTTCAAGACATTTCCAAAAATGGCAAGTTTGCAATTGGCTCAAAATTCTTCAATCATGTGAACTTCCAACCACTTCTAAGATCAAATAAAGATCATTGAACTTCAATTTGATGAAAATAATCCCTTGGTTCCACAATGAATTTCTTCATCAAACATGGTACATATGATCCTTATAACATATTAAGACCATCAGAAATAAGAATGACCCAAAAATTTGGAGTTAAGGCCTCTGAAACCAAAACCCTAATTTTGGTCATCTGTGCAGTGAAAACCCTAGCTCTTCTTCCATGCCTTTGCCAGTTCTTGTGATCTCTTGACTTCCATGAACTCTGGGGAGCATAATATGATGATAAAACACACATGACCCTCTTGGAAAGCTTTAAGACCTTTGGGATGGCTCAGATGGATTCTTGGATTTCTCAGATCACAAACCCTAGATGCAGATGAACTTGAACTATGAGTGAAACAAAAATGCAATATGAGATGTAATGCTTATGTTAAAACAAAAATGCAATATGAGATGTAATGCTTATGTTAAAACAAAAATGAAAGATCATAAGCCATGGTGTGATAAAGAGTGGGGGCAAATTTGGGGTGTTTACAGGTATCCCCGAGAGTAGGTGTGTTACACCGAATTGGGTAAATAATTGATTATATGTTCTTTATTTTTTGCTACTATAATTGTTGGTATTCATATTGTTCATTGTGTGAAAAAGCAGAGATCAGTTGTTCTAACATCTCTTAAGACATTTGTGATTTTCTACACCGGAATTTCAATTAGTATCCGAGCTGGAACCCTAATTTGTTTTTGGGTGAGATTCAGGGACGATACTTTCTGGTATACTGGACAAGGATGGAGTAATGGTGGGAAGACCACTGGTTCTAGATGGAACAAACTATGATTACTGGAAATCTTGCATGGTTGCCTTTCTTAAATACATTGATGGAAAGGCCTAGAAAGTTATGGTGAAAGGATGGGATCCTCCAATGATCAAAGACAAGGACGGTGTAACCACTAATGTGGTGAAACCTTAAAAAGACTGGGATGATGAAGATGATAAACAAGCTCAAGGGAATTCCAAAGCATTTAATTGTCTACTCAATGTAGTGGAAAAAAACATCTTCAATTTCATCAGCAAGTGCACTATTACAAAACAAGCATGGGAAATTTTGAAGGCTGCTCATGAAGGGACATATAGATTAAGGATGTCAAGACTTCAGCTTCTTAAAACCAAGTTCGATAATTTGAAGATGAAGGAGGATGAGAATATTTAGGACTATCATATGATTATTGTAGATTTATAAAATCAGTCTAATGCTTTAGGAGAAAAGATCTTAGAAGCAAAACTGGTTCGAAAAATTTTAAGGTTTCTTCCTAAGAGATTCGACATGAAGGTGGATGCCATTGAAGAAGCTCAGGACATCAACACCCTGAAATTTGATGATCTTATTGGGCCACTTCAAACTTTGAAGTTGGAATCGGAGGCGATAGGTCTGAAAAGAAAAAAGACCTAGCCTTTGTGACCAATGAAGATGAAAATCATCATTACACAAAAGGGAGTCCGTCTAAAGCTGTTGGGGCTCATGGAAAACAGTTTAACCAGGTACTAAATACCTGGAGACCTAGACAAGATGTCAAGAACATGCCCTTTGATAGAAGGAAAATCTCTAAGATAAGAACCAGACAAGAATACAATCAAGGGAAGGGGATCAAGTGTTTTGAATGTGAAGAATTAAGACACATAAGGTCTGAATGCCCTACATACCTCATGAGGGAGAGAAAATGTCTAGTTGCTTCTTGGTCAAAAGATGATTCCTCTAGTAAAGGGTATTCATCCAAAAGGATTGTTGCTTTGGATGGAACTTATAATGAAGAATCAAAACTTACTTATGATGAAGTTGCTGATAAGTATGAATAATTGTACATCAAAAGTGAAGAAATGTTTAAACTAGGAAAAAACAATATAGAATCATTAATCTACTTTAGTCTAACATCTTAGATCTAGAAACAGAGGTTAGTATTCTCAATTTGAAACTTAGAACCCTAATGGATAACAGTTCTGACAAGATGGGTGGAAAAAGGGAAGAGTCTGCAATAACTTCTAAGCACCAGAAGTCGAGTATCAAGTCTCAACATCAACATCAGAAAAGTCAACTAGAAAATATGAAAATAGGAAAAATCAAAGACTAACATTTCATTATTGTGGCATGCTAGGTCACATAAAACCATACAGCTACAAATTACATGGCTATCCCAAACCAGAAGCTCACCCTAGAAGAAAAATAGCTAAATAAAGAGTAAATGCATTCATGGTTCATACACCCCTACGAATAGCTACCAGTAAAAACTGGTATTTTGATGAGGAGTGGTCTGAACACATGACTAATAGTGAAAAACTCTTGAAAAATAGTAAATCTCAATCAACTGACCCTATCCTTATTAGAGAAGAACCAGAAAATGAGATTATGAATCCTACCCAACTATATTTCCATGTTGACTCCTCAAATCAGAAGGTCTGATTAAAATGATCATATGGACTTATCAAAAATCATTTCTAGGAAATAAGTCACGGGGAAAAGTTATGGAAAAAAATCTAAGTAAGTACAAATTAATGTATTACAATGTATGATACCAAGAATCAAAAGGATGTCAGATGAAGTCAAACTGAGAAATGATTTCACATAAAACTGGTTCAGAAATAAATAGAGTAGTATTCATCAAGGTAATAAATTGGAAATCATAACAACAGGAAGAATCTATCTCAAGATAATCTGGTCAGAAAAATTATCTACTAAGTTCAATGTCACAAACAATATCATGACATCTCTCTGGAACAACTTAAGTGACATCAACTGGGGTAAATTAGGGATTTTCCAGCGTGAAATGTTAATGCAATTAATTAGAGATAGGGATATATAGGTGTGTGTGTGTGTGTATTTTCGACAAAAAGGGTTTCAAGGTCAACCTTTTCTCATTAACCTAAACCTTTATCACTCCCGCCTCTTCCTATTCCTGACAATTTTTTATTTCCATCATCGAAAAAGAATTCATCATAACTGTTCATCCTTCAAGTTTCTCAAAGATGATTCAAGGAAGGATGATGTATGTGTATCAAAACCAAGAAAAGAATATGTAAGGATTGATCTTGATACTGCACCAACATCCATCGATTCAGGCAATGTGGAGGTTATGCCAAGACTTAACAAACTGCACATTAGAAGTATCAAAAATCTCGACAGGTAATCCTTATAAAACCTCTGAGGCCTTTTTAAACCCTAGGTCAGAAAAAGAAAAATTCTATGTAGATAGAAGTACTTACAAAATGATTGATAGAGCCTTAGATTTAAGTAAACATGTCGCCATTCCTAGGATTACCAGACCTCTAGCTTTCTTCAAACCTCTTACCACCATGGATCAATCAAAATCAGAAGTTGAGACTAATACTTCTAATAAGGCAAGAAAAAGAGGAGAAAAGAGTGTCACTCATGAATCTAATGGTAAAATGACTGATAAAGAGTGTCATGCTGATTCTGTGCCAGATGATGTTGAAACAAATGTTACAACATCTCATATAGCAGAAAATGATTCAGGATCTAGGGATATGGATGAAGAAATAGGATAGAAGTTGGATGACCTTGCTCATGAGCAAGATAATATTATTGACATTGAAGACTTTTCATCTGATGATGAGATCATTACCAATAATCTTCAACATGTTGTTATCAAAAGAATAAAAATCATGAAGGAGAAAGTTGTTGCCGAGAATAAAACTTCAACAAAGAAAACATTAGGAATTAGTCCTACAAGACCTTAGAGTAACATAATTGTAGCATCCAAGAAAAGGAAAGTTGAATATACCACTGACCAAAATGCAGAAGATAATGTCTAGGACATTATTACCAAGAAAAATACCACTCCAAAGAAGAAGTATGATGTTATTCCTAAATTTCCCTTAGAAAAAGTATCCTTTCATACTATGAAAAGTGCTGACAAATGGTAGTATGTTTATCATAAAAGGGTGGCTTTTGAAAGAGAACTTGGAAAAGATGCTTGAGAGTGTGAGGATGTTATGAAGTTAATAGAAGGTGCTAGTTTAATGAAGATTGTTTCTAATTTATGTTTTCGCTATGATAAGCTAGTCAAGGATTTCGTTATGAACATCCATGAGGATTATTATAATGAGAGAAGTGAAGACTACAAAAAGGTTATGTTAGAGGTAAGCTAGTGAATTTTTCTCCTACTATTATAAACAAATATTTGGGAAGAGCTTAAAACCTTGAACCAGAGTTTGAAGACACTAATGATCAGGTGCGTAGGGATATCACCTGTAATATTTTAAAAAGTTGGTCTGTCAGAGAGAAGCTATCAGCAGGAAAGCTTAGTGTCAAGTATGAAATTCTTCACAAAATTGGTACTATAAATTGGGTACCAACCAATCACACCTCCACCATATTTGTATGTCTTGGAAGATTAATCTACATTGTTGGCAAAGGAAGGAAGTATGATTTTGGGCCATATGTCTTTGACCAAATCCTAAAGCAAACTTTGTCTATAGCTATTAAGCTTCCTATATGTTTTCTCTCTCTTTTTTGTGGGATAATTATTGATAAATATCCAGACATTATCATATCAAACGACAAGATTATGAAGAGGGATTCTCCTTTGACTCTGCATTATAAACTCTTTTCTGGTGATCATGTCCAAGATGTTGTCATAACATCGGTTAAGCAGCATGCTCCTGGTACTTCTAAAGAGGATATTATTAATCAGTTAAAGAAAACCTGCAAGGAACTAGAAAATTCTATGAAAGTCAACAATGCAAGAAAGGCGGACCTTGAGAAGTTGATTCAAGTATTGACATATAACAAATACAAAGAGGCAAGCATAACTAGAGATGTTAAAGAGGATGAAGATGTGGCTGGTGAAAATGACTATGACAATGAGCAAGAGGAGGGGGATGAAAATACTGTGAGTGATGCTTGAATGTAGTGCTTATTTTTGTGTGGTTATGTAAGGGTTAAATTCCCAAGATTTCTTTTGGAACTTCGTGTGCTTATTATTGTATCTCTTAAAGTACTTTGTGTTATTGTTTAGTTATTTAGTTTGTTAATAATCCTTTGTCAAATCTGGAAAAAAAGGGGGATTAATACTGACTTAACTAACTAACTTCTTCTAAACACAAGTTAACCACTGACTTTTGAGGGGGTGAGAAAAGCTAGTTCCTTCTATTGAGGGGGAGAATAACTAAGTTTTATGATGCTAAACTTCTTATCTGGAAAGAAGAGAAAGTATGGTTGTTTTAGTCAAAATTTGCCAAAGGGGGAGATTGTTATTTCTGCCTAGTTGAGGTTGGCAGTAATTTTGGTAAAACAACCTGTAATGGACATCTTGGCCAAGATGTTCTAACATGTTGAAGAACATTTTCTGTTTTGAAGAAAAGCATGTTTTTTGGAAGATGTCGGAGGAGATACCCTAGCAAAAGTTACTCGACATCTTTGTCTGTTACAATTTTAGTAATTGTTACCTTTGAAGAAAATCACAGAATATTCAGGTAAATATTTGTGATCATAGTTAGCGTCCAAGTGAAGAGATTTTTAGAGATTGAAGGCTTGAAGATCGCAAGTCAGGGAGAATTTGTTTTTAGAAACTAAAGATTGAAAAGCTTCTATTTTCTTGGAGAATATCTTGCAGATTTTGTGGGATAAAAATGCTGCGATTTAAAGCGCAAACCCAATATGTTTTATTATTATAAATAGGTTAGTTTAGACCTAGGTTGATAACAAGAAGAAAAATACTAAAGTTGAGAGTATTAGGGTTTTTGTTGAAGATGTGAGAAAAACACAAGAAATGGGGGATTGAATTGGTGTTTTCACTCTTGTTAAGTTTTTCAACTTTTGTTATTATTTGTGGAGGAAGCATAGGTAAATAAATTAAAGCCTAAACAAGATAAAGAGTCACACGATATATCCTGGTTCACTTGAAAAATTCATGATAATCTAGTCCACCCCACAAGGTGAT
This sequence comes from Lathyrus aphaca, assembly GCA_963966055.1. NCBI lineage: Eukaryota > Viridiplantae > Streptophyta > Magnoliopsida > Fabales > Fabaceae > Lathyrus > Lathyrus aphaca. The sequence continues at coordinate 361,701,851 of OZ014525.1, read as the reverse complement.
TTGCCTTAGCCAAGGACTTAATCCACTATAGCCAAACTGATTACAAGGCACAACACTACATGTGACTAACTGCACAACCATATGATGCAACTTACAAAATTGTACAACCAACTGATGCGACTTCCTTGTGCGGCTACCTGTCGTGACTAACTATGCAACAACCATATGACTTCCTAGCGCAACTACCTCCCGTGACAAACTACACAACAATCGTTGCAACTTCAAGGCACCAAGACACTAATTCCTAAGAAAGTACCAAGACACCAAGTCATGAGTAGGCACCAAGACATTAAGTCCTGAGCAACACCAAGACACCAAGTCCGGAGCCACCTATAGATTCTGACTTAGACTCGGTCTTTTAGGGATTAAACAAAATTATGTTTGTAAGTGGGTAATGTTTACATATGTTTGCTTCTTACATAAGCTTGAGTAAACACATTTAAGACCATTGATCAGAAGATCATCCTATACACACTAAGAATATTACATTGTATTGTAGCTCAAATAGTGTGGAGTTTTCTTCTTCATCTTCAAGTAACTTCTTCATGGACAATAACCCAAGCTTCTTGAATTGCTTGAAGTCTGTCGCTCCCGGGATTTTCATCCTAGTACAAACGCGAAAGTGGCGCGGAAAAGGTAGAGTCGCCAGCCAGACATTTTTATCCCGAAAGAATGGGAAAGGTAATGTTGCACAAACCTAAGGAAGAAGGAAAGGACAAGGTCCTGCGAACCAAAGATCTGGGTTTGGGAGTCAGTTACGACCTGAGAAGGTATTAGCACCCCAGATCGTCCTTCGTACCTGACGGGATCCACGCTTGCTTGTTTGTTTCAAAGGGTGAGAAATAAGAATGTTGCTGAATAAGAACTGCTAACTGGAATGGGAATGGAAATGAGAAAGGGAATTGGAAAAGAGAATGGAAAGAAAGAGGGAAATGTAGGGAAAATAACGAATATGCTCGAACGGGCCCTACCCCGCTGCCTACGTACCTCATTGGGATAATGAGGATCAGAGTCGACGTAGTTCGCCTAACTAAGGCGGGAACTATTTGTTTGTATTTTTTTATGGCTGGAACTGCGTATGTCTATGCTCAGGTGTTGCAGGCTCGTCTGGTACGAGTGCGTTTACCGTCTTGCATGCGAGACAAGTCGTCGCGAGTTCGCGTTATGAATGAATGAGATGAGAAGAGAAGTTCCCGCATGATAGTCGCTTGTTATTTATTTTTTGTCTTTTAAGAGAAGTATTTTGAATTTTGTTTATGAACATTCTCGTACTAATACCTATCCATCACGGGAAGTACTTACACCTCGCCCCGAAACAGGACGCGTATAAGCACTCCGCAACAAAGTCTTGTGTCGTACAAGAATGTTCGGTTTCTCATTAAATGTTTTATTGCATTTCTTTATGCGATGAGAAAGAATGACTCAAATTACAAAAGGGGAAATCTAATGGGACTAAGACACAACCCTAATTTTATTTGTTTACAAGAGATCCTATGGTTAATGAGGTTTTCTAAGCCTAATAGAAAAATAACTTAGAACTAATAGAATGCAACTTACTTCCTAAGGAAGTTAAGTCAATTCTAAAGCCAAGGGGAACCTATACAAGTGAAATATCAATCAATATACAAAGCATTAAAATTTGAATGTAAGAATAAAATTCAAAGCAAAACAATTAAAGGCATAAACCTAAAATAGTCCTAATTTATTCTAAGTCTAATTAGAGTGAATCCTAAGCCTAAGTCCTGAACTAAGGGCATTACCTAATATTTTCATTCTAAAAATAAGAATCTAAACTAGTCTAAATCCATATTAAATCCTAGGATTAAATCTAATTAAAACTATTTTTTAATGAAACTTAATATCCTAGCCTAAACTAATGGAGAATTTATATGCGTAAAGGCCTAAAGATTAATATCCTAAAAAAATATTAAAAGCTCTGGAAAAAATATGAAATTTATTCTATGGGGTCCTAAGACTACCTATAATATTGTGTTAAAAGGAATCCTAAAAAATCAGAATTTTACTATGCCTAGAAATTATTCATTTTCACCTAAGGATTAGTCACTATTTCCTAAGGATTAAGCCACTAAAACCTAAGATAAAATGCCTTAAAAAATCCACTAAAATTACACTAAGTACTATTATGAGTCTTCTAACTATGGTAAAAAGAATGGGCCAAAACAGTTACTGGAAGACTAAAAATTAAAATCTACAAATTTATGTACATTTGAAGGAAATTCATTAAAAACCACTTACATGAAAAATTAAAAATTAAATAAAAAATAAAGCAAATTCAGGAAAATAAAATTCTAAACATTTCTAAATTGAATTAAAATCTACTTAATTTTTTTGGGAAATTTTCCTATGCATTTTCCTATTTTTTGAATTATTTTCTAAACTATGCAAAACAAAAATTAAAATTCTAAAGGAACTAAAATGGGGGTGGATTTAGTATATTTTTAAGTGTTTTTTAATACTGGGCCTAAAACGGGGTGTGATTAGCAAGGGGAAAAGCCCAGATTCGCAAGAAGTTGAGGGAGGTGCAGTGAGCAATTGTTTTAAGTTGTTTTTTTACATGGGCCCAGCAGAGGGAGGTGCGGATAGAAAGAACATAAGGCCCATTTGGCAGGGAGCTGGGGGAGGTGTAGTAAGCAGAATTTTATGTTCATTTTTTACATGGGCCCAGAATGGGGGTTTGAATAGCGATTATGAAAGGGTGGTCCAACAGGATGGTGACAAGTGTCACCGCCGGATTGGACCCCAAAATTCACCATTATCCTTCCAGATTTCCCAACGGTACACTTTATGATAGGGGTTAATGCGGATTAATCACGTTTTAATGTTTTTAATTTTCCCAAAATGCTCTTCTAATCCTCATTATTCTTATACTAATCTCTTAACTTTCCATTGACTAACTTAATTATTCCTCCTATAATTAACAACAAAAACTAAACAAATACAAAAGACACATGCTGAAGAACAATTTCAAAACCCTAACAGCTTCTTCCTCTCGCCGCCGAAACCCCTTTCCCCTTCTCCATCAACTTTCAGTCAACCCCAATGTCATCTTCTTCTTCTTCCCTCTAATTCGACACCATCACTAATGTTTCATCCTTGTTACCCTCCTCATGACCCTCTGCGGTTTTCTTTCTTTTAAAGGAAGTTTGGGATGGTTTAGTTTAAGGTGAAAACCGTGGCATTTTGGTAAGAAGCTTTTCAATGATTCTGAAGTGATTTTATTTATTCAGCTAACTTGAAATCCTGTTTTTTTCCTTTCTCAAATTCTGAAATTGCTTGTTGTATTGGATTTACGATTGTTCATGCGACTTTGTACGAATTATGATGTGTGTGGAGTTTTGCAGGGAGTAAGAACTAATGATGATTGAGGTCTGAAGGTGAAAAAAAAGCATTGAGGAAGAGGCGATTGAACATTCAGGTGGAGGAGATTGGAAGCAGCTAATGATTGACGACTAAGATTGAGAGAGAGAGAGAGGTTGAAGATTGATAATTGATAGATTTTTTCTACTGCATTTTTCTTCTTTTCTTTTGTAATTGTTTCTGAATTTCCTGTTGTGATCCTTTCCTGGTGTAACTAAATTGGTCTATTACTCTTGCTGTAATTAAACTTTGCTGATTATGAACTATAGTTTTTTTTTGTGATGAGTGAACATTGTTGAAATCTGAAAACCTTGAACAACGCTTCTTTCACCATTAGGATTACGGGGACATAAAAACGCAATGTACCTTTGTGTTTCTAAAGTAATATGCAGTTTCTTGATCATGAGTTCCCATCAAACCGTCATCCTTAAAACCTAGAACAGAGGTTCTGTCATCCCAAACCAGCATAAGAACATTAACACCATCATTGGCTTTTCTCTTGAGCATTTCTCTAAGAGTGATACTAGTTTCTGCTGACTTGTTTGGGTCCCTAATCAAGGTTATTTATGTATGAACCGACCAACCTGTTATGTAAATAAAGTGTTTAGCATCCATAATTGCATTGTAAATTTCTTCCCAACATCTTCCAGGAACATAAGATTTTGTTCCAGATATTGGAATCCACGTATGAATACTATCAGGAACATGAGCATCTCACTAAACTTGCAAATCATGTGGAAGGAAAGTATGGCATTTCACTTAAAAATGAGAATGGTTAATGGATAGTAGGCCTGAAAATATGTATGGATTTGAAATGGGCTTGAAAAAATGTATGGAGTTGAAATGGGCTTGAAAAAATGTATGGATTTGAAATGGGCTATGAAAAATGAAAGATGGTTCAAAATGGATTACGGACAAAAGATAAATGGAAAAGTGAATAACAGAAAATGAAGATGAATTGATGGAAACGTATAGGGTAATGGAAATTGAAGAAATGAAAGTGGAATGAAATAATCGGAAATGGCTTATAACAATGAGAGCAGAGCAATGAATGGATATGGAGTCTCGATTTTAGCCCAAAGCCTATTTTTCATTCTTTCCACAAGTCTATAAACACAACCACTTCTGAGCCACTGAATATTTTTTCAGATTAGTCACAACTCTTTGAATCGTCTGAAACGTGCCATGATCATTCGAATCCAGATGAATCATTGATAAACTGCATATTCGAACCAAACTTCACACAAAACACTGCTCGATAAACTGATGAATTTCAACATACAGCAGCCTGAACATTGTCCAAGAAACAGACCAATGGCCCAACTAATCTTGCAGTTGCAATAATCTTCTGACAGTTTGACCAAAATTAGGTCAAGCTCCTATCTGGATCGAAACACAACTGAACAACCGCATTTGAAGTGGAATCAACGTCCAGTGAATGATCTCCATCATTTTAATCCCTGACAGATATAGATAAGGTATGAAACCCTAATTTCTCTGGGCCATGATCACATGCCTTGTGAATCCATTAAATGTACTAACATGATGTTAATGACTTAGTGAGAAATGCAAATGAATGCGAAACGATATGCCAGTAAAGGGAATAAATATGAGGGCAAATTTTGAGGTATTACAGCTGCCCCTATTCAATCATCTGCAGACTTGAATGAATAATTGCAACAACTTTTAGACGTTCAAGGTGTGGAGTGATTGAATACTCGAACAAAGATGGAAATTTGAACTCAGGATAATAGCAATGCCATTTGCCCATTTATTTACTTATATATTTTTTATTTGACCTTTGAATAGGTAACGGAGACTGAACCAGGTGGAATAGAATCAATGCAATCACTGCGACTACTGAGCGAATCAAAGCCACAACGAGGGTGCCTGTTGGTTAAACAGGGCTTAACGAAACCATCAACAAAACAGAAACTCATCAACGTGACTGCTGGGCAGGACCAAGTCACAAAGAAACACACGTGACTGCTGGGCAGGACCAAGCCACAGAAGATGCTTGTTGGCGGAACATGGATTTAATCAATATGACTGCTGGGCAGGACCAAGCCATAAAGAAGACATACGCGACTGCTGGGCAGGACCAAGCCACGAAAGATGCCTGTTAGCGGAATAGGGCTTTAATCAATATGACTGCTGGGCAGGACCAAGCCATAAAGAAGACATACGGGACTGCTGGGAAGGACCAAGCCACTGAAGATGCCTGTTGGCGGAACATGGCTTTAATCAATATGACTGCTGGGAAGGACCAGGCCATAAAGAAACAAAACACGACTGCTGGGCAGGACCAAGCCACGGAAGATGCCTGTTGGCGGAACAGGGCTTAAATCAATATGACTGCTGGGCAGGACCAAGCCATAAAGAAACAATATGCGACTGCTGGGCAGGACCAAGCCACGGAAGATGCTTGTTGGTGGAACATGGCTTAAATCTATATGACTGCTGGGCATGACCAAGCCATAAAGAAACAATACGCGACTGCGGGGTAGGACCAAGCCTCGGAAGATGTCTGTTGGCGGAACAGGGCTTAAATTAATATGACTGTTGGACAGGACCAAGCCATAAAGAAACAATACGTGACTGCTGGGCAGGACCAAGCCACGGAAGATGCCTGTTGGCGGAACAGGGCTTAAATCAATATGACTGCTAGGCAGGACCAAGCCATAAAGAAACAATACGTGACTGCTGGGCAGGACCAAGCCACGGAAGATGCATGTTGGCGGAATAGGGCTTAAATCAATATGACTGTTGGGCAGGACCAAGCTATAAAGAAACAATACGTGACTGCTAGGCAGGACCAAGCCACAGAAGATGCCTGTTGGCGGAACAGGGCTTAAATCAATATGACTGCTGGGCAGGACCAAGCCATAAAGAAACAATATGCGACTCCTGGGCAGGACCAAGCCACGGAAGATGCCTGTTGACGGAACAGGGCTTAAATCAATATGACTGCTGGGCAGGACCAAGCCATAAAGAAACAATACGCGACTGCTGGGTAGGACCAAGCCACGGAAGAGAAAACAAGTACGCGACTGCTGGGCAGGACCATGCCACGGAGGAGAAATAACATTGATTTTGAAGGACCAAGATATCCGGCAAATGGCATAAGCATCTTATGCGGGGAATACTTCAGGTTGAAAATGATGTTATAGGTTGACTGTAACACCTCAAAACGGGCCCATGCTTGCATGCAAATGTTGAATTTATGGCATAATGCTCCATGATGATGGAAATGCTACGCTTTGAAGGATGCAAATATAATGATGATTATGCATATGCGAATGCAAAGAGATCTCCTGGCAAGGAGACACCAGGCATCCCAGATGGCTTGACTGGGGAGGAATGGTGATCACTGGATTGATCTGGTTCATCCTGATGAGGAAGAGACAACTCTGTGGGAAAGCTGTCAATGATTCACCGGCTCTGAACAGCCGCCATTGCCAAAAATAAATTGGACTTTGAGATTGGAGCGCCAAGACCCTGTTGGAGATGGACCCTTCTTGAACTCTGGTGGGGAAGTAAGGACCTCCTGACTTGGCTGGGAACCAAAGGCATGATACTGTTGAGGAAGCAATTGCTGGGGAGGCAAGACACTCCTTATACTGCTGATAATTTCCCCTGTCGGAAGGGAAACTTCTGCTTGGGGATGACACCCACCTTCTGCTACCTTGTTGGGAGAAACTTCAACTTTCACTTCACTGGGGATGATTGGAGACACCCTGGGAGACACCTGCTCCTGTTCAAACATAAGGGAATGCTCCTCCTGGGAAATTGTTGTTAGCTTTGTTAGCAACACCAGTACTTGTACCTGCATGAACACAATCAATAGTACCTGCAACATAGAGAGTTAGTTTGGGACCTGCCTGCCCCAGGCTCTTAGTATGAATCATTATCTGGGTATCTCGACACCCTTTCAGAGTTGTATTAAATGTTTCTGTCCTCCTGCACGAGTTAGAAAGCATTCAAATGTTCACAACACAATGTAAATCACAATTTTCTAGACGTTTTCACAATCAATCAATGCTAGATGAGAAAAGCAAAAACAAGAAGCAAAATAGTCAAATTGACTGAAGTTGAATTTTTATTGATTTGGAAAAGTGGCCGTGAATAGGCAATACAAAGGAAGCAGTTCCCTGGAAAGAGGAAACAACCAAAAAGGAAAACAAACTATCCTATTGGCAATGTGAGAAATGGATCTCATCAAGTCTCAACCCGGTTATGACTTGTATGTTTTCAAGACACTCCGCTCGCTCTGCCTCTTGAGAAAAAGTAAATGAACTGATCTTCAACCCTTAGGATAGCCTCAACTGTATATAGGTCATGGATCTTGCAGATTGCAGTCGTTCGTGTTAATCCCTCTTTTGCGTGGATCGCCTTTACAGGTTTTCAATCCACCGGGATACCCTTTTTTGCCTGAGTTGTCCGATGTGGCTTTTCAACTCAGCGGGTGTACATTTTTTTTCAAGATTTCCCTAACTTTTGCCCGAGCCTTTTATTCTATTTTTGGCTCGCCGGGATGCCCATTTTTTCCTGGATCTTTATTCTATTTTTATCCAACGGGTCTCTTTTACACGAAGTATTTTCTTATTGTGTCTGCGTTAACAGGGGATTGGAAGTCTTCTCCGTCCATGGTTGTCAGCATCAAGGCTCCACCTGAGAAAACCTTTTTAACCACGAACGGTCCTTCATAGTTGGGTGTCCACTTGCCCCTGTGATCATTAAGAGGAGGAAGAATACTTTTTAGCACTACGTCACCTGGCATGTACCTCTGTGGTCGCACCTTCTTGTCAAAAGCCTGCTTCATCCGTCGCTGATACAACTGTCCATGGCATACAGCTGCTAAACGTTTTTCTTCAATGAGGCTCAATTGATTATATCTGGATCGGAGCAACTCAGCTTCATCTAGCTTAACGTCCATCATCAATCTCAATGAGGGGATTTCCACTTCAATTGGTAAGACTGCCTCCATACCATACACCAGTGAGAATGGAGTTGCCCCTGTTGAAGTACGTACTGATGTTCTGTACTCGTGCAACGCAAATGGTAACATCTCATGCCAGTCTTTGTACGTCACAACCATCTTCTGCACAATATTCTTGATGTTCTTATTGGCCGCCTCGACGGCGCCATTCATCTTCGGGCGATATGGAGAAGAGTTGTGATGTTCTATTTTAAAATCTCTACATAAGCCAGCCATCATCTTGTTGAGATTAGAACCATTATCAATAATGATACTTTCAGGAACTCCGTACCGGAAGATGATGTCTCATTTAATAAATCGGGCGACCACTTGTTTAGTGACATTGGTGTAAGACGCCGCTTCAACCCACTTCGTGAAATAATCAATAGCAACCAGGATGAAGCGATGACCATTAGAATTTGTCGGCTCGATCTTGCCGATCATATCAATGCCCACATAGCGAACGGCCATGGTGAAGACATGACACTCAAAGGATTCGTAGGCACATGGACCTTGTCGGCATAAATTTGACACTTGTGGCACTTACGCGAGTACTTACAGCAGTCAGATTCCATGGTAATCCAATAGTATCCCGATCTCAACAATTTCTTGGCCATAGCATGTCCTCCAGCATGAGTACCAAAGGAGCCTTCGTGAACCTCCTGCATTAACATGTCTGCCTCGTGTCTTTCCACCCGTCTGAGCAGAACCATGTCGAAGTTTCGCTTGTACAACACGCCATCTTGATTCAAGAAGAAACCTCCTGTCAGTCTTCTAAGGGTCTTCTTATCCTTACTAGATTCCCCAGCTGGGTATTCTTGAGCCTTCAGGAATTGCTTGATATCATGATACCAAGGCTTGTTATCTTCACCATCGTCGACTGCAAAGACATAAGCAGGTCTTTCAAGATGGGAGACCGTAATTCGAGGCACAAAATTCTCTTGGAAAACTTTAATCATGGACGATAAAGTTGCTAAAGCATCGGCGAATTGGTTTTCCTCTCGAGGAATGTAATTCAGCTTGACTTTGGTGAAGAAAGTTAACAGCCTCCTGACATAATCTCTATAAGGAATCAAACGAGGTTGATGAACCGGCCATTTGCCATTGACCTGATTTACCACCAAAGCAGAATCTCCGAAGATCTCGAGGTTTTTGACTCGCAAGTCGATTGCCTCTTCGATCCCCATGATACACGCTTCATACTCCGCCTCATTGTTAGTGCATTCGAAAGTCAACCGAGCAGCTAAAGGTGTATGGACCCCTTCCGGCGAGATGATAACATCACCTACTCCACTCCCATTCATGTTCACAGCCCCGTCAAACATCAGCTTCCATTTGGATTCAGGGTCTGGCCCCTCCTCCGGAAGTGGTTCTTCGTAGTCCTTCGACTTGAGGAACATGATGTCCTTATCCGGAAACTCGAACCTCATGGGTTGATAATCATCGATTGGCTGTTGTGCCAAGTATTCTGACAACACACTTCCTTTAATTGCCTTTTGCGAAGTGTATTGTATATCATATTCTGTTAGTATCATCTGCCACCGGGCTACTCTTCCCGTTAGAGCTGACTTTTCAAAGATGTATTTCACAGGATCCATCTTGGAAATTAAGAGAGTAGTGTGAGTCAGCATGTACTGTCTTAGTCGGCGAGCAGCCCATGCCAAAGCGCAACAAGTTTTCTCGAGTAGTGAGTAGCGCGTCTCACAATCGGTAAACTTTTTGCTAAGGTAATAAATGGTGTGCTCTTTTCGACCAGACTCGTCCTGCTGACCCAGCACATATCCCATCGATCCTTCAAGCACGGTAAGATACATAATCAAAGGTCTCCCTGGCACTGGAGGCATAATAATTGGAGGTTCTAGCAGGTATTCTTTGATTCGGTCAAAGGCTTGCTGGCAGTCTTCATTCCATTTAATGGCCTGATTCTTCCTCAGAAGCTTAAAGATGGGCTCGCACGTGGCCGTTAGGTGAGAAATAAACTGTGCGATGTAGTTTAGTCTTCCTAAGAAGCCACGCACTTGCTTTTCAGTCTTCGGCTCAGGCAACTCTTGGATATCTTTCACCTTGGTTGGATCAACCTCAATTCCTCGTTCACTAACAATGAAACCGAGTAACTTGCCAGAACGGACCCCGAAGGTACACTTATTTGGATTCAACCTCAGTCTGAACTTCCGAAGTCTGTCAAACAACTTTGCTAGATTAACCAAGTGCTCTTCCTCCGTCTGGGATTTTGCTATCATATCATCAACATAAACCACAATTTCATGATGGATCATAGCGTGAAATAGCGTCACCATCGCCCGTTGATAAGTGGCCCCTGCATTCTTCAAACCAAATGCCATGACCTTGTAACAGAAGGTGCCCCAAGGAGTGATGAAAGTTGTCTTTTCCATGTCATCGGGAGCCATCTTAATCTGATTATAGCCGGAAAATCCGTCCATGAAGGAGAACACGGAAAACTGAGTAGTATTATCGACAAGCACATCTATGTAAGGTAGAGGGAAGTCATCTTTGGGGCTAGCCCTATTCAAATCCATGTAGTCTACACACATCCTGACTTTACCGTCCTTCTTGGGAACCGGCACAATGTGGGCAACCCACAGAGGGTAACTGGTCACGACCAAGAAGCCAACATCAAACTGTTTTTGTACTTCTTCTTTTATTTTAATTGCCATATCTGGACGTGTGCGCCTCAACTTCTGCTTTACCGGAGGACAATTTTCTCTGAGAGGCAGCTTGTGTACCACAATGTCAGTGTCTAAACCAGGCATATCTTGGTAGGACCAAGCGAAGACATCAACATACTCTCGAAGCATAGCAATCAAACGAGTCTTGACATATTCTTCTAATGCAGCCCCGATCTTGATTTATTTCTTGTCTTCTTCAGTACCCATATTTATTACTTTGACGGCTTCTTCGTGCGGCTGAATCATCCTCCTGTTTAAGCAGTCTGGCCAATTCTTCAGGTAGTTCGCAATCCTCTTCACCTTCCTCATCGGCTTGATAAATTGGATTGTCGAAGTCATACTCAGCCATAACAGGGTCGTCATTGATAAGATCCGATGACGAGCACCTGCATGAATGGTGATTCATGCAAGGATTTAGCAACAACTTGAGAAAATGAGAAACATTTCCATTTTAAAACTTTTCTTTCTTTTTGAAAAACAAAAACAAAAATGAAAGACAGAGAACAACATGAATGAATGTGAAACGTCAGCTTTATTTATGATTGTGTTAAGAACAAATGAACCCTTACAAAGAGCTACTATGCCCCAAGCAAGACATAGTGCTTTAATACAGGAAAAACAGAAACAAAGAATTATTACTCTTCGAAAGAGGTGACCGAAATAAGCCTTTCTGATGTCCAATTGCTAAGCTGAGTTCCTGGAACGGCGGGCCTGATCCATTCATCTATGTCATAGTCACTATCGACTGCGTCATCCTGCACAACACTGATATTTCCGTGGTCTACCACTCCCACACTCGTGAAAGTGATCAGGCTCTGACAACCTTTAGCACTTGGTCCAGACAATGACTTCCCAGGATGATAGCCAATTCCGAACATATCTTTCTTCTCTGGCACTTCTACCGGACTGCCCCAGCCTTCTCGTAACCCAGATTCTACCAAATCAAGTGCTTGCTTATAAGAGGCTATGGAAACCCCCTTCTTCGGTTCTTCAGGAGCAGCTGCCACTGCAGATGCTTGTTCACTTTTCAAGGGCTCAAAAGCCTGACATGGAGTCTCAACTATTTCGCCATCCATCTCCACATATTTGAATGAAGCTAAATGACTAACAAAAATATCTTCTTCCCCACTGACAGTTACAATTTGACCCTCCCAGACGAACTTTAACTTCTGATGGAGTGTGGACGATACTGCCCCTGCTGAGTGTATCCAAGGTCTTTTGAGTAAACAACTGTATGCAGGCTGTATATCCATTACGTAGAACGTGGTATTGAAGATCTGTGGACCTACTTTGATTGGTAACTCCACCTCTCCGAACACCGATCTCCTCGACCCATCAAATGCTCGAACTACTAGGTCACTAGGCTTTAGAACTACTCCATCATAATCCAACTTCATCAGTTCTTTCTTAGGAAAGACGTTCAATGACGATCCAATATCTACCAACACGTGAGAGAGTGCTGCACCTTTACATTCTAAAGAGATATGCAACGCCCGGTTATGAGCACGCCCTTCAGAAGTTAGGTCCAAGTCTGTGAAACCCAATCCGTGACTGGCATTGACGCTGGATACCACCGCTTCCAACTGATTTACTGAAATATCCTAAGGAACATACGCCTTGTTCAGAATATTCAAGAGAGCCTTCCTGTGAGAATCAGAACACATGAGTAAGGATAAGATGGAAATTTTCGACGGTGTCTGCTGCAGATGGTCCACAATCTTGTAGTCACTCTTTTTGATAATCCTCAGGAATTCTTCAGCTTCTTTATCAAAGGTGAGGTCTGGATCGGTTGCTGGTGCAGGATCGTTGACAACCACTGGCTGCTTCCTTCTCGCTCTAGCTTGAGCTTTTGCGGTGTCTCTGGGTGGTATCACATTATTTCTTAATGTTTCCGGCGCAAACAACCTTCCACTTCTAGTAAAGCCCCTACTCCAACATTTTCTACTTGAGCTGGGGTTGTACTAGACGTGGCCAACTCTTACTTCTGGCCGTTACAGTATATTTCACCACCATAATTCCAAGGAATAGCTCTGTCACTTTGATACATTACGGGTCCTGCTGTGGTGATGGTTATCGGTGTCGCTCTGGCCTGTGAAGGAACTTGAGATGGATCGTAGAAGATAGTTATTGTGGAGACTTCGCTTTCTTTTACAACCTTGTCAAACTGCAACATCCCTTCATCAATCATACTTTGGATTCCGACTTTCAACTGCTCACAACCATTTGTAGCTTCAGCACATTCCGGACAATCTTCTTCACACCCAGGGAAGATACCTTTCTTTGACAAGCAAACTTTAACAACATTCAACGGAGTCTGCAGGTCGTTGACATCACATACCAAGTTCAGATTCTCCCCTTCATCAATTGCCCCAACTGTACCTCCGTGAGGAGGCATGGGGTTCTGAATTACATTAGGAGTAGGAGCGAAGTTGATCGCTTTGGAATCTACTAGGTCTTGGACTACATACTTCAAGGCCTTGCAGTTTTCCGTAGTATGTCCGGGAGCTCCGGAGTGAAATTCACATCTAGCATTTGTATCGTATCCTTCAGGAAGTTGCCCCGACCTTGGGGGTTGCAAAGTTCTGAGCTGAACCAACTGGAGTTGGAGCAGATTCTTCAGAAGTTGTGAATAAGACATAGGCGGAGTGTCAAGCTGCCTTTCTCTGGTCCTCTGAGAATAGTATGGACGGGGAGTTCTTTGTTGATACCCTTGCGAGCGTTGCGGCTGTGGTGGTTGGACTTGTTGTTGAACAGGTTGAGCTGAGATAGTGACGGGGGCCACTTTCTGATAAAATCCTCTGTTGATTCCTCCCATCTGCGTGTACACTGCATCAGTCTCTCCTTCTCTTCTTTTCATGAAGGGTTTCTTAATACCGGAACTTGAAGCGCCTCCATTCTGAATCTTCCCTTACTTGAGCCAACTTTCTATCCTCTTGCCAGTCAAGATGATATCCGAAAATCCACTTGAAAAACATCCAGCTAGCATTTCCATGAAATGCCCAGGGAGGGTATCCAGGAACAGGTCTACCATTTCTCTCTCCAACAAAGGTGGTTGCACTCGAGCGGCCATTTCAGGCCACCTTTGTGCGTAATCTTTGAAACTCTCCGAGCTCCTCTGAGTCAAACTCTGAAGTTGGGTAGACTGGGCCCCATGTCAATATTATACTGGTACTGCTTGAGGAATGCTTCTCCCAATTCCTTCCAGTTTCTTACCGAACTTCTCTCTAGCTTCATATACCATTCCAAGGACCCTCCGGAGAGACTATCCTAGAAGTAGTACATCCAGAGTTTTTCATCCCGAGTATGGGCAGCGATCTTCCGATAGAATGCCTGCAAGTGAGTCTTTTGGCAGGAATTACCGTTGTACTTGTCAAAAGCGGGCGGCCTGAATTTGTGAGGAATAACTACCCCAGGGACTAGGCCCATGTCAGACACATCTATCCCCAAAGTATCTCTACACTCGAGGGCTTTGACCTTCTCAGTGAGCACCAAAATATCATTAAGATTTCCTTCTCTAGCAAACCCCATGTCATTGTTGAAATAAGGGAATTGATCATCCTGCCTATCTTGTACTGGAACGAAAGTTGTCGTGCCTGGTTCTGGAATATGAGGTCCACCTAGGCCGTTGCTGGTGTTGGGAGGAATCCCTTGCCCGTCAGAAGTGGTCACAGGAGTATTAGTATGAGGAGGGTTGAGCCCTTGAATTGCATTCCTTAACTCTTGTTGTCCCTGAGCCATCCCTTGCATCATGGTCATGAACTCCCCCATTCTGGTGCGAAACTCATTAAGCTCTGTTTGCATAGCGTCCATGACTGTCCTCTGATTGTTGCGAGTCGCGTAGCGATGCGGAATATCTTGTCAGAGATGCCGGGTCTTGGCAGCTCTCGCAATCTTTGCCTGAAACACAGAATAAATTAAGCATCATGTAGAAAAACCTGCAAAAACAAAGGAGGAATGCAAATGATGCGTATGCAATGCAATGTGTTCCTTTTATTCCCAAGTCTTTCCCTGTTTCTGGTCCTGGCATTAAGAGAGTAATAATTGGGAAGAATACCCAAGTGATGTTCAAATACAGTGACGGCCGTGGAGAATTGGTGCTCATTACCTCGTATCGGTGCAACAAATAACGAACAAAAGATTCAAAGCAATGTCAATCACATAAACTGAAGTTCGAAATAACAAAGTCCCCGAAGGGTGCCAATCAAAAGAACAACAAAGTACATCAAATAAAAGGAATCCCACAACAATCCTGTGGGTAATCCAAGTACAATAGCATGAAACTAAATCCTAGGGAACTCTAAACCTTGCAGCCTCCAGCTAAGACGCTTGACATTTTGGAACAACTGAACGATATCCGGATGATCAGGCTCCTGGATGAGTCTCTGGATGAGGAGGTCCCTCGTATCAAAGGAAGCATGTAACTCTTCAATCTACTGCAAGAAGGTCGTCTCATTCTCTTTTCTTGGACCTGGCTCGGTCTTTGACCTCTTTACATCAGCTTTCAATTTCAAGTCTTCTATTTCTTTTTGAGCTTCTTTTACTGCTTGTTGACTTTCTACTAGACGTTGGAGACGACCCTTCTCTTGATGATAAGCCTTTTGAAGGAGCTCTCTTTGTCCATCCAAAGAATCTTGAAGGCTCTTGATTTCTAGCTTATGCTTGACGTCCAACTCCTTTTGCTTCTTCAAATTGTCTTCCCATTTTTCTTGCCATAAGGTAACAGCTTCATTGGCTTCATTCAGGTCATTCCTCTCTTTCCGGCGTTGGGCCGCCTTGTGAGTCTCAACTAATCCCTTTTTCTTGAAGTAAAGCTCTCTCTATTCGAAGTCCTTTTGCTTGAGACAAACTGTTTCCTCAGCTTGTATAGCTCTATCCTCTAACTGACGGTTCTGAATCATCAATTTCTGACAAGAATTATAAGCCTCTTGATTCTCAAACCTAAGTTGCTTGACCAAAGCTTCCAACTTCTGATAATCTTCTAAAGGCACCATTTATGGAGGTGGAGTTGGTACAGAAAAGGGAACTAGAGCCGTTTGAACCTCCTCCTTTATCCAAGCTTCAAATTCAGGGAACATCCGGTTATTTCTCTTGCCTAGACATTCCGTGTCCTTTCTTTTGATCACCTTCCAAGAACCTGCAACTTTTCTGACCAACGGAAGATTGTCTTTCACCGGGAAGTAAAAAGTTTGGAATAACTCAGATTCATCAGGAATCTCCTTGAGCGCATACCCTATATGTCTTCTTAAGAGAATGAGATTGTAGTTGATACCTCCTGATACTCCCAATAAAGGCACATTAAGGTAATTCCCACAATTGGTAATGAAACTCTTTCCTTTCAACCTCAAAGTAAACCACCTGATATCTCTGGCAGACAAAGTACTCAGCTTTTGGGCCCAAGTAGTATTAGGATCAGTAAAACTCTCAGTAGTAGGTAAGTGTCTCATAACCCACTTGTAGAATAATGGAGCACAACATCTAACCAGACCTCCTCGCTTCTTCTCATTCTTATAGTGTACTGAATAATACAAGTCACCTAGGAGCGTGGGCAACAGATTCTTCAACACAAACAAATGAATAGCATTTATTTCCACAAATTTGTCCATATCAGCAAACAAAACTATCCCATACACAGATAATGCCAAGATGGCGCAAACTGAATCCTACTGCTTTTCCACGGCACATTCTTCAGCTCTTCTGACCAGAAACTCTAAAGGAAAACCAAGTACTCCTGCCTTGGTGGCAACCAGATTAGCAGATACCTCTGATGGGCTCAAATAAAGAACTTTAGCGATGTCATCGTGGGTTGGTCTTGTCATCTCTGAGTTGAAATGAATCTGGTCCTTGATTGACACTCCCATAATCTCAGCATACTCTTCCAGCAAAGGACCCAACTGAAAGTCATGAAATGTGAAACATCTGAGTCGTGGATCGTAATACTAGAACAAAGTGTGAATGGCGCTTCTCTGAGAGCTATCCAAGTCGAATACCAAATCCAGAATATCACCATACTTTTCCTTGAAGTAACCCAAATGACCCGGGGTAATCAGAGACACCAATTGGTTGATCAGGTCCATCTTGGTATCAAAGAATTTGTAGTGCACGGTTCTCTTTCTGACGTCTTCCATCCTGAAGCAATGATATGACCAGGAACCGGGAGTAATACAGACCCTGAGAATAAAAGAAACACAAATGATTAATGATGATATGATGCTTATGCAAGGCGAGGCATGTGATCAGTGAAGTGTCTGTGATGTGCCAATCATATAATCAGGTGTCGGTGTAAGGTCTCAAAATCCACATATCACAATAACAATCCCTCTGATCCGGGATCCATATCTGAGAACCTGAAATCCAGATCACAAAACTGAACCAAAGGCAAAGTGGGTATGCTGAAGGTATTAGGGTTCTTGCAAACCTGTAAACCCCCCCCCCCTAATCTCACGGGTGTGCTACTCGGGTCAACATCACGGACTCTCAAAGCCGAATAGCAATTATACGTTCACTATTTCCGAGAAATGGCTCATGACCAAATCAGGGAATTGGTTTGGCATTATGTACTACTCAGGGAGGCCTCAGTTGAGTCCGGAAAAACAAGCATCCCTCACAAGTCTCCGGCTTCAAGCACTGAATCGAGAAACAATAGTACATTTATCCCGAAGGGTACAATACTACCGTTATACGAACAATTTGCTTTAACTGAATTCCTATGAGAGAACCAGGTCATCCTATGCGAGTTCCCAATGGACCCTCGGATGCGAGTGGGTTTGCCAACAAATGTGGTATGCCACTGTCATCACTGGAGAGGGGTGTTCCCATTAAGGTCCTCGAAGATCGGTCACCATATGCACATAACTATCAAGGTTGTACCCTGAAGTGGAGAAGAACCCCCACACAGAATAGTCCCGAGACGGTCGCAATCTGGGTGTGGAACACATTGCCACTCATCATGTAACCATGCGAGCACAATGTGTCCACGCTAATCCTATAGTGCACTTAAGCCGGGTAGTTGGCTTATCTCACAGTAACTCCCATCCCGCAGAAAAATGAAAACCAGCACAGCCAGACAGTCCAGTATAATATGATGCATGGAAAATAAATACTGAAAGCGGTAAATAAATGCGGTAAAGTAAAGCTGTAAATAAAAAACTGTAAATGAAAACAGTAAAGCTAAACTAAAGCACACAACAACAAACAGATAAACACCCAAAGAAACAAAATCAAACAGGCGCTAGGATTGACTCTACAAAGGAAACCAGAGATTCTGGGTTCGGTCCCCAGCAGAGTCGCCAGCTGTCGCTCCCGGGATTTTCATCTTAGTACAAATGCGAAGTGGCGCGGAAAAGGTAGAGTCGCCAGCCAAACATTTTTATCCCGAAAGAATGGGAAAGGTAATGTTGCACAAACCTAAGGAAGAAGGAAAGGACAAGGTCCTGCGAACCAAAGATCTGGGTTCGGGACTCGGTTACGACTTGGGAAGGTATTAGCACCCCAGATCGTCCATCGTACCCGACGGGATCCACGCTTTCTTGTTTTCTTCAAAGGGTGAGAAATAAGAATGTTGCTGAATAAGAACTGCTAACTGGAATGGGAATGGAAATGAGAAAGGGAATTGGAAAAGAGAATGGAAAGAAAGAGGGAAATGTAGGGAAAATAACGAATGTGCTCGAACGGGCCCTACCCAGCTGCCTACGTACCTCATCGGGATAATGAGGATCAGAGTCGACGTAGTTCGCCTAACTAAGGCGGGAACTATTTGTTTGTATTTTTTTATGGCTGGAACTGCGTATGTCTATGCTCAGATGTTGCAGGCTCATCTGGTACGAGTGCGTTTACCGTCTTACATGCGAGACAAGTCGTCGCGAGTTCGCGTTATGAATGAATGAGATGAGAAGAGAAGTTCCCGCAGGATAGTCGCTTATTATTTGTTTTTTGTCTTTTAAGAGAAGTATTTTGAATTTTGTTTATGAACATTCTCGTACTAAGACCTATCCATCACAGGAAGTACTTACACCTCGCCCCGAAACAGGACGCGTATAAGCACTCCGCAACAAAGTCTCGTGTCGTACAAGAATGTTCGGTTTCTCATTAAATGTTTTATTGCTTTTCTTTATGAGATGAGAAAGAATGATTCAAATTGCAAAAGGGGAAATCTAATGGGACTAAGACACAACCCTAATTTTATTTGTTTACAAGAGATCCTATGGTTAATGAGGTTTTCTAAGCCTAATGGAAAAAGAACTTAGAATTAATAGAATGCAACTTACTTCCTAAGGAAGTTAAGTCGATTCTAAAGCCAAGGGGAACCTATACAAGTGAAATATCAATCAATATACAAAGCATTAAAATTTGAATGTAAGAATAAAATTCAAAGCAAAACAATTAAAGGCATAAACCTATAATAGTCCTAATTTATTCTAAGTCTAATTAGAGTGAATCCTAAGCCTAAGTCCTGAACTAAGGGCATTACCTAATATTTTCATTCTAAAAATCAGAATCTAAACTAGTCTAAATCCATATTAAATCCTAGGATTAAATCTAATTAAAATTATTTTTTAATGAAACTTAATATCCTAGCCTAAACTAATGGAGAATTTATATGCATAAAGGCCTAAAGATTAATATCCTAAAAAAATAGTAAAATCTCTGGAAAAAATATGAGATTTATTCTATGGGGTCCTAAGACTACCTATAATATTGTGTTAAAAGGAATCCTAAAAAATCAGAATTTTGCTATGCCTAGAAATTATTCATTTTCACCTAAGGATTAGTCACTATTTCCTAAGGATTAAGCCACTAAAACCTAAGATAATATTCCTTAAAAAATCCATTAAAATTATACTAAGTACTATTATGAGTCTTCTAACTATGGTAAAAAGAATGGGCCAAAAAAGTTATTGGAAGACTAAAAAATAAAATCTACAAATTTATGTACATTTGAAGGAAATTCATTAAAAACCACTTACATGAAAAATTCAAAATTAAATCAAAAATAAAGCAAATTCAGGAAAATAAAATTCTAAACATTTCTAAATTGAATTAAAATTTACTTAATTTTTTTGGGAAATTTTCCTATGCATTTTCCTATTTTTTGAATTATTTTCTAAACTATGCAAAACAAAAATTAAAATTCTAAAGGAACTAAAATGGGGGTGGATTTAGTATATTTTTAAGTGTTTTTTTAATACTGGGCCTAAAACGGGGTGTGATTAGCAAGGGGAAAAGCCCAGATTCGCAAGAAGTTGAGGGAGGTGCACTGAGCAATTGTTTTAAGTTGTTTTTTTACATGGGCCCAATAGAGGGAGGTGCGGATAGAAAGAACATAAGGCCCCTTTCGCAGGGAGCTGGGGGGAGGTGTAGTAAGCAGAATTTTATGTTCATTTTTTACATGGGCCAAGAATGGGGGTTTGAATAGCAATTATGAAAGGGTGGTCCAACCGGACGGTTACAAGTGTCACCGCCGGATTGGACCCCAAAATTCACCATTATCCTTCCAGATTTCCCAACGGTACACTTTATGATGGGGGTTAATGCGGATTAATCACGTTTTAATGTTTTTAATTTTCCCAAAATGCTCTTCTAATCCTCATTATTCTTATACTAATCTCTTAACTTTCCATTAACTAACTTAATTATTCCTCCTATAATTAACAACAAAAACTAAACAAATACAAAAGACACATGCTGAAGAACAATTTCAAAACCCTAACAACTTCTTCCTCTCGCCATCGAAACCCCTTTCCCCTTATCCATCAACTTTCGGTCAACCCCAATGTCATCTTCTTCTTCTTCCCTCTAATCCGACACCATCACCACCTCAATTTCTTCTTCTTCTTCCGCCGTCAAACCCTAACCTCCGTCTGCTTCCCCTTTCATCTCCTTTGCTTGTCCAAGCCCAAGCGCCACCACCATCACCTTTATCTCTTCCATCCCTTTTCCTTATTCGGCCCAGGCTAATTAAAGTCTTCATAACCTTCATCAATCTCTCATCTTCACCATAGCCTAACCATAACATCCTTCAATTCAAACGAAAGAAACCCTAATCATTGACCTAATCCCTCTTCTCCCCCAATCCGAAAACAAACCCCTCACAGTTCTATCTCAGTAAGTCAAAACGCAAAGAATCGAAGCCTAATAACCTTACAAAAACAAAAGAGGACGTCGTACCTGGTGGATCGAAGCTATGTAGATGGTATCAGAAGGTTGTCGCATTCGTTGCTTTGACGCCGCCTCGACAAAGATGATGATATTGCAAGTGATGCGAAGTTCAGGTACGCGCTTCTATTTCACCTCTCGCTCTACTTCCGTCTTCGTCTCTGACTCTATGTCGTCGTGATTGCAGGTTCTAGAAATTCGCAGTTTGATGCAGATTAGTTCAGAAGAATATGGAGGCCAATCTTGATTATAGACGATGAAGGTTGATGATGAGCTGAGGAAAATTGAGGAAGAACCGAGGAAAATCACAGAAGCACTCTGTGAACTGAGGAAGAGCTCATGGAGATTGAGGAAGAATTCATGAAGATTGAGGTTGGAGAGAAGTAGAAGAAGAAAAATCGTGAAGATAAAGAATAGTGAGGAATTTGAGAAGAAAGGTTGAAGAAGAAGAATGGTGGAAGAGTGGGAAGGAAGCCGAATTGAAGAGGAGGGGCTCTGATTTATAGAAGTTGATCTTTGGATCCTTCTAGAATATTTTCAGGTGAGTTCTAGAAATTTTCTGTTAGGATTCAGTTATGCAGTTTTTTATTTCTGTTTTGAGATTGATGAATTTTGTTGGAGTTGGTTATCTGTTAATTTGTTGTAACTGAAATTCTGTTAGGATTTGTTTTTGTGAAATTCTGTCCATACTGTTACGAAATGGTTATGAAATTCAGTTATGTTTTTTTTCCATTCTGTTATGGCCTGCTTTCTTACTAGCCAACTCTATGATTTTTCACTTGAATGCAGATTGGCCGGATACGGATGAGGGAAGATATTGAGGATTAATGAATGCTAAAAGATGTTGGTCCGAAAGAATCTTTCAAGCTGTTCCTCAGTGATTTCCTCAACTGAGTCTTTAAGATGCTGTCCAGCTGCATTGTTGACAAGAATATCAATGTGTCCATATTCTTTGACAACTAGTTCTATCACTTGCTTGCAATTATCATCATATCCAATATCAGCAGCAATTGCCAATGGTTCTTGTGCATCACTTGTCTTATCTTCTAGCAACATCTTCAATGTTTCATCCTTGTCACTATCCTCATGACCCTCTGCGGTTTTCTTTCTTTTGAAGGAAGTTTGGGATGGTTTAATTTAAGGTGAAAACCGTGGAATTTTGGTAAGAATCTTTTCAATGATTCTGAAGTGATTTTATTTATTCAGCTAACTTGAAATCCTATTTTTTTCCTTTCTCAAATTCTGAAATTGCTTGTTGTATTGGATTTGCGGTTGTTCATGCGACTTTGTACGAATTATGATGTGTGTGGAGTTTTGCAGGGATTAAGAACTAATGATGATTGAGGTATGAAGGTGAAAAAAAATCATTGATGAAGAGGCGATTGAACATTCAGGTGGAGGAGATTGGAAGCAGCTAATGATTGACGACTAAGATTGAGAGAGAGAGAGAGAGGTTGAAGATTGATAATTGATAGATTTTTTCTGCTGCATTTTTCTTCTTTTCTTTTGTAATTGTTTCTGAATTTCCTGTTGTGATCCTTTCCTGGTGTAACTGAATTGGTCTATTACTCTTGCTGTAATTAAACTTTGCTGATTATGAACTATAGTTTTTTTTTGTGATGAGTGAACATTGTTGAAATCTGAAAACCTTGAACAATGCTTCTTTCACCATCAGGATTACGGGGACATAAAAACGCAATGTACCTTTGTGTTTCTAAAGTAATATGCAGTTTCTTGATCATGATTTCCCATCAAACCATCATCCTTAAAACCTGGAACAGAGGTTCTGTCATCCCAAACTAGCATAAGAACATTAACACCTTCATTGGCTTTTCTCTTGAGCATTTCTCCAAGAGTGATACTAGTTTCTGCTGACTTGTTTGGGTCCCTAATCAAGGTTATTTCTGTATGAACCGACCAACCTATTATGTAAATAAAGTGTTTAGCATCCATAATTTCATTGTAAATGTCTTCCCAACATCTTCCAGGAACATAAGATTTTGTTCCAGATATTGGAATCCACGTATGAATACTATCAGGAACATGAGCATCTCACTAAACTTGCAAATCATGTGGAAGGAAAGTATGGCATTTCACTTAAAAATGAGAATGGTTAATGGATAGTAGGCCTGAAAATATGTATGGATTTGAAATGGGCTTGAAAAAATGTATGGAGTTGAAATGGGCTTGAAAAAATGTATGGATTTGAAATGGGCTATGAAAAATGAAAGATGGTTCAAAATGGATTACGGACAAAAGATAAATGGAAAAGTGAATAACAGAAAATGAAGATGAATTGATGGAAACGTATAGGGTAATGGAAATTGAAGAAATGAAAGTGGAATGAAATAATCGGAAATGGCTTATAACAATGAGAGCAGAGCAATGAATGGATATGGAGTCTCAATTTTAGCCCAAAGCCTATTTTGCATTCTTTCCACAAGTCTATAAACACAACCGCTTGTGCGCCACTGAATATTTTTTCAGATTAGTCACAACTCTTTGAATCGTCTGAAACGTGCCATGACCATTCGAATCCAGATGAATCATTGATAAACTGTAGATTCGAACCAAACTTCACACAAAACACTGCCAGATAAACTGATGAATTTCAACATACAGCAGCCTGAACATTGTCCAAGAAACAGACCAATTGCCCAACTAATCTTGAAGTTGCAATAATCTTCTGACAGTTTGACCAAAATTAGGTCAAGCTCCTATCTGGATCGAAACACAACTGAACAACCGCATTTGAAGTGGAATCAACGTCCAGTGAATGATCTCCATCATTTCAATCCCTGACAGATACAGATAAGGTATGAAACCCTAATTTCTCTGGGCCCTGATCACATGCCTTGTGAATCCATGAAATGCACTAACATGATGTTAATGACTTAGTGAGAAATGCAGATGAATGCAAAACGATATGCCAGTAAAGGGAATAAATATGAGGGCAAATTTTGAGGTATTACAAAGTCTTCTTCTTCTAAGCTTATGAAAGCTTAATTGATCTTTGATGTAGCACACAAAAGTACTTCTTCATCTTGATTTACATAAGAAGAACATTCTGGACAATAATCCTTGTTCTCTTATCCCAATGATTATATCACAACACAACATTCAGTTGTGGATTTGTAATTAATTCCATGATCATCTTCTTGAATATCTTTTATAGCTTCACAAGCATTTGTAACATATGTAATTAAGCACATTTGTGAATGAACAACTTCTGCATAAGCAGTTCCATGTATCTATGTAATCATCCTTTGGCTGCATATTCAATGAAGCATAATATGGAATTTCGACATATGATCATTAACCATTGTCCTCAGCTTTGTCACGTTTCTTCACGTGATATATTCTTTATTAAGCCATAAATAAAACCGTTGGAGAGCAGCTGGCTAATGATGGAATGTCGTTAAACAAGGATGGAAATCGTACTGCCATGTTTATCCTTTTCCATAAATTAAGGTTAATAGAGAGGTAGTGGGATAAAGAATTTTGTATTGTGTATTATCCTTGCTAACGGTAACATTGTCTTCTAATCTTCAGAGGATTCTGATTATAGTATGATTGAAGCATGAGTAGAGATGTGATAATTGGGTCTTCAGAATATAAAGTCTCCAGTGTCTTCAGAACCTTGTCTTCAGAGTCTTCAGCACTTGGTCTTCAGAACCTCAATATTTAGAAACCTTATTTCTTCATAACCTTCAGCACTTCATTCAATCAGAACCTCAAGTCATTAGAGTTCTTCAGCACTTGGTCATGAGAAGATGATAATTTCATAAGCTTTGCTAGCTTCAGAATCAGAACCACTCACAAAATAACATCCATGAGAGCATTATAGAAACAGCATAAGGCATCACTGGGTCTTTCTGATTGGGATCAAATACAAAAGCATCCTTAATTCTTCAGCATGCTTGCGACCTGTGTTACACATAGTAACTTGCATATGGTCTTTCACGATCATCTGAAATATGTTTGTTAGATATGGTAGCTTCATAAACATGATCTGCATAGTAACAAATGTTAGAACATAAAATTGTTCTTCCATAAATACTCCATTGTTATCATCAAAACATAGAGATAAGATGCATAACCAATTCTTTTTTTTTACAATCTGCCCCTTTTTATTTAAGAAAAAATCATGTATTTTGATAGAACAATTTATACAGGGTAATCACCAAACATAGCATATTCAGAGTTTGCAACAGCTCCCCCTAAATGTGTTAACCCCAAAATTTCATTTATGTTTGTTCAGAGTCTCCCTCTGATCCCAATACTCACAATAATATTTTAAGTATTTAGAACATAGAATAGAGAAGAAGTACTTTCCTCTGATGACTCATCCGAGTCTGACTAAAACATCTGGTCTTCATCTAAAAAACCTAGTTTCTATCAGAACTTGATGATTGATCAAAGCTTGATTCATAATCTGATTGGATATAGTATCTGATGATCAATCAAATCTTGATTCTGAGTCTGATATGATATAACATCACTTGTGTATTATAACTTATTTTCCCTTGGTTTATCAAATAGTCTTCGACGTCTGATTAGCTCATATCTTTTGAATATCATCTCTTGTGTATCAGAACTTCTTTTCCCTTGGTTCTTTAGATGGTATTCGACTTCTGAGTAGCTCATATCTTTTGAATATCATCTTTGGATTTGAGAATTGTCTTGATTGCTTTCACAAAGATTTTTGCTTCTGATTCTTTATGTTCTGAATTCCATATTCTCAGACAGTTTATAACTTCTGAACATGGTACCAAAATATATATAACTTTAACTTTTAGAGAGTTCACAATTCTGAACAATATTAGGTCTGTCTGATTTGAACACACATGTTCACGAAGTGTACAATTTCAATTATATGATCTATCAAAATTTATCTTTAAGATATTCTTCTTAGAAATAGAGTTCTTTTCATTGGATATGTCTTAGAACTCTTAGTGAACTTTTTCAAAGTTCCCTAACATCAAACAATCGTTAGTAATAAACGCATTTTATATTAGTTTAGATTATGTTTGAGTTTCAATTCTGAAAATAAATATTATCAAAATAATCTTAAGCTTTCTCCCCCTTTTTGACATCATAAAAAAGGTTATATCAATTTAAGCATATGCATAATGATAAGATAAATATGAGTTTAAGCATTCTTAAAAGTAATTCAATCAAGATAGAAAATATTTCATTGATAATAGAAGGGACACAATGGCAACAAGAAGACACCAGAAACAAAATAACCAAAGACTCTTAAGAAAAACTGAAAACCCTAAACTCCTAACTAGAGCCTAGAAGGTCGTAGATTGACATCAGTCATGATGAATTTTTCAGCCATTCCATTATGCATGTTATGAGTGACAACACCTTGAAGCTCAGGAATGTGGTAGATGACTCTGTTGTAAGGCACCTGATAAATCGTCTCATCTCTCTATTAGATAATTTCTTCTTTCAGATGGTTGTACATGGATTGGGGCAGATTGATTCTAATCAGAGATTGAGAAAAGAATGAATAGCCGGTCCATTTCAGAAAACCAACCTACTCCTCTTACTCTGGGTTTTAGGTTGGCTACCATGATTATATACCATAGTTTTGCAATTAGAGTGAGACTATAGGGACGAGCAGCACGACCTTCACTGTTGTAGATGATAGGGATAAGCCCAATAAAGCGACAATCATATTTGTAACTTTCAACAATCACTCCATCCTCGTCGCATTCTATGGCTTGAGAAATGATGGTGGGGTTGATCAATATTGAAATACCAGACACAACTGACAAAATGGAGCATTTCTCGTGCTCAAACTGAAGGACTTTGCCATTGTTCTGAAATTCCTTGACTAGTTCAGGGTAGATTGGTCCGGTGAGCATGTTGAAATAGCCTTTCCAATCCTAAAATCGTATTCCTGAGAGAATTATTGGTTTGTGATTCTCTATCAATGAAGTTGAGCTTATTTTGTATTCTTTCAGGAGTTTGACAATTGAATGCAGATTAATTATATATATATATATGTATGTATGTATATATATATATATATATATATAAAGAAACAGAGGTAGGAGAGAGGATGAATAGCCATAAAGACTAGGTGAATTGGAACAAGCAAAATTCATCATTCTTGAGACATGTTGTACGAAGAGACAAAATTAACTCAAAGATGGAAAGAAGTGTAATAGTCTCTATAAAAGGAGTACTAGATAGGTTACAAATAAGACTAAAAATAAATGAACACTTAGGAGTGGCAAGGTAAGAACTGACACAACATAAAGTATTAAACATAATAGCTTATTTTCAAGAAAATTATCACCTCATATATGTCATACATTATGCATAAGAATATTTTGCTCGTTCTCAAGAAAACTTACGTTCTTAATGTGTTAATTCATGATCACACATGATCAACTATTATGACATGTGTCACAATTCATGCTCACAAAATCTTAGATGAAGAAATATCATTTAATGTTGTGACTGTTTAACATACAGAGAATAAATCAAAAGATTTTCTCTTAGAGGGAAAATGTTCCAAATTATGAGACTTTCACTCATCAGAAAGTTCATATTTCAGAATTGCACTTAGCATCTAACTAACATGCTTCTGATTTAAACATATTTTAACTTGCAGAAATATCTTTATCAGAAGTTCTAATAAGTCATAGATAAAGAGAACATTACCTTTGAGATTCTGAGATCTTCTATGTTAATTCTTTATCTGAATGCTTCCCATTCTGATTCTGACTTTAGCTTGTTTTTCAACAGAGCTTTTGACTAGCTTCATTTAGCCTCTTCTTTCTTCAGAACATGCATTAGATGTAGAGAGACATTTTCTGGTTTTGTGATATCTCAACTTCATCAGAAGTTTTCTTTGCACTATATTCTGAAGAATATAAGTTCCTTATTGTTGTAACCCAAAATTTTCCCTCACATATTTAAGACAATATGTCTTAAGAGTTCTCCTAATGATCACAAGATTCTCAATTACTCAAAGGAATTCCAGGTTTCATCAGACAAAGCCTCCTCCTAAGCAATGGATCTTAAAATAGGGTTTTGAGTTTCCCAAGGTAAATTGGACTTCCAAGGCCTCAAGTGGACTTCATGATATCCAATATACTTCAAAGGATCCCCATGTCAAGTTTAAAGGCTTGCCCTACAAGTTTGGTCAGTCAGATGCTCAGATAATAAAAATCAGTTAACTTGGTCAAAAAGTCAATTATGGTCAACATACAGTCAAACTTCAAGATTTTTGGTCAACATCAAGATTATGAGGTGAAATTCATCATTTTATCAAGGGTTGATCATGATTCATTAAGGAAACCTCAAATTCATCAAGAACCACAAGTTACTAAATTAGGGTTTTTGTAGGAAAAGTCAATTGTACCTTGACCTGCCATAACTTTCACATGCTTCATCATAAATTTCTCATCCAAAGGATCATTTTGAAGGAAATTCAATTCTCTACAAATTTTTGTCTCACAAGACAAGGCCATAAATGCTTCATTTGAGAGATATGAGCCAAGACATTATAGGTCCTTTAAAAAGTCAACTTTTTCAAAAGCTCATAACTTGAACATGGAAGATCAAATGGACATGGGACCAAAAGTAGTAGTTAGAAGACACTCTAAGATTTCTAATAAGTCCAAGAAAACATACATGGGATAAAAATTAAGAGAGTTATGCATTGTTGAAGTTGGATAAATTTAAGGAGGTGTATGAAGTAAACAATGACCAAAACCCAAGTTTTTGACAAATGGGCCCATTCTTTTATGATCCTAACTTGATTCTAAGATGGTCCACGCCCTCCATGTCATTTCCCTTGAAATTATTTTATTTATTTTATTTTTATCGGATTTAATCCTTTAAAATTCAATTTTAAATAAAGATATGATTTTAAACTTGTTTTGGGATCAAATATTGGCAATATATGATCTGAATTTCGTGCACACAAGGAGGGAAAGTCATGAAAATAAGATATTGGCCAAAATAACAAGTTTTCATATAAGGAATCAATCAAATCTCATCATCCTAAAAGATATGAATCCAAGCCCAAAATTTAACCTAATTTGATCTTCTATAAACATACAACAAGGCCAGAGGCAAAGAGAACGAAAAAAATTGATCAAAAGAACCCTAACAACATCTCAAAAAAACTCAAGAAAGGTCAAATTCGGTTTTCAATTTGCAGCCGCTTTCCTGAGGATATTTTGAGCGTGTATCCATCATCACCATCATCAAAAGCCCTTCGATTTGCCCAAACTGAATTCATATTTTAGCTCATAATTTCAATTTTCAATTTCAATTATACATGCATAATAAACATGATTTGATTGAATATTATTGTTTGTGTTGATGTTTAGAAGCTTTATGGATGGTTTGATTTGGTTTTAAGTGCAGGAATAAAGATACGCCATTGTTAGGGTTTACGGCTTCAAGTTTGGGGGCCTTTGTTAGAGACGATTTCAAGCCAAATTGATGGGACCAATAGACTCATGAGACGATATTCAATTGATCTAGGCCCTTAAATCGCATGAATCATGTTTGTTTTGATGTTTTGAATTTGTAGGTTATTTAGTGACGAACAAAACCATCACTAAAGGTTCTAGCTACGACACAAAAATCGTAGGTAAAGATTTATGGACGGGCGAGGAAGAGAAGGCTTTTGGCGTGTCCTGGGTTTTCAAATTCCATTTTATTATATAATTTTTGTTTTCCATTTATTTACAATGCAAGCACAATAACCCAGTGGTGGGAGGCGCGCGTATGGGAGCCTGAAGACCTGGGTTCGATCCCAGGATCTTCCCCTTTCTTTTTAGGCTATTTCTTTGTTATTTTGTTCTTTTTCTATTTATCTTTTTTATTATTTTCTTTTAATTAATTAATTAGGTTAATAGTTAATTTTTTTATTTAATAATTAAACCTCTTCTAAAAATAATCATAAAAGTAAAATTCAATTATTATTTTTTCTATTTTCTTGTAAATAATTAATAAGAAAAACCTTTTTAAATTAAATTAATTAATAGTTTTAAATTAAGAAAAATCATAGAAAGTTTTTTTTACAAAATAATTCAATTAATCAATTCTTAATCAAAGTTTAATTAATTTCTTTTAATTAATTAGGGTTTTAGAACTTAAAAAAGGGAAAACATTTTCATAATCTTTTCTTTATTTTATTATTTATATTCCTTAGAAAATTGTAGAGGATGTGCGACTTATGTAATAGCGTAGATTTATTTTCTTGCATTTTTTTATGTATCTGCTCCTAGATTGTAATAGATTAATTAGGGTTTAAATTTCCACACTTTTACTTTCTGCACTCCCCTAATTACAAATATGTATCCCCCTCCCCATGATGTAATAATTTAGGGTTTATTTTCCGCTTTTAAAATCCATAAATTATTAATTGTGTGGTTAGTAATAATAGGGTATGAAAAGAATGTATGTGAACAAAAATAAACGGACTTGGATAACCCTAATTTCTAAGACTAAAATAACTGAATACAATACATTTCTCACACATACACCCCTAGGGTTTCTCCTCTTGTTGCCTTACAAAATGGTCAAGTCCCTCGAACGTAGGGGTGTCTTAGCAAAATTACATACGAATTAAAATCATCAAGTCCCTTCAATATAAAGATCATAGTCCCTCGTTGACCCTTCAAGTTGCCTACAAATAAATGATCTCATCCCTCAATGACCCTACGGAAAAATGATGATAGTCCATTCGAATTACTAAGATACCCTTACATGTTGCCTTCTATGACCATACGATGACCCTACGCATGTCCCTTCAAATCCAAGGATAAGATTACTTACTAACTGATAGTAAGGACAGATCTATCCCTAAAGAAACAAAATAACAAGAAAGACCTTACAATTTAGGGTAAGTAGTTCTTAAGTGCTCGCTCACAAATTTTCAAAATACTCTTTACACCTCACATTTTCAAATACTTTCAAACTAAACACTTTGTATACATTCGTACGAGAATCATTACAAAGTTAAAGTCTTTATGAAAATATTTTCTAATCACACACTACACTATTTTATTTCAAATAAAGTAAAGTGAGCTAAGTAGTTAAGAGCCCATGGATAACCATGGATACAAAGGGTGCTAAACCTTCCCTTTTTATAACTTACCCCCCGAACTCAAAATCTAAATCAAGGTTTTTCCTGTTCTTTTCCTCCTTTCCTACTTGGATAAAATAAAAGTCGGTGGCAAATCTTGCTATCCGCAACATAGTTTTTGTAAAAACAAAAACGACAAAGTCAATTCTCCCATCGTGTTACACTTATGAACGTTGTTCTTCTAGTCTGATTACTAGAAATAGACTTCCCATCTGATAAGTTATTCAGTATTCTGTTCATAATTATCCATATGACTTCTGAGAATATTATTCAGAGCACATTTGTCTTCTGAACTTTTCATCTTCCTTTTGATGAAAACAACCCTTTCTTACTCTGGTCTTCATCATCAGAGCATCAATATACTATCAAGCTTCCTTTTAAAGAAGAATTCCTTTTAGAATTCCAATACTTTCTTAGCTTATACATAACCTTGCGAGAAGTTATGTACTTGAGAAAAATTAATTGACATCTTCTTGCTTCATCTGACTTTATTTCCTTGAAAAGATGCAAATCATGAAAAGGATTTGAATGACAATCTTGTTCTTACTAAGATAAGTTAACTTATTCATATTCAATTAATCAGAGGTTAACAAATATTATATTTCCTTTTCAAAGATCATAGTAGCTTCTAAGAAAAGTGTCTGTTGATTTCTTCATTCTGAATAATATTAGTAACTTCAATCTCTTAATTCTGCTTCAGAGATTTGATTCAAGAATTCATTCAACTGAATTTCTGAGAGGAGTTTCAGATAACATTCTGATCCATCATCGTTTGTTCACCTGAGATATTTTCTCAAGTTAATAGAACTTAATTGTCTATGTTATTTATGTTTCTCTTCATGACAACCATTAATACTCAGAGAATCTGACATATTGTGAGTTGCATCTCTTTGAACATATTCCCGATGAATCAAAGACTTTCCTTATTGAATAAACTTTAGTATACTGCATTAGATCTTTTAACTGCTTGATCAGTTAAGCTTCAGATGTTCTGACTGAGAGGAATCATCACTTGGAACTTGAATTCTTCTGTTCATGATTTCTGACAATCTTCAGTAAACCTCATCTTGAAGTTATCATGCTTCAGAATTATGATCTAGCAATCATTCTTCTTTACATGAAGAAATTCCTAGTAAGCTTATATGAGAAAGTAAAAGGAGGGAGAATCCGGTTTTTGAAAACATCTCATACTCACACAAAATTAATCTTCAGGAAACAAGATTTCTTGCTTTCTGATGATTTGAATATTGAGAAAATATGTTGTTCAAACAATCGTATTCTAATAATAGAATTCAGCAGATTTTTATCCATATCTGATGAATCTATCTTATCAGTTGATTCTTCAATCTTCTTGCAAACTCTAGCAGAGAAGATTTATTGTTGACAACTTCAAATTTCAAGAATCAATTACTTGCTCAATGTAAACATTCTGGATTCACAATTCAGTGCTCATGCTCATTCATTTCTAAATGAAGATTTGAACATATGAGACTGACAATTATGGTGGTGTGGAACATCACCTAGAGTATTTATAATAGAGCATTTGGATCTTTATCTAACACTCATAGGTGTTTGATATCCATCAATAATATAACCGGAGCTCTGATACCAATTAAAAGGGTGAGAAAAACACAAGAAAATGGGGGGATTGAATTGGTGTTTACACTCTTGTTAACTTTTTCAAATTTTATCATTGTTTGCGGCTGAAGTATAAGTAAATAAAGTAAAGCATAAACAATAGAAAGAGACACACAATATATCCTAGTTGACTAGAAAAACTCCAACTAATCCAGTCCACCACACAAGGTAATTTACCTTAGCCAAAGACTTAATCCACTATAACCAAACTGATTACAAGGCACAACACTACATGTGACTAACTACACAACCAACTGATGCGACTTACAACATTGCACAACCAGTTAATGCAACTTCCTTGCGTGTCTACATGATGTGACTAACTGCACAACAACCATGTGAGTTCCTTGCATGGCTACCTACCGTTACTAACTGCACAAAAATCGTTCTGACTTCAAGGAACCAAGACACTAATTCTTGAACAAGCACCAAGTTACCAAGTCTTGAGAAAGCACTAAGAAATTAAGTCATGAGCAACACCAAGACACCAAGTCCCGAGCCTCCTAAATATTCTGACTTTCACTCAATCCTTTAGAGATTACAAACATTTTGTTTGTAAGTGGGTAACGTTTACATGTGTTTGCTTCTAACATAAGCTTTAGTAAACACATTTAAGAACATTGATCAGAAGATCATCCTATACACACTAATAATATTACATTGTATTGTATCTCAAATAGTGTGGAGTCTTCTTCTTCATCTTCAAGTAGCTTCTTCACGGACAACAACCCAAGCTTCTTGAATTGCTTGAAGTCTTCTTCTTCTAAGCTTGTGAAAGCTTAATTGATCTTTGATGTATCTGTTGTACCCCAAAATTTTCCCTCCCATATTCAATACCATGTGTCTCAAGAGGTCTCTTAATAGTCACAAGATTCTCAATTGGTCAAAAGGATTGAAGGTTTCACCAGACAAAGCCTCCTCCTAAACAATGGATCTTAGAACTAGGGTTTTGAGTTTACCCAATCAAAGTGTACTTCCAAATACTCAAATGGACTTCATAACATCCCATATACCTTAAATATTCCTCATGTCATGTTTCAAAGCTTTCCCAACAAGTTTGGTCAGTCAGATACTCAGATACCTAAAAATCAATTAACTTGGTCAAAAAGTCAACTGAGGTCAACTGAGGTCAACACAAAGTCAAACTTCAAGATTTTTGGTCAACATCAATATTATGAGGTGAAATTCATCATTTGATCAAGGGATGATCATGATTCATCAAGGAAACCTCAGGATCATCAAGAATCAGAAGTTGTTAAATTAGGGTTTTCATAGGAAAAGTCAACTGAACTTTGACCAGCCATAACTTTCACATAATTCATCAAAAATTTCCCATCGAAATCTCATTTTAAAGGAAATTCAATTCTATACAACTTTGTATCTCACAAGCCAAGTCCAAAAATGTTTCATTTGGAAGGTATGAGCCAAAACATTATAGGTCTTTTTGAAAGTCAACAAAAAGTCAACCTTTTCCAAAGCTCATAATTTGAAAATGGTAAATGATATGGACATGAGACCAAAAGGGTTAATTATAGGACACTCTAATATTTCTAAAAAGTCCTAGAACACCTTCATGGCATTAAATTTGAGGAAGGTATGCATTGTCAAATTTGGGAAATTTTCAAGGGGTATATGAAGCAAAAAGGGTCTAAATTCAAGATTTTGTCAAATGGGCCCATAATATTGCAATCCAAACTTGAAGATGAAGTCATGCACGAACCAATGGTCAACTATTCTGATTTTTTTATCATTTATTTTATATTATATTGGATTTTAATGATAAAAATTCAATTTTAATAGAAATAAAATATGAAATTCAAATATTTGATCTCATACTTATTTTTGGATCAAAGATTTTGCATTCAAGTTGATTGAAAATCACTCAAAATCATGCAAGACCAAAATAGTATGTGGGTATTTGATATTTTGGCAAAATTGGCAAGATAGTTTCTTCATACTCAGGTAATCCAAATCCATGCATCTAAGGCCCATTCTTTGACCTAAATTGATTTATTATATATACACAACAACAATGCAATGCAAAGGCACTAAAATTTTCAAAAAAGAGGACACATACAAACTCAAATTTTTCATAAACAAGTAATTTTCGGTTTTGCCATTCCAAGGGGTTTCAAATAGTTTTAAAGGTCTTAACATATTCCTCGAAGCTTCTTAAACATATCACAATCGTTCTCAACATCAAAATCATGGCCACTTGCCTAAACCGAATTTACATTGTTCTTGGTTTTTGATTTTTTCGATTCTTATCATTCATGCACTATTAATGAATTTTGATATTATTTTGTTGTTTGTGATGATACATAGATCGTTTCTGGATGCTTTATTTTAAGCTTTGATGCAGGTATCACGTTTTGCCATTTTAGGGTTCTTAAGGTCACGAATTAGGGCTCCACGAAATAGACAATTTCTAGCCAAATTGATGGATTAATTGGACTTAAGAGACTAATATTGATTGTTTTGAACAATGAGAACTCATTTATTTGTTGTATTATTAATGTTTGATTGCGCAAGACCTTTAGTGACAAAGAAAATTTGTCACTAAGACCTTTAGTGACGGAAATCCGTAGGTAAAGGTATAAGGGACGGACAAAGGAAGAAGATGAAAACTGGCGCCCTTTTTTGAAATTTGAAATATTGATTTATTTTATAATTTATTTCTGTTATATTAATATCAGATGCACATATATGGTGTAGTGGATGGAGATCAGGTTTGGCAATCTTGAGGGCGTGGGTTTGAACCCAGCCTTAAACATATTTTTTTAACACCTGGTTTTATTATTAGACTTAATATATAATGTGTTTTGTTCCTATTACTTCCCAGGTGGCGCGCACAACTTAGTGGTGAAGGATGGAGCCTGGGAGTGAAGGGTCCTGATTTCAATCCTCCCCTCCAACTTTATTTTTGGTTTGGTTTTTTTTCTTCTCTTTTCTTTTTTTAATTAAATTATGTTTATAACTTAATTTATTCTTTTAACCATAATTAAAACCTTAAACCTTTTTCTAAACCTATTTTTCATAAAACTTTTTTTAATATAAACCCTAAAAATATTTTCTAAACCTAAAAATAATTTTTAAAACCCTAAACCCTAAGGTTTTTTCTTAAAATTATGATTTTTAACCCTAATCCTAATTTATTTCCTTTAGCTCATTTTTATGTTATTCATTTATGGTTTTCCAATTATGTAAGTGTTTCGTAATTGTAATAATTTAGTTTTATTTTCCGTCATTTCTATTATTATAAAATAAATAATATGGATAAGTAACTAAGAGCCTATGGATAACCATGGATATAAAGGGTGCTAACACCTTCCCTTTATATAACCTACCCCCCCGAACTCGAAATTTTTAAAAGTTCTTTCCTGTTCTTTTATACCCTTTCTTATTAGATAAAATAAAAATCGGTGGTGACTCTTGCTATCCGCACATGTTTTTGTCAAACAAAAACACCAAGTCAGTTCTCTCATCGTGTTACCTTAGGAATTAAGATCACTTACTTGTTTGCTTTGTTTCCTTTATCTTTAAGGGATAATTGTGGGGTTACTATGTGAAAGATCTTAACCTGGATCTAGTGTACCTTAGGTAAGTGGCAATAGACCAAGGAAATTGTACGGCGTATACCGATATGGTTGATCTGGTGGCTACAGTTAGTGTGACTTCTTGGTTGGTGCTTATGTTCCTTAAGTAAGTTGAGGATAATATGAGGCTTCCATATGTTTTCATTAACACTAACTACCCTTTAGAACCTTAATTGACCCATCTTAGCCTTTAGAAAGTAGTGAGATAACCGGCTTTGGAGAAGTCTAAAGTTGGTTGATACTCGATGCTACGCTCATTGAGATTCTAATCTTGGGGGGTTTTGGTTGGCAAGTCAGTTGCTTACTGAACAACAACCCTTGAGAAGGATCAGTGATATTGAGATCCCTTAGAACCCGGTTACTTTTACTAGGACAGGATGAACCAACTAAACTTCAGGAGGAGGGTACTTTCCTTTAAACCTCATGCAAGCCTCTAAACCTAGCGCTATTGTGTGACTTTCTTGTGTGCGCCACATGTTTGTGATTGAACATAACATCATAACATCATGAAATCCTAAGCATAGCATTCTCACTAACCATTTAAAGGACCAAAAGATTTATCTTTGTTCTTTGTTGCAGGTTATAGCTTTCGCTCGTAGGAACACTATCCGGATCAACTTTGTAGGGATACCTTCCAAGCTTAAGGTTTTGGTCTCAAAACTTCCTGAAAGATCCTAATTCATCAAGAAGCATGGTTATCTACTTTACTTGGTTACCTCAGGGTTTGATGAAGATATGATGAGTGTCTTATTCCAGTTCTTTGATTCTAAACATCGTTGCTTCACATTTCCCGATTATCAGCTGGTGCCCACAATGGAAGAATTCTCCAAGTTACTTGGGGTACCTATCCTTGATCAGAAACCTTTTACAGGCTTAGAGAAGGAGCCTAAACCTGAAGTCATTGCTTCAGCCCTACATTTGAAGAAATCAGACATTGTCCGAGAAACAAGAAGTGGAGTTAAGGGTATTCTTACTAGAGTATTGATAGAGAAATCTCAGGTGTTCTTGGATGCTATGAGTTACCATGCTTTTGAGGAAATATTGGCCTTGCTGATTTATGGTTTGGTGCTATTCCCTAATCCTGACCAGTTCATAGATGTACACACCATCAACATATTTCTGACTCACAATCCAGTACCTACATTACTTGGAGATATCTTACACTCTCTTCACACTCATACTACGAAGGCGCGAGGAACTTTGATGTGTTGCATACCTCTACTATCTAAGTGGTTTATTTCTCACCTTCCTCGATCTGTGATGAAGAATGAACAAGGTTTGAGGTGGTCTAAAAGGATAATGTCACTCTCTCATTCAGACATTCATTAGTGTTCCCGATCTATGGAGAATATCAATATCATTGACCATTGTGGAGAGTTCCCTAATGTGCCACTCCTTGGCATAAGAGGGGGCATCACTTATAACCCTTCTTTAGCTCTACATCAGTTTGGTTATGCTCGGAGCAATGGTCCTCGTGACATACTTATTCAAGGTATTATGTTTGATTACGACTACGATCTTCAAGGTTACCGTCAAAGGTTTATACGAGCTTGGAGTAAAGTGAACAAGGTTGATAGTAAGACTCTGGAACCATAGTACCCCATTCCTATGGAACCTTACCTCAGATGGGTGCGGTCTCGTGCTCAGACTCTTATGATGCCATATCCTGCTGTTTTACCGGTTACTATGAAGCCTATTGCTGAAGGAGATGTTCCTTATACCATCCTTCATCCAGATATGCCCACTGATTTGGAAGAGCTGCATAAGTACTAGATCCAACTGAAGGAACAAGGAGATACCTTTGAAGCTCAATTCAGGGTTAGCCAAGAATGAGTGTTGGAACTGACAAAGCAACTTCACGAGGAGCGGAATCTCAACACATATCTCAACACCAAGAGGAAGCGTCCATGGGAGACTTAAATATCAGATGTTTTATTTTCTATATAAGCTTTGTTTGTTTTAATTTGTAAGCCCAAGGGGCAATATTATCTCAAGCCTACTAATAAGAGTTTTGTTTTTATTTGTTTTAACAAATTTAAATCATGCGGTCCTGGAAAACTTTGCATATCCATTTACATACCATATCATTGCATGACAGGTTTTCATAGCAGGTTTTTCATCTTCTCGCTGTTTATTTCAGCAGAAATGGCTCTCGAACAATCTGTCAAAGATCTCTAGATCCAGAATACTCAGTTTAAAGAAGTGATCTTGAATTTGTCCAACATGAAAAAGAAGAATCCTAAAGACAACAAGGATGATCAGTTGGAACAACTGCAAGCTGAGATGGCAGAGATGAGAATCTAGATGAATGGCCAGGTGGATCTTATCCAGAGCTTAGCCCAGGGGCAAGAAGATCTGAGAATATTTGTCAATAAACTTCAAGGTAATGGAGTCGGGAATCTAATCATCAGTCAACCTTCAATGAAACAAGCTGACTTGGTTGAAAGGAAGATAAGGATAAGAGAAGGAACGAGACAGAATACTACTGATAGTTCTTCAATTGAAGAAATAAGATCTTGTAAGGCTAATCCACCTCAACACAAGGAATGTAGAAGACAGTTCATCAAATTCGACATGCCAATGTCGCAAACTTTGCAATGCTTGTTGGAGATGAAGCTAATTTCCTTGAAAAATTCTCCTCGAAAGCCCAAAACTTCCTCTCCTCTCTATAATCCCTATGCAAGGTGTGCGTATCACTCCAACTGTTCTGGACATGGCACTGATAACTGTTGGGCATTAAATAATAATATTCAAGACCTGATTGACGAAGGAATCCTCGAGGTTACGCTAGAAGATCGGATTGAATTCTCCTATCGTCCATTAAGCATTGAATCTACCAAAAAAAACGCTCAAGGTAGCAAGAAAGAAAACCCACCTATCCCTGTTGAAATTTGGGACACCTTGGGACAACCAAGTGGCATATTTGATTTCATGGTAAAATATACTGCTCCTGAAAGTTTACAGATTGCACTCGAAGACATTCAACCAACTGGATGGGACATCATTTGATTTATTCAGTTGTAATTTCTTTTGTTTGTCCGAGCATTTACTATTATGTTAAACTTTGTTTTCACATTAATGCATTGTGTATGTTTGTCTTGAATTAATCCATTTCTTTCACTATATTTAAACTATGCTTCTTACTTCTATTTTGTGATATTCAACTCTTGTTAAAACTGTAAGCCTTTAGAGGGAGGATGACGAAAACAATACCATAATCTTATGCAGTATGCTTTTGAATAGACTATGTTGACGATGTACATGCATTGTTTCGATTCCTAAACATTGGAGATATAAGGAGGTTAATCCCTAGTCAACCTTTTTGAGCCTATGAAGTAGGAGTTTTCCTTCTCATTCAAATTAAAACCCTTAATCATAACTTGGGGCAGGGTAGTTCCTCGATTAACTCAACTAATGAAGGTTCCATATAATCGTTAAGTTCGGCAGTCAATATCTATAAAAAGAAAAGCTCACTAAGTCAAAACCTATGAAGGAGACTTAGTAAAAATGTTGACTGTAATCTTGAAACAAACAATTTATGCAAAAGGAAGGGATAACAAAGTCAAAATAAAAAGAGGTCACTACAAATCCTCAACAAAAAAAAAGATGACTGACTTTTCAAATAAACTTCTGTCAGTATTACAATTCCAAACTCCGTTGGAGCCTCAATGCATAAGTTAACCGAACAGAGGACTGAAGAACATCATGAAGAATGGGTAGGGTACAAATAAAATTTGAGCCTTTATCCTTTATTTTTAAATCGTGAACCAGGCCACATTACAACCCTTTAAAAGTCATAACTGAAGCAGGTTTAGTTCGAAAGCGTACTGCTACAAAAAGGTATCCTGACTCTTTTAGGGCTTATTATAAATCTTGAGTTAATATCACAGTTTTATAAATATTGTTTTGTTAAAATAAATATTTTTCAAAACTTGAAGACATACATAAGCATTGCATTTTTAATATCATTTTTTGCATATAAATAAGTGTTTGATAGCAGAGAAGCTTACATGATGAACATTCAATAAACCAAAGTCCTCCCGACAGACAAAGTTGCTTCCTGGATTAAAGCCAATGTATACAAGGGGCATGGTCACTATCTTCCACTCAAGGGGGCATTCCATGTTACTGTATAATTCATTTGGGGCAATTAGGTCAAGATTCAACTATGCTTAAGTAGCTAGGATAAAATCTCCTCATCTATCTGAATTACCAAAGGTAACATTATCGAGTTCACGATTCCAGGGGCATATTATTATGGTGCACTTTGCTTGTTTCTCTTGAGGTAGCTTTTCAAATACGGCCATTTTGGGGCAAGCATCCTCAGCTAGGGGCAACACTCTCTTTTCAAACCTAATTAGAACAAATCCAGTTACAAGCTCCTTAACCATTGACCGGGACGTACACAATCCACCGCAGTCTGAAAACACATTCCTCTCATTATATTGCCTTGATATTGGATTTTCAGCATAAGTCATTTTGGAAATTAATTGTCTGTGCCAATAATATCAGATGGTGTCAGTATAATGTCTTCAGATTCAGTCATTATAATTCCTAGAAAATTACTCTAGGAAGTCGAGAATATCAGAATTTCTAAATCCATTGGTTACTTTGAATGAGTATACACTTTCAAAATTGATACAACTTTATCTCCGAATTCCGGTTTACTTTTCCCTTTTACTTAAGCGCAGACGTCTGTTGATTATGTATGAATGTATATATGCTTTTGAATATGATTGATGTTTACCAGAAATGCATAAAATAAAATAATAGTATTTACTAAGGACAATCGGAGGTAGGAATCCAACGAATCTTCGCCGGTTCATCCCCATAGAGTAATCTTTATGGATATTCTAACGAAATATTCCAAGTAGCTTCTTGTACTTCCAATTCTACGAAATCTTCAAGTAGATTTCTTTCAAATATAATACATCCTCCAAAGAATTGAAACTTGGTCGGGGAATGTCCGTCTCTTTTTATCCTCAGTCAGTGTATTCAGGAATTTAATCCTTCAATAAGAAGTACGACGAACGAAAACGGAAGATCCTAAGTACGATATTCCAAGACAAGACGGGAACAAAGTCTTCATATTCCTTAGCAACAAATCGGGATTTATTTTCCCCAGCCAGCAGTTGTTATACGAAGCTACTCATGCTCTTCAACTACATAATTCATTCATACATCATTTCATATCATGCGCATACAACATTCTCATTTATGATAAGAATATCGTCTTGCAAAGCGCTATATACATCATGACATTACATAGAACTAACCTTGTTTTTCAGGTTAATTCCCCAGCAAACGAACGTCATCAACAACTTATTTTTGGGCTGCTATATCCCCCCAAGGGTTACCTCAAACAATATCTTGGAATGCTCTATCCTCCAAAAGTACATATAACAAATTATTGGATTGCTATATCCTCCAAGAATACATATACCAATATCTTGGGCTGCTACATCCCTCAAGATTACGTCCATCAACTTCTTGGGCTGCTATATCCCCCAGGGCCACAAAAACCAATATCTTAGGCTGCTACATCTCCTGAGATTACATCTATATCCATCTTGGATTGTTATATTCCCCAAAGGGCTATCTCAAACAATATCTCGGGATGTTATAAACCCCGAGGATAACATCTTGGACTGCTCTACCCTCCATGATTACACATAACAACATCTTGGACTGCTCTATCCTCCAGGACCACACCCAAACAACATCTTGGGCTGCTACATTCCCCGAGATTACATCAATCTATGTCTTGGACTGCTTTATCCTCCAAGAGGTATATCTGAAGAACATTTTTACTTCGAATGGCATCTTTAATCCCATTCAAGCAAATACAACTAACTAATAGAATTATTTTGCGCATCGGCGAGTGCAAATTTTTGGGCTTTAATGTTCAATCCCCTTCAACCTTCAAGTCACGAATGGCGTACATGCCAATCTAACTCCTCAGGTTTCAGAAAATTGAACAGGGGCAGCTGTTGTACCCCAAAATTTTCCCTCCTACATTCAAGACCATGTGTCTCAAGAGGTCTCTTAATAGTCACAAGATTCTCAATTGGTCAAAAAGATTGAAGGTTTCACCAAACAAAGCCTCCTCCTGAACA
Organism: Lathyrus aphaca; assembly: GCA_963966055.1. Lineage (NCBI taxonomy): Eukaryota > Viridiplantae > Streptophyta > Magnoliopsida > Fabales > Fabaceae > Lathyrus > Lathyrus aphaca. The sequence goes on along the minus strand of OZ014525.1, from coordinate 361,659,180 downwards.
ATGGATCTTAGAACTAAGGTTTTGAGTTTACCCAAGCAAATTGGACTTCCAAGAGCTCAAGTGGACTTCATAACATCCCATATACCTTAAATATTCCTCATGTCAAGTTTCAAAGCTTTCCCAACAAGTTTGGTCAGTCGGATACTCAGATACCTAAAAATCAATTAACTTGGTCAGAAAGTCAACTGAGGTCAACTCAAAGTCAAACTTCAAGATTTTTGGTCAACATCAAGATTATGAGGTTAAATTCAATATTTGATCAAGGGTTGATCATGATTCATCAAGAAAACCTCAGGATCATCAAGAATCAAAAGTTGCTAAATTAGGGTTTTCATAGGAAAAGTCAACTGAACTTTGACCAACCATAACTTTCACATAATTCATCAAACATTTCCCATCCAAAGCTCATTTTAAAGGAAATTCAATTCTATACAACTTTGAGTTTCACAAGCCAAGTCCAAAAATGTTTCATTTGGAAGGTATGAGCCAAAACATTATAGGTCTTTATGAAAGTCAACAAAAAGTCAACTTTTTCCAAAGCTCATAATTTGAAAATGGTAAATGATATGGACATGAGACCAAAAGAGTTGATTAAAGGACACTCTAATATTTCTAAAAAGTCCTAGAACACCTTCATGGCATTAAAATTGAGGAAGTTATGCATTGTCAAAGTTGAGAAATTTTCAAGGGGTATATGAAGCAAAAATGGTCTAAATTCAAGATTTTGTCAAATGGGCCCATAATATTGCAACCCAAACTTTAAGATGAAGTCATGCATGATCCAATGGTCAATTATTCTGATTTTTATCATTTATTTTATATTATTTTGGATTTTAATTATTAAAATTCAATTTTAATAGAAATAAAATATGAAAATCAAATATTTGATCTCATACTTATTTTTGGATCAAAGATTTTGCATTCAAGTTTCTTGGAAATCAATCAAAATCATGCAAGACCAAAATAGTATGTGGAAATTTGATTTTTTGGCAAAATTGGCAAGATAGTTTCTTCACACTCAAGTAATCCAAATCCATACATCTAAGGCCCATTCTTTGACCTAATTTACTTTATTATATATACACAACAACAATGCAATGCAAAGGCACGAAAATTTTCAAAGAAGAGGACACATTCAAACTCAAATTTTTCATAAAGAAGTAATTTTCGATTTTTCCATTCCAAAGGGTTTCAAAGAGTTTTAAAGGTTTTAACATATTCCTTGAAGCTTCTTAAACGTATCCCAATCGTTATCAACATCAAAATCATGGCCATTTGCATAAACCGAATTTACATTGTTCTTGGTTTTTAATTTTTTCGATTCCTATCATTCATGCACTATTAATGAATTTTGATCTTATTTTGTTTTTTTGTGATGATACATAGATCGTTTCTGGATGCTTTATTTTAAGCTTTGATTCAGGTATCGTGTTTTTCCATTTTAGGGTTCTTAAGGTCACGAATTAGGGCTCCACAAAATAGACAATTTCCAGCCAAATTGATGGATTAATTGGACTTAAGACACTGATATTGATTGTTTTGAACAATGAGCACTCATTTATTTGTTGTATTATTAATGTTTGATTGCGCTGGACCTTTAGTGACAAAGAAAATTCGTCATTAAAACCTTTAGTGACGGAAAACGTAGGTAAATGTATAAGGGACAGACAAAGGAAGAAGATGAAGACTGGCGCCCTTTTTTGAAATTCTAAATGTTGATTTATTTTATAATTTATTTGTGTTATATTAATATCAGATGTGCGTGTGTGGTTAAGTGGATGGAGATCAGGTTTGGCAATCTTGAGGGCATGGGTTCGAACCCAGCCTCAAACATATATTTTTTTAACACCTGGTTTTATTATTAGACTTAATATATAATGTTTTTTGTTCCTATTACTTCCCAGGTGGCGCGCACAGCTTAGTGGTGAAGGATGAAGCCTGGGAGTGAAGGGTCCTGAATTCAATCCTCCCCTCCAACTTTTTTTTTTTGGTTTGGTTTTTTTCTTCTCTTTTCTTTTTTTAATTAAATTATGTTGATACCTTAATTTATTATTTTAACCATAGTTAACCCTAATTAAAACCTTAAACATTTTTCAAAATCTTAATCAACCCTTAAAATTTTTTAATTTATTTTCATAATTTATTTTCCTTAAATTTATTTAAGTGTTAGGTTATTGTAATATAAACTGATTATATATTTTCTTTTTAAAACCTTAATGTTTTTAAACCTAATTTTTTTAAAGTAAAAACGGTTTTTTATAAACCTAAACCTAAACCTATTTTTCATAAAACCTTTTTTTATATAAACCCTAAAAACATTTTCTAAACCTAAGAATAATTTTTAAAACCCTAAACCCTAAAAGATTTTTCTTAAAATTATGTTTTTTAACCCTAATCCTAATTTATTTCCTCTAGCACATTTTTATGTTATTCATTTATGGTTTGCCAATTATGTAATTGTTTCGTAATTATAATAATTTAGTTTTATTTTCCGCCATTACTATTATGTAACTTCCCCAAAGCTTTGTAATAGCGTAGGACATTTACCTTCTGCCTTTTAAATTTCCGCCATTTATTTTATAATAATTGCGTGGTTAGTAACTTAGGATGTGGTGTAAACACCCCAAATTTGCCCTCACCCATTCACACCATGGCTTGTGATCATTTCATATGCATAAACACAATCATAACATCTCATACCACATTTTTTATTCACTGCATTGGTTCTAAGTCATCTGCATCTAGGGTTTGTGATCTGAGCTATCCAAGAGCTTCTTGAGCTACTCCAAAGGCCACCAATCACTTCAAAGGGGTACATGTGTGTTCTTATATCATATTACATCCTCTCAAAGTCAAGGATGCCAAAGAATCACAAGAACTGGAATAGGCATGGAAGCAGAGCCAAGTTTGACTGCACAGTTGACCTAAAATTAGGGTTTTGGTTTCAGAGGCCATAACTCCAAATTTTTTGGTCATTCTTGTTTCTATTGGTCTCTATATGGTATAGGGAGTATGCATATCAATTTTCATGAAGAAATTCCATGGGGAAGTCATCTGATCAAGAGTTGACTTTTCAGACAAGTCAGTGTAAAATCAGGGCATCTGAGGCCCCCAATGACCCAACCAAGGGGGTGATCTTCATCATTTTGAGTGTATATGATCCTTATTTGATCATGGAAGAAGTTTGAAGTTCACAAAATTCAAGAATTTGAAGTTTTTGCAAGGTTGACTTTTTAGGGCAAGTTTGACCTTTGAAGAATATGTCATTTTATGCCACTTTTCAAACCTCACTTTTTGATCCAAAAATGCTTCAAATGAAAAAACTTTGGTCATGAAAGTTGTAGATTAGATCTTTCCCTTTTCAAAAAGTACAAGAACATGACCTAATTCATTTTGGATCAAAAGTTATGGTGTGTTAAAGTTGGCAAAAATCACTAATTTTCAAGTTATGCATCAAATGAGAAATTTGCAAAATCTTGTACCAAAGGCATTTGTGACTTCTAGTTGGTATCAAACCAATACACAAGCATCACACAAGTTCTAAAATTCAGATTTGAACCAAAAGATCACATGTTTCATGGTTTGTAAGGCAAGATATTTTCATAGAAAGCAAAAGTGAGCAAGTTGCAAAAACCATCATCACACCTCATCCACTTGCTGCCTTGGATACTGAATCACACTAGCCTTTCCCTCACACCATGCTACGCCAGACAAGCCCTTTGTACTTGGCTAGAAGCTGCCCATGCCCTCTCTTACAAGAAGTTGACATTTTGGCAAAAGCTACCACACCTATCACAAAATCACAAGTCACATCCTCTGACCAATAGCATTTGTTTATACAAAGAAAAGGCAAGCCAAACCAGCCAACACACAAGCCTGAAGCACACTAGAACTCAGCATCCTCATTTTCACTCCCTTGAGCAAAAACCTTCGAATCTCTTCATACAAGCCACAAACACCCAAACAAGCTTCACCAATCATCTCACCATGCTTCACTGAACATAAACCAACACTCAAAACAGCCTGAAAGCCATTGAATCAAAAACACGATTCCTTCACTCCACTGAGCAGAACCTCTGTAAACTTTCAAACCAGCCCACATAAACTCCTTCTAAGCATTCAGACATCACCAAGGGACCAAGAGGAGTGGATTGCATCAAGAGAAGAGGCCAGAGAGTTGCAAAACCGAAAGCTTCAAAACTCAGGTAGCTCAAGAACATTTTTTCCAGAAATGGATTTTTAAGTTCTTAAGTTGTTCTTCATGCTTCCCTGATCATAAATATGTCATTGGTTTTGAAAATGGTAAAAAAATGAGGGTGTAATCGTGTTCTGAAAGTCTTGCCCTAAATTTTCTTTTGTTTCGATTCATGTGTTTGATGCAATATAAATGATGTTTATGTTAGGGTTTTGATTCAGTGGAGTATGGGGAGGATTTCTGTTTGTTTAGATTTCATTTTAGTTGCGTTTTGAGGATTCTAGAAATTTTCAGGTGGGGTTCCCACCGGAGAAGACGACCGGAGGTCTTCTCCGGCCACCTGAAAATGATTAGGGTTTAATCCCTGTAATTAAGGAAGTTTGAATCTCGTGCGTTGGATCAGTTGACCTGGTTGACTTGGCGCGTGTGTGAATGGCCCAGATGCCCTCATTAAACCCTAACCATAATTAATTAATTCATAATTCAGTTTAGTCAAGTTTGAATGTGATCCATTGGATCTGGCGCGCAGTCAACAGCTTCATTGCCAGATTCAATCTCAGCCTCTCATTTAGCATACTTCCATTTATTTTGTTTTTTATTTCAATTTTTCTCATTTAATTTGTCCAATTTATTTAAAATAGCAAAAATCATTTAAAAATTATGAAATTTTTCACCAAGGGTTTCATTAATTTTTAGAACACAAAAATATTTTTATTTTCATTTTTAGCATTTAAAAAGTATTTTTAAATATTTAAAAGTTTCTTTTTAATTAATTAATGAGAATTAATTAATTAAAAATACTTTTAGGTATTTAAAAATCACCAAAAAATTCATGAAACATTTAAAAACATTTAGAAACATTGTCCAACCCTCAAACCAAATTTCTTTTTTGATCTTGATGCATTTTGAGAATTTTTCATGGAATTAAAATCATTTTGATGCATTATTTTGATCCAAACTTCCAAAAATCATTTCTGCCTAACCCTAAAGAGTTGGACCTTGATTCTCTTTGCATTGCATTGTGTTTAGCATGTAGTTTGTGAGATTAAATGGCCATGATTTGATCTTTCATTTTTCATTTGTTTGGCAATTTTCTTGTTTAGGAACCCTAAAACCCTAGAAAACTTAGGGAAATCATAACTTGAGTTAGGTTAAGAGTTAGAACTTCTCCTTTTGGCAGTGAATTAGTATAGGATTAGGGGTCCTTTGAGTGCATTTTCAATTTTTTATATTGATGTTTGCTTCTGATTTTGGTTTGTGTTTGTTGCTTTGTTCATAAACCCTAATTTGGGCTTCTATATGCATCCATCTTGCATTTGCATTCATACCTTGACTTGCCATGACATTTTATGCCTCCATGTGATTCATTTAACATCATAAGACATATTGGAATCATGTTTGATCATTGCATCTTGCATTTGCCATGTTGTATGCCATATGCACTTCATAACTTTTCATGTATGTTCATGGTTCTTAACTTGCTCCATTTGCATTCATAAGCTTGTATGATCATCCCCATGTGCTGCCTCATGTTTGTAGCATCTCATAGCATTATTAACATCATGTATGTGCTTCTGGTCTTGGTTTGCATCATGTCATTTCATCTCATTTTGCATTGCATTGCATTCCTTTCACTAACTTTTCAGGTGGTAAGTAACTTTGAGAAGTGGATTTGCCTTCACTTCTCATACTTTCTTCTCATCTCTCTCTTGCATCCATGCTGCATTTTGATATGTGTTTGAGTTTGATCTTGCTCATTCTTCTTCTTCCCACTTTCTTTCTCCAAGTGACTTGACTTCCTGAATGAAGCAAGTTGCTTTGCTTCTCCTGATCCTTTCATCTGCTTCCTGGTGGTTCCCTTTGAAGATCTTCTTTGTTAAACCTCACAAACCTTAGGAACAACCAAGCATGACAATGATTAGGGTTTTGATTAGTTCCCCCCTCGTAGTTTTACCTTTGTGTCTCTTTTGAGTCTTCTCTTCTCATCTCATAATCAGGGACTAAACCCTAAAGGCTTTAAGGCTTTGTGATTAAGCTTATGCCTGCATCCTTCTATTAGGATGGAGTGTATAACTTTAATCCTAAGTGTTAAACCTTTAATGTGTTTAAATCCTTTAATCAATTCACTTAATAATCATCAAGACATCACACTTGTAACTTGGGCCTTGCATTAGGGTTCTAATTCTTCCTTAATTGGTTAAGAAGGACTAACCCTAGAGTTAATGGACAAGTTCCCCTCAAGTTGTCTTACAAATCATAAAATTCACTTCATCATCATATCATTAAATAAAATCCATTTAATCAAAGGCTTGTTTTGTCATGAGTTTAATCCCTAATCATGGATTAAGTTGAGGAGCTTTCCTCAGCTTAAACATTCTCATCTATCATCCTTCTATTAGGATGGTGTAATGAGTCTGTTTAATCCTTGATTATGGCTTAACCTCATTACTTAACACTAAACAAAAACACCAAAAACATCTAAATAATCACAAGTAGGTTAATGATCTTAATCCTACATCAAAGGTGATTAAGTGTGAGAATCTGACTTCACACTTAAGGTATTCTCATTACCCCTAATCAGAGGGAAGATGTGATGAGTTTACCAACCCATTGGTTTAGGCTTAAGCTCATTAACTTATGACAAATTCTCAAAAGCAATAAAAGACTGAAAACTCAAGAAAAACAAACAATAATCGTCTCCTCCGGGATTCTTTTCTCATCTCATTCACTCATAACCGAGAACTTGCTTCTTCCGTCTAATGCAAGACAGTTAGCACCTAAGCCAGACAGGTCATACACTTGAGCATAGACAAGTAAGCAGTTCACAAGTCAATTCATCTTTCAGTCTCTTTGGGTCGAACTACGGTGTTCTGACTTCCTCATTGCACGAGAGGATACGTAGGCATAACTTAACAGTTATCGAACAAAAGTCTCTGTGTATTCCCCCTCTTTCCAGCATCATTCTCTAAGCCTCATAATCTTGAGCATTTTATTCCTTTTCTTACACTGACACTGTACATATTACACTGCACTTCTCTTACACTGACACCTGTACATCCTTTTCCAGCTCTTTTATACACAAATTGCACTGACACTACCCCTTTAAAACACAAATCTTTTAAGCGTGGATCCCGTCGAGTACGACGGACAATCTGGGTGCTAATACCTTCCCAGGTTGTAACCAACCCCCTTTCTCAGTCTCTCTGGTTCGCAACCGTCTTATCCACATCTTTCTAGGCCTATGCAGCATTGCCTTTCCTTCGGGATAAAAATGCCTAGCTGGCGACTCTATTCTTCCCCAGTGAGTTCACGGCTGTGTGTTCTCATTGTCCCTCTCGCCGACCGTTCGCGTTTGTACCTTTATTTGGGCCATTTCCCATTTATCGGGAGCGACAGCTTGGCGACTCTGCTGGGGACCCTTATACTACAACCAGGGCTTCTGGTTCTTTTTGAGGGTTCCTCCTAGCGCTTGTCTGATTTGTGTTTACTGGGGTGTTATGTGCAGTCTGTGTTTGCATATTTGTTTTATTTACTGCTTTATGTACAGTTTTGTTTACTGCTTTTCTTTGTGCATATATATCATACTGTCATGCTGTCTGGCTGGATCTGGTTTTGCTTTGGTGGGTGGGGTTCTATTGAGAGTTAAGGTCCTATACCTGGGACCTGAGTGACACCTAGGCTAGAGTGGTTCATATTCTTTCCCATTCCATCTCGGTCTGGTGCGGGAATATGAAACACGGTTCAGATATGGGTTTCTTCTTGAGAACTCTGTGTTGCAGATTTCCTGCAATACTAGGGCTATCTGGGAAGCCTGCTAAGTCTGAATGACCTTTAGTATTGACCTTCAGAAACTGAGGTGAATTAGAGGAGGAACTCTTATGATTATTGTAAACACTGTACCTCCGGGTTAGAAGTGTTTACACTTCTCATAACTGATCCAAGTCTGAGGATCCTTGTTTTAGAACATCACCTGTGAGGGGGGTTGGGTTATTTACAGGTTTGCAGGTACCCTTGACCTCAACATACCCTGTTACTTTGTTTTGTTTAAGAGTACTTCATGTTGGAACAGTTCTTGTGATTCTAAACCCTGGACATGTGACTCTTTATTTGAGTCCCCCACCTTGGTTACTGGACTTATAGACCTCCATCTGGATTTCTTGAACATACATGGACTTATATCAGAGCAGTTAATCAGATCCAGCTCAGTCACGAACCCTTGCATATCATTTGCATACATCCTCATTGTATCATTCTAACATGTGTTTATTTGTTTTTCAGGGTATCCATCCTATCATTTTGGCTTGGTTTTGACCCCTTCTTCAGATTAGACCTATCTTCATCAGTACTTGCTTCAGCTATCAGCCACTTGTTTCAGTCACTTGCATCCTCAGTCTCAGCCTATCAGTGGCCCATCTTCAGTGTTGTCCTCAGTCATCATCATCAGCACCCATTCTTCAGCAACATGGCACCTAAGAAGAGTAACATCTCCTATCACTTCTTTGAGCCTGAGCTAGCTAACATCAGGAGGATTCAGACCCTGATTACTCCAGACCATATACCATATTTCAGAGAACATTATGGAGGAATCCTTGATGTGGTTATGGATTTGGACCCTTCACAGAGGAGCTTGATACATACTTGCCTGCAGTTTTATGATCCCCCTCTGAGGTGCTTCACATTTCAGAATTTCCAGTTGGGACCTTTAATGGAGGAGTATTCATCATTGGTTGGTGTACCCATCAGGGGTGGAATCCCTTTCAACCCTGAGATGGCTTTCCCAAGTAATGAGGAGATAGCCAAAGCATTACATCTGGAACCAGTTTTGATTGGGCAGAATTTGACATCTAAAGCTGGAATCTCTGGTTTTCATCTGGATTTCTTGACCTCTCAGGCTAGTCTGAAGGCCTCCCTGGGGGAGTGGAAGGCAGTCTGTGCTCTGTTGGCCCTTAGCATATATGGGGTCATACTTTTTGCAGATGAGCCTAGATTTGTCAGCAAGAATGCAGTCTATCTTTTCATCCTGAGAAACCCAGTGCCCACCTTACTGGGAGACCTTTACTACTCAGTTCATCAAAGGAATGAAAAGCAAAGGGGGAGATTAGTGAGATGCTGTGCACCTTTGTTCCATACTTGGCTGCTCAAGCATTTGCCAAAGACTGATGCATTCTTGAACCCTCACCAGCAGAAGAACTGGGCTAGGAGGCTTGTTGCTCTAACCTCAGATGATATCAGATGGTGTACTCAGAGTACAAAGGGTAGAGACATCATTACAAGTTGTGGGCAGTTTCCCAATGTGCCCCTGATTGGAGTAAAGGGTTGCATCAATTACAACCCTCTGCTATTCAAAAGACAACTGGGCTATGCATTGGTCCATCCTCCTAGAGCACAAGATCTGACTGAGACCCTTTATGTTGAAATCAAGCCTAATCTGGCTAGTGTCAGGCAGGCATCCTGGGCCTGGGACAATGTGCAGACTAAGGGGGTAACTATTCTTGGAAGATGCAATAATGTAGCCTCTGCCCAGTACTATGAGTGGTCTCATGCCAGGGCTCAGTTTTCTGGAATGCCTTTCACTATTGAAGATATGCCTGGACCTTCCACAGCATCACCTCCAGCAACTGTCAGCTTAGAGGAGTTTGAGAAATTGAAAGAGAGAAATGAGAAGCTGACTCAGGCTCTACAGAAGACCCTCTGGGAGAGGAGTGATGGTAGGTTGGATATTGAGAGGCTAGAAAAGTTGAAAGTGGAGCATCAGGCTAGAATTGAGAAGTTTGAGGATTACATTAAGAAGTCTAGGGCTGGAGAACAAATCTTGAAGAATGCCTGCAAGGAGGCTCAGTTCCAGAAGGCCAGGACTGACTTGTATCTGAAGGAGAGTCAGGCTAGGTGGGTCAGGATCACCGAAGCCCGTACTCAGGAGGACAAAAGGACTCAGGATAAGATGGAGCAGATGGAAGCTAGTGCAAAAGAGCAACAGGAAGCCCTGGCAGCAGCCCAGAGAGAGGTCTCAGAGTTGAAGATCAGAGCTGGTGTAAAGAGGTCAAAGGACCAAAGTCAACACAAGAAGCTAACTGCAGCTATTGCTACAAGGAATCTCCTTATCAGGAATCTTACAGAGCGTCCAGCTGACCCTGTGACTGAAGCACTTCTCAAGGAAGTTCAGGGGGATGAATTTGGCCTTGGTGTTTGACTTTTTGCTTGTTGTTGCTTTCATTTTTATGTACTTTTCTTTATGTTGTATTTTGGACCCCTCAGAGGGCATATGTTGTAAACAAACTATGTATCATTTACCTTTTTGTAATATATGTGTTGGTTTGTTTCATCTGAATTCCTCAAGCAACATCACAAGCATCTTCTTCAAGGGGTCTGGAAAGGTCAAAACCAAGTACCAAGCCGGATACCTTGGAAACAAATAGACACACTGCATTGCATACTAACCTTTTGTTTTGTTTTGTAGGTTTTGTTTTATTGTTACTAACTCTGTTGTGATCTCAGGAGTTATTGCTCGACGTCGAGGGTTTCCACTCAACCGTCCACACAGATACCCCACCCGCAACAACCTTCCGGGCATACAGATGGATCAAATGCAGCAGGACCTTACAGAGGTCAGAAATCAAATGACCAACGAGAGGTTGGAAATGAGGACTCAAATGACACAGTTTATGGAGGTGATGAACAATATGGCTCAGAGCCAAGAGAGGTTGAGGGCACTGGTAGAAGGGAGAAACCAGGAAGACCATCAGCCAGGGACTGCTGGGACAAGCAACAATGAAAGAGTCCAACCTCATGTCAATCCCCCAGTCTTTGGACCCCACCAGCATCCAGAGATCAACATCCCTGTCAATATACAAGGGACTGCCACAGCAGGGAGGGTACTGCAAGAAGACCCCCAGGAAGATCAGTTCACAGTGATGGGAGCTGGGGAGGAGGCCTATGATAGAAGGCTGGATGAGATAGCTGAGAAATTAAGATCCTTAGAGTCTCAAAACTCTTTGGGTTTTGATGTTATGGATATGGGCTTGGTAGACGGGGTCAGGATCCCCCACAAATTTAAGCCACCATGCTTTGAGAAGTATAATGGGACTTCCTGTCCCCGGACCCATTTACAATCTTTTTTGGGGAGGCTGAAGGCCTATACCATGGACGAAAAGTTATGGATGTTTTATTTCGAGGATAGCTTAACTGGAGCATTGAGGGAATGGTACTCCCATCTGACAAGAGCAACTATTAGATGCTGGAAGGACCTGGCAGAGGCCTTTATCAGACAGTATCAGTACAACCTGGATATGGCTCCCAACAGGACCCTCCTGATGGGGATGTCTCAGTCATCCAGGGAGAGCTTCCGTGAATACGCTCAAAGATGGAGACAGCTTGCTGCTGCTGTCCAGCCACCTATGTCAGAGAGGGAGATGGCTGATATGTTCATGAACACCCTCCAGGGGACTTACATTGATAGGCTAGCTGCCTTCTCATCTACCAGCTTTGCAGACGTAGTCATAGCCGGGGAGAGAATTGAAAGCCTATTGAAGATGGGTAAGATCTCAGACAACGGTGCAAGCTCATCTAGTAATGCAAGAAAGCCTTTTGCAGGCCCAAGAAGGACTGGTGAGACCAATGCTATCCACACCAACAGGGGCAGGCCCCAATATGTTCATAGGTCCGTGGCAGCAGTCACCATTCCCGCTCCAGCTCATCCACAACCAGCTTATCCACCACCGCAACAAAATTATCAGCAACAACCTCAGTACCAGCAACAAACTCAGTATCCTCCGAGAAATTACAACAACAGCAACACCAACAACAATAATCAGCAGAGACCGTTCCAACAGAGGCCCTCTCAGGCCAATAGGGTGATCGATCCGATCCCTATGCCCTATGCCACATTGCTGCCACAACTCTTGAAACTCAACCTAGTTGAGCTAAGGACATTGGCACCTCCGGATCCTAACAGTCTGCCCAGAAACTACGACGCCAGCGCCAGATGTGCCTTTCACTCAAACGCACCTGGTCATAGTACGGAAAAATGCAGGGCTTTGCACATGAAAGTACAGGATCTAGTGGATTCCAAGGCTTTAAACTTTGCACCACCACCAAATGTCAACAAGAACCATATGCCACACCATGGTGGTCCCCGAATCAATGCTATTGAAGAAGACAAGCCGTCTTACTTGATAACCAGTGTGGGTCAGATTCGGACACCGTTGGTAGAGATCAAAGCTCAGCTCCTCGAATGTCAAATGTTCCCAGGATGTGAGCTAGGGTGTGCTTACTGCAACATTTCAGTGAATGGTTGCGATAACTTGAGGGATGGCATAGATGGTCTCATTCAGAGTGGCCTGCTTCAGATTACAACATCAATTCCTACCAATCCAGCGATCTCATTTACAACAACTCCAGAACCTCCTACAACTGCAACAACCATTGTTCCAGATAACTCTTCAGCTTCATCAACAAATGTTCCGTCTGTCATTTCAACTGACCAAATATCAACGAACATTCCTTCTACAACTTCAGCACCACTTCATTTTGAATCTCCTACAACAACAACACCCATCCTTCCAACAATGTCTCCTACAACATCAGCAACAAACCATGAAGATGTCTCAACAGTTACGATTTATTATGATCCTGAAAATGACTCTGCCTACAACTCACAAAGTGCTACTCCCATCAGAGCACCAGTCACAATATATTATGATCCACAGACTATCACAGTCCCTTCTGCAGCTGCCATCAGTCCAGTCACTGTCACAGTGCCTGGGCCAGTACCTTATGAAAGCAGTAATGCCATCCCTTGGCATTACGGCTCTGATTTATACTGCGAAGGACAGAAAATCACTTTTGAATCATCAACTTATGCACCACAAATAGACAATGTGGGAGGAGGCGGAGGCTTCACTCGAAGCGGACGTCTCTTTGCCCCGCAAATTCAAAGACCCACTGCCGAAGCAGAAGCTGCTGCCAAGGCAAAAGGGAAGAACATGGTGCAGGAAGAACAGGTTGTTAGAGAAGCTTTGAAAACACCTTTTGACCAAGAAGTTGATGAGTTCATGAGAATCATCAAGAAAAGTGATTACAAAATAGTGGACCAGCTTCACCAAACGCCTTCCAAGATCTCCATTCTATCATTGCTTATGTGCTCCGAAGCTCATCGGAACGCACTACTCAAAGTCTTGCACGCAGCTTATGTGCCGGAAGAGATCACCGTCAATCAGTTGGAAGCCGTGGTTGGAAATGTTAATGCTAGTAATGGACTAGGATTCACCAACACTGATTTGACTTCGGAAGGCCGCAATCATAACAAGGCCTTGCACATTACCATGGAATGTAAAGGTGCAGTTCTTTCCCATGTGCTGGTAGACACAAGATCATCCCTCAACGTCTTACCTAAAAAGGCTCTTGTGAAGCTGGAATATGAAGGATTGGCATTACGACCCAGTAACTTGGTAGTGAGAGCTTTTGACGGCTCTAAGAGATCAGTTCTGGGAGAAATTGAGTTGCCTGTAACGATTGGCCCACAAACTTTCAAAACGACCTTCTACGTGATGGACATTCAGCCTGCCTACAGCTGTTTGTTGGGTAGACCATGGATTCATGCCGCTGGCGCAGTAACGTCTACCCTTCACCAGAAGTTAAAATTTGAGTGGGAAGGCCAAGTCGTTACTATCTGTGGAGAGGAGGATATATTTGTTAGCCATCTGGCTACTTATAAGTATATTGAGATGGATGGGGAGATCCACGAGACGATGAGTCAAGGGTTTGAGGCCCTGAATGTTAATGAAACCTCTGTTGTGCTTGGGACCTCTATAACATCCTACCAACAAGCCCGGAAGGTGGTGGAAGAAGGAAACGCTCAAGGCTGGGGCAAACTGTTGCCTGTGGAGAAGAAAGAAGATAGATTTGGGTTGGGTTACAAACCAACTCAAGAAGATCAAGCAGAGGCTGCCAAGAAGCCCAACTTTGTTAGTGGGGGGATGCTCACCCCTGATGCTGTCAACAACTTGGAAGACGAGCTGGAAGAAGAACGCAACCTGGAAAGCTGGATTCGTCCAAAGATCCCGGGGAGCAGTATCTCAAACTGGTCTTCCCAGGAAATTATAAGAGTTACTCATGCAGAGTAATTATTATTTCATGTATTTTTATAGCATGCATCAAAGTCTGGCATCTTGCCCAAGATGACAAGGCTCATTTTGTAATCGGGCCATCTGTACTTTTTGTGCAACAAGATTAATCAATGAAATATCAGACATCTTTTTGCAAATGAGTCTTTTTCTTTTCCGCTCACTGTTTTTCCATTTTTCTTTTTGTACAAAAAATAAATGGCGATGTTTTCAAAATGACAACTTTATTTCACTTTTCTAAACAAGATTAAAATCAATCACTAAAATGAACAAACTGAACCCTTGCAGAGAGTGCCCTCCAGACAGCACCGACAACAGCACGGCTATGACTTCGTATGACTTTGACAATCCAATCAATCAAGCTGATGAAGGGGTTGAAGAAGATTATGAGCTTCCTGAAGAGCTAGCCAGATTGTTAAGACAAGAGGAGAAGGTTATCACTCCTCATCAGGAGGAGGTGGAAACGATTAATCTTGGTACAGATGAAGATGTGAAAGAGGTTAAAATCGGGGCCGGCTTATAAGACTCAGTGAAGAAACAACTGATTGACCTGCTTCAAGAGTATGTGGATGTGTTTGCTTGGTCTTACCAGGATATGCCCGGGTTGGATACCGACATTGTTATGCATAAGCTGCCTTTAAGAGAAGAATGCCCACCAGTTAAACAGAAACTGCGTCGTACTCGCCCAGACATGGCAATGAAGATCAAAGAAGAGGTACAAAAGCAGTGGGACGCCGGGTTCCTTGCTATAACTAGCTATCCACCGTGGGTTGCTAATATAGTACCTGTGCCTAAGAAAGACGGCAAGGTGAGGATGTGTGTTGATTACCGGGACCTGAACAGAGCCAGCCCGAAAGATGATTTCCCATTACCTCACATTGATGTACTGGTTGATAATACGACTCAGTTCTCGGTATTCTCCTTCATGGACGGATTTTCAGGATACAACCAGATCAAGATGTCACCTGAAGACATGGAGAAGACAACCTTCATCACACCCTGGGGCACGTTCTGTTACAAGGTGATGCCATTCGGATTAAAGAACGCTGGTGCAACATATCAACGGGCTATGGTAACATTATTCCACGATATGATCCATAAGGAAATCGAGTGTTATGTGGATGACATGATTGCCAAGTCCCTTACAGAGGAAGATCACCTGGTAAATCTGCTGAAGCTATTCAAGCGTCTGAGGAAGTACCAATTGAAGCTGAACCCCAACAAATGCACATTCGGGGTGCGATCCGGTAAGCTGCTGGGTTTTATTGTAAGCGAGAAAGGAATTGAAGTGGACCCTGATAAAGTCAAAGCCATTCAAGAAATGCCTGCACCAAAAACTGAGAAAGAAGTTCGAGGGTTTCTGGGTAGATTGAACTACATCTCAAGGTTCATATCTCACCTTACGGCAACCTGCGAACCCTTGTTTAAGCTGTTAAGAAAAGAACAGACGGTCAGGTGGAACGAAGACTGCCAGAAGGCTTTTGACAAGATCAAAAAATATCTGCAAGAACCTCCAATCCTTATGCCTCCAATCGAAGGAAGACCTCTGATAATGTACTTGACAGTATTAGAAGAGTCAATGGGGTGTGTGTTGGGCCAGCATGACGAGTCTGGTCGAAAAGAGTATGCAATATACTACCTGAGCAAAAAGTTTACCGACTGTGAACAACGTTATTCACTGCTTGAGAAAACTTGCTGTGCTTTAGCGTGGGCTGCTCGCCGACTGAGACAGTATATGCTGACCCACACTACCTTATTGATCTCAAAGATGGATCCAGTTAAGTACATTTTCGAGAAGCCAGCTCTTACCGGACGGGTTGCAAGATGGCAAATGATTCTCACAGAATATGACATCCAGTACACCTCTCAGAAAGCCATCAAAGGCAGTGTATTGTCTGAATATCTTGCTGAGCAACCTATTGATGATTACCAGCCTATGAGATTCGACTTCCCTGATGAAGACATCATGTTCATAAAAGCGAAAGATCATGAAGAGCCTATTCACACTGAAGGGCCTGACCCAGAAGAAGAATGGACTATGATGTTTGACGGGGCTGTTAATATGAATGGTCGTCGTGTTGGTGCAGTACTCATTACACCTAAAGGAGTTCACATGCCTTTCTCGGCAAAACTCACTTTCAACTGCACTAACAACGAAGCTGAATACGAAGCTTGCATTATGGGTCTTGAGGAAGCCATTGACCTCAGGATCAAGACATTGACTGTATTCGGAGATTCAGCTCTGGTAGTTAATCAAACCAACGGCAAATGGTACACACACCAGGATCATCTGATACCTTACAGGGATTATACAAGGAGGTTATTGACTTTCTTCACAACGGTCAAGCTTGAGTATATCCCTCGGGACGAGAATCAGTTTGCAGATGCTCTGGCTACCATTTCATCCATGATCAAAGTTCAAGCTGCCAACTTTGTGCCTCAAATTTCAGTATCCAGACTTGACAGACCAGCGTATGTATTTGCAGCAGATGTTGTCAAATATGATAAGCCTTGGTTCTATGACATTAAGTGCTTCTTGGAGGATCAAACATACCCACCTGGGGCATCTTCCAATGATAAGAAGACTTTGAGAAGGCTTGCTGGTAGTTTCTTTCTGAACACTGATGGTTCCCTGTACAAGAGAAACTTTGATATGGTACTCCTCAGATGCGTTGACGGAACAGAAGCAGACTTGTTGATGCACGAAGTGCACGAAGGATCCTTTGGTACCCATGCTGGAGGGCATGCAATGGCTAAGAAATTGCTAAGATCAGGTTATTACTGGATCACAATGGATGCAGACTGTTGTGCCTATGCCAGAAAATGCCATAAATGCCAGATCTATGCAGATAAAGTGCATGTGCCTCCCAATCCTTTGAACATAATGTCTTCACCATGGCCCTTTGCTATGTGGGGCATTGATATGATCGGCAAGATTGAACCGATTGCTTCAAATGGCCACAGATTCATCCTGGTCGCCATTGACTATTTCACCAAGTGGGTCGAAGCAGCTTCATATGCAAATGTTACAAGACAAGTGGTAGCCCGATTTCTGAAGAGAGATATCATCTGTCGATACGGAGTTCCCGAGCGAATCATTACTGATAATGGTTCCAATCTAAACAACAAAATGATGGCAGAACTGTGCCGGGACTTCAAGATCCAACATCACAATTCTTCTCCTTACAGGCCAAAGATGAACGGCGCTGTTGAGGCAGCCTATAAGAATATCAAGAAGATTGTGCAAAAGATGGTAGTTACGTACAAAGACTGGCATGAGATGCTACCATTTGCCTTGCATGGGTACCGCACGTCAATCAGAACATCCACTGGGGCAACACCGTATCATCTTGTATATGGTATGGAAGCAGTCCTACCTGTTGAAGTTGAATTACCCTCCTTACGAGTGTTGATGGATGTTAAACTGAACGAAGCGGAATGGGTCCGGTCCCAATTCGAACAACTGAGTCTGATTGAAGAGAAAAGATTGGCTGCAATCTGTCATGGGCAGCTGTATCAAAAAAGAATGAAGAGAGCCTTCGATCAGAAAGTCAGGCACCGAGAATACCAAGTAGGGGATCTTGTGCTGAAAAGAATCCTCCCTCCTCATACAGACCACAGGGGCAAATGGACACCAAATTATGAAGGACCATTTGTGGTAAAGAAAGTTTTCTCTGGTGGGGCACTGATGCTCAGCACCATGGATGGTGAAGACTTCCCGTCCCCTGTGAATTCAGATGCAGTTAAAAAATACTTCGCATAAAAAAAATGACCCGCTGGACATAAAAACAGAATGTAAGTCCAGGCAAAAATAGGGCATCCCGGCGAGTCAAAAACAGAATAAAAGACTCGGGCAAAAATAAGGGAAAATAAACAAAAAAAAATGTACACCCGCTGAGTTGAAAAGCCGCATTGGACAGCTCAGGCAAAAATGGGTATCCCGATGGATTGAAAACCCGAAAGGGCGATCCATGCAAAATAAGGGAATAAGCGAACAACTGCACTCTGAATTCGTCTGTATCACTTACAACTTGGTAAGCGTCTAAAGGACCAAGCCTCTTTCAGAATCAGCCTTCCTCAGAAAGCAAGACGAGAAGAGATGTCAAATGTCATACGAGTCATAGCGAGAGGAAGCTCCTTAAAGCGTCGTCAACATCGCCAGCATTTTGTTTCTCAATTTGTAACAATCTCCTCATTTCAGGAGACATGTTTCCTTGACTGTATCTTGCCAATTCAGGGCACGTGAATTAATAAAATCAGATTTTTCAGTCATGTTTTGTCTTGTACATTTTTGTCTGCAAAGAATGTCTGATGTCTTAAGAAAAATGATTGCACGAATACAGATGTTATCTTTAAAAATAAAGAAAATAAAACACGTGCTTGCAGGGAATATACTTACTCTCAGAAGTGTATAACTCCTATGACGGAATCCGGTAAGGGATACCTCAGGATTACTTGAGCGTTTCTCTGTCTTTTCAGGATTGCAGGTATTCAAAAGCGTAGCACGGGGCATGAAAGCTTCATCCCAGCAAGCTGGAAAATCAGCACTCACTCAGCCTAGCATTCCAAGTAATTTCTCCCCAGCTGAGTTGCCACATGTTGTTTCTCCCAGCCGAGTTGCCAATCATTCTTCCTCAGTCAAGTACAAAATCCAGGGAATCATCTCCCCACAGAGTTTCAGCCTCTATCCAGAAGAGCAACGCATGAAGGAGTCATAACAGAGTAAAAGAAAAGCTTCTACAAACCCCAGTTGGGTCCCTTGTTACAAGGATGTGTCAATCAGTGACTTATTTCCCCAAGCAGAGTCATTTCATCAGATCTACCAATGATCTCATCCCCAGCTGGGATGTTCACTTCAAACAGATCGACCAGAGATCTTCGCAGCAACGGGACCCGAATCCCGGATCGGTATCTTTTGCACGATCATAGCATTCGCATCATATTCACCAAACAAAGCGTAGCATTCCGTCTTAAGTACAGAGCATTACGGCAAAAATCAAACATATAGCATAATCATAAGCCATGTTTTGAATCAAACACCTGTGAATATTATCAACCCCTCCACAATATACAAGATACTCCCCAGAGTCCCCAGCAAAAGCAGTTGCCTCCTATTCACAAACACCAGCATATACTCCCTTTGACACCCGTCCGTGTCACGTCCCCAGCAGAAAGCCAAAGACATTCTCTTTGCACTTACAAATGCTTATATATATACATTTCCTTGACATCCGTCCATGTCACTTTCCCAGCACAGTAACGTAAACACTTTGTATACCAGATACTTGTATATACTATACTCTTCTCCCTTTGACACTCGTCTGTGTCACTCTCCCCAGCAAGTAAACACTCATCTATGCATCACTCATACTCACTACTCATACTTATACAGATACTCGTCCGTATCTTGTATACACCTTTTATATCCCCACAGATTCGACACTCGTCCGTGTTCTTTGTTAACCAGTTGGTACTCGTCCGTACCATCATCTCAGAACATGTGTCAGGCGTTTGTTTCTACATGATACTCGTCTGTATCATAGCCTTAAGGATGCTCGTCCGCATCTTTAATCCATACACTGCGTCAAACACTTGTGTCTTCTTGAATATAGATACTCGTCTGTGTCGACTATTCCCCAGAAGAATTCTTTCAGATTCAACACTCGTCCGTGTTCGTTGTTAACCCGTTGATACTCGTCCGTATCATCATCTCTGAACATGTGTCAGTACTTGTTTCTACCTGATACTCGTCCGTATCATAGTCTCGAGGATGCTCGTCCGCATCTTTAATCTATACATAATACCAAACACTTATACCTTTTGTTTCTTGGATTGTAAACACTCGTCCGTGTTTACTATTCCCCAGTAGAACAATTTTCTTTTATCAGACATTCGTCCTATGTCATGATAAACCTTGAGAGCAGCCGTACCCTGCTAGGTGGTCGTCCTCCACCTCTTGATGGTCGTCCTCCATCATGCTCATCCGATGGCCGTCCCCATCGTTGATATTTTAGCAGCCGTCCCCTGCCAGGTGGTCGTCCTCCACCTCTTGATGATCGTCCTTCATCATTTTATCCAATGGCCGTCCCCATTGTTGATTTTGGTTATCTGACATTCGTCCTATGTCATGATAAACCTCGAGAGCAGCCGTCCCCTGCTAGGTGGTCGTCCTTCACCTCTTGATGGTCGTCCTCCATCATGCGCATCCGATGGCCGTCCCCATCGTTGACCTTTTATCCGGCATTCGTCCTATGTCGCGATATCTTCGGCAGCCGTACCCTGCCAGGTGATCGTCCTTCACCTTAGATGACCGTCCCTCATCTTAACCCAACAGAGCAGCCGTCCCCTGCTGGGTGATCGTCCTTCACCTTTGATGACCGTACCTCATCATCTGTTTATTTCATTTATTCTTTAACCCGATGGCCGTCCCCGTCGTGGTCCCTTTTCTTTTTAGCTCGGTGGCCGTCCCCATCGTTGATTACCTTACCTTTATGAACTTGATGGCCGTCCCTGTCATGTTTCATTAGTTCCCAGAGAATCTTACAACTCTATCTTGATGGCCGTCCCCATCATAATACCTTTTATCCCCAGCATGTCGGCCGTCCCCGTCATCGCTTTACTTCACACACTTTCCCCAGCATGTCGGCCGTCCCCGTCATTGCTTTATTTCCCGCACCTTACCAGCATGTCGGCCGTCCCCGTCATCGCTCTTTACCCAGCAGTCGTCCTCTGCTCGACGGTCGTCCCCCGTCGCCCATACTTTACCATATACTTTATTTTCTTTTACAATCTATATCCCTTTTCTTCTTCATTCTGTGAGTGCAAATTTTGGACTGTCTTTGATATTCAACCACAAGTTATCTTGTTTGCCTGTTAAGCCGTTGCTTACATCCTGCACAGCTAACTCATGATTGAATAGGGGCAGCTGTAAACACCCCAAATTTGCCCTCACCCATTCACACCATGGCTTGTGATCATTTCATATGCATAAACACAATCATAACATCTCATACCACATTTTTTATTCACTGCATTGGTTCTAAGTCATCTGCATCTAGGGTTTGTGATCTGAGCTATCCAAGAGCTTCTTGAGCTACTCCAAAGGCCACCAATCACTTCAAAGGGGTCCATGTGTGTTCTTATATCATATTACATCCTCTCAAAGTCAAGGATGCCAAAGAATCACAAGAACTGGAATAGGCATGGAAGCAGAGCCAAGTTTGACTGCACAGTTGACCTAAAATTAGGGTTTTGGTTTCAGAGGCCATAACTCCAAATTTTTTGGTCATTCTTGTTTCTATTGGTCTCTATATGGTATAGGGAGTATGCATATCAATTTTCATGAAGAAATTCCATGGGGAAGTCATCTGATCAAGAGTTGACTTTTCAGACAAGTCAGTGTAAAATCAGGGCATCTGAGGCCCCCAATGACCCAACCAAGGGGGTGATCTTCATCATTTTGAGTGTATATGATCCTTATTTGATCATGGAAGAAGTTTGAAGTTCACAAAATTCAAGAATTTGAAGTTTTTGCAAGGTTGACTTTTTAGGGCAAGTTTGACCTTTGAAGAATATGTCATTTTATGCCACTTTTCAAACCTCACTTTTTGATCCAAAAATGCTTCAAATGAAAAAACTTTGGTCATGAAAGTTGTAGATTAGATCTTTCCCTTTTCAAAAAGTACAAGAACATGACCTAATTCATTTTGGATCAAAAGTTATGGTGTGTTAAAGTTGGCAAAAATCACTAATTTTCAAGTTATGCATCAAATGAGAAATTTGCAAAATCTTGTACCAAAGGCATTTGTGACTTCTAGTTGGTATCAAACCAATACACAAGCATCACACAAGTTCTAAAATTCAGATTTGAACCAAAAGATCACATGTTTCATGGTTTGTAAGGCAAGATATTTTCATAGAAAGCAAAAGTGAGCAAGTTGCAAAAACCATCATCACACCTCATCCACTTGCTGCCTTGGATACTGAATCACACTAGCCTTTCCCTCACACCATGCTGTGCCAGACAAGCCCTTTGTACTTGGCTAGAAGCTGCCCATGCCCTCTCTTACAAGAAGTTGACATTTTGGCAAAAGCTACCACACCTATCACAAAAGCACAAGTCACATCCTCTGACCAATAGCATTTGTTTATACAAAGAAAAGGCAAGCCAAACCAGCCAACACACAAGCCTGAAGCACACTAGAACTCAGCATCCTCATTTTCACTCCCTTGAGCAAAAACCTTCGAATCTCTTCATACAAGCCACAAACACCCAAACAAGCTTCACCAATCATCTCACCATGCTTCACTGAACATAAACCAACACTCAAAACAGCCTGAAAGCCATTGAATCAAAAACACGATTCCTTCACTCCACTGAGCAGAACCTCTATAAACTTTCAAACCAGCCCACATAAACTCCTTCTAAGCATTCAAACATCACCAAGGGACCAAGAGGAGTGGATTGCATCAAGAGAAGAGGCCAGAGAGTTGCAAAACCGAAAGCTTCAAAACTCAGGTAGCTCAAGAACATTTTTTCCAGAAATGTATTTTTAAGTTCTTAAGTTGTTCTTCATGCTTCCCTGATCATAAATATGTCATTGGTTTTGAAAATGGTAAAAAAATGAGGGTGTAATCGTGTTCTGAAAGTCTTGCCCTAAATTTTCTTTTGTTTCGATTCATGTGTTTGATGCAATATAAATGATGTTTATGTTAGGGTTTTGATTCAGTGGAGTATGGGGAGGATTTCTGTTTGTTTAGATTTCATTTTAGTTGCGTTTTGAGGATTCTAGAAATTTTCAGGTGGGGTTCCCACCGGAGAAGACGACCGGAGGTCTTCTCCGGCCACCTGAAAATGATTAGGGTTTAATCCCTGTAATTAAGGAAGTTTGAATCTCGTGCGTTGGATCAGTTGACCTGGTTGACTTGGCGCGTGTGTGAATGGCCCAGATGCCCTCATTAAACCCTAACCATAATTAATTAATTCATAATTCAGTTTAGTCAAGTTTGAATGTGATCCATTGGATCTGGCGCGCAGTCAACAGCTTCATTGCCAGATTCAATCTCAGCCTCTCATTTAGCATACTTCCATTTATTTTGTTTTTTATTTCAATTTTTCTCATTTAATTTGTCCAATTTATTTAAAATAGCAAAAATCATTTAAAAATTATGAAATTTTTCACCAAGGGTTTCATTAATTTTTAGAACACAAAAATATTTTTATTTTCATTTTTAGCATTTAAAAAGTATTTTTAAATATTTAAAAGTTTCTTTTTAATTAATTAATGAGAATTAATTAATTAAAAATACTTTTAGGTATTTAAAAATCACCAAAAAATTCATGAAACATTTAAAAACATTTAGAAACATTGTCCAACCCTCAAACCAAATTTCTTTTTTGATCTTGATGCATTTTGAGAATTTTTCATGGAATTAAAATCATTTTGATGCATTATTTTGATCCAAACTTCCAAAAATCATTTCTGCCTAACCCTAAAGAGTTGGACCTTGATTCTCTTTGCATTGCATTGTGTTTAGCATGTAGTTTGTGAGATTAAATGGCCATGATTTGATCTTTCATTTTTCATTTGTTTGGCAATTTTCTTGTTTAGGAACCCTAAAACCCTAGAAAACTTAGGGAAATCATAACTTGAGTTAGGTTAAGAGTTAGAACTTCTCCTTTGGGCAGTGAATTAGTATAGGATTAGGGGTCCTTTGAGTGCATTTTCAATTTTTTATATTGATGTTTGCTTCTGATTTTGGTTTGTGTTTGTTGCTTTGTTCATAAACCCTAATTTGGGCTTCTATATGCATCCATCTTGCATTTGCATTCATACCTTGACTTGCCATGACATTTTATGCCTCCATGTGATTCATTTAACATCATAAGACATATTGGAATCATGTTTGATCATTGCATCTTGCATTTGCCATGTTGTATGCCATATGCACTTCATAACTTTTCATGTATGTTCATGGTTCTTAACTTGCTCCATTTGCATTCATAAGCTTGTATGATCATCCCCATGTGCTGCCTCATGTTTGTAGCATCTCATAGCATTATTAACATCATGTATGTGCTTCTGGTCTTGGTTTGCATCATGTCATTTCATCTCATTTTGCATTGCATTGCATTCCTTTCACTAACTTTTCATGTGGTAAGTAACTTTGAGAAGTGGATTTGCCTTCACTTCTCATACTTTCTTCTCATCTCTCTCTTGCATCCATGCTGCATTTTGATATGTGTTTGAGTTTGATCTTGCTCATTCTTCTTCTTCCCACTTTCTTTCTCCAAGTGACTTGACTTCCTGAATGAAGCAAGTTGCTTTGCTTCTCCTGATCCTTTCATCTGCTTCCTGGTGGTTCCCTTTGAAGATCTTCTTTGTTAAACCTCACAAACCTTAGGAACAACCAAGCATGACAATGATTAGGGTTTTGATTAGTTCCCCCCTCTTAGTTTTACCTTTGTGTCTCTTTTGAGTCTTCTCTTCTCATCTCATAATCAGGGACTAAACCCTAAAGGCTTTAAGGCTTTGTGATTAAGCTTATGCCTGCATCCTTCTATTAGGATGGAGTGTATAACTTTAATCCTAAGTGTTAAACCTTTAATGTGTTTAAATCCTTTAATCAATTCACTTAATAATCATCAAGACATCACACTTGTAACTTGGGCCTTGCATTAGGGTTCTAATTCTTCCTTAATTGGTTAAGAAGGACTAACCCTAGAGTTAATGGACAAGTTCCCCTCAAGTTGTCTTACAAATCATAAAATTCACTTCATCATCATATCATTAAATAAAATCCATTTAATCAAAGGCTTGTTTTGTCATGAGTTTAATCCCTAATCATGGATTAAGTTGAGGAGCTTTCCTCAGCTTAAACATTCTCATCTATCATCCTTCTATTAGGATGGTGTAATGAGTCTGTTTAATCCTTGATTATGGCTTAACCTCATTACTTAACACTAAACAAAAACACCAAAAACATCTAAATAATCACAAGTAGGTTAATGATATTAATCCTACATCAAAGGTGATTAAGTGTGAGAATCTGACTTCACACTTAAGGTATTCTCATTACCCCTAATCAGAGGGAAGATGTGATGAGTTTACCAACCCATTGGTTTAGGCTTAAGCTCATTAACTTATGACAAATTCTCAAAAGCAATAAAAGACTGAAAACTCAAGAAAAACAAACAATAATCGTCTCCTCCGGGATTCTTTTCTCATCTCATTCACTCATAACCGAGAACTTGCTTCTTCCGTCTAATGCAAGACAGTTAGCACCTGAGCCAGACAGGTCATACACTTGAGCATAGACAAGTAAGCAGTTCACAAGTCAATTCATCTTTCAGTCTCTTTGGGTCGAACTACGGTGTTCTGACTTCCTCATTGCACGAGAGGATACGTAGGCATAACTTAACAGTTATCGAACAAAAGTCTCTGTGTATTCCCCCTCTTTCCAGCATCATTCTCTAAGCCTCATAATCTTGAGCATTTTATTCCTTTTCTTACACTAACACTGTACATATTACACTGCACTTCTCTTACACTGACACCTGTACATCCTTTTCCAGCTCTTTTATACACAAATTGCACTGACACTACCCCTTTAAAACACAAATCTTTTAAGCGTGGATCCCGTTGAGTACGACGGACAATCTGGGTGCTAATACCTTCCCAGGTTGTAACCAACCCCCTTTCTCAGTCTCTCTGGTTCGCAACCATCTTATCCACATCTTTCTAGGCCTATGCAGCATTGCCTTTCCTTCGGGATAAAAATGCCTAGCTGGCGACTCTATTCTTCCCCAGTGAGTTCACGGCTGTGTGTTCTCATTGTCCCTCTCGCCGACCGTTCGCGTCTGTACCTTTATTTGGGCCATTTCCCATTTATCGGGAGCGACAGCTTGGCGACTCTGCTGGGGACCCTTATACTGCAACCAAGGCTTCTGGTTCTTTTTGAGGGTTCCTCCTAGCGCTTGTCTGATTTGTGTTTACTGGGGTGTTATGTGCAGTCTGTGTTTGCATATTTGTTTTATTTACTGCTTTATGTACAGTTTTGTTTACTGCTTTTCTTTGTGCATATATATCATACTGTCATGCTGTCTGTCTGGATCTGGTTTTGCTTTGGTGGGTGGGGTTCTATTGAGAGTTAAGGTCCTATACCTGGGACCTGAGTGACACCTAGGCTAGAGTGGTTCATATTCTTTCCCATTCCATCTCGGTCTGGTGCGGGAATATGAAACACGGTTCAGATATGGGTTTCTTCTTGAGAACTCTGTGTTGCAGATTTCCTGCAATACTAGGGCTATCTGGGAAGCCTGCTAAGTCTGAATGACCTTTAGTATTGACCTTCAGAAACTGAGGTGAATTAGAGGAGGAACTCTTATGGTTATTGTAAACACTGTACCTCCGGGTTAGAAGTGTTTACACTTCTCATAACTGATCCAAGTCTGAGGATCCTTGTTTTAGAACATCACCTGTGAGGGGGGTTGGGTTGTTTACAGGTTTGCAGGTACCCTTGACCTCAACATACCCTGTTACTTTGTTTTGTTTAAGAGTACTTCATGTTGGAACAGTTCTTGTGATTCTAAACCCTGGACATGTGACTCTTTATTTGAGTCCCCCACCTTGGTTACTGGACTTATAGACCTCCATCTGGATTTCTTGAACATACATGGACTTATATCAGAGCAGTTAATCAGATCCAGCTCAGTCACGAACCCTTGCATATCATTTGCATACATCCTCATTGCATCATTCTAACATGTGTTTATTTGTTTTTCAGGGTATCCATCATATCATTTTGGCTTGGTTTTGACCCCTTCTTCAGATTAGACCTATCTTCATCAGCACTTGCTTCAGCTATCAGCCACTTGTTTCAGTCACTTGCATCCTCAGTCTCAGCCTATCAGTGGCCCATCTTCAGTGTTGTCCTCAGTCATCATCATCAGCACCCATTCTTCAGCAACATGGCACCTAAGAAGAGTAACATCTCCTATCACTTCTTTGAGCCTGAGCTAGCTAACATCAGGAGGATTCAGACCCTGATTACTCCAGACCATATACCATATTTCAGAGAACATTATGGAGGAATCCTTGATGTGGTTATGGATTTGGACCCTTCACAGAGGAGCTTGATACATACTTGCCTGCAGTTCTATGATCCCCCTCTGAGGTGCTTCACATTTCAGAATTTCCAGTTGGGACCTTTGCTGGAGGAGTATTCATCATTGGTTGGTGTACCCATCAGGGGTGGAATCCCTTTCAACCCTGAGATGGCTTTCCCAAGTAA
The DNA here is from genome assembly GCA_963966055.1 of Lathyrus aphaca. NCBI lineage: Eukaryota > Viridiplantae > Streptophyta > Magnoliopsida > Fabales > Fabaceae > Lathyrus > Lathyrus aphaca. The sequence continues at coordinate 361,631,571 of OZ014525.1, read as the reverse complement.
TGAGGAGATAGTCAAAGCATTACATCTGGAACCAGTTTTGATTGGGCAGAATTTGACATCTAAAGCTGGAATCTCTGGTTTTCATCTGGATTTCTTGACCTCTCAGGCTAGTCTGAAGGCCTCCCTGGGGGAGTGGAAGGCAGTCTGTGCTCTGTTGGCCCTTAGCATATATGGGGTCATACTTTTTGCAGATGAGCCTAGATTTGTCAGCAAGAATGCAGTCCATCTTTTCATCCTGAGAAACCCAGTGCCCACCTTACTGGGAGACCTTTACTACTCAGTTCATCAAAGGTATGAAAAGCAAAGGGGGAGATTAGTGAGATGCTGTGCACCTTTGTTCCATACTTGGCTGCTCAAGAATTTGCCAAAGACTGATGCATTCTTGAACCCTCACCAGCAGAAGAACTGGGCTAGGAGGCTTGTTGCTCTAACCTCAGATGATATCAGATGGTGTACTCAGAGTACAAAGGGTAGAGACATCATTACAAGTTGTGGGCAGTTTCCCAATGTGCCCCTGATTGGAGTAAAGGGTTGCATCAATTACAACCCTCTGCTATTCAAAAGACAACTGGGCTATGCATTGGTCCATCCTCCTAGAGCACAAGATCTGACTGAGACCCTTTATGTTGAAATCAAGCCTAATCTGGCTAGTGTCAGGCAGGCATCCTGGGCCTGGGACAATGTGCAGACTAAGGGGGTAACTATTCTTGGAAGATGCAATAATGTAGCCTCTGCCCAGTACTATGAGTGGTCTCATGCCAGGGCTCAGTTTTCTGGAATGCCTTTCACTATTGAAGATATGCCTGGACCTTCCACAGCATCACCTCCAGCAACTGTCAGCTTAGAGGAGTTTGAGAAATTGAAAGAGAGAAATGAGAAGCTGACTCAGGCTCTACAGAAGACCCTCTGGGAGAGGAGTGATGGTAGGTTGGATATTGAGAGGCTAGAAAAGTTGAAAGTGGAGCATCAGGCTAGAATTGAGAAGTCTGAGGATTACATTAAGAAGTCTAGGGCTGGAGAACAAATCTTGAAGAATGCCTGCAAGGAGGCTCAGTTCCAGAAGGCCAGGACTGACTTGTATCTGAAGGAGAGTCAGGCTAGGTGGGTCAGGATCACCGAAGCACGTACTCAGGAGGACAAAAGGACTCAGGATAAGATGGAGCAGATGGAAGCTAGTGCAAAAGAGCAACAGGAAGCCCTGGCAGCAGCCCAGAGAGAGGTCTCAGAGTTGAAGATCAGAGCTGGTGTAAAGAGGTCAAAGGACCAAAGTCAACACAAGAAGCTAACTGCAGCTATTGCTACAAGGAATCTCCTTATCAGGAATCTTACAGAGCGTCCAGCTGACCCTGTGACTGAAGCACTTCTCAAGGAAGTTCAGGAGGATGAATTTGGCCTTGGTGTTTGACTTTTTGCTTGTTGTTGCTTTCATTTTTATGTACTTTTCTTTATGTTGTATTTTGGACCCCTCAGAGGGCATATGTTGTAAACAAACTATGTATCATTTACCTTTTTGTAATATATGTGTTGGTTTGTTTCATCTGAATTCCTCAAGCAACATCACAAGCATCTTCTTCAAGGGGTCTGGAAAGGTCAAAACCAAGTACCAAGCCGGATACCTTGGAAACAAATAGACACACTGCATTGCATACTAACCTTTTGTTTTGTTTTGTAGGTTTTGTTTTATTGTTACTAACTCTGTTGTGATATCAGGAGTTATTGCTCGACGTCGAGGGTTTCCACTCAACCGTCCACACAGATACCCCACCCGCAACAACCTTCCGGGCATACAGATGGATCAAATGCAGCAGGACCTTACAGAGGTCAGAAATCAAATGACCAACGAGAGGTTGGAAATGAGGACTCAAATGACACAGTTTATGGAGGTAATGAACAATATGGCTCAGAGCCAAGAGAGGTTGAGGGCACTGGTAGAAGGGAGAAACCAGGAAGACCATCAGCCAGGGACTGCTGGGACAAGCAACAATGAAAGAGTCCAACCTCATGTCAATCCCCCAGTCTTTGGACCCCACCAGCATCCAGAGATCAACATCCCTGTCAATATACAAGGGACTGCCACAGCAGGGAGGGTACTGCAAGAAGACCCCCAGGAAGATCAGTTCACAGTGATGGGAGCTGGGGAGGAGGCCTATGATAGAAGGCTGGATGAGATAGCTGAGAAATTAAGATCCTTAGAGTCTCAAAACTCTTTGGGTTTTGATGTTATGGATATGGGCTTGGTAGACGGGGTCAGGATCCCCCACAAATTTAAGCCATCATGCTTTGAGAAGTATAATGGGACTTCCTGTCCCCGGACCCATTTACAATCTTTTCTGGGGAGGCTGAAGGCCTATACCATGGACGAAAAGTTATGGATGTTTTATTTCGAGGATAGCTTAACTGGAGCATCGAGGGAATGGTACTCCCATCTGACAAGAGCAACTATTAGATGCTGGAAGGACCTGGCAGAGGCCTTTATCAGACAGTATCAGTACAACCTGGATATGGCTCCCAACAGGACCCTCCTGATGGGGATGTCTCAGTCATCCAGGGAGAGCTTCCGTGAATACGCTCAAAGATGGAGACAGCTTGCTGCTGCTGTCCAGCCACCTATGTCAGAGAGGGAGATGGCTGATATGTTCATGAACACCCTCCAGGGGACTTACATTGATAGGCTAGCTGCCTTCTCATCTACCAGCTTTGCAGACGTAGTCATAGCCGGGGAGAGAATTGAAAGCCTATTGAAGATGGGTAAGATCTCAGACAACGGTGCAAGCTCATCCAGTAATGCAAGAAAGCCTTTTGCAGGCCCAAGAAGGACTGGTGAGACCAATGCTATCCACACCAACAGGGGCAGGCCCCAATATGTTCATAGGTCCGTGGCAGCAGTCACCATTCCCGCTCCAGCTCATCCACAACCAGCTTATCCACCACCGCAACAAAATTATCAGCAACAACCTCAGTACCAGCAACAAACTCAGTATCCTCCGAGAAATTACAACAACAGCAACACCAACAACAATAATCAGCAGAGACCGTTCCAACAGAGGCCCTCTCAGGCCAATAGGGTGATCGATCCGATCCCTATGCCCTATGCCACATTGCTGCCACAACTCTTGAAACTCAACCTAGTTGAGCTAAGGACATTGGCACCTCCGGATCCTAACAGTCTGCCCAGAAACTACGACGCCAGCGCCAGATGTGCCTTTCACTCAAACGCACCTGGTCATAGTACGGAAAAATGCAGGGCTTTGCACATGAAAGTACAGGATCTAGTGGATTCCAAGGTTTTAAACTTTGCACCACCACCAAATGTCAACAAGAACCCTATGCCACACCATGGTGGTCCCCGAATCAATGCTATTGAAGAAGACAAGCCGTCTTACTTGATAACCAGTGTGGGTCAGATTCGGACACCGTTGGTAGAGATCAAAGCTCAGCTCCTCGAATGTCAAATGTTCCCAGGATGTGAGCTAGGGTGTGCTTACTGCAACATTTCAGTGAATGGTTGCGATAACTTGAGGGATGGCATAGATGGTCTCATTCAGAGTGGCCTGCTTCAGATTACAACATCAATTCCTACCAATCCAGCGATCTCATTTACAACAACTCCAGAACCTCCTACAACTGCAACAACCATTGTTCCAGATAACTCTTCAGCTTCATCAACAAATGTTCCGTCTGTCATTTCAACTGACCAAATATCAACGAACATTCCTTCTACAACTTCAGCACCACTTCATTTTGAATCTCCTACAACAACAACACCCATCCTTCCAACAATGTCTCCTACAACATCAGCAACAAACCATGAAGATGTCTCAACAGTTACGATTTATTATGATCCTGAAAATGACTCTGCCTACAACTCACAAAGTGCTACTCCCATCAGAGCACCAGTCACAATATATTATGATCCACAGACTATCACAGTCCCTTCTGCAGCTGCCATCAGTCCAGTCACTGTCACAGTGCCTGGGCCAGTACCTTATGAAAGCAGTAATGCCATCCCTTGGCATTACGGCTCTGATTTATACTGCGAAGGACAGAAAATCACTTTTGAATCATCAACTTATGCACCACAAATAGACAATGTGGGAGGAGGCGGAGGCTTCACTCGAAGCGGACGTCTCTTTGCCCCGCAAATTCAAAGACCCACTGCCGAAGCAGAAGCTGCTGCCAAGGCAAAAGGGAAGAACATGGTGCAGGAAGAACAGGTTGTTAGAGAAGCTTTGAAAACACCTTTTGACCAAGAAGTTGATGAGTTCATGAGAATCATCAAGAAAAGTGATTACAAAATAGTGGACCAGCTTCACCAAACGCCTTCCAAGATCTCCATTCTATCATTGCTTATGTGCTCCGAAGCTCATCGGAACGCACTACTCAAAGTCTTGCACGCAGCTTATGTGCCGGAAGAGATCACCGTCAATCAGTTGGAAGCCGTGGTTGGAAATGTTAATGCTAGTAATGGACTAGGATTCACCAACACTGATTTGACTTCGGAAGGCCGCAATCATAACAAGGCCTTGCACATTACCATGGAATGTAAAGGTGCAGTTCTTTCCCATGTGCTGGTAGACACAAGATCATCCCTCAACGTCTTACCTAAAAAGGCTCTTGTGAAGCTGGAATATGAAGGATTGGCATTACGACCCAGTAACTTGGTAGTGAGAGCTTTTGACGGCTCTAAGAGATCAGTTCTGGGAGAAATTGAGTTGCCTGTAACGATTGGCCCACAAACTTTCAAAACGACCTTCTACGTGATGGACATTCAGCCTGCCTACAGCTGTTTGTTGGGTAGACCATGGATTCATGCCGCTGGCGCAGTAACGTCTACCCTTCACCAGAAGTTAAAATTTGAGTGGGAAGGCCAAGTCGTTACTATCTGTGGAGAGGAGGATATATTTGTTAGCCATCTGGCTACTTATATGTATATTGAGATGGATTGGGAGATCCACGAGACGATGAGTCAAGGGTTTGAGGCCCTGAATGTTAATGAAACCTCTGCTGTGCTTGGGACCTCTATAACATCCTACCAACAAGCCCGGAAGGTGGTGGAAGAAGGAAACGCTCAAGGCTGGGGCAAACTGTTGCCTGTGGAGAAGATAGAAGATAGATTTGGGTTGGGTTACAAACCAACTCAAGAAGATCAAGCAGAGGCTGCCAAGAAGCCCAACTTTGTTAGTGGGGGGATGCTCACCCCTGATGCTGTCAACAACTTGGAAGACGAGCTGGAAGAAGAACGCAACCTGGAAAGCTGGATTCGTCCAAAGATCCCGGGGAGCAGTATCTCAAACTGGTCTTCCCAGGAAATTATAAGAGTTACTCATGCAGAGTAATTAATATTTCCTGTATTTTTATAGCATGCATCAAAGTCTGGCATCTTGCCCAAGATGACAAGGCTCATTTTGTAATCGGGCCATCTGTACTTTTTGTGCAACAAGATTAATCAATGAAATATCAGACATCTTTTTGCAAATGAGTCTTTTTCTTTTCCGCTCACTGTTTTTCCATTTTTCTTTTTGTACAAAAAATAAATGGCGATGTTTTCAAAATGACAACTTTATTTCACTTTTCTAAATAAGATTAAAATCAATCACTAAAATGAACAAACTGAACCCTTGCAGAGAGTGCCCTCCAGACAACACCGACAACAGCACGGCTATGACTTCGTATGACTTTGACAATCCAATCAATCAAGCTGATGAAGGGGTTGAAGAAGATTATGAGCTTCCTGAAGAGCTAGCCAGATTGTTAAGACAAGAGGAGAAGGTTATCACTCCTCATCAGGAGGAGGTGGAAACGATTAATCTTGGTACAGATGAAGATGTGAAAGAGGTTAAAATCGGGGCCGGCTTACAAGACTCAGTGAAGAAACAACTGATTGACCTGCTTCAAGAGTATGTGGATGTGTTTGCTTGGTCTTACCAGGATATGCCCGGGTTGGATACCGACATTGTTATGCATAAGCTGCCTTTAAGAGAAGAATGCCCACCAGTTAAACAGAAACTGCGTCGTACTCGCCCAGACATGGCAATGAAGATCAAAGAAGAGGTACAAAAGCAGTGGGACGCCGAGTTCCTTGCTGTAACTAGCTATCCACCGTGGGTTGCTAATATAGTACCTGTGCCTAAGAAAGACGGCAAGGTGAGGATGTGTGTTGATTACCGGGACCTGAACAGAGCCAGCCCGAAAGATGATTTCCTATTACCTCACATTGATGTACTGGTTGATAATACGGCTCAGTTCTCAGTATTCTCCTTCATGGACGGATTTTCAGGATACAACCAGATCAAGATGTCACCTGAAGACATGGAGAAGACAACCTTCATCACACCCTGGGGCACGTTCTGTTACAAGGTGATGCCATTCGGATTAAAGAACGCTGGTGCAACATATCAACGGGCTATGGTAACATTATTCCACGATATGATCCATAAGGAAATCGAGTGTTATGTGGATGACATGATTGCCAAGTCCCTTACAGAGGAAGATCACCTGGTAAATCTGCTGAAGCTATTCAAGCGTCTGAGGAAGTACCAATTGAAGCTGAACCCCAACAAATGCACATTCGGGGTGCGATCCGGTAAGCTGCTGGGTTTTATTGTAAGCGAGAAAGGAATTGAAGTGGACCCTGATAAAGTCAAAGCCATTCAAGAAATGCCTGCACCAAAAACTGAGAAAGAAGTTCGAGGGTTTCTGGGTAGATTGAACTACATCTCAAGGTTCATATCTCACCTTACGGCAACCTGCGAACCCTTGTTTAAGCTGTTAAGAAAAGAACAGACGGTCAGGTGGAACGAAGACTGCCAGAAGGCTTTTGACAAGATCAAAAAATATCTGCAAGAACCTCCAATCCTTATGCCTCCAGTCAAAGGAAGACCTCTGATAATGTACTTGACAGTATTAGAAGAGTCAATGGGGTGTGTGTTGGGCCAGCATGACGAGTCTGGTCGAAAAGAGTATGCAATATACTACCTGAGCAAAAAGTTTACCGACTGTGAACAACGTTATTCACTGCTCGAGAAAACTTGCTGTGCTTTAGCGTGGGCTGCTCGCCGACTGAGACAGTATATGCTGACCCACACTACCTTATTGATCTCAAAGATGGATCCAGTTAAGTACATTTTCGAGAAGCCAGCTCTTACCGGACGGGTTGCAAGATGGCAAATGATTCTCACAGAATATGACATCCAGTACACCTCTCAGAAAGCCATCAAAGGCAGTGTATTGTCTGAATATCTTGCTGAGCAACCTATTGATGATTACCAGCCTATGAGATTCGACTTCCCTGATGAAGACATCATGTTCATAAAAGCGAAAGATCATGAAGAGCCTATTCACACTGAAGGGCCTGACCCAGAAGAAGAATGGACTATGATGTTTGACGGGGCTGTTAATATGAATGGTCGTGGTGTTGGTGCAGTACTCATTACACCTAAAGGAGTTCACATGCCTTTCTCGGAAAAACTCACTTTCAACTGCACTAACAACGAAGCTGAATACGAAGCTTGCATTATGGGTCTTGAGGAAGCCATTGACCTCAGGATCAAGACATTTACTGTATTAGGAGATTCAGCTCTGGTAGTTAATCAAACCAACGGCAAATGGTACACACACCAGGATCATCTGATACCTTACAGGGATTATACAAGGAGGTTATTGACTTTCTTCACAACGGTCAAGCTTGAGTATATCCCTCGGGACGAGAATCAGTTTGCAGATGCTCTGGCTACCATTTCATCCATGATCAAAGTTCAAGCTGCCAACTTTGTGCCTCAAATTTCAGTATCCAGACTTGACAGACCAGCGTATGTATTTGCAGCAGATGTTGTCAAAGATGATAAGCCTTGGTTCTATGACATTAAGTGCTTCTTGGAGGATCAAACATACCCACCTGGGGCATCTTCCAATGATAAGAAGACTTTGAGAAGGCTTGCTGGTAGTTTCTTTCTGAACACTGATGGTTCCCTGTACAAGAGAAACTTTGATATGGTACTCCTCAGATGCGTTGACGGAACAGAAGCAGACTTGTTGATGCACGAAGTGCACGAAGGATCCTTTGGTACCCATGCTGGAGGGCATGCAATGGCTAAGAAATTGCTAAGATCAGGTTATTACTGGATCACAATGGATGCAGACTGTTGTGCCTATGCCAGAAAATGCCATAAATGCCAGATCTATGCAGATAAAGTGCATGTGCCTCCCAATCCTTTGAACATAATGTCTTCACCATGGCCCTTTGCTATGTGGGGCATTGATATGATCGGCAAGATTGAACCGACTGCTTCAAATGGCCACAGATTCCTCCTGGTCGCCATTGACTATTTCACCAAGTGGGTCGAAGCAGCTTCATATGCAAATGTTACAAGACAAGTGGTAGCCCGATTTCTGAAGAGAGATATCATCTGTCGATACGGAGTTCCCGAGCGAATCATTACTGATAATGGTTCCAATCTAAACAACAAAATGATGGCAGAACTGTGCCGGGACTTCAAGATCCAACATCACAATTCTTCTCCTTACAAGCCAAAGATGAACGACGCTGTTGAGGCAGCCAATAAGAATATCAAGAAGATTGTGCAAAAGATGGTAGTTACGTACAAAGACTGGCATGAGATGCTACCATTTGCCTTGCATGGGTACCGCACGTCAATCAGAACATCCACTGGGGCAACACCGTATCATCTTGTATATGGTATGGAAGCAGTCCTACCTGTTGAAGTTGAATTACCCTCCTTACGAGTGTTGATGGATGTTAAACTGAACGAAGCAGAATGGGTCCGGTCCCGATTCGAACAACTGAGTCTGATTGAAGAGAAAAGATTGGCTGCAATCTGTCATGGGCAGCTGTATCAGAAAAGAATGAAGAGAGCCTTCGATCAGAAAGTCAGGCACCGAGAATACCAAGTAGGGGATCTTGTGCTGAAAAGAATCCTCCCTCCTCATACAGACCACAGGGGCAAATGGACACCAAATTATGAAGGACCATTTGTGGTAAAGAAAGTTTTCTCTGGTGGGGCACTGATGCTCAGCACCATGGATGGTGAAGACTTCCCGTCCCCTGTGAATTCAGATGCAGTTAAAAAATACTTCGCATAAAAAAAATGACCCGCTGGACATAAAAACAGAATGTAAGTCCAGGAAAAAATAGGGCATCCCGGCGAGTCAAAAACAGAATAAAAGACTCGGGCAAAAATAAGGGAAAATAAACAAAAAAAAATGTACACCCGCTGAGTTGAAAAGCCGCATTGGACAACTCAGGCAAAAATGGGTATCCCGATGGATTGAAAACCCGAAAGGGCGATCCATGCAAAATAAGGGAATAAGCGAACAACTGCACTCTGAATTCGTCTGTATCACTTACAACTTGGTAAGCGTCTAAAGGACCAAGCCTCTTTCAGAATCAGCCTTCCTCAGAAAGCAAGACGAGAAAAGATGTCAAATGTCATACGAGTCATAGCGAGAGGAAGCTCCTTAAAGCGTCGTCAACATCGCCAGCATTTTGTTTCTCAATTTGTAACAATCTCCTCATTTCAGGAGACATGTTTCCTTGACTGTATCTTGCCAATTCAGGGCACGTGAATTAATAAAATCAGATTTTTCAGTCATGTTTTGTCTTGTACATTTTTGTCTACAAAGAATGTCTGATGTCTTAAGAAAAATGATTGCACGAATACAGATGTTATCTTTAAAAATAAAGAAAATAAAACACGTGCTTGCAGGGAATATACTTACTCTCAGAAGTGTATAACTCCTATGACGGAATCCGGTAAGGGATACCTCAGGATTACTTGAGCGTTTCTCTATCTTTTCAGGATTGCAGGTATTCAAAAGCGCAGCACGGGGCATGAAAGCTTCATCCCAGCAAGCTGGCAAATCAGCACTCACTCAGCCTAGCATTCCAAGTAATTTCTCCCCAGCTGAGTTGCCACATGTTGTTTCTCCCAGCCGAGTTGCCAATCATTCTTCCTCAGTCAAGTACAAAATCCAGGGAATCATCTCCCCACAGAGTTTCAGCCTCTATCCAGAAGAGCAACGCATGAAGGAGTCATAACAGAGTAAAAGAAAAGCTTCTACAAACCCCAGTTGGGTCCCTTGTTACAAGGATGTGTCAATCAGTGACTTATTTCCCCAAGCAGAGTCATTTCATCAGATCTACCAATGATCTCATCCCCAGCTGGGATGTTCACTTCAAACAGATCGACCAGAGATCTTCGCAGCAACGGGACCCGAATCCCGGATCGGTATCTTTTGCACGATCATAGCATTCGCATCATATTCACCAAACAAAGCGTAGCATTCCGTCTTAAGTACGGAGCATTACGGCAAAAATCAAACATATAGCATAATCATAAGCCATGTTTTGAATCAAACACCTGTGAATATTATCAACCCCTCCACAATATACAAGATACTCCCCAGAGTCCCCAGCAAAAGCAGTTGCCTCCTATTCACAAACACCAGCATATACTCCCTTTGACACCCGTCCGTGTCACGTCCCCAGCAGAAAGCCAAAGACATTCTCTTTGCACTCACAAATGCTTATATATATACATTTCCTTGACATCCGTCCATGTCACTTTCCCAGCACAGTAACGTAAACACTTTGTATACCAGATACTTGTATATACTATACTCTTCTCCCTTTGACACTCGTCTGTGTCACTCTCCCCAGCAAGTAAACACTCATCTATGCATCACTCATACTCACTACTCATACTTATACAGATACTCGTCCGTATCTTGTATACACCTTTTATATCCCCACAGATTCGACACTCGTCCGTGTTCTTTGTTAACCAGTTGGTACTCGTCCGTACCATCATCTCAGAACATGTGTCAGGCGTTTGTTTCTACATGATACTCGTCTGTATCATAGCCTTAAGGATGCTCGTCCGCATCTTTAATCCATACACTGCGTCAAACACTTGTGTCTTCTTGAATATAGATACTCGTCTATGTCTACTATTCCCCAGAAGAATTCTTTCAGATTCAACACTCGTCCGTGTTCGTTGTTAACCCGTTGATACTCGTCCGTATCATCATCTCTGAACATGTGTCAGTACTTGTTTCTACCTGATACTCGTCCGTATCATAGTCTCGAGGATGCTCGTCCGCATCTTTAATCTATACACAATACCAAACACGTATACCTTTTGTTTCTTGGATTGTAAACACTCGTCCGTGTTTACTATTCCCCAGTAGAACAATTTTCTTTTATCAGACATTCGTCCTATGTCATGATAAACCTTGAGAGCAGCCGTACCCTGCTAGGTGGTCGTCCTCCACCTCTTGATGGTCGTCCTCCATCATGCTCATCCGATGGCCGTCCCCATCGTTGATATTTTAGCAGCCGTCCCCTGCCAGGTGGTCGTCCTCCACCTCTAGATGATCGTCCTTCATCATTTTATCCAATGGCCGTCCCCATTGTTGATTTTGGTTATCTGACATTCGTCCTATGTCATGATAAACCTCGAGAGCAGCCGTCCCCTGCTAGGTGGTCGTCCTCCACCTCTTGATGGCCGTCCTCCATCATGCTCATCCGATGGCCGTCCCCATCGTTGACCTTTTATCCGGCATTCGTCCTATGTCGCGATATCTTCGGCAGCCGTACCCTGCCAGGTGATCGTCCTTCACCTTAGATGACCGTCCCTCATCTTAACCCAACAGAGCAGCCGTCCCCTGCTGGGTGATCGTCCTTCACCTTTGATGACCGTACCTCATCATCTGTTTATTTCATTTATTCTTTAACCCGATGGCCGTCCCCGTCGTGGTCCTTTTTCTTTTTAGCTCGGTGGCCGTCCCCATCGTTGATTACCTTACCTTTATGAACTTGATGGCCGTCCCTGTCATGTTTCATTAGTTCCCAGAGAATCTTACAACTCTATCTTGATGGCCGTCCCCATCATAATACCTTTTATCCCCAGCATGTCGGCCGTCCCCGTCATCGCTTTACTTCACACACTTTCCCCAGCATGTCGGCCGTCCCCGTCATTGCTTTATTTCCCGCACCTTACCAGCATGTCGGCCGTCCCCGTCATCGCTCTTTACCCAGCAGTCGTCCTCTGCTCGACGGTCGTCCCCCGTCGCCCATACTTTACCATATACATTATTTTCTTTTACAATCTATATCCCTTTTCTTCTTCATTCTGTGAGTGCAAATTTTGGACTGTCTTTGATATTCAACCACAAGTTATCTTGTTTGCCTGTTAAGCCGTTGCTTACATCCTACACATCTAACTCATGATTGAATAGGGGCAGCTGTAAACACCCCAAATTTGCCCTCACCCATTCACACCATGGCTTGTGATCATTTCATATGCATAAACACAATCATAACATCTCATACCACATTTTTTATTCACTGCATTGGTTCTAAGTCATCTGCATCTAGGGTTTGTGATCTGAGCTATCCAAGAGCTTCTTGAGCTACTCCAAAGGCCACCAATCACTTCAAAGGGGTCCATGTGTGTTCTTATATCATATTACATCCTCTCAAAGTCAAGGATGCCAAAGAATCACAAGAACTGGAATAGGCATGGAAGCAGAGCCAAGTTTGACTACACAGTTGACCTAAAATTAGGGTTTTGGTTTCAGAGGCCATAACTCCAAATTTTTTGGTCATTCTTGTTTCTATTGGTCTCTATATGGTATAGGGAGTATGCATATCAATTTTCATGAAGAAATTCCATGGGGAAGTCATCTGATCAAGAGTTGACTTTTCAGACAAGTCAGTGTAAAATCAGGGCATCTGAGGCCCCCAATGACCCAACCAAGGGGGTGATCTTCATCATTTTGAGTGTATATGATCCTTATTTGATCATGGAAGAAGTTTGAAGTTCACAAAATTCAAGAATTTGAAGTTTTTGCAAGGTTGACTTTTTAGGGCAAGTTTGACCTTTGAAGAATATGTCATTTTATGCCACTTTTCAAACCTCACTTTTTGAACCAAAAATGCTTCAAATGAAAAAACTTTGGTCATGAAAGTTTTAGATTAGATCTTTCCCTTTTCAAAAAGTACAAGAACATGACCTAATTCATTTTGGATCAAAAGTTATGGTGTGTTAAAGTTGGCAAAAATCACTAATTTTCAAGTTATGCATCAAATGAGAAATTTGCAAAATCTTGTACCAAAGGCATTTGTGACTTCTAGTTGGTATCAAACCAATACACAAGCATCACACAAGTTCTAAAATTCAGATTTGAACCAAAAGATCACATGTTTCATGGTTTGTAAGGCAAGATATTTTCATAGAAAGCAAATGTGAGCAAGTTGCAAAAACCATCATCACACCTCATCCACTTGCTGCCTTGGATACTGAATCACACTAGCCTTTCCCTCACACCATGCTGCGCCAGACAAGCCCTTTGTACTTGGCTAGAAGCTGCCCATGCCCTCTCTTACAAGAAGTTGACATTTTGGCAAAAGCTACCACACCTATCACAAAAGCACAAGTCACATCCTCTGACCAATAGCATTTGTTTATACAAAGAAAAGGCAAGCCAAACCAGTCAACACACAAGCCTGAAGCACACTAGAACTCAGCATCCTCATTTTCACTCCCTTGAGCAAAAACCTTCGAATCTCTTCATACAAGCCACATACACCCAAACAAGCTTCACCAATCATCTCACCATGCTTCACTGAACATAAACCAACACTCAAAACAGCCTGAAAGCCATTGAATCAAAAACACGATTCCTTCACTCCACTGAGCAGAACCTCTGTAAACTTTCAAACCAGCCCACATAAACTCCTTCTAAGCATTCAGACATCACCAAGGGACCAAGAGGAGTGGATTGCATCAAGAGAAGAGGCCAGAGAGTTGCAAAACCGAAAGCTTCAAAACTCAGGTAGCTCAAGAACATTTTTTCCAAAAATGGATTTTTAAGTTCTTAAGTTGTTCTTCATGCTTCCCTGATCATAAATATGTCATTGGTTTTGAAAATGGTAAAAAAATGAGGGTGTAATCGTGTTCTGAAAGTCTTGCCCTAAATTTTCTTTTGTTTCGATTCATGTGTTTGATGCAATATAAATGATGTTTATGTTAGGGTTTTGATTCAGTGGAGTATGGGGAGGATTTCTGTTTGTTTAGTTAGTTGCGTTTTGAGGATTCTAGAAATTTTCAGGTGGGGTTCCCACCGGAGAAGACGACCGGAGGTCTTCTCCGGCCACCTGAAAATGATTAGGGTTTAATCCCTGTAATTAAGGAAGTTTGAATCTCGTGCGTTGGATCAGTTGACCTGGTTAACTTGGCGCGTGTGTGAATGGCCCAGATGCCCTCATTAAACCCTAACCATAATTAATTAATTCATAATTCAGTTTAGTCAAGTTTGAATGTGATCCATTGGATCTGGCGCGCAGTCAACAGCTTCATTGCCAGATTCAATCTCAGCCTCTCATTTAGCATACTTCCATTTATTTTGTTTTTTATTTCAATTTATCTCATTTAATTTGTCCAATTTATTTAAAATAGCAAAAATCATTTAAAAATTATGAAATTTTTCACCAAGGGTTTCATTAATTTTTAGAACACAAAAATATTTTTATTTTCATTTTTAGCATTTAAAAAGTATTTTTAAATATTTAAAAGTTTCTTTTTAATTAATTAATGAGAATTAATTAATTAAAAATACTTTTAGGTATTTAAAAATCACCAAAAAATTAATGAAACATTTAAAAACATTTAGAAACATTGTCCAACCCTCAAACCAAATTTCTTTTTTGATCTTGATGCATTTTGAGAATTTTTCATGGAATTAAAATCATTTTGATGCATTATTTTGATCCAAACTTCCAAAAATCATTTCTGCCTAACCCTAAAGAGTTGGACCTTGATTCTCTTTGCATTGCATTGCATTGTGTTTAGCATGTAGTTTGTGAGATTAAATGGCCATGATTTGATCTTTCATTTTTCATTTGTTTGGCAATTTTCTTGTTTAGGAACCCTAAAACCCTAGAAAACTTAGGGAAATCATAACTTGAGTTAGGTTAAGAGTTAGAACTTCTCCTTTGGGCAGTGAATTAGTATAGGATTAGGGGTCCTTTGAGTGCATTTTCAATTTTTTATATTGATGTTTGCTTCTGATTTTGGTTTGTGTTTGTTGCTTTGTTCATAAACCCTAATTTGGGCTTCTATATGCATCCATCTTGCATTTGCATTCATACCTTGACTTGCCATGACATTTTATGCCTCCATGTGATTCATTTAACATCATAAGACATATTGGAATCATGTTTGATCATTGCATCTTGCATTTGCCATGTTGTATGCCATATGCACTTCATAACTTTTCATGTATGTTCATGGTTCTTAACTTGCTCCATTTGCATTCATAAGCTTGTATGATCATCCCCATGTGCTGCCTCATGTTTGTAGCATCTCATAGCATTATTAACATCATGTATGTGCTTCTGGTCTTGGTTTGCATCATGTCATTTCATCTCATTTTGCATTGCATTGCATTCCTTTCACTAACTTTTCAGGTGGTAAGTAACTTTGAGAAGTGGATTTGCCTTCACTTCTCATACTTTCTTCTCATCTCTCTCTTGCATCCATGCTGCATTTTGATATGTGTTTGAGTTTGATCTTGCTCATTCTTATTCTTCCCACTTTCTTTCTCCAAGTGACTTGACTTCCTGAATGAAGCAAGTTGCTTTGCTTCTCCTGATCCTTTCATCTGCTTCCTGGTGGTTCCCTTTGAAGATATTCTTTGTTAAACCTCACAAACCTTAGGAACAACCAAGCATGACAATGATTAGGGTTTTGATTAGTTCCCCCCTCTTAGTTTTACCTTTGTGTCTCTTTTGAGTCTTCTCTTCTCATCTCATAATCAGGGACTAAACCCTAAAGGCTTTAAGGCTTTGTGATTAAGCTTATGCCTGCATCCTTCTATTAGGATGGAGTGTATAACTTTAATCCTAAGTGTTAAACCTTTAATGTGTTTAAATCCTTTAATCAATTCACTTAATAATCATCAAGACATCACACTTGTAACTTGGGCCTTGCATTAGGGTTCTAATTCTTCCTTAATTGGTTAAGAAGGACTAACCCTAGAGTTAATGGACAAGTTCCCCTCAAGTTGTCTTACAAATCATAAAATTCACTTCATCATCATATCATTAAATAAAATCCATTTAATCAAAGGCTTGTTTTGTCATGAGTTTAATCCCTAATCATGGATTAAGTTGAGGAGCTTTCCTCAGCTTAAACATTCTCATCTATCATCCTTCTATTAGGATGGTGTAATGAGTCTGTTTAATCCTTGATTATGGCTTAACCTCATTACTTAACACTAAACAAAAACACCAAAAACATCTAAATAATCACAAGTAGGTTAATGATCTTAATCCTACATCAAAGGTGATTAAGTGTGAGAATCTGACTTCACACTTAAGGTATTCTCATTACCCCTAATCAGAGGGAAGATGTGATGAGTTTACCAACCCATTGGTTTAGGCTTAAGCTCATTAACTTATGACAAATTCTCAAAAGCAATAAAAGACTGAAAACTCAAGAAAAACAAACAATAATCGTCTCCTCCGGGATTCTTTTCTCATCTCATTCACTCATAACCGAGAACTTGCTTCTTCCGTCTAATGCAAGACAGTTAGCACCTGAGCCAGACAGGTCATACACTTGAGCATAGACAAGTAAGCAGTTCACAAGTCAATTCATCTTTCAGTCTCTTTGGGTCGAACTACGGTGTTCTGACTTCCTCATTGCACGAGAGGATACATAGGCATAACTTAACAGTTATCGAACAAAAGTCTCTGTGTATTCCCCCTCTTTCCAGCATCATTCTCTAAGCCTCATAATCTTGAGCATTTTATTCCTTTTCTTACACTGACACTGTACATATTACACTGCACTTCTCTTACACTGACACCTGTACATCCTTTTCCAGCTCTTTTATACACAAATTGCACTGACACTACCCCTTTAAAACACAAATCTTTTAAGCGTGGATCCCGTCGAGTACGACGGACAATCTAGGTGCTAATACCTTCCCAGGTTGTAACCAACCCCCTTTCTCAGTCTCTCTGGTTCGCAACCGTCTTATCCACATCTTTCTAGGCCTATGCAGCATTGCCTTTCCTTCGGGATAAAAATGCCTAGCTGGCGACTCTATTCTTCCCCAGTGAGTTCACGGCTGTGTGTTCTCATTGTCCCTCTCGCCGACCGTTCGCGTCTGTACCTTTATTTGGGCCATTTCCCATTTATCGGGAGCGACATGTGGCAGAACATAACTGAATTAATTCGGACTTAGCAAATTAATAATAAGATAAATATCTGAAAACAACCCTCACACGCGTAAGTCGATCGTTCTACGATCGCCATCTGCACCTCATAAGGTTTCCCCTCTCAGTTGCCTTAAATATGGTCAAGTCCCTACGAACGTGGGGGTGTCTTAAGAAAATTCCCTACAGATTGAGAATCACCATAGTCCCTTCAAGATAAAATATCATAGTCCCTTCGAAGTTGCCTACAGGATAAATGATCTTGTCCCTCGATGACCCTACGGAAAAAATGATGATAGTCCCTACGAATTTCTAAAAACACCCCTACATGTTGCCTTCATTGACCATACGATGACCCTACGCCCGTCCCTTAATAAATCCAGGGTAAATGACTACCTACCCCTTAATCGTAGGGACAGTCTTACCCTTTAAAGGAAATAAAGAAACATGAAATACCAGTCTAGGGTAGGTAGCACTTAATTACTTGCTCACATCTTTTAAAAAACTCTTATTCACACCCCACTTTCAAACATTTTCAAACTCAAATATTTGTATACATCCATGCGAGGATCATTACAAAGACTTATGAAAATTTCTAAACACACATTACACATTTTTCAAACAAGTTAAAGTGAGTTAAGTAACTAAGAGCCCATGGATAACCATGGATATAAAGGGTGCTAACACCTTCCCTTTATATAACCTACCCCCCGAACTCAAAAATTTTAAAAGGTCTTTCATGTTCTTTTATACCCTTTCCTATTGGATAAAATAAAAGTCGGTGGCGACTCTTGCTATTCGCACATGTTTTTGTCAAACAAAAACACCAAGTCAGTTCTTCCACCGTGTTACAGTATCACATAGAAGGACATTTTCATCTTGATTCACATAATAAGAACATTTTAGACAACATCCCTTGTTCTATTATCTAAATGATCATATTAGAACACAACATTCAGTTGTGGATTTGTAATTAATTCCATGATCTTCTTATTGAATATCTTCTACAACTTCACAAGTGTATGCAGCATATGTAATTAAGCACATTTGTGAATCAACAACTTCTGCATAAGTAGTTCATTGTATGTCTATAATCATCCTTTGGCTGCATATTCAATGAAGCATAATATGGACTTTCGACATATGGTCATCAACCATTATCTTCACTATTGTCACGTTTCTTCACATGATTAATTCCTTATATAGCCATAAATAGAGTTGTTGGAAAGTAGCTTGCTACAGAAGGAATGTCGTTACACAAGGATGGAAAGCGTACTGCCACGTTTGTCTTTTTCCACAAATTAAAGTTAGTGGAGAGGTAGTGGGATAAAGCATTTTGCACTGTGTACTATACTTGCTAACAATAACATTGTCTTCTAATCTTCAAAAGCTTCTGATTGTAGTATGATTGAAGCATGAGTAGAGACGTGATAAGTCGGTCTTCAAAATCTCAAGTCTTTAGTGTCTTCAGAACCTTGTTCACTCAGAACCTTGTATTTAGAGTCTTCATCTCTTGGTCTTCAGAACCTCAATCTTCAGAAACCTAAGTCTTCATAACTTTCAGCACTTCGTTCAATCAGAACCCCAAGTCATCAGAGTTATACAACACTTGGTCATCAGAAGATAATAATTTCAGAAGCTTTGCGAGCTTTAGAATCAGAGCCACTCACAGAGTAGAAGAACTTTATTGAGTTGTAAAGTGTATAATCTAAAGATTTTAAGCATAAAGTGTGTTGTTGATCACATTGTGATTGTTAAGGAATTGAGGAGGGCCTCAACCTAGGAAGTGCCTTAGGTATAAATATAGCACGGGTTGGGATTAAGTGACAAGTTGGAAACCGGAGGTTGTTTCACTTCGAATTAATACTATTTAGTGGATTTCATTCCTGGATTGGCATCCCCGTGAGTAGGTATGTTAGACTGAACTAGGTAAACTATTGATTGTGTGTTCTTTATCTTCTGCAACTATAATTGTTGGTATTCATATTTCTCATTGTGTGAAAATCAGAGATCAGTTTTTTTTACATCTCTTAGGACATCTGTGATTTGCTACACTAGAATTTCAGTGATTTTGCAAGAGAATAAGTTATATGCTAAATTTTCTAAGTGTGGGTTTTGGTTGAAGGAAGTCAGTTTCTTTGGTCATGTGATTTCTAATGGAGGGATTGTCGTTGATCCTTCAAAAAATGTTGTTATGTTACAATGGGAGACTCTAAAGTCTGTCGCTGAGATTCGAAGTTTTCTTGGGTTGGCTGGTTATTATCGCAGGTTTATTGAAGGTTTTTCTAAGTTATCTTTACGGTTAACTCAACTAACAAGGAAAGTTCAAGCTTTTGTTTGGGATACATTAGGCGAAGAAATTTTTCAAGAGCTCGAGAAGAAGTTGAGGTTGCCTTTTGTTCTAATTTTGCCTAGTCCAGCTGAGTCTTTTATTATGTATTGTGATGCTTATTTGATGGGTCTTTAAGGCGTGTTAATATAGAATCGACATATTGTAGCTTATACTTCAAGGAAACTCAAAGTTCATGAGAGGAATTATTTGACACATGACTTATAGTTGGCTGCAGTTGTGTTTGTGCTAATCATTTAGAGACATTTGGTTCAAGATTCAAGGTGTACAGTGATCATAAGATTCTGAAGTATTTTTTCGACCAGAAAGAATTTAGTATGAGACAAAGAAGATGGCTTGAGTTTCTTAAGGATTATGACTTTGGTTAGAGTTACCATCCCGGTAAAGCCAATGTCGTAACTGATGCATTGAGTCGCAAAATTTTGCATATGTCAATGTTGATGTCTATAGAGTTAGAGATGATCGAAGAATTCAGAGATTTGAGTTTGGGTTGTGAAGTCACGTCGTAAAGTGTGAAGTTAGGTATGTTGAACCTTACCAATGATATTATTGAATAAATTAGAGAATGTCAGAAGGTGTACTTGAAATTGATTGATTAGTTGACTTTAATCAATTAAGGTCAAGGTGGTGATTTTAGAGTCGAAGAGAATGGAGTGATAAGATTTTGAGGTCGCGTCTATGTTCTGGATATGCCAGAGCTTAAGTAGAGTATTCTTGATGAAGGTAACAGAAGTGGCTTGAGTATTCATACCGGTGCAACTAATATGTATTAAGACATGAAGAAAATCTTTTGGTGGCCGGGAATGAATAAGGAGGGTGCTAGTTTGTGTATGCATGTTTGACATGTCAAAAGTCAAAGGTGGGGCATTAGAAGTTATTGGATTTGAAGCAGTCGTTGTCTACTCATAGTGGAAATGGGACAACATTTTGATGGATTTTGTGTCTGGTTTGCTAAGTACAATAAAAGGATGTGATACGATTTGGGTCTTCGTTGATAGATTGACTAAATCGACTCATTTCCTTCTGATGAGATTTAATTAACCTTTGGAGAAACTAGCGAATATGTATATTGAGAGAATTGTCAGTCTGTATGGTATTCCTTCTAGCATCGTATTCGATAGATATCCGAGATTTACTTCAATGTTCTAGGAGAGCTTGTAGAAAGCGTTAGGTAGGAAGTTGTTGTTGAATTCTGCTTATCATCCACAAACAGATGGTTAGATGGATAGGACTATCCAATCCTTAAAAGACTTTTTGAGAGCTTCCATGCTTGGGAAAGGAGGTACTTGGGATGGATTTTTAGCGTTGATAGAGTTTACCTACAACAACAATTTCCATTCGAGTTTCGGGATGGCACCGTTTAAGGCGTTGTATGGTAGAAGGTGTAAGACACATTTGTATCAGTATGAATCGGGAAAGAGTGTTGTAATTGGACTTAAAATTATCCAACATATAACAAAAAAGATTAAAGTGATTCAAGATAATATGAGAGCTTCGCAGAGTCACCATAAGAGTTACCATGACAAGAGGAAGAAAGCACTTGAGTTCCAAGAGGGCGATCATGTGTTCCCTATAGTTTATTTGATAATTGGTGTTGGTCGAGATTTGAAGTCTTGAAAGCTCACTCCATGTTTCATTGGTCCATACTATATTTTGCAAAGGATAAGAGATGTGACCTATCGAATTACTTTATCACTATCACTTGCTAATCTTCATGATGTATTTCAATAAGGGATTATGCAAGAGGGGTGCAGTAGATGGGTCCTTAACCTCCAATTTGGATGATCACATTGATGAATTTTATGTTTGTTGTCAATGGGTTTATATTCTCCTGGATTCATTGATATAAAATCTGTGTTATTTGATGTTTGAAATTCTATAGTGTGTGTGTGTATGTATGTTTTCCACCAATGTTGCAATGATGTATTGTTGATTTAGGTGTTAGGGATGATAATAATCCATATGTTTTTATGTACAATGATATAGGGTATGTTTTGGGACTATTAGAGGTCAAAACTTGGGCGTTGGGTCTGATGTACGGTTGAAAAACATGAGCAATCACACAAAATCGAGAGCAATTTGGGGGGTTTTTATGACGTAAAAATACATCGTTTATTTGACTTGATTAATGCTTGTTTTCATGTTGTTTTTATTTTCATTCACACTATTATATTGGTATTTTGTTTGTTTTCAGATATTTAGCCATTTAAGAGTCACATGCAAATAAACGAAGCAATTCAGATGAAAAAACGGGAGAAATGGAACAATTTTCACAAGAGACGTTGTTCGACGGTTCTGGCCATAACTTTTGATCCGTAAATCAGAATGATGTCCCATTCAAAGCGTCAAAAAGCTAACATAGAGAGATACATAATGGGAAATGGACCAATAGCACATGGAAAATGCTAAGGGGCTGTAAACACCCCAAATTTTCCCTCACTCATTTCACCATGGCTTGTGATCTTTTCATTTGCATAAGTTCAATCATATCATCTCATATTGCATTTTTGCTTCATTGCATTGATTCAAAGTCATCTGCATCTAGGGTTTGTGATCTGAGTAATCCCTGAGCTATCTGAGCCACTCCAAAGGTCATCAATCATCTCAAGAGGGTCCATGAATGTTCAAGCATCATATTATATCCTCCCAAGGTCAAAGAAGTCAAAAATCACAAGAACTGAGGAAAGGCATGGAAGCAGAGCCAAGCTTAACTACACAGATGACCTAAAATTAGGGTTTTGGTTTCAGAGGCCATAACTCCAAATTTTTTGGTCATTCTTGTTTCTATTGGCCTCTATATGTTATAAGGATCATACATACCAATTTTCATGAAGAAATTCAATGGGGAAGGCATCTGATCAATGGATGACTTCTTGAGCAAGTCAGTGCAAAATCAGGGCATCTGAGGCCCATAATCACCCAACCAAAGAGTTTTCTATATCATTTTGAATATGTATGATCTTTATTTGATCTTAGAAGAAGTTATAAGTTCACAAATTGAAGAATTTCAAGCCATTTGCAAAGTTGCCATTTTGGGAAAGTGACTTGTAATGTAAACTTGCCATTTTGGGAAAGTTTTTCAACCTCCTCTTTTTGATCCAAAAATGCTTCAAATGAAAAATCTTTGGCCATGAAAGTTGTAGATTGGATCCTCCCATTTTCAGAAAGTACAAGAACTCATTCTAATTCATTTTAGAACAAAAGTTATGGCCTTGCAAAGTTGGACAAAATCACAAAAATTCACTTATGTGCCAAAGAGGGAAACTTGCAAATTCTTGTACCAAGGCAAAATGTGACCTCTAATTGTTGTCTAAGCATTACATAAACATCATATATGACCTAAACTTCAGATTGGCCCAAAAATTTCTTAAGTTCCATGCCTTAAACTTCAAGAATCTCAAAAGGGGCCAAAGTTGGACAAAATTGCAAAATGCTCCATAACTCTTCATCCACTTGTGCCAGTTGCCAAATATGACTTCCATGGACCTCCTTGAAGCAAGCTGATTCGAACCATAACCTTGTACCATGACTGAACCAGCCCATGCCTTCACTTACACAAATGTTGACTTTATGCATTTTGCTCCATACCAATCACACTGCTCCACAACAACTTTCTGACCTATCAAGGATTGATATGTGTACCAAAAACAACTCAACACACCACACAACACAGCCTGAAACTCCAAGAACTCAGCACACTCCAAAATCCTCAATCTTGTAAAAGCCTTCGAAACTCTTGATTCAACCATCAAACCTTTAAGTTTCTTTCACCATTCAACTCACCATGATCCACTGATCATTTCCCACCTTTCATTTGGCCCTAAAACCTTCACAATCAAAAATACGATTTCACATTCCACAAACTGAACTTCTGCCATTTTCATTTTGAGGCCATAAAAGCTCCAACCAAGCATCACAAACACTTGAGGAGGATCATTGGAGTTGGATTGAAGCAAAGAACTGGCCAGAAAGCACCATTTTTGAAAGCTCCAGTTCAGGTAACCTCAAGAACAAATTTTCCAGAAATGTGTTTTTAAGTTTCTAATTGATTCTCCATGATTCACTGATAATCCTGATATGTTTAGTTTTGAAAATGGTCAAGTATTAAGCATGTATTGAACCTCTGAAATTTTCTACGTTTTTTTCCGTTTGGTTTTGATTCTTGTTCTTGAGTAAAAATAAATGAGTTTTAGGGCTGGATTCATATTTAGGGTTGTTAGATGTTTGATTCTGGAGAGTTAGAGAGCTTAGGGTTGCGTATGGAGTGAGATAGCACGTTTGGCTGGCCGGAGAAGATGACCGGAACACTGTTCCGGTCACCTGAAAGTAATTAGGGTTCAGATTAGGGTTAATGACATAATTAGCGTAGTTTGAATTCTGGCCATTGGATAGCGCGCGAAGTCAATTCCCTCCCTTTTAAGTTTGAACCTGGACCCTTGGATTGGCTGACTTTCTCATTTTCTAATTAAATTCATTTTTATTTCATTTATTTTGTATTTAATTTCTACGAATTTTTAAAAATAGTAAAATGCATCAAAAAATTCTGAAATTTTTTATTAAATCTTTTAATAATTTTCAGAACCCAAAAATATTTTTATTTTTATTTTTTGCATTAAAAATTATTTTTAAATCATTTAAATGATTATTGTTAATTAGTTAATGAGAATTAATTAATTAAAAATACATTTAGGTATTTAAAAATTCCAAAAAAATTCACATTGCATTTTAATACATTTAGGAACATTATCAAACTCTTCAAACATATTTCTTTTTGGTCCTTGACATATTTTGACATTTTTTCTTTGGAATTAAAGTTCTTAAAGGTCAATATTTTTGTCTTAACTTAGAAAAATTCATTATGCCTAACCATGAAGAGTTTGATGTTGGTTCTTTTTGCATTGTATTCTTTATATCATGTAGTTTCTAGGTTAAATTTGGTTTGAATTTATCTTTCATTTTCAATTTGATGTGCATTTTTCCTTTTGAAGTGCCTTAAAACCCTAGCCAACTTGAGAAAATCATGACTCCCATTAGGTTAAGAGTTAGGTCCCCTCCTTTGGGCAGTGAACTTGTGTAGGGTTAGGGTTCCTTTGATCCCATTTTCAATTTTTTATCTTGTCATTTGCTTCTGATTTTGAGTTCTGCTTTGTGTCTTGTATATAAACCCTAATTTTTGCTTGCATTCATCTCTCATTTGCTTGCATACATGAACTTGCCATGACATTTTGTGCATTCACATGACTCCTAAGACATGTTAGGACACATTAGAATCATGATAAGTCATTTCTTTATCCCTTTGTCATGTTATACTTCCATTCCATTTCATATACATTCATGAACTTTCATGGTTCAAAACATGCTTCATTTGCATCCACATCCTTGTATGATCATCCATAACTCTTGACATGTGTTTGCTTTATCTCTTAGCATCATTAACATCATGTTTATGCTTCTGGTTTTGGTTTGCACCTTTGCATCTTATCTCATCATCACTTCATTTCATGTCTTTTGATTAACTTTTCAGGTGGTAAGTACTTGAGAAGTGAATTTGCCTTCACTTCTCATAATCTCTTCTCATCTCTCTTATTCATTCATTGCTGCATTTTTACTTGTGTATGAGATTGAGCTTGCTCATTCATGTCTCCTTCTCACTTTCTTTCTTCAAGAAACTTATCTTCTTTAGTGAAGTAAGTTGTCTTGCTTCTTGCTGCTTCCTTCTCCTTTCATCTGCTTCTTCCTTGGTGGCTTTCCTCTTGAAGATCTTTTGCAAGCCTCATAAACCCTAGGAACACCCAAGCATGATCACAATTAGGGTTTGATTAGTCCCCCCATTAGTTTTACCTTTGTGTCATCTTTGTGTCTTCTCTTCTCATCTCATAATCAAGGACTAAACCTTAAAGGTTTTAAGGCTTTGTGATTAGGGTTATGCATGCATCTTTCTATTAGGATGGAGTGTATAACTTTAATCCGAAGTGTTAAACCCTTAATGTGTTTAAGTCTTTTAATCAATTCACCTAATAATCACTAAGACATCAAGCTTGTAACTTGGGCCTTGCATTAGGGTTCTAATTCTTCCTTAATTGGTTAAGAAGGACTAACCCTAGTGTTAATGGACAAGTCCCTCTCAAGTTGTCTTACAAACCATAAAATTCACTTCTTAACCCTACCATTAACTAAAATCCATTTAATAAAGGCTTTGTTTTATCATGAGGTTAATCCATAATCATAGATTAAGTTGAGGAGCCTTCCTCAGCTTAAATGTTCTCATCTATCATCCTTCTATTAGGATTGTGTAATGGGTCCATTAAATCCTTGATTATGGCTTAAACTCATTACTTAACACTAAACAAAAAAAACTCCAAAAACAGCTAAATAATCACAAGTAGGTTAATGATCTTAATCCTACATCATGGTAATTAAGTTTGGGGTGTTTACTTCATACTTAAGGTATCCTCATTACCCCTAATCAGAGGGAGGATGTGATGAGTTTACTAACCCTTGGTTTAGGCTTAAGCTCATTTTCTTATGACAAACTCCAAAAGTAATAAAAGACTGAAAATACCAAAAACAAACAATAGTCGTCTCCTCCGAGATTCTTTTCTCATCTCATTCTCTCACAAACGAGAACTCGCTTCTTCCGTCTAATGCAAGACAGTTTGCACCTGAGCCAGACAGGTCATACACTTGAGCATAGACAAGTAAGCAGTTCACAAGTCAATTTATCTTTCAGTCTCTTTGAGTCGAACTAC
The DNA here is from genome assembly GCA_963966055.1 of Lathyrus aphaca. Classification (NCBI taxonomy): domain Eukaryota; kingdom Viridiplantae; phylum Streptophyta; class Magnoliopsida; order Fabales; family Fabaceae; genus Lathyrus; species Lathyrus aphaca. The sequence goes on along the minus strand of OZ014525.1, from coordinate 361,605,230 downwards.
GGTGTTCTGACTTCCTCATTGCACGAGAGGATACGTAGGCATAACTTAACAGTTATCGAACAAAAGTCTCTGTATATTCCCCCTCCTTCCAGCATCATTCTTTAAAGCCTCATAGTCTTGAGCTTCATTCATTTCTTACACTGACACTTATCTTATTCACTTCACATTTCTTTTACACTGACACTTGCATTCTTTTCCAGCTTTTGTACACAAAATAGCACTGACACTACCCCTTTAAAACACAAATCTTTCAAGCGTGGATCCCATAGAGTACGGTGGACAATCTGGGTGCTAATACCTTCCCAGGTTGTAACCAACCCCCTTTCTCAGTTTCTCTGGTTCGCAACCGTCTTATCCATTCTTTTCTAGGTTTTGCAACATTACCTTTCCTTCGGGATAAAAATGCCTAGCTGGCGACTCTTTTCTTTTCAGTTCACCCTTGTGTGTTCTCTCTCCTTTCGCCGACCGTTCGCGTCTGTACCCCTTCTGACCGGGTGTCATTTGGTGGGAGCGACAGGGGCGCATGGCGGGTGCCATCTTCCTAAAATGTGGATCAGTCAAGGACGGTTAGAGAAAATGCCCCATGATCACCACTAACACACATGGTAGACATCACCTTCGTAAAAGTGGTTCCGGTCAAAGGAAGTTAGAGAAAGTTCCCCATGATCACCATTTTTCTCTCACACGAATATTGAAGGAGTTACTTGCATTCCAAGGTTTGTACCATTATATATAGGACCTTATTTTCATAGTTTTAGGCATCCAATCTTAGTTTTCAACATAGGCATATATTCAGTTGTTAAAAGTGATAATTTGTCACATCCGTGGATTATCACATCATTTTTGTAATCGGGGTTGGATCACCGTAGATTTAGAGATTTATTTCAAGCTTGCCGTTATTTACTTTTCAAGTCAGTTTTACATTCCAGTATTGTACCAGATTCAAGTCTCCGATTTTGGAGCAGGTTTTTATTCAATTTGCATTATTATTATTATTATTTTCACCGTCTTTATAGTCTTTACTTTCCCGCATCTCTTTAATTCGTTTATTTCTTGCCTTTCCTTTATAATTTGTTTATTTTATCGCACTGCTTTAAATTCTGTACTTTCCCGCACGTTTTACTTATCACTTTATTTTCAAAGATCTATTTTCAAACTGAACCGAAGCGTAACAATTTTGTTCTTACTTTTGAAAACCAATCGCACACTTTACACATTTTTATTCCCTAAAGGTATTATTCTATAAATCAATTAATTGTCATGTTTATAACCACCAAGTAATTTGTTGTGCTGAGATGTCAGGACCGTTGTTTCGACGGTTGTAACACCCCGTAATTTATTTAAGTCTTCGGATAATGTTTTTATGCCAATAAAATTTTCCAGTCTATTCTAAGAAATTTTAATGAAAACCCAATAACAGTAAACGAAAAATTTAAATTGGGTGACCGATATTATTTGTTTCAGAGGTTTTACTAATTTGAGGATTAAGAGACATTTTTGGATACTCTCAATTTTTGGATACATTGGTAAAATATAAGTTTTTATATAATTGTTTATATAGAAAGAAAATGAGAGAAAGAATAAGTTAGTAAGAAAAAAATAGAATAAGGAAAAGAAGAAAAGAAAAGAGAAGAGAATGAGAAGGAGGGAAACCCTAAGCATTCAAATTCATCTTTCTCCATCATCCGTCCGTCGAATCGGCTCATTCTTTCCGTCAATCTTCATCTCTCGAGGTGGGTTCGTAGTTAAATACTTTTTTTATGATTTTTGGTTGAGTTTTAGGCAGTGTGCGTCCAAAGTCAATTTGTGTTATGTGGAGTTCTTTAGTTTATCAAGTAATGGTTTGTGAGAATGTTTGGGTTGAATCTTAAAGTTTATCACGATCCATCAGTTCAGTTGTGTTCATTTGTGGATTTATTTTCCCTGTGATCGATTAAGATATATTCAAAGTGATCCAAGAGTTATTTTGTCAGAGGAGGATTAATTCAGAGAGTTGTTCTGGTGATGGTGGTGTTCATTTAATTAGTGGCGTTAGTGGAAAAGTTAGAGTTTGGTTTTGGATTCATCTGTTCCTTAGATCAAGTTTTCATCATCCATTTATTCATCACTCGTAATATCCATTTTATGTCTAGCCAACATTTGTTTTTCATATCCATTTTTCACTTGTAAATGCGTTTCGGCCGATTAATCATTTTTATTTAAATTTCAATTCAATTTCCGATTATCCACTAAGACCATGTCCATATTTCAAACCATTTCTATTCATTTCCAAGACCATATTTCACTTAATTTTATTTTTCAAATTAATTTCATTTTTCTCCTTCTCAAAATCCATAGTCCATATCCATATTTTTAATATCCATTGTTTAAACTATTTATCTATTTCCAATATTCATTTGTTATCTTTTCAAGTCCAATTACTACAAAGCCATAAAATGAAAAAGAAAAAAAGTAAGTTGCAAAACAGCTGAAGGCGACGATACTCCATAGGCCCCACTGCAACAATACACACGCATTTGCCAAAAACACTAGTTGCAACAATTCATTCCACTGAGCTATTAAGTGACCCTACAACAATTCTACATTCATTACACCACCACTTCATAACCAACTACACAACAATGTTTTGTACAACATGTATAACAATTACACTACCAGACATTTTTTTAATTTATTCCAGCCGCACAACACATACGTGCGGACCACATTTCCCTCATCTTTGTCCTCCCACAAGCTTCCATGGCCCACAATACACTCAGTACAAACACCATAATGTAACACCCCAAATTTTCCCTCTTATTTTTAAGCATCATCATCATATAATAATCATCATAAGCATATCATATCTTGGCCTCTTTGCATGGAAAAGTAAAGAATAACATTCTCATGTTCTAGCATTAGGCATATGACCAATTGTTGGTGGATTTGAGGCATTACAAGCTATAGCAAGAGGCCCAGTGGACTTGTCCAAGTCCCATGAAGAGTTTACATGACAATCACAAGTTCAAGATCCTTTACAAAAGCCTAGGAGGATGGGAGATCATCAGGGAATCCAAGCTAGGGCAAGCTCCTACACAATGGTTCCCAAACTAGGGTTTCACTTTCAAGCATGCATTCTTTGTGACTTTGGCCATTTCTTCTGGGCAAAGTCTTTCATATGTTAAGAGGTTCCTAGGGATGAAATTTGGTGAGAAAATTCCTTGTGGAAGGCAGTTATTTCATCAGTTGCTTGCATAAGAAGAAATTGGTCAACTATGCATTTTAAAAGTCAACTGTGAGAATTCAAGGGGTCCAACCTCATTTTTCAAGTCAATGGATGTCCTTAAGATCTTAGAGGAGGTTTGGCAAAGTCAAGGATCAAGAATCAAAGGGTTTTGAAGAAGTTTCCATTTTTGGCATATGGTTTGTTATGAAACTTTCCATTTTTGGCAACTTTTGCCCTAATTTTCAAAGGCTTCTTTCATGGTGAAAATGATCTCATTTGAATTTACAATAAACATGAAAGTTGTAGGGTAGGTTCTACCATTTTCAGAAAGTACAAGTACATTTTCATAGCCCTCATGGATCAAGAGATATGGCCTTCGAAAGTTCACTTGTTTTTTAGGGTTTACCTTAAAATTCAAGTTTCCACCAAGAGAAAAAACTCATGTAGCTCAATTCCAAGCTATTTTATGTGCAAAGTAAGGTCACTATACCATTATTCATTACATGAGACACATTTTGCTCCAAAGAATTCACCAAATTCGTGCATGGGAAGGGGTGTATTTCACAAAGTGCATTTTTTCAAGATCACTCACAAGGCATGATACAAAGCAATCCAAGGGCTAAGATTGATTCAGTTAACATTTAGGAGTGAGATTGAAGCTGAGTATGTGCATGAGAGAGGGATAGCACGCATAAATCATTCACTCACACAAGTTTTGCCAATTTTGCAAATTCTTTCTCCCACTCATTCCTCACGTGCATTCCCTCTCATTTTTGCATCAGTGATCATTGGCATCATATATAAACAGCTAGGGTTTCCATTTGCTCAGAATTCATCACATTTTCATCACTCTCAAGTTTTTGCATCTCAAGCTTTTTCTTTCGAATCCTCTGATTCTCTCACTCATTCACCAAACAAACTTCATATTCTTCATCCTTGAGCTCTAAGGATCATCAATTCCCCATCAATTCAAGCTGAAACTCAAGATTTCTTCAAGTGCAAGAGTGGTGCAGTTCAGTTCAAATTTCAAGATCTACAGCAATTCAAGCTCTCTCTTGCATTTATTTTGCAAGGAGAGGGTAGAGGAGGTAGATCTGTAGCATTGGAAGCTTTCTTTTGACCTAATTTGAGCTCTGCAAGTTTCAGGTTAGCTTCAAATTTGTGGATCTAGAAATTGTTTTAATTATGTGCATTGTGATCTGCTTGTTTCACTGATGATTTTGTGATGATTAGATTTGAAAATGAATAAATATTGAGGTTGTATTGTTGATCTGAAGTTTGATACATAGAACTGTTTGTGTTCGATTTGCTTGATCCATGGATCTTTTGAAAATTTTGAATGCATATTCGTGATCAGCATGGTTTAATTATTGGATCTGGAGATTTTGATTTGTTTATGTGTGTTTTTGTTCATGATATTGAATTTTCCGGTGCCGGAGCTAGGGCTCCGGTCACCGGATTCTGGAATTGTGTAAACGAAGAAGATGATGTGTGAACCATAGGATCTTTGATCTGGATGGATGATAGCTTGCCAACGCATTAAAAATGCAGCCTCCCTCTCACGTGTTTTTCTTTTATAATTTGAATCTGAATAATGCATTGTGTTTCGCATCTCACTGTAACTAATATGCACACACGCACTGATCCACTGGATATTGGACTTGGTTATAATGATTGACTTGATCTCACATGTTGGTTTTATCCATTGGTTTATTGTTTTTTCCTGATTATTTGAATTTCCACCATAGTATGTTGTGTCCTGCGCATAATCCATTGGGCCTCCTTGCTAATAGCACCCCCTGTTCCATTAAGCCCAAACAATTTGAATTGTTTTCTTTACTGTTTGCACCCCTGGCTTTGTTTTCTTATTTTTTTATTTTATTTTTATTTCATTTTGATTTGTAGTTAATAAAAATAGTTAGAAGTCATTAAAAATTCCAAAAACATTCATGTGTGATATTTTGAGTTTTCTTTAATTTTTGACATTTTTATTTTCCATTTATTTTCATTTTCCACGCTGGAATTAATTGTTGCTTTTATTAATTGCTTTTAATTCACTTTTAAAGCATGTTGTCTTGTAGAATTTATATCTTGACCATTAATTTGAATTTTGAATTGATTCTTTTTGCTCTGGATTCATATTGAAATGTAGTTTGTTGATGATTTTTCTTCTGATTTTTAGAAGTTTACTTGGTTATTTTTGGTCCTTAACTTGTGCATGAAGTTTCCTAACCCTAATCCATGTTTAGACTCATATTTGACTTGCTTAGCTTCTGATTTTGATTCTTTTCTTTTGGCATGTTATAATTGTATGTTTGAAGAGTCTTTGTGCAAGTTTGTGGAATTTTTGGATGTATGCTTGATTTGATTTGAAATTTGTTCTTTGCTTATCTTCTTTTGCATCCTTTTTGGTCATATGTTTAGTCCTTAAGTTGGGAGGGCACTTGTGCCAACTCCCTTAGGTTTTTTAGAGCCTTTTTAGGATAGGGATACTTCTCTGGTCTTGGATTGATGTTTGTACTTTGAGAAATTTTGTGGTTGCTTACCTTTGAGATTCATTCACTTATGTACATGTTCACCTCACTTCTTATGCTTCTTTGATTCTCATGATGATAATGTTTAAGTTTGTATGCCTCTACTCTTTATCTCTTGTGTTGCTTAGGCACATTCTTGACATGTTAGGGTTCTGGTCTTGAGGTTTGTGATGTTGGTTTGCTTGGTTTGCTTTGTGTTATCTCATGTTTGGTTTTGCTTTGTCATGATAATCCATAATGCTTCATGTTGAACTGTATAGTCCCTTTCTCATGCTTGTGTTGTGTGTTTGAATTTGACATTGGTAATTGAGATTCCAATTTTGGTTGTGTTGCTTTGGTTTGGTCTTATGCCCATTTTGTGTTTCATTTGTTCTCATTTGCTTTTGTCATGACATTTTCTTATGTTACTAACCATTTCAGGGGCTCTGGTAAGTGAGAGGTGTGGAAGTGATTCCCACATCTCCAATTCTTATCTCTTCTCTTTTCATGATATTCTCTTATTTGTGTTTGAGGGGCTTAGGCCATCCTTTCTTCTTCTTCTCTTCTTCATTCTCTTCTTTCTCTTCTTGTCTCTTCCTTCTTTAGGGTAGTAAACCTCACTAACCTAGGATTTTCCATGCATGACAACAATTAGGTGTTAGTCCCCAATTAGATTTTTACCTTTAAGATCTCTTTGGTTCTCTTTCTCTTCTCATCTCAAAACAAAAACCCTAAAAAATACCTTAATAAGGATTGAAGTGGTCTCCTGTGCAATAGCCTTATTCCATGAAACACTTGTAGTTTTCCCATCTTGGGATAGTACAAGCTTGTTTATCATGATGCACAAGTCTGATCATGAGACCATCTTCATTAAGAAAATCATAAAACACACTTCTTCATCAAAAAATACAAAAAGACTTAATAAGTTCAATGAGTTAGTGAGCATAAGCCCTAATCTCTGGAATCAAGTTTTGGGGATCTTCTCCTTACTTGAGTGTGCTTGTTCTATTATTCCATCTTGGAATGTAGTAGCAAGTACACATTCCATGGAAAAGAGCTTGAGTTCACTTCCTTGTGACACACTCATAAAAAGCTTTTAAAAAACACAAACAAACAATAAACGTCTTTCCTTCGGGAATTCTTTTCTCATCTCCTTCGCTCTGTCCGCGAACTTGCTCCTACTTGTCATTTTGCAAGACGGTAACGCACTCGTCGTTCGAGCCTGCAAGACCTGAGCATTGACATAGGCAGTTCAAGCCTTAAGACACAAGCAATCCTTTCCACCCCTAGTTAGGGGAACTACGGCGACTCTAATCCTCATTGTCCAAATGAGGTACGTAGGCAGCGGGGTAGGGCCCGTTCGAGCACAATCTTTATTTTCCCTACATTTTTCCTTTTCATTTCTTTTTCAGTTCCCTTTTCTTTTCTTTTATCCAATTTAGTTCCTTTTCTTTGTAGCAGCTTTCATTTCTTCACCCTTTGAAACAAATTTCTTTGCAAGCGTGGATCCCGTCGGGTACGGCGGACGATCTGGGTGCTAATACCTTCCCAGGTTGTAACTGACTCCCGAACTCAGTCTCTTTGGTTCGCAGGACCCGTTTCCTTCCTTTTCTTTTCTTCTGGTTTGTGCAGCATTACCATTCCCGTTCCTTCGGGATAAAAATTCCTGGCTGGCGACTCTACCTCTTTCCGCGCCACTTTCGCGTTTGTACCAGGATGGAAATCCAGGGAGCGACAGCTGGCGACTCTGCTGGGGACTTCCTAACCAGAGTATCTCTGGTTCCCTTGAGAGTCTCTCCTAGCGCTTGCGTGTTTCTATTTCATTGGGTGTTGATTGTTTGTTGTTGCCTGTGTATTTTACTGTTATTTTATTTACAGTTTTATTTACAGCTTTATTTACAGTTTTCAGTATTTATTTTCCTGCATCATATATTATTACTGGACTGTCTGGACTGGATTTTCTGTTTGGTGGGACTTGGGTGATACTGTTACTGTGAGATGAGCTCATTACCAAGGCTCGAGTGCACCTTAGGACTTAGAGTGGTTCCACTTTGGCCTCATGAGATCTTGTCATGGGGGTAGTAGTGAGTTCCACGCCCAGATTTACGACCGTCTTGGAAATGTCTTGATTTGGGGATCTTCCTCTCTCATTTCATAACCTTGATAGTTATGTGCAGCTGGGGACCGATCATTGAGAACCTTGTGGAAACATCCCTCTCTAGTGGTGACAGTGGCAGACCACATTTTGTGGCAAACCCACTCGCACCCGAGGGCCCACCTGGAACTCACATAGGATGACCTTGTTTTCCCAAACTCAGCTGAGGCCTCCCTGCGTAGTATATAATGCCAAACTAATTCCCTGATTTGGTCATGAGCCATTTCTCAGAAATGGTGAACGTATTATTGCTATTCGGCTTTGAGAGTCCGTGATGTTTGACCCGGAGCACACCAGTGAGATTGGGAGGGGTTTACAGGTTTGCAGGAACCCTTGACCTCTACATACCTTCATTATCAGTATGGTCTCTGTTATGATCCTTATGGTTCTGGATTTCTTGATTTCTTGGTTCTGAGGGTTTCTATCAGATGGTTATGGTTCAGAGAATCTTGGTTTTCAGTTACTTGAGGGTCCTAATATCAAGTATCTAGATGGTCCCAGATTGATCATATGCCTGCATTGCATTTGCATCGCATCATACTCGCATTAATTATTGGTGTTTCCATTTTTCAGGTTGTTGTTTAGCACCCAGTTCTGGTAATTGTAAGCTCTCTAGATGGAAGAAGTTAAGAAAATTACAAGAAAGAAGAATGTTCATTACACTTTTCTTCAGCCAGAAGTCAAGAGTGTTCAGAGACTAGCAGGGCTGATGAATGATCAAGTTTTAGGGAACTTTAGAAAGAGGTATGGTTAGATATTGATGTACATGGATAAACCTACTGTAGAACAGAAGGATAGCTTGCACATGTTGCTTCAGTTCTATGATCCCTTGTTGCGGTGTTTTGTATTTCCAGATTATGTTTTGGCTCCTACCTTGGAGGAGATTTCTAGCATTTTGGGTATTCCTGTCAGAGATACTTTGCCTTACTATGGGTCAGAGGTAGTTCTCAAGGAAGAGGATATATCCAGAGTCTGTCGTATACCAGCTGCTAAGGTCAAGAAAGCTCTGAAGGACAGTGAGGGCAGAGGACTTCCTTGGGATGTGCTTATACCATAAGCTGAAGAGTATGCCAAAGAGGGTAAGTAGGGAGATTTTGGTGTTGTGGTGGCTTTGATGGTATATGGATCTAGTATTTTCCCGGGAGAAAAGGAGTTTGTGAGCTTGGAGGTAATTTCCAAACTTATTGGGAGATTTCTACTACAATGTTCATTACCGGAATGAGAAAGGCAGAGGTGGACCAGTGGGTTGTTGTGCTCATTATTTGATGATTGGTTTGCTAAGCAATTGCCAAAGTCAGGCCCTTTCAAAGAGATGAAAGATGAATGGAGGTGGTCCAGGAGGCTAATGGGACTAACTTCTGAGGATATAACTTGGGGATATAACAGAGATTTGTTAGGTAAGGAGTTACTGGTTAGTTGTGGAAGATTTGCTAATGTGCCTTTGCTAGGAAAAAAGGGTGTGATCAGTTAGTATCCAGTCTTAGCCAGGAAACAATTTGACTATCCTCTGAGGGATCCACCAAGTATGGAAGAATTAGCTAGGTCTTTGTACTTTTCCGTGGAGGGAAATAAAGAGTTAGTCATACAAGCATCTCAGGCTTGGGCTCACAGGGTGAAGAAAGGAAAGAAGGATTTTGGAAGGGTAGATCCCAAGACATATCCTCCTTTTGCTACATGGTTGCAGAAGTGTGTAAAGGAAGTGCTCATGCCATTTTCAGTGGAAGCTCCATTGTATCCCAAAGAGGTGCCATGCCAGGATAATATTCCTTTGGAAGATTATAAGAAGTTGGAAGCTCAGTTGCACGAGATCCGGATAGAGAGTGCTGAAATGGTTAACTTGTACCACCATGCCAATCGTGCCAAGAATGAAGCAGAGGAAAAGTTACAGAAGATGCAAGTCTCATTAGAAGCTAAGGAAAAGGAGTTTGCTGGAAGAGAAGCTCATTTTCAGAGATTAGGTCTAATGGAATCAAAAAGAGAAGCAGAGCGTAAGAAGACTTTGGAGACTCTTAAAGAAGCTCGCCAGTCCATTGTTTGGTTGCAGGGCCAAAGGGAACAGGAGCAGAAGAAGTACAAAGAAAAGGAAGAGTTTTTCGAGGTACAGATGACCTTCAAGAAAGAATAAGTGGAACAAGTTCACAAAATACGAAGGGAAAAGACTCAACAGTTGGCACAGAGCCAGATGGCCTTGGAGGAGGCATTGAAAGAGATTGCAGAGCTTAAGCTGAGAGCAGGAGTGAAGAAGAACCGGACAGAGGTGATAGCTGCAGAAGAAAAACCTGAGTCTTTAGTCTAGATTTTTAATTATTGTTCAGACTACCTACAGGCTTGTTGTAGGAGTCCTGCTTTATATTTTTGTTCATGTATTGAATTGTAACCCTTCGGGGAATTTGTTTGTGTTCTAACTTTGGCTGCTAGTGAGTTATCCATGATATGCAATGTTAAATCCCAATTACCATTTCTGAGTACGCAAAGCTTGTTTGTCTAAGACTGCTGAGATCTGAACACTCTTCAAAGGGAGAGTTTGAAAATTAATGCTCAAAGGGACTATCTAGAGCAAATACCAGAACTGGGGCATATGAATGCCTAAACTTGGAAACATGAATAGTTACATTGCATGCATATAACGTGTTTGCTGTTTTGCAGGTAGTTCATCAGTTTTCTAACGTTTATGTCCTTTCAGGCACTATAGCTCCCAGGAAGGTTCGAGAACAGCCAACTGTACACAGATATCCTACAAGAGTAAACAGAGAGAGTAATGGATCAGATGCAGGCAGATCTGGCTGACTTGAGAACAAGAATGGACAACTTCATGACCCTCATGGCTGGGATGGGTCAAACTCAGGAGCGCTTGCGCGAGATGGTGGAAAATAATCAGGCCAGGAACAATGGGACAACAGATGGAGGTAATCAAAATGGGGCTGGCGCCCGTCACGTTGAAATCCCTGTGGCACAACCAGGGGTTACTATTATCAATGATGGACTGAACAACGTACAGATGGATGGACAAGATGAACAGTTTACTTTGCTGGACGAGGCAGAAGGCCAAGGGGCTGACATGAACAGAAAGTTTGAAGAGATGGCCAAGCAGATTCATGCCATTCAATCTCAGAGTTCCCTGGGGTTCGATATCACTGACTTAGGCTTGGTGCCAGGGGTTAGAATCCCCTGCAAGTTCAAGGTTCCTACTTTCGATAAGTACAACGGCACAGCATGCCCGAAGACTCACCTCCAGTCTTTTGTCGGAAGAATCGCTGCACATACCAATGATGAGAAGCTGTGGATGTATTACTTCCAGGATAGCCTTGTGGGGGCTTCCTTGGAGTGGTACATGAAGCTGAGCAGGGTTAATATTAGAAGCTGGAAGGATTTAGCAGAGGCATTTGTGAGGCAGTATCAGTACAATTTGGATATGGCTCCAAATCGTACTCAGTTGCAGACCGTGTCTCAGAATGCTAAAGAAGGGTTTAAGGAGTACGCTCAGAGGTGGAGTCAGCTTGCTGCTAGAGTACAACCTCCCTTGCTGGAAAATGAAATGGCAGATATGTTCATGGGAACGCTACAGGGGGTGTTTATCGAGAGACCGACGTCTTGTTCAGCTACAAAGTTCAATGACATTGTGATAGCGGGAGAGAGGGTCGAAACTCTTTTGAAGATGGGGAAGATTCAGGACACCGGTGCGGGTAGCTCAAGCGGTGTAAGGAAAGCTTTTAATGGACCTCCGAGAAGAAGGGAGGGAGAAACTAATGTTGTGTACGGCCGAGGACGGGGCCGTGGGTACAGAAGATCCTATGAGCAAGTGGCAGCTGTCACTATTCTATCAAGTCCCATGCAACAGACTCAACCACAACAGCAACAACAACAACAACCGCCGCACAACAATTATCAGCAAATACCCTATCAACCGAGACAAGCTCGTCCGACTAACAGGGTGCTTGAAGCCATTCCAATGAAATACACGACACTGCTGCAAAGGTTGCTAGACTTGAACTTGGTTCAATTAAGGACATTAGCACCACCTCCACCTGGAGAGCTTCCAGTGGGGTATGATGCTAACGTAAGATGTGTGTTTCATTCAGGAGCTCCCAGGAATTCAACCGAGAAGTGCAGGGCACTACAGCATAAAGTTCAAGACTTGATTGATTCAAAGGCGATTAACTTCGCACCGCCTCCTAATGTTACATCAAATCCCATTCCAAACCATGGAGGGATGAGGATAAATGTTGTGGACGATGGTGAGAGGTTAAGCTTGATTATGAATGTGGAAGAGGTGAATACTTCATTGTTGGTGGTGAAAGATAGGCTGTTGAAAGGACAAGTATTCCCAGGGTGTGATTATGATTGTGAAAGGTGTTTGAGTTCAGTTAATGGCTGTGAGGACTTGAAGGTTGGACTACAGTATCTGATTGACGAGGGGTCGCTACAGTTTGATAAGGTTGATGATAGAAACAATTGTGTGTCTACCATAACAATTTACTTCGATCCTGCTGAAGTTCCTGCCCGGAGAGAGCCGGTGACTATATATGTTCCAGAGGTTAGTCCTGTTACTATTACTGTTCCAGGACCAGTTCCTTATGTTGATGACAAAGCCATCTCGTGGCATTATGGCTCGGATGTGTATGTGGATGGTCAGAAGGTGGAAAGTAAGGCAGTAACAATTGACCCGACTGTGGTGAATGTCGGAGGAGTTGGTGGTTTTACAAGAAGCGGGCGTCATTTTGCTCCTCAAGCTCTCAGAGGAGATCCTGAAGCTGAAGTTGTTGCAAAGGCTAAAGGTAAACAGACAGCGACTGAAGAAGTAACAACTCCTGCTGCCGGGCAAGGTACTTTTGAAAAAGAAGTCGAAGAGTTTATGAGAATAATAAAGAAGAGTGACTATAAAGTAGTTGAACAGCTGAATCAGAATCCGTCCAAAATATCATTCATGTCCTTGTTGATGTGTTCTCCAGCTCATAGGGAAGCTCTACTGAAAGTTTTGCAGATGGCATACGTACCACAGGAAATAACTGTTAATCAGTTGGAGGCTGTGGTAGGCAGTGTGAATGCTAGCCATGGGTTGGGCTTCACGGATAGGAATCTTACTTCTGAAGGCCGCAATCACAACAAAGCCCTGCATATCACCATGGAGTGTAAGGGTGATTTCCTGTCGCGTGTCCTGGTTGATACCGGCTCTTCTCTCAATGTGCTCCCTCAGAAGGCCTTGATGAAGTTGAATATTGATGGCATTGTCTTGCGACCCAGTGATTTAATTGTTAAAGCCTTTGATGGGTCCCGGAGGTCTATGTTCGGGGAAGTTGAACTACCTGTGAAGATAGGATCTCAAGTGTTCAAGAGCACGTTCTATGTCATGGATATTCAACCTGCTTACAGTTGCTTGTTAGGATGTCCCTGGATCCATGCTGCAGGCGCAGTGACATCCACGTTGCATCAAAAGCTGAAGTATGTGGTAGATGGTCAGGTGATCACTGTGTGTGGAGAAGAAGATATCTTTGTGAGTCATCTGTCTACTTTCAAGTACGTGGAAATGGATGGAGAGATTCATGAAACGTTGTGTCAAGCTTTTGAAGCGGTCAATGTTATTATTTTGGCTCTGGAAGAGAGGAACAACGAGAAGGAAGGGACCTCCATCTACTCCTACAAGCAAGCCAAGGAAGTGGTCCAATCGGGAAGCGCCCAGGGCTGGGGCAAGTTGCTGGAGATGGAAACGAAAGATGACAAGTTCAGTCTTGGTTACCAGCCTGGTGGGTCCAACTGGCCTCAAGGTGGTAAAGCCATAACTTTCACAAGCGCTGGAATGCTCGATCGCAACAACATCTGTGCAACAAATGAAGAAGGGGATAGTGACTGCGACTGGGATAGCTGGATTCACCCATGTGCACCTGGGGAGGAGCTCCGGAACTGGTCTGCCGAGGATTTCGTTCAAGTTACTTGGCAATCAAAGTAATTTACTTGTTTTCTTTTTATCATGCTGCATGTCAATCCTGCACTCTTCCCAAGGTGCACGGATCCATTTGTAGGGCCACCATGCTTTTAATCCATTTATATTTTTCCATGAAATAAAGGACATTTTTTCAAGCAAATTGTGTTCTCTTTCTTTCGTTTTAAAATTTTCACACAAAAGATAAAATGGCAATGTTTTTCTTTTTTCTTGTGTTTGTGTGTTTGCGTCTTTTTTGAGAAAAAAACAGATTCTGAAATAAGCACATCATCTGTGTAGTGTTGATCATTCGGGTTCTAGTGATAACATTCCTGCTATGACCATGCATGACTTCGACAATTCTATCTACCAAGCTGATGAAGGGGTTGAGGAAGACTGCGAACTCCCGGAAGAATTGGTCAGGTTGTTGAAACAAGAGGAAAGGGTCATTCAGCCTCATCAGAAAGAGATAGAGATCATCAACATCGGGACTGAAGATGTAAAGAAGGAGATAAATATTGGGGCCAGTCTGCAGGTCGAGGTAAATAAGGAGTTGATTGGTATGCTACGTGCATATGTGGATATCTTTGCCTGGTCGTATCAAGATATGCCAGGGCTAGATACTGACATTGTTGTGCATAAACTACCACTAAGAGAAGACTGTCCTCCGGTAAAACAAAAGCTGAGAAGAACTCGTCCTGATATGGCGATGAAGATCAAGGAGGAAGTTCAGAAGCAGTGGGATGTTGGATTCCTTGCCGTAACTAGTTACCCCCCTTGGGTAGCTAATATTGTGCCTGTACCAAAGAAAGACGGCAAAGTTCGGATGTGCGTTGATTATCGAGATATAAACAGAGCAAGTCCAAAGGACGACTTTCCATTACCTCACATTGATGTGCTGGTAGATAACACCGCTTAGTTCTCGGTATTTTCTTTCATGGATGGCTTCTCCGGGTATAATCAGATTAAAATGACACCGGAAGACATGGAGAAAACAACGTTCATTACCCCGTGGGGTAAATTCTGCTACAAGGTGATGCCCTTTGGGTTGAAGAACGCCGAGGCAACGTATCAGCGGGCTATGGTCACATTGTTCCACGACATGATACACAAGGAAATTGAATACTATGTGGACGACATGATTGCCAAGTCCCGAGACGAAGAAGAGAATTTGGTCAATCTCAAAAAGCTGTTTGATAGACTGATAAAGTATAAGTTGAGGTTGAATCCAAACAAGTGTACTTTCGGAGTGCGGTCCGGAAAATTGCTGGGCTTCATTGTTAGTCAGAAAGGAATCGAGGTGGATCCTGCAAAAGTAAAAGAAATACAAGATATGCCTGCACCGAAAACAGAAAAAGAAGTGCGCGGGTTTTTAGGGAGATTGAACTACATTTCACGGTTTATATCTCATCTAACTGCCACGTGTGAGCCAATATTCAAATTTTTGAGAAAAGAACAAACGGTCAGGTGGAATGAGGACTGTCAAAGAGCCTTTGAAAATATAAAAGAATATTTGCAGACACCTCCGATTCTAATGCCTCCAGTTCCAGGACGACCACTTATCATGTACTTGACTGTGCTAGAAGGGTCAATGGGGTGTGTTCTAGGCCAACATGACGAGTCTGGTCGAAAAGAGTATGCTATTTACTACCTTAGCAAGAGGTTTACCGACTGTGAATCTCGTTACTCACTGCTCGAGAAAACTTGTTGCGCTTTGGTATGGGCTGCTCTCCGACTGAGATAGTATATGTTGACCCATACCACACTGCTAATCTCAAAAATGGATCATGTCAAGTATATTTTCGAGAAACCAGCGTTAACCGGAAGGGTTGTAAGGTGGCAAATGATCTTAACAAAGTATGATATACAATATACTTCCCAGAAAGCCATTAAAGGAAGTTTATTGTCAGATTATCTTGCACAGAAGCCCCTTGAAGATGATTAACAGCCAATGAAATTTGATTTCCCTGATGAGGACATCATGTACCTCAAAGCAAAAGATTGTGAGGAACCACTTCCGGAGGAGGGGCCAGACCCTGAATCCAGATGGAAGTTGATGTTTGATGGGGAAGTCAATATCAACGGACGTGGAGTTGGTGTTGTTCTTATCACTCTTGAAGGTGTTCACTTTCCTTTCGCTGTCAGAATTACTTTTGGTTGCACCAACAATGAAGCGGAATACGCGGCGTGCATAATGGGAATAGAGGAGGCTATTAATCTTCGGATTAAGACCCTCGATATATTCGGAGATTCAGCCCTCGTTATCAATCAGATTACCGGCAAGTGGTATACACATCAAGAACACTTAGTTCCTTATAGGGATTATGCCAGAAGACTGTTGACGTTCTTCACAACAGTTAAGCTTCAATATATACCACGAGATGAGAATCAATTTGTCGATGCATTAGCTACTCTTTCTTCGTCCATCAAAGTCTTGTGTTGGAACTACGTGCCCAGGATTGACATTTCTAGGCTTGACGCACCAGCTTATGCTTTCTCTGTAGACGCAGTGTCTGATGAGAAACCTTGGTACTTTGATATCAAGTTTTTCCTGGAAAAACAAGAATACCCAGCTGGGGAATCATCCAATGACAAGAAAACCTTAAGACGACTTGCTGCTAGCTTCTTCTTGAATACATATGGGGTTTTGTATAAGAGGAACCTTTGACATGGTCTTGCTCAGATGCGTGGATAGAAACGAAGCAAGCCTGTTAATGCAAGAAGTCCACGAAGGATATTTCGGTACTCATGCAGGAGGACATGCAATGGCTAAGAAGTTGTTGAGATCGGGGTACTATTGGATAACAATGGATGCAGACTGTTGTTCGTACGCGCGTAAGTGCCACAAGATCCAGATTTATGCAGATAAGGTGCATGTTCCTCTCAGCCCGCTCAACGTCATGTCATCTCCTTGGCCCTTTTCTATGTGGGGCATTGACATGATCGGGAAAATAGAGCCTACTGCTTCAAATGGTCATCGTTTCATTTTGGTCGCGATTGATTACTTCACTAAGTGGGTTGAAGCAACATTTTATGCCAATGTCACTTGTCAAGTGGTAGCCAGATTTTTGAAAAGGGACATTATTTGCAGATACGGAGTGCCCGAGCGAATCATTACTGACAATGGTTCTAACTTGAATAACAAGATGATGGCAGAATTGTGCCGGGACTTCCAGATTCAGCATCATAACTCTTCTCCTTACCGACCAAAGATGAATGGTGCAGTAGAGGCAGCAAATAAGAATATTAAGAAGATTATGCAAAAGATGGTTGTCACTTACAAGGATTGGCATGATATGTTACCATTTGTGTTGCATGGGTACCGAACGTCAGTCAGGACGTCAACCGGAGCAACTCCTTTCTCATTAGTATATGGTATGGAGGCAGTCTTGCCCGTCGAGGTAGAAATTCCTTCATTGCGTGTGATGATGGATGTGAAGCTTGATGAGGCTGAGTGGGTACGTGCTCGATACAATCAGTTATGTATAATTGAGGAAAAGAGATTAGCGGCTATCTGTCATGGTCAGCTTTATCAGAGGAGAATGAAGCGAGCATTCGACCAACGAGTACGTACTCGGGAGTATCAAGTAGGCGAGCTTGTGCTTAAGAGGATCGTTTCGCCAGGTTCAGATCACAGGGGCAAGTGGACCCCAAACTATGAAGGCCCATTCATAGTGAAGAAAGTTTTCTCGGGAGGAGCACTGATGCTCACCACTATGGATGGAGAAGATTTCCAATCCCCTGTTAATTCGGACGCAGTTAAAAAATACTTCGCATAAAAGACCCGCTGGACACAAAAATAGAATTAAAGTCCAGGCTGTAAACACCCCAAATTTGCCCTCACCTATTCACACCATGGCTTGTGATCATTTCATATGCATAAATACAATCAGATCATCTCACATCTCATTTTTGATTCACTGCATAGTTTCTAGGTCATCTGCACCTAGGGTTTGTGATCTGAGTAATCCCAAAGCTTCTTGAGCCACTCCAAAGGCAACCAATCACTTCAAAGGGATCTATGTGTGTTAAAGTATCATATTACATCCTCTCCAAGTCAATAATGCCAAAGAATCACAAGAACTGGGTTTGGAATGGATGCAGAGCCAGGCTAGACTGCACAGTTGACCTAAAATTAGGGTTTTGGTTTCAGAGGCCATAACTCCAAATTTTTTGGTCATTCTTGTTTCTATTGGTCTCTATATGGTATAGGGAGTATGCATATCAATTTTTATGAAGAAATTCCATGGGGAAGTCATCTGATCAAGAGTTGACTTTCTGGACAAGTCAGTGCAAAATCAGGGCATCTGAGGCCCCCAATGACCCAACCAATGGGCATTCTTCATCAATTTGAGTGTATATGATCTTTATTTGGTCATGGAAGAAGGTTGAAGCTCACAAAATTCAAGAATTTGGAGTTTTTTGCAAATGTTGACTTTTAGGGTATAGTTGACTTTTCAAGAATGTGTCATTTTAGGTCACTTTTCAAGCCTTGATTCTTGATCCAAAAATGCTTCAAATGGAAAAACTTTGGTCATGAAAGTTGTAGATTACATCTTTCCCTTTTCAAAAAGTACAAGAACATGATCAAATTCTTCTTGGATCAAAAGTTATGGTGTGACAAAGTTGGCAAAAATCATTGATTTTCAAGATATGCACCAAATGTGAATTTTGCAAAACCATGAACCAAGGCTGTTTGTAACCTCTAGTTGACATCAAACCATGACACAAACATTCTATGTGACATAAAAATCAGAATTGAACCAAGGAATCACATGTTCATGATTTGTATGGCAAGACTTTTTCATGAAGTTTCAAAAAGTAACAACTTGCAAAACCACTCATCACACTCCCTACCACTTGCAACCTTGGATGCTGAGCTTTGCTAGCCCTTCCCCTCACCCTTGCTGCGCCAGCCCATGCCTTGTACTAGCCTAGAACCAAACCATACTTTCCTTACACAAAGAGTGGACTTTTGGCAAAAGCAAACTTACCAATCAATAGAGGCCTGGTCACATCATCTGACCTATAGGATTAAAATATACTATCCAAATGCTGGCCATAACACTCAAGAAGCAAGTCTGAAACAAGACACAACATCACATACTCAAACTCACTCCATTTTGCAAAACTCTTCGAAACTCTCTCCACAGGCCTCAAACACTAAAACCAATTCCACAAACCAACTCACCTTGCTTCATTGAGCAAGAACCAACAAGATTCAGGCTTGAACTGAGCAAGAACATAGCTTCACCATTTTCCACCCCAGTCTGCATTTTCCTTCGAATCAACTTCCACAGCCATCAAACATCCAAACTCTTTTCACCAACAAATCAAGCACATCAAAGGGAGTCAAAACCACCCTTCACATTGATCTGAAGCTGCCTATACACAGAGCTCATTTTCTGCTATATCAGATTGGAACCTCTCAAAATAGCTTGCTTAAGCTCATTCCAAGCCTGCCATTAGCATCAGGAGGATCAATGGAGTAAGTTGGCACCAAGAAGCAGTCCAGAAAGCCCAGAAATTGGAGCTTCCATCTCAGGTATGACCATAGAAACTTTTCTCTCAGAGCTTGTTTTTTAAGTTACAAACTGATTATTCATGTCTTGCTGGTCATGGGGATGTTCTCAGAATCAAAAATGAGTGAGAGATGAGTTTGTATGATCACTCTGAATTTTTGCCCGTAAATTTTGTTTCTTTCGATTCGTTTGATTCATGAAGTTTAAATGATGTTTGAAGGTGGATTTGTGTCCTAGGATGTTATAGGATCACTTAGATGTGTTTAATTTGTGAAATGGTTGCCTGAATCATGTTTTAGGGTTTTGGGGTCGCCGGGGAAGATGACCGGAGCTCCCCTCCGGTCACCTGAGTTTGATTAGCCCTAATTACAGTCATTAATTTCCATTTGAACCTTGGGCGTTGGATTGTTTGAAAACGTTGACTTCCCGCGTGGATAGATGGTCCAGATCTGTTTACTTTGCCCTAATCCACTTTCATTAATTAAATAAATCTTAATTAAACTAATTAACTCAGAATGAACCACAGCCGTCCAGATGCGCGCTGGTCAACGTATTCAAACCCAGATTCAATCCCTGCCTTCCATTCGTACGACTTTCCTTTTATTTTAATTTATTTTCATTTCTTTTTCATTTAACTTGCATATTTTATTTAAAATAGTAAAAATTGTTTAAAAATTATGAAACTTTTTCTCCTGAGTTTCATTAATTTTTCAAACACAAAAATATTTTCATTTTTATTTTTATCATTAAAAAAGCATTTTTAAATATTTAAAAGATTATTTTTAATTGATTAATGAAAATTAATTTATTAAAAATACTTTTAGGTATTTAAAAATCACCAAAAAATTCATGAAATGTTCTAAGACATTTAGAAACATTGTCCAACCTTCAAACCAAATTTCTTTTTTGATCTTGATGCATTTTGAGAATTTTTCTTTGAATTAAAATCATTTTTGTGCATTATTTTGATCCTAAGTTCAAAAAATCATTTCTGCCTATCCATGAAGAGTTGGACATTGGTTCTTTTTGCATTGCATTGTGTTTAGCATGTAGTTTTTGAGATTAAATGGCCATGATTTGATCTTCCATTTTCATTTTGTTTGACATTTCTTTTGTCTAGGAACCCTAATAACTTGTAAAAATCATATCTTGAACTTGGTTAGGAGTTGAGACCTCTCCTTTGGGCATTGGTTTAGTATAGGATTAGGGGTCCTTTGTGTGGTATTTTCAATTTTTTATCTTAGGGTTTGCTTCTGTTTTTGGTTTTTGTTTGATGTTTGGTTCATAAACCCTAATTTGGGCTTCCATATGCATCCATCTTGCATTCTCTTGCATACCATGACTTGCCATGACATTTCAAGCATCCATGTGATTCATTTGACATCATAAGACATATAGAAAGCATGTTTGATCATTGCATCATGAATTTGCCATGTTGTATGTCATGTGCACTTCATAACTTTTCATGTGTTTTCATGGTTCCTAACTTGCTTCATTTGCATCCATAAGCTTGTATGATCATCTCCATGTGCTGCCTCATGTTTGTAGCATCTCATAGCATCATTAGCATCATGTAAATGCTTCTGGTTTTGTTTCTCATCATGTCATCTCATCCCATTTTGCATTGCATTGCATTTCTTTTCTAACCTTTCAGGTGGTAAGTAATTCTGGGAAGTGAATTTGCCTTCACTTCTCATAACTTTTCTTTTCATCTCTCTTGCATCCATTGCTGCATTTTTTATATGTGTTTGAGTTTGAGCTTGCTCATTCTTCTTCTTCCCACTTTCTTTCTTCAAGTGACTTGACTTCTTGAATGAAGCAAGTTACTTTGCTTCTCTTTGCTCCTTTCATCTGCTTCCTGGTGGTTCCTTTGAAGATTGTTCTTGTAAACCTCACAAACCCTAGGAACAACCAAGCATGACAATGATTAGGGTTTTGATTAGTCTCCCCTCTTAGTTTTTACCTTTGTGTCTCTTTTGAGTCTTCTCTTCTCACCTCAAAATCAGGGACTAAACCCTAAAGGCTTTAAGGCTTTGTGATTAAGCTTATGCCTGCATCCTTCTCTTAGGATGGAGTGTATAACTTTAATCCTAAGTGTTAAACCCTTAATGTGTTTAAATCTCTTAATCAATCCACTCAATAATTATCAAGACATTACACTTGTAACTTGGGCCTTGCATTAGGGTTCTAATTCTTCCTTAATTGGTTAAGAAGGACTAACCCTAGTGTTAATGGACAAGTCCCCCTCAAGTTGTCTTACAAATCATAAAATCCACTTCATAATCATACCATTAAATAAAATCCACTTAATCAAAGGCTTGTTTTGTCATGAGTTTAATCCCTAATCATGGATTAAGTTGAGGAGCTTTCCTCAGCTTAAACATTCTCATCTATTATCCTTCTATTAGGATGGTGTAATGAGCCTGTTTAATCCTTGATTATGGCTTAACCTCATTACTCAACACTAAACAAAAACACCAAAAACATCTAAATAATCACAAATAGGTTAATGATCTTAATCCTACACCAAAGGTGATTAAGTGTGTAAAGCTGACTTCACACTTAAGGTACTCTCATTACCCCTAATCAGAGGGAAGATGTGATGAGTTTACTAAATCCATTGGTTTAGACTTAAGCTCATTAACTTATGACAAATCTTCAAAAGCAATAAAAGACTGAAAACACAAAAAAACAAACAATAATCGTCTCCTTCGGGATTCTTTTCTCGTCTCATTCGCTCACAAACGAGAACTCGCTTCTTCCGTCTAATGCAAGACAGTTTGCACCTGAGCCAGACAGGTCATACACTTGAGCATAGGCAAGCAAGCAGTTCATCAGTCAATTCATCTTTCAGTCTCTTTGGGTCGAACTACGGTGTTCTGACTTCCTCATTGCACGAGAGGATACGTAGGCATAACTTAACAGTTATCGAACAAAAGTCTCTGTATATTCCCCTCTTTCCAGCTTCATTCTTTTAGCCTCATTATCTTGAGCATATTCTCATTCCTGCACTGACACTTTCATATTTCACTTCACACTTCTCTTACACTGACACCTGTACATCCTTTTTCAGCTATTTTATACACAAATTGCACTAACACTACCCCTTTTAAAACACAAATCTTTTAAGCGTGGATCCCGTCGAGTACGGCGGACAATCTGGGTGCTAATACCTTCCCAGGTTGTAACCAACCCCCTTTCTCAGTCTCTCTGGTTCGCAAACCGTCTTATCCGTCTCTTTCTAGGTCTATGCAGCATTACCTTTCCTCCGGGATAAAAATGCCTAGCTGGCGACTCTATTCATCTCCAGTGAGTTCACGGCTGTGTGTTCTCATTGTCCCTCTCGCCGACCGTTCGCGCTTGTACCGGGATGAAAATCTTTCGGGAGCGACAGCTTGGCGACTCTGCTGGGGAATCTTATACTGTAACCAGGGCTTCTGGTTCTTTTTGTGGGTTCCTCCTAGCGCTTGATTGATTTGTGTTTACTGGGGTGCTTTGTGTTTATTTGTGTTTGTATATGTTTTATTTTTGCTTTATGTACAGTTGCTTTACTGCTTTCTTTATTGCTTTTGTATATATCATACTGTCATGCTGCTGGCTGGATCTGGTTTTGCTTTGGTGGGTGGGTGTTTCATTGAGAGTTAAGGTCCTATACCTGGGATCTGAGTGACACCTAGGCTAGAGTGAATCATATTCTTTCCCATTCCATCTCGGTCTGGTGCGGGAATATGAAACACGGTTCAGATATGGGTTTCTTCTTGAGAACTCTGTGTTGCAGATTTCCTGCAATGCTAGGGCTATCTGGGAAGCCTGCTAAGTCTAGATGACCTTTTAGTATTGACCTTCAGAAACTGAGGTGAATTAGAGGAGGAACTTTTATGGTTAGTGTAAACACTGTATCTCCGGGTTAGAAGTGTTTACACTTCTCATAACTGATCCAAGTCTGAGGATCCTTGTTTTAGAACACCACCTGTGAGGGGGTTGGGCTGTTTACAGGTTTGCAGGTACCTTGACCTCAGAATACCCTGTTATTTTGATTTGACTAAGAATACTCCATGTTGGGACAGTTCTTGTGATTCTAAAACCCTGGACATGTGGCTCTTTATTTGAGCCCCCCACCCTGGTTACTGGACTTATAGACCTCCATCTGGATTTCTTACACACATGGACTTCTATCAGAGCTTTTGATCAGATCCAGCTCAGTCACAAACCCTTGTGTCGCTCCCGACAAATGAAAACGGGTCAGATGAAGGTACAGACGCGAACGGTCGGCGAAGGGAACAGTGAGAACGCACAGCCGTGAACTCACTGGAGAATGAATAGAGTCGCCAGCTAGGCATTTTTATCCCGGAGGAAAGGCAATGCTGCATAGGCCTAAAAAAGGATGGATAAGACGGTTTGCGAACCAGAGAGACTGAGAAAGGGGGGTGGTTACAACCTGGGAAGGTATTAGCACCCAGATTGTCCGCCGTACTCGACGGGATCCACGCTTAAGAGATTTGTGCTATAAAGGGGGAGTGTCAGTGCAATTTGTGTGTAAATGGGCTGGAAAAGGATGTACAGTTGTCAGTGTAAAGTGAAGTGAAGTGTATAATGATGTGTCAGTGTAAGAGTGAGAACGAATTGCTCAAGAATATGAGGCTTAAAGAAATGAGCTGGAAAGAGGGGGGATGTACAGAGACTTTTGTTCGATAACTGTTAAGTTATGCCTACGTATCCTCTCGTGCAATGAGGAAGTCAGAACACCGTAGTTCGACCCAAAGAGACTGGAGGGTGATTTGACTTGTGAACTGCTTGCTTGTCAATGCTCAAGTGTATGACCCGTCTGGCTCAGGTGCTTACTGTCTTGCATTAGACGGAAGAAGCAAGTTCTCGCTTGTGAGTGAAGATGATGAGAAAAGAATCCCGGAGGAGACGATTATTGTTTGTTTTTGAGTTTTCAGTCTTTTATTTCTTTTGAGAGTTTGTCATAAGATAATGAGCTTAAACCTAAATCAATGGATTTGGTAAACTCATCACATCATCCCTCTGATTAGGGGTAATGAGAATTACCTTAAGTGTGAAGTCAGATTCTCACACTTAATCACCTTTGATGTAGGGTTAAGATCATTAACCTACTTGTTGATTATTTAGATGTTTTTGTGATTTTGTTTAGTGTTAAGTAATGAGGTTAAGCCATAATCAGGGATTTAACAGACTCATTACACCATCCTAAAAGAAGGATAATAGATGAGAATGTTTAAACTGAGAAAAACTCCTCAGCTTAATCCATGATTAGGGATTAAACCCATGACAAAACAAGCCTTTGATTAAGTGGATTTTATTTAATGGCGATGATGAAGTGTTTTTTATGATTTGTAAGACAACTTGAGGGGGACTTGTCCATTAACTTTAGGGTTAGTCCTTCTTAACCAATTAAGGAAGAATTAGAACCCTAATGCAAGGCCCAAGTTACAAGTGTAATGTCTTGATGATTATTAGATGGATTAATTAAGAGATTTCAACACCTTAAGGGTCCAAGACTTAAGATTAAAGTTATACACTCCATCCTAAAAGAAGGATGCAGGCATGATCTTAATCACAAAGTCTTAAAGCCTTGAGGGTTTAGTCCCTGATTATGAGGTGAGAAGAGATGACTCAAAGAGAGACACAAAGGTAGAAACTATGGGGGAGACTAATCAAAACCCTAATTCATTATCATGCTTGGTTGGTCCTAATGTTTGTGAGGCTTTCAAGAACAATCTTCAGATGAACCACCAGGAAGCAGATGAACAAGATCAAGAGAAGCAAAGTGACTTGCTTCATTCAAGAAGTCAAGTCACTTGAAGAAAGAAAGTGGGAGGAACAAGAATGAGCAAGCTCAATCTCAAACACATATAAAAATGCAACAAGGTATGCAAAAGAGATGAAAAGAAAAGTTATGAGAAGTGAAGGCAAATTCACTTCTCAAATTTACTTACCACCTGAAATGTTAGAAAGAAATGCAATACAATGCCAAATGGGATGAGATGACATGGTGATAAATAAAACCAGAAGCAATTGAGAGATGACGCAAACACAATGTCGCACCTCGAAAAACACGGTCCTAAGACAAACAGAGTGGTGCCCAATTCTATTTATTCTACCTAATCAGACATCGTCATAATGCTAGAGCAAAATTCGAATTCGTGCAACTCATAGACTAACCTCGCTCAACTAAATGAATTAATACCAATAAATTGAGTAAAAATGAAATATGACAAAGTAATATATATATATATATATATAAAAAAAGAATAGAAATGAAAAGTTAAATAATTAAATTAACTATAAGATATTCCATTAATTAACAAAAAGAAAAGAAAATAATTCACACATACATATATATAGACAAAAGGAAATGTCATAAAAAAAATTGTGTTTATAAGTTTCTCTTCAAAAAAAAAAAACAAAACAAATAAATTTTTAAAAAAAATAAAAAAGAAAGAAAAGCGTGGCTGATGGACTTGGAAAGGTGGATCAAAGGCGGCCCAGGTTGGATTGGGTGGTAAACCGGCCGGGTCGTGGGTCGACCCGGTTCGGTTGGGTTGATGCCAAAAGAAGTAAAAGAAATAGGGTTTCGTCATTTCACGAACCAAAGGGAGACGAAAGCGGCCTCCAGATCCCTCTGATTCGTCTTCCCTCTCAATATCAACTTTCTCATCTCGTTCATCCCTCTCGCGAATCAGCCCTCTCCCTCTCCATGCTCAAATCCTCTCGCTCATGTCTCTCGATCACATACCCTCTCAATCTCTTCTCCCAATCTCGAAATCTCCCTCACGCACAAAAAAAAACCTATACTCAGTTATCAACTCCTAAAGAAAACGAGATCACCTTCATCGTACATCATAAACCAAGCATTTACGAATCATTCTAAACCGAAGTGGAAAACCGATCACTACATGAAGAAAAGTAATCCCGAATAAAACCCTAATCCCAATTCGAACAAACCTAACCCCAATAATCATGCTCTAAGACACTACATACATGGTTTGAGACCGTAATAGCTAGAGTTTTAAAAGGGTTACCAACGGTGTGAATTTCACGAAGAGAGGGAGCTCTGGTGGCCGTCTGCGGCGTAGCTCCGATGGTGTTTGAATGAAATTAGGTGAGCTTCTACTCCTCTTCGTCTTCGTCCCACGATTTTGGCCCTTACCTGTGGCGTTTGTTGTTATGACTCTGTGGTGTGTACAGGTGTGGTGGATGAAGAGCGTTTGAGTGATGGTAAATGGTGATGGTGGCCCGCGGAGATGTCACGACACGGCGTCGACGGTCGGTATTGCGGTGGTGGCAACTTCAATGAATTCGGTGATAGCGCAAGGTTACGATGAGCGAATTGCTGAGGGTTGATGTTGATGAGGAAAAAAATGTCAAATGAGAGCCAGACAACAAAGGTATCTTTGTTGTTGTTTTCCTTGTGTGTAAGAAACTGTTTGTGAATCCCTCTGCGTGTTTTGTTATGGTTCTCCTTCTTCTGTGTATTTTGATATCAGTTGTGGCCTTTTGGTTATGGTAATGGAAGTTTTGTAATCAGTTTTTTGATGGTTGTTTCAGGGGTGAGCTTCTTGGTTTCGAAGAGTTTTTAGCGGCGGATTTGAGTATAGCAATGGAGGACTTCGCGGTGGTTCTGGTTTCGGTGGTGATGAGCGGATGACACTCCAGAAAGGAGTCGAAACATTGACTGTTGTTGCTGTAGGAGAGGAAAGTGAATGAAGGTTCGATTATGCTCTTTCTTCTTACTGCCTTTTTTCGAAATCTCTTTCAAAAAGAAACAAAGAGTGATGAGGTTTTTTTTTGGAGGTCTTCGTATGAAGTTTTATTGTGTTTTTGGTTGGTTGAGGAAGTTTGGATATGAGAGTTTTTTTTTGATGTTTTTTCCTGTGGCTGCCCCCTGTTTAAGTTCAGACCCTGGCTTTTATAGGAGACCTTAGGATTGGTAAAAATTGCAAAGACCTCTCTTTTAAAACGAACTGAATCGGTTGAGTCTTGACTGAGATTAATTGGTTTTGGATTGAACTCTTTTGATAGCTTTTCTGCATTTTTGACACACTTTGTTTCTTGTTACTTAGGCTGTCCCTTCATGCTTGTGCAGGTTCCCAATTCATAATCCCATCAGCCTGCAAGGTATTGTTGAGAATAGCAGGGCGCAGCCGAGTCAGATTCAACAGGTATAGGTCTGCTTCTTTTCAAACAAAAGCCATCCATGTACTTTCTACTTTATTGTCAACAAATCTGTCCTTGTTGCTGTGACAGTCTGCCTTAGGTTGGTTAGAAATGAAATGAATCTCCTTTGCAGAAATCTTTTGTATCCCCCCTCTTTTATGTGCTCTTGATATTGTGATTTTTGCAGGTCATAGTACATTGATGTGAGCCTGCAGTGAATCTTTTGGAGTTTGTGTATGGTGCAAGCAAAAAATGCAGCTGTATGGCCTTTTCCCGTGCACTCTCAATTCCAAAATGTAGTACCTTTTGTGTGCTAGCTTCTGTTTTCGAGGTATCTTCTTGTCCTCTTGCCCAAAACTTTGCTGATGTTAGATTTAGTCATGTTGTGATGTTAGAATTCAAATCTGGTCCTGTTGTGATATGTCTAATATGCTAATGCCCATGAAACTGTGTTGAAATATGCCGTAGAACTCGTCCAAATTGAGACGGCGAGAGGCCATGGAATGAATGTTCCTTTCCTTTATTGTCTAACTGAGATTTTAATTTGAAAAGAGATGCTCATGATTCTTTTTTGTTTCTTTTTTCATGTTCGACGTGCTGGAGCCTAAGATTGGGGTCGGTGAAGATTCGGATGGCTGAACTGATACGAGGCCGTCATTTGCAAGCCGTTTCGAACAATCAACAAATATGGTAGCGGCAAAAGCGTTTCTCCGTCTTGATTAAAAGATAGCATAGGCTGAAAAACTTTGGAATTTTGAATTGCTTTTGTAACTGTAACAGCTTTTGTAGCAAATAATGAATTATGAATTTGAATTTCCTTTGTAACCGTAACAACTTTTGGTAGTTAACAATGAACTATGCAGTCTGAATTTGCAAGTTAGCAATGAACTTTGAAACTTAACCTTGTAGCAATGTAACTAACTTCAAATTCGTTGGCCATCCTGTTTTTTTTCAAATTTCTCTTGTAGCATTAGACTTTAATTTTTGAGATTGGGAATGAGGATACAAGTCTTTAGATTTGGGCGAATTCCCTTGCTGACTTTTGAATTCAAAAAGTATTTAAATTGTAAACACTTTGGGAGTAACAATACGAATTTCATACGAAATAGTCTTGCCTTGGACTTGGAAAATAATTACTTCAGACTTGAACACCTTTGTTTGTTCCAAAACCACATCTCTAAAAAAGATCGTGTCTTAGAAACAACAACATCAATCTTGCCAATGACCAAAACAGAACTTGGCACTTAAACGCATTCCAACAAGAATTTATGAATCAAGCCATCAAATTCAATCTCATGCCAATGGTAATCCCATGTAGAGTCACTCGAATGAACAAACTTTCTCTCTTCAAATTACTTCTCAAAATATTAAAAAGAAGTGACGATACTTCAGAAATAACCTTGAAATAACATCATCCCCACGACTTGAAAGATTTAAACGAGGAGACGGCAAATTTGGTCTCTTAAAGCCTCAAGAGTAAATTTCGCAATTCAAAGTATCCTAAACACCATTCATTCTTCTTAGTCTGAACATGATCTTGCGTTTCAAGTAGCCAGAGGAGCAATAGTCTTGGTTGCAATGCTTTTTTTCAGGAAAGAAACAAACATCTCACATTATGGATCAATCTTCTCTCAATTCCAAACCGCAAAACCTTAATTCGATGACTTGGTGAATTGTGCCTCCATGTTTGAAAAGCGAAGACCATCTTGAACTGAAGCTTTGGTTTCTGGTACTTCCTGGCTGGTTTCTTGCTTCCATGCCAATCTCATTTCTTGTGGTTCTTTGACATTCTTGACTTTGAGAAGGTACAATACGATGCTCGAACACACATGGACCCCTTTGAAGTGATTGATGACCTTTGGAATGGCTCAAGATGCTGTGGGATTGCTCAGATCACAAACCCTATGTGCAGATGCCCTAGGAGCTATGCAGTGAATCAAAATGAGATGTGAGATGATATGTTTTGTGTATATGCATATGAGATGATCACAAGCCATGGTGTGAATGAGTGAGGGCAAATTTGGGGTGTTTACAGCTGCCCCTATTCAAACATGAGTTAGCTGTGCAGGATGTAAGCGACGGCTTAACAGGCCAAACAAGATAACTGGTGGTTGAATACCTAAGACAGTCCAAAATTTGCACTCACAAAATGAAGAAGAAAAGGGATATAGATTGTAAAAGCAAATAAAGTATATTGTAAAGTGTGGGCGACGGAGGACGACCGTCGAGCAGGGTACGACTGCTGGGTAAATAGCAATGACGGGGACGGCCGACATGCTGGGAGAAGTGCGGAAAATAAAGCAATGACGGGGACGGCCGACATGCTGGGGATAAAAGGTAAAGCCAAGACGGGGACGGCCGACTAGCTGGGAAAATAAGATATTATGATGGGGACGGCCATCAAGATAAAGTTGTAAAATTCTCTGGGGATTAATGAAACATGATGGGGACGGCCATCGAGTTCATAAAGTGAAGTAACCAACGATGGGGACGGCCATCGGGCTAAAAAGGAAAAGGGACCACGACGGGGACGGCCATCGGGTTAAAGAATAAATGAAATAAACAGATGATGGGGTACGGCCATCAAAGGTGAAGGACGATCACCTAGCAGGGGACGGCTGCTCTGTTGGGCATAAAAGAAATGTGATGGGGACGGCCATCAAAGGTGGAGGACGACCACCTGGCAGGGTACGGCTGCCAAAAATATCAACGATGGGGACGGCCATCGGATAGCAAAGGTCAACGATGGGGACGGCCATCGGACGAGCATGATGGAGGACGACCATCAAGAAGTGGAGGACGACCACTCAGCAGGGTACGGCTGCTCTCAAGGTTTATCAATAACACAGGACGAGTGTTAGATAACCAAAATCAACAATGGGGACGGCCATCGGACAAAGTGATGAAGGACGATCATCAAAAGGTGGAGGACGACCACCTAGCAGGGGACGGCTGCTAAAATCAACGATGGGGACGGCCATCGGATGAGCATGATGGAGGACGACCATCGAGAAGTGGAGGACGACCACTTAGCAGGGTACGGCTGCTCTCAAGGTTATCATAACACAGGACGAGTGTTAGATAAAAGAAAATTTGTTTGTAATCTACTGGGGGTGGTAAACACGGACGAGTGCTTATATCCAAGAAACAAAAAGTATAAGCGTTTGGTATTGTGTATAAATTAAAGATGCGGACGAGCATCCTTAAGACTATGATACGGACGAGTATCATGTAGAAACAAACCGACACATGTTCAGAGATGATGATACGGACGAGTATCAACTGGTTAACAAAGAACACGGACGAGTGTTGCATCTGAAGGGATTCTTCTGGGGAATAATGGACACAGACGAGTATCTATATTCAAGAAGACACAAGTGTTTGACACGGTGTATGGATTAAAGATGCGGACGAGCATCCTTAAGACTATGATACGGGCGAGTATCATGTAGAAACAAACACTAGACGCAATGTTCTGAGATGATGGTACGGACGAGTACCAACTGGTTAACAAAGAACAAGGACTACTGTCGAATCTGTGGGAATACGAGTGATGTATACAGGATACGGACGAGTACCTGTATAAGTGTACCATGAGTAGTGAATATGAGTACCGTATAGGTGAGTGTTTATCTGCTGGGGAAAGTGACACGGACGAGTGTCAAAAGGAGGAAAGTGTATAATATCAACAAGTATATGGGTTGTAAAAGTGTAAGCGACTGCACTGGGGATATGACACGGACGGATGTCAAGAAAAAGTATGTGTAAATATAGGCGAACACGCTGGGGATATGACACGGACGGGTGTCAAGGATCGTGTATAGGTATATGTGAGTGCAAAGAGGATGTCTTTGGCGCTTGCTGGTGATTTGACACGGACGGGTGTCAGAAAATATCTGTAATATTGGTGATCTTGTTTGTAAGGTGTATTCAAGCAACCTGCTGGGGAAAGATGACACGGACGAGTGTCAAAAGGGAATATGTACTGGTGTTTGTGAATTGTGAGGCAACTGTTTTTGCCGGGACTCCGATGGGGATGTTTCTGTATATATTCTGTATGTCGACAGATTATCAATATTTACAAGTGTTAGATGACTTATGATTATGCTATGTATTTGATTTTTGCCGTAATGCTCCGTATTAGACGGAATGCTACGCTCTGGGGGTGAATATGATGCGAATGCTATGATTATGCAAAAAGGCACCGATCCGGGATTCGGATCCCGTTGCTGCAAAGATCTCTGGTTGATCTGCTTGAAGTGAACATCCCAGCTGGGGATGAGATCATTGGTAGATCTAATGATGTATCCGTTTGGGGATATAAGCCACTGATTGACATATCTTTATAATACGGGACCCAGCTGGGGTTTGTAGAAGCGTTCCTCCCCTCTGTTGTGACTTCTTCGTGCGTTGCTCTTCTGAATAGAGGCTTGAAGCTCCGCGGGGAGATGATTTCCTGATTCTGCATCCTGCTGAGGAGGGATAGTTGGTATTTTAGTCGGGGAAATGCTATTGGTAAATCAACTGGGGAGAGCAATGGGAAGCAACTCAGCTGGGGATAGAGCATTTCGGATGCTGATATCTTTCGTTGATTTGCCAGCTTGCTGAGATATACCTTGCATGCCCCAAGTTGCGTTCTGGATACCTGCAATCCTGCAAAGATAAGGAAACGCACAAATGGTCCCGAGGTATCCTTTACTGGATTCCGTCATAGGAGATAAGTACTTTCGAGAGTAAGTATATTCCCTGTAAGCATGTGCTTTATTTTTAGAGAAAGGCATCTGTACTTATGCAATTGTGTTTTTAGAGATACCAGACAATTCTTTGCAAAACATAAAAATGTAAAAAACGAGACATGACTGAAAATCTGATTTTATTAATTCATGTGCCCTGAATTGGCAAGATACAGTCAAAGAGACATATCTTCTGAAATGAGGAGAATGTTACAAATTGAGAAACAAAGTGCTGGCAGTGTTGATGACGCTTTGAGGAGCTTCCTCTCCCGCTATGACTCGTATGACAATGACGTTCTTCTTGTCTTGCTTTCTGGAGAGAGTTGATTCTGATCGGAGCTTGATTCTGTCAAAGCTTTCCAAGTTGTAAGTGATACAGACGAATTCAGAGTGCAGTTGTTCGCTTATTCCCTTATTTTGCATGGATCGCCCTTTCGGGTTTTCAATCCATCGGGATACCCATTTTTGCCTGAGTTGTCCAATGCGGCTTTTCAACTCAGCGGGTGTACATTTTTTTGTTTATTTCCCTTATTTTTGCCCGAGTCTTTTATTCTGTTTTTGACTCGCCGGGATGCCCTATTTTTGCCTGGACTTACATTCTGTTTTTATGTCCAGCGGGTCATTTTATGCGAAGTATTTTTTAACCGCATCTGAATTCACAGGGGACGGAAAATCTTCACCATCCATGGTGCTGAGCATCAGTGCTCCACCAGAGAAAACTTTCTTGACGACGAATGGTCCTTCGTAATTTGGAGTCCATTTGCCCCTGTGGTCTGTATGAGGAGGGAGGATTCTCTTCAGCACAAGATCTCCCACTTGGTACTCTCGATGCCTGACTTTCTGATCGAAGGCTCTCTTCATTCTCTTCTGATATAACTGCCCATGACAGATTGCAACCAATCTTTTCTCTTCGATCAGACTCAGTTGTTCGAATCGGGACCTAACCCATTCTGCTTCACTCAGTTTGACATCCATTAGTACCCGCAACGAGGGTAATTCAACTTCAACTGGTAGGACTGCTTCCATACCATACACAAGTTGATACGGCGTTGCCCCAGTGGATGTTCGGATTGATGTGCGGTACCCATGCAAGGCAAATGGCAACATCTCATGCCAATCTCTGTAGGTAATTACCATCTTCTGCACAATCTTCTTGATATTCTTATTTGCCGCCTCAACAGCGCCATTCATCTTTGGCCTGTAAGGAGAAGAATTGTGATGTTGGATCTTGAAGTCCCGGCATAATTCAGCCATCATTTTGTTGTTGAGATTAGAACCATTATCAGTAATGATTCGCTCGGGCACTCCATATCTACAGATGATATCTCTTTTCAGAAATCGAGCTACCACTTGCCTGGTGACGTTTGCATATGAGGCTGCTTCAACCCACTTGGTAAAATAGTCGATGGCGACCAGGATGAATCTGTGGCCGTTTGAAGCAGTTGGCTCAATCTTGCCAATCATGTCAATGCCCCACATAGCAAAGGGCCATGGTGAAGACATTATGTTCAAAGGATTTGGAGGCACATGCACTTTATCTGCGTAGATCTGGCATTTGTGGCATTTCCTGGCATAGGCACAACAGTCTGCATCCATTGTGATCCAGTAATAGCCTGATCTTAACAATTTCTTAGCCATGGCATGCCCTCCAGCATGGGTACCAAAAGAGCCTTCATGCACTTCATGCATCAGTAGATCTGCTTCCGTCTTGTCAACACATCTGAGGAGTACCATGTCAAAGTTCCTTTTGTATAAAGATCCATCAGTGTTCAGAAAGAAACTCCCAGCAAGCCTTCTCAAAGTCTTCTTATCATTGGAAGATGCCCCAGGTGGGTATGTTTGATCCTCCAAGAAGCACTTAATGTCATGGAACCAAGGCTTATCGTCTTTGACAACATCTGCTGCAAATACATATGCTGGTCTATCAAGTCTTGATACTGAAATCTGAGGTACAAAGTTAGCAGTCTGAACTTTGATCATGGACGAAATGGTAGCCAAGGCATCCGCAAACTGATTCTCGTCCCGAGGGATATACTCAAGTTTGACTGTTGTGAAGAAAGTCAATAACCTTCTTGTATAGTCCCTGTAATGTATCAGATGATCTTGGTGTGTGTACCATTTTCCGTTGGTCTGATTGATTACCAAAGCTGAATCTCCGAATACGGTTAATGTCTTGATCCTGAGGTCAATGGCTTCCTCAAGACCCATAATGCAAGCTTCGTATTCAGCTTCGTTGTTAGTGCAGTTGAAAGTGAGTTTTGCCGAGAAAGGCATGTGAACTCCTTTTGGTGTAATGAGTACTGCACCAACACCGCGGCCATTCATGTTAACAGCCCCGTCGAACGTCATAGTCCATTCTTCTTCTGGGTCAGGCCCTTCAGTGTGAATAGGCTCTTCATGGTCTTTTGATTTAATGAACATGATGTCTTCATCCGGGAAATCAAACCTCATTGGCTGGTAATCATCGATGGGTTGCTCAGCAAGATATTCTGACAATACACTGCCTTTGATGGCTTTCTGAGATGTGTATTGTATGTCATACTCTGTGAGAATCATCTGCCATCTTGCAACCCGTCCGGTAAGAGCTGGCTTCTCGAATATGTACTTGACCGGGTCCATTTTTGAGATTAACAAGGTAGTGTGGGTCAACATATACTGCCTTAGTCGGCGAGCAGCCCACGCTAAAGCACAGCAAGTTTTCTCGAGCAGTGAATAACGTTGTTCACAGTCGGTAAACTTTTTGCTTAGGTAGTATATTGCATACTCCTTTCGACCAGACTCGTCATGCTGGCCCAGCACACACCCCATTGATTCTTCTAATACTGTCAAGTACATAATCAGAGGTCTTCCTTCAACTGGCGGCATGAGGATTGGAGGTTCTTGCAGATATTCTTTGATCTTGTTGAAAGCCCTCTGGCAATCTTCGTTCCACCTGACCGTCTGTTCTTTTCTTAGCAGCTTGAACAAGGGTTCACAGGTTGCTGTGAGGTGAGATATGAACCTTGAGATGTAGTTCAATCTACCTAGGAACCCTCGAACCTCTTTCTCAGTTTTCGGTGCAGGCATCTCTTGGATGGCTTTGACTTTATCAGGGTCAACTTCAATCCCCTTTTCGCTTACAATAAAGCCCAGCAGCTTACCGGATCGCACCCCGAATGTGCATTTGTTGGGGTTCAACTTCAGTTGATATTTCCTCAGACGCTTGAACAATTTCAGCAGATTTACCAGGTGTTCTTCCTCTGTAAGGGACTTGGCGATCATATCATCCACATAACATTCGATTTCCTTATGGATCATATCGTGGAATAATGTTACCATAGCCCGTTGATAGGTGGCACCAGCATTCTTCAGTCCGAATGGCATCACCTTATAACAGAACGTGCCCCAAGGTGTAATGAATGTTGTCTTCTCCATGTCTTCAGGTGACATTTTGATCTGGTTGTATCCTGAAAATCCATCCATGAAGGAGAATACCGAGAACTGAGCCGTATTATCAACCAATACATCAATGTGAGGTAAAGGGAAATCATCTTTCGGGCTGGCTCTGTTCAGATCCCGGTAATCCACACACATTCGCACTTTGCCGTCCTTCTTGGGCACAGGTACTATGTTAGCGACCCACGGCGGATAGCTAGTCACAGCAAGGAAACCGGCGTCCCATTGCTTTTGTACCTCTTCCTTGATCTTCATAGCCATGTCTGGACGGGTACGGCGTAGCTTCTGTTTGACTGGTGGGCACTCTTCTCTCAAAGGCAACTTGTGCATGACAATATCGGTATCCAACCCTGGCATGTCCTGATACGACCAAGCAAACACATCAACATACTCTTGTAGTAGATCTATCAGTTGCTTCTTCACTGAGCTTTGCAGGCAGGCCCCGATCTTGACTTCTTTCACGTTTTCTTCTGTACCAAGATTAATCACTTCAACCTCCTCCTGGTGAGGAGTAATGACCCTTTCCTCTTGCCTTAACAACCTAGC
Organism: Lathyrus aphaca; assembly: GCA_963966055.1. Taxonomy (NCBI): domain Eukaryota; kingdom Viridiplantae; phylum Streptophyta; class Magnoliopsida; order Fabales; family Fabaceae; genus Lathyrus; species Lathyrus aphaca. Next base: position 361,569,023 of record OZ014525.1, on the reverse strand, counting down.
TAGCTCTTCAGGAAGCTCATATTCTTCATCAACCCCTTCATCAGCTTGATTGATCGGATTGTCAAAGTCATACGATGTCATAGCCGTGTTGTTGTCGGTGCGGTCAGGATGGCACTCTCTGCAAGGGTTTAATTGGTTCATTTTAGTGATCTGATTTTAGTCTTATTTAGAAAAGTGAAATGAAGTTGTCATTTTGAAAAACACTGCCATTTATTTTTGTACAAAAAGAAAAATGGAAAAACAGTGAGCATAAAAGAAAAAAAGACTCGTTTGCAAAAAGATTGTCTGATATTTCATTAATTTAATCTTGTTTGCACAAAAGTACAGATGGCCCTGATTACAAAATGAGCCTTGTCATCTTGGGCAAGATGCAAGACTTTGATGCATGCTTAAAAATACAGGAAATAATAATTACTCTGCTCGAGTAACACTTATAATTCCCTGGGAAGACCAGTTCGAGACACTGCTCCCCGGGATCTTCGGACGAATCCAATTCTCCAGGTTGCGCTCCTCTTCCAGCTCGTCTTCCAGACAGTTGATAGCATCGGGGGTAAGCATTCCCCCACTGACAAAACCAGACTCTCCAGCAGCCTTCTCTTGACGCTGAGTTGGTCTGTAACCCAACCCAAACTTGTCCTTCTTCTCTTCCACAGTTAAAATTTTGCCCCAGCCTAGGGCAGTTCCTTCCTCAACAACCTTCCGGGCTTGTTGGTATGACGACATGGAGATCCCCGAAACAGCAGATGCTTCATTCACATTCAAAGCCTCAAAACCTTGGCTCATGGTCTCAACGATCTCACCATCCATTTCAATATACTTGTAAGTAGCCAGATGGCTAACAAATATATCCTCCTCCCCGCAAATTGTGACAACTTGGCCTTCCCACTCATATTTTAACTTTTGGTGAAGGGTAGACGTTATTGCGCCAGCGGCGTGAATCCAGGGTCTACCCAACAAACAGCTGTAGGCGGGCTGAATGTCCATCACATAAAAGATAGTTTTAAAGGTCTGCGGGCCAATTGTCACAGGCAGCTCAATCTCTCCCAGCACCGATCTCTTTGAGCCATCAAAAGCTCTAACCACCAGGTTGCTGGGTCTCAATGCCAGTCCATCATATTCAAGCTTCACCAGAGCCTTCTTTGGTAAGACATTCAGGGAAGATCCTGTGTCCACCAGCACATGTGAAAGGACAGCTCCTTTGCATTCCATGGTTATGTGCAAGGCTTTGTTGTGATTGCGGCCATCCACTGTCAAGTCAGAATTGGTAAATCCTAGCCCGTTGCTAGCAGTAACATTACCAACCACGGTTTCCAATTGGTTGACAGTAATCTCCTCGGGCACGTAAGCTGCGTGCAGTACTTTCAGTAGTGCATTCCGATGGGCTTCGGAGCACATGAGCAGTGAGAGGATGGAGATTTTGGACGGCGTCTGGTGAAGTTGATCCACAACTTTATAATCACTCTTTTTGATGATCCGCATAAACTCATCAACTTCCTGATCAAATGGAGTCTTCAGGGCTTCTTTGACAGCTGGATCTTCCTGCACCGGGCCTTTTCCCTTTGCCTTGGCAGCAGCTTCTGCCTCGACAGTAGGTCTTTGGACTTGTGAAGCAAAGAGACGTCCGCTTCGGGTGAAGCCTCCGCCTCCGCCCACATTATCAATTTGTGGTGCAGGTGCTGATGTTTCAAGAGTGATTCTTCTCCCTTCACGGTACAAGTCAGAGCCATAGTGCCAGGGGATGGCCCTATTGCTCTCATATGGTACAGGTCCAGGTACTGTGACGGTAACCGGACTGATTGATGCTGCCGAAGGGACTGCGATTGTTTGTGGATCATAAAAGATAGTAACTGGTGCTCTAGTGGGAGCAGCACCCTCTGAATGGTAGGCGGAGTTATTTTCTGGATCATAGAAGATGGTAACAGTGGAAACATCTTCATGATTGTTTGCTGGTGTTGTAGGAGATTCTGTTGGAAGGACTGTTGTTGTTGTTGATGGAGAGTCGAAATGGAATGAAGCTGATGTTGTAGCAGGAGAAACTGTTGAAAACTGATCATTCGGAAGGACAGATGAAGTACTTGCTGATGGTGTTGTTGACGAATTATCGGGAACAATAGTTGCTGCAGTTGTAGTAGGGTCTGGAACCGTTGTTGATGAAGCTGCCGGATGTGCCGGAAATGATGTTGTGATTTGTAAGAGGCCACTCTTAATAAGGTTGTCAATGCCATTCCTCAAGTCTTCACACCCATTCCATGAGATATTGCAGTAGGGGCACCCCAACTCGCATCCTGGGAATATATCGTTTTCACGGAGCTGAGCCTTGATTTCCACCAATGGTGTCCTGATCTGATCCACACTAGTTATCAAATAAGACTGTTGGTCTTCTTCAATGGCATTAATTCGGGGACCACCATGGTGTGGCATTGGGTTTTTGTTGACGTTGGGCGGAGGGGCAAAATTCAGAGCCTTGGAGTCTACCAGGTCTTGCACCTTCATATGCAGAGCCCTGCATTTTTCCGTACTGTGACCAGGTGCGTTTGAATGAAAAGCGCACCTAGCATTGGAATCATAGTTTCTTGGTAGACTGTTAGGATCCGGCGGTGCCAACGTTCTTAGCTCAACCAGGTTGAGTTTCAGAAGTTGTGGCAATAAGGCAGCATACGGCATTGGAATCGGGTCTATCACCCTGTTAGCTTGAGAGGGTCTCTGCTGAAATGGCCTCTGTTGATTGTTGTTGTTGGAGTTGTTGTTGTAGTTGTTTCTCGGAGGATATTGATTCTGATGATACTGAGGTTGTTGTTGGAAGTTTTGTTGAGGAGGTTGATAGACTGGTATAGGATGAGCTGGAGCAGGGATTGTGACTGCTGCTATTGTTCTTGGAACATACTGGGGCCTGCCCCTGTTGGTGTGAATGGCATTGGTCTCGCCAGATCTTCTCGGGCCTGCAAAAGGCTTTCTTGTACCACTGGACGAGCTTGCACCATTATCAGATATCTTACCCATTTTCAACAGGCTTTCGATTCTCTCCCCAGCTATGACAACATCGGCGAAGCTGGTGGAAGAGAAAGCAGCTAACCTGTCAATATATGTTCCCTGGAGAGTGTTCATAAACATGTCTGCCATTTCTCTCTCAGACATTGGTGGTTGAACGGCAGCAGCCAACTGCCTCCATCTTTGAGCGTATTCACGGAAACTTTCCCTTGACGACTGCGACATTCCCATCAGGAGAGTCCTGTTGGGTGCCATGTCTAAGTTGTATTGATACTGTCGGATGAAGGCCTCTGCCAGGTCCTTCCAGCATCTCACAGTTGCCCTTGTCAAGTGGGAATACCATTCCCTTGATGCTCCAGTCAGACTGTCTTCGAAGTAGAACATCCAAAGTTTCTCATCCATTGTATAAGCTTTTAATCTTCCCAGGAATGACTGCAAATGAGTTCGGGGGCATGAAGTCCCATTATACTTTTCGAAACATGGAGGCTTGAACTTATGGGGGATCCTGACCCCGTCTACCAGCCCCATGTCCATGACGTCGAAGCCCAGAGAATTTTGAGACTCCAGTGATCTCAATTTTTCAGCTATCTCATCCAAACGCCTATCATAGGCCTCTTCTCCAGCACCCATAACTGTGAATTGGTCCTCCTGAGGATCCTCTTGAAGCACTCTGGCTGCAGTAGCCGTTCCCTGAACGTTTGCGGGGATGTGGATCTCAGGATGTAAATGTGGGCCAAACACCGGGGGATTAACATGTGGTTGCACCCTTTCGTTGTTACTTGTGCCAGCAGTTCCCACATGGGGGTCCTCTTGAGTTCTTCCCTCTACCAAAACTCTAAGCCTCTCCTGACTTTGAGCTAAGTTATTCATCACTTCCATGAATTGAGTGATCTGGGTTCTCATCTCCACCCTTTCGTTTGCCATCTGGGTTCTGGCCTCGTTGAGATCTTGCTGCAACTGGTCCATTTGGATGCCCGGAAGGTTACTTCTAGTTGGGTACCTGTGTGGCCTGTTGAGAGGAAACACCCGGCGACGAGCAATACTGCCTGAGATTCACAACAGAGGTTAGTAACAATAAATCAAAACCTACAAAACAAACAAAAGGGTTAGTATGCAATGCAGTTGTGCTTATTTGCTATCAAGGGTATCCGGTTTGGTCTTCAGTTTTGACCCTTCCAGACCCTTGAAGATGATACTGCTTGAGGTTGCTTCTGAAATGAGCTCAGATGGAAACCAACAAATATATTACATAAGATGAAACAAATACAACTTGTTCATTCTTACAACACCAGCCCTCTAGGGGTCAAAATACATAATCAAAAAGCAAAAGTACATGAAAAGAAATAGCAACAAGCAAATGATCAAACTCCGAGGCCAAACTCATCCTCACGAACTTCCTTAAGAAGTGCTTCGGTCACAGGATCAGTCGGACGCTCCGCGAGACTTCTGATGAGAAGGTTCCTTGTTGCAACAGCTGCAGTCAACCTCTTGTTCTGACTTTGATCTTTGGATTTCTTCATTCCAGCTTTGATTCTTAGCTCTGAATTTTCCTCCTGGGCTGCTGCCAGGGCTTTTTCCATCTGCTCCATCTTATCTTGAACTCTCTTGTCTTCTAGAGTACGGGCCTCAGTGATCCGGACCCACCTGGTCTGACTTTCCTTCAAGTACAAGTCTGTTCTTGCTCTTTGGAACTGGGCTTCTTTACAAGCATTCTTCAGAATCTGCTCACCAGCTTTAGACTTGTTGATATAATCCCCAGACTTCTCAATCTTGGTCAAATGCTCCACTCTCAACTTTTCCAATCTTTCAATCTCCCTCACACCTTCACTCCTCTCCCTGAGGGTCTTCTGCAAGGCTTGGGATAACTTCTCATTTCTGTCCTTCAAGCTTTCAAACTCTTCCAGGCTGACTGTTGCTGGAGGTGGTGCTGAAGATGACTCAGGCATGTCTTTGATGGTGAAGGGCAATCCTGAGATTTGGGCCCTAGCATAGGACCACTCATGATATTGGGCTGATGCCACATTATTGCACTTCCCCAGAATGGTGATTCCCTTGGTTTGAACATGATCCCAGGCCCAGGCAGCCTGTCTAACAGTTGCCAGACTAACCTTGTTCTCACAGTAGAGGGTCTCAGCCAAGTCCTTTTCCCTAGGAGCATGAACCAATGCATAACCCAATTGCCTCTTGAACAGCAGGGGGTTGTAATTGATACTTCCCTTGACTCCTACCAAAGGCACATTAGGAAAATGCCCACAGTTAGTGATTATGTCTCTGCCCTTGGTACTTTGATTGCACCACCTGATATCTGCTGTAGTTAGGACAGAAAGTCTCCTTGCCCAGTTGCTTTGCTGGTGAGGGTTTAGGAATGCATCTGTCTTAGGTAGATGCTTGAGAAGCCAGGCATGGAATAGTGGAGCACAAATCCTCACTAACTTCCCTCTCTGTTTCTCATTCCTCTGATGTACTGAGTAATAGAGATCACCCAACAAGGTAGGCACTGGGTTCTTCAAGATGAACAAATGGATTGCACTCTTGCTGATGAATCTGGGCTCATCTGCAAATAACACAATTCCATACACACTTAAAGCCAACAGAGCACAAACAGCTTTCCACTCCCCCAGGGAGGCCTTCAGACTAGCTTGAGAGATTAGGAAGTCCAGCTGTAATCCAGGGACACTAGATTTAGAGGTCATGTGTTGTTCAATCAAAGCAGGTTCCAGGTGCAAAGCTTTGGCTATCTCCCCACTGCTGGGAAAATCCATTTCAGGATTGAATGGGATCTCCCTCTTGATAGGCAAACCAGTCAAAGATGAGTATTCTTCCAAAAGAGGACCCAACTGGAAGTCTTGAAATGTGAAACATCTCAAAGGGGGGTCATAGAACTGAATGCAGGTATGGATTAGGCTCCTCTGAGATGGGTCCATGTCCATAACTAGGTCAAGTATGTCCCCATAATGTTCCCTGAACAAAGGGATGTGATCTGGTGTAATCAGGGTTTGGATCCTCCTGAGGTCTGACAAATCTGGTTGGAAGAAATGATAGGTGATGTTGTTCTTCTTTGGAGCCATGATGTTGAAGACTGAGCAGAATGCTGAAGCAGGGGGAGCCACTGATTGGCTGGTGCAGAAGCAGACAGATAAAACTGAAACAGATGCTGATGAAGATGGGTCAAAGCTGCAGATGGGGTCAAAACCAAAACCTGATGAAAATGGATACCCTGAAAAACAAATAAGCACATGTTAATATGATGCAATGAGGATGTATGCAAATGAAATGCAAGGGTCTGTGACAGAGCTGGATCTGAATAAATGCCTTGGTATAGATCCATGTGTGTTCAAGAATTCCGGATGGAGGTCTATAAATCCAGTAACTAAGGTGGGGGACTCAAATAAAGAGCCACATGTCCAGGGTTTTAGAATCACAAGAACTATCCAACATGGAGTATTCTTAACAAAGTCAAAGTAACAGGGTATTCTGAGGTCAAGGTACCTGCAAACCTGTAAACATCCCAACCCTCTCACAGGTGATGATCTAGAACAAGGATCCTCAGACTTGGATTAGTTATGAGAAGTGTAAACACCTCTAACCCGGAGGTACAGTGTTTACAATTACCATAACAATTCCTCCTCTAATTCACCTCAGTTTCTGAAGGTCAATACTAAAAGGTCATCCAGACTTAGCAGGCTTCCCAGATCCCCCTAGCATTGCAGGAAATCTGCAACACAGAGTTCTCAAGAAGAAACCCATATCTGAACCGTGTTTCATATTCCCGCACCAGACTGAAAATTGACTGGGAAAGAATATGATTCACTCTAGCCTAGGTGTCACTCAGGTCCCAGGTATAGGACCTCAACTCTCAATGAAATACCCACCCACCAAAGCAAATAACCAGATCCAGCCAGCAACAATGACAGTATGATATATAAATGCAGTAAAGAAAGCAGTAAAGTAACTGTACATAAAGCAATAAACAAAAATAAATACAAGCACAAACAAGCACATAACACTCCAGTAAACACAAATCAATCAAGCGCTAGGAGGAACCCACAAAAAGAACCAGAAGCCCTGGTTGCAGTATAAGGATCCCCAGCAGAGTCGCCAAGCTGTCGCTCCCGACAAATGAAAACGGGTCAGATGAAGGTACAGACGCGAACGGTCGGCGAAGGGAACAGTGAGAACGCACAGCCGTGAACTCACTGGAGAATGAATAGAGTCGCCAGCTAGGCATTTTTATCCCGGAGGAAAGGCAATGCTGCATAGGCCTAAAAAAGGATGGATAAGACGGTTTGCGAACCAGAGAGACTGAGAAAGGGGGGTGGTTACAACCTGGGAAGGTATTAGCACCCAGATTGTCCGCCGTACTCGACGGGATCCACGCTTAAGAGATTTGTGCTATAAAGGGGGAGTGTCAGTGCAATTTGTGTGTAAATGGGCTGGAAAAGGATGTACAGTTGTCAGTGTAAAGTGAAGTGAAGTGTATAATGATGTGTCAGTGTAAGAGTGAGAACGAATTGCTCAAGAATATGAGGCTTAAAGAAATGAGCTGGAAAGAGGGGGGATGTACAGAGACTTTTGTTCGATAACTGTTAAGTTATGCCTACGTATCCTCTCGTGCAATGAGGAAGTCAGAACACCGTAGTTCGACCCAAAGAGACTGGAGGGTGATTTGACTTGTGAACTGCTTGCTTGTCAATGCTCAAGTGTATGACCCGTCTGGCTCAGGTGCTTACTGTCTTGCATTAGACGGAAGAAGCAAGTTCTCGCTTGTGAGTGAAGATGATGAGAAAAGAATCCCGGAGGAGACGATTATTGTTTGTTTTTGAGTTTTCAGTCTTTTATTTCTTTTGAGAGTTTGTCATAAGATAATGAGCTTAAACCTAAATCAATGGATTTGGTAAACTCATCACATCATCCCTCTGATTAGGGGTAATGAGAATTACCTTAAGTGTGAAGTCAGATTCTCACACTTAATCACCTTTGATGTAGGGTTAAGATCATTAACCTACTTGTTGATTATTTAGATGTTTTTGTGATTTTGTTTAGTGTTAAGTAATGAGGTTAAGCCATAATCAGGGATTTAACAGACTCATTACACCATCCTAAAAGAAGGATAATAGATGAGAATGTTTAAACTGAGAAAAACTCCTCAGCTTAATCCATGATTAGGGATTAAACCCATGACAAAACAAGCCTTTGATTAAGTGGATTTTATTTAATGGCGATGATGAAGTGTTTTTTATGATTTGTAAGACAACTTGAGGGGGACTTGTCCATTAACTTTAGGGTTAGTCCTTCTTAACCAATTAAGGAAGAATTAGAACCCTAATGCAAGGCCCAAGTTACAAGTGTAATGTCTTGATGATTATTAGATGGATTAATTAAGAGATTTCAACACCTTAAGGGTCCAAGACTTAAGATTAAAGTTATACACTCCATCCTAAAAGAAGGATGCAGGCATGATCTTAATCACAAAGTCTTAAAGCCTTGAGGGTTTAGTCCCTGATTATGAGGTGAGAAGAGATGACTCAAAGAGAGACACAAAGGTAGAAACTATGGGGGAGACTAATCAAAACCCTAATTCATTATCATGCTTGGTTGGTCCTAATGTTTGTGAGGCTTTCAAGAACAATCTTCAGATGAACCACCAGGAAGCAGATGAACAAGATCAAGAGAAGCAAAGTGACTTGCTTCATTCAAGAAGTCAAGTCACTTGAAGAAAGAAAGTGGGAGGAACAAGAATGAGCAAGCTCAATCTCAAACACATATAAAAATGCAACAAGGTATGCAAAAGAGATGAAAAGAAAAGTTATGAGAAGTGAAGGCAAATTCACTTCTCAAATTTACTTACCACCTGAAATGTTAGAAAGAAATGCAATACAATGCCAAATGGGATGAGATGACATGGTGATAAATAAAACCAGAAGCAATTGAGAGATGACGCAAACACAATGTCGCACCTCGAAAAACACGGTCCTAAGACAAACAGAGTGGTGCCCAATTCTATTTATTCTACCTAATCAGACATCGTCATAATGCTAGAGCAAAATTCGAATTCGTGCAACTCATAGACTAACCTCGCTCAACTAAATGAATTAATACCAATAAATTGAGTAAAAATGAAATATGACAAAGTAATATATATATATATATATAAAAAGAATAGAAATGAAAAGTTAAATAATTAAATTAACTATAAGATATTCCATTAATTAACAAAAAGAAAAGAAAATAATTCACACATACATATATATAGACAAAAGGAAATGTCATAAAAAAAATTGTGTTTATAAGTTTCTCTTCAAAAAAAAAAAACAAAACAAATAAATTTTTAAAAAAAATAAAAAAGAAAGAAAAGCGTGGCTGATGGACTTGGAAAGGTGGATCAAAGGCGGCCCAGGTTGGATTGGGTGGTAAACCGGCCGGGTCGTGGGTCGACCCGGTTCGGTTGGGTTGATGCCAAAAGAAGTAAAAGAAATAGGGTTTCGTCATTTCACGAACCAAAGGGAGACGAAAGCGGCCTCCAGATCCCTCTGATTCGTCTTCCCTCTCAATATCAACTTTCTCATCTCGTTCATCCCTCTCGCGAATCAGCCCTCTCCCTCTCCATGCTCAAATCCTCTCGCTCATGTCTCTCGATCACATACCCTCTCAATCTCTTCTCCCAATCTCGAAATCTCCCTCACGCACAAAAAAAAACCTATACTCAGTTATCAACTCCTAAAGAAAACGAGATCACCTTCATCGTACATCATAAACCAAGCATTTACGAATCATTCTAAACCGAAGTGGAAAACCGATCACTACATGAAGAAAAGTAATCCCGAATAAAACCCTAATCCCAATTCGAACAAACCTAACCCCAATAATCATGCTCTAAGACACTACATACATGGTTTGAGACCGTAATAGCTAGAGTTTTAAAAGGGTTACCAACGGTGTGAATTTCACGAAGAGAGGGAGCTCTGGTGGCCGTCTGCGGCGTAGCTCCGATGGTGTTTGAATGAAATTAGGTGAGCTTCTACTCCTCTTCGTCTTCGTCCCACGATTTTGGCCCTTACCTGTGGCGTTTGTTGTTATGACTCTGTGGTGTGTACAGGTGTGGTGGATGAAGAGCGTTTGAGTGATGGTAAATGGTGATGGTGGCCCGCGGAGATGTCACGACACGGCGTCGACGGTCGGTATTGCGGTGGTGGCAACTTCAATGAATTCGGTGATAGCGCAAGGTTACGATGAGCGAATTGCTGAGGGTTGATGTTGATGAGGAAAAAAATGTCAAATGAGAGCCAGACAACAAAGGTATCTTTGTTGTTGTTTTCCTTGTGTGTAAGAAACTGTTTGTGAATCCCTCTGCGTGTTTTGTTATGGTTCTCCTTCTTCTGTGTATTTTGATATCAGTTGTGGCCTTTTGGTTATGGTAATGGAAGTTTTGTAATCAGTTTTTTGATGGTTGTTTCAGGGGTGAGCTTCTTGGTTTCGAAGAGTTTTTAGCGGCGGATTTGAGTATAGCAATGGAGGACTTCGCGGTGGTTCTGGTTTCGGTGGTGATGAGCGGATGACACTCCAGAAAGGAGTCGAAACATTGACTGTTGTTGCTGTAGGAGAGGAAAGTGAATGAAGGTTCGATTATGCTCTTTCTTCTTACTGCCTTTTTTCGAAATCTCTTTCAAAAAGAAACAAAGAGTGATGAGGTTTTTTTTTGGAGGTCTTCGTATGAAGTTTTATTGTGTTTTTGGTTGGTTGAGGAAGTTTGGATATGAGAGTTTTTTTTTGATGTTTTTTCCTGTGGCTGCCCCCTGTTTAAGTTCAGACCCTGGCTTTTATAGGAGACCTTAGGATTGGTAAAAATTGCAAAGACCTCTCTTTTAAAACGAACTGAATCGGTTGAGTCTTGACTGAGATTAATTGGTTTTGGATTGAACTCTTTTGATAGCTTTTCTGCATTTTTGACACACTTTGTTTCTTGTTACTTAGGCTGTCCCTTCATGCTTGTGCAGGTTCCCAATTCATAATCCCATCAGCCTGCAAGGTATTGTTGAGAATAGCAGGGCGCAGCCGAGTCAGATTCAACAGGTATAGGTCTGCTTCTTTTCAAACAAAAGCCATCCATGTACTTTCTACTTTATTGTCAACAAATCTGTCCTTGTTGCTGTGACAGTCTGCCTTAGGTTGGTTAGAAATGAAATGAATCTCCTTTGCAGAAATCTTTTGTATCCCCCCTCTTTTATGTGCTCTTGATATTGTGATTTTTGCAGGTCATAGTACATTGATGTGAGCCTGCAGTGAATCTTTTGGAGTTTGTGTATGGTGCAAGCAAAAAATGCAGCTGTATGGCCTTTTCCCGTGCACTCTCAATTCCAAAATGTAGTACCTTTTGTGTGCTAGCTTCTGTTTTCGAGGTATCTTCTTGTCCTCTTGCCCAAAACTTTGCTGATGTTAGATTTAGTCATGTTGTGATGTTAGAATTCAAATCTGGTCCTGTTGTGATATGTCTAATATGCTAATGCCCATGAAACTGTGTTGAAATATGCCGTAGAACTCGTCCAAATTGAGACGGCGAGAGGCCATGGAATGAATGTTCCTTTCCTTTATTGTCTAACTGAGATTTTAATTTGAAAAGAGATGCTCATGATTCTTTTTTGTTTCTTTTTTCATGTTCGACGTGCTGGAGCCTAAGATTGGGGTCGGTGAAGATTCGGATGGCTGAACTGATACGAGGCCGTCATTTGCAAGCCGTTTCGAACAATCAACAAATATGGTAGCGGCAAAAGCGTTTCTCCGTCTTGATTAAAAGATAGCATAGGCTGAAAAACTTTGGAATTTTGAATTGCTTTTGTAACTGTAACAGCTTTTGTAGCAAATAATGAATTATGAATTTGAATTTCCTTTGTAACCGTAACAACTTTTGGTAGTTAACAATGAACTATGCAGTCTGAATTTGCAAGTTAGCAATGAACTTTGAAACTTAACCTTGTAGCAATGTAACTAACTTCAAATTCGTTGGCCATCCTGTTTTTTTTCAAATTTCTCTTGTAGCATTAGACTTTAATTTTTGAGATTGGGAATGAGGATACAAGTCTTTAGATTTGGGCGAATTCCCTTGCTGACTTTTGAATTCAAAAAGTATTTAAATTGTAAACACTTTGGGAGTAACAATACGAATTTCATACGAAATAGTCTTGCCTTGGACTTGGAAAATAATTACTTCAGACTTGAACACCTTTGTTTGTTCCAAAACCACATCTCTAAAAAAGATCGTGTCTTAGAAACAACAACATCAATCTTGCCAATGACCAAAACAGAACTTGGCACTTAAACGCATTCCAACAAGAATTTATGAATCAAGCCATCAAATTCAATCTCATGCCAATGGTAATCCCATGTAGAGTCACTCGAATGAACAAACTTTCTCTCTTCAAATTACTTCTCAAAATATTAAAAAGAAGTGACGATACTTCAGAAATAACCTTGAAATAACATCATCCCCACGACTTGAAAGATTTAAACGAGGAGACGGCAAATTTGGTCTCTTAAAGCCTCAAGAGTAAATTTCGCAATTCAAAGTATCCTAAACACCATTCATTCTTCTTAGTCTGAACATGATCTTGCGTTTCAAGTAGCCAGAGGAGCAATAGTCTTGGTTGCAATGCTTTTTTTCAGGAAAGAAACAAACATCTCACATTATGGATCAATCTTCTCTCAATTCCAAACCGCAAAACCTTAATTCGATGACTTGGTGAATTGTGCCTCCATGTTTGAAAAGCGAAGACCATCTTGAACTGAAGCTTTGGTTTCTGGTACTTCCTGGCTGGTTTCTTGCTTCCATGCCAATCTCATTTCTTGTGGTTCTTTGACATTCTTGACTTTGAGAAGGTACAATACGATGCTCGAACACACATGGACCCCTTTGAAGTGATTGATGACCTTTGGAATGGCTCAAGATGCTGTGGGATTGCTCAGATCACAAACCCTATGTGCAGATGCCCTAGGAGCTATGCAGTGAATCAAAATGAGATGTGAGATGATATGTTTTGTGTATATGCATATGAGATGATCACAAGCCATGGTGTGAATGAGTGAGGGCAAATTTGGGGTGTTTACACCTTGCATATCATTTGCATACATAAACATTGCATCATATTGACATTTGCTTATTTGTGTTTCAGGGTATCCATCTTCATTTGGTTTTGGTTTTGACCCCATCTTCAGTATTGGCCCATCTTCACCAGCACCTGCTTCAGCTATCACCGGCCAATCAGTGGCCCCTTCTTCAGTGTTATCATCAGCACTTGTCTCTACTCAGCCTCAGCATCATGGCACCTAAGAAGAGCAACATCACCTATCACTTCTTCCAGCCAGAGCTATCTGACATCAGGAGGATTCAGACCCTGATCACTCCAGACCATATACCACTGTTCAGGGAACACCATGGAGATATACTTGATATGGTTATGGATCTGGACCCTTCACAGAGAAGCCTGATCCACACTTGCATGCAGTTCTATGATCCCCCACTGAGATGTTTCACTTTCCAAGACTTTCAGTTGGGCCCTTTATTGGAAGAATACTCATCACTGGTTGGTATGCCTATCAGGGATGGAATCCCTTTCAACCCTGAGATGGTCTTTCCTGGTAATGGAGAAGTAGCAAAGGCTTTGCATTTGGAACCTGTCCTAATTGAGCAGCATATGACTTCTAAAGCTGGAATCCCAGGCCTGCATCTGGATTTCTTGATCTCTCAAGCTGCCCTGAAAGCTTCTTTAGGAGAGTGGAAAGCTGTCTGTGCTCTATTGGCTTTAAGTATATATGGGATCATGTTATTTGCAGATGAGCCTCGATTCATTAGCAAGAATGCAATTCACTTATTCCTCCTAAAGAACCCAGTGCCCACTTTATTGGGGGATCTCTATTACTCAGTGCATCAGAGGAATGAAAAGCAGAGGGGAAGATTAGTGAGGTGTTGTGCTCCATTGTTCCACACTTGGCTTCTCAGGCATCTACCCAGGACAGATGCATTTTTGAACCCTCATCAGCAGAAAAACTGGGCTAAGAGACTCACTGCTCTAACTTCAGCTGATATCAGATGGTGCACTCAAAGCACAAAGGGCAGGGATATCATCACCAGCTGTGGGCATTTTCCCAATGTGCCCCTAATAGGAGTTAAGGGTAGCATTAATTACAATCCTCTGTTGTTCAGAAGGCAACTAGGCTATGCACTGGTCCATACTCCTAAGGCACAGGACTTGGTGGAAACTCTTTATTGTGAGAACAAGCTTAATTTGGCTATTGTTAGGCAGGCTGCCCGGGCCTGGGATAATGTTCAAACCAAGGGAGTAACCATTCTAGGGAAGTGCAACAATGTGGCATCAGCACAATATTATGAGTGGTCCCATGCCAGGGCCCAATTCTCTGGAATGCCCTTTACCATAGAAGATATGCCTGAATCATCTTCAGCACCACCCCCTGCCACTATCAGTTTGGAGGAGTTTGAGAGCTTGAAGGAAAGAAATGAGAAGTTAACTCAGGCTTTGCAGAAGACCCTCCGGGAGAGGAGTGATGGTATGAGGGAGATTGAGAGGTTAGAGAAGTTGAGAGTGGAGCATCTGGCTAAGATTGAGAAGTCTGGGGATTACATCAAAAAGTCTAAGGCTGGAGAACAAATTCTGAAGAATGCTTGCAAAGAAGCCCAGTTCCAGAGAGCGAGGACAGACTTGTATCTGAAGGAGAGTCAGGCTCGGTGGGTCAGGATCACCGAGGCTCGTACTCTGGAGGACAAGAGAGTTCAAGACAAGATAGAGCAACTGGAAGCTAGTGCGAAAGAGCAGCAAGAAGCCCTGGCGGCAGCCCAGAGGGAGATATCAGAGCTGAAGATCAAAGCTGGAGTAAAGAGGTCAAAGGACCAAAGTCAACACAAGAAGTTAACAGCAGCTGTGACGACCCGGAATCTCCTCATCAGGAATCTCACGGAGCGCCCGGCTGATCCTGTGACCGAAGCACTTCTCAAGGAAGTTTGTGAGGATGAGTTTGGTCTTGGTGTTTGACCATTTGTTTGTTGTTGCTTTCATTCCATGTACTTTTATTTTCCTGTAATGTATTTTGACCCCTCCGAGGGCTTGTATTTGTGAACAAACTATGTACCATTTTGGCTTTTTGTAATATATGTATCGGTTTGTTCCATCCGGGTTTCACTTCAAAAGCAACATCAACAGCATCTTCAAGGGTCTGGAAGGGTCAAAACTGAATGCCAAGCCGGATACCTTGAAAACAAATAAGCATACTGCATTGCATGCTAACCCTTTGTTTGTTTTGTAGATTTTTGTTTTGTTGTTGCTAACTCTGTTGTGATGTTCAGGAACTATTGCTAGGCGCCGGGTATTTCCCCTCAACCGTCTGCACCGTTATCCGACCCGTAACAACCTTCCGGGCATTCAAATGGATCAGATGCAGCAGGACCTTACTGAGGTCAGAAATCAAATGGCAAACGAAAGATTGGAAATGAGAACGCAGATGACTCAGTTTATGGAAGTGATGAACAACATGGCTCAGAGCCAGGAAAGACTGAGGGCCATGGTGGAAAGGCAAAATCAAGAGGATCCACATATAGGGACTGCCGGCACCAGCAACAATGAAAGGGTCCAACCTCATGTTAACCCTCCTGTATTTGGCCCCCATCTTCATCCAGAGGTCAATGTTCCTGCAAATATTCAAGGGCCTGCCACTGCAGCCAGGGTACTGCAAGAAGACCCTCAAGAAGACCAGTTCACAGTAATGGGTGCTGGGGAGGAAGCTTATGATAGAAGGTTGGATGAGATAGCTGAGAAATTGAGGTCCTTAGAATCTCAAAACTCTTTGGGCTTCGATGTCATGGACATGGGCTTGGTAGACGGGGTCAGGATTCCCCACAAGTTTAAGCCTCCTTGTTTTGAAAAATACAAAGGGACTTCATGCCCCCGGACCCATTTACAATCATTTCTGGGGAGGCTGAAGGCCTATACTATGGATGAGAAGCTCTGGATGTTCTATTTCGAGGATAGCTTAACAGGAGCATCAAGAGAATGGTACTCTCACTTGACAAGGGCAACTATCAGATGCTGGAAGGACCTGGCAGAGGCCTTCATCAGACAGTATCAGTACAACTTAGATATGGCACCCAACAGGACCCTCCTAATGGGAATGTCACAGTCGTCAAGGGAAAGTTTCCGAGAGTATGCCCAAAGATGGAGGCAATTGGCTGCTGCTGTTCAGCCACCTATGTCAGAAAGGGAAATGGCAGATATGTTTATGAACACCCTTCAGGGAACTTATATTGACAGGCTGGCTGCTTTCTCTTCCACTAGCTTTGCAGATATTGTCATAGCTGGGGAGAGAATTGAAAGCCTATTGAAGATGGGTAAGATCTCAGACAACGGTGCAAGCTCGTCTAGTAGTACAAGAAAACCTTTTGCAGGCCCGAGAAGAACTGGCGAGACCAATGCCATCCACACCAACAGGGGCAGGCCCCAATATGTTCACAGATCTGTGGCAGCTGTCACCATCCCTGCTCCAGCTCATCCACAACCAGTTTATCAACCTCCTCAGCAAAACTATCAGCCACAACCTCAGTATCAACAACAAAATCAGTACCCTCCAAGAAATTACAACAACAACAACACCACCAACAACAACCAGCAAAGGCCATTTCAGCAGAGGCCATCTCAAGCTAATAGGGTGATCGATCCGATCCCTATGCCATATGCTACCCTGCTGCCACAACTCCTGAAACTCAACCTAGTTGAGCTAAGGACGCTGGCGCCCCCAGATCCCAACAGTCTACCCAGGAACTATGACTCCAACGCCAGATGTGCCTTCCATTCAAACGCACCTGGCCATAGTACAGAAAAGTGCAGAGCCTTGCACATGAAGGTACAAGACCTGGTGGACTCAAAAGCTCTGAATTTTGCACCACCACCCAATGTCAACAAAAATCCCATGCCAAACCACGGTGGTCCCAGGATTAACGCTATTGAAGAAGACAAACCGTCTTATTTAATAACCAGTGTGGGTCAGATCAGGACACCGTTGGTGGAAATCAAGGCTCAACTCCTCGAATGTCAAATGTTCCCGGGGTGTGAGTTGGGATGTGCTTACTGCAATATTTCAGTAAATGGGTGCGATAACCTGAGGAATGGCATAGATGGTCTTATTCAGAACGGCCAGCTTCAGATCACCACATCATTTCCTATAAATCCAGCAATCTCACCAGCAACAGTACCAGTATCTCCTACAACTGCAGCAACCATTGTTCCTGACAATTCTTCGGCTTCATCAACAAGTACTTCATCTATCCTCTCAACTGATCAACCATCAACAAATTTGCCTTCTACAACTTCAGCATCACTCCAATTTGAATCTCCTACAACAACAACATCCATCCTTCCGACCATGTCTCCTACAACTCCAGCAACAAACTCTGAAGATGTCTCAACTGTCACAATATTTTATGATCCTGAAAACAACTCTGCCTACAACTCAGAAAGTGCTGCTCCCGTCAGAGCACCAGTCACGATTTATTACGATCCACAGACTATCACGGTTCCTTCCGCAGCTGCAATCAGTCCAGTCACTATCACGGTGCCTGGACCGGTACCTTATGAAAGCAGTAACGCCATCCCCTGGCATTACGGCTCTGACTTGTACTGTGAAGGACAAAGAATCACTTTTGAATCATCAACCCCTGCACCACAAGTAGACAATGTGGGAGGAGGCGGAGGCTTCACTCGAAGCGGACGTCTCTTTGCTCCACAAATTCAGAGACCCACTGCCGAAGCAGAAGCTGCTGCTAAGGCAAAAGGGAAGAGCCCTGTGCAGGAAGATCAAGCTGTTAAGGAAGCTTTGAAGACACCCTTTGATCAAGAGGTTGATGAGTTCATGCGAATCATCAAGAAGAGTGATTATAAAATAGTAGATCAGCTTCATCAGACGCCTTCCAAGATCTCAATCCTATCATTGCTTATGTGCTCCGAGGCCCATCGGAATGCACTACTCAAAGTCTTGCACGCAGCTTACGTGCCTGAAGAGATCACTGTCAATCAGCTGGAAGCTGTAGTTGGAAATGTTAATGCTAGTCACGGACTAGGGTTCACCAATGCTGATTTGACAACGGAAGGCCGCAACCATAACAAAGCCTTGCACATAACCATGGAATGCAAAGGTGCTGTCCTTTCCCATGTGCTGGTAGACACAGGGTCATCCCTCAATGTCTTACCTAAAAAGGCCCTAGTGAAGCTAGAATATGACGGATTGGCGTTGAGACCCAGCAACCTAGTGGTGAGAGCCTTTGATGGTTCAAAGAGATCGGTTCTGGGAGAGATTGAGTTACCCGTAACAATTGGCCCGCAGACCTTTACAACGACCTTCTACGTGATGGATATACAGCCTGCCTACAGCTGTTTATTGGGTAGGCCATGGATTCACGCCGCTGGCGCCGTGACCTCTACCCTTCACCAGAAGTTAAAATACGAGTGGGAGGGTCAAATCGTTACAATCTGTGGAGAAGAGGATATTTTTGTCAGCCACCTGGCTACCTATAAGTACATTGAGATGGATGGGGAGATCCATGAAACAATGAGCCAGGGTTTTGAAGCCTTGAACATCAATGAAACATCTGCTGTGCCTGGTACTTCAATATCATCATACCAACAGGCCCGGAAGGTTGTTGAGGGGGGAAACGCCCAAGGCTGGGGCAAACTGCTATCGGTGGAGAAGAAAGAGGATAGATTTGGGTTGGGTTACAAACCAACTCAACAAGATCCAACAGAGGCTGCGAAAGAGCCCAACTTTGTGAGTGGGGGGATGCTCACCCCTGATGCTGTCAACTGTCTGGAAGACGAGATGGAAGAAGAATGCAACCTGGAAAGCTGGATTCGTCCAAAGATCCCGGGGAGCAGTATCTCAAACTGGTCTTCCCAGGAAATTATAAGAGTTACTCATGCAGAGTAATTATTATTTCCTGTATTTTTATAGCATGCATCAAAGTCTTGCATCTTGCCCAAGATGACAAGACTCATTTTGTGATCGGGCCATCTGTACTTTTTGTGCAAACAAGATTAATTAATGAAATATCAGACATCTTTTTGCAAATGAGTCTTTTTCTTTTTCCGCTCACTGTTTTTCCATTTTTCTTTTTGTACAAAAAATAAATGGCGATGTTTTCAAAATGATAACTTTATTTCACTTTTCTAAGCAAGATTAAAATCAATCACTAAAATGAACAAACTGAACCCTTGCAGAGAGTGCCTTCCAGACAGCACCGACAACAGCACGGCTATGACTTCGTATGACTTTGACAATCCAATCAATCAAGCTGATGAAGGGGTTGATGAAGAATATGAGCTTCCTGAAGAGCTAGCCAGGTTGTTGAGGCAAGAGGAAAAGGTTATTACTCCTCATCAGGAGGAGGTTGAAGTGATTAATCTTGGTACAGATGAAGACGTGAAGGAGGTTAAAATCGGGGCCTGCCTGCAAGACTCAGTGAAGAGACAACTGATTGATCTGCTTCAAGAATATGTGGACGTGTTTGCTTGGTCATATCAGGACATGCCAGGGTTGGACACCGACATTGTTGTGCACAAGCTGCCTTTGAGAGAAGAGTGCCCGCCAGTTAAGCAGAAACTGCGCCGTACTCGCCCAGACATGGCTATGAAAATCAAGGAGGAGGTACAAAAGCAATGGGACGCCGGGTTCCTTGCTGTGACTAGCTATCCGCCGTGGGTTGCTAACATAGTACCTGTGCCTAAAAAGGACGGCAAAGTAAGAATGTGTGTTGATTACCGGGATCTGAACAGAGCCAGCCCGAAAGATGACTTCCCATTACCTCACATTGATGTATTGGTAGATAACACGGCTCAGTTCTCGGTATTCTCCTTCATGGACGGATTTTCAGGATATAATCAGATCAAGATGTCACCTGAAGACATGGAGAAGACAACATTCATCACACCCTGGGGCACGTTCTGCTACAAGGTGATGCCATTTGGGCTCAAGAATGCTGGTGCGACATATCAACGGGCTATGGTAACATTATTCCACGATATGATCCATAAGGAAATCGAGTGTTATGTGGATGATATGATTGCCAAGTCCCTTACAGAAGAAGACCACCTGGTAAATCTGCTGAAGTTGTTCAAGCGTCTGAGGAAGTATCAATTAAAGCTGAACCCCAACAAATGCACATTCGGGGTGAGATCTGGTAAGCTGCTGGGTTTTATTGTAAGCAAGAAAGGGATTGAGGTTGATCCTGATAAAGTCAAAGCTATTCAAGAGATGCCTGCACCGAAAACTGAGAAAGAAGTTCGAGGGTTCTTAGGTCGATTGAACTACATCTCACGGTTCATATCTCACCTCACTGCAACCTGTGAACCCTTGTTCAAACTGCTGAGAAAAGAACAGACGGTCAGGTGGAACGAAGACTGTCAGAAGGCTTTTGACAAGATCAAGGAATACTTACAAGAGCCTCCAATCCTTATGCCTCCAGTTGAAGGAAGACCTCTGATAATGTACTTGACAGTATTAGAAGAGTCAATGGGGTGTGTGCTGGGCCAACATGACGAGTCTGGTCGAAAAGAGTATGCAATATACTACCTAAGCAAAAAGTTTACCGACTGTGAACAACGTTATTCACTGCTCGAGAAAACTTGCTGTGCTTTAGCGTGGGCTGCTCGCCGACTAAGGCAGTATATGTTGACCCACACTACTTTGTTGATCTCAAAGATGGACCCAGTTAAGTACATATTTGAGAAGCCAGCTCTTACCGGACGGGTTGCAAGATGGCAAATGATTCTTACAGAGTATGACATCCAGTACACATCTCAGAAAGCCATCAAGGGCAGTGTACTATCTGAATATCTTGCTGAGCAACCTATTGATGATTACCAGCCTATGAGATTTGACTTCCCTGATGAAGACATCATGTTCATAAAAGCCAAAGATCACGAAGAGCCTGTTCACACTGAAGGGCCTGACCCGAAAGAAGAGTGGATTATGATGTTTGATGGGGCTGTTAACATGAATGGTCGTGGTGTTGGTGCAGTGCTCATTACACCTAAGGGAGTTCACATGCCTTTCTCGGCAAAACTCACTTTCAACTGCACTAACAACGAAGCTGAATACGAAGCTTGTATTATGGGTCTTGAGGAGGCCATTGACCTCAGGATCAAGACATTGACCGTGTTCGGAGATTCAGCTCTGGTAATCAATCAAACCAACGGCAAATGGTACACACACCAGGATCATCTGATACCTTACAGGGACTATACAAGGAGGTTACTGACTTTCTTCACAACAGCCAAGCTTGAGTATATCCCTCGGGACGAGAATCAATTTGCAGATGCTCTTGCTACCATTTCGTCCATGATCAAGGTTCAGGCTGCCAACTTTGTACCTCAGATTTCAGTATCGAGACTTGATAGACCAGCATATGTATTTGCAGCAGATATTGTCAAAGATGATAAGCCTTGGTTCCATGACATTAAGTGCTTCTTGGAGGATCAAGCATACCCACCTGGGGCATCTTCCAATGATAAGAAGACTTTGAGAAGGCTTGCTGGTAGTTTCTTTCTGAACACTGATGGGTCTTTATACTAAAGGAACTTTGATATGGTACTCCTCAGATGTGTTGACAAGGCAGAAGCAGATTTGTTGATGCATGAAGTGCACGAAGGACCCTTTGGTACCCACGCTGGAGGGCATGCCATGGCTAAGAAGTTGTTAAGATCAGGCTATTACTGGATCACAATGGATGCAGACTGTTGTGCTTATGCCAGAAGGTGCCATAAATGCCAGATTTATGCAGATAAGGTGCATGTGCCGCCCAATCCTTTGAACATAATGTCTTCACCATGGCCCTTTGCTATGTGGGGCATTGACATGATTGGCAAGATCGAGCTAGCTGCTTCAAGTGGCCACAGATTCATCCTGGTCGCCATTGATTACTTCACCAAGTGGGTTGAAGCAGCCTCATATGCAAATGTTACGAGGCAAGTGGTAGCCAGATTTCTGAAGAAAGATATCATCTGTCGATATGGAGTTCCCGAGCGGATCATTAGTGATAATGGTTCCAATCTAAACAACAAAATGATGGCAGAGCTGTGCCGGGACTTCAAGATCCAACACCACAATTCTTCTCCTTACAGGCCAAAGATGAATGGCGCTGTTGAGGCAGCAAACAAGAATATCAAGAAGATTGTGCAGAAGATGGTGGTCACTTACAAAGACTGGCATGAAATGCTACCGTTTGCCTTGCATGGGTACCGCACGTCGATCAGAACATCCACTGGGGCAACCCCGTATCAACTTGTGTATGGTATGGAAGCAGTCCTACCAGTTGAAGTTGAATTACCCTCTCTACGGGTACTGATGGATGTTAAGCTGAACGAAGCAGAGTGGGTCCGATCCCGATTCGAACAACTGAGTCTGATTGAAGAGAAGAGATTGGCTGCAATCTGTCATGGGCAGTTATATCAGAAAAGAATGAAGAGAACCTTCGATCGGAAAGTCAGACACCGAGAGTACCAAGTGGGAGATCTTGTGCTGAAAAGAATCCTCCCTCCTCATACAGACCACAGGGGCAAGTGGACTCCAAATTATGAAGGACCATTTGTAGTAAAGAAAGTCTTTTCCGGTGGAGCACTGATGCTCAGCACCATGGATGGTGAAGACTTCCCGTCCCCTGTGAATTCAGATGTAGTTAAAAAATACTTCGCATAAACTGACCCGCTGGACATAGAAACAGAATGTAAGTCCAGGAAAAAATAGGGCATCCCGGCGAGTCAAAAACAGAATAAAAGACTCGGGCAAAAGTAAGGGAAAATAAATGAAAAATGTACACCCGCTGAGTTGAAAAGCCGCATTGGACAGCTCAGGCAAAAATGGGTATCCCGATGGATTGAAAACCCGAAAGGGCGATCCATGCAAAATAAGGGAATAAGCGAACAATTGCATTCTGAATTCGTCTGTATCATCTACAACTTGGTAAGCTTCGAAGATCAAGCTTCAATCAGAATCAACATTCTTCAGAAAGCAAGATGAGAAGAACGTCAAAAGTCATACGGGTCATAGTGGAGAGGAAGCTCCTCAAAGCGTCATCAACACTGCCAACATTTTGTTTCTCAATTTGTAACGATCTCCTCATTTCAGGGGATATGTTCCTTGGACTGTATCTCGCCAATTCAGGGCATATGAATTAATAAAATCAGATTTTCAGTCATGTCTCGTTTTGTACATTTTATTTGCAAAAAATGTCTGATGTCTTAAAAGAAAAAAAACTGATTGCATAAGAATACAGATGCTTATCTTCAAATAAAAGCGTGCTTGCAGGAAATGTACTTACTCTCAGAAGTGCCTAACTCCTATGACGGAATCCAGTAAGGGATACCTCGGGATTATCTTGTGCGTTTCTCTATCTCTTTTCAGGGTTGCAGGTATCCAGAATGCAACTTGGGGCATGAAACCTCATCCCAGCAAGCCAGCAAATCAACACTCAATTTTAGCACCCGAAGTGCTCTCTCCCCAACTGGGTTGCCTTTCATGACTCCTCCCAGCTGAGTTGGCCACTTATTACTTGTCCCCACCAGAATGGGCAAGTATCAAGGAAGGCACCTACATCCCCGGCTGAGTCAAGGATCCTCTTCAACAGAATTCTTAAGGAGGTCTCTCAATGATCTCTCTCTCTCCCCAGCCGAGTTGCCTTTTTATCCTCAGCCGAAATACACAAAGTCAGGGAATTATCTCCCCACAGAGTTCCAGCCTCTATCCAGAAGAGCAGCGCATAGAAGATCACAACAGAGTGAAGAAAGCTTCTACAAACCCCAGCTGGGTCCCTCATTTATAAAGGATAGGTCTATCAATGGCCCGAATCCCCAAGCAGATATCATATCATCAGATCTACTAATGATCTCACCCCCAGCTGGGATGTCCATTTCAAGCAGATCGATCGGAGATCTTCGCAGCAACGGGACCCGGATCCCGATTTGGTATCTTTGCACAATCATAGCATTTGCATCATATTCACCCACAAAGCGTAGCATTCCGTCTAGTACGGAGCATTACGGCAAAAAAATCCAACACATAGCATAATCATAAGCCATGTTTTTGAATCAGCACTTGTGACCAGTAACCATTCATCAGAATGCAGAATACTTTCCCCCAGAGTCCCCACCAGAGTCCCAGCAAAAGAAGCTGCCTCACAAATCACAAACACCAGTATATACTCATTTCGGACACCCGTCCGTGCCATCACTCCCCAATCAAGTCGCCTGAATATCCTTTACAAACAAGATCACCCGTATTACAGATACGTCCTGACACCCGTCCGTGTCATACCCCAGTAGAAAGCCAAAGACATCCCCTTTGCACTCACCTATACTTGTATATACAATTCCTCGACACCCGTCCGTGTCATATCCCCAGCGCAGTCGCTTACACTTGTTCATATTACACTCTTCTCCTTTTGACACTCGTCCGTGTCGCTCTCCCCAGCAGATAAACACTCATCCATACAAAACTCATACTCACTACTCATGTTACACTTATACAGATACTCGTCCGTATCTTGTATATACCATTCATATCCCCACAGATTCAACATTGGTCCTTGTTCTTTGTTAACCCGTTGGTACTCGTCCGTACCATCATCTCTGAACATGCGTCTAGAGTTTATTTCTACATGATACTCGTCCGTATCATAGCCTTAAGGATGCTCGTCCGCATCTTTAATCCATACACTGTGTCAAACACTTTTTGTCTTCTCGAATTTAGACACTCGCCTGTGTCTACTTTTCCCCAGAAGAGTCCTCTCAGATTCAATACTCGTCCGTGTTCTCTGTTAACCCGTTGATACTCGTCCGTATCATCATCTCTGAACATGTGTCAGTTTATTTCTACCCGATACTCGTCCGTATCGTAGTCTTAAGAATGCTCGTCCGCATCTTTAATCAATACACAATATCTAAACACTTATACTTCTTGTTTCTTGGATATAAACACTCGTCCGTGTTTACTACTCCCCAGTAGATCGCCAACAAAGCAAATTTTCTTTTTATCTAACACTCGTCCTGTGTTATGATAAACCCTGAGAGCAGCCGTACCCTGCTAGGTGGTCGTCCTCCACCTCTTGATGGTCGTCCTCCATCATGCTCATCCGATGGCCGTCCCCATCGTTGATTTTTAGCAGCCGTCCCCTGCTAGGTGGTCGTCCTCCACCTTTTTGATGATCGTCCTTCATCATTTTATCCAATGGCCGTCCCCATTGTTGATTTTGGTTATCTGGCATTCGTCCTATGTCATGATAAACCATGAGAGCAGCCGTCCCCTGCTAGGTGGTCGTCCTCCACCTCTTGATGGTCGTCCTCCATCATGCTCGTCCGATGGCCGTCCCCATCGTTGACCTTTTATCCGATGGCCGTCCCCATCGTTGATATTTTCGGCAGCCGTACCCTGCCAGGTGGTCGTCCTCCACTTTTGATGGCCGTCCCCATCATATTTCTTTTATTCCCCAACAGAGCAGCCGTCCCCTGCTAGATGATCGTCCTTCATCTTTGATGGCCGTACCCCATCATCTGTTTATTTCATTTATTCTTTAACCCGATGGCCGTCCCCATCGTCGGTTACTTTGCTTTATGAACTTGATGGTCGTCCCCGTCATGTTTCACTAATTCCCAGAGAATCTTACTTTATCTTGATGGCCGTCCCCATCATAATTTCTTACTTTTCCCAGCTAGTCGGCCGTCCCCGTCTTGGCTTTACCTTTTATCCCCAGCACGTCGGCCGTCCCCGTCATTACTTTATTTTCCGCACTTTTTCCCAGCATGTCGGCCGTCCCCGTCATTGCTCTTTACCCAGCAGTCGTCCTCTGCTCGACGGTCGTCCTCCGTCGCTCACACTTTACAATATACTTTATTTTCCTTTACAATCTATATCCCTTTTCTTCTTCATTTTGTGAGTGCAAATTTTGGACTGTCTTTGGTATTCAACCACAAGTTATCTTGTTTGCCTGTTAAGCCTTCGCTTACATCCTGCACAGCTAACTCATGTTTGAATAGGGGCAGCTGTAAACACCCCAAATTTGCCCTCACCCATTCACACCATGGCTTGTGATCATTTCATATGCATAAATACAATCAGATCATCTCACATCTCATTTTTGATTCACTGCATAGTTTCTAGGTCATCTGCACCTAGGGTTTGTGATCTGAGCAATCCCAAAGCTTCTTGAGCCACTCCAAAGGCAACCAATCACTTCAAAGGGATCTATGTGTGTTCAAGTATCATATTACATCCTCTCAAAGTCAAGAATGCCAAAGAATCACAAGAACTGGGTTTGGAATGGATGCAGAGCCAGGCTAGACTGCACAGTTGACCTAAAATTAGGGTTTTGGTTTCAGAGGCCATAACTCCAAATTTTTTGGTCATTCTTGTTTCTATTGGTCTCTATATGGTATAGGGAGTATGCATATCAATTTTTATGAAGAAATTCCATGGGGAAGTCATCTGATCAAGAGTTGACTTTCTGGACAAGTCAGTGCAAAATCAGGGCATCTGAGGCCCCCAATGACCCAACCAATGGGCATTCTTCATCAATTTGAGTGTATATGATCTTTATTTGGTCATGGAAGAAGGTTGAAGCTCACAAAATTCAAGAATTTGGAGTTTTTTGCAAATGTTGACTTTTAGGGTATAGTTGACTTTTCAAGAATGTGTCATTTTAGGTCACTTTTCAAGCCTTGATTCTTGATCCAAAAATGATTCAAATGGAAAAACTTTGGTCATGAAAGTTGTAGATTACATCTTTCCCTTTTCAAAAAGTACAAGAACATGATCAAATTCTTCTTGGATCAAAAGTTATGGTGTGACAAAGTTGGCAAAAATCATTGATTTTCAAGATATGCACCAAATGTGAATTTTGCAAAACCATGAACCAAGGCTGTTTGTAACCTCTAGTTGACATCAAACCATGACACAAACATTCTATGTGACATAAAAATCAGAATTGAACCAAGGAATCACATGTTCATGGTTTGTATGGCAAGACTTTTTCATGAAGTTTCAAAAAGTAACAACTTGCAAAACCACTCATCACACTCCCTACCACTTGCAACCTTGGATGCTGAGCTTTGCTAGCCCTTCCCCTCACCCTTGCTGCGCCAGCCCATGCCTTGTACTAGCCTAGAACCAAACCATACTTTCCTTACACAAAGAGTGGACTTTTGGCAAAAGCAAACTTACCAATCAATAGAGGCCAGGTCACATCATCTGACCTATAGGATTAAAATATACTATCCAAATGCTGGCCATAACACTCAAGAAGCAAGTCTGAAACAAGACACAACATCACATACTCAAACTCACTCCATTTTGCAAAACTCTTCGAAACTCTCTCCACAGGCCTCAAACACTAAAACCAATTCCACAAACCAACTCACCTTGCTTCATTGAGCAAGAACCAACAAGATTCAGGCTTGAACTGAGCAAGAACATAGCTTCACCATTTTCCACCCCAGTCTGCATTTTCCTTCGAATCAACTTCCACAGCCATCAAACATCCAAACTCTTTTCACCAACAAATCAAGCACATCAAAGGGAGTCAAAACCACCCTTCACATTGATCTGAAGCTGCCTATACACAGAGCTCATTTTCTGCTATATCAGATTGGAACCTCTCAAAATAGCTTGCTTAAGCTCATTCCAAGCCTGCCATTAGCATCAGGAGGATCAATGGAGTAAGTTGGCACCAAGAAGCAGTCCAGAAAGCCCAGAAATTGGAGCTTCCATCTCAGGTATGACCATAGAAACTTTTCTCTCAGAGCTTGTTTTTTAAGTTACAAACTGATTATTCATGTCTTGCTGGTCATGGGGATGTTCTCAGAATCAAAAATGAGTGAGAGATGAGTTTGTATGATCACTCTGAATTTTTGCCCGTAAATTTTGTTTCTTTCGATTCGTTTGATTCATGAAGTTTAAATGATGTTTGAAGGTGGATTTGTGTCCTAGGTGTAAACACCCCAAATTTGCCCTCACCCATTCACACCATGGCTTGTGATCATTTCCATATGCATAAACACAATCATATCATCTCATATCTCATTTTTGATTCACTGCACAGTTCCTAAGGCATCTACACCTAGGGTTTGTGATCTGAGCAATCCCAAGGCATCTTGAGCCATTCCAAAGGCCACCAATCAACTCAAAGGGGTCCATGTATGTTCTTATGTCATATTCCATCTCCTCAAAGTCAAAAATGCAAAGGAATCACAAGAACTAGGGTTTGAGTGGATGCAGAGCCAGGCTGAACTGCACAGTTGACCTAAAATTAGGGTTTTGGTTTCAGAGGCCATAACTCCAAATTTTTTGGTCATTCTTGTTTCCATTGGTCTCTATATGGTATAGGGAGTATGCATATCAATTTTCATGAAGAAATTCCATGGGGAAGTCATCTGATCAAAGGTTGACTTTTCAGACAAGTCAGTGCAAAATCAGGGCACCTGAGGCCCCCAATGACCCAACCAATGGGTGATCTTCATCATTTTGAGTGTATATGATCTTTATTTGATCATGGAAGAAGGTTGATGTTCATAGAAATCAAGAATTTAGGGTTTTTGCAAATGTTGACTTTTTGGGCATAGTTGACTTTTCAAGAATGCATCATTTTAGGTCATTTTTCAAGCCTTGATTCTTGATCCAAAAAGGCTTCAAATGGAAAAACTTTGGTCATGAAAGTTGTAGATCTCATCTTTCCCTTTTCAAAAAGTACAAGAACATGATCAAACTCTTCTTGGATCAAAAGTTATGGCAATGCAAAGTTGGCTAAAATCATTGATTTTCAAGGCATGCTTCAAATGAAAATTTTGCAAAGTCATGAACTAATGCATTATGTGACTTCTAATTCACTACAAACCAGCACATAAACATCATGTAAGTCCTAAAATTCAGAATGAACTAGGCATTGCTCATGTTTCATGGCTTTTGGAACAAGATCTTTCACATGTGAACCATAAAGTAACAAGTTGCAAAACCACTCATAACATTTCACCAACTTGCTGCCTTGAATGTTGGACCAAGCCTAGCCTTTCCCTTCACTTTGCTGCGCAGACCATGCCCTTTGTACTTGGCTAGAAGTTGCCCATGCCCTATCTTACAAGAAGTTGACATATTTGCAAAAGTGGCTACACCTATCCATAAAGCACAAGTCACATCCTCTGACCAATGAGAGAGGTTTTTGTGGACAATTTGCAAGCTAGACATAACACTAAGCAAGGCTGAAACTCACACATTCATCACATTCACAAAAACACCCCACATTGCATAAGCTTTGGAATCTGCCTCCACAGCCACAAAACACTCAAGCCAACTTCACCATTCAACTCACCTTGCCCCATAGACCACAAAGCACCAAGAACACAAGCCTGAAACAGCCTGAACATCTCACTGCCATTTCTCACTTCATTTTGCAGTTTCATTCGAAACTCTCACCATAGCTCACAAACACACCAACAAACACCACAGACCTTCTCCATTCATCCTCAGGACCACAAACCATCATTCACAATGGCCTGAAACCTCCAGAAACTCCATTGCCATTTCTGACTGAGCTGAAGCAGGAGCTTTCGAAACTCACTATCCAGCCAACTTAAATTCTCTTTGAGCATTCAAACATCTTCTGGGGACCAAGCGGAGTAGTTTGCACTGAAGGAAGTGGCCAGAAAGTCCTCAAACTGAAAGCTTCGAATCTCAGGTAGCCTGAAAATTATTTTTCCAGAAATTGTTTTTCTTGTTACAAACTTGTTCTATGTGCTTCACTGATCATCCTGGTATCATTGGTTTTGAAAATGGCTTTGATTTGAGAGTTTTATTTGTCTCTGAAACCTGCGTGCCCTAGAACTTGTTCTCTTCGATTCAGTTTGTTTAGGAAGAATAAATTTGTTTTAGGATAGGGGTTTGATTCGTGAGGATGTGAGGAACATTTCCCAGTTTTTATTTTTCATTTTTGATACGTTTTTAGGGAGTTTGAAGTTTCTCAGGGAGGGAGCTGGCCGGAGAAGACGACCGGAGGTCTTCTCCGGCAGCCTGAGAGTGATTAGGGCTAATTGTCATTAATTAGGCAACTTCAAACCTGGGCCTTTAGATCTTGTTTCCCGCGCGCCAGTGGATGGTCAGGATCACTTCATTTGCCCTAATCCACCTAATTAACATTAATTAATTCGTAATTAACTTAATTTGGTCAGATTGCATCCCCACCCTCCATTCACGCGCCAGTCAACCAGTTCAAATCCTGGGCTCATCTCAGCCATCCTTTCCTTTGACTTTTATTTTATTTGATTTTTAATTCATTTTATTTCAATTAACTTGCATATTTAATTTAAAATAGCAAAAAATACATAAAAATTATGAAACTTTTTCCTCTGAGTTTTATTAATTTTTATGACACAAAAATATTTTTATTTTATTTTTTATCATTAAAAAGGTATTTTTAAATATTTAAAAGATTATTTTTAATTGATTAATGGGAATTAATTAATTAAAAATACTTTTAGGTATTTAAAAATTACAAAAAAATTCATGAAATGTTCTAAGACATTTAGAAACATTGTCCAACCTTCAAACCAAATTTATTTTTTGATCTTGATGCATTTTAAGAATTTTTCATTGAATTAAATCATATTTTGTGCATTATTTTGATCATGGGTTCAAAAATTCATTTCTGCCTATTGGAGAAGGTTTGGACATTGATTCTTTTTGCTTTGTCTTGTGTTTAGCATATAGTTTCTAAGATAAAATGGTCATGATTTGATCTTGCATTTTCCAATTGTTTGGCATTTCTTTTGTTAAGAACCCTAAAAACCCTAATAACTTAGAAAATTCATATCTTGAGTTTGGTTGAGAGTTGAGAGTTCCCCTTTGGGCAGTGGTTTATTATAGGTTTAGGGTTTCTTTGGGTACCATTTTCCATTTTTTACCTTAGGGTTTGCTTCTGTTTTTGGTTTTGGTTTGATGTTTGATCCATAAACCCTAATTTGGGCTTTCTCTTGCATTCTTCTTGCATTCTCTTGCATAACATGACTTGTCTTTGCATTTTGTGCATTCTTGTGATTCATTTGACATCTTAAGACATATAGAAAGCATGTTTGACCATTGCATCACATATTTGCCATCTTGTTTGTCTTGTATGCTTCATAACATTTCATGCTTGTTCATGCTCCTTAACTTGCATCATTTGCATCCATGATCTTGTATGAACATCTCCATGTCTTGCCTCATGTTTGCAGCACTTCATAACATCATAATCATCATCAACATGCTTCTGGTTTGGTCTAGCATCATACCATTTCATCCCATCTTGCATTGCATTGCATTTCTTTCTAACATTTCAGGTGGTAAGTAAACTTGAGAAGTGGATTTGCCTTCACTTCTCATAACTTTTCTTTTCATCTCTCTTGCATACATTGCTGCATTCCTATATGTGTTTGAGATTGAGCTTGCTCATTCTTGTTCTTCCCACTTTCTTTCTTCAAGTGACTTGACTTCTTGAATGAAGCAAGTCACTTTGCTTCTCTTGATCTTATTCATCTGCTTCCTGGTGGCTCCTTTGAAGATTGTTCTTGAAAACCTCACAAACCTTAGGATCAACCAAGCATGACAATGAATTAGGGTTTTGATTAGTCTCCCCTCCTAGTTTTACCTTTGTGTCTCTCTTTGAGTCCTCTCTTCTCACCTCATAATCAGGGACTAAACCCTAAAGGCTTTAAGACTTTGTGATTAAGCTTATGCCTGCATCCTTCTTTTAGGATGGAGTGTATAACTTTAATCCTAAGTATTAAACCCTTAATGTGTTTAAGTATCTTAATCAATCCACTTAATAATCATCAAGACATCACACTTGTAACTTGGGCCTTGCATTAGGGTTCTAATTCTTCCTTAAGTGGTTAAGAAGGACTAACCCTAGTGTTAATGGACAAGTCCCCCTCAAGTTGTCTTACAAATCATAAAAAACACTTCATCATCATACCATTAAATAAAATCCACTTAATTAAAGGCTTGTTTTGTCATGAGTTTAATCCCTAATCATGGATTAAGTTGAGGAGCTTTCCTCAGCTTAAACATTCTCATCTATCATCCTTCTTTTAGGATGGTGTAATGAGTCTGTTTAATCCCTGATTATGGCTTAACCTCATTACTTAACACTAAACAAAAACCACAAAAACATCTAAATAATCACAAGTAGGTTAATGATCTTAATCCTACATCAAAGGTGATTAAGTGTGAAAACCTTACTTCACACTTAAGGTATTCTCATTACCCCTAATCAGAGGGAAGATGTAATGAGTTTACTAACCCATTGGTTTAGGCTTAAGCTCATTAACTTATGACAAACTTCAAAAGCAATAAAAGACTGAAAACTCAAAAACAAACAATAATCGTCTCCTCCAGGATTCTTTTCTCATCACCTTCACTCATAAACGAGAACTCGCTTCTTCCGTCTAATGCAAGACAGTTTGCACCTGAGCCAGACAGGTCATACACTTGAGCATAGACAAGCAAGCAGTTCACAAGTCAATTCATCTTTCAGTCTCTTTGGGTCGAACTACGGTGTTCTGACTTCCTCATTGCACGAGAGGATACGTAGGCATAACTTAACAGTTATCGAACAAAAGTCTCTGTATATTCCCCCTCTTTCCGGCTTCATTCTTTAGCCTCATTATCATGAGCATTTCATTCTGTTCCTACACTGACACTTTCATACTTCACATCACTTATACACTATACACTGGCACCTGTACATTCTTTCCAGCTATTTTATACACAGATTGCATTGACACTACCCCTTTGAAACACAAATCTTTTAAGCGTGGATCCCGTCGAGTACGGAGGACAATCTGGGTGCTAATACCTTCCCAGGTTGTAACCAACCCCCTTTCTCAGTCTCTCTGGTTCGCAAACCGTCTTATCCACCATCTCTTTCTAGGCCTATGCAGCATTGCCTTTCCTCCGGGATAAAAATGCCTAGCTGGCGACTCTATTCATCTCCAGTGAGTTCACGGCTGTGTGTTCTCATTGTCCCTCTCGCCGACCGTTCGCGTCTGTACCCTTATTTGACCCGGTGTCACTTATCGGGAGCGACAGCTTGGCGACTCTGCTGGGGACCCTTATACTGCAACCAGGGCTTCTGGTTCTTTTTGTGGGTTCCTCCTAGCGCTTGTTTGATTTGTGTTTACTGGGGTGTTATGTGCTTGTATTTATTTTTGTTTATTGCTTTATGTACAGTTACTTTACTGCTTTCTTTATTGCATTTATATATATCATACTATCATTGTTGCTGGCTGGATCTGGTTTTTGTTTTGGTGGGTGGGTGTTTCATTGAGAGTTAAGGTCCTATACCTGGGACCTGAGTGACACCTAGGCTAGAGTGAATCATATTCTTTCCCATTCCATTTCGGTCTGGTGCGGGAATATGAAACACGGTTCAGATATGGGTTTCTTCTTGAGAACTCTGTGTTGCAGATTTCCTGCAATGCTAGGGCTATCTGGGAAGCCTGCTAAGTCTGGATGACCTTTTAGTATTGACCTTCAGAAACTGAGGTGAATTAGAGGAGGAACTTTTATGGTTATTGTAAACACTGTACCTCCGGGTTAGAAGTGTTTACACTTCTCATAACTGATCCAAGTCTGAGGATCCTTGTTCTAGATCATCACCTGTGAGGGGGTTGGGCTGTTTACAGGTTTGCAGGTACCTTGACCTCAGAATACCCTGTTACTTTGACTTTGTTAGGAATACTCCATGTTGGACAGTTCTTGTGATTCTAAAACCTTGGACTTGTGGCTCTTTATTTGAGTCCCCCACCCTGGTTACTGGATTTTTAGACCTCCATCTGGGATTCTTGAACACACATGGACTTATATCAGGGCATTTTGATCAGATCCAGCTCAGTCACAAACCCTTTGCATATCATTTGCATACATAACCATTGCATCATATTAACATTTGCTTATTTGTGTTTCAGGGTATCCATTTTCATCTGGTTTTGGTTTTGACCCCATCTGCATTACTGACCTATCTCCACCAGTACTTGCTTCAGCTTGTCAGCCATATACTTCAGTTACTTGCACTAGCCAGCCAGTGGCCCACTCCTCAGCATCTTCATCAGCACTCTACTCAGTCTTCAGCATCATGGCTCCAAAGAAAAGCAACATCACCTATCATTTCTTCCAACCAGACTTATCAGACATCAGGAGGATCCAAACCCTGATCACTCCAGATCACATACCTTTGTTCAGGGAGCATTATGGGGATATACTTGACTTGGTCATGGATCTGGACCCATCCCAGAGGAGTTTGATCCACACCTGCATTCAGTTTTATGACCCCCCATTGAGATGTTTCACCTTTCAAGACTTTCAGTTGGGGCCTCTTTTGGAAGAATACTCATCTTTGATTGGTTTGCCTATCAAGAGGGAAATCCCTTTCAACCCTGAAATGGTCTTTCCCAGCAGTGGAGAGGTGGCAAAAGCTCTGCACCTAGAACCTGCTTTGATTGAGCAGCATATGACCTCTAAAGCTGGGATCCCTGGTTTTCATCTTGACTTCCTGATTTCCCAAGCTAGTCTGAAGGCCTCCCTGGGGGAGTGGAGAGTTGTTTGTGCTCTGTTGGCCTTAAGTGTATATGGAATTGTGTTGTTTGCAGATGAGCCTCGATTCATCAGTAAGAATGCAATCCATTTGTTCATCCTGAAGAACCCAGTGCCAACTTTGCTAGGAGATCTCTATTACTCAGTACATCAGAAGAATGAGAAGCAGAGGGGAAGGCTAGTGAGGTGTTGTGCTCCATTATTCCATGCTTGGCTTCTAAAGCATCTACCCAAGACAGATGCATTTCTAAATCCTCATCAGCAGAGCAACTGGGCTAAGAGGCTCACTACCCTAACTTCAGCAGATATCAGATGGTGTACTCAAAGCACCAAGGGCAGAGATATCATTACAAGCTGTGGGCACTTTCCCAATGTGCCTTTAATAGGGGTCAAGGGAAGTATCAATTACAACCCTCTGCTATTCAGGAGGCAATTAGGCTATGCACTGGTCCATACTCCCAGGGAGCAAGACTTGGTTGAGACCCTCTACTGTGAGAACAAGATTAGTTTGGCTGTTGTTAGGCAGGCTGCCTGGGCCTGGGATAATGTTCAAACCAAGGGAGTCACCATTCTAGGGAAGTGTAATAATGTGGCATCAGCACAATATTATGAGTGGTCCCATGCCAGGGCCCAATTCTCTGGAATGCCCTTCACCATAGAAGACATGCCTGAGTCATCTTCAGCACCACCCCCTGCCACTATCAGTTTGGAGGAGTTTGAGAGCTTGAAGGAAAGAAATGAGAAGCTAACCCGGGCTTTGCAGAAGACCCTCCGGGAGAGGAGTGAAGGTGTGAGGGAGATTGAAAGATTGGAGAAATTGAGAGTGGAACACTTGACTAAAATTGAGAAGTCTGGAGATTATATCAACAAGTCTAAAGCTGGTGAACAGATTCTGAAGAATGCTTGTAAAGAAGCCCAGTTCCAGAGAGCAAGAACAGACTTGTATTTGAAAGAGAGTCAGGCCAGGTGGGTCCGGATCACTGAGGCCCGTACTCTAGAAGACAAGAGAGT
Organism: Lathyrus aphaca; assembly: GCA_963966055.1. NCBI lineage: Eukaryota > Viridiplantae > Streptophyta > Magnoliopsida > Fabales > Fabaceae > Lathyrus > Lathyrus aphaca. The sequence continues at coordinate 361,533,374 of OZ014525.1, read as the reverse complement.
TCAGGACAAGATGGAGCAGATGGAAAAAGCCCTGGCAGCAGCCCAGAAGGAAATATCAGAGTTAGAAATCAGAGCTGGAGTGAAGAGGTCTAAGGACCAAAGTCAGAACAAGAAGTTGACTGCAGCTGTTGCAACAAGAAACCTTCTCATCAGAAGTCTCACGGAGCGTCCGGCTAATCCTGTGACCGAAGCACTTCTTAAGGAAGTTCGTGAGGATGAGTTTGGCCTTGGGGTTTGATCATTTGCTTGTTGTTATTCCTTTTCATGTACTTTTGCTTTTTTGTGATGTATTTTGACCCCTTTAAGGGCTTGTGTTGTAAAATGAACAAGTTGTATTATTTCATCTTATGTAATATATTTGTGTTGGTTTGTTCCACCTGAGTTCACTTCAAGAACAACTTCAACAAGCATCATCTTCGAGGGTCTGGAAGGGTCAAAACTGAAGACCAAACCGGATACCTTGAGAGCAAATAAGCATAACTGCATTGCATACTAACCCCTTTGTTTGTTTTGTAGGTTTTTGTTTTGTTGTTGCTAACCTCTGTTGTGATATTCAGGAATTATTGCTCGCCGCCGGGTATTTCCTCTCAACAGGCCACACAGGTACCCAACTAGAAACAACCTTCCGGGAATTCAGATGGATCAGATGCAGCAGGACCTTACGGAGGTCAGAAACCAGATGGCCAACGAAAGGTTGGAGATGAGAACCCAGATAACACAGTTCATGGAGGTGATGAACAATTTAGCTCAAAGCCAGGAGAGGCTCAGAGCTTTGGTAGAAGGGAGGAATCAAGAGGAGCCCCATGTGGGGACTGCCGGCACAAGTAACAATGAACGGGTGCAACCCCATGTTAACCCTCCTGTGTTTGGCCCACATCTACATCCTGAGATTAACATTCCTGCAAATGTTCAGGGGACAGCCACCGCAGCCAGAGTACTTCAAGAAGACCCTCAGGAGGACCAATTTACAGTAATGGGTGCTGGAGAGGAAACTTATGATAGACGGTTGGAAGAAATAGCTGAGAAGTTGAGGTCCTTAGAATCTCAAAATTCTTTGGGTTTCGATGTCATGGACATGGGTTTGGTAGACGGGGTCAGGATCCCCCATAAGTTCAAGCCTCCTTGTTTCGAAAAGTATAATGGGACTTCATGCCCCCGGACTCATCTACAATCATTTCTGGGAAGGCTGAAGGCCTATACAATGGATGAGAAATTGTGGATGTTCTATTTTGAAGATAGCTTGACTGGAGCTTCGAGGGAGTGGTATTCCCATCTGACAAGAGCAACAATTAGATGCTGGAAGGACCTGGCAGAGGCCTTCATCAGACAGTATCAGTATAATCTAGACATGGCACCCAACAGGACTCTCCTGATGGGAATGTCACAGTCTTCGAGGGAGAGTTTCCGAGAATATGCCCAAAGGTGGAGGCAACTGGCTGCTGCTGTTCAACCACCTATGTCTGAACGGGAAATGGCAGATATGTTCATGAACACTCTTCAGGGAACATATATTGACAGGTTGGCTGCTTTCTCTTCTACTAGCTTCGCAGATGTTGTCATAGCTGGGGAGAGAATTGAAAGCTTGTTAAAAATGGGAAAGATCTCAGACAACGGTGCAAGCTCGTCCAGTAGTACAAGAAAGCCTTTTGCAGGCCCGAGAAGAACTGGCGAGACCAATGCCATCCATTCAAACAGGGGTAGGCCCCAATATGCTCAGAGGACAATAGCAGCAGTCACCATTCCTGCTCCAGCTCATCCACAGCCAGTCTATCAACCTCCGCAACAAAACTTCCAACAACAACCTCAGTATCAGCAGAATCAATATCCTCCAAGAAACTTCAACAACAACAACACCAACAACAATCAACAGAGGCCATTCCAACAAAGGCCATCCCAATCTAATAGAGTAATCGACCCGATCCCAATGCCGTATGCTGCCTTGCTGCCACAACTTCTGAAACTCAACCTAGTTGAGCTAAGAACGTTGGCACCTCCGGATCCCAACAGTCTACCAAGGAACTATGACCCCAATGCTAGGTGTGCTTTTCATTCGAACGCACCTGGTCACAGTACAGAAAAATGCAGGGCTCTGCATATGAAGGTACAAGACTTGGTAGACTCCAAGGCTCTGAATTTTGCACCTCCGCCCAATGTCAATAAAAACCCTATGCCAAATCATGGTGGTCCTAGAATTAACGCTATTGAAGAAGACAGACCGTCTTATTTAATAGCTAGTGTGGATCAGATCAGGACACCATTGGTGGAAATCAAAGCTCAACTCCGTGAAAACCAAATATTTCCGGGGTGTGAGCTAGGGTGTCCCTATTGCAATATTTCATGGAATGGGTGTGAGGACCTGAGGAATGGCATTGACAGCCTTATTCAGAGTGGCCTGCTACAGATCACTACATCATTCCCGACAAACCCGACAACTTCATCAGCAACGGTTCCAGAACCTCCTACAAATGCAGCAACTATTGTTCTCGACAATTCACCAGCAACATCAACAAGTACTTCACCTGTCCTCCCAAATGATCAGTTTTCAACAGTTTCTCCTGCTACAACTTCAGCTTCATTCCATTTCGAATCTCCATCAACAACAACATCAGTCCTTCCAACAACACCTCCTACAACACCAGCAATCAATCATGAAGATGTCTCTACTGTTACCATATTCTACGATCCTGAAAATAATTCCGCCTACCATTCAGAAGGTGCTGCTCCCGTCAGAGCACCAGTTACAATCTTTTATGATCCACAAACAATTATAGTCCCTTCAGCAGCAGCAATCAGTCCAGTCACTGTCACGGTGCCTGGACCAGTACCATATGAAAGCAACAGGGCCATCCCTTGGCACTATGGCTCTGACGTGTACTGTGAAGGGAAAAGAATCACTCTTGAAACATCAGCACCTGCACCACAAGTAGATAATGTGGGGGGAGGCGGAGGCTTCACTCGAAGCGGATGTCTCTTTGCTTCACAAGTCCAAAGACCTACAGCCGAAGCAGAAGCTGCTGCCAAGGCAAAAGGAAAAGGCCCGGTGCAGGAAGATCCAGTTGCCAAAGAAACCCTGAAGACTCCATTTGATCAGGAAGTTGATGAGTTTATGCGGATCATCAAAAAGAGTGATTATAAGGTCGTGAATCAGCTTCACCAGACGCCATCCAAAATCTCCATCCTCTCACTGCTTATGTGCTCCGAAGCCCATCGGAATGCACTACTTAAAGTCTTGCACGCAGCTTACGTGCCTGAGGAGATTACTGTCAACCAATTGGAAACCGTGGTTGGAAATGTTACTGCTAGCAATGGGCTAGGGTTTACCAATTCTGACCTGACAGTGGATGGCCGCAACCACAACAAAGCCTTGCACATAACCATGGAATGCAAAGGAGCTGTCCTTTCTCATGTGCTGGTGGACACAGGTTCTTCCCTGAATGTCTTACCAAAGAAGGCTCTGGTGAAGTTAGAATATGATGGATTGGCATTGAGACCCAGCAACCTGGTGGTGAGAGCCTTTGATGGTTCGAAGAGATCGGTTCTGGGAGAGATCGAGCTGCCCGTGACAATTGGCCCGCAGACCTTTAAAACTATCTTTTATGTGATGGACATTCAGCCCGCCTACAGCTGTTTGTTGGGTAGACCCTGGATTCACGCCGCCGGCGCAATAACGTCTACCCTTCACCAAAAGTTAAAATTTGAGTGGGAAGGTCAAGTTGTCACAATCTGTGGAGAGGAGGACATTTTTGTTAGCCATCTGGCTACGTATAAGTACATTGAGATGGATGGAGAGATCCATGAAACAATGAGCCAAGGTTTTGAAGCCTTGAATGTCAATGAAGCATCTGCCGTGTCAGGTATCTCCATGTCGTCTTACCAACAAGCCCGGAAGGTTGTTGAGGAAGGAACTGCCCTAGGCTGGGGCAAGGTTTTAGCTGTGGAGGAGAAGAAGGACAAGTTTGGGTTGGGTTACAGACCAACTCAACATCAAGCAAAGGCTGCTGCAGAGCCAGGTTTTGTCAGTGGGGGAATGCTTACCCCCGATGCTATCAACTGCCTGGAAGACGAGCTGGAAGAGGAGCGCAATCTGGAGAATTGGATTCGTCCAAAGATCCCGGGGAGCAATGTCCCAAACTGGTCTTCCCAGGAAATTATAAGAGTTACTCATGCAGAGTAATTATTATTTCCTGAATTTTTATAGCATGCATCAAAGTCTTGCATCTTGCCCAAGATGACAAGACTCATTTTGTAATCAGGGCCATCTGTACTTTTGTGCAAACAAGATTAAATTAATGAAATATCAGACATCTTTTTGCAAACAAGTCTTTTTCTTTTCTGCTCACTGTTTTTCCATTTTTCTTTTTGTACAAAAATAAATGGCGGTGTTTTCAAAATGATAACTTCATTTCACCTTTTTTCTAAAGCAAGATTAAAATCAATCACTAAAATGAACAACTTAACCCTTGCAGAGAGTGCCTTTCAGACAGCACCGACAACAGCACGGCTATGACATCGTATGACTTTGACAATCCAATCAATCAAGCTGATGAAGGGGTTGATGAAGAATATGAGCTTCCTGAAGAGCTAGCTAGGTTGTTGAGACAAGAGGAGAAGGCTATTACTCCTCACCAGGAGGAGATTGAAGTGATTAATCTTGGTACAAACGAAGACGTGAAGGAAGTAAAAATCGGGGCCTGCCTGCAAGACTCAGTGAAGAGACAACTGATAGATCTGCTTCAAGAGTATGTTGATGTGTTTGCTTGGTCGTATCAAGATATGCCAGGGTTGGATACCGACATTGTTGTGCATAAGCTGCCTTTGAGGGAAGAATGCCCACCAGTTAAACAGAAGCTGCGCCGAACTCGCCCAGACATGGCTATGAAAATTAAGGAAGAGGTACAAAAGCAATGGGACGCCGGGTTCCTTGCTGTGACTAGCTATCCGCCGTGGGTTGCTAACATAGTACCTGTGCCCAAGAAAGACGGCAAAGTAAGAATGTGTGTTGATTACCGGGATCTGAACAGAGCCAGCCCGAAAGATGACTTCCCATTACCTCACATTGATGTATTGGTGGATAACACGGCTCAGTTCTCGGTATTCTCCTTCATGGATGGATTTTCAGGATATAATCAGATCAAGATGTCACCTGAAGACATGGAGAAGACAACATTCATCACACCTTGGGGCACGTTCTGTTACAAAGTGATGCCATTCGGACTGAAGAATGCTGGTGCAACATATCAATGGGCTATGGTGACATTATTCCACGATATGATCCATAAGGAAATTGAGTGTTATGTGGATGATATGATCGCCAAGTCCCTTACAGAGGAAGATCACCTGGTAAATCTACTGAAGTTGTTCAAGCGCCTGAGGAAGTACCAACTAAAGCTGAACCCCAACAAATGCACATTCGGGGTGCGATCCGGTAAATTGCTGGGCTTTATTGTAAGCGAGAAAGGGATTGAGGTTGACCCTGATAAAGTCAAGGCTATTCAAGAAATGCCTGCACCGAAAACTGAGAAAGAAGTTCGAGGGTTCTTAGGTCGATTGAACTACATTTCACGGTTCATATCTCACCTTACAACAACCTGTGAACCCTTGTTCAAGTTGTTAAGAAAAGAACAAACGGTCAGGTGGAACGAAGATTGCCAGAAGGCTTTTGACAAGATCAAAGAATACCTGCAGGAACCTCCAATCCTCATGCCGCCAGTTGAAGGAAGACCTCTGATTATGTACTTGACAGTATTAGAAGAGTCAATGGGGTGTGTACTAGGTCAGCATGACGAGTCTGGTCGAAAAGAGTATGCAATATACTACCTAAGCAAAAAGTTTACCGACTGTGAACAGCGTTATTCACTGCTCGAGAAAACTTGCTGTGCTTTAGCGTGGGCTGCTCGCCGACTGAGACAGTATATGTTGACCCACACTACTTTATTAATCTCGAAGATGGACCCAGTCAAGTACATTTTTGAGAAGCCAGCGCTTACCGGACGGGTTGCAAGATGGCAAATGATCCTTACAGAGTATGACATCCAATACACATCTCAGAAAGCCATCAAAGGCAGTATATTATCTGAATATCTTGCTGAGCAACCCATTGATGACTACCAACCTATGAGGTTTGACTTCCCTGATGAAGACATCATGTTCATTAAAGCAAAAGATCACGAAGAGCCTATTCACACTGAAGGGCCTGACCCGGAGGAAGAATGGACTATGATGTTTGATGGGGCTGTTAACATGAATGGCCGTGGTGTTGGTGCAGTACTCATTACACCCAAAGGAGTTCACATGCCTTTCTCGGCAAAACTCACTTTCAACTGCACTAACAACGAAGCTGAATACGAAGCTTGCATTATGGGTCTTGAGGAAGCCATTGACCTCAGGATCAAAACTTTGACTGTATTCGGAGATTCAGCTTTGGTAGTCAATCAAACCAACGGGAAATGGTACACCCACCAAGATCATCTGATACCATACAGGGATTATACGAGGAGGTTACTGACTTTCTTCACAACAGTCAAGCTCGAGTACATCCCTCGGGACGAGAATCAGTTTGCAGATGCTCTTGCTACCATTTCATCCATGATCAAAGTTCAAGCTGCTAACTTCGTACCTCAGATTTCAGTATCGAGACTTGACAGACCCGCATATGTATTCGCAGCAGATGTTGTCAAAGATGATAAGCCTTGGTTCCATGACATTAAGTGCTTCTTGGAGGATCAAACATACCCACCTGGGGCATCTTCCAATGATAAGAAGACTTTGAGAAGGCTTGCTGGAAGTTTCTTTCTGAACACTGATGGGTCTTTATACAAGAGGAACTTTGATATGGTACTCCTCAGATGTGTTGACAAGACAGAAGCAGATTTGTTGATGCATGAAGTGCACGAAGGATCTTTTGGTACCCATGCTGGAGGGCATGCCATGGCTAAAAAGTTGTTAAGATCAGGCTATTACTGGATCACAATGGATGCAGACTGTTGTGCTTACGCCAGAAAATGTCACAAATGCCAGATTTACGCAGATAAAGTGCATGTGCCTCCTAATCCTTTGAACATCATGTCTTCACCATGGCCCTTTGCCATGTGGGGCATTGATATGATTGGCAAGATTGAGCCAACTGCTTCAAACGGCCACAGATTCATCCTGGTCGCCATTGACTATTTCACCAAGTGGGTTGAAGCAGCCTCATATGCAAACGTCACAAGACAAGTGGTAGCCAGATTTCTGAAAAGAGATATCATCTGTCGGTATGGAGTGCCCGAGCGAATCATTACTGATAATGGTTCCAATTTAAACAACAAAATGATGGCAGAGCTGTGCCGGGACTTCAAAATCCAACATCACAATTCTTCTCCTTACAGGCCAAAGATGAATGGCGCTGTTGAGGCAGCGAATAAGAATATTAAGAAGATTGTGCAGAAGATGGTAGTCACCTACAAAGACTGGCACGAAATGCTACCGTTTGCCTTGCATGGGTACCGTACGTCAATCAGAACATCCACTGGGGCAACACCGTATCAGCTTGTATATGGTATGGAAGCAGTCCTACCTGTTGAAGTTGAACTACCCTCGTTACGGGTATTAATGGATGTTAAACTGAGTGAAGCAGAATGGGTCCGGTCCCGATTCGAACAACTGAGTCTGATTGAAGAGAAAAGGTTGGCTGCAATTTGTCATGGGCAGTTATATCAGAAGAGAATGAAGAAAGCCTTTGATCAGAAAGTCAGGCACCGAGAGTACCAAGTAGGGGATCTTGTGTTGAAAAGAATCCTCCCTCCTCATACAGACCACAGGGGCAAATGGACTCCAAATTATGAAGGACCATTTGTGGTAAAGAAAGTTTTCTCTGGTGGAGCACTGATGCTCAGCACCATGGATGGTGAAGATTTCCCGTCCCCTGTGAATTCAGATGCAGTTAAAAAATACTTCGCATAAAATGACCCGCTGGACATAAAAACAGAATGTAAGTCCAGGCAAAAATAGGGCATCCCGGCGAGTCAAAAACAGAATAAAAGACTCGGGCAAAAATAAGGGAAATAAATGAAAAAATGTACACCCGCTGAGTTGAAAAGCCGCATTGGACAGCTCAGGCAAAAATGGGTATCCCGGTGGATTGAAAACCCGAAAGGGCGATCCATGCAAAATAAGGGAATAAGCGAACAACTGCATTCTGAATTCGTCTGCATTATCTACAACCTGGTAAGCTACAAAGGATCAAGCTTCAATCAGAATCAACTCTCTCCAGAAAGCAAGACGAGAAGAACGTCATTGTCATACGAGTCATAGCAGAAGAGGAAGCTCCTTGAAAGCGTCGTCAACATCGCCAGCATTTTGTTTCTCAATTTGTAACGATCTCCTCATTTCAGGAGATATGTTTCTTTGACTGTATCTTGCCAATTCAGGGCACATGAATTAATAAAATCAGATTTTCAGTCATGTTTCGTTCTGTACATTTCATTTGCAAAGGATGTCTGATGTCTCTAAAAATCAATTGCATAAGTACAGATGTTTTTCACTAAAAAGAAAGAAAATGGAACACATGCTTGCAGGGAATATACTTACTCGTGAGAATGCTTAACTCCTTTGACGGAATTCAGTGAAGGATACCTCGGGACCTTTTGTGCGTCTCCTTATCTTTGCAGGATTGCAGGTATCCAGAACGCAACCTGGGGCATGCAAGTTACGTTTCAGCAAGCTGGCAAATCATTATCAACTCGGTCTATCTTCCACGTGGCACTGGAAGGTGCCCACTTCCCCAGCAAAGTTGCCAAATCAACATACACTCAATCTCAGCATCTGAAATGCTTTATCCCCAGCTGAGTTGCCTCTTGTTGCTATCCCCAGCTGAGTTGCCTCTCATAATTCCCCAGCCGAGCTGCCATTTCATCCTCAGCTGAGTACGGGAGTCAGGAAATCATCTCCCCACAGAATCTTCAGCCTCTATCCAGAAGAGCAGCGCATAGAAGATCACAACAGAGTGAAGGAAGCTTCTACAAACCCCAGCTGGGTCCCGTGTTATAAGGATATGTCTATCAGTGACCTATATCCCCAAGCAAATATCATCTCATCTTACCAGATCTACCAATGATCTCATCCCCAGCTGGGAGGTCCTTTTCAAACAGATCGACCAGAGATCTTCGCAGCAACGGGATCCGGATCCCGGGTCTTTGCCTCTTTGCATAATCATAGCATCCGCATCATATTATCCCCTCAGAGCGTAGCATTCCGTCTAATACGGAGCATTACGGCAAAAATCAAATGCATAGCATAATCATAAGTCATGTTCTGAATTAACGCTTGTGAATAATAACCGTTCATCATCATTGTACAGAAAAACCCCCACCAGAGTCCCAGCAAAAGCAGTTGCCTCACAAATCACAAACACCAGTATATACACCTTTTGGCACCCGTCCGTGTCATCACTCCCCAGTAAAGTCGCCTGAACTTTCTCTACAAACAAAATTACCCGCATTACAGAGACTTCATGACACCCGTCCGTGTCATATTACCAGCAGAAAGCCAAAGACATCCTCTTTGCACCCACACATATCTATATATACACTTTCCTGACACCCGTCCGTGTCAAATCACCAGCAGAAAGCCAAAGACATCCTCTTTGCACTCACATATACTCATATATACACTTTCTTGACACCCGTCCGTGTTATATCCCCAGCGCAGTCGCTTACACTTTCATCACCCATATACTTGTTATTATTATACTTTTCCCTTTTGACACTCGTCCGTGTCATCCTCCCCAGCAGATAAACACTTATATACATATACTCACTACTCATTGGTACACTTATACAGATACTCATCCGTATCTTGTATGCACCGCTCATATCCCCACAGATTCGACAGTAGTCCTTGTTCTTTGTTAACCAGTTGGTACTCGTTCGTACCATCATCTCAGAACAGTGCGTCTAGTGTTTGTTTCTACATGATGCTCGTCCGTATCATAAGTCTTAAGGATGCTCGTCCGCATCTTTAATCCATACACTGTTTCAAACACTTGTGTCTTCTTGAATATAGATACTCGTCTGTGTCTACTATTCCCCAGAAGAATCCCTTCAGATTCAACACTCATCCGTGTTCCTTGTTAACCCATTGATACTCGTCCGTATCATCATCTCTGAACATGTGTCAGTTTGTTTCTACGTGATACTCGTCCGTATCATAGTCTTAAGGATGCTCGTCCGCATCTTTAATCTATACACAATACCAAACACTTATACCTTTCTTTTCTTGGTTGTGAACGCTCGTCCGTGTTCACTATATCCCCGGTAGATCGCCAACAAATTTTCTTTTTTATCTAACACTCGTCCTGTGTTACGATAACCTTGAGAGCAGCCGTACCCTGCTGAGTGGTCGTCCTCCACTTCTTGATGGTCGTCCTCCATCATGCTCATCCGATGGTCGTCCCCATCGTTGTTTTTAGCAGCCGTCCCCTGCTAGGTGGTCGTCCTCCACCTTTTGATGATCGTCCTTCATCATTTTATCCAATGGCCGTCCCCATTGTTGATTTTGGTTATCTGGCATTCGTCCTATGTCATGAGAAACCTCGAGAGCAGCCGTACCCTGCTGAGTGGTCGTCCTCCACTTCTTGATGGTCGTCCTCCATCATGCTCGTCCGATGGCCGTCCCCATCGTTGACCTTTTCTATCCGATGGCCGTCCCCATCGTTGATATTTTCGGCAGCCGTACCCTGCCAGGTGGTCGTCCTCCACCTTTGATGGCCGTCCCCATCATATTTTCTTTTATCCCCAACAGAGCAGCCGTACCCTGCTAGGTGATCGTCCTTCACCTTTGATGGCCGTACCCCATCATCTGTTTATTTCATTTATTCTTTAACCCGATGGCCGTCCCCGTCGTGGTCCCTTTTCCTTTTAGCCCAATGGCCGTCCCCATCGTTGGTTACTTTACCTTTATGAACTTGATGGCCGTCCCCGTCATGTTTCATTAATTTCCAGAGAATTTTACAGCTTTATCTTGATGGCCGTCCCCATCATGATTTTATTTCCCCAGCTAGTCGGCCGTCCCCGTCTTGGCTTTACCTTCTATCCCCAGCATGTCGGTCGTCCCCGTCATCGCTTTGTTTTCCGCACCTTTACAATATACTTTATTTTCCTTCTACAATCTATATCCCTTTTCTTCTTCATCTCCGTGAGTGCAAATTTTGGATTGTCTTTGGTATTCAACCACAAGTTATCTTGTTTGCCTGTTAAGCCGTCGCTTACAACCTGCACAGCTAACTCATGTTTGAATAGGGGAAGCTGTAAACACCCCAAATTTGCCCTCACCCATTCACACCATGGCTTGTGATCATTTCCATATGCATAAACACAATCATATCATCTCATATCTCATTTTTGATTCACTGCACAGTTCCTAAGGCATCTGCACCTAGGGTTTGTGATCTGAGCAATCCCAAGGCATCTTGAGCCATTCCAAAGGCCACCAATCAACTCAAAGGGGTCCATGTGTGTTCTTATGTCATATTCCATCTCCTCAAAGTCAAAAATGCAAAGGAATCACAAGAACTAGGGTTTGAGTGGATGCAGAGCCAGGCTGAACTGCACAGTTGACCTAAAATTAGGGTTTTGGTTTCAGAGGCCATAACTCCAAATTTTTTGGTCATTCTTGTTTCCATTGGTCTCTATATGGTATAGGGAGTATGCATATCAATTTTCATGAAGAAATTCCATGGGGAAGTCATCTGATCAAAGGTTGACTTTTCAGACAAGTCAGTGCAAAATCAGGGCACCTGAGGCCCCCAATGACCCAACCAATGGGTGATCTTCATCATTTTGAGTGTATATGATCTTTATTTGATCATGGAAGAAGGTTGAAGTTCATAGAAATCAAGAATTTAGGGTTTTTGCAAATGTTGACTTTTTGGGCATAGTTGACTTTTCAAGAATGCATCATTTTAGGTCATTTTTCAAGCCTTGATTCTTGATCCAAAAAGGCTTCAAATGGAAAAACTTTGGTCATGAAAGTTGTAGATCTCATCTTTCCCTTTTCAAAAAGTACAAGAACATGATCAAACTCTTCTTGGATCAAAAGTTATGGCAATGCAAAGTTGGCTAAAATCATTGATTTTCAAGGCATGCTTCAAATGGAAATTTTGCAAAGTCATGAACTAATGCATTATGTGACTTCTAATTCACTACAAACCAGCACATAAACATCATGTAAGTCCTAAAATTCAGAATGAACTAGGCATTGCTCATGTTTCATGGCTTTTGGAACAAGATCTTTCACATGTGAACCATAAAGTAACAAGTTGCAAAACCACTCATAACATTTCACCAACTTGCTGCCTTGAATGTTGGACCAAGCCTAGCCTTTCCCTTCACTTTGCTGCGCAGACCATGCCCTTTGTACTTAGCTAGAAGTTGCCCATGCCCTATCTTACAAGAAGTTAACATATTTGCAAAAGTGGCTACACCTATCCATAAAGCACAAGTCACATCCTCTGACCAATGAGAGAGGTTTTTGTGGACAATTTGCAAGCTAGACATAACACTAAGCAAGGCTGAAACTCACACATTCATCACATTCACAAAAACACCCCACATTGCATAAGCTTTGGAATCTGCCTCCACAGCCACAAAACACTCAAGCCAACTTCACCATTCAACTCACCTTGCCCCATAGACCACAAAGCACCAAGAACACAAGCCTGAAACAGCCTGAACATCTCACTGCCATTTCTCACTTCATTTTGCAGTTTCATTCGAAACTCTCACCATAGCTCACAAACACACCAACAAACACCACAGACCTTCTCCATTCATCCTCAGGACCACAAACCATCATTCACAATGGCCTGAAACCTCCAGAAACTCCATTGCCATTTCTGACTGAGCTGAAGCAGGAGCTTTCGAAACTCACTATCCAGCCAACTTAAATTCTCTTTGAGCATTCAAACATCTTCTGGGGACCAAGTGGAGTAGTTTGCACTGAAGGAAGTGGCCAGAAAGTCCTCAAACTGAAAGCTTCGAATCTCAGGTAGCCTGAAAATTATTTTTCCAGAAATTGTTTTTCTTGTTACAAACTTGTTCTATGTGCTTCACTGATCATCCTGGTATCATTGGTTTTGAAAATGGCTTTGATTTGAGAGTTTAATTTGTCTCTGAAACCTGCGTGCCCTAGAACTTGTTCTCTTCGATTCAGTTTGTTTAGGAAGAATAAATTTGTTTTAGGATAGGGGTTTGATTCGTGAGGATGTGAGGAACATTTCCCAGTTTTTATTTTTCATTTTTGATACGTTTTTAGGGAGTTTGAAGTTTCTCAGGGAGGGAGCTGGCCGGAGAAGACGACCGGAGGTCTTCTCCGGCAGCCTGAGAGTGATTAGGGCTAATTGTCATTAATTAGGCAACTTCAAACCTGGGCCTTTAGATCTTGTTTCCCGCGCGCCAGTGGATGGTCAGGATCACTTCATTTGCCCTAATCCACCTAATTAACATTAATTAATTCGTAATTAACTTAATTTGGTCAGATTGCATCCCCACCCTCCATTCACGCGCCAGTCAACCAGTTCAAATCCTGGGCTCATCTCAGCCATCCTTTCCTTTGACTTTTATTTTATTTGATTTTTAATTCATTTTATTTCAATTAACTTGCATATTTAATTTAAAATAGCAAAAAATACATAAAAATTATGAAACTTTTTCCTCTGAGTTTTATTAATTTTTATGACACAAAAATATTTTTATTTTATTTTTTATCATTAAAAAGGTATTTTTAAATATTTAAAAGATTATTTTTAATTGATTAATGGGAATTAATTAATTAAAAATACTTTTAGGTATTTAAAAATTACAAAAAAATTCATGAAATGTTCTAAGACATTTAGAAACATTGTCCAACCTTCAAACCAAATTTATTTTTTGATCTTGATGCATTTTAAGAATTTTTCATTGAATTAAATCATATTTTGTGCATTATTTTGATCATGGGTTCAAAAATTCATTTCTGCCTATTGGAGAAGGTTTGGACATTGATTCTTTTTGCTTTGTCTTGTGTTTAGCATATAGTTTCTAAGATAAAATGGTCATGATTTGATCTTGCATTTTCCAATTGTTTGGCATTTCTTTTGTTAAGAACCCTAAAAACCCTAATAACTTAGAAAATTCATATCTTGAGTTTGGTTGAGAGTTGAGAGTTCCCCTTTGGGCAGTGGTTTATTATAGGTTTAGGGTTTCTTTGGGTACCATTTTCCATTTTTTACCTTAGGGTTTGCTTCTGTTTTTGGTTTTGGTTTGATGTTTGATCCATAAACCCTAATTTGGGCTTTCTCTTGCATTCTTCTTGCATTCTCTTGCATAACATGACTTGTCTTTGCATTTTGTGCATTCTTGTGATTCATTTGACATCTTAAGACATATAGAAAGCATGTTTGACCATTGCATCACATATTTGCCATCTTGTTTGTCTTGTATGCTTCATAACATTTCATGCTTGTTCATGCTCCTTAACTTGCATCATTTGCATCCATGATCTTGTATGAACATCTCCATGTCTTGCCTCATGTTTGCAGCACTTCATAACATCATAATCATCATCAACATGCTTCTGGTTTGGTCTAGCATCATACCATTTCATCCCATCTTGCATTGCATTGCATTTCTTTCTAACATTTCAGGTGGTAAGTAAACTTGAGAAGTGGATTTGCCTTCACTTCTCATAACTTTTCTTTTCATCTCTCTTGCATACATTGCTGCATTCCTATATGTGTTTGAGATTGAGCTTGCTCATTCTTGTTCTTCCCACTTTCTTTCTTCAAGTGACTTGACTTCTTGAATGAAGCAAGTCACTTTGCTTCTCTTGATCTTATTCATCTGCTTCCTGGTGGCTCCTTTGAAGATTGTTCTTGAAAACCTCACAAACCTTAGGATCAACCAAGCATGACAATGAATTAGGGTTTTGATTAGTCTCCCCTCCTAGTTTTACCTTTGTGTCTCTCTTTGAGTCCTCTCTTCTCACCTCATAATCAGGGACTAAACCCTAAAGGCTTTAAGACTTTGTGATTAAGCTTATGCCTGCATCCTTCTTTTAGGATGGAGTGTATAACTTTAATCCTAAGTATTAAACCCTTAATGTGTTTAAGTATCTTAATCAATCCACTTAATAATCATCAAGACATCACACTTGTAACTTGGGCCTTGCATTAGGGTTCTAATTCTTCCTTAAGTGGTTAAGAAGGACTAACCCTAGTGTTAATGGACAAGTCCCCCTCAAGTTGTCTTACAAATCATAAAAAACACTTCATCATCATACCATTAAATAAAATCCACTTAATTAAAGGCTTGTTTTGTCATGAGTTTAATCCCTAATCATGGATTAAGTTGAGGAGCTTTCCTCAGCTTAAACATTCTCATCTATCATCCTTCTTTTAGGATGGTGTAATGAGTCTGTTTAATCCCTGATTATGGCTTAACCTCATTACTTAACACTAAACAAAAACCACAAAAACATCTAAATAATCACAAGTAGGTTAATGATCTTAATCCTACATCAAAGGTGATTAAGTGTGAAAACCTGACTTCACACTTAAGGTATTCTCATTACCCCTAATCAGAGGGAAGATGTAATGAGTTTACTAACCCATTGGTTTAGGCTTAAGCTCATTAACTTATGACAAACTTCAAAAGCAATAAAAGACTGAAAACTCAAAAACAAACAATAATCGTCTCCTCCGGGATTCTTTTCTCATCACCTTCACTCATAAACGAGAACTCGCTTCTTCCGTCTAATGCAAGACAGTTTGCACCTGAGCCAGACAGGTCATACACTTGAGCATAGACAAGCAAGCAGTTCACAAGTCAATTCATCTTTCAGTCTCTTTGGGTCGAACTACGGTGTTCTGACTTCCTCATTGCACGAGAGGATACGTAGGCATAACTTAACAGTTATCGAACAAAAGTCTCTGTATATTCCCCCTCTTTCCGGCTTCATTCTTTAGCCTCATTATCATGAGCATTTCATTCTGTTCCTACACTGACACTTTCATACTTCACATCACTTATACACTATACACTGGCACCTGTACATTCTTTCCAGCTATTTTATACACAGATTGCACTGACACTACCCCTTTGAAACACAAATCTTTTAAGCGTGGATCCCGTCGAGTACGGCGGACAATCTGGGTGCTAATACCTTCCCAGGTTGTAACCAACCCCCTTTCTCAGTCTCTCTGGTTCGCAAACCGTCTTATCCACCATCTCTTTCTAGGCCTATGCAGCATTGCCTTTCCTCCGGGATAAAAATGCCTAGCTGGCGACTCTATTCATCTCCAGTGAGTTCACGGCTGTGTGTTCTCATTGTCCCTCTCGCCGACCGTTCGCGTCTGTACCCTTATTTGACCCGGTGTCACTTATCGGGAGCGACACTAGGATGTTAGAGGATCACTTAGATGTGTTTAATTTGTGAAATGGTTTCCTGAATCATGTTTTAGGGTTTTGGGGTCGCCGGGGAAGATGACCGGAGCTCCCCTCCGGTCACCTGAGTTTGATTAGCCCTAATTACAGTCATTAATTTCCATTTGAACCTTGGGCGTTGGATTGTTTGAAAACGTTGACTTCCCGCGTGGATAGATGGTCCAGATCTGTTTACTTTGCCCTAATCCACTTTCATTAATTAAATAAATCTTAATTAAACTAATTAACTCAGAATGAACCACAGCCGTCCAGATGCGCGCTGGTCAACGTATTCAAACCCAGATTCAATCCCTGCCTTCCATTCGTACGACTTTCCTTTTATTTTAATTTATTTTCATTTCTTTTTCATTTAACTTGCATATTTTATTTAAAATAGTAAAAATTGTTTAAAAATTATGAAACTTTTTCTCCTGAGTTTCATTAATTTTTCAAACACAAAAATATTTTCATTTTTATTTTTATCATTAAAAAAGCATTTTTAAATATTTAAAAGATTATTTTTAATTGATTAATGAAAATTAATTTATTAAAAATACTTTTAGGTATTTAAAAATCACCAAAAAATTCATGAAATGTTCTAAGACATTTAGAAACATTGTCCAACCTTCAAACCAAATTTCTTTTTTGATCTTGATGCATTTTGAGAATTTTTCTTTGAATTAAAATCATTTTTGTGCATTATTTTGATCCTAAGTTCAAAAAATCATTTCTGCCTATCCATGAAGAGTTGGACATTGGTTCTTTTTGCATTGCATTGTGTTTAGCATGTAGTTTTTGAGATTAAATGGCCATGATTTGATCTTCCATTTTCATTTTGTTTGACATTTCTTTTGTCTAGGAACCCTAAAAACCCTAATAACTTGTAAAAATCATATCTTGAACTTGGTTAGGAGTTGAGACCTCTCCTTTGGGCATTGGTTTAGTATAGGATTAGGGGTCCTTTGTGTGGTATTTTCAATTTTTTATCTTAGGGTTTGCTTCTGTTTTTGGTTTTTGTTTGATGTTTGGTTCATAAACCCTAATTTGGGCTTCCATATGCATCCATCTTGCATTCTCTTGCATACCATGACTTGCCATGACATTTCAAGCATCCATGTGATTCATTTGACATCATAAGACATATAGAAAGCATGTTTGATCATTGCATCATGAATTTGCCATGTTGTATGTCATGTGCACTTCATAACTTTTCATGTGTTTTCATGGTTCCTAACTTGCTTCATTTGCATCCATAAGCTTGTATGATCATCTCCATGTGCTTCCTCATGTTTGTAGCATCTCATAGCATAATTAGCATCATGTAAATGCTTCTGGTTTTGTTTCTCATCATGTCATCTCATCCCATTTTGCATTGCATTGCATTTCTTTTCTAACCTTTCAGGTGGTAAGTAATTCTGGGAAGTGAATTTGCCTTCACTTCTCATAACTTTTCTTTTCATCTCTCTTGCATCCATTGCTGCATTTTTTATATGTGTTTGAGTTTGAGCTTGCTCATTCTTCTTCTTCCCACTTTCTTTCTTCAAGTGACTTGACTTCTTGAATGAAGCAAGTTACTTTGCTTCTCTTTGCTCCTTTCATCTGCTTCCTGGTGGTTCCTTTGAAGATTGTTCTTGTAAACCTCACAAACCCTAGGAACAACCAAGCATGACAATGATTAGGGTTTTGATTAGTCTCCTCTCTTAGTTTTTACCTTTGTGTCTCTTTTGAGTCTTCTCTTCTCACCTCAAAATCAGGGACAAAACCCTAAAGGCTTTAAGGCTTTGTGATTAAGCTTATGCCTGCATCCTTCTCTTAGGATGGAGTGTATAACTTTAATCCTAAGTGTTAAACCCTTAATGTGTTTAAATCTCTTAATCAATCCACTCAATAATTATCAAGACATTACACTTGTAACTTGGGTCTTGCATTAGGGTTCTAATTCTTCCTTAATTGGTTAAGAAGGACTAACCCTAGTGTTAATGGACAAGTCCCCCTCAAGTTGTCTTACAAATCATAAAATCCACTTCATAATCATACCATTAAATAAAATCCACTTAATCAAAGGCTTGTTTTGTCATGAGTTTAATCCCTAATCATGGATTAAGTTGAGGAGCTTTCCTCAGCTTAAACATTCTCATCTATTATCCTTCTATTAGGATGGTGTAATGAGCCTGTTTAATCCTTGATTATGGCTTAACCTCATTACTCAACACTAAACAAAAACACCAAAAACATCTAAATAATCACAAATAGGTTAATGATCTTAATCCTACACCAAAGGTGATTAAGTGTGTAAAGCTGACTTCACACTTAAGGTACTCTCATTACCCCTAATCAGAGGGAAGATGTGATGAGTTTACTAAATCCATTGGTTTAGACTTAAGCTCATTAACTTATGACAAATCTTCAAAAGCAATAAAAGACTGAAAACACAAAAAAACAAACAATAATCGTCTCCTTCGGGATTCTTTTCTCGTCTCATTCGCTCACAAACGAGAACTCGCTTCTTCCGTCTAATGCAAGACAGTTTGCACCTGAGCCAGACAGGTCATACACTTGAGCATAGGCAAGCAAGCAGTTCATCAGTCAATTCATCTTTCAGTCTCTTTGGGTCGAACTACGGTGTTCTGACTTCCTCATTGCACGAGAGGATACGTAGGCATAACTTAACAGTTATCGAACAAAAGTCTCTGTATATTCCCCTCTTTCCAGCTTCATTCTTTTAGCCTCATTATCTTGAGCATATTCTCATTCCTGCACTGACACTTTCATATTTCACTTCACACTTCTCTTACACTGACAACTGTACATCCTTTTTCAGCTATTTTATACACAAATTGCACTGACACTACCCCTTTTAAAACACAAATCTTTTAAGCGTGGATCCCGTCGAGTACGGCGGACAATCTGGGTGCTAATACCTTCCCAGGTTGTAACCAACCCCCTTTCTCAGTCTCTCTGGTTCGCAAACCGTCTTATCCGTCTCTTTCTAGGTCTATGCAGCATTACCTTTCCTCCGGGATAAAAATGCCTAGCTGGCGACTCTATTCATCTCCAGTGAGTTCACGGCTGTGTGTTCTCATTGTCCCTCTCGCCGACCGTTCGCGCTTGTACCGGGATGAAAATCTTTCGGGAGCGACACAGGCAAGAAAAGGGCATCCCGGCGAGCTAAAAACAGAATAAAAAGCTCGGGCAAAAGTTAGGGAAAACAAATAAAAAAATGTGTACACCCGCTGAGTTGAAAAGCCACATCGGACAGCTCAGGAAAAAAAGGGTATCCCGGTGGATTGAAAACCCGAAAGGGCGATCAACGCTAAACAAGGGAATAAGCGAACAACTGCGATCCGGGTAATCTGAACCAAATCATCGTTTCGTACAGCCGAACAATATCAAAAGGATAGGAATCAGTCCCCTCATCTTTTTAGAAAGTAAAGGCAAAAATGGAAAGTTTTGAAGACATGCTGGTCATAGCAAAAAGGAAACTCATTGGGATGTCGTGCTCATTGCCATTAGGATAGTTTATTTTCTCAATTTTATGGTAGCTACCTCTTTCCAGGTGGTTGCTTCCTGATGTAAGAACTTTGCCTATTCAGAGGCCTTTCAATAAATGAGTATTCAGTCAAAAAGTTGTGTTGTGTTTATTTTTGTTTGCAAAAATGTCCTGAATTTTTGGCAAAAAAAGAACATTGCATTTAGAACATGGTGTTTGTTTTTAAAAGGAAAAATGACACTGCAGGGAAACATTTAAAACCATCTTTGAGTGTCGGGTGACGATGGATGAACAGATCATACCATGCAAGTCCCTGGGGCACATATGTGTATTCTGTTGTTGCAGGTTTTGCAAGATGGCGTCTCATTCTCCCAAATAGAATTTTCCCCAGCTGAGTTAGGGTAGGTGGAATCTCCAAGTAGATTATCTTTCCACAAGAGAAGTATGCCCATCAGGCAGTAGGAGGCTCAATTCCCCACAGAGTTTATAACTGTTAGAACTCTTTTCCTAGCAAAGGTTATTTGACCAAGCATCTCCCCAGCCGTGTTGGAAGATCGTCATTTCCCCGCAGAGTTTCAGGATTGGTATACAACCATCATTGAAATATCCCCAGTGAGGGCACCAATTTATTTTTGGTCAATGTGATGATACAAACATTTATTCATCCCCAGTCAGAATTAGGCATTGTCAAAGCCTCTTGATCTGGTTCTCTCCTGCAGTGTTGTGATTCTTGTTGCCAATCAGGCATCTGTTTGATGCTCGTATGCATCCCCCAGCACTCGTCTGTGTTTGATAATTGCTTTTACACGTATGTATCCCCCATCACTCGTCTGTGTTTGATAATTGCTTTTACTCGTATGCATCCCCCAGCACTCGTCTGTGCTTGATAATTGTTTTTGCTCGTCTACATTCCCCAACACTCGTCTGTGTTCACACTTTGTTATTGCTTGTTCGCCTTCCCCAGCAGTCGCCCATGGTTGGTAGATGCTTGTTGCTCGTCTGCATTCCCCAACGCTCGTCTGTGTTTGTTATCTGTTCGAGGCTCGTTTGCATTGTTTGAATACTCGTCTGTATCATCCCTCAGACTCGTCCGTGTTAGCTTGTATCCATATGTGTTGGATTTCTGATACTCGTCTGTATTGCTACTCCAAATTCTCGTCTGTGTTGGGTTTCTGGTATTCGTCTGTGCCAGTGGCTGATATTCTTCTGTATCATCGCCTGAAGCGCTCGTCTGTGTTTCTTAGATCATCGTCTGATATTCGTTTGTATCATTGACTTATGGCGCTCGCCTGTGTTTTCTTAATGATCATCCAATGCTCGTCTGTGTTGAAGAGGTTTGAAGTCCTGGCGGTGGGATTAAACGTCAAAAAACGGTTACCGGTCCTGGCGTAACAAGTATATCCGAAGGAGGTTCGTCTGTCTCAAGCACCGCCCATCTACGCAAGATTTGTGAAGAGGGTTCGTCAAATCCTAATGTTGCACCTGGCGTAACAGGTTATCTGAATAAGGCTCGTTTGTCTTAGACCATATATTTGCGAAGGATATATGTAGAGGGTTCGTCTATCCTGATTATGCATGTTTATCCCACAGGCTTAAGTGCATTACCAGTCCTGGCATAACAGGTTTATCCGAAGGAGATTCGTCTGTATCAAGTCATATAGAATGTATGAAGAGGGCTCGTGTGTCCAGTTCCTGGCGTAACAGGTATACATGATGAGGGCTCGTATGTCCAGCACCTAGCGTAACAGGTTTGTTCGAAGAAGACTCGTCTGTCTAAGTTTCCTTATCTGGCGTAACAGTTCAACCTTAGAAGGGGCTCGTCTGCTTTCTCCACACTTCAGTCACCAAAGCATCATTCGGATGGGTTTATTTCCCATTGCTTGCATTCTCCAGCAGAGTGAAAATTTCAGGTTTTCTTGGTATTCAACCACAGTTCATCTTGAACGGTCGATAGCCCGTGCTACCGTCCTTTTCAGATTAACAGTTGCTTGAATAGGGGAAGCTGTAACACCCCAAATTTTCCCTCTTCTTTTTAAGAATCATCATCATATCATAATCATCATAAGCATATCATATCTTTGGCATCTTTGCATGGAAAAGTAAAGTATAACATTCTCATGTTCTAGCATTAGGCATATGACCAATTGTTTGTGGATTTGAGGCATTACAAGCTATAGCAAGAGGCCCAGTGGACTTGTCCAAGTCCCATGAAGAGTTTACATGACAATCATAAGTTCAAGATCCTTTACAAAATCCCAGGAGGATGGGAGATCATCAGGGAATCCAAGCTAGGGCAAGCTCCTACACAATGGTTCCCAAACTAGGGCTTCACTTTCAAGCATGAATTCTTTATGACTTTGGCCATTTCATCTGGTCAAAGTCTTTCACATGTTAAGAGGTTCCTAGGGATGAAATTTGGTGAGAAAATTCCTTGTGGAAGGCAGTTATTTCATCAGTTGCTTGCATAAGAAGAAATTGCTCAACTGTGCATTTTAAAAGTCAACTATGAGAATTCAAGGGGTCCAACCTCATTTTTCAAGTCAAGGGATGTCCTTAAGATCTTAGAGGAGGTTTGGAAAAGTCAAGGATCAAGAATCAAAGGGTTTTGAAGAAGTTTCCATTTTTGGCATATGGTTTGTTATGAAACTTTCCATTTTTGGCAACTTTTGCCCTAATTTTCAAAGGCTTCTTTCATGGTGAAAATGATCTCATTTGAATTTCCAATAAACATGAAAGTTGTAGGGTAGGTTCTTCCATTTTCAGAAAGTACAAGTACATTTTCATAGCCCTCATGGATCAAGAGATATGACCTTCGAAAGTTTACTTGTTTTTTAGGGTTTACCTTAAAATTCAAGTTTCCACCAAGAGCAAAAACTCATGTAGCTCAATTCCAAGCTGTTTTATGTGCAAAGTAAGGTCACTATACCATTATTCATTACATGAGACACATTTTGCTCCAAAGAATTCACCAAATTCGTGCATGGGAAGGGATGTATTTCACAAAGTGCATTTTGCAAGATCACTCACAAGGCATGATACAAAGCAATCCAAGGGCTAAGATTGATTCAGTTAACATTTAGAAGTGAGATTGAAGCTGAGCATGTGCATGAGAGAGGGATAGCACGCATAAATCATTCACTCACACAAGTTTGCCAATTTTGCAAATTCTTTCTCCCACTCATTCCTCACGTGCATTCCCTCTCATTTTTGCTTCAGTGATCATTGGCATCATATATAAACAGCTAGGGTTTCCATTTGCTCAGAATTCATCACATTTTCATCACTCTCAAGTTTTTGCATCTCAAGCTTTTTCTTTCGAATCCTCTGATTCTCTCACTCATTCACCAAACAAACTTCATATTCTTCATCCTTGAGCTCTAAGGATCATCAATTCACCATCAATTCAAGCTGAAACTCAAGATTTCTTCAAGTGCAAGAGTGGTGCAATTCAGTTCGAATTTCAAGATCTAGAGCAATTCAAGCTCTATCTTGCATTTATTTTGCAAGGAGAGGGTAGGGGAGGTAGATCTGCAGCATTGGAAGCTTTCTTTTGACCTAATTTGAGCTCTGTAAGTTTCAGGTTAGCTTCAAATTCGTGGATCTAGAAATTGTTTTAATTATGTGCATTGTGATCTGCTTGTTTCACTGATGATTCTATGATGATTATATTTGAAAATGAATG
This sequence comes from Lathyrus aphaca, assembly GCA_963966055.1. Taxonomy (NCBI): domain Eukaryota; kingdom Viridiplantae; phylum Streptophyta; class Magnoliopsida; order Fabales; family Fabaceae; genus Lathyrus; species Lathyrus aphaca. Next base: position 361,509,766 of record OZ014525.1, on the reverse strand, counting down.
AATATTGAGGTTGTATTGTTGATCTGAAGTTTGATACATAGAACTGTTTGTGTTCGATTTGCTTGATCCATGGATCTTTTGAAAATTTTGAATGCATATTCGTGATCAGCATGGTTTAATTATTGGATCAGGAGATTTTGATTCGTTTATGTGTGTTTTTGTTCATGAGATTGAATTTTCCGGTGCCGGAGCTAGGGCTCCGATCATCGGATTCTGGAATTGTGTAAACGAAGAAGATGATGTGTGAACCATAGGATCTTTGATCTGGACGGATGATAGCTTGCCAACGCATTAAAAATGCAGCCTCCCTCTCACGTGTTTTTCTTTTATAATTTGAATTTGAATAATGCATTGTGTTTCGCATCTCACTGTAACTAATGTGCACACACGCGCTGATCCACTAGATATTTGACTTGGTTATAATGATTGACTTGATCTCACACGTTGGTTTGATCCATTGGTTTATTGTTTTTTCCTGATTATTTGAATTTCCACCATAGTATGTTGTGTCCTGCGCATAATCCATTGGGCCTCCCTTGCTAATAGCACCCCCTGTTCCATTAAGCCCAAACAATTTGAACTGTTTTCTTTGCTGTTTGCACCCCTGACTTTGTTTTCTTATTTTGTTATTTTATTTTTATTTCAGTTTGATTTGTAATTAATAAAAATAGTTAGAAGTCATTAAAAATTCCAAAAAAATTCATGTGTGATATTTTGAGTTTTCTTTAATTTTTGACATTTTTATTTTCCATTTATTTTAATTTTCCACGCTGGAATTAATTGTTGCTTTTATTAATTGCTTTTAATTCACTTTTAAAGCATGTTGTCTTGTAGAATTTATATTTTGACCATTAATTTAAATTTTGAATTGATTCTTTTTGCTCTGGATTCATATTGAAATTTAGTTTGTTGATGATGTTTCTTCTGATTTTTAGAAGTTTACTTGGTTATTTTTGGTCCTTAACTTGTGCATGAAGTTTCCTAACCCTAATCCATGTTTAGACCCATATTTGACTTGCTTAGCTTCTGATTTTGATTCTTTTCATTTGGCATGTTAATATTGTATGTTTGAAGAGTCTTTGTGCAAGTTTGTAGAATTTTTGGATGTATGCTTGATTTGATTTGAATTTTGTTCTTTGCTTATCTTCTTTTGCATCCTTTTTGGTCATATGTTTAGTCCTTAAACTGGGAGGGCACTTCTTCCAACTCCCTTAGGTTGTTTAGAGCCCTTTTAGGATAGGTATACTTCTCTAGTCTTGGATTGATGTTTGTACTTTGAGAAATTTTGTGGTTGCTTATCTTTGAGATTCATTCACTTTTGTACATGTTCACCTCACTTCTTATGCTTCTTTGATTCTCATGATGATAATGTTTAAGTTTGTATGCCTCTACTCTTCATCTTTTGTGTTGCTTAGGCACATTCTTGACATGTTAGGGTTCTGGTCTTGAGGTTTGTGATGTTGGTTTGCTTGGTTTGCTTTGTGTTATCTCATGTTTGGTTTTTCTTTGTCATGATAATCCATAATGCTTCATGTTGAACTGTATAGTCCCTTTCTCATGCTTGTGTTGTGTGTTTCAATTTGACATTGGTAATTGAGATTCCAATTCTGGTTGTGCTGCTTTGGTTTGGTCTTATGCCCATTTTGTGTTTCATTTGTTCTCATTTGCTTTTGTCATGACATTTGCTTATGTTACTAACCATTTCAGGGGCTCTGGTAAGTGAGAGGTGTGGATGTGATTCCCACATCTCTAATTCTTATCTCTTCTCTTTTCATGATATTCTCTTATTTGTGTTTGAGGGGCTTAGGTCATCCTTTCTTCTTCTTCTCTTCTTCATTCTTTTCTTTCTCTTCTTGTCTCTTCCTTCTTTAGGGTAGTAAACCTCACTAACCTAGGATTTTCCATGCATGATAACAATTAGGTGTTAGTCCCCATTAGATTTTTACCTTTAAGATCTCTTTGGTTCTCTTTCTCTTCTCATCTCAAAAAAAAAACCCTAAAAAACACCTTAATAAGGATTGAAGTGGTCTCCTGTGCAATAGCCTTATTCCATGAAACACTTGTAGTTTTCCCATCTTGGGATAGTACAAGCTTGTTTATCATGATGCACAAGTCTGATCATGAGACCATCTTCATCAAGAAAATCATAAAACACACTTCTTCATCAAAAAATACAAAAACACTTAATAAGTTCAATGAGTTAGTGAGCATAAGCCCTAATCTCTGGAATCAAGTTTTGGGGATCTTCTCCTTACTTGAGTGTGCTTGTTCTATTATTCCATCTTGGAATGTAGTAGCAAGTACACATTCCATGGAAAAGAGCTTGAGTTCACTTCCTTGTGACACACTCATAAAAAGCTTCTAAAAAACACAAACAAACAATAAACGTCTTTCCTTCGGGAATTCTTTTCTCATATCCTTCGCTCCGTCCGCGAACTTGCTCTTACTTGTCATTTTGCAAGACGGTAACGCACTCGTCGTTCGAGCCTGCAACACCTAAGCATTGACATAGGCAGTTCAAGCCTAAAGACACGAGAAATCCTTTCCACCCCTAGTTAGGGGAACTACGGTGACTCTGATCCTCATTGTCCAGATGAGGTACGTAGGCAGCAGGGTAGGACCCGTTCGAGCACAATCTTTATTTTCCCTACATTTTTCCTTTTCATTTCTTTTTCAGTTCCCTTTTCTTCTCTTTTATCCAGTTCAGTTCCTTTTCTTTGCAACAACTTTCATTTCTTCACCCTTTGAAACAAATTTCTTTGCAAGCGTGGATCCCGTCGGGTACGGCGGACGATCTGGGTGCTAATACCTTCCCAGGTCGTAACCGACTCCCGAACTCAGTCTCTTTGGTTCACAGGACCCGTGTCCTTCCTTTTCTTTTCTTCTGGTTTGTGCAGCATTACCATTCCCGTTCCTTCGGGATAAAAATGCCTGGCTGGCGACTCTACCTCTTTCCGCGCCACTTTCGCGTTTGTACCAAGATGGAAATCCAGGGAGCGACACATAACACTATATGCACTCATTCAAACCACAATTTGTGCACATAATTGGTACCACAATGGCTATAACAATCACAAACAAAACAAACATAAGGAAGAAAAAAAACGTTGCAGTTACATAATTCACCACAAGCAATGTTTTCCTCACACTGAATATCTATTTCTCACACTCTCAACACCATCTTCAAATCTCAAAACCATTCTTCTCAATTCCCTTACATTTCCAACTTTTCAACAAAACCATTAACAGAACAACAAACCTGCACTCATCTTAAATAACCTATGCTTCCTGTTTCAACAACAAAAGCCGATACAAACCTAACTCCACCTTCACATACCTCCATCAACACAAACCCTCTGCTCAACCTCAAAAAATATTCCAACCCATTCAAAGCCAACAGAGAATCGAAAACATAGGTAGAGAAAACGAGATGAAAAGAGTTTGAGATTGAGAAACCGCAGAAACAAATCCTACAACAAACACAAACCAAAACCATACCTCACCGTTGCAAACAAAAATGAATCAGAGTCAAGATCTCTTTGAATCAAAACCCACCAGTTTCTATGCCTAAAATAGATCATAAAAAACCAGACCCATGAACAACAACCAACAACAACACGAACCAACACTACACAAAACTTTTTTCTTCAGCCAATAAATCACAAGCTTCATTCAATACCACTCCACCAAACCTTCAAACATATCACCATCATCTGTAACCTTTCATCACTCTTCACAACAACAGATCTCAGAAGCTTCAACAAACACCATCAAATCTTCAAACAACTCCAAACAACACTCACCATCAAAACTGAAAACATAAAAAGAAAGAAGAAGCCATTCACGTCGGTGGCTTGTCGGAGGGAACAAAAGGCAACGTGATTGAAGAAGAAGATCTTCGGGTTTGATCTCAGGAGGAAGGAGCGAGCATGACACGGTGTCATGTTCCTTTTGTTGTGCGACGTGACTAAAGTAGAAGAAGAAGGTCGTCGCAGTTGGATGGGTCGGTGAGATTGTTTCTGTCGAGCCCTTTGTTGGAGAAGAAGAGGATGCATTTGACTCTGTTTTCTATCTCCTTTTACTGAGCGTTTTTCTTTGTTTACAATATTTTTATTTTATTTGTTATTTTTATGAGGTTTAGGTTTTAATATTTGGTTTAGGGTTTAATATTTGTTGGATGGTGTTTTGGGCTTACCTATGTTAGACTAGCCTCTAATCACACACCATTTTTCAGCACTGCACACCCCACTGTCCTTAGTTTTTTAGTTTCTTGCTAGAATTTTTGTAGAAATTTTAACTTTTAATTGTTGTTAGGGTTTAACATGTTTTTTTTGGATTTTATTTGAATATTGGTTTAATTTAATTAATTTTTGTTAGTGATTCTCAATATGAATTTTGATTTTAACTCATGATTAGTTTTTTGGTTTAGACTTGTTATTGTTTTTTATTTTAGAATGTATGATTAATTCTTATATTATGACTAATTTTCATAACTTTGTTTAGATTGATGAGATCTCTTGATGCAGGTTACACTTAGTCCCTAATACCGTATGGACCAATTCTTTTTGCTAGTTCTAATTCTTTTTGCTTATAGTTGATATTCTTATATGTTTGGAACTTAGTGACTAACACTTGTGCCTGACTATTGGATTCTCTTACTCGTTTGAATTTTTGACAAATATTCGTGATTTCTTTTGCGCGTATTGAAGAGTCAACAAACCTTCTCCTTAGGTACCACAGAAACTCAAATCTCTCTTACGCCTCATTCTAGTCCAAATGCCATGTTAGGAGCATGCTGGTGCATCTAAAACCCTACTTGTATAGGCTTTATTTTTGCGTTTTTTGATCATTTCATATTGCATTCTTCCCTCATATTTGTTGCATATTTCATTTGCATACTCATTTCTTCTTCATCTCCTTTCTATTTTCTATTTACTCGAGATTTGCTTAAATCTTGAGTATGCTTTCATTCTTGTTTGGTTTATCTGCTGGTTCACTTGTGCCTAGTTCACAAGTTTTCTATTAGGTTCCTAATCCAACTTAATTTTGAATTAAATTGGAATAGGATAGAAACCTTAATTGTAGGATAAATCATTGCATGACAATTTTTAGGATCGAATCCCTATTAGTGTTTTTTCTTTTAACCCTCGAGTCTTTCTCTTCTTCTTCATAAAGAAAATCCAAAAACATCTAATAAATACAAAATAAAAGAAATACCTCTTTAAAAGACTTGAACCAAGCTTCAAATGTCTTTCATGCGGGATTCTTTTCTCATCTCATTCTGGTGCAGACGCGAGACATGTTAAGTTTGTTCTACCGCAAATAGGTAAACGCATGAGTGGCAACACCTAACTGCTAGAACACGCACTTGACACTCTCAACTTAAAAAACACGAAAAAGATTGTAGTCACCCTTAGTTAGCCGAACTACGGCGGTCTAATTCTCATTAGGAGATACGTAGGCACAAGCGCGATGATTGTCGACCCAAATCTCGTTCTATTCAGATCTACATGGACTCTGATTCTTGTTGTGACGAGATACGTCAGGCTGGGGTGCGATGCCCTCTCGAGTCCATTTATTTCTATCACCCATTTGATTTTGATTTTCGTTTTTGTTCTCAATTATTTCCCGTCCTTTCTCATTTAGCAGTAGATGGAGCTTCAGTTGACTACACCCTTTGAGTAGAGTAGCAAACGTGGATCCCATCAAGTATGATGGACATGAAGGGGGTGCTAATACCTTCCCTTCATGTAACCGACTCCCAAGCTCAAACTTGGTTGCGATGACCTCGTCTTTTCCTTTTCCCTTCAGGTTTTCTTTGATTGTTCTCCTTACCCTTGTCGGGATAAAAAAATGATCGATGGTGACTCTTCTGCTTTCCACTGGTTGATTTTCGCTTTGCGACAACTGGCGACTCTGTTGGGGAAATATGTTCCATATGTGAGTCAATCCTAGCGCTTGTGTGTTTCTGTTCTTGGGTGTGTATCTGTTTTCTTTTATTTTCTTTATGTACTTTATTTATTTTCTTTTTAGAATTTACTTTATTGCATTTATTGTATCGCATTTACATTACTGCCATATATTGTGCTGGACTGGGTTGTGCTGGTTTTTTCTGTTTTGCAGGTTGGGTGGTTCTGAGAGATAAGCTCACTACTAAGGCTTGAGTATACACATAGGATTAGAGTGGATAGTCGTGTCGCTTTCATGGTGTTTGACCATGTGTAGTGTTCACGAGACCCACACCCAGACGATGTTCTCTTGGGAGATGTTTTATACTGACTAGGCAGACCATATGATGTTCCCATTTGAGCTGTTAACTCTGGTGACCTTTAGGATGACCCAGTCGTGAACTCGGCGGAGGCATTCCTCGTATGGTGATAGTACTGTACCCTTCGGGATGAGTGTATTATTGCTTCTCGATGGCAGTTGCTGAAGCTGGGATCATTTTGTGTGGGAGTTTGAAGGGAATCCATTGAGGCCTCCCTGAGTAGTATATAATGCTAAAATAATTCCCTGATTTGGTCATAAGTCGTTCCTCGGAGATGATGGACGTATTATCGCTGCTCGGCTTTGAGAGTCTTTGATATTGTCGAACTTTGATCTCCGTCTAGCATATACCTGTGAGAGGGAAGGGCTTTTGACAAGATACCATAACCTTCAACATACCTAGTTTTATGGTCTTCTTACAACTACAAAGTTTTGGATCCTGTTATGTTTCGCTTATTCCGTTATCGGTGCAGCGGTTATCTAACATTTGTGGCAGCATCGATCCCATGTCTTTGCATCTATAGCATCATCATATTGCATTTGCATCCATGGGCATTGTATGTCATTTTCCACAAAGCTCATTCCTCCTTTGTCCATGGCCAGCCAGCTGATTTCCCGATACTGTAACACGGTGGGAGAACTGACTTTCTATAAATGTTGCGGATAGCAAGAGTCGCCACCGACTTTTATTTTATCCATAAGGAAAGGTCATAAAAGAACAGGAAAGACCTATTTTAAAAGACTTGAGTTCGGGGGGTAGGTTATATAAAGGGAAGGTGTTAGCACCCTTTATATCCATGGTTATCCATGGGCTCTTAGTTACTCAGCTCACTTTGTTTGTTTGAAGAGTGTAGTGTGTGATTAGAAAAATTTCTTTAAGTACTTTATAATGACCCTCGTATGAGTGTATACAAAGCCTAGTTTAGAAATCGTGAGGTGTAAAAGTAATTTTGAAAAGTGTGAGCAAGTAACTATGAGATACCTACCCTAGATTAAGTCCTTCGTGTTCTTGTATGTTCTTTCAATGGTAAGACTATCCCTATTATTAAGGAATAGGTAGTCATTACCTTGGATGTTAAGGGACAAGCGTAGGGTCATCGTATGGTCATAGAAGGCAACAAGTAAGGGTGTCTTTAACAATTCGTAGGGACTTATCATCATTTATTCGAAGGGACAATATCATTATTCCGTAGGCAACCTCGAAGGGATTTGATCTTTTAAACTGTAGGGACTTAATGATTTTATGAAGGGACTTTGCTTAAGACACCCCTATATTCGAGGGACTTGACCATTTAAAGGCAACAGAGAGGGGTGACCAAGGAAGTGCAAGATGGCGATCAAAGATCGACTTACGTGTGTGAGTGTTTATATTCAAGTATTTATCTTATTTAAATTAATTATCTAAGTTATTTTAATTACATATAGGTTATACACACCCTAAGATTACTAACCATACAATAAAATATTTACCAAAAATAAAGTAAAGACGGAAAATAAACCTACACATATTACATGGCTTTAGCAATTACATAATAATAAAAATAATAATGATAATAATAAATATAATAAGAATAATAAATAAACAATAATTAAATATTAGTAATAATAAAATAATAATAATAATGGTTAGAATAATAAATAAGAAAAATAAAAATTTAGAAGAAAGATTATTTTTTAGGTTAAATAAATATTAGAAATTTTTAGAAGTTAATTAAGAAAATAAATTTAATAATAATAAACAAATAACAAATTATTTACATCTTACTAAAAATTAAGATTAATAATTAGGGTTTGAAAAAAAAGAAGTAAATTTTGAGGGTTAGGATAAAAATTAGGGTTGATAATTTAAATTAAGAAAATTAGGTTTTTAATTATAATTAAAATACACTATTTATTTATTTATAAAATCTATAATAATTATATATAAACATATTATAAAATTAATACAAATAATTAACATTAAGAAAATAATTTATGAATTTTTAGAAAATATAAAGTTTTATGAAAATATTATTGGTTATTAGTTTAGAAAATAGTTTAATTATATTATTAAAAACAAAAATAAATAAAACAATTGAAAAAATAAATAAAACAAGGAAAATCCCCAAAAAGATAGGACCTGGGATTTGAACCCAGGTCCTTTACCTCAACAGCAACATACAAAACCAACTGAGCTAGCACGCGCTGGTGTAAGAAATGTATAATGCATCCATCATATTGTAAAACCTGCAAAACAAATGAAATTAAAACAAAATGGCCTGCGGCCAGATTCGAACCCTGGTTCTCAAAACAACAACCAAACACTTTAACCAATTGAGCCACACATTCGTTCTGAAATAATACTGCAACGAATATGTAATAAAATAACTACAAATTCAAAAACCAAGTTTCGCGCCACCCTTCTTCTTCCTCCCCTGGCTGAAGACTTTTAGCAACGGTTCTGGGGAGACTTCTAGCTACGGTTTTACGATCGTCACTAAAACCCTGCAATCTTACAACATCCAGAATACGCAAAATTTAAACAAATTAAACACACAAACATGATCCTTGTGAGGTTTACAATCCCACCATGGTTCCCAAATTTATTTATATGGCTTAAATAGGAAGAGCCCAAAGTGAGGTTCAAAACCCTAATCATGGCAGAATCTTCAACCTGTAACGAAACTCCAATTGAACCATCCAGAAACGTTCCTTGTTTCATTGTAAACACAAAACATCAGTTAAACACAATTTATCATGCATGAATAGAAGAAAACGAAAATATCATAAAAGTGTAAGAACATGGATTTGGTTTATGCAAATGGTAATGATTTGGATGCTGCAAATGATGCAAATAGGTTCAATGAACACCCAAGAAGGTATTGCAACCTTCAAAACTTCTTGATATGGCCTGCAAATTGAAATCCGAATTTGATTTTTTCTTGAAAAATTGAAGGTTGAATGATGTTCTTGGAGGCTGGAAAATTCGTCCCTTGTGCTTGTAATAGGTTTGTGAACTTATAGTGATGCAAATTAGGTCAAGAGTTTGTGGATTTGTGGGCTTTTTTGAATAACTTGAATGTGAAGAAACCTCATGATCAAAATATGTAAAAAATCAAATCTTTGCATACCAATCTGTTCTAGCACGAATTTGAATAAGATCAATCATCTCTAAATAATGTTTATGACCTTCTCGAACAAGAATCAAATTTAAATATTGAGTTTTCATATTTTATTTTAATTTAAATTGATTTTTAATTAATAAAATCAAAATAAATAAAAAATAAACTATAAAAATCTGAATAAATGATATTTGAATCGTGCATGATGTCATGGTAGAGATTGGGTCATAAAAATGCAAGCCCATGTGGAAAGAATTGGTTCTAAGACCCCATTTGCTCAATATACCTCTCAAAAATTTCCCAACTTTGCAAAGGCACAAATCCCTCAATTTTAAGGCTATGAAGGTGTTCTTGGACATTTTGGAAAGCTTAGAGATTCCTATAACCAACCTCTTTGGTCTCATGTCCATATCCTTTACCATTTTCAAATTATGCCCTTTGGAAGATGTTGACTTTTAAAATGACCTATAATGTCTTAGCTCATACCTTCCAAATGAAGCATTTTTGGGCTTGGCTTGTGAGACACAAAGTTGTAGAGAATTCAATTTCCTTCAAAATGAGATTTGGATGGAAAAATTTTGATGAAGCATGTGAAAGTTATGGCTGGTCAAAGTTCAGTTGACTTTTCCTGTGAAAACCCTAATTTAGAAACTCCTGATTCTTGATGATCTGAAATCTCCTTGATGAATCATGATCAACCCTTGATCAAATGATGAATTTTACTTTATATACTTGATGTTGGCAAAAAATCATGAATTTTGACTTTGGTTTGACCACAGTTGACCTTAGTTTGACTTTTTAACCACTTTGACTGATTTTTGCATATCTGATCTTTTGACTGAGGGGATTGTCAAACTTTCTGACTAATTGTGAACCTTGTGAATCTTGTGAACCTATTGAGATACCTTGTGAACCTTGTGAACCTTGTGAACCTTGTGAAGCTTGTGAACCTCTTGGGACACCTTAGTACACAATATCTTGTCTAGGTGAGGGCAAATTTTGGGGTGCAACAGGTGCCCCTGTTCAATTTTCTGAAACCTGAGGAGTTAGATTGGCCTGTGTGCCATTCGTGACTTGGAAGGTTGAAGGGGATTGAACACAAAATCCCAAAAATTTGCACTCGCCGGTGCGTAAAGTAACACTGCTGATTGGTTGTATATGCTGGAGTGGGCTTAAAAGATGCCACTCGGAGGAACCGGAGATGGGCTTATAGATGCCATCCATAATATCAGGAGGTGATAGTATCAATAGGTTGTCACTGGATATCAGTACTAGGTCTTCGTATAGGCCGTCTCTGAATCATTCCTGTAACATGGTTTGAGCTGAATGTTACCACAAGATCTTCGTATAGATCGTCTCCGCATTATCTCTAGGGGAAAAGAATATCCTTCATTAGGTGTCAGTACTTAGATCTTCGTATAGATCGGCTCTGAACCATCTTTAGGAACATACTTTAATTTAAGTATCAGAATCAAATCTTCGTGGCGATCTCTTCTGAATTGCCTTTGGTAATATCTTAGGCTAAGTACAAAATCTTCGTATCGATCATTTATGTACCATCCCACAGATAAACCGTTGCATAGACCATTAGAAATAAATCTTCGTAGCGACTATCTCTTCTGGAAATATCCCGGATTAGGTAATAGGTCTTCGTATAGACCATTTACATACCTTCCCAAGGACAAAAAAGAATATCAGGATTAAATCTTCGTGGCGATTATCCCTGAACTTCTTCTGAAACAATCTTTTGGATTAAGTGTTAGATCTTCGTATAGATCATTTACACATTATCCCAAAGATAGTTGACCATCAGAAATAAATCTTTGTAACGATTATCTCCTCTGGAAATATCCTGGATTAAGCACTAGATCTTCGTATAGATCATTTTACGTACCCTTCCTAGGACAACTTGAGTATTGATCATCAGAAATGAATCTTCGTAGCGATTATCTCTGAATTAAATATCAGTACTAGATCTTCGTATAGATCGTCTCTGAACTGTTTTGAGTTGTTGATAGTGTTTATCTGTCTACAACTATCCTGAAAAGAAAAGGTTAGTCTATGCAAGATGTATGCCTGTATGGCATGATGTACTTAAGTAAATGTCATTTGGATTATGGATGCGTATGCTATGATATGATGTAAATGATGTATGCATGAATCATGTAGCCTGAAGTGTCTGGAAATATTTATATAACAACTGCTGGCTAGGGAAAATAAATTCCAATTCGTTGTTAAGGAACATGAGGACTTCGTTCCCGTCTTGTTTAATAATATGGTACATAAAACTTCCCGTCTTCGTTCTTCGTGCTTTTTATTGAAGGAATAAGTTCCTGAATATCCTGACTGAGGATAAAAGAGATGGACATAAATCCGGGAGACTTAATTCTTTGGAGGATATGAAACTGCTTGAAGACTTCGTTGAGTGGGAAGTATAAGATACTACTTGAAGAGTTCCATAAGGATATCCGTAAAGATTACTCTGTGGGGATGGACCAGCGAAGCTTCGTTGAATTCCTACCTTCGTTCGTCCTTAGTAAATACTATTACTGCATTTTATGCATTTCTGGTAAACATCAATCATATTCAAAAGCATACATACATTCAAACATAACCAATGGACGTTTTCGCTTAAGTAAATAGGGGAAAAGTAAACTTGGATTAAAACATGAGACTTTATTTATTTAGAAAGTGGCCTATATACAGGCAAGTCTGTACAAGGAGACAGAAATCCTAGTAAGAGGAATTCGTCATAAAAGCTTTACAAAAACAAAGAAAAGCAGCTATGTGAAAAATAATCCTATTGAGTCCCAATTCTACTATTGCCATTATCTTCAAGTATCTCATCCTTTGCTGTTAAGATGGAAATGATTGGATTGATCTTTATTTGTTTGTACTTTATCTAGGTAGCACAAATAGTTGGAGTTACATGAGTGATCCAACGAGACATAGCCATAGGCTTTAATCCCTAACTTTTTTTCTGGATTGCCTTTTCAGGTTTTCAATCCACCGGGATACCCTTTTTTGCCCAAGCCGCCTTTTCAGGTTTTCGACTTGCCGGGTGTACATTTTTTATATATATCCCTAATTTTTGCCCGAACCTTTTTGGTTCGCCGAGATGCCCTTATTTTTGCCTAGGCCAGTCAACCTAGTGGGTCTTTTTATGTGTAGTATGTTTTAACTATGTCTGTGTTCACGGGTTGTGGGAAGTCTTCACCATCCATAGTAGTAAGCATCATGGCACCTCCTGAAAATACCCTTTTGACTACAAATGGTCCTTCATATGTAGGAGTCCACTTGCCCCTAGGATCACCCTGTGGTAATACTATACGCTTGATTACCAAGTCTCCAGTCTGATATACCTTTTGCTTAACCTTCTTATTAAAAGCTTTGATCATCCGTTTTTGGTACATCTGACCGTGACAAACAGCTGCCAGCCTTTTCTCATAAATCAAATTTATCTGGTCAAGTCGAGTCTTAATCCACTCATCTTCATCCAAGCCTGCATCCTTCATGATTCTTAAGGAGGGGATCTGAACTTCAATGGGTAGAACTGCTTCCATACCATAGACTAAGGAGAATGGGGTTGCCCCTGTTGAAGTACGTATTGTAGTACGATAACCATGAAGAGAAAATGGAAACATCTCATGCCAATCCTTATACGTAACAGTCATCTTCTGTAGAATTTTCTTGATGTTCTTATTAGATGCTTCCACTGCCCCATTCATCTTTGGACGATACGGAGAAGAGTTGTGATGCTTAATCTTGAACTACATGCAGAGATCAGTAATCATAATGTTGTTCAGATTAGAGCCATTGTCTGTGATAATCCTTTCAGGGATTCCATACCTACATATGAGATTATTCTTAATGAATCGAGCCACAACAGTCTTCGTAACAGATGAAAATGAGGCTGCCTCTACCCACTTTGTAAAGTAATCAATGGCAACCAGGATGAAACGATGCCCATTGGAAGTAGTAGGCTTGATCTCACCAATCATATCAATGCCCCACATGGCAAAAGGCCAAGGAGCCGTCAATACATTCAACGGAACTAGAGGTACATACACCTTATCAGCATAAATCTGACACTTGTGACATGTGTTTGGAATGTTGATAGTAGTCAGCTTCCATGGTATACCAATAGTAACCTGCTCTCAATATCTTCTTTGCCATGGTATGACCACTAGAATGAGTTCCAAAGATCCTATCATGCATGTCTTCCATAATTTATGTTGCTTCCTTCTTATCCACACAACGAAGCAAAGTCGAATCATGATAGCGCTTGTACAAAATTCCATTACTCAATAAGAACTTAGCAGATGTAAACACCCCAAATTTTCCCTCACTCATTTCCCCATGGCTTGTGATCTTTTCTTTTGCATAAGTTCAATCATATCATCTCATATTACATTTTTGCTTCACTACATTGTTTCAAAGTCATCTGCATATAGGGTTTGTGACCTGAGCCATCCCTGGGCTATCTGATCCACTCCAAAGGTCTTCAATCATCTCAAGATGGGCCATTTATGTTCAAGCATCATATTATATCCTCTCAAGATTAAGAAAGTCAAAAAATCACAAGGATTGAGAAAGGCATGGAAGCAGAGCTAGGCTTAACTGCACAGATGACCTAAAATTAGGGTTTTGGTTTCAGAGGCCATAACTCCAAATTTTTTGGTCATTCTTGTTTCTATTGGTCTCTATATGATATGAGGATCATATATACCAATTTTCATGAATAGATTCAATGGGGAAGGCATCTGATCAATAGATGACTTCTTGAACAAGTCAGTGCAAAATCAGGGCATCTGAGGCCCCAATCATCCAACCAAGGGGTATTCTCCATCATTTTGGGTGTATATGATCTTTATTTGATCTTATAAGAAGTTATAAGTTCATAAAATTGAAGAATTTCAAGCCATTTGCAAAGTTGCCATTTTGGGAAAGTGACTTGTAATGCAAACTTGCTATTTTGGGAAAGTTTTTCAACCTCCTCTTTTGATTCAAAAATGCTTCAAATGAAAAATTATTGGTCATGAAAGTTGTATATTGGATCATTCCCTTTTCAAAAAGTACAAGAACTTGATCTAATTCATCATAGAACTCAAGTTATGGCCTTGCAAAGTTGGGAAAAATCACAAAAATTTCACTTATGTACCAAAGAGGGAAACTTTTAAAACCATTTGCCAAAGCATTTTGTGACTTCAAACACATTCTAACCATTACACAAACATAGTACATGACCTATAAATCAGAATTTCCCAAATAATTGCATCATTCTATGCCTTGAACATCAAGAAATTACAAAAGGGCCAAAGCTTCACATAATTGCAAAACATCACACAAACTTCATCCCACTTGCTGAATGGCCTCAAAACCAATCCCATGGACCTCCCTAAAGCCAGCTGCGCAGGACACCCCTTTTTCCTTGGCCTGCCATGAGCCTATACCTCCAAAGACAACTTTGTGGACTTTATGCATTTTGCTCCATACCAATCACACTGCTCCACAACAACTCTCTGACCTATCCAGGATTGATATGTGGACCTCAAGCAACTCAACACAACACACAACACAAGCTGAAACCTCAGAATCCTCAGCATACACAAAATCCCTCTAACTTGCAAAAGCTTTCGAAACTCATAACTCAGCCAACAAATCTCCAAAAAATTTCCACCATTCAACTCCACAATCATCACTGATCATTTCCCACCCTTCATTTTGCCTTGAAACACCCTGTATCAAAAACACGATTTTCACATTTCTTGAACTGAGTTTCAGCCAACTTCACATAGAGGCCATTTAAACTCCAACCAAGCATTGCAAACTCTTCAGGGGAGTCATTGGAGGTGATTTGAGGCAAAGAACTGGTCAGAAAGCTCCTGGGTTGAAAGCCTCACTTCAGGTAGCCATGGAATTTATTTTTCCAGAACTTCTTTTTTATGTTATAGAACGATTCTATGTGTTCCCCTGATTGCCATGATATGTTTTGTTTCGAAAATGGTTGAGTTTTAAGCATTTCACAAGCTTCTGAAATTTCTGCTTGATTTTCCGTTTTGCTTCGATCCAAGCTGTTCATGTGAAATAAATGAAATTTGTTGGTTAATTCTTGTTTAGAGTGAGGTGAGGATCATTTCTGGAGAGTTTGATGCGTTTATTTTACGTTTTGAGTGAGATATCATGTTTGGCTAGCCGGAGAAGATGACCGGAACACTGTTCCGGTCACCTGAGAGTCATTAGGGTTCAGATTAGGGTTTAATTGCGTAATTAGTGAAGTTTGACTTATAGCCATTCAGATGTGTGCGCTAGTCAATTCCCGCCCCCTAGGTTTGAATCTTGGCCCTCAGATCAGTTGACTTTCATTAATTCTCATTTTATTTTCATTTTATTTGCATTTTCTTTATCATTTTATTAAAAATAGCAAAACTCATCTAAAAAATTTTATTTTTTGCATCATGGTTCTAAATATTTTTCTCATTCTGAAAATAATTTTTATTTTATTTTTACATAAAATTTTTATTTTTAAAAATATTTAAATGTTTATTTTAATTAATTAATGGAAATTAATTAATTAAAATACCATTTAAGTTTCTAAAAATCACCAAAAAAATCACATTGCATCTTGATGCATTTAGAGACATTATCAAACCATTCATACAAATTTATTTTTGGTTCTTGATCCACTTTGACATTTTTCTTTGGATTTAAGGTTCTTAAAAAGCAATATTTTGACCCTAACTTAGAAAAATCTTTTCTGCCTAGCCATGAAGGGTTTCATAGTGGTTCTTTTTGCATTGCATTCCAAATATCATGTAGTTTCTAGGATAAAATTGGCATGAATTTATCTTTCATTTTTGATTTGTTTTTCATTTTTCCTTTTGAGATACCCTAAAACCCTAGGTAACTTAGCAAATTCATAACTCCCATTAGGTTAAGAGTTAGGTCTCCTCCTTTGGGGTGTGATATCATATAGGGTTAGGGTTCCTTTGATCCCATTTTCAATTTTTTATCTCATGCTTTGCTTCTGATTTTGAGTTTTTGCATTGCATATTATATGTAAACCCTAATTTTGCCTCCATTTGCATTCATTCATCACATGCTTGCATACATGAACTTTCCATGACATTTTGTGCATCCACATGGCATATAAGAGGACATATTGAAATCATGTTTGAACATTGCATCATCCATTTGCCATGTATTTCACCCATTGCCTTTCATAAGTTTTCATGAACTTTCATGCTTCCTTCCATGTCTCATTTGCATTCTCATCTCTTATATGAACATCCATATCACTTGGCATGCCTTCATACCATCTCATAACATCCTTTGCATCATGATTGTGCTTCTGATTTTGGTTTGCATCTTTGCATTTCATCTTATTTTCATTTCATTTCATGTCATGTTGCTAACTTTTCAGGTGGTAAGTGTTGGAGAAGTGAATTTGCCTTCACTTCCCATAATCTCTTCTCATCTCTTTTATGCATTCATTTCTGCATTTATCTTTTGTATTGGAGTGAGCTTGCTTGCTCATTCCTTCTCCTCCTTCTTTCTTCAAGCAACTTGTCTTCTTAAGTGAAGCAAGTTGTCTTGCTTCTTGCTGCTTCTTTTCATTTCATCTGCTTCTTCCTGGTTGACTTATCTGAAGATCTTCTTGCAAGCCTCATTAACCCTAAGAAAATCCAAGCATGATAAAAATTAGGGTTTTATTAGTCCCCCCATTAGTTTACCTTTGTGTCATCTTTGAGTCTTCTCTTTTCATCTCTTAATCAAGGACTAAACCTTAAAGGTTTTAAGGCTTTGTGATTAGGGTTAGGCCTGCATCCTTCTATTAGGATGGAGTGTATAACTTTAATCCCAAGTGTTAAACCCTTAATGTGTTTAAATCCTTTAATCAATTCATCTAATAAATCACTAAGACATCAAGCTTGTAACTTGGGCCTTGCATTAGGGTTCTAATTCTTCCTTAATTGGTTAAGAAGGACTAACCCTAGTGTTAATGGACAAGTCCCCCTCAAGTTGTCTTACAAAATATAAAATCCATTTCTTAATCTTACCATTAACTAAAATCCATTTAATAAAGACTTTGTTTTGTCATGAGGTTAATCCCTAATCATGGATTAAGTTGAGGAGCCTTTCTCAACTTAAATGTTCTCATCTATTATCCTTCTATTAGAATGGTGTAATGGGTTCATTAAATCCTTGATTATGGCTTAAACTCTTTACTTAACACTAAACAAAAACTCCAAAAACATCTAAATAATTACAAGTAGGTTAATTATCTTAATCCTACATCATGGTGATTAAGTGTGAGGTGCTTACTTCATTCTTAAGGTATTCTCATTACCCCTAATCAGAGGGAAGATGTGATGAGTTTACTAACCCTTGGTTTAGGCTTAAGCTCATTTTCTTATGACAAACACAAAAGTAATAAAAGATTAAAAACACAAAAAAAAACAATAATCGTCTCCTCCGGGATTCTTTTCCTCATCTCATTCACTCACAAACGAGAACTTGCTTCTTCCGTCTAATGCAAGACAGATTGCACCTGAGCCAGACAGGTCATACACTTGAGCATGGACAAGCAAGCAGTTCACAAGTCAATTTATCTTTCAGTCTCTTTAAGTCGAACTACGTTGTTCTGACTTCCTCATTGCACGAGAGGATACGTAGGCATAACTTAACAGTTATCGAACAAAAGTCTATGTACATCCTTCCAGCATTATCCCTTAAGCCTCATAGTCTTGAGCTTTGCATTCTTTCCTTGCACTGACACTCTTTCATCTCACTTCACACTTCTTTTGCACTGACACTTGCATTCTTTTCCAGCTTTTGTACACAAAATAGCACTGACACTACCCCTTTAAACACAAATCATTCAAGCGTGGATCCCGTCGAGTACGGCGGACAATCTGGGTGCTAATACCTTCCCAGGTTGTAACCAACCCCCTTTCTCAGTTTCTCTGGTTCGCGACCGTCTTATCCATCTTTTTTCCAGGTTTATGCAGCATTACCTCTCCTTCGGGATAAAAATGCCTAGCTGGCGACTCTTTTCTTTTTTTCTCTTTCGCCGACCGTTCGCGTCTGTACCCCTTCTGACCAGGTGTCATTTGGTGGGAGCGACAACTTGGCGACTCTGCTGGGGACCCTTATATTGCAACCAGGGCTTCTGGTTCTTTTTGTGGGTTCCTCCTAGCGCTTGTTTGATTTGTGTTTACTGGGGTGTTATGTGCTAATTGTGTTTATTTATTTGCTTTATTTATTACTTTATGTACAACTTTATTTACTGCTTTCTTTACAGTTTTGTATACATCATACTGTCATTATCATTGTTGGATCTGATTTTCTTTGGTGGGTGGGGTTCCATTTAGAGTTTAAGGTCCTATACCTGGGACCTGAGTGACACCTAGGCTAGAGTGGTTCATGTTCTTTCTCATTCCATTTCGGTATGGTGCGGGAATATGAAACACGGTTCAGATGTGGGTTTCTTCTTGAGAACTCTGTGCTACAGATTTCCTATAGTGTTAGGGCTATCTGGGAAGCCTGCTAAGTCTGGATGACCTTTTATTATGACCTTCAGAAGCTGAGGTGAATTAGAGGAGGGTCTTTTATGGTTATTGTAAACATTGTACCTCTGGGCTAGAAGTGTTTACACTTCTCATAACTGATCCAAGTTTGAGGATCCTTGTTCTAGAACATTACCTGTGAGGGGGTTGCGCTGTTTACAGGTTTGCAGGAACCCTTGGCCACATCATACCCTGTTACTGTATTGTTTAAGAATACTCCACTTTGGACATTTCTTGTGATTAACCCTAGACATGTGACTCTTTATTTGAGTCCCCCACCCTGGTTACTGGATTCTTAAACCTCCATCTGGACTTTTTGAACATACATGGGTCTTATATCAAGACAGATAATCAGATCCAGCTTGATCACAAACCCTTGCATATCATCTGCATATATCATCATTGCATCATTTAACATTTGTTTATTTGCTTTTCAGGGTATCCATTTCATTGTATCTTGGTTTTGGTTTTGACCCCTTCTTCTGCATAGACCTCTGCTTCAGCTGTCCTCACCAGTCATCTACTTCAGTTATCTCCATCCTCATCAGCATCAGTCTGATAGTGGTTTACTTCCAGCTTCTCAGTTTGTGATCTTCATCAGCATTTGTCTACAGCTTCTTCAGCAGCACTCATGACTATTCCCAGGAAGAGCAACATATCCTACCACTTTTTTGAGCCTATGTTGACTGGTATCAGGCAGGTCCAGTCACTTATCACACCTGATTACATCCCACTATTTAGAGAGCATTATGGAGGTATCCTGGACATGGTTATGGACCTTGACCCTTCTCAGAGGAGCATGATCCATACATGCTTGTAGTTTTATGACCCACCATTGAGATGTTTCACCTTTCCAGACTTTCAGTTAGGGCCTCTGCTGGAAGAATTTTCTTTGTTCATTGGAGTACCTATCAGAGATGGAATCCCTTTCAACCCAAAGATGACTGCTCCCAGAAATGAAGAGGTAGCAAGGGCACTGTACTTGGAGCCTGCCCTTGTTGAGCAAAGCATGACAACAAAAACTGGGATCCCTGGTTTTCATTTGGACTTCTTGATTTCTCAAGCCATCCTGAAGGCTTCTTTGGAAGAGTGGAGGGCATTCTGTGCACTGTTAGCTCTCAGCATATATGGGGCTATACTGTTTGCAGATGAGCCAAAATTTGTCAGTAAGAATGCCATCCATTTGTTTCTGCTGAAGAATCCAGTGCCCACATGGCTAGGAGATTTCTACTACTCCATTCATCAGAGGAATGAGAAACAGAGGGGGAAGTTGGTAAGATGTTGTCCTCCTCTGTTCTACACCTGGTTGCTCAGACATCTGCCTAAGTCAGATACTTTCTTGAATCCTCACCAACAGAAGAATTGGGCCAAGAGGTTCATTGCCTTGACTTCATATGATATCAGATGGTGCACCCAGAGCACCAAAGGCAAGGACATTATCACCAGCTGTGGACAATACCCAAATGTGCCTCTGATAGGAGTAAAGGGTTGCATTAACTACAATCCTCTGCTGTTTAAAAGACAACTGGGTTATGCCTTGGTTCACCCTCCCAGAGGACAGGATTTAGCTGAGACCCTATATTGTGATGTACAACCTAATTCAGTTGTTGTCAAACAAGCATCCTGGGCTTGGGACAACATCCAGACAAAAGGGGTAGCTATTCTTGGAAGATGTAATAATGTTGCTTCAGCTCAGTACTATGACTGGTCCCGTACTAGAGCTCAGATTACCAGAATACCTTTCATCTTGGAAGACATACTTGGGCCATCCACAGTACAGCCTGCAGCAACAGTTAGCCTGGAGGAGTTTGAAAAATTGAAGGAAAGGAATGAGCAGCTATCTCAAGCCTTGAAGAAGACTCTTTGGGAAAGAAGTGATGGTCGTATGGACATTGAGAGATTGGAAAAGCTCAGGGTGGAGCATCTTGCCAAAATTGAGAAGACAGAGGACTACATAAGGAAAGCAAGGGATGGGGAACAGATATTGAAGAATGCCAGCAAGGAGGCCAAGATTCAGAAAGCTAGGGCTGAACATTATCTGCAAGAGAGTCAGGCTAGGTGGGTCAGGATCACCGAAGCTCGTACACAAGAAGACCAGAAGACTCAATCCAAGATTGAACAGTTGGAGGCCAATGAGAGGAAGCAACATGAAGCTCTGTTGGCTGCACAAAAAGAGATATCAGAGTTGAAGCTCAGAGCAGGATTGAAGAGGTCAAAGGATCAGGACAAGCATAAGAAGCTGACCACTGCCATTGCTACCAAGAACCTCCTCATTAGGACCATTACAGAGCACCTAGCTGGTCTAGTGACTGAGGCACTCCTGAAGGAGGTCAGAGAGGATGAGTTTGGGCTAGATGTCTGATTCTTTGCTTGTTGTTGTTTCCATTTGATGTACTTTTCCTTTTGTTGTATTTTGACCCTCCATGGGCGTAAATTGTAAAACAAACTATGTATTGTTCACTATTTGTAATATATTTTAGTTTGTTTTCATTTGGGATTTCTCTCAACAACTCAAGCATCTTCCTCGAGGTCTGGAAAGGTCAAAACCAAGAACCAAACCGGATACCTTGGAAAACAAATAAGCATGTTGCATCGCATACTAACTTTGTTTTGTTTTGTAGGTTTTGTTATTATCTTTGTTTCTAACTTTGTTGTTCACTTCAGGAAACATTGCTCGTCGCCGAGTGTTCCCTGTCAACCGTGCGCATCGGTACCCGACTCGTAACAATCTTCCCGGCATTCAAATGGAACAAGTACAGCAGGATCTGACTGAGGTCAGAAATCAGATGGCCAATGAGAGAGTGGAGATCAGGAATCAGATGTCTCAGTTTATGGCAGTGATGACTGGCTTGGCCCAGAGCCAAGAAAGGTTAAGAGAGCTGGTGGAAAGACAAACTCCTGAAGAACCTTATCTGGGAACAGGAGGAACTAGCAACAATGAAGGAGGCCAGCCTTGTATTAACCCACCAGTATATGGACCTCATCTGGATCCAGAAGTTAACATCCCGAGGAATGGTCAAGGTAATGCTGCTGGGGGCCCAATTCTACAGGAGGATCCCCATGGAGAACAATTTACTGTTATTGGGGCTGGAGATGAGATATATGACAGGAGATTGGACGAAATTGCTGAAAAGTTAAGATCTTTGGAATCTCAGAATTCATTGGGCTTCGATGTGATGGATATGGGATTAGTGGATGGGGTGAGAATTCCCCACAAATTCAAACCCCCATGCTTTGAAAAGTACAATGGTACCTCTTGTCCTTGCACTCATCTGCAATCTTTCCTGGGAAGGCTCAAGGCTTATACCATGGATGAAAAGTTATGGATGTTCTACTTTGAGGATAGTCTGACTGGAGCTTCGAGAGAATGGTATTCGCATTTGTCTAGGGCCACCATAAGATGCTGGAAGGATTTGGCCGAGGCTTTCATCCGTCAATATCAGTACAACCTGGACATGGCTCCCAATAGGACTCTTCTAATGGGCATGTCTCAGCCTTCCAGAGAGAGCTTCCGGGATTATGCTTAAAGATGGAGACAGCTTGCTGCTGCTGTCCAACCACCCATGTCAGAAAGGGAAATGGATGACATGTTTATGAACACATTGCAAGGGACTTATATTGATAGACTGACTGCTTTCTCCTCTACCAGTTTTGCTGATGTGGTCATAGCCGGAGAGAGGATTGAAAGTCTCTTAAAGATGGGCAAAATCTCCGACAGTGGTGCAAGTTCCTCTAGCAATCCTAGAAAACCTTTTGCGGGACCCCGAAGGGCCGGTGAAACAAATTCCATTCATGCAAGCAGGGGCAGGCCTCAATATGCTCACCGGTCAGTAGCAGTTGTCACCATCCCAGCTCCAATTCCACAACAATCATCATATCCTCAACAACAACAACCACAGTATCAACAACAAGTTCATTATCCGCAACAAAGGTCGTACAACAACACCAATAGCAACCAACAACAGCGTCCATTCCAACAAAGGCCATCACAAGCAAACAGGGTAATTGACCCAATCCCAATGTCGTATGTTGCACTCTTGCCACAACTCCTAAAGCTCAACTTAGTCGAGTTAAGGACGTTGGCACCTCCAGATCCTCTTAATATGCCAAAGAACTATGATGCAAATGCCAGATGTGCATTCCACTCAAATGTACCGGGGCATAATACTGAAAAATGCAGGGCCCTACAGATGAAAGTCCAGGATTTGGTGGACTCAAAAGCTCTCAATTTTGCGCCTCCTCCGAATGTTACAAGAAATCCAATGCCTAGTCACAACGGGCATAGGGTTAATGCTATTGAGGAGGGAAAACCATCCACATTAATCAACAGTGTTGCACAAATCCGAACACCTTTGGTTGAAATCAAAGCTCAGCTGTTAGGGTGCCAAGTGTTCCCCGGATGTGAAGTCGGCTGTGGATATTGCAATATTGCCGTTAATGGATGTGAGAGACTGAGAAACAGAATAGATGGCCTCATTAGAGATGGCATTCTTCAGATTACGACAACAGCAACTCCAACTCCAACAATTCCTTCATCAACAATCACAGATACTCCTACAACGTCAGCAACCATTGTTCCAACAGATTCTACTACAACTCCAACAATTACTCAATCAATCACTTCAACGGATACAAGTTCAGTCACAATTCCTTCTACAATGACAACACCCATTATTCCATCAGTTCCTACCACAATTTCAACACCCGTCCAGTCAACAGTACCGTCTACAACATCAGCAACAGTTAATGAAAGTGTCTCAGCAGTTACGATATACTATGATCCCGCAAATGTTCCTTCCAACAACTCACAACAAAATTTTACTCCTGTCAGAGCTCCAGTTACCATATATTATGATCCACACACCATTGTGGTCCCCTCTACAGCTGCTATCAGTCCGGTCACTATCACAGTGCCTGGGCCAGTTCCTTACGAAAGGAATAATGCCAACCCTTGGCATTATGGCTCAGATCTATACTGCGAGGGGCAGAAAATCACTTTAGAATCATCAACTTCTTCACCTCAGATAGATAATGTGGGGGGAGGCGGAGGCTTCACTAGAAGCGGACGTCTCTTTTCCTCGCAAATACCAAGACCCTTTGTTGAAGCAGAAGTTGCTGCTAAGGTAAAAGGGAAGAGTGTGGTGCAAGAAGAATCAGTTGCTAAAGAAACTTTGAAGACTCCTTTTGATCAAGAGGTTGATGAATTCATGCAGATCATCAAAAAGAGTGATTATAAGGTGGTGGACCAGCTTCACCAAACACCTTCCAAAATCTCCATACTATCATTGATAATGTGCTTCGAGGCTCATCGGAACGCGCTTTTAAAGGTCTTGCACGCAGCTTATGTGCCGGAGGAGATTACTGTCAATCAGTTAGAGGTTGTGGTTAGAAATGTCAACGCTAGTCATGGACTAGGATTTACCAACGCTGATTTGACAACGGAAGGTCACAATCACAACAAGGCTTTGCACATTACCTTGGAGTGTAAGGGTGCATTTCTTTCTCACGTATTGGTGGACACAGGGTCATCACTCAATGTCCTACCCAAGAAAGCCCTTGTGAAGCTGGAACATGATGGATTGGCACTACGCCCAAGCAACTTGGTAGTGAGAGCCTTTGACGGTTCTAAAAGATCAGTTCTGGGAGAAATAGAGTTACCAATAATGATTGGCCCACAGGTTTTCAAAACGACCTTCTTTGTGATGGATATACAGCCTGCCTACAGCTGTCTATTGGGTAGACCATGGATACACGCCGCTGGCACCGTGACGTCAACCCTTCAGCAGAAGTTAAAATTCGAGTGGGAGGGCCAAGTCATTACCATTTGTGGGGAAGAAGATATCTTCGTTAGCCAGCTGGCTACTTTCAAATACATTGAAATGGATGGGGAGATCCATGAAACCATGAGCCAAGGGTTTGAGGCCCTTAATATTAATGAAGCATATGCTGTGTCTGGGACCTCCATTACATCATATCAACAAGCCCGGAAGGTTGTTGAGGAAGGTATCGCTCGAGGCTGGGGCAAGCTGCTGCCAGTTGAAAAGAAAGAAGACCGATTCGGGTTGGGTTACAGACCAACTCGACAAGATCAACCAGAGGCTGCAAAGGAGCCCAAGTTTGTTAGCGGGGGAATGCTCACCCCGGATGCTGTAAACATTTTGGAAGATGAGTCAGAAGACGAGCGCAACCTGGAAAGCTGGATACGTCCAAGGATCCTGGGGAGCCATGTCTCAAACTAGTCTTCCCAGGAAATTATAAGAGTTACTCCTACAGAGTAATTATTATTTCCTGTTTTTAAAGCATGCATCAAGTCCTGCATCTTTCCCAAGATGTCAGGGCTCATTTTGTAATCGGGACATCTTGTATTTTGTGCAAACGATCAATTAATGAATATCAGGACATCTTTTGCAAATGAGTCTTTTCTTTTCCGCTCACTGTTTTTCATTTTTCATTTTTTGTACAAAAATAAAATGGCAATGTTTTTCAAAATAATAACTTCATTTTCACTTTTTCTAAACAAGATAAAACTGATCACTAAAATGAACAAATCTAAACCCTTGCAGAGAATTCCCTCCAGACTGCACCGACAACAACACCGCTATGACTTCATATGACTTTGACAATCCAATTAATCAAGCCGATGAAGGGGTTGAAGAAGATTATGAGCTACCTGAAGAGCTAGCCAGGTTGTTGAGACAAGAGGAGAAGGTTATCACTCCTCATTAGGAGGAAGTTGAGACAGTTAATCTTGGTACAGAAGAAGACCTGAAAAAAGTTAAGATCGGGGCCTACCTGCAAGATTAAGTGAAAGAGCAACTTATTGACATGCTTCGGGAGTATGTGGATGTTTTTGCTTGGTCTTATCAGGATATGCCAGGGTTGGACACCGACATTGTTATGCATAAGCTGCCTCTGAAAGAAGACTGTCCTCCGGTAAAACAGAAGTTGCGCCGTACTCGCCCAGATATGGCAATAAAGATCAAAGAAGAGGTACAAAAACAGTGGGACGCCGGCTTCCTTGCTGTGACTAGTTACCCGCCGTGGGTTGCTAACATTGTACCTGTACCTAAGAAGGATGGAAAGGTGAGGATGTGTGTGGATTACCGGGAACTGAACAGAGCTAGCCCGAAAGATGACTTCCCTTTACCTCACATTGATGTATTTGTCGACAATACGGCTCAGTTCTCGGTGTTCTCCTTCATGGATGGATTTTTAGGATATAATCAGATCAAAATGTCACCTGAAGACATGGAGAAGACAACTTTCATCACACCCTGGGGCACATTCTGTTATAAAGTAATGCCATTCGGACTGAAGAATGTTGGTGCCACTTATCAACGGGCTATGGTAACATTATTCCATGACATGATCCACAAAGAAATTGAATGTTATGTGGATGACATGATTGCCAAGTCCCTCACAGAAGAAGACCACCTGGTGAATATGTTGAAGCTATTCAAGTGTTTGAGGAAGTACCAATTGAAATTAAACCCCAACAAGTGCACATTCGGGGTGCGATCCGGTAAGCTGCTGGGATTTATTGTAAGTGAGAAAGGGATTGAAGTTGACCCTGATAAAGTTAAAGCCATTCAAGAAATGCATGCACCGAAGACTGAGAAATAAGTTCGAGGGTTTCTAGGTAGATTGAACTACATTTCAAGGTTCATATCTCAATTTACAGCAACTTGTGAGCCTTTGTTCAAGCTGTTAAGAAAAGAGCAAACAGTCAGGTGGAATGAAGACTGCCAAAGGGCTTTTGAAAAAATCAAGGAATACTTACAAGAGCCTCTGATTATTATGCCTCCAGTTGAAGGAAGACCTCTGATAATGTACTTGACAGTGTTAGAAGAGTCAATGGGGTGTGTGCTGGGCCAGCATGACGAGTCTGGTCGAAAAGAGTACACAATATACTACCTAAGCAAAAAGTTTACCGACTGTGAACAACGTTATTCACTGCTCGAGAAAACTTGTTATGCTTTTAGCGTGGGCTGCTCGCCGACTGAGGCAGTATATGTTGACCCACACTACTTTATTGATCTCAAAGATGGACCCCGTCAAGTACATATTTGAGAAGCCAGCACTTACCGGACAGATTGCAAGATGGCAAATGATTCTCACAGAATATGACTTTCAATACACATCCCAGAAAGCCATCAAAGGCAGTGTATTGTATGATTATCTTGCTGAGCAACCCATTGATGATTACCAGCCTATGAGATTTGACTTCCCTGATGAAGATATTATGTTCATAAAAGCAAAAGATCATGAAGAGCCTGTTCACACTGAAGGGCCTGACCCAGAAGAAGAATGGACAATGATGTTTGATGGGGCTGTTAATATGAATGGTCGTGGTGTTGGTGTAGTGCTCATTACACCTAAGGGAGTTCACATGCCTTTCTCGGCAAAGCTCACCTTTAACTGCACTAACAACGAAGCTGAATATGAAGCTTGTATTATGGGTCTTGAGGAAGCCATTGACCTCAGGATCAAGACTTTGACTGTATTCGGAGATTCAGCTTTGGTAATTAATCAGACCAACGGCAAATGGTATACTCACCAGGAGCATCTGATACCTTACCGGGATTATACAAGGAGATTATTGACTTTCTTCACAACAGTCAAACTTGAGTATATCCCCCGAGATGAAAATCAGTTTGCAGATGCTCTGGCTACCATTTAATCCATGATCAAAGTTCAAGCTGCCAACTTTGTGCCTCGGATATCAGTATCCAGACTTGACAGACCAGCATATGTATTCTCAGCAGACCTTGTTAAAGATGATAAGCCTTGGTTCTATGACATCAAATGTTTCTTTGAGGATCAAACATACCCACCTGGGGCATCATCCAATGACAAGAAGACATTAAGAAGGCTAGCTGGTAGTTTCTTCCTGAATGTTGATGGTTCCTTGTACAAGAGAAACTTTGATATGGTACTCCTCAGATGTGTTGATAAGACAGAGGCAGATTTGTTGATGCATGAGGTGCACGAAGGATCTTTTGGTACCCATGCTGGAGGGCATGCTATGGCTAAGAAACTATTAAGATCAGGCTATTATTGGATCACAATGGATGCAGATTGTTGTGCTTATGCTAGGAAATGCCATAAATGCCAAATTTATGTAGATAAAGTGCATGTGCCTCCGAATCCTTTGAATGTGATGTATTTACCTTGGCCTTTCGCCATGTGGGGCATTGATATGATTGGCAAGATCGAGCCGACTGCTTCAAATGGTCACAGATTCATCCTGGTCGCCATGGACTATTTTACCAAGTGGGTTGAAGCAACTTCATATGCAAACGTCACCAGGCAAGTGGTAGCCCGATTTCTGAAGAGAGACATCATCTGTCGGTATGGAGTGCCCGAGCGAATCATTATTGATAATGGTTCCAACTTGAACAACAAAATGATGGCAGAATTGTGTCGAGACTTCAAAATCCAACACCACAACTCTTCTCCTTACAGGCCAAAGATGAATGGCGCTGTTGAGGCAGCTAACGAGAATATCAAGAAGATTGTGCAGAAGATGGTGGTCACCTACAAAGACTGGCATGAAATGCTACCATTTGCCTTGCATGGGTACCGTACATCAATCAGAACTTCCACTGGGGCAACACCATATCATCTTGTTTATGGTATGGAGGCAGTCCTACCTGTTGAAGTTGAATTACCCTCCTTGCGGGTACTGATGGATGTTAAACTGAATGAAGCAGAATGGGTCCGATCCCGATACGAACAACTGAATCGGATTGAAGAGAAGAGATTAGCTGCAATATGTCATGGGCAATTATATCAGAAGAGAATGAAGAAAGCCTTCGATCAGAAAGTCAGGTTTCGGGAATACCAAGTAGGAGATCTTGTGCTGAAAAGACTCCTCCCTCCTCATACAGACCACAGGGGTAAGTGGACTCCGAATTACGATGGTCCATTCATAGTAAAGAAAGTTTTCTCTGGTGAAGCACTGATGCTCAGTACTATGGATGGTCAAGATTTCCTGTCCCCTTTGAATTCAGATGCAGTTAAAAAATACTTCGCATAAAATGACCCGTTGGACATAAAAATAGAATGTAAGTCCAGGCAAAAATAGGGCATCCCGGCGAGTCAAAAACAGAATAAAAGACTCGGGAAAAAATAAGGGAAAATAAGTAAAAAAATGTACACCCGCTGAGTTGAAAAGCCACATTGGACAACTCAGGCAAAAATGGGTATCCCGGTGGATTGAAAACCCGAAAGGGCGATCCACGCAAAAATTAGGGAATAAGCGAACAACTGCATTCTGAATTCGTCTGTATCACTTACAACATGGCAAGCTTCGAAAGGTTAAAGCATCAGTCAAAATCAACCTTCTTCAAAAAGCAGGATGAGAAGAACGTCAATGTCATACGAGTCATAGCAAAAGGGAAGCTCGTTGAAACGTCATCAACATTGCCAGCACCTTTTTGTTTCTCAATTTGTAGCAATCTCCTCATTTCAGTGGATCTGTTTCTTTGACTGTATTTTGCCAATTCGGAGCACACAGATTAATAAAATCAGATTTTCGGTCACACTTTGTCTTGTACATTTTTCATTTATTTGCAAAAATGTCCGATATCCTTGATATAAGGGTTGCATAAATACGGATGCGCCTTTTCTAAATTACATGCTTACAGGAAATATATTTGCTCCCGGGAGTGTCTAAATTTATATGATGGAACCCAGTAAGGGACACCTCGGGGCGCTTGTATGTTTCTTTGTTAATACAGGATTGCAGGTATACAAAGTGCAACATGGGCCATGAAGGCTTCTCCCCAACAAGCTGCCGAATCATTATTTACTCTGCACATCTTCCAAATAGCACCAGAGATGCTTTATCCCCAGCTGAGTTGACAGACATCATCCTCCTCAGCAGGATCCCCACAGAAATCTCTAAGAAGATCGTTCAGTGATCATTCCTCCCCAGCCAAGTGTTAGGTAGGGAATCATCTCCCCGCAGATTTTCAGCCTCTTTCCAAAAGAGCAATGTCTGAAGATCTCACAACAAAGTGACAAAAGCTTCTACAAACCCTAGTTGGGCTCCTCATTACCAGGATAGGTCTACCAGTGACCTATTTTGTCCAAATAGAGTTATACATCGTATCAGATCTGCCATTGATCTTTCTCCCAGCTGGGATATTCTTTCAAAGCAGATCAGACAGAGATCTTCACCGCAACGGGATCCGAATCCCGGATCGGTATCTTTGCACAATCATAGCATTCGCATCATATTTCCCCCCATAGCGTAGCATTCCGTCTAATATGGAGCATTACGGCAAAAATCAAACATATTGCATAATTACAAGTCATGTTTTGAATCAAACACATGAACATACCAACAATACCACATCAGCAATATACAAAATACCCCTCAATTTACCCGGCAAAAAGCTAAAGCATCCCCTCTGCACTCTCAAATACAGCTACATGCTCCTTTTGGCACTCGTTCGTGTCATCATTCCCCAGTAAAAGTCGCCCGAACGTTCTCTACAAACAGATATATCAATATACACTCTTTGGACATTTGTCCTATGTCGTGATGTTTTAGCAGCCGTACCCTGCTAGGTGATCGTCCTTCACCTCCTGATGATCGCACTTCATCATTTATCTGATGGCCGTCCCCATCGTTGATTTTGTTATCTGACATTCGTCCTATGTCATGATAAACCCCGAGAGCAGCCGTATCCTACCAGGTGATCGTCCTTCACCTCTTGATGATCGCCCTTCATCATTTTATCCGATGGTCGTCCCCATCGTTGATTTTGTTATCTGACTTTCGTCCTATGTCATGATAAACCCCGAGAGCAGCCGTATCCTTCCAGGTGATCGTTCTTTACCTCTTGGTGATCGTCCTTCATCATGCTTATCCGATGGTCTTCCACATCGTTGACCTCTTTCTATCCGGCATTCGTCCTATGTCGTGGTATCTTCGACAGCCGTCCCCTGTTAGGAGATCGTCCTTCACCTTAGATGACCGTTCTTCATCTTATCCCCAACAGAGCAGCCGTCCCCTGCTAGGTGATCGTCCTTCACCCTTGATGACCGTCCCTCATCATTTATTTCTTCAACCCGATGGTCGTCCCCATCATTTACCTTTAATCCCCAAAGAACATTGTTACTGTATTTAATGGTCGTCCCCGTCGCAATCTTTTCATTTCCCCAGCATGTCGGTCGTCCCCGCAATTGCTTCATCCCCAGCAGTCGTCCCCTGCCCGACGGTCGTCTTCCGTCGCCCGCACTTTATAATCATACTTTATTTTCCTTTTACAATCTATATCCCTTTTCTTCTTCATACCCAGTGAGCGCAAATTTTGGACTGTCTTTGGTATTCAACCACAAGTTATCTTGTTTGCCTGTTAAGCCGTTGCTTACATCCTGCACAGCTAACTCATGCTTGAATAGGGGCAACTGTAAACACCCCAAATTTGCCCTCACTCATTTCCCCATGGCTTGTGATCTTTTCATTTGCATAAGTTCAATCATATTATCTCATATTACATTTTTGCTTCACTGCATTGTTTCAAAGTCATCTGCATCTAGGGTTTGTGACCTGAGCCATCCCTGGGCTATCTGAGCCACTCCAAAGGTCTTCAATCATCTCAAGAGGGGACATGTATGTTCAAGCATCATATTATATCCTCCCAAGATCAAGAAAGTCAAAAAATCACAAGGACTAAGAAAGGCATGGAAGTAGAGTCAGGCTTAACTGCACAGATGACCTAAAATTAGGGTTTTGGTTTCAAAGGCCATAACTCCAAATGTTTTGGTCATTCTTGTTTCTATTGGTCTCTATATGATATTAGGATCATATATACCAATTTTCATGAAGAAATTCAATGGGGAAGGCATCTGATCAATAGATGACTTCTTGAACAAGTCAGTGCAAAATCAGGGCATCTGAGGCCCCCAATCATCCAACCAATGGCTCTTCTCCATCATTTTGGGTGTATATGATCTTTATTTGATCTTAGAAGAAGTTAGCAGTTCATAAAATTGAATAATTTCAAGCCATTTGCAAAGTTGCCATTTTGGGAAAGTGACTTGTAATGCAAACTTGCTATTTTGGGAAAGTTTTTCAACCTCCTCTTTTGATTCAAAAATGCTTCAAATGAAAAATTCTTGGTCATGAAAGTTGTAGATTGGATCATTTCCTTTTCAAAAAGTACAAGAACTTGATCTAATTCATCATAGAACTCAAGTTATGGCCTTGCAAAGTTGGGAAAAATCACAAAAATTTCACTTATGTACCAAAGAGGGAAACTTGCAAAACCATTTTCCAAAGCATTTTGTGACTTCAAACACACTTCTAACCATTACACAAACATAGTACATGACCTATAAATCAGAATTTCCCAAATAATTGCATCATTCTATGCCTTGAACATCAAGAAATTACAAAAGGGGCAAAGTTTCACATAATTGCAAAACATCACACAAACTTCATCCCACTTGCTGAATGGCCTCAAAACCAATCCCATGGACCTCCCTAAAGCCAGCTGCGCAGGACACCCCTTTGTCCTTGGCCTGCCATGAGCCCATACCTCCAAATACAACTTTGTGGACTTTATGCATTTTGCTCCATACCAATCACACTGCTCCACAACAACTCTCTGACCTATCCAGGATTGATATGTGGACCTCAAGCAACTCAACACAACACAACACACAACACAAGATGAAACCTCAGAATCCTCAGCATACACAAAATCCCTCTAACTTGCAAAAGCTTTCGAAACTCATAACTCAGCCAACAAATCTCCAAACTTTTTCCACCATTCAACTCCACAATCATCACTGATCATTTCCCACCCTTCATTTTGCCTTGAAACACCCTGTATCAAAAACACGATTTTCACATTTCTTGAACTGAGTTTCAGCAAACTTCACATAGAGGACATTTAAACTCCAACCAAGCATTGAAAACTCTTCAGGGGAGTCATTGGAGGTGATTTGAGGCAAAGAACTGGTCAGAAAGCTCCTGGGTTGAAAGCTTCACTTCAGGTAGCCATGGAATTTATTTTTCCAGAACTTCTTTTTTATGTTATAGAACGATTCTATGTGTTCCCCTGATTGCCATGATATGTTTTGTTTCGAAAATGGTTGAGTTTTAAGCATTTCACAAGCTTCTGAAATTTATGCTTGATTTTTCGTTTTGCTTCGATCCAAGCTGTTCATGTGAAATAAATGAAATTTGTTGGTTGATTCTTGTTTAGAGTGAGGTGAGGATAATTTCTGGAGAGTTTGATGCGTTTATTTTACGTTTTAAGTGAGATATCATGTTTGGCTAGCTGGAGAAGATGACCGGAACACTGTTCCGGTCACCTGAGAGTCATTAGGGTTCAGATTAGGGTTTAATTGCGTAATTAGTGAAGTTTGAATTTAGCCATTCAGATGCGCGCGCTAGTCAATTCCCGCCCCCTAGGTTTGAATCATGGCCCTCAGATCAGTTGACTTTCATTAATTCTCATTTTATTTTCATTTTATTTGCATTTTCTTTATCATTTTATTAAAAATAGCAAAACTCATCTAAAAAATTTTATTTTTTGCATCATGGTTCTAAATATTTTTCTCATTCTGAAAATAATTTTTATTTTATTTTTGCATAAAATTTGTAGTTTTAAAAATATTTAAATGTTTATTTTAATTAATTAATGGAAATTAATTAATTAAAATACCATTTAAGTTTCTAAAAATCACCAAAAAAATCACATTGCATCTTGATGCATTTAGAGACATTATCAAACCATTCATACAAATTTCTTTTTGGTTCTTGATACACTTTGACATTTTTCTTTGGATTTAAGGTTCTTAAAAAGCAATATTTTGACCCTAACTTAGAAAAATCTTTTTTGTCTAGCCATGAAGGGTTTGATAGTGGTTCTTTTTGCATTGCATTCCACATATCATGTAGTTTTTAGGATAAAATTGGCATGAATTTATCTTTCATTTTTGATTTGTTTTGCATTTTTCCTTTTGAGATACCCTAGAACCCTAGGTAACTTAGCAAATTAATAACTCCCATTAGGTTAAGAGTTAGGTCTCCTCCTTTGGGGTGTGATATCATATTGGATTAGGGTTCATTTTATCCCATTTTCAATTTTTTATCTCATGCTTTGCTTCTGATTTTGAGTTTTTGCATTGCATATTGTATGTAAACCCTAATTTTGCCTCCATTTGCATTCATTCATCACATGCTTGCATACATGAACTTTCCATGACATTTTGTGCATCCACATGACATATAAGACATCTTTGGACATATTGAAATCATGTTTGAACATTTCATCATCCATTTTCCATGTATTGCACCCATTGCCTTTCATAAGTTTTCATGAACTTTCATGCTTCCTTCCATGTCTCATTTGCATTCTCATCTCTTGTATGAACATCCATATCACTTGGCATGCCTTCATACCATCTCATAACATCCTTTGCATCATGATTGTGCTTCTGATTTTGGTTTGCATCTTTGCATTTCATCTTATTTTCATTTCATTTAATGTCATGTTGCTAACTTTTCAGGTGGTAAGTGTTGGAGAAGTGAATTTGCCTTCACTTCCCATAATCTCTTCTCATCTCTTTTATGAATTCATTGATGTATTTATCTTTTGTATTGGAATGAGCTTGCTTGCTAATTCCTTCTCCTCCTTCTTTCTTCAAGCAACTTGTCTTCTTAAGTGAAGCAAGTTGTCTTGCTTCTTGCTGCTTTTTTTCATTTCATCTGCTTCTTCCTGGTTGACTTATCTGAATATCTTCTTGCAAGCCTCATTAACCCTAAGAACACCCAAGCATGATAACAATTATGGTTTGATTAGTCCCCCCATTAGTTTACCTTTGTGTCATCTTTGAGTCTTCTCTTCTCATCTCTTAATCAAGGACTAAACCTTAAAGGTTTTAAGGCTTTGTGATTAGGGTTAGGCATGCACCCTTCTACTAGGATGGAGTGTATAACTTTAATCCCAAGTGTTAAACCCTTAATGTGTTTAAATCCTTTAATCAATTCATCTAATAAATCTCTAAGACATCAAGCTTGTAACTCGGGCCTTGCATTAGGTTTCAAATTCTTCTTTAATTGGTTAAGAAGGACTAACCCTAGTGTTAATGGACAAGTCCCCCTCAAGTTGTCTTACAAACCATAAAATCCATTTCTTAATCTTACCATTAAATAAAATCCATTTAATAAAGACTTTGTTTTGTCATGAGGTTAATCCTTAATCATGGATTAAGTTGAGGAGCCTTTCTCAGCTTAAATGTTCTCATCTATTATCCTTCTATTAGGATGGTGTAATGGGTCCATTAAATCCTTGATTATGGCTTAAACTCATTACTTAACACTAAACAAAAACTCCAAAAACATCTAAATAATTACAAGTAGGTTAATGATCTTAATCCTACATCATGGTGATTAAGTGTGAGGTGCTTACTTCATTCTTAAGGTATTCTCATTACCCCTAATCAGAGGGAAGATGTGATGAGTTTACTAACCCTTGGTTTAGGCTTAAGCTCATTTTCTTATGACAAACACAAAAGCAATAAAAGATTAAAAACACAAAAAAAAAACAATAATCGTCTCCTCTAGGATTCTTTTCCTCATCTCATTCACTCACAAACGAGAACTTGCTTCTTCCGTCTAATGCAAGACAGTTTGCACCTGAGCCAGACAGGTTATACACTTGAGCATGGACAAGCAAGCAGTTCACAAGTCAATTTATCTTTCAGTCTCTTTGAGTCGAACTACGGTGTTCTGACTTCCTCATTGCACGAGAGGATACGTAGGCATAACTTAACAGTTATCGAAAAAAAGTCTATGTACATCCTTCCAGCATTATCCCTTAAGCCTCATTGTCTTGAGCTTTGCATTCTTTCCTTGCACTGACACTCTTTCATCTCACTTCACACTTCTTTTGCACTGACACTTGCATTCTTTTCCAGCTTTTGTACACAAAATAGCACTGACACTACCCCTTTAAACACAAATCATTCAAGCGTGGATCCCGTCGAGTACGGCGAACAATCTGGGTGCTAATACCTTCCCAGGTTGTAACCAACCCCCTTTCTCAGTTTCTCTGGTTCGCGACCGTCTTATCCATCTTTTTTCCAGGTTTATGCAGCATTACCTCTCCTTCGGGATAAAAATGCCTAGCTGGCGACTCTTTTCTTTTTTTCTCTTTCGCCGACCGTTCGCGTCTGTACCCCTTCTGACCAGGTGTCATTTGGTGGGAGCGACAGCAGACAACCTCCTCAAAAACTTTTTATCATTGACAGATGCCCCTTCAGGGAACTCCTGAGCTTCAAGATATCTTTTCACTTCATAGAACCAAGGTTTTCCCTCTACTCCTTCAGTATCAATCTCATTACAATATGCAGGCTTCTCAAATCTATCAATAGTGATCTTGGGAGCTTCATCATCCCAGCTAATCTCAAACATAGATGCCATAGTTGCCAAAGCGTCTTCTAACTGATTCTCTCCTCGTGGAATATGTCCAAAGGTAATCTTCTCAAAATATGGGATCAAAGACAACACATGCTCTCTGTAAGGAATGAGATTTGCATGCTTGGTATCCCAATCTCCTTTAATCTGACTAACTAACAGGGTTGAATCTCCATATACGTCCAGAAACTGAATCTTCATCTCAATGGAAGCTTTGATACCCATGATACATGCCTCATATTCAACCATGTTATTGGTACAATAGAAACAAAGTCTTGCAGTAATTAGGGTATGACAACCTTCAGTAGAAATGATCACAACACCAACACCATTACCAATCACATTAGAAGCTCCATAAAAAACCATAGTCCATCGGGATCCCTGTTCAGGTCCGTCATATTGTCTAGGTTCTTTAGTAACAATCATAATGTCTTCATCCAGGAACTCAAAATTCATAGACTAATAATCATCTGCTGCCTGATGAACCAAATGATCAGCTAACACACTGCCCTTAATGGCCTTCTGAGTGGTATATTGTATATCATATTCTGTTAAAATCATTTGCCATCTTGCTATTCGTCCGGAGAGAGCAGGTTTCTCGAATATGTACTTGATTAGATCCATCTTTGAAATCAACAAGGTAGTATGAGTCAACATATACAGTCTTAGTCGGCGAGCAGCCCATGCCAAAGCGCAGCAAGTTTTCTCGAGCAGTGAGTATCTTATTTCACAGTCGGTAAACTTTTTGCTAAGGTAGTATATTGCCTGCTCTTTTCGACCAGACTCGTCATGTTGCCCCAACACACACCCCATGAGTTATCTAATATTGTTAAGTACATAATCAAGGGTCTTCCATTAACTGGTGACATCAAAATTGGAGGTTCTTGGAGGTATCTCTTGATTTCATCAAAAGCTACCTGGCATTCATCATTCCATTCCATTACCTGATCTTTCTTCAACAACTTGAAGATTGACTCACAAGTAGCAGTTAGCTGGGAAATAAATCTTGCAATGTAATTCAGTCGTCCCAAGAAACCTCTGACTTCCTTCTCAGTACGGGGAGCCGGCATCTCTTGTATAGCTTTTACTTTTGCAGGATCCGCTTCAATACCTTTTCCACTGACAATGAAACCCATGAGTTTACCAGACCTAACTCCAAAAGTACACTTGTTTGGATTCAGTCTCAGTATATACTTCTTCAACCTCTCAAATAACTTGTGCAGGTGATCAAGGTGTTGTTCCTCATTTTGGGACCTGGCTATCATATCATCCACATATACCTCTATCTCATGATGAATCATATCGTGAAACAAAGTCACCATAGCACGCTGATATGTTGCCCCGGCGTTCTTCAAACCAAATGGCATCACTTTATAACAGAAAGTGCCCCATTGTGTAACAAATGTAGTTTTCTTCATATCTTCAGGTGCCATCTTAATCTGATTGTAACCAGAGAAACCATCCATGAAAGAGAATACCTTATGATGAGCAGTGTTGTCTACCAAAACATCAATATATGGAAGTGGAAAGTCATCTTTAGGACTAGCCTTATTCAAATCCCTGTAATCCACGCACATGCGTACCTTACCATCTTTCCTAGGTACTGGTACCACGTTTGCAACCCATTGAGGATAAGAAGTCACATCTAAGAACCCTGCATCAAACTGTTTCATCACCTCTGCTTTAATCTTTTCTGACATTTCAGGACGCATGCGACGAACCTTCTGCTTCTTTGGACGACAGTCTTCTTTTACTGGCAGACGGTGAACCACAATGTCAGTACCCAACCCTGGCATATCTTCATAAGACCAAGCAAAGATCTCCACATAGTCACGTAACATCTGGATTAGTCTGTTCTTAACACCATCTTCTAGTTCAGCCCCTATCTTGACCTCTTTCCTGTTTTCCTCAGTTCCCAAATTCACAACTTTGATTGGCTTTTCATGTGGTTGTATAGCTTTCTCTTCTTGTTGTAACAACCTAGAAAGCTCTACAGGTACTTCACAATCTTCCTCCTTTCCATCTTCAGCTTGATAGATCGGATTCTCAAAGTCATAATTGGCAATAGTAGAACTGTTATCAACAGGATCCAGAGTGGATGAGGATCTGCATTTTAGTGATGTGGGTGTGTGTAAGAACACATAGCTGATAAAATAGAAATAATAATAAAAGAAAGACAATGAGCGCAATATTTACGAAAACGAAACATCCATTGATTTTATTGAATGAAGTATGCCAATGAAATGACATCCCGAAACAAGCATACCATTGTGCCCTGGGTAAGACACAAGGCTTAAAAGGTTTTATTGTTCGAAATTACAAACTTAAAACAGAACACAATAATAGTATTTACTCCTGACTAAAGGAGATAGGAATAACATCTTCAGCCTTCCAATTGTTGAGCCCATCACCCATGGTAGGAAAGATCCAATCCTCCAGGTTGTAGTCTTCATCACGGTCACCCACAACATTGATTTGATCTCTTACGACCCCTTAATTAGTGATACGAACAACACGAGCACGACTAACAACCCTCTGAGATTCAGCAGTAAAACCCAAACCAAACATGTCAGACTTGTAAGGGATGTTGGGAAGCTGACCCCAAATAGCACAACCACCTTTTTCAACCACAGCCTTAGCATCTTTGAGGGAGGCCATTGCAGGAGGTATTCTAGTAACCATAGGAGCTCTTTCAGAAGCAGGGACAGACTGAGGAATAGGAGCAGAGCAAGGAACAACTTCAAATGTTTGGCACGGAGTTTCAACCATTTCACCCTCCATTTATACATATTTGAAAGTATTCACATGGCTAACCATGTACTTTTCTTCACCATAGACAGTGACAATTTTGTTTTTCACCGGATATTTCAACTTCTGATGCAAGGTGGAAGTCACAGCACCTGCCCCATGGATCCAGGGGCGCCCAAGCAAGCAAGAATACGCAGGACGAATATCCATCACATAGAAAGTAGAGTTGAAGACTTGAGATCCTACTTTGATAGGGAGGTCTACTTCTCCATGTACCACTCTTCTTGAACCATCAAAGGCCCTTACCATTACATCACTTGGTCTTAACACAACATCCTCAGGACTGAGCTTGTCCAGAACCTTTTTAGGGAGCACATTTAATGAAGAACCATTGTCCACCAGTACATGAGACAAAGTAGTGCCCCTACATTCAATGGAGATATGCAGAGCTCTGTTATGGTTTCTCTTGGCAGGGGTCAGATCAACATCAGAAAAGCCCAGACCATTATCACTAGTCAGATGTGCAACACAATTCTCAAATTGATCCACAGAAATTTCATTTGGCACATGAGCAGCCTTTAAGAACTTGATTAAGGCTTTAGCATGGGCCTCAGAACACAGCAGCAATGATAACATGGAGATTTTGGAGGGAGTATACCCCAACTGGTCAACAATATCATAATCACTTTTGCGAATGATCTTCAGTACTTCTTCCATCTGTTTAAAAAGATTTTCAACAGTTGGTGCTTCAGCTTGCACAGGTTCAATCACAGGACCTTTGCCCCGGGTATCAGTACTTGGCCCAGAATTAGAGGTATGAGTTGGAGTAACTGCACTCTTAGAGGTATCTTGAGGGGAGAAGATTCTTCCACTTCTGGTGATCTTACTAGATCCAGCAATGTTGTCCACATTAGTAGCAGGTGCATCAATCAAAGGCTCTTGTTTGACACCATTTGGATATAAACATCAGAACCATAATTCCAGGGTATAGCTTTATCATAAGTATAAGGAACAGGGCCAGGAGTGGTAATGATCATGGGATCCACTCTAGCTTCAGCAACAATCTTCACAGGGCCTTCAGTAGTAATCTTCACTGGTACTTTGGATGTAATCCTGACAGGACTTTTGAGGTAATCTTCACTGGTACTTTATCAACCATAGCTACATCTTCAAGCTTCGTGTTTCGAGTCAGATGTTCACACATACTTTCCACATAAGGAGTTCTCTCAAACAATATAGTGTAATTGTCCATGAGGCGTTGAATTCCATCCTTCAACTTCCAGCAACTATCAGGTTTATAAGCATAGTAAAAACAGTCTTCATTGCAACTTGGAAAGAACCCAGCCTGCACCAGCTTCTTCTTGATAATGGATAGAGAAGTAGTCAAATTTGCTACTGAGGAAACATGGGAAACCTCATCAATAGCATTAACAGTCTTCTCATGATTGGGCATAGGAGCAGTGATCACATTTGGGGTCCCAGGAGGGTCAAATTAAATTTCCCCAGCTCCGATCATGTCTTGAATCTTATTTTTCAACACCCAACAGTTATTGGTGTCATGTCCTGGACTATTAAAATGATATGCACATCTTGCGTTAGGATTGTACCGAGGAGAGGATGTATTAGGATTCTGAGGAGGATCCCTCAAGGTAATTAGCTCCCCTTTCAACATGTGTTGCAAGGCTTGGGCCAGTGACATGTTGATTTTGGTGAACAGTCTTCTAGGCTTCTGTTGATTATTCTGTTGTTGCTCTGGTGCTGTAGGGGTAGGATTGGAGATGTGAACTGCTCCCACAGATTGGTGACTCCTGTTACGACTATGTTGACCATACACAACATTAGACTCCTTCTTTCCACTAGGGGGCTTCTTAGCAGTGCTTGATGAAGAGGCACCCACCTGTATCTTACCATTTCTTATACCACTTTCCACACGCTCTCCAGTCATTATCAGCTCAGTGAAACCAGATGATGAGCTTCCAATGAGATGACTATAGAAAGGACCATTCAGCGTACTCATAAACATATCCACCAGCTCCCTGTCAGTCAGAGGAGGTTAAACTCTGCAAGCCAGGTCTCTCCATTTCTGGGCATACTCTTTGAAACTCTCCTTAGCACCCATAGACATGCTTTGGAGCTGCAAGCGAGTTGGTGCTAAATCAGCATTATATTGGTATTGCCTATAGAAGGCCTCAGCAAGATCATTCCAATCACGAATATTAACACTTTCAAGTTGATAATACCACTCCAATTGAGCTCCAGATAAACTCTCTTGGAAGAAATGAATCCACAGTTTCTTGTCAGCAGTATATGGTTGAATCCTCCGGACATAGGACCTCAAATGCAGTTTAGGACATGAAACACCATCATACACTACAAAAACAAGAACCTTGAAGCCAATAGGTATAACCACTCCAGAAACTAAACTTAAATCATCAAAATCAAGCCCAGAAGATTTTTGTAGTTCCATAGTGTTCATTCTGTCTACCAACATCTTGTACTTCTCCTCACTAGCAGGATCATGAAAATAGTTTGCCTCAGAATCAGAATATTCCACAGTATCATGGAGACTACCCCCCTCTTTCTCAGAATTTTCAGACTCAAACTCCTCAACCTCTTCCTTTGTCTTGATAGGACCTCTGAATCTTCTACCCAGGTTGATGAGGCCCCCTGATTTTCTAGTCTTCTTCTTCTTCTTAGCCAGCAGTGCCTTCAGCTCATCTTGTCCCTTGGACAAGTTCAGGATCAGTTCTTGGAATTGTGCATTCTGAGTCTGGAGATCCTTAACAGTTTGTTTGAGAGCCATTTCTGTTGAAATAAACAGCGAGAAGATAAGATACTTGTTCGTAAGAAACCTGTGATGCAATGATATGGTATGTAAATGCATATGTAATGTTTTCAAGGACCGCATGATTTAAATTTGTTTAAACAACCAGAAAGTAAACTTTTATTAGTAAGCAATAAACTTGTTTGCCTCTTGGGCTTACAACAAAATGAAATAAATACAAAGATGGGGTTTTAAGTCTCCCATGGACGTTTCCTCTTTGTATGGAGGTATGTGTTGAGATTCCGCTCCTCGTGAAGTTGTCTGGTCAGCTCCAGGATTCTTTCTTGACTAGCTTTGAAATGAGTCTCAAAAGTATCCCTTTGTTCCTTCAACTGAATCCAGGATCTCTGCAACTCTTCCATGTCAGTGGGTATGTCTGGATGAAGAATCATATAAGGAGTATCTCCTTCAGCAACAGGCTCCATGGTAATTGGCAGGATAGCAGGATATGGCATCATAAGAGTCTGAGCACGTGCTCGTACCCATCTGAGATAAGGTTCCATAGGAATGGAGTACTTTGGTTCCAGAGTCTTGCTGTCAACCTTGTTCACTTTACCCCAAGCTCGTATAAACCTTTGTCGGTAACCTTGCAGATTGTTGTCGTAGTCGAACACAATACCCTGAATAAGCATATCATGAGGACCATCACTCCGAGCATAACCAAACAAACGTAGAGCTAAAGAAGGGTTGTAAGTAATGCCTCCTCTTATGCCAAGGAGGGAACATTAGGGAAATCCCCACAATGGTCAATGATAGTAACATTCTCCATAGATCAAGAGCACCAATGAATATCTGAATGAGAAAGTGACATAATCCTCTTGGACCACCTGAACCCTTGTTCATTCTTCATCACTGATCGAGGAAGGTGGGAAATAAACCACCTAGACAATAGAGGTATATGTAAACACCCCAAATTTTCCCTCACTCATTTCACCATGGCTTGT
Source organism: Lathyrus aphaca (assembly GCA_963966055.1). Taxonomy (NCBI): domain Eukaryota; kingdom Viridiplantae; phylum Streptophyta; class Magnoliopsida; order Fabales; family Fabaceae; genus Lathyrus; species Lathyrus aphaca. Next base: position 361,466,870 of record OZ014525.1, on the reverse strand, counting down.
GATTTTTTTTATATTGCATAAGTTCAATCATATCATCTCATATTACATTTTTGCCTCACTGCATTGATTCAAAGTCATCTGCATCTAGGGTTTGTGATCTGAGCAATTCTTGAGCTATCTGAGGCACTCCAAAGATCTTCAATCATCTCAAGAGGGTCCATGTATGTTCAAACATCATATTATATCCTCCCAAGATCAAGAAAGTCAAAAATCACAAGAACTGAGGAAGGCATGGAAGCAGAGCCAAGCTTAACTGCACAGATGACCTAAAAATTAGGGTTTTGGTTTCAGAGGCCATAACTCCAAATTTTTTGGTCATTCTTGTTTCTATTGGTCTCTATATGTTATAAGAACCATACATACCAATTTTCATGAAGAAATTCAATGGGGAAGGCATCTGATCAAAAGATGACTTCTTGAGCAAGTCAGTGCAAAATCAGGGCATCTGAGGCCCCCAATCATCCAACCAAAGGGTTTTCTCCATCATTTTGGATGTTGTAAACACCCCAAATTTGCCCTCACCCATTCACACCATGGATTGTGATCATTTCATATGCATAAACTCAATCATACCATCTCATATCACATTTTTGATTCACTGCATAGATTCAAAGTCATCTGCACCTAGGGTTTGTGATCTGAGCAATCCAAGAGCTTCTTGAGCCACTCCAAAGGCCACCAATCACTTCAGAGGGGTCCATGTGTGTTATTATATCATATTACATCCTCTCAAAATCAAAAATGCCAAAGAATCACAAGAACTGGGATTGGTATGGAAGCAGAGCCAGGCTTGACTGCACAGATGACCTGAAATTAGGGTTTTGGTTTCAGAGGCCATAACCTCAATTTTTTTGGTCATTATTGTTTCTATTGGTCTCTATATGGTATATGGAGTATGCATATCAATTTTCATGAAGAAATTCCATGGGGAAGTCATCTGATCAAGAGTTGACTTTCTGGACAAGTCAGTGCAAAATCAGGGCATCTGAGGCCCCCAATGACCCAACCAAGGGGTAATCTTCATCATTTTGAGTGTATATGATCTCTATTTGATCATAGAAGAGGTTTTAAGTTCACAAAATTCAAGAATTTGAAGTTTTTGCAAAGTTGACTTTTTTGGGCAAGGTTGAGTTTTAATGAAATGTCATTTTATGCAACTTTTTCAACCCTTACTTTTTGATCCAAAAATGCTTCAAATGGAAAAACTTTGGTCATGAAAGTTGTATATTAGATCTTTCCCTTTTCAAAAAGTACAAGAACATGACCTAATTCATTTTGGATCAAAAGTTATGGTGCATCAAAGTTGGCAAAAATCACTAAATTTCAAGTTATGCACAAAATGGGAAACTTGCAAAAACTTGTACCAAAGCAATTTGTGACTTCTAATTGGTGTCAAACCATTACACAAGCATCATACAAGTCCTAAAGTTCAGATTGAACCAAAGAGATCACATGTTTTATGGTGTTTGGAACAAGATCTTTTCATGAGAGCCAAAGGGAACCAAGTTGCAAAAACTATCATAACACCTCATCCACTTGCTGCCTTGGATGCTGAACCACCCTAGCCCTTTCCCCTCACCATGCTGCGCAAGACAAGCCCTTGTACCAAGCTAGCAAAGTAGCCCATGCCCTTCTTACACAAAGTTGACATTTTGGCAAAAGCAACCATACCTATCACAAAAGGACATGTCATGTCATCTGACCAATAGGATTAGTTTATACAAACAAAATGCAAGCTGAACATCACAAGAAGCAAGCCTGAAACCAGCAAGAACACAACTTTCTCATTTTTCACTCTCAAAGCAAAAGCATTCGAAATTCTTCATACAAGCCACAAACACTTGAACAAACTTCACAGACCTTCTCAACTCATCACCCTGATCACAAAGAACCCCTCACCCTTGCCTGAAACTGCCTGAATCATAAACACGATTCCCACCTGAGCTTGAGCAGAACCTGTTCAAACTCTCAAACCAGCCAACATAAACTCTTTCTAAGCATCCAGACATCATCAAAGGACCAAGAGGAGTGGATTGCATCAAGAGAAGAGGCCAGAAAGTTGCAAAACTGAAAGCTTCAAAACTCAGGTAGCTCAAGAACATTTTTTCCAAAAACATGTTTTTAAGTTTTAAATAGATTCTACATGTTCCCCTGATCACTCTGATGTCTTTGGTTTTGAAAATGGTGGAGAAATGAGAGTTTAATCGTGTTCTGAAAGTCTTGCCCTAAAATTTATTTTGTTTCGATTCATGAGATTGATGAAATATAAATGGTGTTTGTGTTAGGGTTTTGATTCAGTGAAGTGTGGGAAGGATTCCTGTTTGTTTAGATTTCATTTTTGTTGCGTTTTGAGGGTTTTAGGAATTTTCAGGTGGGGTTCCCACCGGAGAAGACGACCGGAGGTCTTCTCCGGCCACCTGAAAATGATTAGGGTTTAATCCCTGTGTTTAATGAAGTTTGAATTTGGTCCCTTGGATGTGTTGACTCGCGCGTGTTTGGACGCCCAGGATCACTCCATTTTGCCCTAATCCCAGTTGACTTTTCTTAATCTGGATTAATTAATTCATAAATCAGAAATTAGGAAGTTTGAATGTAGGCCACTGGATTGCGCGCGCAGTCAACCTTTTCTTTCCCAGTTTCAATCCTGGCCTTCCATCCTGCATACTTCCCATTTATTTTATTTTCTTTTCTTTTTATTCCATTTAATTTGTCCATTTAATTTAAAATAGCAAAAATACTTTAAAAATTCTGAAATTTTTTATACAAGTTATTATTTAATTTCAGAACACAAGAATATTTTTATTTTCATTTTTAGCATTAAAAAAGTATTTTTAAATATTTAAAAGTTTATTTTTAATTAATTAATGAGAATTAATTAATTAAAAATACTTTTAGGTATTTAAAAATCACCAAAAAATTCATGAAACATTTAAAAACATTTAGAAACATTGTCCAACCCTCAAACCAAATTTCTTTTTTGATCTTGATGCATTTTGAGAATTTTTCATGGAATTAAAATCATTTTGATGCATTATTTTGATCCAAACTTCCAAAAATCATTTCTGCCTAACCCTAAAGAGTTGGACTTTGATTCTTTTTGCATTGTGTTATGCATATCATGTAGTTTGTGAGATTAATTTGGCATGAATTGATCTTACATTTTCCATTTGTTTGACATTTTTCTTGTTAAGGAACCCTAAAACCCTAGAAAACTTAGGAAAATCATAACTTGAATTTGGTTAAGAGTTGAAACTTCTCCTTTGGGCAGTGAGTTAGTATAGGATTAGGGGTCCTTTGAGTGCATTTTCAATTTTTTGTATTGAAGTTTGCTTCTGATTTTGGTTTGTGTTTGATGCTTTGATCATAAACCCTAATTTGGGCTTCCTTTTGCATTCATTTTGCATTTGCTTGCATACCATGACTTGCCATAGCATTTTATGCATCCATTTGATTCACTTGGCATCTTAGGACATATAAGAAGCATGTTTGATCATTGCATCTTGCATTTGCCATGTTGTATGCCATTTGCATTTCATAACTTTTCAGGTATGTCCATGTGTCTTAACTTGTTTCATTTGCATCCATAAGCTTGTATGATCATCCTCATGTGTTGTCTCATGTTTGCATCATCTCATAGCATCATTATCATCCCATATATGCTTCTGGTTTTGTCTCTCATCATGCCATTTCATCCCATTTTGCATTGCATTGCATTTCTTTTCTAACTTTTCAGGTGGTAAGTGGATTTGAGAAGTGAATTTGCCTTCACTTCTCATAACTTTCTCTTCATCTCTCTTATGCATCCATGCTGCATTTTGATATGTGTTTGAGATTGAGCTTGCTCTTTCTTCTTCTTCTTACTTTCTTTCCTCAAGTGACTTGACTTCTTAAATGAAGCAAGTTACTTTGCTTCTCCTGATCCTTTCATCTGCTTCCTGGTGGTTCCATTGAAGATTTCTCTTGTAAACCTCACAAACCTTAGGAACAACCAAGCATGACAATGATTAGGATTTTAATTAGTCCCCCACTTAGTTTTTACCTTTGTGTCTCATTGAGTCTTCTCTTCCCATCTCATAATCAGGGACTAAACCCTAAAGGCTTTAAGGCTTTGTGATTAAGCTTATGCCTGCATCCTTCTATTAGGATGGAGTGTATAACTTTAATCCTAAGTGTTAAACCCTTAATGTGTTTAACTCCTTCAATTAATCCACCTAATAATCATCAAGACATCACACTTGTAACTTGGGCCTTGCATTAGGGTTCTAATTCTTCCTTAAGTGGTTAAGAAGGACTAACCCTAGTGTTAATGGACAAGTCCCCCTCAAGTTGTCTTACAAACCCTAAAAATCACTTCATCATCATATCATTAAATAAAATCCACTTAATCAAAGGCTTGTTTTGTCATGGGTTTAATCCCTAATCATGGATTAAGTTGAGGAGCTTTCCTCAGCTTAAATATTCTCATCTATTATCCTTCTATTAGGATGGTGTAATGAGTCTGTTTAATCCCTGATTATGGCTTAACCTCATTACTTAACACTAAACAAAAACACCAAAAACATCTAAATAATCACAAGTAGGTTAATGATCTTAATCCTACATCAAAGATGATTAAGTGTGAGAAACTGACTTCACACTTAAGGTATTCTCATTACCCCTAATCAGAGGGAGGATGTGATGAGTTTACTAACCCATTGGTTTAGGCTTAAGCTCATTAACTTATGACAAATTCTCAAAAGCAATAAAAGACTGAAAACTCAAAAACAAACAATAATCGTCTCCTCCGGGATTCTTTTCTCACCTCATTCATTCACAACCGGGAACTTGCTTCTTCCGTCTAATGCAAGACAGTTTGCATCTGAGCCAGACAGGTCATACACTTGAGCATAGACAATTAAGCAGTTCACAAGTCAATTCATCTTTCAGTCTCTTTGGGTCGAACTACGGTGTTCTGACTTCCTCATTGCACGAGAGGATACGTAGGCATAACTTAACAGTTATCGAACAAAAGTCTCTGTATATTCCCTCTCTTTCTAGCATCACTCTTTTAGCCTCATGATCTTGAGCATTTTGTTCCAGTTTTCTTGCACTGACACTATATATTTATCACACTTCACTTCTCATACACTGACACCTGTACATTCTTTTCCAGCTATTTCATACACAGATTGCACTGACACTACCCCTTTTAAACACAAATCTTTTAAGCGTGGATCCCGTCGAGTACGACGGACAATCTGGGTGCTAATACCTTCCCAGGTTGTAACCGACCCCCTTTCTCAGTCTCTCTGGTTCGCAACCGTCTTATCCATCTTTTTCTAGGTTTATGCAGCATTACCTTTCCTCCGGGATAAAAATGCCTAGCTGGCGACTCTTTTCTTTTCCAGTGAGTCCACTGCTGTGTGTTCTCATTGTTCTTTTCGCCGACCGTTCGCGTTTGTACCATATTCGAGCCCAGTCTCGTCTTTTGGGAGCGACAGCTTGGCGACTCTGCTGGGGACCCTTATATTGCAACCAGGGCTTCTGGTTCTTTTTGTGGGTTCCTCCTAGCGCTTGTCTGATTTGTGTTTACTGGGGTGTTATGTGCAGTCTGTGTTTGTATATTTGTTTTATTTACTGCTTTATGTACAGTTTTGTTTATTGCTTTCTTTATAGCTTTGTGCATATATATCATACTGTCATGCTGTTTGTGCTGGATCTGTTTTGTTGCTTTGGTGGGTGGGTGTTCTATTGAGAGTTGAGGTCCTATACCTGGGACCTGAGTGACACCTAGGCTAGAGTGGTTCATATTCTTTCCCATTCCATTTCGGTCTGGTGCGGGAATATGAAACACGGTTCAGATATGGGTTTCTTCTTGAGAACTCTGTATTGCAGATTTCCTGCAGTACTAGGGCTATCTGGGAAGCCTGCTAAGTCTGGATGACCTTTAGTTTTGACCTTCAGAAACTGAGGTGAATTAGAGGAGGAACTTTTATGGTTATTGTAAACACTGTACCTCTGGGTTAGAAGTGTTTACACTTCTCATAACCGATCCAAGTCTGAGGATCCTTGTTTTAGAACATCACCTGTGAGGGGGGTTGGGTTGTTTACAGGTTTGCAGGTACCCTTGACCTCAACATACCCTGTTACTATTGTTTTGATTAAGAATACTCCATGTTGGAACAGTTCTTGTGATTTTTAACCCTGGACATGTGACTCTTTATTTGAGTCCCCCACCTTGGTTACTAGACTTATAGACCTCCATCTGGATTTCTTGAACATACTTGGACCTATATCAGAGCACTTGATTAGATCCAGCTCAGTCACAAACCCTTGCATATCATTTGCATACATCCTCATTGCATCATTCTAACATGTGTTTATTTGTTTTTCAGGGTATCCATCCTATTGTTTTGGCTTGGTTTTGACCCCTTCTTCAGCATTAGACCTATCTTCATCAGCACTTACTTCAGCTATCAGCTACCTACTTCAGTCACCTGCATCACCAGTCTCAGCTTGTCAGTGGCCTATCTTCAGTGTTATTCTCAGCATCTGTCTCAGCAACATGGCACCTCAGAAGAGTAACATCTCCTATCATTTCTTTGAGCCTGAGTTGGCCAGCATCAGGAAGATTCAGACCCTGATTACTCCAGACCATATACCACTTTTCAGAGAACATTATGGAGGAATCCTTGATGTGGTTATGGATTTGGACCCTTCACAGAGGAGCCTGATACATACTTGCCTGCAGTTCTATGATCCCCCTCTGAGGTGCTTCACATTTCAGAATTTCCAGTTGGGACCTTTGCTGGAGGAGTATTCATCATTGGTTGGTGTACCCATCAGGGGTGGAATCCCTTTCAACCCTGAGATGGCTTTCCCAAGTAATGAGGAGATAGCCAAAGCATTACATCTGGAACCAGTTTTGATTGGGCAGAATTTGACATCTAAAGCTGGAATCTCTGGTTTTCATCTGGATTTCTTGACTTCTCAGGCTAGTCTGAAGGCCTCCCTAGGGGAGTGGAAGGCAGTCTGTGCTCTGTTGGCCCTTAGCATATATGGGATCATACTTTTTGCAGATGAGCCTAGGTTTGTTAGCAAGAATGCAGTCCATCTTTTCATCCTGAGAAACCCAGTGCCTACCTTACTGGGAGATCTTTACTACTCAGTTCATCAAAGGAATGAAAAGCAAAGGGGGAGATTAGTGAGATGCTGTGCACCTTTGTTCCATACTTGGCTGCTCAAGCATTTGCCAAAAACTGATGCATTCTTAAACCCTCACCAGCAGAAGAACTGGGCTAGAAGGCTTGTTGCTCTAACCTCAGATGATATCAGATGGTGTACTCAGAGTACTAAGGGCAGAAACATCATTACAAGTTGTGGGCAATTTCCCAATGTACCTCTGATTGGAGTAAAGGGTTGCATCAATTACAACCCTCTGCTTTTCAAAAGACAACTGGGTTATGCATTGGTCCATCCCCCTAGAGCACAAGATCTGACTGAGACCCTTTATGTTGAAATCAAGCCTAATCTGGCTATTGTCAGGCAAGCATCCTGGGCCTGGGACAATGTGCAGACTAAGGGGGTAACCATTCTTGGAAGATGCAATAATGTAGCCTCAGCCCAGTACTATGAGTGGTCTCATGCCAGGGCTCAAATTTCTAGAATGCCCTTCACTATTGAAGATATGCCTGGACCCTCCACAGCACCACCTCCAGCAACTGTCAGCTTAGAGGAGTTTGAAAAATTGAAGGAGAGAAATGAGAAGCTGACTCAGGCTCTACAAAAGACCCTCTGGGAGAGGAGTGATGGTAGGTTGGATATTGAGAGGTTAGAGAAGTTGAGAATAGAGCATCTGGCTAGAATTGAGAAGTCTGAGGATTACATTAAGAAGTCTAGGGCTGGAGAGCAAATCCTGAAGAATGCCTGCAAGGAAGCTCAGTTCCAGAAAGCCAGGACTGATTCGTATCTAAAGGAGAGTCAGGCTAGGTGGGTCAGGATCACCGAAGCTCGTACTCAGGAGGACAAAAGAACTCAGGATAAGATGGAGCAGATGGAAGCTAATGCAAAAGAGCAACAGGAAGCCCTGGCAGCAGCCCAGAGGGAGGTCTCAGAGTTGAAGATCAGAGCTGGAGTGAAGAGGTCAAAGGACCAGAGTCAGCACAAGAAGCTAACTGTAGCTGTTGCCACAAGGAATCTCCTTATCAGGAATCTTACAGAGCGTCCAGCTGATCCAGTGACTGAAGCACTTCTCAAGGAGGTTCAGGAGGATGAATTTGGCCTTGGTGTTTAACTTTTTGCTTGTTGTTGCTTTCATTTTTATGTACTTTTCTTTATGTTGTATTTTTGACCCCTCAGAGGGCATATGTTGTAAGGAAAAACAAACTATGTATCATTTACCTTTCTGTAATATATGTGTTGGTTTGTTTCATCTGAATTCTTCAAGCAACATCACAAGCATCTTCTTCAAGGGGTCTGGAAAGGTCAAAACCAAGTACCAAGCCGGATACCTTGGAAACAAATAGACACACTGCATTGCATACTAACCTTTTGTTTTGTTTTGTAGGTTTTGTTTTATTGTTACTAACTCTGTTGTGATCTCAGGAATTATTGCTCGACGTCGAGGGTTTCCACCCAACCGTCCACACAGATACCCCACCCGCAACAATCTTCCGGGCATACAGATGGATCAAATGCAGCAGGACCTTACAGAGGTCAGGAATCAAATGACCAACGAGAGGTTGGAAATAAGGAATCAGATGACACAATTTATGGAGGTAATGAACAATATGGCTCAAAGCCAGGAGAGGTTAAGAGCACTGGTGGAAGGGAGGAACCAGGAAGACCATCAGCCAGGGACTGCTGGGACAAGCAACAATGAAAGAGTCCAACCTCATGTCAATCCCCCAGTCTTTGGACCCCACCAACATCCAGAGATCAACATCCCTGTCAATATACAAGGGACTGCCACAGCAGGGAGAGTACTGCAAGAAGACCCCCAGGAAGATCAGTTCACGGTGATGGGAGCTGGGGAGGAAGCCTATGACAGAAGGCTGGATGAGATAGCTGAGAAATTAAGATCCTTAGAGTCCCAGAATTCTTTGGGATTTGATGTTATGGACATGGGCTTGGTAGACGGGGTCAGAATTCCCCACAAGTTTAAGCCTCCATTCTTTGAGAAGTATAACGGGACTTCCTGCCCCCGGACCCATTTACAATCCTTTCTGGGGAGGCTGAAGGCCTATACCATGGACGAAAAACTATGGATGTTTTATTTTGAGGATAGCATAACTGGAGCATCGAGGGAATGGTACTCCCACCTGACGAGAGCAACTATTAGATGCTGGAAGGACCTGGCAGAGGCCTTTATCAGACAGTATCAGTACAACCTGGATATGGCCCCCAATAGGACCCTCCTGATGGGGATGTCTCAGTCGTCCAGGGAAAGCTTCCGTGAGTACGCTCAAAGATGGAGACAACTTGCTGCTGCTGTCCAGCCACCTATGTTAGAGAGAGAGATGGCTGATATATTCATAAACACCCTCCAGGGGACTTACATTGATAGGCTAGTTGCCTTCTCATCTACCAGCTTTGCAGATGTAGTCATAGCCGGGGAGAGAATTGAAAGCCTATTGAAGATGGGTAAGATCTCAGACAACGGTGCAAGCTCATCCAGTAACACAAGAAAACCTTTTGTAGGCCCAAGAAGAACTGGTGAAACCAATGCTATCCACACCAACAGGGGCAGGCCCCAATATGTTCATAGATCTGTGGCAGCAGTCACCATTCCCGCTCCAGCTCATCCACAACCAGCCTATCAACCACCGCAACAAAATTATCAGCAACAACCTCAGTACCAGCAACAAACTTAGTATCCTCCGAGAAATTACAACAACAGTAACACCAACAACAATAATCAGCAGAGACCATTCCAACAGAGGCCCTCTCAGGCCAATAGGGTGATTGATCCGATCCCTATTCCCTATGCCACATTACTGCCACAACTCTTGAAACTCAACCTGGTTGAGCTAAGGACGTTGGCACCTCCGGATCCTAACAGTCTGCCCAGAAATTACGACGCCAGCGCCAGATGTGCCTTTCACTCAAATGCACCTGGTCATAGTACGGAAAAGTGCAGAGCTTTGCACATGAAAGTGCAGGATCTAGTGGATTCCAAGGCTTTAAACTTTGCACCACCACCAAATGTCAACAAGAACCCTATGCCACACCATGGTGGTCCCCGAATCAATGCTATTGAAGAAGACAAGCCGTCTTACTTGATAACCAGTGTGGGTCAGATTCGGACACTGTTGGTAGAGATCAAAGCTCAGCTCTTGGAATGTCAAATGTTCCCAGGATGTGAGATAGGGTGTGCTTATTGCAACATTTCAGTGAATGGTTGTGATAACCTGAGAGATGGCATAGATGGTCTCATTCAGAGTGGCCTGCTTCAGATTACAACATCAATTCCTACCAATCCAGCAATCTCATTAACAACAGCTCCAGAACCTCCTACAACTGCAACAACCATTGTTCCAGACAACTCTTCAGCTTCATCAACAAATTTTTCATCCGTCATCTCAACTGACCAGATATCAACGAACATTCCTTCTACAACTTCAGCACCACTTCATTTTGAATCTCCTACAACAACAGCACCCATCCTTCTGACAATGTCTCCTACAACACCAGCAGCGAACCATGAAGATGTCTCAACAGTTACAATTTATTATGATCCTGAAAATGACTCTGCCTACAACTCACAAAGTGCTACTCCCATCAGAGCACCAATCACAATATATTATGATCCACAGACTATCACAGTCCCTTCTGCAGCTGCCATCAGTCCAGTCACTGTCACAGTGCCTGGGCCAGTACCTTATGAAAGCAGTAATGCCATCCCTTGGCATTACGGCTCTGATTTATACTGCGAAGGACAAAAGATCACTTTTGAATCATCAACTTCTGCACCACAAATAGACAATGTGGGAGGAGGCGGAGGCTTCACTCGAAGTGGACGTCTCTTTGCCCCGCAAATTCAAAGACCCACTGCCGAAGCAGAAGCTGCTGCCAAGGCAAAAGGGAAGAGCACGGTGCAAGAAGAGCAGGTTGTTAGAGAAGGTTTGAAAACACCTTTTGATCAAGAAGTTGATGAGTTCATGAGAATCATCAAGAAAAGTGATTACAAAATAGTGGACCAGCTTCACCAGACGCCTTCCAAGATCTCCATTCTATCATTACTTATGTGCTCCGAGGCCCATCGGAACGCACTACTCAAAGTCTTGCACGCAGCTTATGTGCCAGAAGAGATCACGGTCAATCAGTTGGAAGCTGTAGTTGGAAATGTTAATGCTAGTAATGGACTAGGATTCACCAACACTGATTTGACTTCGGAAGGCCGCAATCATAACAAAGCCTTGCACATTACCATGGAATGCAAAGGTGCAGTTCTTTCCCATGTGCTGGTAGACACAGGATCATCCCTCAATGTCTTACCTAAAAAGGCCCTTGTAAAGCTGGAATATGAAGGATTGGCATTACGACCCAGTAACTTGGTAGTGAGAGCTTTTGACGGCTCTAAGAGATCAGTTCTGGGGGAAATTGAGTTGCCTGTAACGATTGGCCCACAAACTTTCAAAACGACCTTCTACGTGATGGACATTCAGCCTGCCTACAGCTGTTTGTTGGGTAGACCATGGATTCATGCCGCTGGCGCAGTAACGTCTACCCTTCACCAGAAGTTAAAATTTGAGTGGGAAGGTCAAGTCGTTACTATCTGTGGAGAGGATGATATATTTGTTAGCCATCTGGCTACTTATAAGTATATTGAGATGGATGGGGAGATCCACGAGACGATGAGTCAAGGGTTTGAGGCCTTGAATATTAATGAAACCTCTGCTATGCTTGGGACCTCTATGACATCCTACCAACAAGCCCGGAAGGTGGTGGAAGAAGGAAGCGCTCAAGGCTGGGGCAAACTGTTGCCTGTGGAGAAGAAAGAAGATAGATTTGGGTTGGGTTACAAACCAACTCAAGAAGATCAAACAGAGGCTGCTAAGAAGCCCAACTTTATTAGTGGGGGGATGCTCACCCCTGATGCTGTCAACAACTTGGAAGACGAGTTGGAAGAAGAACGCAACCTGGAAAGCTGGATTCGTCCAAAGATCCCGGGGAGCAGTATCTCAAACTGGTCTTCCTAGGAAATTATAAGAGTTACTCATGCAGAGTAATTATTATTTCCTGTATTTCTATAGCATGCATCAAAGTCTTGCATCTTGCCCAAGATGACAAGATTCATTTTGTAATCGGGCCATCTGTACTTTTTGTGCAACAAGATTAATCAATGAAATATCAGACATCTTTTGCAAACAAGTCTTTTTCTTTTCCGCTCACTGTTTTTCCATTTTTCTTTTTGTACAAAAAAATAAATGGCGATGTTTTCAAAATGACAACTTTATTTCACTTTTCTAAACAAAGATTAAAATCAATCACTAAAATGAACAAACTGAACCCTTGCAGAGAGTGCCTTCCAGACAGCACCGACAACAACACGGCTATGACTTCGTATGACTCTGACAATCCGATCAATCAAGCTGATGAAGGGGTTGAAGAAGATTATGAGCTTCCTGAAGAGCTAGCCAGATTGTTGAGACAAGAGGAGAAGGTTATCACTCCTCATCAGGAGGAGGTGGAAACGATTAATCTTGGTACAGATGAAGATGTGAAAGAGGTTAAAATCGGGGCCGGCCTACAAGACTCAGTAAAGAAACAACTGATTGACCTGCTTCAAGAGTATGTGGATGTGTTTGCTTGGTCTTACCAGGATATGCCCGGGTTGGATACCGACATTGTTATGCATAAGCTGCCTTTGAGGGAAGAATGCCCACCGGTCAAACAGAAACTGCGCCGTACTCGCCCAGACATGGCAATAAAGATCAAAGAAGAGGTACAGAAGCAGTGGGACGCTGGGTTCCTTGCTGTAACTAGCTATCCGCCGTGGGTTGCTAACATAGTACCTGTACCTAAGAAGGACGGCAAAGTAAGAATGTGTGTTGACTACCGGGATCTGAACAGAGCCAGCCCGAAAGATGATTTCCCATTACCTCACATTGATGTATTGGTGGATAATACGGCTCAGTTCTCGGTATTCTCCTTCATGGATGGATTTTCAGGATACAATCAGATCAAAATGTCACCTGAAGACATGGAGAAGACAACTTTCATCACACCCTGGGGCACGTTCTGTTACAAAGTGATGCCATTCGGACTGAAGAATGCTGGTGCAACATATCAACGGGCTATGGTAACGTTATTCCACGATATGATCCATAAAGAAATCGAGTGTTATGTGGATGACATGATTGCCAAGTCCCTTACAGAGGAAGACCACCTGGTGAATCTACTGAAACTATTCAAGCGTCTGAGGAAGTACCAACTGAAGTTGAACCCCAACAAATGCACATTCGGGGTGCGATCTGGTAAGCTGCTGGGTTTTATTGTAAGCGAGAAAGGGATTGAAGTGGACCCTGATAAAGTCGAAGCCATTCAAGAAATGCCTGCACCAAAAACTGAGAAAGAAGTTCGAGGGTTTCTGGGTAGATTGAACTACATTTCAAGGTTTATATCTCACCTCACGGCAACCTGTGAACCCTTGTTCAAGCTGTTAAGAAAGGAACAGACGGTCAGGTGGAATGAAGACTGCCAGAAGGCTTTTGACAAGATCAAAGAATACCTGCAAGAGCCTCCAATCCTTATGCCTCCAGTTGAAGGAATACCTCTGATAATGTACTTGACAGTATTAGAAGAGTCAATGGGGTGTGTGCTGGGCCAGCATGACGAGTCCGGTCGAAAAGAGTATGCAATATACTACCTAAGCAAAAAGTTTACCGACTGTGAACAACGTTATTCACTGCTCGAGAAAACTTGTTGTGCTTTAGCGTGGGCTGCTCGCCGACTGAGACAGTATATGTTGACCCACACTACCTTATTGATATCCAAAATGGACCCAGTCAAGTACATTTTCGAGAAGCCAGCTCTTACCGGACGAGTCTCCAGATGGCAAATGATCCTCACAGAATATGACATCCAGTACACCTCTCAGAAAGCCATTAAGGGTAGTGTACTGTCTGAATATCTTGCTGAGCAACCTATTGATGATTACCAGCCTATGAGATTCGACTTCCCTGATGAAGACATCATGTTCATAAAAGCGAAAGATCATGAGGAGCCTGTTTACACTGAAGGGCCTGACCCGGAAGAAGAATGGACTATGATGTTTGATGGGGCTGTTAATATGAATGGTCGTGGTGTTGGTGCAGTACTCATTACACCCAAAGGAGTTCACATGCCTTTCTCGGCAAAGCTCACCTTCAACTGCACTAACAACGAAGCTGAATACGAAGCTTGCATTATGGGTCTCGAGGAAGCCATTGACCTCAGGATCAAGACTTTAACTGTATTCGGAGATTCAGCTCTGGTAATTAATCAAACCAACGGCAAATGGTACACCCACCAGGATCATCTGATACCTTACAGGGATTATACGAGGAGGTTACTGACTTTATTTACAACGGTCAAGCTTGAGTATATCCCTCGGGACGAGAATCAATTTGCAGATGCCCTGGCTACCATTTCATCCATGATCAAGGTACAAGCTGCCAACTTTGTACCCCAGATATCAGTGTCCAGACTTGACAAACCAGCATATGTGTTCGCAGCAGATGTTGTCAAAGATGATAAGCCTTGGTTCCACGATATTAAGTGCTTCTTGGAGGATCAAACATACCCACCTGGGGCATCTTCCAATGACAAGAAGACTTTGAGAAGGCTTGCTGGCAGTTTCTTTCTAAACACTGATGGCTCCCTGTACAAGAGAAACTTTGATATGGTACTCCTCAGATGTGTTGATGGAACAGAAGCAGACTTGTTAATGCACGAGGTGTACGAAGGATCATTTGGTACCCATGCTGGAGGGCATGCCATGGCCAAGAAGTTGCTAAGATCGGGCTATTACTGGATTACAATGGATGCAGACTGTTGTGCCTATGCCAGAAAATGCCATAAATGCCAGATTTATGCAGACAAGGTGCATGTGCCTCCCAATCCTCTGAACATAATGTCTTCACCATGGCCCTTTGCCATGTGGGGCATTGATATGATTGGCAAGATTGAGCCAACTGCTTCAAACGGCCACAGATTCATCCTGGTCGCCATTGACTATTTTACCAAGTGGGTTGAAGCAGCCTCATATGCAAATGTTACAAGGCAAGTGGTAGCCAGATTTCTGAAGAGAGATATCATCTGTCGATATGGAGTTCCCGAGCGAATCATTACTGATAATGGTTCCAACTTGAACAACAAAATGATGGCTGAGCTATGCCGGGACTTCAAGATCCAACACCACAATTCTTCTCCTTACAGGCCTAAGATGAACGGCGCTGTTGAGGCAGCTAATAAGAATATCAAGAAGATTGTGCAAAAGATGGTAGTCACCTATAAAGACTGGCATGAGATGTTGCCATTTGCCTTGCATGGGTACCGCACGTCAATCAGGACATCCACTGGGGCAACACCGTATCAACTCGTATATGGTATGGAGGAAGTCCTACCTGTTGAAGTTGAAGTACCCTCCTTGCGAGTACTGATGGATGTTAAGCTGAACGAAGCAGAGTGGGTCCGATCCCGATACGAACAATTGAGTCTGATTGAAGAGAAAAGATTGGCTGCAATTTGTCATGGGCAGTTGTATCAGAAAAGAATGAAGAGAGCCTTCGATCAGAAAGTCAGGCACCGAGAGTATCAAGTAGGATACCTTGTACTGAAAAGAATCCTTCCTCCTCATACAGATCACAGGGGCAAATGGACTCCAAACTATGAAGGACCATTCGTGGTAAAGAAAGTTTTCTCTGGTGGAGCACTGATGCTCAGCACCATGGATGGTGAAGATTTCCCGTCCCCTGTGAATTCAGATGCAGTTAAAAAATACTTCGCATAAAAATGACCCGCTGGACATAAAAACAGAATGTAAGTCCAGGCAAAAACAGGGCATCCCGGCGAGTCAAAAACAGAATAAAAGACTCGGGCAAAAATAAGGGAAAATAAATGAAAAATGTACACCCGCTGAGTTGAAAAGCCACATCGGACAACTTAGGCAAAAATGGGTATCCCGATGGATTGAAAACCCGAAAGGGCGATCCATGCAAAATAAGGGAATAAGCGAACAACTGCATTCTGAATTCGTCTGTGTCACCTACAACTTGGTAAGCTTCGAAAGGATCAAGCTTCTGTCAGAACCAGCCTTCTTCAGAAAGCAAGACGAGAAGAGTGTCAATAGTCATACGAGTCATAGCAAGAGGAAGCTCCTTCAAAACGACGTCAACATTGCCAGCATTGTGTTTCTCAATTTATAACAATCTCCTCATTTCAGGAGATTCGTTTCTTTGACTGTATCTTGCCAATTCAGGGCATTTAAATTAATAAAATCAGATTTTTCAGTCATGTTTCGTTTTGTACATTTTTATTTTTGCAAAGAATGTCTGATGTCTTAAGAAACTGTTTGCACGAATACAGATGTTTATCTCTAAAAATAAAGAAAATAAAACACATGCTTGCAGGAAATATACTTACTCTCGAGAGTGTTTCACTCCTATGACGGAATCTAGTAAGGGATGCCTCGGGATTACTTGTGCGTTTCTCTGTCTTTGCAGGATTGCAGGTATCCGAAGCGCAACATGGGGCATGAAAGCTTCACTCCAGCAAGCTGGCAAATCAACACTCACTCAGTCTTAACACTCAAAGTGCTTTCTCCCCAGCTGAGTTGCCACTTGTTGCTTCTCCCCAACCGAGTTGCCAATCATTCTTCCTCAGCCAAGTACAAAAGCCAGGGAACCATCTTCCCCACAGAATTTCAGCCTCTATTCAGAAGAGCAACGCATGAAGGAGTCACAACAGAGTAAAGAAAGTTTCTAAAAACCCCAGCTGGGTCCCCCAACTTACAGGAATAGGTCTATCATTGGACCATTTCCCCAAGCAGAGTCATTTCATCAGATCTACCAGTGATCTCATCCCCAGCTGGGATATTCACTTCAGACAGATCAACCAGAGATCTTCACAGTATTGGGATCCGGATCCCGGATCGGTATCTTTGCACGATCATAGCATTCGCATCATATTCATCAAACAAAGCGTAGCATTCCGTCTTAAGTACGGAGCATTACGGCAAAAATCAAACATATAGCATAATCATAAGCCGTGTTCGAATTAGACACTCGTGAATAATAAAAATCCATCAGTATACAGAAAACTTTCCCCCCAGAGTCCCCAGCAAAAGCAGTCGCCTCATATTCACAAACACCAATATATACTCCCCTTGACATCCGTCCGTGTCACATCCCCAGCAGAAAGCCAAAGACACTCTCTTTGCACTCACATATACTCATATATATACATTTTCTTGACATCTTCCCATGTCACTTTTCCCAGTACAGTAATGTAAACGTTTTGTATATCAGATATTTGTTTATACTATACTTTTCTCCTTTTGACACTCGTCCGTGTCACTCTCCCCAGCAGATTGAACACTCAAATATACATCACTCATACCTTCTACTCATACTTATA
Organism: Lathyrus aphaca; assembly: GCA_963966055.1. Lineage (NCBI taxonomy): Eukaryota > Viridiplantae > Streptophyta > Magnoliopsida > Fabales > Fabaceae > Lathyrus > Lathyrus aphaca. Next base: position 361,449,272 of record OZ014525.1, on the reverse strand, counting down.
CAGATACTCGTCCGTATCTTGTATACATCATTTATATCCCCGCAGATTCGACACTAGTCCGTGTTCTTTGCTAACCCGTTGGTACTCGTCCGTATCATCATCTCAGAACATGCGTCAAGCGTTTGTTTCTACATGATACTCATCCGTATCATAGTCTTAAGGATGCTCGTCCGCATCTTTAATCCATAAACTGTGTCTTCTTGAATGTAGATACTCGTCTGTGTCTACTATTTCCCAGAAGAATTCTTTCAGATTCAACACTCGTCCGTGTTCTTTGTTAACCCGTTGATACTCGTCCGTATCATCATCTCTGAACATGTGTCAGTACTTGTTTCTACCTGATACTCGTCCGTATCATAGTCTTGAGGATGCTCGTCCGCATCTTTAATCTATACACATCTAAACGCTTATACCTTTTGTTTTCTTGGATATAAACACTCGTCCGTGTTTACTATTCCCCAGTAGATAGACAACAAAGCAAACTTTCCTTTATCTGACATTCGTCCTATGTCATGATAAACTTTGAGAGCAGCCGTACCCTGCTAGGTGGTCGTCCTCCACCTCTTGATGGTCGTCCTCCATCATGCTCATCCGATGGCCGTCCCCATCGTTGATATTTTAGCAGCCGTCCCCTGCTAGGTGGTCGTCCTCCACCTGTTGATGATCGTCCTTCATCATTTTTATCCAATGGCCGTCCCCATTGATGATTTTGGTTATCTGACATTCGTCCTATGTCATGATAAACCTCGAGAGCAGCCATCCCCTGCTAGGTGGTCGTCCTCCACCTCTTGATGGTCGTCCTCTATCATGCTCATCCGATGGCCGTCCCCATCGTTGACCCTTTTATCCGGCATTCGTCCTATGTCGCGGTATTTTCAGCAGCCGTACCCTGCCAGGTGGTCGTCCTCCACCTTAGATGACCGTCCCTCATCTTAACCCTTACAGAGCAGCCGTCCCCTGCTAGGCAATCGTCCTTCACCTTTGATGACCGTACCTCATCATCTGCTTATTTCATTTATTCTTTAACCCGATGGCCGTCCCCGTCGTGGTCCCTTTTCTTTTTTAGCCCGATGGCCGTCCCCATCGTTTGATTGCTTTACTTTACGAACTTGATGGCCGTCCACATCATTTTTCATTAATCCCCAGAGAATCTTACAGTTTCGCTTGATGGCCGTCCCCATCATAATCCCTTTTAATCCCCGGCATGTCGGCCGTCCCCGTCATTGCTTTATTTCCCGCACTTTTCCCAGCGTGTCGGCCGTCCCCGTCATTGCTATTTCCCCAGCAGTCGTCCTCTGCTCAACGGTCGTCCTCCGTCGCCCACACTTTACAATATACTTTATTTTCCTTTACAATCTATATCCCTTTTCTTCTTCATTCTGTGAGTGCAAATTTTGGACTGTCTTTGATATTCAACCACAAGTTATCTTGTTTGCCTGTTAAGCCGTCGCTTACATCCTGCACAGCTAACTCATGTTTGAATAGGGGCAGCTGTAAACACCCCAAATTTGCCCTCACCCATTCACACCATGGCTTGTGATCATTTCATATGCATAAACTCAATCATACCATCTCATATCACATTTTTGATTCACTGCATAGATTCAAAGTCATCTGCACCTAGGGTTTGTGATCTGAGCAATCCAAGAGCTTCTTGAGCCACTCCAAAGGCCACCAATCACTTCAGAGGGGTCCATGTGTGTTCTTATATCATATTACATCCTCTCAAAATCAAAAATGCCAAAGAATCACAAGAACTGGGATTGGTATGGAAGCAGAGCCAGGCTTGACTGCACAGATGACCTGAAATTAGGGTTTTGGTTTCAGAGGCCATAACCTCAATTTTTTTGGTCATTCTTGTTTCTATTGGTCTCTATATGGTATAGTGAGTATGCATATCAATTTTCATGAAGAAATTCCATGGGGAAGTCATCTGATCAAGAGTTGACTTTCTGGACAAGTCAGTGCAAAATCAGGGCATCTGAGGCCCCCAATGACCCAACCAAGGGGTAATCTTCATCATTTTGAGTGTATATGATCTCTATTTGATCATAGAAGAGGTTTTAAGTTCACAAAATTCAAGAATTTGAAGTTTTTGCAAAGTTGACTTTTTTGGGCAAGGTTGACTTTTAATGAAATGTCATTTTATGCAACTTTTTCAACCCTTACTTTTTGATCCAAAAATGCTTCAAATGGAAAAACTTTGGTCATGAAAGTTGTAGATTAGATCTTTCCCTTTTCAAAAAGTACAAGAACATGACCTAATTCATTTTGGATCAAAAGTTATGGTGCATCAAAGTTGGCAAAAATCACTAAATTTCAAGTTATGCACAAAATGGGAAACTTGCAAAAACTTGTACCAAAGCAATTTGTGACTTCTAATTGGTGTCAAACCATTACACAAGCATCATACAAGTCCTAAAGTTCAGATTGAACCAAAGAGATCACATGTTTTATGGTGTTTGGAACAAGATCTTTTCATGAGAGCCAAAGGGAACCAAGTTGCAAAAACTATCATAACACCTCATCCACTTGCTGCCTTGGATGCTGAACCACCCTAGCCCTTTCCCCTCACCATGCTGCACAAGACAAGCCCTTGTACCAAGCTAGCAAAGTAGCCCATGCCCTTCTTACACAAAGTTGACATTTTGGCAAAAGCAACCATACCTATCACAAAAGGACATGTCATGTCATCTGACCAATAGGATTAGTTTATACAAACAAAATGCAAGCTGAACATCACAAGAAGCAAGCCTGAAACCAGCAAGAACACAACTTTCTCATTTTTCACTCTCAAAGCAAAAGCATTCGAAATTCTTCATACAAGCCACAAACACTTGAACAAACTTCACAGACCTTCTCAACTCATCACCCTGATCACAAAGAACCCCTCACCCTTGCCTGAAACTGCCTGAATCATAAACACAATTCCCACCTGAGCTTGAGCAGAACCTGTTCAAACTCTCAAACCAGCCAACATAAACTCTTTCTAAGCATCCAGACATCGTCAAAGGACCAAGAGGAGTGGATTGCATCAAGAGAAGAGGCCAGAAAGTTGCAAAACTGAAAGCTTCAAAACTCAGGTAGCTCAAGAACATTTTTTCCAAAAACATGTTTTTAAGTTTTAAATAGATTCTACATGTTCCCCTGATCACTCTGATGTCTTTGGTTTTGAAAATGGTGGAGAAATGAGAGTTTAATCGTGTTCTGAAAGTCTTGCCCTAAAATTTATTTTGTTTCGATTCATGAGATTGATGAAATATAAATGGTGTTTGTGTTAGGGTTTTGATTCAGTGAAGTGTGGGAAGGATTCCTGTTTGTTTAGATTTCATTTTTGTTGCGTTTTGAGGGTTTTAGGAATTTTCAGGTGGGGTTCCCACCGGAGAAGACGACCGGAGGTCTTCTCCGGCCACCTGAAAATGATTAGGGTTTAATCCCTGTGTTTAATGAAGTTTGAATTTGGTCCCTTGGATGTGTTGACTCGCGCGTGTTTGGACGCCCAGGATCACTCCATTTTGCCCTAATCCCAGTTGACTTTTCTTAATCTGGATTAATTAATTCATAAATCAGAAATTAGGAAGTTTGAATGTAGGCCACTGGATTGCGCGCGCAGTCAACCTTTTCTTTCCCAGTTTCAATCCTGGCCTTCCATCCTGCATACTTCCCATTTATTTTATTTTCTTTTCTTTTTATTCCATTTAATTTGTCCATTTAATTTAAAATAGCAAAAATACTTTAAAAATTCTGAAATTTTTTATACAAGTTATTATTTAATTTCAGAACACAAGAATATTTTTATTTTCATTTTTAGCATTAAAAAAGTATTTTTAAATATTTAAAAGTTTATTTTTAATTAATTAATGAGAATTAATTAATTAAAAATACTTTTAGGTATTTAAAAATCACCAAAAAATTCATGAAACATTTAAAAACATTTAGAAACATTGTCCAACCCTCAAACCAAATTTCTTTTTTGATCTTGATGCATTTTGAGAATTTTTCATGGAATTAAAATCATTTTGATGCATTATTTTGATCCAAACTTCCAAAAATCATTTCTGCCTAACCCTAAAGAGTTGGACTTTGATTCTTTTTGCATTGTGTTATGCATATCATGTAGTTTGTGAGATTAATTTGGCATGAATTGATCTTACATTTTCCATTTGTTTGACATTTTTCTTGTTAAGGAACCCTAAAACCCTAGAAAACTTAGGAAAATCATAACTTGAATTTGGTTAAGAGTTGAAACTTCTCCTTTGGGCAGTGAGTTAGTATAGGATTAGGGGTCCTTTGAGTGCATTTTCAATTTTTTGTATTGAAGTTTGCTTCTGATTTTGGTTTGTGTTTGATGCTTTGATCATAAACCCTAATTTGGGCTTCCTTTTGCATTCATTTTGCATTTGCTTGCATACCATGACTTGCCATAGCATTTTATGCATCCATTTGATTCACTTGGCATCTTAGGACATATAAGAAGCATGTTTGATCATTGCATCTTGCATTTGCCATGTTGTATGCCATTTGCATTTCATAACTTTTCAGGTATGTCCATGTGTCTTAACTTGTTTCATTTGCATCCATAAGCTTGTATGATCATCCTCATGTGTTGTCTCATGTTTGCATCATCTCATAGCATCATTATCATCCCATATATGCTTCTGGTTTTGTCTCTCATCATGCCATTTCATCCCATTTTGCATTGCATTGCATTTCTTTTCTAACTTTTCAGGTGGTAAGTGGATTTGAGAAGTGAATTTGCCTTCACTTCTCATAACTTTCTCTTCATCTCTCTTATGCATCCATGCTGCATTTTGATATGTGTTTGAGATTGAGCTTGCTCTTTCTTCTTCTTCTTACTTTCTTTCCTCAAGTGACTTGACTTCTTAAATGAAGCAAGTTACTTTGCTTCTCCTGATCCTTTCATCTGCTTCCTGGTGGTTCCATTGAAGATTTCTCTTGTAAACCTCACAAACCTTAGGAACAACCAAGCATGACAATGATTAGGATTTTAATTAGTCCCCCACTTAGTTTTTACCTTTGTGTCTCATTGAGTCTTCTCTTCCCATCTCATAATCAGGGACTAAACCCTAAAGGCTTTAAGGCTTTGTGATTAAGCTTATGCCTGCATCCTTCTATTAGGATGGAGTGTATAACTTTAATCCTAAGTGTTAAACCCTTAATGTGTTTAACTCCTTCAATTAATCCACCTAATAATCATCAAGACATCACACTTGTAACTTGGGCCTTGCATTAGGGTTCTAATTCTTCCTTAAGTGGTTAAGAAGGACTAACCCTAGTGTTAATGGACAAGTCCCCCTCAAGTTGTCTTACAAACCCTAAAAATCACTTCATCATCATATCATTAAATAAAATCCACTTAATCAAAGGCTTGTTTTGTCATGGGTTTAATCCCTAATCATGGATTAAGTTGAGGAGCTTTCCTCAGCTTAAATATTCTCATCTATTATCCTTCTATTAGGATGGTGTAATGAGTATGTTTAATCCCTGATTATGGCTTAACCTCATTACTTAACACTAAACAAAAACACCAAAAACATCTAAATAATCACAAGTAGGTTAATGATCTTAATCCTACATCAAAGATGATTAAGTGTGAGAAACTGACTTCACACTTAAGGTATTCTCATTACCCCTAATCAGAGGGAGGATGTGATGAGTTTACTAACCCATTGGTTTAGGCTTAAGCTCATTAACTTATGACAAATTCTCAAAAGCAATAAAAGACTGAAAACTCAAAAACAAACAATAATCGTCTCCTCCGGGATTCTTTTCTCACCTCATTCATTCACAACCGGGAACTTGCTTCTTCCGTCTAATGCAAGACAGTTTGCATCTGAGCCAGACAGGTCATACACTTGAGCATAGACAATTAAGCAGTTCACAAGTCAATTCATCTTTCAGTCTCTTTGGGTCGAACTACGGTGTTCTGACTTCCTCATTGCACGAGAGGATACGTAGGCATAACTTAACAGTTATCGAACAAAAGTCTCTGTATATTCCCTCTCTTTCTAGCATCACTCTTTTAGCCTCATGATCTTGAGCATTTTGTTCCAGTTTTCTTGCACTGACACTGTATATTTATCACACTTCACTTCTCATACACTGACACCTGTACATTCTTTTCCAGCTATTTCATACACAGATTGCACTGACACTACCCCTTTTAAACACAAATCTTTTAAGCGTGGATCCCGTCGAGTACGACGGACAATCTGGGTGCTAATACCTTCCCAGGTTGTAACCGACCCCCTTTCTCAGTCTCTCTGGTTCGCAACCGTCTTATCCATCTTTTTCTAGGTTTATGCAGCATTACCTTTCCTCCGGGATAAAAATGCCTAGCTGGCGACTCTTTTCTTTTCCAGTGAGTCCACTGCTGTGTGTTCTCATTGTTCTTTTCGCCGACCGTTCGCGTTTGTACCATATTCGAGCCCAGTCTCGTCTTTTGGGAGCGACAGCTTGGCGACTCTGCTGGGGACCCTTATATTGCAACCAGGGCTTCTGGTTCTTTTTGTGGGTTCCTCCTAGCGCTTGTCTGATTTGTGTTTACTGGGGTGTTATGTGCAGTCTGTGTTTGTATATTTGTTTTATTTACTGCTTTATGTACAGTTTTGTTTATTGCTTTCTTTATAGCTTTGTGCATATATATCATACTGTCATGCTGTCTGTGCTGGATCTGTTTTGTTGCTTTGGTGGGTGGGTGTTCTATTGAGAGTTGAGGTCCTATACCTGGGACCTGAGTGACACCTAGGCTAGAGTGGTTCATATTCTTTCCCATTCCATTTCGGTCTGGTGCGGGAATATGAAACACGGTTCAGATATGGGTTTCTTCTTGAGAACTCTGTATTGCAGATTTCCTGCAGTACTAGGGCTATCTGGGAAGCCTGCTAAGTTTGGATGACCTTTAGTTTTGACCTTCAGAAACTGAGGTGAATTAGAGGAGGAACTTTTATGGTTATTGTAAACACTGTACCTCCGGGTTAGAAGTGTTTACACTTCTCATAACCGATCCAAGTCTGAGGATCCTTGTTTTAGAACATCACCTGTGAGGGGGGTTGGGTTGTTTACAGGTTTGCAGGTACCCTTGACCTCAACATACCCTGTTACTATTGTTTTGATTAAGAATACTCCATGTTGGAACAGTTCTTGTGATTTTTAACCCTGGACATGTGACTCTTTATTTGAGTCCCCCACCTTGGTTACTAGACTTATAGACCTCCATCTGGATTTCTTGAACATACTTGGACCTATATCAGAGCACTTGATTAGATCCAGCTCAGTCACAAACCCTTGCATATCATTTGCATACATCCTCATTGCATCATTCTAACATGTGTTTATTTGTTTTTCAGGGTATCCATCCTATTGTTTTGGCTTGGTTTTGACCCCTTCTTCAGCATTAGACCTATCTTCATCAGCACTTACTTCAGCTATCAGCTACCTACTTCAGTCACCTGCATCACCAGTCTCAGCTTGTCAGTGGCCTATCTTCAGTGTTATTCTTAGCATCTGTCTCAGCAACATGGCACCTCAGAAGAGTAACATCTCCTATCATTTCTTTGAGCCTGAGTTGGCCAGCATCAGGAAGATTCAGACCCTGATTACTCCAGACCATATACCACTTTTCAGAGAACATTATGGAGGAATCCTTGATGTGGTTATGGATTTGGACCCTTCACAGAGGAGCCTGATACATACTTGCCTGCAGTTCTATGATCCCCCTCTGAGGTGCTTCACATTTCAGAATTTCCAGTTGGGACCTTTGCTGGAGGAGTATTCATCATTGGTTGGTGTACCCATCAGGGGTGGAATCCCTTTCAACCCTGAGATGGCTTTCCCAAGTAATGAGGAGATAGCCAAAGCATTACATCTGGAACCAGTTTTGATTGGGCAGAATTTGACATCTAAAGCTGGAATCTCTGGTTTTCATCTGGATTTCTTGACTTCTCAGGCTAGTCTGAAGGCCTCCCTAGGGGAGTGGAAGGCAGTCTGTGCTCTGTTGGCCCTTAGCATATATGGGATCATACTTTTTGCAGATGAGCCTAGGTTTGTTAGCAAGAATGCAGTCCATCTTTTCATCCTGAGAAACCCAGTGCCTACCTTACTGGGAGATCTTTACTACTCAGTTCATCAAAGGAATGAAAAGCAAAGGGGGAGATTAGTGAGATGCTGTGCACCTTTGTTCCATACTTGGCTGCTCAAGCATTTGCCAAAAACTGATGCATTCTTAAACCCTCACCAGCAGAAGAACTGGGCTAGAAGGCTTGTTGCTCTAACCTCAGATGATATCAGATGGTGTACTCAGAGTACTAAGGGCAGAAACATCATTACAAGTTGTGGGCAATTTCCCAATGTACCTCTGATTGGAGTAAAGGGTTGCATCAATTACAACCCTCTGCTTTTCAAAAGACAACTGGGTTATGCATTGGTCCATCCCCCTAGAGCACAAGATCTGACTGAGACCCTTTATGTTGAAATCAAGCCTAATCTGGCTATTGTCAGGCAAGCATCCTGGGCCTGGGACAATGTGCAGACTAAGGGGGTAACCATTCTTGGAAGATGCAATAATGTAGCCTCAGCCCAGTACTATAAGTGGTCTCATGCCAGGGCTCAAATTTCTAGAATGCCCTTCACTATTGAAGATATGCCTGGACCCTCCACAGCACCACCTCCAGCAACTGTCAGCTTAGAGGAGTTTGAAAAATTGAAGGAGAGAAATGAGAAGCTGACTCAGGCTCTACAAAAGACCCTCTGGGAGAGGAGTGATGGTAGGTTGGATATTGAGAGGTTAGAGAAGTTGAGAATAGAGCATCTGGCTAGAATTGAGAAGTCTGAGGATTACATTAAGAAGTCTAGGGCTGGAGAGCAAATCCTGAAGAATGCCTGCAAGGAAGCTCAGTTCCAGAAAGCCAGGACTGATTCGTATCTAAAGGAGAGTCAGGCTAGGTGGGTCAGGATCACCGAAGCTCGTACTCAGGAGGACAAAAGAACTCAGGATAAGATGGAGCAGATGGAAGCTAATGCAAAAGAGCAACAGGAAGCCCTGGCAGCAGCCCAGAGGGAGGTCTCAGAGTTGAAGATCAGAGTTGGAGTGAAGAGGTCAAAGGACCAGAGTCAGCACAAGAAGCTAACTGCAGCCGTTGCCACAAGGAATCTCCTTATCAGGAATCTTACAGAGCGTCCAGCTGATCCAGTGACTGAAGCACTTCTCAAGGAGGTTCAGGAGGATGAATTTGGCCTTGGTGTTTAACTTTTTGCTTGTTGTTGCTTTCATTTTTATGTACTTTTCTTTATGTTGTATTTTTGACCCCTCAGAGGGCATATGTTGTAAGGAAAAACAAACTATGTATCATTTACCTTTCTGTAATATATGTGTTGGTTTGTTTCATATGAATTCTTCAAGCAACATCACAAGCATCTTCTTCAAGGGGTCTGGAAAGGTCAAAACCAAGTACCAAGCCGGATACCTTGGAAACAAATAGACACACTGCATTGCATACTAAAGAGGGAAGTTTGCAAAAACACTTGCCAAACCAATTTGCAACCTAAAATTGACTTCTAAGCATTACACAAACATCACACATGACCTAAAATTCAGAATGCTCCAAAGAATCACTCATTTTCATGCCTTGATCATTATGAAATCCAAAAGGGGCCAAAACTCCATGAATTTGCAAAATGATCCAAATCTCTCCATCCACTTGTGCCAGCATGCCAAATCTGTTTCTATGGTCCTCCTTGAACTCAGCTGAGGCCAGAAACCCCTTGCAACCAGGCATGCCATGACCCATACCTCAAGTACACAAACTTTTGACATTTTGGCAACTTGCCCATACCAATCAACATAGGCCAGCACCCACTCTCTGACCTATCACCTTTCTTTATGTGGATCAAAACCAAGCAAAAGCACATAACATTGCGGCCTGAAACTTGAGAATACACAGCACACTCAAAAATCCCCAAATTTGCAAAAGCCTTCGAATCTCTTAACTCAACCATCAAACCTTCAAACTTTTTCCACCATTCAACTCCACAAACATCCCTGATCATTTCCCACCTTTCATTTTGCCCTAAAAAGCCCAGAATCAAAAACACGATTTTCACATTTCACAAACTGAACTTCTACCAACTTCTTCTTGAGGCCATTGAAACTCCAACCAAGCATCACAAGCTCTTGGGGGGAATCATTGGAGTGGATTTGAAGCAAAGAACTGGCCAGAAAGTCCCTGTTTCGAAAGCTCAAGCTCAGGTAGCCATGGCATTTATTTTTCCAGAACTCTTATTTTATGTTATGGAATGATTCTACATGTTTCACTGATCACCATGATGTCTTTACTTTTGAGAATAGTTGAGAAATAAGCATTTCATGAGCTTCTGAAATTTCTGCCATGTTTTCCGTTTTGCTTTGATTCACGAATTTGATGATGAATAAATGATTTTTGGTGATTGATTCTTGTTGGGGTTGAAGTGGGGATCATTTCTGGAAAGTTAGAGAGCTTAGGGTTGCGTATGTAGGGAGATAGCATGTTTGGCTAGCCAGAGAAGATGACCGGAGCACTGTTCCGGTCACCTGAATGTAATTAGGGTTCAGATTAGGGTTAATGACATAATTAATGAAGTTTGAATTTGGGCCGTCCATCTGCGCGCGCTGGTCAATTCCCTCCCTTTCTATTTTGAATCTGGGCCTTTGGATCTGAATACTTTCATTTTTATTCATTTTAAATTCATTTTAATTGCATTTCTTTCTACATTTTATTTAAAATAGTAAAACATTCCTAAAAAATTCATTTTTTGCACCATGGCATAAAATATTTTTCTCATTCTGAAAATAATTTTTATTTTATTTTTTGCATAATTTTCGTATTTTAAAATTATTTTAATGTTTATTTTAATTAGTTAATGAGAATTAATTAATTAAAATAACATTTAAGTTTCTAAAAATCACAAAAAAAAATCACATTGCATTTTGATACACTTAGAAACATTGTCAAACTCTTCAAACAAATTTCTTTTTGGTTCTTGACATATTTTGACATTTTTCTTTGGAATTAAAGTTCTTAAAAGGCAACATTTTTGTCCTAACTTAGAAAAATTCATTCTGCCTAACCTTGAAGAGTTTGATGATGGTTCTTTTTGCATTGCATTCTTCATATCATGTAGTTTCTAGGATAAAATTGGTTTGAATTTATCTCTCATTTTCAATTTGTTGTGCATTTTTCCTTTTGAAGTGCCTTAAAACCCTAGCCAACTTGAGAAAATCATAACTTCCATTAGGTTAAGAGTTAGGTCTCCCCCTTTGGGAAGTGAACTTGTGTGGGGATAGGGTTCCTTTGATCGCAATTTCAATTTTTTATCATGTCATTTGCTTCTGGTTTTGGATTTTGTATTGCATGTTATGCATAAACCCTAATTTTTGCCTTCATTTGCATCCATCTTCCATATGCTTGCATACATGAACTTGCCATGACATTTTATGCATTCACATGACTTCTAATACATCTTAGGACATGTTAGAATCATGTTTGATCATTTCATCATTCATTTTCCATGTTGTGCATTCATTTCATTTCATAAACTTTCATGAACTTTCATGGTTCAAAACATGCTTCATTTGCATCCTTATCCTTGCATGATCATCCACAACTCTTGACATGTGTTTGCTTTATCTCTTAGCATCATTAACATCATGTTTATGCTTATGACTTTGGCTTTCATCTTTGCACTTCATCTCATTTTCATTTACATTTCATCTCCTTTGCTAACTTTTCAGGTGGTAAGTGTTGAGAAGTGAATTTGCCTTCACTTCTCATAAGCTCTCCTCATCTCTCTTATGCATCATTGCTGCATTTTTACTTGTGAATTAGAGTGAGCTTGCTCATTCATGTTCCTTCTTCACTTTCTTTCTTCAAGCAACTTATCTTCTTAAATGAAGTAAGTTGACTTTCTTGCTTCTTGCTTCTCCTTCCTTCATCATGTTTCTTCCTTGATGGCTTTTCCTTGAAGATCTCTTGCAAGCTTCATAAACCCTAGGAACACCCAAGCATGATCACAATTAGGGTTTGATCAGTCCCCCTTTAGCTTTTACCTTTGTGTCTTCTTTGTGTCTCTCTTCTCATCTCATCATTAGAGACTAAACCTTTAAGGTTTTAAGATTTTGTGATTAGGGTTATGCCTGCATCCTTCTCTTAGGATGGAGTGTATAACTTTAATCCTAAGTATTAAACCCTTAATTTTTTTAAACCTCTTAATCAATCCATCTTGATAATCACCAAGACAATAGCTTGTAACTTGGGCCTTGCATTAGGGTTCTAATTCTTCCTTTATTGGTTAAGAAGGACTAACCCTAGTGTTAATGGACAAGTCCCCCTCAAGTTGTCTTACAAATCATAAAATCAATTTCTTAATCCTACCATTAATTAAAATCCACTTTAATAAAGGCTTTGTTTTGTCATGAGGTTAATCCCTAATCATGGATTAAGTTGAGGAGCCTTCCTCAGCTTAAATGTTCTCATCTATTATCCTTCTATTAGGATGGTGTAATGGGTCCATTAAATCCTTGATTATGGCTTAAACTCATTACTTAACACTAAACAAAACTCAAAAACATCTAAATAATTGCAAGTAGGTTAATGATCTTAATCATACATCATGGTGGTTAAGTGTGAGGTGTTTACTTCATACTTAAGGTATTCTCATTACCCCTAATCAGAGGGAGGATGTGATGAGTTTACTAACCCTTGGTTTAGGCTTAAGCTCATTAACTTATGACAAACTCCAAAAAGCAATAAAAGATTGAAAACACAAAAAACAAACAATAATCGTCTCCTCCGGGATTCTTTTCTCACCTCATTCACTCACAAACGAGAACTCGCGTCTTCCGTCTAATGCAAGACAGTTTGCACCTGAGCCAGACAGGTCATACACTTGAGCATAGACAAGTAAGCAGTTCATAAGTCAATTTATCTTTCAGTCTCTTTGAGTCGAACTACGGTGTTCTGACTTCCTCATTGCACGAGAGGATACGTAGGAATAACTTAACAGTTATCGAACAAAATTCTCTGTACATCCCCCCTCCTTCAGAATTATTCTTTGAGCCTCATAGTCTTGAGCTTCACATTCTTTCCTTACACTAACACTCTTTAATCTCACCTCACATTTCCTTTTGCACTGACACTTGCATTCTTTTCCAGCTTTTGCACACAAATAACACTGACACTACCCCTTTAAAACACAAATCTTTCAAGCGTGGATCCCGTCGAGTACGGCGGACAATCTGGCTGCTAATACCTTCCCAGGTTGTAACCAACCCCCTTTCTCAGTTTCTCTAGTTTGCGACCATCTTATCCATCTTTTCTTAGGTTTATGCAGCATTACCTTTCCTTCTGGATAAAAATTCCTAGCTAGCGACTCTTTACATTTCTTTCCCTTTCGCCGACCGTTCGCGTCTGTACCCCTTCTGACCCGGTGTCATTTTGGTGGGAGCAACAGCTTAGCGACTCTGGTGGGGACCCTTATATTGTAACCAGGGCTTCTGGTTCTTTTTGTGGGTTCCTCCTAGCGCTTGTTTGATTTGTGTTTACTGGGGTGTTATGTGCTAATTGTGTTGGTTCATCTGTTTATTTATTGCTTTATGTATAGCTTTATTTATTGCTTTCTTTACAGTTTTACATATTTCATATTGTCATTATCATTGTTGGATCTGGTTTCTGTTTTGGTGGATGGGGTTCCATTGAGAATTTAAGGTCCTATACCTGGGACCTGAGTGACACCTAGGCTATAGTGGTTCATGTTTTTTCCCATTCCATTTCGGTCTGGTGCGTGAATATGAAACCCGGTTCAGATATGGGTTTCTTCTTGAGAACTATGTGCTACAGATTTCCTGTAGTGCTAGGGCTATCTGGGAAGTCTGCTAAGTCTGGATGACCTTTATTATGACCTTCAGAAGCTTAGGTGAATTAGAGGAGGATCTTTTATGGTTATTGTAAACACTGTACCTCCAGGTTAGAAGTGTTTACACTTCTCATAACTGATCCAAGTCTGAGGATCCTTGTTTTAGAACATTACCTGTGAGGGGGTTGGGCCGTTTACAGGTTTGCAGGAACCCTTGACCACATCATACCCTGTTACTATTTTGTTTAAGAGTACCTCATTTTGGACAGTTCTTGTGATTAACCCTAGACATGTGACTCTTTATTTGAGTCCCCCACCCTGGTTACTGGATTTCTAAGCCTTCAGCTGGACTTTTCTGAACATACAGGGACTTATATCAAGACAGATAATCAGATCCAGCTTGATCACAAACCCTTGCATATCATTTGCATATATCTTCATTGCATCATTTAACATTTGTTTATTTGTTTTTCAGGGTATCCACATCATATCTGGTTTGGTTTTGACCCCTTCTCCTGCATAGACCTTTGTTTCATCAGTCATCTGCTTCAGCTATCTTCATCATCACCAGCATCAGCCTGTCAGTGGCTCATTTCCAGCATCCGCCTGTGATCTTCATCAGTACCAATCTTCAGTTTCTTCAGCAGCATTCATGACTACTCCCAGGAAGAGCAACATATCCTACCATTTCTTTGAGCCTGTGTTGACTGGTATCAGGCAGGTCCAGTCACTTATCACACCTGACCACATCCCATTGTTTAGGGAGCACTATGGAGGTATCCTGGATATGGTTATGGACCTTGACCCTTCTCAGAAAAGCATGATCCATACCTGCTTGCAGTTTTATGACCCTCCTTTGAGATGCTTCACCTTTCCAGACTTTCAGCTAGGGCCTCTGCTAGAAGAGTTTTCCTCATTGATTGGAGTACCTATCAGGGGTGGAATCCCCTTCAACCCAGAGATGCCAGCTCCCAGAAATGAAGAAGTAGCAAAGGCACTGTACTTTGAGCCTGCCTTGATTGAGCAAAGTATGACAACAAAGGCTGGGATACCTGGTTTGCATCTGGATTTCTTAATTTCTAAGGCCATCCTGAAAGCTTCTTTGGGAGAGTGGAGGGCAGTCTGTGCACTACTGGCCCTCAGTATATATGGGGCTATACTGTTTGCAGATGAGCCCAAATTTGTCAGCAAGAATGCCATCCATCTGTTTCTCCTGAAGAACCCAGTACCTACACTGCTGGGAGACTTTTACTATTCTATCCATCAGAGGAATGAGAAACAAAGGGGGAAGTTGGTGAGATGTTGTGCTCCTTTGTTTTACACCTGGCTGCTCAGACACCTGCCTAAGTCAGATGCCTTCCTAAATCCCCACCAACAGAAGAATTGGGCCAAAAGGCTCATTGCCTTGACTTCAGATGATATTAGATGGTGCACCCAAAGCACCAAAGGCAAGGATATTATCACTAGCTGTGGACAATACCCAAATGTACCTCTGATAGGAGTAAAGGGTTGCATCAACTACAATCCTTTACTGTTTAAAAGACAACTGGGCTATGCTTTGGTTCACCCTCCCAGAGGGAAAGATTTAGCTGAGACCCTGTGTTGTGAAGTGAAACCTAATTCAGCTATTGTCAGGCAAGCATCCTGGGCTTGGGATAACATCCAGACAAAAGGGATGGCTATTCTTGGAAGATGTAATAATGTTGCTTCGGCTCAGTACTATGACTAGTCCCGTACTAGAGCTCAAATTACTGGAATTCCTTTCACCTTGGAAGACATGCCTGGACCATCTACTGTACAGCCAGCAGCAACTGTCAGCCTAGAAGAATTTGAGAAGCTGAAGGAAAGGAATGAGAAGTTATTAGAGGCTTTGAAGAAAACTCTTTGGGAGAGGAGTGATGGTCGTCTGGACATTGAGAGATTGGAAAAGCTCAAGGTTGAGCATCTGACCAAAATTGAAAGGACAAAGGACTATATCAGGAAAGCAAGAGTTGGGGAACAAATATTGAAGAATGCTTGCAAGGAGGCTAAGATTCAGAAATCTAGGGTTGAGCACTATCTGCAGGAGAGTCAGGCTAGGTGGGTCAGGATCACCGAAGCCCGTACACAAGAAGACCAGAAGACTCAAGCCAAGATTGAACAGCTAGAGGCTAATGAGAAGAAGCAGCAGGAAGCTTTGTTGGCAGCCCAAAAGGAGATTTCAGAATTGAAACTCAGAGCAGGATTAAAGAGATCAAAAGACCAGGACAGGAACAGGAAGCTGACCACTGCTATTGCCACCAGGAACCTCCTCATTAGGACCATTACAGAGCACCCAGCTGGTCCAGTGACTGAGGCACTCCTGAAGGAGGTCAGAGAAGATGAGTTTGGACTGGATGTCTGACTTTTTGCTTGTTGTTTGTTTCCATTTGATGTACTTTTTCTTTTGTTGTATTTGACCCTCCAGGGGCATGTATTGTAAAAACAGACTATGTATGTTTCATCGTTTGTAATATGTTCTAGTTTGTTTTCATTTGGGTTTCCTCTCAACAACATCAAGCATTTTCCTCGAGGTCTGGAAAGGTCAAAACCAAGAACCAAACCGGATACCTTGGAAAAAAAAATAGGCATACTGCATTGCATACTAACCTTTGTGTTTGTTTTTGTAGGTTTTGTTATTATCTTTGTTTCTAACTTTGTTGTGACTTCAGGAAACATTGCTTGTCGTCGAGTGTTCCCTGTCAACCGCGCGCACCGGTACCCGACTCGTAACAACCTTCACTGTATTCAAATGGAACAAGTACAACAGGATCTGACTGAGTCAGAAATCAGATGGCCAATGAGAGAGTAGAGATGAGAAATCAGATGTCTCAATTCATGGCAGTGATGACTGGCTTGGCCCAGAGTCAAGAAAGGTTAAGAGAGCTGGTGGAAAGACAAACTCCTGAAGAGCCTCATCTTGGAACAGGATGAACTAGCAACAATGAGTGGGGCCAGCCTCGTATTGATCCACCAGTATTTGGACCTCATCTGGATCCAGAAGCTAATATCCCGAGAAATGTGCAAGGAAATACTGCTGGAGGGAGAATCTTGCAAGAGGATCCCCAAGAAGAACAGTTTACTGTTATGGGGGCAGGAGATGAAGTATATGACAGGAGATTGGACGAAATTGCTGAATAGTTAAGATCTTTGGAGTCTCAGAATTCTTTGGGCTTTGATGTGATTGACATGGGCTTAGTAGATGGGGTGAGAATTCCCCACAAATTCAAACCACCATGCTTTGAAAAGTACAATGGTACCTCCTGTCCTCGCACTCATCTGCAGTCTTTCCTGGGAAGACTTAAGGCGTATACCATGGATGAAAAGCTATGGATGTTCTATTTTGAGGACAGTCTGACTGGAGCTTCAAGAGAGTGGTATTCACATCTGTCTAGGGACACCATTAGATGCTGGAAGGACTTAGCTGAAGCCTTCATCAGGCAATATCAATACAACCTGGACATGGCTCCCAATAGGACCCTCCTAATGGGAATGTCTCAGTCTTCTAGGGAGAGCTTCAGGGAATATGCCCAAAGGTGGAGACAGCTTGCTGCTGCTGTCCAGCCACCCATGTCAGAGAGGGAAATGGATGACATGTTCATGAATACCTTGCAAGGGACCTATATTGATAGATTGACTGCCTTCTCCTCTACCAGTTTTGCTGATGTGGTCATAGCTGGTGAAAGGATTGAAAGCCTCTTAAAGATGGGCAAAATTTCCGACAGTGGTGCAAGTTCATCCAGCAATCCCAGAAAGCCTTTTGTGGGACCCCGAAGGGCTGGTGAAACAAATTCCATTCATGCAAGCAGGGGCAGGCCTAAGTATGCACACCGATCAGTAGCAGCTGTTACCATTCCAACTCCAATGCCACAACAATCATCATATCCTCAACAACAACAACCACAATATCAACAACAAGTTCATTATCCGCAACAGAGAACCTACAACAATAGCAATAACAACCAACAACAGCGTCCTTTCCAGCAAAGGCCATCATAAGCAAACAGGGTAATTGACCCAATCCCAATGTCGTATGCTGCACTCTTGCCACAACTCCTGAAGCTCAACCTAGTTGAGTTAAGGACATTGGCACCTTCAGATACTCTTAATTTTCCAAAGAACTATGATGCCAATGCCCGGTGTGCATTCCACTCAAACGCACCGGGGCATAACACTGAAAAATGCAGGGCCCTACAGATGAAAGTCCAGGATCTGGTGGACTCGAAAGCTCTCAACTTTGCACCTCCTCCGAATGTCACAAGAAATCCAATGCCTAGTCACAATGGGCCCAGAAATAATGCTATTGAGGAAGGTAAACTATCCACCTTAATCACCAGTGTTGCACAAATTCGAACACCTTTGGTTGAAATCAAAGCTCAGCTTTTAGAATGCCAAGTGTTCCCCGGGTGTGAGCTCGGCTGTGGGTATTGCAATATTGCAGTCAATGGGTGTGAAAGGCTGAGAAACGGCATAGATGGCCTTATTAAGGATGGTATCCTTCAGATTACGACAACAGCGCCTACAACTCCAACAATTCCTTCACCAACGATCACAGATACTCCTACAACGTCAGCAACCATTGTTCCAACGGATTCTACTACAACTCCAACAACTGCTCAATCAATCACTTCAACGGATACAAGTTCAGTCACCATCCCTGCTACAACTTCAACACCCATCCAGTCAACAGTATCTTCTACAACATCAACAACAATTAATGAAAGTGTCTCAACGGTTACAATATACTACGATCCTGCAAATGTTCCCGCCAACAATTCACAACAAAATACTACTCCTGTCAGAGCACCAGTTACCATATACTATGATCTGCACACCATTGTGGTCCCTTCTGCAGCTACTATCAGTCTAGTCACCATCACAGTGCCTGGGCCAGTTCCTTACGAAAGCAATAATGCCATCCCTTGGCATTATGGCTCAGATCTATACTGCGAGGGGCAGAAAATCACTTTAGAATCATCAACTTCTTCACCTCAGATAGACAACGTGGGGGGAGGCGGAGGCTTCACTAGAAGCGGACGCCTCTTTGCCTTGCAAATACAGAGACCTAATGCTGAAGCAGAAGTTGTTGCCAAGGCAAAAGGGAAGAGCATGGTGCAAGAAGAACCAGTCGCTAAGGAAGCTGCGAAGACTCCTTTTGATCAAGAGGTTGATGAATTCGTGAGAATCATAAAGAAAAGTGATTACAAGGTGGTATACCAGCTTCACCAAACACCTTCCAAGATCTCCATACTATCATTGCTAATGTGCTCCGAGGCTCATCGGAACGCACTATTGAAAGTCCTGCACGCAGCTTATGTGCTGGAGGAGATTACCGTCAATCAGTTAGAGGCTGTGGTTGGAAATGTTAACGCTAGTAATGGACTAGGATTTACCAACACTAATCTGACAACGGAAGGTCGCAATCACAACAAGGCTTTACATATTACCTTGGAGTGTAAGGGTGCAGTTCTTTCTCATGTACTGGTGGACACAGGGTCATCCCTCAATGTCCTGCCCAAGAAAGCCCTTGTGAAGCTAGAGTATGATGGATTGGCGCTACGCCCAAGTAACTTGGTAGTGAGAGCCTTTGACGGTTCTAAAAGATCAGTTCTGGGAGAGATAGAATTACCAATAATGATTGGCCCACAGGTTTTCAAAACGACCTTCTTTGTGATGGATATACAGCCTGCCTACAGCTGTCTATTGGGTAGACCATGGATAGACGCCGCCGGTGCCGTGACGTCAACCCTTCACCAGAAGTTAAAATTCGAGTGGGAAGGCCAAGTCATTACTATTTGTGGGGAGGAGGATATTTTTGTTAGCCAGCTGGCTACTTTCTAATACATTGAAATGGATGGGGAGATTCATGAAACCATGAGCCAAGGGTTTGAGGCCCTCAATATCAATGAGACATCTGTTGTGCTGGGAACTTCCATCACCTCATACCAACAAGCCCGGAAGGTTGTTGAAGAGGGTACTGCTCAAGGCTAGGGCAAGCTGCTGCCAGTTGAGAAGAAAGAAGACCGATTCGGGTTGGGTTACAGACCAACTCGGCAAGATCAACCAGAGGCTGCAACGGAGCCCAAGTTTGTTAGTGGGGGGATGCTCACCCCGGATGCTGTGAATAGCTTGGAAGATGAGTCAGAAGACGAGCGCAACCTGGAAAGCTGGATACGTCCAAGGATCCCGGGGAACCATGTCTCAAACTGATCTTCCCTGGAAATTATAAGAGTTACTCCTGCAGAGTATTTATTATTTCCTGTATTTTGAAGCATGCATCAAGTCCTGCATCTTGCCCAAGATGTCAGGACTCATTTTGTAATCGGGCCATCTTGTATTTTGTGCAAAGATCAATTAATGAATATCATGACATCTTTTGCAAATGAGTCTTTTCTTTTCCGCTCACTGTTTTTCATTTTTCATTTTTTGTACAAAAATAAAATGGCAATGTTTTTCAAAATAATAAACTTCATTTTTCACTTTTTCTAAGCAAGATAAAATTGATCACTAAAATGAACAAATCTAAACCCTTGCAGAGAGTGCCCTCCAGACTGCACCGACAACAATACTGCTATGACTTCATATGACTTTGACAATCCGATTAATCAAGCCGATGAAGGGATTGAAGAAGATTATGAGCTACCTGAAGAACTAGCCAGATTGTTGAGACAAGAGGAGAAGGTTATCACTCCTCATCAGGAGGAAGTTGAGACGATTAATCTTGGTACAGAAGAAGACTTGAAAGAGGTTAAGATCGGGGCCTGCCTGCAAGATTCGGTGAAAGAGCAACTTATTGACATGCTTCGGGAATATGTGGATGTTTTCGCTTGGTCATATCAGGATATGCCAGGGTTGGACACCGACATTGTTATGCACAAACTGCCTCTGAAAGAAGACTGTCCGCTGGTAAAACAGAAGTTGCGTCGTACTTGCCCAGACATGGCAATGAAGATAAAAGAAGAGGTACAAAAGAAATGGGACGCCGGTTTCCTTGCTGTGACTAGTTACCCGCCGTGGGTTGCTAACATTGTACCTGTGCCTAAGAAAGATGGAAAAGTAAGGATGTGTGTGGATTACCGGGACCTGAACAGAGCCAGCCCGAAAGATGACTTCTCATTACCTCACATTGATGTATTGGTCGACAATACGGCTCAGTTCTCAGTATTCTCCTTCATGGATGGATTTTCAGGATATAATCAGATCAAAATGTCACCTGAAGACATGGAGAAGACAACCTTCATCACACCCTGGGGCATATTCTGTTATAAAGTAATGCCGTTCGGACTAAAGAATGCTGGTGCCACTTATCAACGGGCTATGGTAACATTATTCCACGACATGATCCACAAAGAAATTGAATGTTATGTGGATGACATGATTGCCAAGTCCCTCACAGAAGAAGACCACCTGGTGAATCTGTTGAAGTTATTCAAGCGTCTGAGGAAGTACCAATTGAAGTTAAACCCCAACAAATGCACATTCGGGGTGCGATCCGGTAAGCTGTTGGGATTTATTGTAAGTGAGAAAGGGATTGAAGTTGACCCTGATAAAGTCAAAGCCATCCAAGAAATACCTGCACCGAGGACGGAGAAGGAAGTTAGGGGGTTTCTAGGTAGATTGAACTACATTTCAAGGTTCATATCTCATCTTACTTCAACCTGTGAACCCTTGTTCAAATTGTTGAGAAAGGAACAAACGGTCAGGTGGAATGAAGACTGCCAAAGGGCTTTTGACAAAATCAAGGAATACTTACAAGAGCCTCCGATCCTTATGCCTCCAGTTGAAGAAAGACCTCTAATAATGTACTTGACAGTATTAGAAGAGTCAATGGGGTGTGTGTTGGGCCAGCATGACGAGTGTGGTCGAAAAGAGTATGCAATATACTACCTAAGAAAAAAGTTTACCGACTGTGAACAACGTTATTCACTGCTCGAGAAAACTTGTTGTGCTTTAGCGTGGGCTGCTCGCCGACTAAGGCAGTATATGTTGAGCCACACTACTTTATTGATCTCAAAGATGGACCCAATTAAGTACATATTTGAGAAGTCAGCGCTTACTGGACGGGTTGCAAGATGGAAAATGATTCTCACAGAATATGACATTCAGTACACATCTCAGAAAGCCATCAAGGGCATTGTGTTGTCTGATTATCTTGCCGAGCAATCTATTGATGATTACCAGCCTATGAGATTTGACTTCCCTGATGAAGACATCATGTTTATAAAAGCAAAAGATCATGAAGAGCCTATTCACACTGAAGGGCCTGACCCAGAAGAAGAATGGACTATGATGTTTGATGGGGCTGTTAATATGAATGGTCGTGGTGTTGGTGCAATACTCATTACACCTAAGGGAGTTCACATGCCTTTCTCGGCAAAACTCACTTTTAACTGTACCAACAACGAAGCTGAATACGAAGCTTGCATTATGGGTCTTGAGGAAGCCATTGACCTCAGGATCAAGACTTTAACGGTATTTGGAGATTCAGCTCTGGTAATCAATCAAACCAACGGCAAATGGTATACTCACCAGGAGCATCTGATACCTTACCGGGATTATACGAGAAGATTACTCACATTCTTCACTACAGTCAAGCTTGAGTATATCCCTCGAGATGAAAATCAGTTTGCAGATGCTCTGGCTACCATTTCATCCATGATCAAAGTTCAAGCTGCCAACTTTGTACCTCGAATATCAGTATCCAGACTTGACAGACCAGCATACGTATTCTCAGTAGACCTTGCTAAAGATGATAAACCTTGGTTCCATGTGTCGCTCCCACCAAATGACAACCAGATCAAGAGGGGTACAGACGCGAACGGTCGGCGAAAGAGGAAATGAGAACACACAGGGGTGAACTCAAGAGAAAAGAAAAGAGTCGCCAGCTAGGCATTTTTATCCCGAAGGAAAGGTAATGCTGCATAAACCTAAAAAGGATGGATAAGACGGTTGCGAACCAGAGAGACTGAGAAAGGGGGTTGGTTACAACCTGGGAAGGTATTAGCACCCAGATTGTCCGTCGTACTCGACGGGATCCACGCTTAAAAGATTTGTGTTTAAAGGGGTAGTGTCAGTGCAATTTGTGTACAAAAGCTGGAAAAGAATGCAAGTGTCAGTACAAAAGAAATGTGAAATTAAATAAAGAAGTGTCAGTGCTAGGAAAGAATGTGAAGCTCAAGACTATGAGGCTTAAAGAATAATGCTGGAAGGAGGGGGGAATATACAGAGACTTTTGTTCGATAACTGTTAAGTTATGCCTACGTATCCTCTCGTGCAATGAGGAAGTCAGAACACCGTAGTTCGACTCAAAGAGACTGAAAGATAAATTGACTTGTGAACTGCTTGCTTGCCTATGCTCAAGTGTATGACCTGTCTGGCTCAGGTGCAAACTGTCTTGCATTAGACGGAAGAAGCAAGTTCTCGTTTGTGAATGAATGAGATGAGAAAAGAATCCCGAAGGAGACGATTATTGTTTGTTTTTGTGTTTTCAGTCTTTTATTGCTTTTGAAAGTTTGTCATAAGTTAATGAGCTTAAGTCTAAACCAATGGGTTAGTAAACTCATCACATCCTCCCTCTGATTAGGGGTAATGAGAATACCTTAAGTGTGAAGTCAACATCTCACACTTAATCACCCTGATGTAGGATTAAGATCATTAACCCACTTGTGATTATTTAGATGTTTTTGTTGTTTTTGTTCAGTGTTAAGTAATGAGTTTAAGCCATAATCATGGATTAAACAGACTCATTACACCATCCTAATAGAAGGATAATAAATGAGAATGCTTAAGCTGAGGAAAACTCCTCCACTTAATCCATGATTAGGGATTAACCTCATGACAAAACAAAGCCTTTATTAGATGGATTTTAGTTAATGATAAGATGAAGAAGTGAGTTTTATGGTTTGTAAGACAACTTGAGGGGGACTTGTCCATTAACACTAGGGTTAGTCCTTCTAAACCAATTAAGGAAGAATTAGAACCCTAATGCAAGGCCCAAGTTACAAGCTTGATGTCTCAGTGATTATTAGATGGATTGATTAAAGGATTTAAACACATTAAGGGTTTAACACTTAGGATTAAAGTTATACACTCCATCCTAATAGAAGGATGCAGGTACCAGCTTAATCACAAAGCCTTAAAGCCTTTAGGGTTTAGTCCCTGATTATGAGATGAGGAGAGAAGACTCAAAGATGACATAAAGGTAAAAGCTAAATGGGGGGACTAAACAATCCTAAAAAATTATCATGCTTGGAAGTCCTAGGGTTTGTGAGGTTTACAAGAAGAATCTTCAAGGAACCACCAAGGAGAGAAGCAGATGAGAGGAGCAAAGAGAAGCAAAACAACTTGCTTCACTTAAGAAGTCAAGTTGCTTGAGGAAAGAAAGTAAGATGAACAAGAATGAGCAAGCTCAATCCAATACACATACAAAATGCAGCAAGGGAAGTGTGAGAGAGATGAAAAGAGAACATGAGAAGTGAAGGCAAATTCACTTCTCAAAGTAACTTACCACCTGAAAAGTTAGTGAAAGAAATGAAATGCAATGCAAATGAGATGAAATAGCATGATGCAAGACAAAGTCAGAAGCAAATACATGATGTTAATGATGCTAAGAGATGATGCAAACATGAGGCAAGGCATGAGAATGATCATACAAACATATGGATGCAAAAGAAGCATGCTTGGAGCCATGAATGTACATGAAAAGTTATGGAATGCAAATGACATACAACATGGCAAATGAAATATGCAATGATCAAACATGATTCTAATATGTCCTAAGATGTCTTATGAATCAAATGAATGCACAAAATGTCATGGCAAGTCATGGTATGCAAGCAAATGGAAGATGGATGCAAAGGAAGGCATAAATTAGGGTTTATGATCAACACACAAAGTAAAATCCAAAACCAGAAGCAAATGACATGATAAAAATTTGAAAATGCAATCAAAGGAACCCTAAACCTATACAAACTCACTGCCCAAAGGAGGGGATCCAACTCTTAACCTAGTGGGAGTTATGAATTTCCTAAGATTGCTAGGGTTTTAAGGTACCTTGTCAAGAAAAATGCAAAACAAAATGAAAATGCAAGATCGATTCAAGCCAATTTTATCCTATAAACTACATGCTATACAAGATGCAATGCAAAAAGAATCATCATCCAACTCTCAATGGTTAGGCAGAAATGAATTTTTGAAGTTTGAAACAAAATAATGCCTTGAAATGAAATTAAATCCAAAGAAAATTATCAAAAGGCATCAAGAACAAAAAAGAAATTTGGTTTGAGAGTTGGACAATGTTTCTAAATGTTTTTAAAGGTTACATGAATTTTTTTGTGATTTTTAAATACCTAAAAGTATTTTTAATTAATTAATTTTCATTAATTAATTAAAAATAAACTTTTAAATGATTTAAAAATAATTTTTAATGCAAAAAATAAAAATAAAAATATTTTTGTGTTCTGAAAAATAATGAAAACCTTGACAAAAATTTTCATAATTTTTAAACATTTTTTGCTATTTTAAATAAAATGGAAAAGATAAACCAAATTAAATGAAATAAAACTTAAAATAAATGGAAGTATGCAAAAGGAGAGGCCAGGATTCAATCTGGGGAAGGAGAGTTTGACTGCGCGCCAGATCCAATGGTCATAATTCAAACTGACTCAATTAACCTAAACTTAATTAATTAAATTAATTAAATAGGATTAGGGTTTAATGAAGTGATCCAAGCCATTCAAACATGCGGGAGTCAACTCTGGTCAAACCATCCTACGCTCCACATTCAAACTACAATTAATTACACAGATTAGGGCTAATGATTTTCAGGTGGCCGGAGAAGACTTCCGGTCGTCTTCTCCGGCGAACCAAAACCCTAGATTTCGCTACAGGTTACTAAACAAGCAATTTCTTCCACAGAAATGATCCTCTCCCCAATCTAAACCTAACCCCTCTTCCAAAAATCATTTATTTTCATTAACAAGCCTGAATCGAAGCAAAGTATGAAACACGGGCAAATATTCAGAGGTACCATACATGCTGGTTTCTTCACCATTTTAAAAACTAAACACATATTCATGATCAGGGGAAGACATAGCATCATACAAGAACTTAAAAATCAGTTTTTGGAAAAAAAGTTCTTCATGTTACCTGAGATGGAGCTTCTCTGATTCTGAGCTTCCTGGCCTCAAGCTTTGCACAAACCTTCTCCCTTGATCCTCCTGATGATGGAATGAAGCTTAGAATGCTTTGAGAGTGGCTGGTTTGGGAGATTGGCAGAGTTCTGTTCAGTGAAGTGAGGAAATCGTATTTGGTTTGTGTGAGGTTTTGGGTTGTTTCAATGGTTGGTTTGTGATCAGTGAGTCATGCTGAGATGTTTTGTGAAGTTTGTTTTTGTGTTTGATGTTCGTATGATGAGTTTCGAAGGAAGTTGCATAAGAGGTGGAAAATGAGAATGTTGGCTTGTGTGTGTATTCAGGCTCCAAGATCATATGAAATGGCTTGCTTTTGGTGTGTTTGTAAAGTCTTGGTTGGTCAGAATAGTTGTTGTGTCACTGTGGGATTGGTATGGGGGTTTTTGCAAAAAGTCAAGTCTAGGTGTACTTGAGGTATGGGCAAGTGTGAGGTTGTGATAGGGGCATGGTTGAGTTCAGCAGGGATCATGGAGTTCATATGGATCAGATTCTATAAGCTGTAACAAGTAGAGGCATGGCTTCATGAGTTTTTGCAAGTTGGTACATGTTTGCCCCCTTTGGAAATTCATGAAGTTCAAGGCACCAAAATGCAATATTCTTGGGCCAATTCTGACTTTTAGAAGTCACATGATCATATTGTGAAGAATTTGTGCACATTTGAAGTCTTTAGAATGCTTGATCATACCATTTTGCAAAATGCCTCTTTGGTGGAAAACTTGAAATTATGTGATTTTTCCCAACTTTGACAAGCCATAACTTTTGATCCAAAATGAATTAGGACAAGTTCTTGTACTTTTTGAAAAGGGAATGATCCATTCTACAACTTTCATGACCACAGTTTTTTCATTTGAAGCATTTTTGAATCAAAAAGCAAGGGTTGAAAAAGTTTCCCAAAATGGCAATTTTCCATTACAAGTCATTTTCCCAAAAAGTCAACTTTGCAAATGGCTTGAAATTCTTTGATTTTGTGAACTTCTAACATCTTCTATGATCAAATAAAGATCATATATAATCAAAATGATGATGAACACCCTTTGGTTGGGTCATTGAGGGCCTCAGATGCCCTGATTTTGCACTGACTTGCTCAAAAAGTCAACTCTTGATTAGATGCCTTCCCCATGGAATTTCTTCATGAAAATTTATATGCATGATCCTTATAACATATAGAGACCAATAGAAACAAGAATGACCAAAAAATTTGGAGTTATGGCCTTTGAAACCAAAACCCTAATTTTAGGTCATCTGTGCAGTCAAACCTGGCTCTGCTTCCATGCCTTTCTCAGTTCTTGTGATTCTTTGACTTTCTTGACTTTGTGGGGATATAATATGATGCTTGAACACACATGGACCCCTTTGAAGTGATTGATGACCTTTGGAGTGGCTCAAGAAGCTCTTGGATTGCTCAGATCACAAACCCTAGATGCAGATGACTTTGAACCAATGCAGTGAATCAAAAATGCAACATGAGATGCCATGATTGGACTTATGCATATGAAAATATCACAAGCTATGGTGAAATGAGTGAGGGCAAATTTGGGGTGTTTACAGCTGCCCCTATTCAAACATGAGTTAGCTGTGCAGGATGTAAGCAACGGCTTAACAGGCAAACAAGATAACTTGTGGTTGAATACCAAAGACATTCCAAAATTTGCACTCACAGAATGAAGAAGAAAAGGGATATAGATTGTAAAAGAAAAATAAAGTATAACTATAAAGTGCGTGTGACGGAGGACGACCGCCGAGCAGAGGACGACTTAGGGATGAAGCAATGACGGGGACGACCGACATGCTGGGGGAGATGCGGGAAATACAGCAGTGACGGGGACGGCCGACAAGCTGGGGACATGAGAGATAGTGATGGGGACGGCCATC
Organism: Lathyrus aphaca; assembly: GCA_963966055.1. Taxonomy (NCBI): domain Eukaryota; kingdom Viridiplantae; phylum Streptophyta; class Magnoliopsida; order Fabales; family Fabaceae; genus Lathyrus; species Lathyrus aphaca. The sequence continues at coordinate 361,421,283 of OZ014525.1, read as the reverse complement.
AGGCAAAGCTATAAGACTTTCTGGGGATTATAGGTAAATGAAATAAATGATGAGGTATGATTATCAAAGGTGAAGGACGATCACCTACCAGGGGACGGCTGCTCTTGTTGGGGATAAGATGAAGGACGGTCATCTAAGGTGAAGGACGATCACCGGGCAGGGTACGGCTGCCGAAAGTACCACGACATAGGACGAATGTCGGGTAACAAGGTCGACGATGGGGACAGCCATCGGATATGCATGATGAAGGACGATCATCAAGAGGTGAAGGACGATCACCTAGCAGGGTACGGCTGCTCCGAGGGTATCATGACATAGGACGAATGTCAGATAACAAGATCAACGATGGGGACGACCATCAGATAAAATGATGAAGGACGATCATCAAGAGGTGAAGGACGATCACCTAGCAGGGGACGGCTGCTCTAAGTATCACGACATAGGACAAATGCCGGATAGAGAAGGGTTCCAATAATGGAGACTCCGTTGGGGAAAAGGACGAGGGACGGTCATCCAAAGGTGAAGGACGATCACCTGGCAGGGTACGACTGCCGAAAAGGTATCATGACATAGGACGAATGTCAGATAGAAAGGAAATAGTTTGACAAGTTTTGTTGGGGACTTCGCTGGGGAAAAGTAAACACGGACGAGCGTCTACATCCAAGAAATGAAAGGTATGAGTGTTTGGACATCGTGTATAGACTAAAGATACGGACGAGCATCCTTAAGACTATGATACGGACGGGTATCATGTAGAAACAAAAACTGACACATGTTCAGAGATGATGATACGGACGAGTATCAACTGGTTAACAAAGAACACAGACGAGTGTTGATTCTGTGGGGACTCTTCTGGGGAAAAGTAGACACAGACGAGTGTCTAAATTCAAGAAGACATAAGTGTTCGACACGTGTATGGATTAAAGATGCGGACGAGCATCCTTAAGATTGTGATACGGACGAGTATCAGGTAGAAACAAACGCTTGACGCATGTTCTGAGATGATGATACAGACGAGTACCAACTGGTTAACAAAGAACACGGACGAGTGTCGAATCTGAGGAGGCATAAGTGGTATATATAAGATACGGACGAGTATCTGTATGAGTGGAACAGGAGTAATAAGTGTGAGTGGTGTACGGATGAGTGTTTAACTCGCTGGGGAGAGTGACACGGACGAGTGTCAAGAAAGAGAAAAGTGTATTATAAGCAGGTGTATGGTTTACAAAGTGTTTGGGTAACTATGCTGGGGAAGGTGACACGGACGAGTGCCAAGAAAGTTGTATATATATATGTATCTGTGAGTGCAAAGGGGACGCTTTGGTTTCCTACTGGGGATATGACACGGACGGGTGTCAAGAAGCATTTGTAATATAAGTGTTTGTTTGTAAAGAAAGCTCGGGCGACTTTACTGGGGAATGATGACACGGACGAGTGCCAAAAGGAGTGTGCATTTGTATTTATAAGTGTAAGGCAAATGCCTTGGCTTTCTGCCGGGGAATCCGGGGAGTTTTCTGTATATTGCTGACGGATTGTCATTATTCACAAGTGTTTGATCCAGTACATGGCTTATGATTATGCAATATGTTTGATTTTTGCCGTAATGCTCCGTATTAGACGGAATGCTACGCTCTGTGGGGAGAATATGATGCGAATGCTATGATTATGCAAAGACACCGATCCGGGATTCGGATCCCGTTGTTGTAGAGATCTCTGGTTGATCTGTTTGAGGTGGGCATCCCAGCTGGGGATGAGATCATTGGTAGATCTGACATATGGGACTCTGCTTGGGGATATAGGTCACTGATAGACCCATTCCAGTAAATGAAGGACCTAGCTGGGGTTTGTAGAAGCTTTCGTCACTCTGTTGCGATTTCTTCACGCGTTGCTCTTCCGGGTAGAGGCTGAAACTCTGTGGGGAGATGGTTCCCAGGCTTTTGTACTTGGCTGAGGAGGAGTGATGAATGGCAACTCAGCTGGGGAGAAAACACCTCCGGTGCTAAGACTGAGTAGATAATGATTTTCCAGCTTGCTGGGGTGAAGCTTTCATGCTCCATGTTGTGCTTTGAATACCTGCAAACCTGAAAAGACGGAGAAACGCACAAGTAATCCCGAGGTATCCCTTACCGGGTTCCATCATAGGAGTTTAGACACTCCCGGGAGTAATTATATTTCCTGCAAGCACGTATTCTTTAGAAGAGAAGCATCTGTATTTATGCAATCAGTATCTTAAAGACATCGGACACTTTGCAAATGAAAATAAGATGTACGAGACGAAACATGACTGAAAATCTGATTTTATTAATTTACGTGTGTTGCACCCCAAAATTTGCCCTCACAATACAAGACTTTGTGTGCTAAGAAGGTTCACAAGGTTCACAAGACCTTTCATGAGGTTCATGAAGTTTACAAGACACTTTATGAGGTTCATAAGGTTCACAAGACCTTTCATGAGGTTCATGAAGTTTACAAGACACTTTATGAGGCTCACAAGGTTCACAAGACTCACAAGACCTCCCATTAGGTTCACAAGGTTCACAATACATCTTATGATGGTTCACAAGGTTCACAAAGTTCACAAATAGTCAGAAGATTTAACAATTCCCTCAGACAATGCATCCTCCTAAGCAGTGCATCCAAAACTAGGGTTTTGACTTTAATCAGGCTAAATGGACTTCCAAGACTTCAAGTGAGCTTCATAACATCTTACATGTGTCTAAGAATCCCCATGACAAGTTTCAAGACTTTTCTCAAAGGTTTGCTCAGTCAAATGATCAGATAAGTCAAAATCAGTCAAAGCAGTTCAAAAGTCAAACTGAGGTCAACTGTGGTCAAACCAAAGTCAAACTTCATGATTTTTTGCCAACATCAAGTATATGAAGTAAAATTCATCATTTTATCAAGGGTTGATCATGATTCATCAAGGAGATCTCAGATCATCAAGAATCAAAGGTTTCTAAATTAGGGTTTCCTCAGGAAAAGTCAACTGAACTTTGACCAGCCATAACTTTCACATGCTTCATCACCAATTTTCCATGCAAAGCTTATTTTGAAGGAAATTGAATTCTATACAATTTTGTGTCTCACAAGCCAAGCCCAAAAATGCTTCATTTGGAAGGTATGAGCTAAGACATTATAGGTCCTTTTGAAAGTCAACAAAAAGTCAACAACTTCAAAAGGGCATAACTTGAGAATGGTAAATGATATGGACATGAAACAAGTGGGGTTGGTTAGAGGACTCTTCAAGCTTTCCAAAATGTCCAAGAACACCCTCATAGCATTAAAATTGAAGGATGTGTGCCCTTGCAAAGTTGGGAAATTTTTGGTTAGTTTATGAAGAAAATGGAGGTTTAAAACCATTTTTTTCTAAATGGGCTTGCCATATGATGATCCAATCCATACCAATACTTCATGCACGACCCAAATCTCAATTATTCAGATTTTTTATCATTTTATTTTATTTATTTTGATTTTATTCATTTAAAATCATTTTAAATTAAAATCAAATAGAAAAATCAAATATTTAAATGAGATTGTGCTTCTAGAAAGTCATAAAGGTTGCTTGGATCAAATTGATACAAAAATTATGATGATTGGCTTGAAATAGAAAGGTCTAATTCAAAAATATTTGAAGTTTAAGACTTAATCTTTTTCAATCTTCTTCAATCAAATTTTCCACACAATGATCCATTCTTTTTGACCTAATCCATTGTACTATAAGTAGACAACACAAACCTAATGCATTGACACGAAATTCTGGCCTCCAAGAGTAAGTTGCAATTTTCAAAATTCATCACAAAACTCCAATTCGGATTCCTTCACTCAAGCTTTCTCAAGACAAAATAAAGGTTGCAAATCATTCCTTGAAGGTCACTAAGTGTTTTTGGATCATAAAACTATCCATCCATGCATCAAATTATGAAAACCGAATTCATGTTCTTCATCTTTTTTTCAATTTTCGATTTCATTCATTTAGATATTATAAATTGTTTTTGTGTTGTTAATCTTGTTTGTTGTGATGTTTAGATGATTTTTGGGCAAGAACATTGAGGAATCGTGCCCTAAACCGAAAACCACCATTGTTAGGGTTAGAGTTCTCAAGTTGGGAATTCACGATTTACTTGAGATAAATGAATTCTAAGAACATGGCCATAATGTATAAACTTCATATGATTGATCTGGGTTGTCAATTTGCATTAATATTGTTGTTTGCTTGATGTTTCAAAAGACTAGGATTTCTGGTTTATGAACACGCATGAAATTTCGCAGGAAAAACCGTACCAATTTTCGCAGGAAATTCAAGGAAGAAGATGATGCCCTGGCGCGAATTTCAGATTTTGAATACTGGATATAATATTTTTTGTTTTGTTTTTTATATTGTTTCACAGTTATGTGGTTGGCTCAGTTGGTTAAGGGATGCGCGTGTGAGGCTTTGGTCCAGGGATCGAATCCTGGCTTTCCACAATTTTTCTTGTTTTTCCATTTGAATTCTTAACTTTAATATATAATTGATTATAGTCACTATATTATCAGAAGCGCCCTCCCGACTGGAGTGGAAAGTATGCATGCATATTGTTTAAAGGTCCTGGGTTCGATCCCCCCAGGCCTTTTGTTTTGTTTCTTTTTCATGATTTTTTTCAAGTTAGGCAACAAAACCAAATGGAGTGAGTTTGCTGTCACACGCGCGCCTGTAGCCCAGTGGCAACTCTTCATTCAGGTACCAGGGAGGTCCTGGGTTCAAATCCAGGCCTCCCAATTTTTTAAAAAAACCTAGTAATTTTCTTTCTATTTTCTTTTTCTTCTCTTATTCTTTAAATTTTAATTAATTATTGTTAATAATAGGATAATATTATGTTTTCATAAAATAAATTAGATATATTTTACATTGATATTTATTTTATAATTTACTAGTATGTATATATTATTATTATATATAACTTATTTGTATAATTGAATTAATATTTAATATTTAATACTTTTGTATGTAAAACCTAATTTCTTTTTATAAACCCTAATAATTTGTCACAAACCCTAATTTGCTTCTATTAAAAATGTAATTTTATTATAATTCTTAATTTATTATTTATTAACCTTAATCATGTATATATATTATATAATTTGTTTATAACTTAATTCTTATATATATAAATAATTTTCAATATATGTTTAAAAATAATTAAAACTTGTTAATTTAATTGTTGTAAATATAATTTGTTTTTAACTTAATTTTTATAATGTGTAAATAATTTACAACTTTATAATAATTAATATAATTGTTCATATTTTCTTATTAATCTTAAATAATTGTTTATATAAAAATTTGATCTTTTAATTATTATAATGTTTTTGTTTATATTATCTATTATGTTTATTTTCTTATGATATTTATTTATTACTAACCCCATTTAACTTTATATTATTATTATTATTATTATTATTATTATTCTACTAACCCAATTATTATTATTATTATTTATTTTTGCTTATTATATTTAATTTGCTTTAATTATTATTATTATGTAATTGTTCCTTGGATGTAATATTTAGTAATAATGTTTATTATTTATTTTATGGTTAGTAAAATAGGGAGTGTAACATGTTTGTATGCTTAAAATTATTTTAGCTCATTAAATTTAAAGATAAATATTAAAATTGTACACTCACACACGTAAGTCGATCTTTGATCGCCATCTCACTTCCTTAGGGGTACCTCTCATGTTGCTTAATCAAAAGGTCAAGTAGGGTGTATAAAGCAAAAGTCCCTCATCTCACATCATCTAGTCCCTTAACAGATAAAAGATCAAGTTCCCTTTCGAATGTTGCCTTCGTAATGATCTTGTCCCTTTCGAATAAAGATGATAAGTCCCTTCGAATTGCTTATACACCCCACAGTTGCCTAAATAAACAGATGACCCTTCACTTGTCCCTCACATCCAAGGTAATGACTACCTATTCCTTAATAATAGGGTTAGTCTTACCATTTAAAGGATTCAAGAACAGAAAAGACTTAAACTTAGGGTAGGTTTCTCTTAGATACTTGCTCACTTTTCAAAAACATTTCAAACACTTCACACATTTTAAACAATTTTCATAACAAAGGTTTTTTTACGCATCCGTACATGGATCATTATAAAACTCTTAAGAAAATTTCTATTCACACACTTCACATTTCAAAAACATTTTAAAGTGAGCTAAGTAACTAAGAGCCCATGGATAACCATGGATGTAAAGGGTGCTAACACCTTCCCTTTACATAACCTACCCCCCGGACCCAAAAATATTTTAAAAAGGTCTTTCCTGTTCTTTTATGCCTTTCCTTTGGATAAAATAAAAGTCGGTGGCGACTCTTGCTATCCGCAACATAACTAAAGTCAGTTCTCCCACCGTGTTACAGAACTGGCGACTCTGCTGGGGAATTAATATTAAAGTGGGGTACCCTTAGGAATTAGATCACTTTAAATTGTTTGCCTTGTTTGCTTTATACTTATCTTGTTGGGTGCTCTTATGAGTGAAAGATCCTAACCCGGATCTAGTGTACCTTAGGTAAATGGCAATAGACCAAGGAAACTGTACGGCGTATATCGATATGGTTGATCTGGTGGCCATAGTTAGTGTGACTTCTTGGTTGGTGCTTATGTTCCTTAAGTCAAGTTGAGGATAATATGAGGCTGCCATATGTTGTCAATGCACTAACTAACTTTTAGAACCCTAGTTATCCCATCTTGGCCTTTAGAAAGTAGTGAGATAACCGGCTTTGGTGCAGACTGAAGTTGGTTGATACTCGATACTACGCTCATTGAGATCCTAAACCTGGAGGGTTTTGGTTGGCAAGTAAGTTGCCTACTGAACAACCACCCTTGTGAAGGATCAATGATATTGAAATCCCTTAGAACATGGTTACTTTTGTAGGACAGGATGAACCAACTAACTTCAGGGGAGGGTACTTACCTTTGGACCTCATGCAAGCCTTAAACCTAGGGCTATGGTGTGACTTGTTTGTGTGTGCCACATGTTTGTGATTGAGCATAACATCATGACATCATCATGCATCATAAGCATAGCATTTTTACTAACCATTTCAAGGACCAAAGGATTTATCTTTGTTCTTTGTTGCAGGTCATGGCTTCTGCTCGTAGAAACACTATCAGGATCAACTTTGTAGGCATACCTGCTAAGCTTAAAGAGTTGGTTTCTCAAGTGCCTGATCACTCCCAGTTCATCAAGAGACATGGTCACCTATTGGATCTAGTCACCTCAGGGTTCAATGAAGACATGATGAGTGTCCTGTTTCAGTTCTTTGATCCTAAGCACCATTGCTTCACATTCCCCGACTACCAGCTGGTTCCTACCATGGAGGAATTCTCCAAACTTCTGGGTATACCTGTACTTGATCAGAAACCATTCACAGGCTTGGAAAAAGAGCCTAAACCTGAGGTTATTGCTGCAGCTCTACATCTGAAGAAGTCTGACATTGTTCTAGAAACGAGAAGCGGAGTTAAGGGTATTCTTGCTAAGGTGTTGATAGAGAAGGCTCAAGCGTTCTTGAAGGCTATGAGCTATGATGCTTTTGAGGAGATCTTAGCCTTGCTGATCTATGGCTTAGTGTTGTTCCCCAATCCTGATCAGTTCATAGACGTTCATGCCATCAACATATTCCTGAGTCACAATCCAGTGCCTACATTGCTTGGAGACATCCTACATTCTCTTCATACTCGTACTACAAAGGCACGAGGAACTTTGATGTGTTGCATACCTTTGTTGTCCAGGTGGTTTATTTCTCACCTTCCTCGCTCAGCAATGAAGAATGAGCAAGGGTTCAGGTGGTCCAAAAGGATCATGTCACTCTCGCATTCAGATATTCATTGGTGCTCCAGATCTATGGAGAATGTTACTATTATTGATCGTTGTGGGGAATTTCCTAATGTGCCACTTCTAGGCATAAGAGGAGGCATTACTTACAATCCTTCCTTAGCTTTACGACAGTTTGGTTACGCTCGGGGTGATGGTCCACATGACATGTTGATTCAGGGTATTGTGTTTGACTACGACAACGATCTGCAAGGTTACCATCAAAGGTTCATACGAGCATGGGGAAAAGTGAACAAGGTTGACATCAAGACTCTGGAGCCTAAGTACACTATTCCTATGGAGGCTTATCTCAGATGGGTGCGATCTCGTGCTCAGACTCTCATGATGCCATATCCTGCTATCCTGCCAGTTACCATGGAACCTGTTGCTGAAGGAGATACTACATATACCATCCTTCACCCAGACATGCCTACTGACATGGAAGACTTACAGAGATCCTGGATCCAGTTGAAGGAGCAAAGGGATACTTTCGAGGCTCATTACAAGGCTAGCCAAGAAAGAATCCTGGAACTAACAAAGCAACTTCACGAGGAACGGAATCTCAACTCATACCTCAACACAAAGAGGAAACGTCCATGGGAGACTTAAAACCCCATCTCTTGTATTTATTACATTTCATTTTATGTAAGCCCAAGAGGCAAAACAAATTTATTACTAATAAAAGTTTACCTTCTTGTTTGTTTAAGCAAATTTAAATTCTGCGGTCCTTGAAAACATTGCATATACATTTACATTCCATATCATTGCATCACAGGTTTATTATGCATAGGTTTCTCATCTTCTCGCTGTTTATTTCAGCAATGGCTCTTGAACAAACAGTTAAGGATCTCCAGGCACAAAATGCACAGTTCCAAGAGTTGATCCTGAACTTGTCCAAGGGGCAGGATGAATTGAAGACACTGCTGGCAAGGAAGACTAAGAAGACTAGGAGGTCAGGTGGCCTGATCAACATGGGAAGAAGGTTCATAGGTCCTGTCAAGACCAAAGAACAGGTTGAAGACTATGAGTCTGAAGAGTCTGATAAAGAGGGAGGCAGTCTCCACAATACAATGGGGGACTCTGATTCTGAGGCTAACTACTATCATGAGCCTAATGAAGATAAGTTCAAGATGCTGGTGGATAGAATGGATGCTATGGAATTACAGAAATCTTCTGGGCTGGATTTTGAAGACCTGAGTTTGATATCTGGGGTGGTTATACCCATTGGTTTCAAGGTTCCTACTTTTGTTGTTTATGATGGTGTTTCTTGTCCCAAGCTGCATCTGAGGTCTTATGTCAGAAGAATCCAACCCCATATTGCTGATAAGAAGTTGTGGATCCATTTCATCCAGGAGAGCTTATTTGGAGCTCAATTGGAATGGTACTATCAGTTGGAGAGTGTCAACATCCGGGATTGGAATGATCTTGCTGAAGCCTTCTATAAGCAGTATCAATACAATGCTGATTTAGCCCCCACTCGCATGCAGCTGCAAAGCATGTCTATGGGTGCTAAAGAAAGCTTCAAGGAGTATGCTCAGAAGTGGAGAGACTTGGCTGGAAGAGTGCAACCCCCTCTAACTGACAGGGAATTGGTTGATATGTTCATGTGCACGCTGAATGGTCCATTTTACAGTCATCTCATTGGAAGCTCATCATCTGGCTTCACTGAGTTGATAATGACAGGAGAGCGCGTAGAAAGTGGTATCAGGAGTGGCAAGATTCAAGTAGGTGCTCCTTTATCAGGTGCTGCAAAGAAGCCTCCCAGCGGGAAGAAAGAGTCAAATGCTGTTTATGGTCAACCTGATCGTAATAGAAGGCATCAGTCTGTGAATGCAGTTCACATCTCAAATCCAACTCCTACAACACCAGAGCAGCCACAGGGCAACCAACAGAGGGCTAGAAGGCAGTTCACTAAGATCAACATGTCAATGGCTCAAGCATTGCAACACTTGTTGAAGGCTGAACTTATCACTCTGAAAGATGCTCCTCAGAATCCTAATGTTACCTCTCCCAGGTACAATCCCAATGCACGATGTGCATATTATTCGAACTGTCAGGGACATGATACCAATAGTTGCTGGGTATTGAAGAAAAAAATTCAAGATATGATTGAGGCTGGAGAAATTGAGTTTGACCCTCCGGGTACTCCAAATGTGATTACTGCTCCCATGCCAAATCATGAGAAGACTATCAATGCAATTGATGAAGATTCACATATTTATTCAGTTGCAGAGTTGACCACACCATTGTCTGTTATCAAGAAGAAGCTAGTACAAGCTGGGTTCTTTCCAGGTTGCCGTGAAGATTGTTTGTATTGTACCTATAAGCCGGATAGTTGCTGGAGATTGAGAGATGGGATTCAACGTCTCATGGATAAATATACCATAGTGTTTGAGAGGACTCCATCTTCTGTAGAGAGTATGGTGGATCATATTACTAAAGGTAGGAAGACTGAAGAGGTTGATATGGTTGATAAAGTACCGGTAAGGATCACTTCCAAGGGACCTGTTAAAATAACTCATAAGGGTCCAATTAAGATTACTGTTGAAGGCCCTGTGAAGATTGTTGCTGAAGCTAGAGTGGCTCCTATAGTCATTACCACTCCTGGTCCTATTCCGTATACGTCTGATAAAGCTGTGCCTTGGCATTATGGGTCTGATGTTTATATCCATGGTGTTAAGCAGGAACCCTTAGCTGATATGCCTGTTGATGTTGATAATATTGCTGGATCTAGTAAGATCACACGAAGCGGAAGAATTTTCTCTCCTCCAGTTACCTCTAAGAATGCAGTTACTCCAGCTGCTACCTCCACCACTGATGCTCGGGGAAAAGGTCCTGTTATTGAACCTATACCTACTGATGTGCCAGCTGCTGATGATCTTGCTAAGCAGATGGAAGAAGTATTGAAAATCATTCGCAAGAGTGATTATGACATTGTTGATCAGTTGGGGCATACTCCCTCCAAGATTTCTATGCTGTCTTTATTGCTGTGTTCTGAGGCTCATGCCAAAGCCTTGATTAAGTTTCTGAAGACTGCTCATGTACCCAATGAAATTTCTGTTGACCAGTTTGAAAATTGTGTTGCACACTTGACTTATGATAATGGGTTAGGTTTCTCTGATGCTGATTTGACTCCGGCCAAGAGGGATCATAACAGGGCTCTACATATCTCCATTGAATGCAGGGGCACTACCCTGTCACATGTGTTAATAGACAATGGTTCCTCTCTAAATGTGTTGCCCAAAGAAGTCCTGAATAAGCTTAGTCCAGAAGATGTTGTGTTGAAACCCAGTAACATAGTGGTGAAGGCTTTTGATGGTTCGAGAAGAGTGGTGCATGGAGAAATTGATCTCCCAATCAAAGTTGGTTCTCAGGTTTTCAATGCTACCTTTTATGTAATGGATATTCATCCGTCATATTCTTGTTTGCTTGGGCGTCCCTGGATCCATGGGGCAGGTGCTGTAACCTCTACATTACATCAGAAGCTGAGATATCCGGTAGAAGGAAAGGTTGTTACTGTCTACGGGGAGGAAGGATATGTTGTTAGCCATGTGAACACCTTTAAATATCTTGAAGTGGAGGGTGAATATGTTGAAACTCCGTGTCAGACATTTGAAGTGGTTCCTTGGGTTGTTAATGATTATGAAGCTCCTCCTGTTGTCAAGAAAATTCCTGTGGTCACCAGAGTACCTCCAACAATGGCCTCCCTTAAAGATGCTAAAGCTGTGGTGGATGAAGGTGGTTGTACTATTTGGGGTCAGCTTCCTGATATCCCATACAAGTCTGACAAATTTGGTTTGGGTTTCACTGCAGAGTCCCAGAAGGCTGTTCGTCATGCTCGTGTTGTTCGTATCACCAATCAGGGGATTATGAAGAACCAAATCAATGTTGTGGGTGACTATGATGAAGACTACAATTTGGATGCTTGGATTTTTCCTACTGTGGGTGCTGGGCTCAATAACTGGAAGGCTGAAGATGTTATTCCTATCTCCTTTAGTCAGGAGTAAATACTATTACTGTGTTGTTGCTTTTTAAGTTTGTAATTTCTTGAACAATTGAACTCTTAAGCCTTGTGCCTTACCCGGGGCACAATGGTGTGCTTGTTACGGGCTGTCATTTCATTTGCATACTTCATTCAATAAAAATCAGTGGACGTTTCGTTTTCGTAAATATTGTGTTCCTTGTCTTTCTTTTCTTTTATTTTTGTTTTATCAGCTATGTGTTCTTACACACACCCACATCACTAAAATGCAGATCCTCATCCACTCTGGATCCTGTTGATAACAGTTCTACTATTGCCAATTATAATTTCGAGAATCCGATCTATTAAACTGAAGACGGAAATGAGGACGATTGTGAAGTACTTGTAGAGCTTGCTAGGTTGTTACAACAAGAAGAGAAAGCCATACAGCCACATGAAGAACCAGTCGAAGTTGTGAATCTGGGAACTGAAGAAAACAGGAAAGAAGTCAAGATAGGGGCTGAATTAGAGGATAGTGTCAAGAGCAGATTGATTCAGATGTTACGTGATTATGTTGAGATCTTTGCTTGGTCTTACGAAGATATGCCAGGGTTGGATACAGACATTGTGGTTCACCGTTTACCAGTGAAAGAAGACTGTCGTCCAAAGAAACAGAAGGTTCGTCGTATGCGTCCCGAAATGTCATAAAAGATCAAAGCAGAGGTAATGAAACAATTTGATGCAGGGTTCTTAGCTGTGACTTCTTATCCTCAGTGGGTTGCAAATGTGGTACCGGTACCTAAGAAAGATGGTAAGGTACGTATGTGTGTGGACTACAGAGATTTGAACAAGGCCAGCCCCAAAGATGACTTTCCACTTCCTCATATTGATGTTCTGGTAGACAACACTGCTCAGCATAAGGTATTCTCGTTTATGGATGGTTTCTCTGGTTACAATCAGATCAAGATGGCTCTTGAGGATATGGAGAAGACAACATTTGTTACACAGTGGGGCACTTTTTGTTATAAGGTGATACCATTTGGTTTGAAGAATGCAGGGGCAACATATCAGTGTGCTATGGTGGCTTTGTTTCATGATATGATTCATCATGAGATAGAGGTATATGTGGATGATATCATAGCCAGGTCCCAGAATGAAGAGAAACATCTTGATCATTTGCATAAATTGTTTGAGAGGTTGAAGAAATACAAGTTGAGATTGAACCCAAACAAGTGTACTTTTGGAGTTAGATCTGGTAAACTCCTGGGTTTTATAGTCAGTGGAAAAGGTATTGAAGTGGATCCTGCAAAAGTGAAAGCTATACGAGAAATGCCAGCTCCCCGTACTGAGAAGGAAGTTAGAGGTTTCTTGGGACGACTGAATTACATTGCAAGATTTATTTCCCAATTGACTGCTACCTGTGAGCCAATATTCAAGTTGTTGAAGAAAGATCAGGTAATGGAATGGAATGATGAGTGCCAGATTGCCTTTGATGAAATCAAGAAGTATCTGCTGGAACCTCCAATTTTGATGCCACCAGTTGATGGAAGACCCTTGATTATGTACTTAACATTGTTAGACAACTCAATGAGGTGTGTGTTGGGGCAACATGACGAGTCTAGTCGAAAAGAGCAGGCAATATACTACCTTAGCAAAAAGTTTACCGACTGTGAAACAAGATACTCACTGCTCGAGAAAACTTGCTGCGCTTTTGTAAACACCCCAAATTTGCCCTCACCCATTCACACATGACTTGTGATCATCTCATATGCATAAACACAATCACATCATCTCATGTCTCATTTGGTTTCACTGGATAGTTTCTAAGGCCTCTGCACCTAGGGTTTGTGATCTGAGCAACCTCAGGGCATCTTGAGCCATTCCAAAGGCCACTAATCAACTCAAAGGGGTCCATGTGTGTCCTTATATCATGTTACATCCTCACAGAGTCAAAATTGCAGAGGAATCACAAGAACTAGGGTTTGAGTGGATGCAGAGCCAGGATGAACTGCACAGTTGACTGAAAATTAGGGTTTTGGTTTCAGAGGCCATAACCCCAATTTTTTTTGGTCATTCTTGTTTCCATTGGTCTCTATATGGTATAGGGAGTATGCATATCAATTTTCATGAAGAAATTCCATGGGGAAGTCATCTGATCAAGAGTTGACTTTTCAGACAAGTCAGTGTAAAATCAGGGCATCTGAGGCCCCCAATGACCCAACCAATGGGTGGTCTTCATCATTTTGAGTGTATATGATCTTTATTTGATCATGGAAGAAGTTTGAAGTTCATGGAAATCAAGAATTTAGGGTTTTTGCAAAAGTTGACTTTTTGGGTTTTGTTGACTTTTCAAGAATGCACCATTTTAGGTCAATTTTCAAGCCTTGATTCATGATCCAAAAAGGCTTCAAATGGAAAAACTTTGGTCATGAAAGTTGTAGATCTCATCTTTCCCTTTTCAAAAAGTACAAGAACATGATCAAACTCTTCTTGGATCAAAAGTTATGGCCATGCAAAGTTGGTTAAAATCATTAATTTTCAAGGCATGCCTCATTTGGAAACTTTGCAAAATCTTGGACCAATGCATCATGTGACCTCTAATTCATTTCAAACCATTACACAAACATTCTCTAAGTCCTAAAAATCAGAATTGAATTGAATTTGCTCATGGTTTGCTTTGAGTAACAAGGCTTTATCACATGTGAACCAAAAGCTAGCCAACTTGCAAAACACTCATGACCACTTCACCAACTTATGACATTGGCTGCTGAGCTTTGCTAGGCCTATCCATCACCTTTTGCTGCACCAGCCATGCCTTGTACTTGCTTAACTTTGAGCCATGCCCTATCTTACACAAAAGTGGATTTTTATCAAAAGTAGCCTCACCTATCATAGCAGGCCATGTCACATCAAGCAACCAATCAGAATTGTTTATCATTTCATTTTGCAAGTGGAACATAACAAGAACAAGGGCTGAAACCAACTCATTCATCACTTACACAAAATCCCTTCACATTGCAAAATCCATCGAATCTGCCTCCACAGCCAAGAAACTCCCAAACTTTCTTCATCACTAAACTCAGTACACTCCATAGGCCCTAAACCATCAAAGCTCAGGCCTGAATCAAGCCTGATTTGAACCTCACCATTCTTCATCCTCAGAACCAGTCCTCTTCGAATCTCACTGTCCATCCCTCAAACACTTCATCTTCCTTCACCAACAAGTCAGGCATACTTAGAGGAGTCCAAACCACCCATTACACTGGCCTAAAACAGCCTGTACACCAAGGTCATTCTCTGCTACACCAGTTTGGTAGCCATTGAAATAGCTTGCTAAACTTCATTTCAAGCTTGCCATTGACACCAGGGGATCCATTAGAGCTAGCTTGCATCAAGAAACGGCTCTGGAAGCTCAGAAACAGGACTTGTCACCTCAGGTAGTCTCAAACTTCAAACCTTTTAAAACCTGTTTCTTTTGTTACAAATCAAAAATACATGCTCTGGGGATCACTGTGATATGATTAGAATCAAAAATGGTGTGGAAATGAGTATTTTATGCATCTCTGAAACTTGGCCCGTGAATGCGTTTCGTTTCGATTCTCTTTGTTCATGTTAGATAAATGTATTTTGATCTTGGATTGAGGTTTAGTTAGGATGGGGGGTTGTTTCTGGGCAGGAAATTTGTTGAATGGTGGCCTGAATCGTTTTCTAGGGTTTGTGATACGCCGGAGAAGACGACCGGAACCACTGTTCCGGCCGTCTGAGTTTACCCTGCCCTAATTAGGGTTTAGCCAGTCATTAGTGTTTTTTAAATCTGGGCCATTGGATTGCCCTTCCCGCGCGTAGACCAAGGGACCAGATTGCTTCATTAACCTTAATTTCCACTTAATTAATTTAATTAGGTTTAATTAGTTTAATTAACTGAATTTAGGAAGTTTAAATCTGGACCACTAGATAGCGCGCCAAGTCAACCCAATCTCCCTCAGATCAAATCCTGGCCACGCGTTCTGTTTACTTTTATTTTCATTTGATTTTTATTCATATTTATTCCATTTAATTTGTACAATTTATTTAAAATAGCAAAAAAATCATGAAAATTATGAAACTTTTTCTTTAAGGTTTTATTAATTTTTATGACACAAAAACATTTTTATTTTATTTTTTATCATTAAAAAGGTATTTTTAAATATTTAAAAGATTATTTTTAATTGATTAATGAGAATTAATTAATTAAAAATACCTTTAGGTATTTAAAAATTACAAAAAAATTCATGAAATGTTCTAAGACATTTAGAAACATTGTCCAACCTTCAAACCAAATTTATTTTTTGATCTTGATGCATTTTAAGAATTTTTCATTGAATTAAATCATTTTTGATGCATTATTTTGTTCATAAGTTTGAAAATTCATTTCTGCCTATTGGTGAAGGTTGAGACATTGATTCTTCTTGCATTGTTTTCCATTTAGCATGAACTTTCAAGGATAAAAAGGCCAAGATTTGATTTTACATTTTCTAATTGATTGGCATTTCTTTTGTTACAAACCCTAAAAAGCCCTAATAACTTGCAAAATTCATAATTTGAGTTTGGTTGAGAGTTGAGAGCTCCCCTTTGGGCAGTGGTTCATTATAGGCCTAGGGTTTCTTTGGGTACCATTTTCCATTTTTTAGTTTAAGGTTTGCTTCTGTTTTTGGTTTGTGTTTGATGTTTGATCCATGAACCCTAATTTGGGCTTTCTTTTGCATCCTTCTTGCATTTCCTTGCATAACATGACTTGTCATTGCATTTTGTGCATTCTTATGATTCACTTGACATCTTAAGACATGTATGAAGCATCATTGACCATTACATTGCATATTTGCCATGCCATTTGTCTTGTATGATTCATAACATTTCATGCTTGTTCATGCTCCTTAGCTTGCATCATATGCATTCATAATCTTGTATGAACATCTCCATTGCCTTGCCTCATGTTTGCAGCACCTCATAACATCATAATCATCATGTGTATTGCTTCTGGTTTTGCTTTGCATCATATCATTTCATTTCATTTAGCATTGTATTGCATTTGCTTCTAACATTTCAGGTGGTAAGTAAACTTGGGAAGTGAATTTGCCTTCACTTCTCATAACTTTTCTTTTCATCCCTCTTGCATGCCTTGCTGCATTTCTACTTGTGTTTGAGCTTGAGCTTGCTCATTCTTCCTCCTCCCACTTTCTTTCTTCAAGTGACTTGACTTCTTGAATGAAGCAAGTCACTTTGCTTCTCTTGATCTTGTTCATCTGCTTCCTGGTGGTTCATCTGAAGATTGTTCTTGAAAACCTCACAAACATTAGGAACAACCAAGCATGATAATGAATTAGGGTTTTGATTAGTCTCCCCATAGTTTTTACCTTTGTGTCTCTCTTTGAGTCTTCTCTCCTCACCTCATAATCAGGGACTAAACCCTCAAGGCTTTAAGACTTTGTGATTAAGATCCTGCCTGCATCCTTCTTTTAGGATGGAGTGTATAACTTTAATCCTAAGTCTTGGACCCTTAAGGTGTTGAACTCTCTTAATTAATCCATCTAATAATCATCAAGACATTACACTTGTAACTTGGGCCTTGCATTAGGGTTCTAATTCTTCCTTAATTGGCTAAGAAGGACTAACCCTAAAGTTAATGGACAAGTCCCCCTCAAGTTGTCTTACAAATCATAAAAAACACTTCATCATCATATCATTAATAAATCCACTTAGTCAAGGTTTGTTCTGTCATGGGTTTAATCCCTAATCATGGATTAAGCTGAGGATCCTTCCTCAGCTTAAACACCCTCATCTATTATCCTTCTTTTAGGATAGTGTAATGAGTCTGTTAAATCCCTGATTATGGCTTAACCTCATTACTCAACACTAAACAAAAACACCAAAAACATCTAATTAATCACAAGTAGGTTAATGATCTTAAACCTACATCAAAGGTGATTAAGTGTGAGAATCTGACTTCACACTTAAGGTAATTCTCATTACCCCTAATCAGAGGGATGATGTGATGAGTTTACCAAATCCATTGATTTAGGTTTAAGCTCATTATCTTATGACAAACTCCAAAAAGAAATAAAAGACTGAAAACACCAGAACAAACAATAATCGTCTCCTTCGGGATTCTTTTCTCATCATCTTCACTCACAACCGAGAACTTGCTTCTTCCGTCTAACGCAAGACAGTTTGCATCTGTGCCAGACAGATCATACACTTGAGCATAGACTGCAAGCAGTTCACCAGTTAATCCTTTCAGTCTCTTTGGGTCGAACTACGGTGTTCTGACTTCCTCATTGCACGAGAGGATACGTAGGCATAACTTAACAGTTATCGAACAAAAGTCTCTGTACATTCCCCCTCTTCCAACTTCTTTCTCTTAGCCTCATTATCATGAGCAATTCATTTCATTCCTGATCTCACACTGACACTTCATTTATACACATCACTTATACACTGACACCTGTACATTGTTTTCCAGCTATTTATACACAGATTGCACTGACACTACCCCTTTAAAACACAAATCTTTTAAGCGTGGATCCCGTCGAGTACGACGGACAATCTGGGTGCTAATACCTTCCCAGGTTGTAACCAACCCCCTTTCTCAGTCTCTCTGGTTCGCAACCGTCTTATCCATCTTTTTCTAGGTCTATGCAGCATTGCCTTTCCTCCGGGATAAAAATGCCTAGCTGGCGACTCTATTCATCTCCAGTGAGTTCACGGCTGTGTGTTCTCACAGTTCCCTTCGCCGACCGTTCGCGTCTGTACCTTCATCTGACCCCGTGTCATTTGTCGGGAGCGACAGCTTGGCGACTCTGCTGGGGACCCTTATACTGCAACCAGGACTTCTGGTTCTTTTTGTGGGTTCCTCCTAGCGCTTGATTGATTTGTGTTTATTGGGGGTGTTATGTGCTATTTGTATGTGTATATTTGCTTTATTTACTGCTTTCTGTACAGCTTTATTTATTGCTTTCTTTACTGTTTTTTCATTTATCATACTGTCATGCTGCTGGCTGGATCTGGTTTTGTTTTGGTGGGTGGGGTTCTATTGAGAGCCAAGGTCCTATACCTGGGACCTGAGTGACACCTAGGCTAGAGTGAATCATATTCTTTCCCATTCCATTTCGGTCTGGTGCGGGAATATGAAACACGGTTCAGATATGGGTTTCTTCTTGAGAACTCTGTGCTACGGATTTCCTGTAGTGCTAGGGGGATCTGGGAAGCCTGCTAAGTCTGGATGACCTTTTAGTATTGACCTTCAGAAATTGAGGTGAATTAGAGGAGGAATTGTTATGGTTATTGTAAACACTGTACCTCCGGGTTAGAAGTGTTTACACTTCTCATAACTGATCCAAGTCTGAGGATCCTTGTTCTAGATCACTACCTGTGAGGGGGTTGGGCTGTTTACAGGTTTGCAGGTACCTTGACCTCAGAATACCCTGTTACTTTGACTTTGTCAAGAATGCTCCATGTTGGATAGTTCTTGTGATTCTAAAACCCTGGACATGTGGCTCTTTATTTGAGTCCCCCACCTTGGTTACTGGAATTATAGACCTCCATCCGGAATTCTTGAACACACATGGATCTATGCCAAGGCAGTTTATCCAGATCCAGCTCAGTCACAAACCCTTTGCATATCATTTGCATACATCCTCATTGCATCATATTAACATGTGCTTATTTGTTTTTCAGGGTATCCATTTTCATCAGGTTTTGGTTTTGACCCCATCTGCAGCTTTGACCCATCTTCACCAGCATCTGCTTCAGTTTAGCTGTCTGCTTCAGCACCAGCCAGTCAGTGGTTTTCTCTACTTCAGCATTGTCATCAGCACTCTACCCAGTCTTCAGCATCATGGCTCCAAAGAAGAGCAATATCACCTATCATTTCTTCCAACCAGACTTATCAGACATCAGGAGGATCCAAACCCTGATCACTCCAGATCGCATTCCTTTGTTCAGGGAGAGTTATGGAGATATACTGGACATGGTTATGGATCTGGACCCTTCTCAGAGGAGCCTCATCCACACCTGCATTCAGTTTTATGATCCTCCATTGAGATGTTTCACCTTTCAAGACTTTCAGTTGGGTCCTCTTTTGGAAGAATACTCATATTTGGTTGGTTTGCCTATCAAGAGAGAAATCCCTTTCAACCCTGAAATGGTCTTTCCCAGCAATGGAGAGATAGCAAAAGCTTTGCACCTGGAACCTGCTTTGATTGAGCAGCATATGACCTCTAAAGCTGGGATCCCTGGTTTTCATCTGGACTTCCTGATTTCTCAAGCTAGTTTGAAGGCCTCCCTGGGGGATTGGAAAGCTGTTTGTGCATTGTTGGCCTTGAGTGTATATGGAATTGTGTTGTTTGCAGATGAGCCCAGATTCATCAGCAAGAATGCCATCCACCTGTTCATCCTGAAGAACCCAGTGCCAACCTTGTTGGGTGACCTCTATTACTCAGTACATCAGAGGAATGAGAAGCAGAGGGGTAAGCTAGTGAGGTGTTGTGCTCCACTATTCCATGCTTGGCTTCTCAAGCATCTACCCAGGACAGATGCATTCCTGAATCCTCATCAGCAAAGCAACTGGGCTAAGAGGCTCACTACTCTCACTGCAGCAGACATCAGATGGTGCACCCAAAGCACCAAGGGCAGAGATATGATCACAAGCTGTGGGCACTTTCCCAATGTACCTTTGGTAGGAGTTAAGGGAAGTATCAACTACAACCCCCTGCTGTTCAAGAGGCAATTAGGCTATGCACTGGTTCATGCTCCTAGGGAACAAGACCTGGTTGAGACCCTCTACTGTGAGAACAAGATCAGTTTGACTGTTGTTAGGCAGGCTGCCTGGGCCTGGGATCATGTTCAAACCAAGGGAATCACCATTCTGGGGAAGTGCAATAATGTGGCATCAGCCCAATATCATGAGTGGTCCTATGCTAGGGCCCAAATCTCAGGATTGCCCTTCACCATCAAAGACATGCCTGAGTCATCATCAGCACCACCCCCTGCTACTGTCAGTTTGGAAGAGTTTGAAGGCTTGAAAGAAAGAAATGAGAAGCTATCCCAAGCCCTGCAGAAGACCCTCAGGGAGAGGAGTGAAGGTGTAAGGGAGATTGAAAGATTGGAGAAGCTGAGAGTGGAACACTTGACTAAGATTGAGAAGTCTGGAGACTACATCAACAAGTCTAAAGCTGGTGAGCAGATTCTGAAAAATGCTTGTAAAGAAGCCCAGTTCCAAAGAGCAAGGACAGACTTGTACTTGAAAGAGAGTCAGGCCAGGTGGGTCCGAATCACTGAAGCCCGTACTCTAGAAGACAAGAGAGTTCAAGGTAAGATGGAGCAGGTGGAAAAAGCCCTGGCAGCAGCCCAGGAGGAAATTTCAGAGTTAAAAATCAAAGCTGGAGTGAAGAAATCCAAAGACCAAAGCCAGAACAAGAAGTTGACTACAGCTGTTACAACAAGAAACCTTCTCATCAGGAATCTTACGGAGCATCCGGCTGATCCTGTGACCGAAGCACTTCTTAAGGAAGTTCGCGAGGATGAGTTTGGCCTTGGAGTCTGATTATTTGCTTGTTGTTGTTCCTTTTCCATGTACTTTTGCTTTTTGGTGATGTATTTTTGACCCCTTAGAGGGCTAGTGTTGTAAAAAATGAACAATTTGTATTATTTTACCTTTGTAATATATTTGTGTTTGTTTCCATCTGGGTTCACTTCAAAAGCAACTTCAACAGCATCATCTTCAAGGGTCTGGACGGGTCAAAACTGAAGACCAAGCCGGATACCTTGATAGCAAATAAGCATACTGCATTGCATACTAACCCTTTTGTTTGTTTTGTAGGTTTTGTTTTATTGTTTCTAACCTCTGTTGTGACGTTCAGGAATTATTGCTCGCCGCAGGCTATTCCCTCTCAACAGGCCACACAGGTACCCTACAAGAAACAACCTTCCGGGCATCCAGATGGACCAGTTGCAGCAAGACCTCAATGAGGCCAGAACCCAGATGGCTAATGAAAGGGTGGAGATGAGAACCCAAATAACTCAGTTCATGGAAGTGATGAATAATTTAGCTCAAAGCCAGGAGAGGCTTAGAGTTCTGGTAGAGGGGAGAACTCAAGATGACCCCCATGTGGGAACTGCTGGCACAAGTAACAATGAAAGGGTGCAACCACATGTCAACCCCCCTGTGTTTGGTCCACACCTACATCCTGAGATTCATATTCCTGCAAACGTTCAAGGAACAGCTACTGCAGCCAGAGTACTTCAAGAGGATCCTCAGGAGGATCAGTTTACAGTCATGGGTGCTGGAGAGGAAACCTATGATAGGAGATTGGATGAGTTGGCTGAGAAGTTGAGGTCTTTGGAATCCCAAAATTCTTTGGGGTTCGATGTCATGGACATGGGTTTAGTAGAGGGGGTCAGGATCCCTCACAAGTTCAAGCCTCCATGTTTTGAAAAGTATAATGGGACTTCTTGTCCTCGAACCCATCTGCAATCTTTTCTCGGAAGATTAAAAGCTTACACCATGGACGAGAAATTGTGGATGTTCTACTTCGAAGATAGCTTGACTGGAGCATCAAGGGAATGGTATTCCCATCTGACAAGAGCAACTGTAAGATGCTGGAAGGACCTGGCAGAGGCCTTCATCAGACAGTATCAGTATAATCTGGATATGGCACCCAATAGGACCCTCCTAATGGGGATGTCACAATCATCAAGAGAGAGCTTCAGAGAATATGCTCAAAGATGGAGACAGCTTGCCGCTGCTGTCCAGCCACCTATGTCTGAAAGAGAGATGGCAGACATGTTTATGAATACCCTTCAGGGAACCTATATTGACAGGTTGGCTGCTTTCTCGTCCACTAGCTTCGCAGATGTTGTTATAGCTGGGGAGAGAATTGAAAGCCTGTTAAAAATGGGTAAAATTTCCGATAATGGCGCCAGTTCGTCCAGCAGTACAAGGAAGCCTTTCGCAGGCCCTAGAAGAGCTGGCGAGACCAATGCCATTCATACCAACAGGGGTAGGCCCCAATATGTTCAAAGGTCCATAGCAGCAGTCACTATCCCTGCTCCAGCTCATCCTCAGCCAGTCTATCAACCTCCTCAACAAAACTTCCAACAACAACCTCCGTATCAGCAGAACCAATATCCTCCAAGGAACTACAACAACAACAACTCCAACAACAACAATCAACAGAGGCCATTCCAACAAAGGCCCTCTCAAGCTAATCGAGTGATCGACCCGATTCCAATGCCGTATGCTGCTTTGCTGCCACAGCTTCTGAAACTCAACCTGGTTGAGCTAAGAACGTTGGCACCTCCGGATCCAAACAGTCTACCAAGAAACTATGACTCTAATGCTAGGTGTGCTTTTCACTCAAACGCGCCTGGTCACAGTACAGAAAAATGCAGGGCACTGCATATGAAGGTACAAGACTTAGTAGACTCCAAGGCTCTGAACTTTGCACCTCCGCCCAACGTCAACAAAAACCCAATGCCACACCATGGTGGTCCCCGAATTAATGCTATCGAAGAAGACCAACCGTCTTATTTGATAACCAGTGTGGATCAGATCAGGACACCATTGGTGGAAATCAAGGCTCAACTCCGTGAAAGCAATATATTTCCGGGGTGTGAACTAGGGTGCCCATACTGCAATATTTCTTGGAATGGGTGTGAAGACTTGAGGAATGGCATTGACAGCCTTATTCAGAGTGGCTTACTGCAGATCACTACATCATTCCCGGCGAACCCGACGACTTCATCAGCAATGGTTTCAGATCCTCCTACAAATACAGCAACAATTGTTCCCAACAATTCATCAGCAACATCAGCAAGTACTTCATCTGTTCTACCCAATGATCAGTTTTCAACAGTTTCTCCTGCTACAACTTCAGCTTCAGTCCACTTCGACTCCCCATCAACAACAACAACAGTTCTTCCAACAGAACCTTCTACAACACCAGCAAACAATCACGAAGATGTCTCCACCATTACCATATTCTACGATCCAGAAAATAACTCCGTCTACCATTCAGAGAGTGCTGCTCCCACTAGAGCACCAGTTACTATCTTTTATGATCCACAGACGATAACAGTCCCTTCAGCAGCATCAATCAGTCCAGTTACCGTCACAGTACCTGGTCCTGTACCATATGAAAGCAATAGGGCCATCCCTTGGCACTATGGCTCGGACGTATACTGTGAAGGGAAAAGAATCACTCTTGAAACATCGGCACCTGCACCACAAATTGATAATGTGGGCAGAGGCAGAGGCTTCACCCGAAGCGGACGTCTCTTTGCTTCACAAGTCCAAAGACCTACTGCCGAAGCAGAAGCTGCTGCCAAGGCAAAAGGAAAAGGCCCGGTGCAGGAAGATCCAGCTGCCAAAGAAGCCCTGAAGACTTCATTTGATCAGGAAGTTGATGAGTTTATGCGGATCATCAAAAAGAGCGATTATAAAGTGGTGGATCAGCTTCATCAGACTCCATCCAAAATCTCCATCCTCTCACTGCTCATGTGCTCCGAAGCCCATCGGAATGCACTACTTAAAGTCCTGCACGCAGCTTACGTGCCTGAGGAGATTACTGTCAACCAATTGGAAACCGTGGTTGGTAATGTTACTGCTAGCAACGGGCTAGGGTTTACCAATTCTGACTTGACAGCGGATGGCCGCAATCACAACAAAGCCTTGCACATAACCATGGAATGCAAAGGAGCTGTCCTTTCACATGTGCTGGTGGACACAGGTTCTTCCCTGAATGTCTTGCCAAAGAAGGCTCTGGTGAAGCTTGAATATGAGGGATTGGCATTGAGACCCAGCAACTTGGTGGTACGAGCCTTTGATGGCTCAAAGAGATCGGTTCTGGGAGAGATTGAGCTGCCTGTGACAATTGGCCCACAGACCTTTAAAACTATCTTTTATGTGATGGACATTCAGCCCGCCTACAGCTGTTTGTTAGGTAGACCCTGGATTCACGCCGCCGGCGCAATAACGTCTACCCTTCACCAAAAGTTAAAATTTGAGTGGGAAGGTCAAGTTGTCACAATCTGTGGGGAAGAGGACATCTTTGTTAGCCACCTGGCTACCTACAAGTACATTGAAATGGATGGAGAGATCCATGAAACGATGAGCCAAGGTTTTGAAGCGTTGAATGTGAATGAAGCATCTGTTGTATCTGGTACACCAATGTCGTCTTATCAACAAGCCCGGAAGGTTGTTGAAGAAGGAACTGCCCTAGGCTGGGGCAAGGTCTTATCTATGGAGGAGAAGAAAGACAAATTTGGGTTGGGTTACAAACCAACTCAACGTCAAGCAAAGGCTGCTGCAGAGCCAGGATTTGTCAGTGGGGGAATGCTAACCCCCGATGCTATCAACTGTCTGGAAGACGAGCTGGAAGAGGAGCGCAACCTGGAGAATTGGATTCGTCCGAAGATCCCGGGGAGCAGTGTCTCGAACTGGTCTTCCCAGGGAATTATAAGTGTTACTCGAGCAGAGTAATTATTATTTCCTGTATCTTTTCTAGCATGCATCAAAGTCTTGCATCTTGCCCAAGATGACAAGACTCATTTTGTAACCAGGGCCATCTGTACTTTTGTGCAAACAAGATTAAATTAATGAAATATCAGACAATCTTTTTGCAAACGAGTCTTTTTCTTTTCTGCTCACTGTTTTTCCATTTTTCTTTTTGTACAAAAATAAATGGCGGTGTTTTCAAAATGATAACTTCATTTCACTTTTTTCTAAAGCAAGATTAAAATCAATCACTAAAATGAACCGACTTAACCCTTGCAGAGAGTGCCTTCCAGACAGCACCGACAACAGCACAGCTATGACATCGTATGACTTTGACAATCCGATCAATCAAGCTGATGAAGGGGTTGATGAAGAATATGAGCTTCCTGAAGAGCTAGCCAGGTTGCTGAGACAGGAGGAAAAAGTCATTACTCCTCATCAGGAGGAGATTGAAGTGATTAATCTTGGTACGGAGGAAGACGTGAAAGAGGTCAAAATCGGGGCCTGCCTGCAAGACTCAGTGAAGAGACAGCTGATAGATCTGCTTCAAGAGTATGTTGATGTGTTTGCTTGGTCCTACCAAGATATGCCAGGGTTGGATACCGATATTGTTGTGCATAAGCTGCCTTTGAGGGAAGAATGCCCACCAGTCAAACAGAAGCTGCGCCGTACTCGTCCAGACATGGCTATGAAGATTAAGGAAGAGGTACAAAAGCAATGGGACGCCGGGTTCCTTGCTGTGACTAGCTACCCGCCGTGGGTTGCTAACATAGTACCTGTGCCTAAGAAGGACGGTAAAGTTAGAATGTGTGTTGATTACCGGGATCTGAACAGAGCCAGCCCGAAAGATGACTTCCCATTACCTCACATTGATGTATTGGTGGATAACACGGCTCAGTTCTCGGTATTCTCCTTCATGGATGGATTTTCGGGATACAATCAGATTAAGATGTCACCTGAAGACATGGAGAAGACAACATTCATCACACCTTGGGGCACGTTCTGTTATAAAGTGATGCCATTCGGACTGAAGAACGCTGGTGCAACCTATCAACGGGCTATGGTGACATTATTCCACGATATGATCCACAAGGAAATCGAGTGTTATGTGGATGATATGATTGCCAAGTCCCTTACAGAGGAAGACCACCTGGTGAATCTGCTCAAGTTATTCAAGCGTCTGAGGAAATACCAACTGAAGCTGAACCCCAACAAATGCACATTCGGGGTGCGATCCGGTAAGCTGCTGGGATTTATTGTAAGCGAGAAAGGGATTGAGGTTGACCCTGATAAAGTCAAGGCTATTCAAGAGATGCCTGCACCGAAAACTGAGAAGGAAGTTCGAGGGTTCTTAGGTCGATTGAACTACATTTCACGGTTCATATCTCACCTTACAGCAACTTGTGAACCCTTATTCAAGCTGTTAAGAAAGGAGCAAACGGTCAGGTGGAACGAAGACTGCCAGAAAGCTTTTGACAAGATCAAGGAGTATTTGCAAGAACCTCCAATCCTTATGCCTCCAGTTGAAGGAAGACCTCTGATTATGTACTTGACAGTATTAGAAGAATCGATGGGGTGTGTACTAGGTCAGCATGACGAGTCTGGTCGAAAAGAGTATGCGATATACTACCTAAGCAAAAAGTTTACCGACTGTGAACAGCGTTATTCACTGCTCGAGAAAACTTGCTGTGCTTTAGCGTGGGCTGCTCGCCGACTGAGACAGTATATGTTGACCCACACTACCTTATTAATCTCAAAAATGGATCCAGTTAAGTACATTTTCGAGAAGCCAGCTCTTACCGGACGGGTTGCAAGATGGCAGATGATTCTCACAGAATACGATATACAATACACATCTCAGAAAGCCATCAAGGGCAGTGTACTATCTGAATATCTTGCTGAGCAACCCATTGATGACTACCAGCCTATGAGGTTCGACTTCCCCGATGAAGACATCATGTTCATTAAAGCAAAAGATCATGAAGAGCCTATTCACACTGAAGGGCCTGACCCAGAAGAAGAATGGACTATGATGTTTGATGGGGCTGTTAACATGAACGGCCGTGGTGTTGGTGCAGTACTCATTACACCCAAAGGAGTTCACATGCCTTTTTCGGCAAAACTCACTTTCAACTGCACTAACAACGAAGCTGAATACGAAGCTTGCATTATGGGTCTTGAGGAAGCTATTGACCTCAGGATCAAGACATTGACTGTATTCGGAGATTCAGCTTTGGTAATCAATCAGACCAACGGAAAATGGTACACCCACCAGGATCATCTGATACCTTACAGGGATTATACAAGAAGGTTATTGACTTTCTTCACAACAGTCAAACTTGAGTATATCCCTCGGGACGAGAATCAGTTTGCAGATGCTCTTGCTACCATTTCATCCATGATCAAAGTTCAAGCTGCTAACTTTGTACCTCGGATTTCAGTGTCCAGACTTGATAGACCAGCATATGTGTTCGCAGCAGATGTTGTAAAAGAAGATAAGCCTTGGTTCCATGACATTAAATGCTTCTTGGAGGATCAAACATACCCACCTGGGGCATCTCCCAATGATAAGAAGACTTTGAGAAGGCTTGCTGGTAGTTTCTTTCTAAACACTGATGGATCTCTATACAAAAGGAACTTTGATATGGTACTCCTCAGATGCGTTGACAAGACGGAAGCAGATTTGTTGATGCATGAAGTGCACGAAGGGTCCTTTGGTACCCATGCCGGAGGGCATGCCATGGCTAAAAAGCTATTAAGATCAGGCTATTATTGGATCACAATGGATGCAGACTGTTGTGCCTATGCCAGGAAATGCCATAAATGCCAGATTTATGCAGATAAAGTGCATGTGCCTCCCAACCCTTTGAACATAATGTCTTCACCATGGCCCTTTGCCATGTGGGGCATTGATATGATTGGCAAGATTGAGCCAACTGCTTCAAATGGTCACAGATTCATCCTGGTCGCCATTGATTATTTCACCAAGTGGGTTGAAGCAGCCTCATATGCAAATGTTACAAGACAAGTGGTAGCCCGATTTCTGAAGAGAGATATCATCTGTCGGTATGGAGTGCCCGAGCGAATCATTACTGATAATGGTTCCAATTTAAACAACAAAATGATGGCTGAATTATGCCGGGACTTCAAGATTCAACATCACAATTCTTCTCCTTACAGGCCAAAGATGAATGGCGCTGTTGAGGCAGCAAATAAGAATATTAAGAAGATTGTGCAGAAGATGGTAATCACGTACAAAGACTGGCATGAAATGCTACCGTTTGCCTTGCATGGGTACCGCACGTCAATCAGAACATCCACTGGGGCAACACCGTATCAACTTGTGTATGGTATGGAAGCAGTCCTACCTGTTGAAGTTGAACTACCCTCCCTACGGGTACTAATGGATGTCAAACTGGGTGAAGCAGAATGGGTTCGGTCCCGATACGAGCAACTGAGTCTGATCGAAGAGAAGAGATTGGCTGCAATCTGCCATGGGCAGTTATATCAGAAGAGAATGAAGAGAGCCTTCGATCAGAAAGTCAGGCACCGAGAGTACCAAGTGGGAGATCTTGTGCTGAAAAGAATCCTCCCTCCTCATACAGACCACAGGGGCAAATGGACTCCAAATTACGAAGGACCATTCGTCGTCAAGAAAGTCTTCTCTGGTGGAGCACTGATGCTCAGTACCATGGATGGTGAAGATTTCCCGTCCCCTGTGAATTCAGATGCAGTTAAAAAATACTTCGCATAAAATGACCCGCTGGACATAAAAACAGAATGTAAGTCCAGGCAAAATAGGGCCTCCCGGCGAGTCAAAAACAGAATAAAAGACTCGGGCAAAAATAAGGGAAATAAGCAAAAAAATGTACACCCGCTGAGTTGAAAAGCCGCATTGGACAGCTCAGGCAAAAATGGGTATCCCGATGGATTGAAAACCCGAAAGGGCGATCCATGCAAAATAAGGGAATAAGCGAACGACTGCATTCTGAATTCGTCTGTATCACCTACAACTTGGTAAGCTCCAAGGGATCAAGCTGCAATCAGAATCAACTCTCTCCAGAAAGCAAGACGAGAAGAACGTCATCGTCATACGAGTCATAGCAGGAGAGGAAGCTCCTTGAAAGCATCGCCAGCACCGCCAGCACTTTATTTCTCAATTTGTAACAATCTCCTCATTTCAGGAGATATGTTTCTCTGACTGTATCTTGCCAATTCAGGGCACACGAATTAATATAATCAGATTTTCAGTCATGTCTCGTTTTACATTTATGTTTTGCAAAGAGTTGTCTGATGTCTCTAAAAACACAATTGCATAAGTACAGATGCCTCTCTCTGAAAATAAAACACATGCTTGCAGGGAATATACTCACTCTCGAAAGTACTTATTTCCTATGACGGAATCTCAGTAAAGGATACCTCGGGACCTTTTGTACGTTTCCTTATCTTTGCAGGATTGCAGGTATCCAGAACGCGACCTGGGGCATGCAAGTTACGTCTCAGCAACTGGCAAATCATTATCAACTCGCCTGGCACTGGGGGGTGCCCGCTTCCCCAGCAAAGTTGTCAAATCAACATACACTCAATCTCAGCATCGAAAATGCTCTATCCCCAGCTGAGTTGCCTCTTGTTGCTCTCCCCAGCTGAGTTGCCTCTCACAATTCCCCAGCCGAGTTGCCATTTCATCCTCAGCTGAATACAGAAGTCAGGGAACCATCTTCCCACAGAGTTCCAGCCTCTATCCAGAAGAGTAAGGCATGAAGATCACAACAGAGTGAAGAAAGCTTCTACAAACCCCAGCTGGGTCCCGTATTATAAGAATATGTCAATCGATGACGTATATCTCCAAGCAGATACAACTACAGATCTATCAATGATCTCATCCCCAGCTGGGATGTTCACTTCAAGCAGATCGATCAGAGATCTTTGCAGCAACGGGATCCGGATCCCGGATCGGTGCCTCTTTGCATAATCATAGCATTCGCATCATATTCACCCCCAGAGCGTAGCATTCCGTCTAATACGGAGCATTACGGCAAAAAATCAAATGCATAGCATAATCATGAGTCATGTTGTGATTTGAACGCTTGTAAATATTGACAATCTGTCGGCATACAGAATACATCCCCATCAGAGTCCCAGCAAAAGCAGTTGCCCCATATCACAAACACCAGTGCATATCTCCTTTTTGATACCCGTCCGTATCATCATTTCCCAGCAGGTTGCCTGAATACACTTTACAAACCAAGATCACCAGTATTGCAGATACATCCTGACACTCGTCCGTGTCGTGTCACCAGCAGGAAGCCAAAGACACCCTCTTTGCACTTACATATACCTATACACTTTCTTGACACCCGTCCGTGTCATATCCCCAGCGTGGTCGCCTATGCTTGTATATACACTTTCCTGACACCCGTCCGTGTCATATCCCCAGCAGATAAACACTCACCTATACATTATATACTCACTACTCATTGGTACACCTACTCAGATACTCGTCCGTATCTTATATACACCATGTATATCCCCGCAGATTCGACAGTAGTCCTTGTTCTTTGTTAACCAGTTGGTACTCGTCCGTACCATCATCTCAGAACATTGCGTCTAATGTTTGTTTCTACATGATACTCGTCCGTATCATAGTCTTAAGGATGCTCGTCCGCACCTTTAATCCATACACCGTGTCAAAACACTTATGTCTTCGTGAATATAGATGCTCGTCTGTATCTACTATTCCCCAGAAGGATACTTTCAGATGCAACACTCGTCCGTGTTCCTCGTTAACCAGTTGATACTCGTCCGTATCATCAGCTCTGAGCACGTGTCAGTTTGTTTCTGCATGGTACTCGTCCGTATCATAGTCTTAAGGATGCTCGTCCGCATCTTTAATCTATACACAATACCAAACACTTATACCTTTTGTTTCTTGGATGTAAACGCTCGTCCGTGTTTACTCTCCCCAGTAGATTGCCAACAAATTTTCTTTTTTATCTAACACTCGTCCTGTGTTATGATACCTCTGAGAGCAGCCGTACCCTGCTGAGTGGTCGTCCTCCACTTCTTGATGGTCGTCCTCCATCATGCTCATCCGATGGCCGTCCCCATCGTTGATTTTAGCAGCCGTCCCCTGCTAGGTGGTCGTCCTCCACCTTTTGATGATCGTCCTTCATCACTTTATCCAATGGCCGTCCCCATTGTTGATTTTAGTTGTCTAACACTCATCCTGTGTTATGATAAACTTTGAGAGCAGCCGTCCCCTGCTGAGTGGTCGTCCTCCACTTCTTGATGGTCGTCCTCCATCATGCTCGTCCGATGGCCGTCCCCATCGTTGACCTTTTCTATCCGATGGCCGTCCCCATCGTTGATATTTTGGCAGCCGTACCCTGCCAGGTGGTCGTCCTCCACCTTTGATGGTCGTCCCCATCATATTTCTTTCATGCCCAACAGAGCAGCCGTCCCCTGCTAGGTGATCGTCCTTCACCCTTGATGGCCGTACCCCATCATCTGTTTATTTCATTTATTCTTTAACCCGATGGCCGTCCCCGTCGTGGTCCCTTTTCTTTTTTAACCCGATGGCCGTCCCCATCGTTGGTTACTTTACCTTTGTGAACTTGATGGCCGTCCCCGTCATGTTTCACCAATCCCCAGAGAATGTTACTACTTTATCTTGATGGCCGTCCCCATCATATTATCTTAGTTTTCCCAGCTAGTCGGCCGTCCCCGTCTTAGCTTTATCTTTTATCCCCAGCATGTCGGTCGTCCCCGTCATCGCTTTATTTTACACACTTTCCCCAGCATGTCGGCCGTCCCCGTTTACCCAGCAGTCGTCCTCTGCTCGACGGTCGTCCTCCGTCGCCCACACTTTACAATATACTTTATTTGCTTTTACAATCTATATCCCTTTTCTTCTTCATTTCTGTGAGTGCAAATTTTGGACTGTCTTTGGTATTCAACCACAAGTTATCTTGTTTGCCTGTTAAGCCGCCGCTTACAACCTGCACAGCTAACTCATGCTTGAATAGGGGCAGCTGTAAACACCCCAAATTTGCCCTCACCCATTCACACATGACTTGTGATCATCTCATATGCATAAACACAATCACATCATCTCATGTCTCATTTGGTTTCACTGGATAGTTTCTAAGGCCTCTGCACCTAGGGTTTGTGATCTGAGCAACCTCAGGGCATCTTGAGCCATTCCAAAGGCCACTAATCAACTCAAAGGGGTCCATGTGTGTCCTTATATCATGTTACATCCTCACAGAGTCAAAATTGCAGAGGAATCACAAGAACTAGGGTTTGAGTGGATGCAGAGCCAGGATGAACTGCACAGTTGACTGAAAATTAGGGTTTTGGTTTCAGAGGCCATAACCCCAATTTTTTTTGGTCATTCTTGTTTCCATTGGTCTCTATATGGTATAGGGAGTATGCATATCAATTTTCATGAAGAAATTCCATGGGGAAGTCATCTGATCAAGAGTTGACTTTTCAGACAAGTCAGTGTAAAATCAGGGCATCTGAGGCCCCCAATGACCCAACCAATGGGTGGTCTTCATCATTTTGAGTGTATATGATCTTTATTTGATCATGGAAGAAGTTTGAAGTTCATGGAAATCAAGAATTTAGGGTTTTTGCAAAAGTTGACTTTTTGGGTTTTGTTGACTTTTCAAGAATGCACCATTTTAGGTCAATTTTCAAGCCTTGATTCATGATCCAAAAAGGCTTCAAATGGAAAAACTTTGGTCATGAAAGTTGTAGATCTCATCTTTCCCTTTTCAAAAAGTACAGGAACATGATCAAACTCTTCTTGGATCAAAAGTTATGGCCATGCAAAGTTGGTTAAAATCATTAATTTTCAAGGCATGCCTCATTTGGAAACTTTGCAAAATCTTGGACCAATGCATCATGTGACCTCTAATTCATTTCAAACCATTACACAAACATTCTCTAAGTCCTAAAAATCAGAATTGAATTGAATTTGCTCATGGTTTGCTTTGAGTAACAAGGCTTTATCACATGTGAACCAAAAGCTAGCCAACTTGCAAAACACTCATGACCACTTCACCAACTTATGACATTGGCTGCTGAGCTTTGCTAGGCCTATCCATCACCTTTTGCTGCACCAGCCATGCCTTGTACTTGCTTAACTTTGAGCCATGCCCTATCTTACACAAAAGTGGATTTTTAGCAAAAGTAGCCTCACCTATCATAGCAGGCCATGTCACATCAAGCAACCAATCAGAATTGTTTATCATTTCATTTTGCAAGTGGAACATAACAAGAACAAGGGCTGAAACCAACTCATTCATCACTTACACAAAATCCCTTCACATTGCAAAATCCATCGAATCTGCCTCCACAGCCAAGAAACTCCCAAACTTTCTTCATCACTAAACTCAGTACACTCCATAGGCCCTAAACCATCAAAGCTCAGGCCTGAATCAAGCCTGATTTGAACCTCACCATTCTTCATCCTCAGAACCAGTCCTCTTCGAATCTCATTGTCCATCCCTCAAACACTTCATCTTCCTTCACCAACAAGTCAGGCATACTTAGAGGAGTCCAAACCACCCATTACACTGGCCTAAAACAGCCTGTACACCAAGGTCATTCTCTGCTACACCAGTTTGGTAGCCATTGAAATAGCTTGCTAAACTTCATTTCAAGCTTGCCATTGACACCAGGGGATCCATTAGAGCTAGCTTGCATCAAGAAACGGCTCTGGAAGCTCAGAAACAGGACTTGTCACCTCAGGTAGTCTCAAACTTCAAACCTTTTAAAACCTGTTTCTTTTGTTACAAATCAAAAATACATGCTCTGGGGATCACTGTGATATGATTAGAATCAAAAATGGTGTGGAAATGAGTATTTTATGCATCTCTGAAACTTGGCCCGTGAATGCGTTTCGTTTCGATTCTCTTTGTTCATGTTAGATAAATGTATTTTGATCTTGGATTGAGGTTTAGTTAGGATGGGGGGTTGTTTCTGGGCAGGAAATTTGTTGAATGGTGGCCTGAATCGTTTTCTAGGGTTTGTGATACGCCGGAGAAGACGACCGGAACCACTGTTCCGGCCGTCTGAGTTTACCCTGCCCTAATTAGGGTTTAGCCAGTCATTAGTGTTTTTTAAATCTGGGCCATTGGATTGCCCTTCCCGCGCGTAGACCAAGGGACCAGATTGCTTCATTAACCTTAATTTCCACTTAATTAATTTAATTAGGTTTAATTAGTTTAATTAACTGAATTTAGGAAGTTTAAATCTGGACCACTAGATAGCGCGCCAAGTCAACCCAATCTCCCTCAGATCAAATCCTGGCCACGCGTTCTGTTTACTTTTATTTTCATTTGATTTTTATTCATATTTATTCCATTTAATTTGTACAATTTATTTAAAATAGCAAAAAAATCATGAAAATTATGAAACTTTTTCTTTAAGGTTTTATTAATTTTTATGACACAAAAACATTTTTATTTTATTTTTTATCATTAAAAAGGTATTTTTAAATATTTAAAAGATTATTTTTAATTGATTAATGAGAATTAATTAATTAAAAATACCTTTAGGTATTTAAAAATTACAAAAAAATTCATGAAATGTTCTAAGACATTTAGAAACATTGTCCAACCTTCAAACCAAATTTATTTTTTGATCTTGATGCATTTTAAGAATTTTTCATTGAATTAAATCATTTTTGATGCATTATTTTGTTCATAAGTTTGAAAATTCATTTCTGCCTATTGGTGAAGGTTGAGACATTGATTCTTCTTGCATTGTTTTCCATTTAGCATGAACTTTCAAGGATAAAAAGGCCAAGATTTGATTTTACATTTTCTAATTGATTGGCATTTCTTTTGTTACAAACCCTAAAAAGCCCTAATAACTTGCAAAATTCATAATTTGAGTTTGGTTGAGAGTTGAGAGCTCCCCTTTGGGCAGTGGTTCATTATAGGCCTAGGGTTTCTTTGGGTACCATTTTCCATTTTTTAGTTTAAGGTTTGCTTCTGTTTTTGGTTTGTGTTTGATGTTTGATCCATGAACCCTAATTTGGGCTTTCTTTTGCATCCTTCTTGCATTTCCTTGCATAACATGACTTGTCATTGCATTTTGTGCATTCTTATGATTCACTTGACATCTTAAGACATGTATGAAGCATCATTGACCATTACATTGCATATTTGCCATGCCATTTGTCTTGTATGATTCATAACATTTCATGCTTGTTCATGCTCCTTAGCTTGCATCATATGCATTCATAATCTTGTATGAACATCTCCATTGCCTTGCCTCATGTTTGCAGCACCTCATAACATCATAATCATCATGTGTATTGCTTCTGGTTTTGCTTTGCATCATATCATTTCATTTCATTTAGCATTGTATTGCATTTGCTTCTAACATTTCAGGTGGTAAGTAAACTTGGGAAGTGAATTTGCCTTCACTTCTCATAACTTTTCTTTTCATCCCTCTTGCATGCCTTGCTGCATTTCTACTTGTGTTTGAGCTTGAGCTTGCTCATTCTTCCTCCTCCCACTTTCTTTCTTCAAGTGACTTGACTTCTTGAATGAAGCAAGTCACTTTGCTTCTCTTGATCTTGTTCATCTGCTTCCTGGTGGTTCATCTGAAGATTGTTCTTGAAAACCTCACAAACATTAGGAACAACCAAGCATGATAATGAATTAGGGTTTTGATTAGTCTCCCCATAGTTTTTACCTTTGTGTCTCTCTTTGAGTCTTCTCTCCTCACCTCATAATCAGGGACTAAACCCTCAAGGCTTTAAGACTTTGTGATTAAGATCCTGCCTGCATCCTTCTTTTAGGATGGAGTGTATAACTTTAATCCTAAGTCTTGGACCCTTAAGGTGTTGAACTCTCTTAATTAATCCATCTAATAATCATCAAGACATTACACTTGTAACTTGGGCCTTGCATTAGGGTTCTAATTCTTCCTTAATTGGCTAAGAAGGACTAACCCTAAAGTTAATGGACAAGTCCCCCTCAAGTTGTCTTACAAATCATAAAAAACACTTCATCATCATATCATTAATAAATCCACTTAGTCAAGGTTTGTTCTGTCATGGGTTTAATCCCTAATCATGGATTAAGCTGAGGATCCTTCCTCAGCTTAAACACCCTCATCTATTATCCTTCTTTTAGGATAGTGTAATGAGTCTGTTAAATCCCTGATTATGGCTTAACCTCATTACTCAACACTAAACAAAAACACCAAAAACATCTAATTAATCACAAGTAGGTTAATGATCTTAAACCTACATCAAAGGTGATTAAGTGTGAGAATCTGACTTCACACTTAAGGTAATTCTCATTACCCCTAATCAGAGGGATGATGTGATGAGTTTACCAAATCCATTGATTTAGGTTTAAGCTCATTATCTTATGACAAACTCCAAAAAGAAATAAAAGACTGAAAACACCAGAACAAACAATAATCGTCTCCTTCGGGATTCTTTTCTCATCATCTTCACTCACAACCGAGAACTTGCTTCTTCCGTCTAACGCAAGACAGTTTGCATCTGTGCCAGACAGATCATACACTTGAGCATAGACTGCAAGCAGTTCACCAGTTAATCCTTTCAGTCTCTTTGGGTCGAACTACGGTGTTCTGACTTCCTCATTGCACGAGAGGATACGTAGGCATAACTTAACATTTATCGAACAAAAGTCTCTGTACATTCCCCCTCTTCCAACTTCTTTCTCTTAGCCTCATTATCATGAGCAATTCATTTCATTCCTGATCTCACACTGACACTTCATTTATACACATCACTTATACACTGACACCTGTACATTGTTTTCCAGCTATTTATACACAGATTGCACTGACACTACCCCTTTAAAACACAAATCTTTTAAGCGTGGATCCCGTCGAGTACGACGGACAATCTGGGTGCTAATACCTTCCCAGGTTGTAACCAACCCCCTTTCTCAGTCTCTCTGGTTCGCAACCGTCTTATCCATCTTTTTCTAGGTCTATGCAGCATTGCCTTTCCTCCGGGATAAAAATGCCTAGCTGGCGACTCTATTCATCTCCAGTGAGTTCACGGCTGTGTGTTCTCACAGTTCCCTTCGCCGACCGTTCGCGTCTGTACCTTCATCTGACCCCGTGTCATTTGTCGGGAGCGACAGCTTTGGCATGGGCTGCTCGCCGACTAAGACAATATATGTTGACCCATACTACCTTGTTGATTTCGAAGATGGATCCAATCAAGTACATATTCGAGAAACCTGCTCTCTCCGGAAGAATTGCAAGATGGCAAATGATCTTAACAGAATATGACATACAATATACTACTCAGAAGGCCATTAAAGGAAGTGTTGTGGCTGATCATTTGGCTCATCAAGCAGTGGATGATTACCAGTCAATGAGTTTTGAGTTCCCTGATGAAGATATTATGATTATTACCAAAGAACCTGGACAATATGACGGACCTGAACAAGGATCCCGATGGACTATGGTTTTTGATGGTGCTTCCAATGCACTTGGTAATGGTGTTGGTGTTGTGATCAATTCCCCTGAAGGTTGTCATACCCCGATTACTGCAAGACTTTGTTTCTATTATACCAATAACATGGCTGAGTATGAGGCATGTATCCTGGGTATTAAAGCTGCCATTGATATGAAGATTCAGTTCCTTGACGTGTATGGAGATTCAGCCCTGGTAGTAAGTCAGATTAAAGGAGATTGGGATACTAAACATGATAACCTCATTCCTTACAGAGAGCATGTGTTGTCTTTGATCCCACATTTCAAAAAGATTACCTTTGGACATATTCCACGAAGAGAGAATCAATTGGCAGATGCTTTAGCCACCATGGCATCCATGTTTGAGATCAGCTGGGATGATGAAGCTCCCAAGATTACTATTGATAAATTTGAAAAGCCTGCATACTGCAATGAGATTGACACTGAAGGGGCAGAGGAGAAGCCTTGGTTCTATGAAGTAAAAAGATATCTTGAAGCTCAGGAGTTCCCTGAAGGGGCATCTGTCAAAGATAGGAAGTTTCTGAGGAGGTTTTCTGCTAAGTTCTTTTTGAGTAATGGCATTTTGTACAAACGCAATCATGATTCAACTATGCTTCGTTGTGTGGATAAGAAAGAAGCAACAGAGATTATGGAAGATATGCATGATGGCATCTTTGGCACTCATTCTAGTGGTCATACTATGGCAAAGAAGATATTGAGAGCAGGTTACTATTGGTCTACCATGGAAGCTGATTGCTATCAACACTCCAGAACATGTCACAAGTGTCAAATCTATGCTGATAAAGTACATATACCTCCATCACCATTGAATGTGTTGACTGCTCCTTGGCCTTTTGCCATGTGGGGCATTGATATGATTGGTGAGATCAAACCTACTGCTTCTAATGGGCATCGTTTCATCCTGGTTGCTATTGATTACTTCACGAAGTGGGTGGAGGCAGCTTCATTTGCATCTATTACTAAGAATGTTGTGGCTCGATTCATTAAGAATAATCTTATATGTAGGTATGGCATCCCTGAAAGGATTATTACTGACAACGGCTCTAATCTGAACAACACTATGATTACTGATCTCTGCACGCAGTTCAAGATTAAGCATCACAACTCTTCTCCGTATCGTCCGAAGATGAATGGGGTAGTTGAAGCTGCTAACAAGAACATTAAGAAGATTATACAGAAGATGACTGTGA
Source organism: Lathyrus aphaca (assembly GCA_963966055.1). Classification (NCBI taxonomy): domain Eukaryota; kingdom Viridiplantae; phylum Streptophyta; class Magnoliopsida; order Fabales; family Fabaceae; genus Lathyrus; species Lathyrus aphaca. Next base: position 361,382,249 of record OZ014525.1, on the reverse strand, counting down.
CTTATAAGGATTGGCATGAGATGTTACCATTTGCTCTTCATGGTTATCGTACCACAGTACGTACTTCAACAGGGGCAACCCCATTCTCCTTAGTCTATGGTATGGAAGCAGTTCTTCCCATTGAAGTTCAGATTCCCTCCTTAAGAATTATGAAGGATGCAGGCTTGGATGAAGATGAGTGGATTCAGACTCAACTTGACCAGATAAATTTGATTGATGAGAAGAGGTTAGCAGCAGTTTGTCATGGCCAGATGTACCAGAAACGAATGATCAAAGCTTTTAACAAGAAGGTTAAGCCAAAGGTATATCAGACTGGTGACTTGGTAATCAAGCGTATCATATTACCACAGGTTGATCCTAGGGGAAAATGGACTCCTGCATATGAAGGACCATTTGTAGTCAAGACAGTATTCTCAGGAGGTGCCATGATACTTACTACTATGGATGGTAAAGACTTCCCACAGCCTGTAAACGCAGACATAGTTAAAAAATACTACGCATAAAAAGAGACCCGCTAGGTTGACTGGCCTAGGCAAAAATAAGGGCATCCCGGCGAACCAAAAGGGTTCGGGCAAAAATTAGGGATATATATAAAAAATGTACACCCGGCAAGTCGAAAACCCGAAAAGGCGGCTTGGGCAAAAAAGGGTATCCCGGTGGATTGAAAACCTGAAAAGGGCAATCCAGGCAAAAGTTAGGGATTAAAGCGTACGACTATGTCTCGTTTGGATCACCCATGAAACTGCAACCAGTTGTGCTACTTACTCAAGTTTGAACAGATAAAGCTCAATCCAATCGTTTCCGTCTCAACAGCAGAAGATGAGATACTTGAAGATAATGGCAATAGTAGAATTGAAACTCAATAGGATTATTTTTCACATAGCTGATTTTCTTTGTTTTGTAAAACTTTATGACAAATTCCTCTTACCAGGATTTCTGTCTCCTTGTACAAACTTACCTATGTATAGGTCACTTTTTGATATAAATAAAATTCCATCTTTGAATCCAGATTTACTTTTACCCTATTTACATAAGCGAAACGTCCATTGGTTGTGTTTGAATGTATGTATGCTTTTGAATATGATTGATGTTTACCAGAAATGCATAAATGCTTAATATGATTGATGTTTACCAGAAATGCATGAAAATGCAGTAATAGTATTTACTAAGGACGAACGAGAAAAGGATTTCAACGAAGCTTCACCGGTTCATCCTTACAAGACAGTTACAAATCCTCAGTAGGACAAATCCATCTTCATAAGTACTTCAAGTCACGTCTCCCCTGGAATTTATATCCATCTCTTTTATCCTTGTAGATGTCTTGAATTGGCAGAATTTTTGACCAACAAGAATTATTGAATTCAGTTCAGAATGTCCTATCAAATGTTGGGACATTAGCAAACAGAGTATGTGAACTTATTTCAGGATGTCTCACAAGATGTTGGGACATTGTGTAAATGACTTAAGTTCAGTTTTTCAGGATGTCCCAACAGATGTTGAGACATCTCAAACCTGCTACCAGAATTAATTATTGACTAACTGATCAGAGATATTTAAGGAGAGTTATCTGGAACTAATTAATGATGGATAAAAACAGAACAAGGCGCATCTGTAGGGAGTTTTATATTGAGGATTCAGATTAAAACAGAAGACCTAAATCACCTAGAATCTAGGAAGTAACAAACCCTAAATTCAAGGTGGAAGCTGCATGCGCATTAGGGCTGGATCATTCTACAGAAAGCCCAAATTACAGATACCTATTTAATCAACAGAAACTCATAGAATTGAGTACGAATTTTAGAAGACCAAATAGGGTGTCTAGTGTTTTGATAGCAGGTTGTTTAATTGTACCACTTTATGAGCTTTTAAGCAAAAGTGCATTTGTGACTTGATTGAAACTGTGAAGTAAGATCAAGCTGTTTTGTTTGAAGAATGTCTTCAATTTTATTAAACTTGTAAACTTGATCACTGTGTGATTGAGGGGGAGTGAGTAGGGTACTCTTATCTAAGTTGTGACTTAGGTAGAAATTGCATTGGGTAGTTATTAAGTGATAGATTAAACAGGGTGGTTTAAGTCTAGAATTAATATTACTTATAGTGGATTTCCTCCTGGCTTGGTAGCCTCCAGATGTAAGTGTGGTTATACACTGAACTGGGTTAACAAACTTCTGTGTTGTTTACTTTTCTTGCTATTTAAGTTTTGGTTAAATCTGTCAAGTGTTGGGACATCTCTTAGGACATCTCATACCTGATCACAGAATTTCAATTGGCATCAGAGCAGGCACCCTGCCTGTTTATACTGGGTGAGATCTAGGGAATACAAATTCTGTAACATGGACAGAGATATAGGGTCAGTAAATAGACCACCTATTCTGGATGGATCTAATTATGACTACTGGAAGCCAAGAATGATTGCATTCTTAAGATCACTTGACAACAGGGCATGGAGAGCAGTCAACATTGGATGGGATTATCCTGTCTAAGATACCAAAGATGGATCAAAAGTGCTGAAACCTGAAGAAGAATGGAGTAAGGAAGAAGAAGATTCAGCACTAGGCAACTCAAAGGCCTTAAATGCTTTATTCAATGGCATTGATAGGAACATCTTCAGACTTGTACATCATTGTGAGCTAGCCAAAGATGTATGGGATACTCTCAAAACAACTCATGAAGGAACATCAAAAGTAAAGATGTCAAGACTTCAACTTCTCACCACCAAATTTGAAAACTTGAGAATGAAGGAAGATGAGACAGTTCATGAATTCTACATGAACATTTTAGAAGTAGCTAATACTTCTGGAGCTTTGGGAGAAAAAATGACTGATGAAAAGCTTGTAAGAAAAATCCTCAGATCTTTGCCAAAAAGATTTGACATGAAAGTTACAGCAATAGAAGAAGCTCAAGACATATGCTCTATGAAAGTTGAAGAACTCATTGGTTCCCTTCAAACTTTTGAGATGGGAATGAAATACACAAATGTTAAAAAGAACAAAAGCATAGCCTTGGTGTCAAATACTGATGAAGAAGAAGATGATGAATCAGAAAATGATAAAAGCTTATCAGACAATCTTGCTATGCTTGGAAGACAATTCAAACAGATTCTCAGAGGAATGGAAGGCAAATCCAAACCCAGTGGAAGATACACAAACTCTTCTGAGAACAGGAGACCTTATGATACTAACAGAAGGTCAAATTATGCTGAAAAGACCAGTCAAGAAAAAGGAGTCAAATGCCATGGATGTGAAGGATATGGACACATCAGGAATGAATGTCCTACCTACTTAAAAAGGCAAAAGAAAGGACTCTCTGTGACCTGGTCTGATGAAGATTCAGGAGGAGATTCAGAAGAAGAATCAGCTAAACATATCACTGCTTTAGCTGGATTATGTGAGTCTGAAAGTGAATCAAGTGATGAAGAACTCACTTATGAAGAACTTGAGCAAGCATTCAAAGATCTATACAAAAGAAGCTCTGAAATATGCAGTGAGGTTATAAAGCTAAAGAAGCAGAATGAGGCATTAGAAGATGAAAAAGCAAATGATCAAGAGATCATTGACACCTTGAAAAGTGAAGTAAGTCTTCTCAACTCCAAGTTGGAACATATGTCCAAATCTGTTAGAATGTTGAACAGCAGCTCAAATACACTGGATGTTATTCTCAACAACAATAAGAACTCAGGGGATAAAAGTGGACTGGGATTTAACAGAGTAAATAAAGGTGAAGCTAGCTCTAGCAAAACAACTTCAAAATCCATACAGTCTAACAAGATGTCCCAACAGATGCTTCAACATCAGGAAAAGAACACAAAGACAAACATAATGTTGCAACAGATGTCTCAACATTCTGAAAAGAACAAAATGAAGAAGAAGTATCAAAGATGGAGATGCCATCACTGTGGAAGATTTGGACATATCAAACCTCATTGTTATAAGCTGCATGGATATCCAAATCAGATGTATCAGCAACCTTCCAAGAAGAAAATATAAGTTAACAAGAAAGTGCTGCATAAACATCAAAGAAATCAGCAACCTCCTAAGCAGAAGACAGAAGTCATCAAAAAGGTATGGAGACCAAAAACTAGCATTCAGACTGATCAAAGCTACATATCCAAGAACAAGATCAACAATCAATCTTGGAGATCTGCTGGTGAACAACACACAGGGCAAAGTCATCAAAAGAAATCTCAACTCAAATGGTCAAAGAAAAGTGTTGCATTTATAGCACATACATCACTAAGAGTATCAGCTAAGGAAGACTGGTATTTTGACAGTGGATGTTCAAGACACATGACTGGATTGAAGAACCTTCTAGTAAACTTAAAGTCACATTCATCCAGGTATGTAACCTTTGGAGATGGAGCTAAAGGAGAAATCAAGGGAGTTGGGACCTTGGACTGTCAATATGTTCCAAGATTAGATGATGTGCTGCTAGTTAAAGGTTTAACTGCTAACCTGATCAGTATAAGTCAATTATGTGATCAAGGGTACAGTGTAAACTTTACCAAAACTGAATGTATAGTGACTAACAAAGAACAAGAAGTGGTCATGAGAGGAGCCAGATCTAAAGACAACTGTTACATGTGGGAATCTCAAAACCTCAGTCTCACTTCAACTTGTTCTTTAGCTAAAGAAGAAGAAGTGAAACTATTGCACCAAAGGCTAGGTCATCTTCATTTCAGAGGCATAAAGAAGATAATATCTATGGATGTTGTAAGAGGTATTCCTAAACTGAAGATTGATGATGGCAAAATATGTGGTGAATGTCAAATAGGCAAGCAAACCAAGATGTCCCATCCAAAGCTCCAACATCTGACAACTTCCAAAGTTTTGGAACTATTACATATGGATCTTATGGGACCTATGCAGGTTGAAAGTCTTGGTGGAAAGAGGTATGCCTATGTGGTGGTTGATGACTTTTCAAGATATACATGGATAAATTTCATCAAAGAAAAGTCTGATGTATTTGATGTATTCAAAGAATTATGCCAAATATTACAAAGGGAAAAATCCAGCTGTGTGATCAGAATAAGAAGTGATCATGGAAAAGAATTTGAGAATCAAAAGTTCTTAGAATTCTGCTCTTCAGAAGGAATCAATCATGAATATTCTTCACCTATCACTCCTCAACAGAATGGGATTGTTGAGAGGAAGAACAGAACTATTCAAGAATCAGCAAGAGCCATGATCCATGCTAAAAAGCTACCTTTGTACTTCTGGGCTGAAGCTATGAACACTGCTTGTTACATCCACAACAGAGTTACCTTAAGGAAAGGAACTTTGTCCACAATATATGAAGTCTGGAAGGGCAGAAAACCCACAGTTAAGTACTTTCATGTGTTTGGAAGCAACTGTTACATTCTGGCAGATAGGGAGCAGAGAAGAAAAATGGATCCTAAAAGTGATGAAGGGATTTTCCTTGGATACTCTATCAACAGCAGAGCATATAGAGTATTTAATTCTAGAACCAAAGTCATCATGGAATCCATAAATGTGATAATTGATGATGCTCCTACAGATGTCCCAGAAGATGTTGGAACATCTGCTGATATCAAGATTGAAGCTGAAGAAAAGAATGATCATTATAACTTCACTCAAACTGATACAAGAACAGAAGAATCCAGCAAACCTCCCTCCATCAGAATACAGAAAGATCATCCCAAAGATTTGATAATTGGTGATCCCAACAGAGGTGTGAGCACTAGATCAAGAGAAGTGATTTCAGGTTCTTGTTTTGTTTCTAAAATAGAACCTAAGAACATTAAGGAAGCTCTTACTGATGAATAATGGATTAGTGTTATGCAAGAGGAATTAGGTCAATTCACAAGGAATGAAGTATGGAATCTTGTTCCTAGACCTGATGACATAAATGTGATTGGAACAAAATGGGTGTATAAGAACAAGTCAAATGAACAAGGAGTTGTTACAAAGAACAAAGCTAGACTTGTAGCTCAAGGATACACTCAAATTGAAGGAGTAGACTTTGATGAAACCTTTGCACCAGTAGCAAGGCTTGAATCAATCAGACTACTTTTGGGAATTGCTTGTATCCTAAAGTTCAAGCTATTTCAAATGGATGTGAAAAGTGCCTTTTTAAATGGTTATCTGAATGAAGAGGTATATGTAGAACAGCCTAAAGGATTTGTTGATCCAAGCTGTCCAAATCATGTATACAAACTGAAGAAAGCACTTTATGGTCTGAAGCAAGCTCCAAGGGCATGGTATGAAAGACTGACCACATTTCTTATCAAGCAAGGATACAGAAAAGGTGGAATTGACAAAACCTTGTTTGTTAAAGATGAAGAAGGAAATATCATAATTGCTCAAATATATGTTGATGATATTGTCTTTGGTGGGATGTTTGATAAGATGGTCAAACATTTTGTCAAGCAGATGGAATCTGAATTTGAAATGAGCCTAGTAGGTGAGTTAACCTACTTTCTTGGTCTACAAATAAAGCAAATGGAAGATTCAATGAAGTCAAGAAATTTGGAATGGAAAATGCTACTCATAAGAGAACTCCTGCTCCCACACATTTGAAGCTGACTAAAGATGAAAAGGGTGAGAATGTAGATCAAAGCTTATACAGAAGCATGATTGGAAGCTTGTTATACTTGACTGCTAGCAGACCTGACATAGCATTTGCAGTAGGTGTATGTGCAAGATATCAAGTTGATCCAAAAGTCAGTCATCTCAATCAAGTCAAGAGAATTCTTAAATATGTTAATGGTACTTGTGACTATGGCATAATGTATTTTCATGGATGTAAACCAATTCTCACTGGCTTCTGTGATGCTGATTGGGCTGGAAGTGCAGATGACAGAAAAAGCACTTCAGAAGGATGCTTCTTTCTAGGAAACAACTTGATTTCCTGGTTCAGTAAGAAACAAAATTGTGTATCCTTATCTACAGCTAAAGCTGAATATATAGCAGCTGGAAGCAGTTGTTCTCAGTTGGTTTGGATGAAGCAAATGCTCACTGAGTACAATGTCCCACAGGATGTCATGACATTGTACTGTGACAACTTAAGTGCAATCAACATATCAAAGAATCCTATCCAACATAGCAGGACCAAGCATATTGATATCAGACATCATTTCATCAGAGATCTTGTAGAAGAAAAAGTGATTTCATTGGAACATGTAGCTACAACTCTGCAGTTAGCTGATATCTTTACCAAAGCATTGGATGCTACACAATTTGAGAACTTAAGGGGCAAACTGGGAATCTGTTTATGTGATATTTAGCAGTTAATGAGATGTGCCAACATGTCATATGACATTGTATGGCATAAGTTCCAGATGGCAAAACAAGTCTGGACAAGAACCTTGGGAATTCCATTTCTAATGATTTACAATGTAACGGCTACTTATTTAGTAACTACTTATAATCAGCTATCAAGATTCTCATCATTCTATCACAAGCGAATCTCATTAACTAACTATTCTTCAGAAATCATAAACCCTAAAGCTCTTCATCCATATTCCCTCACAATGTCTCAAAACCCTAACACTCCTGAAGAAGTTCTCAACAAAGAAGACGTAGTTCATGCAACTCCCATCTCTGTAGTTCCAATGAAATCAACCCCATTGGACGAACTCAGAGGAAGTGCTTCTCACACTAAAAAGCCAAGAACTCCAAAGAGAGCTAAAGATCAAGTCTGCAGCAAAGCCAAAGGAGGCATTCCTTCACCTGCTAACATGCCCCCAAAATCTTCAGAATATGTGGATGATTCCATCAAGGAGATTGTCACCCAAATTCTGTTTGAACAAAGAAAGGTGAGTGGAATTTCTATTCCTCTAAACACCATGCCTGCACCTCAAGAAGAACAAGCTCAAGCTGCAGAGGACACTCCTGCTCAACAGGATGTCCCAATAGATGTTGGAACATCTGAGGATGAGAAAAATAACTCATCTGATGCTGCTGCAGAAGAATCTGAGGACCAGAAACAGGCCTCAAATGAAAGTGATAAAGAAGACTCTGAGGATCAGACCAAAGCCTCAAATGAAGATCAAATCTTTGCTGATCAACCAGCTGAAGAGGAGACTGCTCAATCTCCTCCAGTGGTGAACCTTGAACAAGACTCTGATACAGAGATCATAGCCTCTGTTAGACCTAGCATAGCCAAAAGGCTCAGGTCCAGGAAAGGAAAGATGCAAGCTAAAGCTGAAATTCCTGAGAAGAAGAAAGCTTCCCCAAAGAAAGGCAAAGCTAAAGCTGCCTTTGGCCCAACAAAACAATGGAGTAAAGTTCAAACTCAGAAAAGAAAAGCTGTCACTCCATCAGACTCAGATGTTGAATCAGATGTCCCAACATCTCCTCCCAAAAAGAAACCAGCACCATCTAGGGCTTCATCTGCTGTTCCAGAAGCCCCCTTGGACAACATATCATTCCATCATGTCTCCAGTGTCAACAGATGGAAGTTTGTGTACCAAAGAAGAGTTGCCCTTGAAAGAGAACTGAGCAGCAATGCACTTGAGTGCACTGAACTGATTGACCTCATCTCTGCTGCAGGACTATTCAAAACAGTCTCAGATCTCTCTCCCTGCTATGAACTTCTTGTCAAAGAGTTCATTGTTAATCTTCAGGAGGATTGTTCAAATGTACCTAGGAAGAGAAACAGATGGACCAAATGAGCTAGGTAAGACAGATAACCAAGTCTGCAAAGTTATCACTGCAAACCAGGTCAAGGCATGGCCTGTGAAGGGAAAGCTCTCAGTGAGCATGCTTACAAGAAAATATGCCATGCTAAACAGGATTGGTACAGCTAACTGGGTGCCTACCAACCACACCTCCTCAATCTCCACTGGCCTGGCCAGGTTTATTTATGCTGTGGGAACTCAGACCAAGCTGGACTATGGAGCTTACATTTTTGATCAGACCCTGAAGCATGCCAGCTCTTCTGCAACAAAGCTACCAATAGCTTTTCCTTCATTGCTATGTGGTATAGTGTTAAGCCAATATCCTGGGATTCTAACTGAGAAGGACACAGTCTGCAAGAGAGAAAGCCCCCTGGCTTTTCACTACAAATTATTCCTCAGTCATCATGCTGCAGATGTTGAAGCACCTTCTGGGACATCTGCAGGTCCTTCAACTGCTAAGACTCCAATCTCCAAGAAGGCATTAATTGCTGAGCTAAAAAGCACATGCAAAGAACTTGAAGCAAGGAAGCTGAAACTTGAAGAAATCATTCAAAGGCTGGAGAGTGAAGGAGATCAGAAAGCTGCCTCTGATGAAGAAAGTGAAGCTGATGAAGAAACTGAAGTTGAGGAAGAAACAACTGAGAGTGATGAATCTGAGTGATCATTGTATGTGAGGAAAATTGTAATGACAGCATTGTATTTCTGGATTAGTGTCTTTGGCCCCATAATTTGTGTCTAACAAGGGGGAGAACAACAAATTGTAATGCTGTTTGTTTATGAATGAATTCTGTTTGCTTCTGAACTGAATAAGTTTTTTTTTTGTTGCAACAAGACTGAACACATATATGTTTGAGGGGGAGTAATCTCAAATATGAATCAACAGAAAAGTAAGATTATACTCTGATAAAAGAACTTCTGCTGCACTCTGAAAACCAGAAAAGATGTTAGCCAAAAATTAGCCAAAGGGGGAGTTTGTAGATGTCTTGAATTGGCAGAATTTTTGACCAACAAGAATTATTGAATTCAGTTCAGAATGTCCTATCAAATGTTGGGACATTAGCAAACAGAGTATGTGAACTTATTTCAGGATGTCTCACAAGATGTTGGGACATTGTGTAAATGACTTAAGTTCAGTTTTTCAGGATGTCCCAACAGATGTTGAGACATCTCAAACCTGCTACCAGAATTAATTATTGACTAACTGATCAGAGATATTTAAGGAGAGTTATCTGGAACTAATTAATGATGGATAAAAACAGAACAAGGCGCATCTGTAGGGAGTTTTATATTGAGGATTCAGATTAAAACAGAAGACCTAAATCACCTAGAATCTAGGAAGTAACAAACCCTAAATTCAAGGTGGAAGTTGCATGCGCATTAGGGCTGGATCATTCTACAGAAAGCCCAAATTACAGATACCTATTTAATCAACAGAAACTCATAGAATTGAGTACAAATTTTAGAAGACCAAATAGGGTGTCTAGTGTTTTGATAGCAGGTTGTTTAATTGTACCACTTTATGAGCTTTTAAGCAAAAGTGCATTTGTGACTTGATTGAAACTGTGAAGTAAGATCAAGCTGTTTTGTTTGAAGAATGTCTTCAATTTTATTAAACTTGTAAACTTGATCACTGTGTGATTGAGGGGGAGTGAGTAGGGTACTCTTATCTAAGTTGTGACTTAGGTAGAAATTGCATTGGGTAGTTATTAAGTGATAGATTAAACAGGGTGGTTTAAGTCTAGAATTAATATTACTTATAGTGGATTTCCTCCTGGCTTGGTAGCCTCCAGATGTAAGTGTGGTTATACACTGAACTGGGTTAACAAACTTCTGTGTTGTTTACTTTTCTTGCTATTTAAGTTTTGGTTAAATCTGTCAAGTGTTGGGACATCTCTTAGGACATCTCATACCTGATCACAGAATTTCAATCCTCATACGGATAGTCGGGAATTTATTTTTCCAATAGGAGTACGACGAACGAAGGCGGGAGGTTATGTATATCCTACTATCAAACGAAGGCGGGAGGTTATGTACATCCTACTATCAAACAAGACGGGAACAAGTTCCTCATATTCTTCAGCCACGAATCGAGATTTATTTTCCCTGGCCAGCAGTTGTTATACAAAGATATCCAGACGCTTCAGGCTGCATGATGCATACATACATCATTTACATCATAACATACATATACATAGATACATAATACATTACTTAGGTGCATCATATCATACAAACATGCATAATGCATAAACTAATATTATCATACAGAATGCTACCTTGTTTTCAGGTTAATTCTCCAGCAGACAAATTTCATCAACAAATTGTGACTATTGGGCCGTTGTTTATCTTCCCAAAAGTTATCATTTCCTCAGGACATTGTTTATCCTCCTGAAAGCATCTTATACCTCAGGACGTTGTTTATCCTCATGAAAGCATATTATTACCTTGGGCCGTTGTTTATCTTCCCAAGGGTTACACCATTTCCTCAGGACGTTGTTTATCCTCCTGAAAGCATATCATTTCCTCAGAACGTTGTTTATCCTTCTGAAGGCATATTATTTCCTCGGGACGTTGTTTATCTTCCTGAAAGCTATCATGACCTTGGGCCGTTGTTTATCTTCCCAAAGGTTACCATTTCCTCAGGACGTTGTTTATCTTCCTGAAAGTATATCATGACTATTGGGCCGTTGTTTATCCTCCCAAAAGTTAAACTTATACCTCAGAACGTTGTTCATCCTTCTGAAAGCATATCATCACCTCAGGACGTTATTTATCCTCCTGAAAGCATATCATTTCCTCAGAACGTTGTTTATCCTTCTGAAAGAATACCACTACCTCGGGACGTTGTTTATCTTCCTGAAAGCATATCATTACCTCAGGACGTTGTTTATCCTCCTGAAAGCTATCATTATATCTTCATATTTTGGACTGCTATATCCTCCAAGAAATGTATCTGAAGAACTTTTCTCCAAATGGCATCTTTAAGCCCACTCAAGCATATTCAACCAGCCATCAGTATCACTCTACGCACCGGTGAGTGCAAATTTTTAGGCTTTTGTGTTCAATCCCCTTCAACCTTCCAGGTCACGACTGGCAAATATACCAATCTAACCCCTCAGGTTTCAGAAAATTGAACAGGGGCAGCTGTTGCACCCCAAAATTTGCCCTCACAATACAAGACTTTGTGTCCTAAGAAGTTTCACAAGGTTCACAAGACCTTTCATGAGGTTCATGAAGTTTACAAGACACTTTATGAGGTTCATAAGGTTCACAAGACCTTTCATGAGGTTCATGAAGTTTACAAGACCCTTTATGAGGCTCACAAGGTTCACAAGACTCACAAGACCTCCCATGAGGTTCACAAGGTTCACAAGACATCTTATGATGGTTCACAAGGTTCACAAAGTTCACAAATAGTCAGAAGATTTAACAATTCCCTCAGACAATGCATCTTCCTAAGCAGTGCATCCAAAACTAGGGTTTTGACTTTAACCAGGCTAAATGGACTTCCAAGACTTCAAGTGAGCTTCATAACATCTTACATGTGTCTAAGAATCACCATGACAAGTTTCAAGACTTTTCTCAAAGGTTTGCTCAGTCAAATGATCAGATAAGTCAAAATCAGTCAAAGCAGTTCAAAAGTCAAACTGAGGTCAACTGTGGTCAAACCAAAGTCAAACTTCATGATATTTTGCCAACATCAAGTATATGAAGTAAAATTCATCATTTGATCAAGGGTTGATTATGATTCATCAAGGAGATCTCAGATCATCAAGAATCAAAGGTTTCTAAATTAGGGTTTCCTCAGGAAAAGTCAACTGAACTTTGACCAGCCATAACTTTCACATGCTTCATCACCAATTTTCCATCCAAATCTTATTTTGAAGGAAATTGAATTCTCTACAACTTTGTGTCTCACAAGCCAAACCCAAAAATGCTTCATTTGGAAGGTATGAGCTAAGATATTATAGGTCCTTTTGAAAGTCAACAAAAAGTCAACAACTTCAAAAGGGCATAACTTGAGAATGGTAAATGATATGGACATGAAACCAGTGGGGTTGGTTAGAGGACTATTCAAGCTTTCCAAAATGTCCAAGAACACCCTCATAGCATTAAAATTGAAGGATGTGTGCCCTTGCAAAGTTGGGAAATTTTTGGTTGGTTTATGAAGAAAATGGAGGTTTAAAACCAATTTTTTCTAAATGGGCTTGCCATATGATGATCCAATCCATACCAATACTTCATGCACGACCCAAATCTCAATTATTCAGATTTTTTATCATTTTATTTTATTTATTTTGATTTTATTCATTTAAAATCATTTTAAATTAAAATAAAATAGAAAAATCAAATATTTAAATGAGATTGTGCTTCTAGAAAGTCATAAAGGTTTCTTGGATCAAATTAATACAAAAATTATGATGATTGGCTTGAAATAGAAAGGTCTAATTCACAAATATTTGAAGTTTAAGACTTAATCTTTTTCAATCAAATTTTCCACACAATGATCCATTCTTTTTTACCTAATCCATTGTACTATAAGTAGACAACACAAACCTAATGCATTGACACGAAATTCTGGCCTCCAAGAGTAAGTTGCAATTTTCAAAATTCATCACAAAACTCCAATTCGGATTCCTTCACTCAAGCTTTCTCAAGACAAAATAAAGGTTGCAAATCATTCCTTGAAGGTCACTAAGTGTTTTTGGATCATAAAACTATCCATCCATGCATCAAATCATGAAAACCGAATTCATGTTCTTCATCTTTTTTTCAATTTTCGATTTCATTCATTTAGCTATTATAAATTGTTTTTGTGTTGTTAATCTTGTTTGTTGTGATGTTTAGATGATTTCTGGGCAAGAACATTGAGGAATCGTGCCCTAAACCGAAAACCACCATTGTTAGGGTTAGAGTTCTCAAGTTGGGAATTCACGATTTACTTGAGATAAATGAATTCTAAGAACATGGCCATAATGTATAAACTTCATATGATTGATCTGGGCTGTCAATTTGCATTAATATTGTTGTTTGCTTGATGTTTCAAAAGCCTAGGATTTCTGGTTTATGAACACGCATGAAATTTCGCAGGAAAAACCGTACCAATTTTCGCAGGAAATTCAAGGAAGAAGATGATGCCCTGGCGCGAATTTCAGATTTTGAATACTGGATATAATATTTTTTGTTTTGTTTTTGATATTGTTTCACAGTTATGTGGTTGGCTCAGTTGGTTAAGGGATGCGCGTGTGAGGCTTTGGTCCAGGGATCGAATCCTGGCTTTCCACAATTTTTCTTGTTTTTCCATTTGAATTCTTAACTTTAATATATAATTGATTATAGTCACTATATTATCAGAAGCGCCCTCCCGGCTGGAGTGGAAAGTATGCATGCGTATTGTTTAAAGGTCCTGGGTTCGATCCCCCCCAGGCCTTTTGTTTTGTTTCTTTTTCATGATTTTTTTCAAGTTAGGCAACAAAACCAAATGGAGTGAGTTTGCTGTCACACGCGCGCCTGTAGCCCAGTGGCAACTCTTCATTCAGGTACCAGGGAGGTCCTGGGTTCAAATCCAGGCTTCCCAATTTTTAAAAAAAACCTAGTAATTTTCTTTCTATTTTCTTTTTCTTCTCTTATTCTTTAAATTTTAATTAATTATTGTTAATAATAGGATAATATTATGTTTTCATAAAATAAATTAGATATATTTTACATTGATATTTATTTTATAATTTACTAGTATGTATATATTATTATTATATATAACTTATTTGTATAATTGAATTAATATTTAATATTTAATACTTTTGTATGTAAAACCTAATTTAATTTTATAAACCCTAATAATTTGTCACAAACCCTAATTTGCTTCTATTAAAAATGTAATTTTAATATAATTCTTAATTTATTATTTATTAACCTTAATCATGTATATATATTATATAATTTGTTTATAACTTAATTCTTATATATATAAATAATTTTCAATATATGTTTAAAAATAATTAAAACTTGTTAATTTAATTGTTGTAAATATAATTTGTTTTTAACTTAATTTTTATAATGTGTAAATAATTTAAAACTTTATAATAATTAATATAATTGTTCATATTTTCTTATTAATCTTAAATAATTGTTTATATAAAAATTTGATCTTTTAATTATTATAATATTTTTGTTTATATTATCTATTATGTTTATTTTCTTATGATATTTATTTATTACTAACCCCATTTAACTTTATATTATTATTATTATTATTATTCTACTAACCCAATTATTATTATTATTTATTTTTGCTTATTATATTTAATTTGCTTTAATTATTATTATTATGTAATTGTTCCTTGGATGTAATATTTAGTAATAATGTTTATTATTTATTTTATGGTTAGTAAAATAGGGAGTGTAACATGTTTGTATGCTTAAAATTATTTTAGCTCATTAAATTTAAAGATAAATATTAAAATTGTACACTCACACACGTAAGTCGATCTTTGATCGCCATCTCACTTCCTTAGGGGTACCTCTCATGTTGCTTAATCAAAAGGTCAAGTAGGGTGTATAAAGCAAAAGTCCCTCATCTCACATCATCTAGTCCCTTAACAGATAAAAGATCAAGTTCCCTTTCGAATGTTGCCTTCGTAATGATCTTGTCCCTTTCGAATAAAGATGATAAGTCCCTTCGAATTGCTTATACACCCCACAATTGCCTAAATAAACAGATGACCCTTCACTTGTCCCTCACATCCAAGGTAATGACTACCTATTCCTTAATAATAGGGTTAGTCTTACCATTTAAAGGATTCAAGAACAGAAAAGACTTAAACTTAGGGTAGGTTTCTCTTAGATACTTGCTCACTTTTCAAAAACATTTCAAACACTTCACACATTTTAAACAATTTTCATAACAAAGGTTTTTTTACGCATCCGTACATGGATCATTATAAAACTCTTAAGAAAATTTCTATTCACACACTTCACATTTCAAAAACATTTTAAAGTGAGCTAAGTAACTAAGAGCCCATGGATAACCATGGATGTAAAGGGTGCTAACACCTTCCCTTTACATAACCTACCCCCCGGACCCAAAAATATTTTAAAAAGGTCTTTCCTGTTCTTTTATGCCTTTCCTTTGGATAAAATAAAAGTCGGTGGCGACTCTTGCTATCCGCAACATAACTAAAGTCAGTTCTCCCACCGTGTTACAGAACTGGCGACTCTGCTGGGGAATTAATATTAAAGTGGGGTACCCTTAGGAATTAGATCACTTTAAATTGTTTGCCTTGTTTGCTTTATACTTATCTTGTTGGGTGCTCTTATGAGTGAAAGATCCTAACCCGGATCTAGTGTACCTTAGGTAAATGGCAATAGACCAAGGAAACTGTACGGCGTATACCGATATGGTTGATCTGGTGGCCATAGTTAGTGTGACTTCTTGGTTGGTGCTTATGTTCCTTAAGTCAAGTTGAGGATAATATGAGGCTGCCATATGTTGTCAATGCACTAACTAACTTTTAGAACCCTAGTTATCCCATCTTGGCCTTTAGAAAGTAGTGAGATAACCGGCTTTGGTGCAGACTGAAGTTGGTTGATACTCGATACTACGCTCATTGAGATCCTAAACCTGGAGGGTTTTGGTTGGCAAGTAAGTTGCCTACTGAACAACCACCCTTGTGAAGGATCAATGATATTGAAATCCCTTAGAACATGGTTACTTTTGTAGGACAGGATGAACCAACTAACTTCAGGGGAGGGTACTTACCTTTGGACCTCATGCAAGCCTTAAACCTAGGGCTATGGTGTGACTTGTTTGTGTGTGCCACATGTTTGTGATTGAGCATAACATCATGACATCATCATGCATCATAAGCATAGCATTTTCACTAACCATTTCAAGGACCAAAGGATTTATCTTTGTTCTTTGTTGCAGGTCATGGCTTCTGCTCGTAGAAACACTATCAGGATCAACTTTGTAGGCATACCTGCTAAGCTTAAAGAGTTGGTTTCTCAAGTGCCTGATCACTCCCAGTTCATCAAGAGACATGGTCACCTATTGGATCTAGTCACCTCAGGGTTCAATGAAGACATGATGAGTGTCCTGTTTCAGTTCTTTGATCCTAAGCACCATTGCTTCACATTCCCCGACTACCAGCTGGTTCCTACCATGGAGGAATTCTCCAAACTTCTGGGTATACCTGTACTTGATCAGAAACCATTCACAGGCTTGGAAAAAGAGCCTAAACCTGAGGTTATTGCTGCAGCTCTACATCTAAAGAAGTCTGACATTGTTCTAGAAACGAGAAGCGGAGTTAAGGGTATTCTTGCTAAGGTGTTGATAGAGAAGGCTCAAGCGTTCTTGAAGGCTATGAGCTATGATGCTTTTGAGGAGATCTTAGCCTTGCTGATCTATGGCTTAGTGTTGTTCCCCAATCCTGATCAGTTCATAGACGTTCATGCCATCAACATATTCCTGAGTCACAATCCAGTGCCTACATTGCTTGGAGACATCCTACATTCTCTTCATACTCGTACTACAAAGGCACGAGGAACTTTGATGTGTTGCATACCTTTGTTGTCCAGGTGGTTTATTTCTCACCTTCCTCGCTCAGCAATGAAGAATGAGCAAGGGTTCAGGTGGTCCAAAAGGATCATGTCACTCTCGCATTCAGATATTCATTGGTGCTCCAGATCTATGGAGAATGTTACTATTATTGATCGTTGTTGGGAATTTCCTAATGTGCCACTTCTAGGCATAAGAGGAGGCATTACTTACAATCCTTCCTTAGCTTTACGATAGTTTGGTTACGCTCGGAGTGATGGTCCACATGACATGTTGATTCAGGGTATTGTGTTTGACTACGACAACGATCTGCAAGGTTACCTTCAAAGGTTCATACGAGCATGGGGAAAAGTGAACAAGGTTGACAGCAAGACTCTGGAGCCTAAGTACACTATTCCTATGGAGGCTTATCTCAGATGGGTGCGATCTCGTGCTCAGACTCTCATGATGCCATATCCTGCTATCCTGCCAGTTACCATGGAACCTGTTGCTGAAGGAGATACTGCATATACCATCCTTCACCCAGACATGCCTACTGACATGGAAGACTTACAGAGATCCTGGATCCAGTTGAAGGAGCAAAGGGATACTTTCGAGGCTCATTACAAGGCTAGCCAAGAAAGAAACCTGGAACTAACAAAGCAACTTCACGAGGAACGGAATCTCAACTCATACCTCAACACAAAGAGGAAACGTCCATGGGAGACTTAAAACCCCATCTCTTGTATTTATTACATTTCATTTTCTGTAAGCCCAAGAGGCAAAACAAATTTATTACTAATAAAAGTTTACCTTCTTGTTTGTTTAAGCAAATTTAAATTCTGCGGTCCTTGAAAACATTGCATATACATTTACATTCCATATCATTGCATCACAGGTTTATTATGCACAGGTTTCTCATCTTCTCGCTGTTTATTTCAGCAATGGCTCTTGAACAAACAGTTAAGGATCTCCAGGCACAAAATGCACAGTTCCAAGAGCTGATCCTGAACTTGTCCAAGGGGCAGGATGAATTGAAGACACTGCTGGCCAAGAAGACTAAGAAGACTAGGAGGTCAGGTGGCCTGATCAACATGGGAAGAAGGTTCAGAGGTCCTGTCAAGACCAAAGAATAGGTTGAAGACTATGAGTCTGAAGAGTCTGATAAAGAGGGAGGCAGTCTCCACAATACAATGGGGGACTCTGATTCTGAGGCTAACTACTATCATGAGCCTAATGAAGATAAGTTCAAGATGCTGGTGGATAGAATGGATGCTATGGAATTACAGAAATCTTCTGTGTTGGATTTTGAAGACCTGAGTTTGATATCTGGGGTGGTTATACCCATTGGTTTCAAGGTTCCTACTTTTGTTGTTTATGATGGTGTTTCTTGTCCCAAGCTGCATCTGAGGTCTTATGTCAGAAGAATCCAACCCCATACTGCTGATAAGAAGTTGTGGATCCATTTCTTCCAGGAGAGCTTATCTGGAGCTCAATTGGAATGGTACTATCAGTTGGAGAGTGTCAACATCCGGGATTGGAATGATCTTGCTGAAGCCTTCTATAAGCAGTATCAATACAATGCTGATTTAGCCCCCACTCGCATGCAGCTGCAAAGCATGTCTATGGGTGCTAAAGAAAGCTTCAAGGAGTATGCTCAGAAGTGGAGAGACTTGGCTGGAAGAGTGCAACCCCCTCTAACTGACAGGGAATTGGTTGATATGTTCATGTGCACGCTGAATGGTCCATTTTACAGTCATCTCATTGGAAGCTCATCATCTGGCTTCACTGAGTTGATAATGACAGGAGAGCGCGTAGAAAGTGGTATCAGGAGTGGCAAGATTCAAGTAGGTGCTCCTTTATCAGGTGCTGCAAAGAAGCCTCCCAGCGGGAAGAAAGAGTCAAATGCTGTTTATGGTCAACCTGATCGTAATAGAAGGCATCAGTCTGTGAGTGCAGTTCACATCTCAAATCCAACTCCTACAACACCAGAGCAGCCACAGGGCAACCAACAGAGGGCTAGAAGGCAGTTCACTAAGATCAACATGTCAATGGCTCAAGCATTGCAACACTTGTTGAAGGCTGAACTTATCACTCTGAAAGATGCTCCTCAGAATCCTAATGTTACCTCTCCCAGGTACAATCCCAATGCACGATGTGCATATCATTCGAACTGTCAGGGACATGATACCAATAGTTGCTGGGTATTGAAGAACAAAATTCAAGATATGATTGAGGCTGGAGAAATTGAGTTTGACCCTCCGGGTACTCCAAATGTGATTACTGCTCCCATGCCAAATCATGAGAAGACTATCAATGCAATTGATGAAGATTCACATATTTATTCAGTTGCAGAGTTGACCACACCATTGTCTGTTATCAAGAAGAAGCTAGTACAAGCTGGGTTCTTTCCAGGTTGCCGTGAAGATTGTTTGTATTGTACCTATAAGCCGGATAGTTGCTGGAGATTGAGAGATGGGATTCAACGTCTCATGGATAAATATACCATAGTGTTTGAGAGGACTCCATCTTCTGTAGAGAGTATGGTGGATCATATTACTAAAGGTAGGAAGACTGAAGAGGTTGATATGGTTGATAAAGTACCGGTAAGGATCACTTCCAAGGGACCTGTTAAAATCACTCATAAGGGTCCAATTAAGATTATTGTTGAAGGCCCTGTGAAGATTGTTGCTGAAGCTAGAGTGGCTCCTATAGTCATTACCACTCCTGGTCCTATTCCGTATACGTCTGATAAAGTTGTGCCTTGGCATTATGGGTCTGATGTTTATATCCATGGTGTTAAGCAGGAACCCTTAGCTGATATGCCTGTTGATGTTGATAATATTGCTGGATCTAGTAAGATCACACGAAGCGGAAGAATTTTCTCTCCTCCAGTTACCTCTAAGAATGCAGTTACTCCAGCTGCTACCTCCACCACTGATGCTCGGGGAAAAGGTCCTGTTATTGAACCTATACCTACTGATGTGCCAGCTGCTGATGATCTTGCTAAGCAGATGGAAGAAGTATTGAAAATCATTCGCAAGAGTGATTATGACATTGTTGATCAGTTGGGGCATACTCCCTCCAAGATTTCTATGCTGTCTTTATTGCTGTGTTCTGAGGCTCATGCCAAAGCCTTGATTAAGTTTCTGAAGACTGCTCATGTACCCAATGAAATTTCTGTTGACCAGTTTGAAAATTGTGTTGCACACTTGACTTATGATAATGGGTTAGGTTTCTCTGATGCTGATTTGACTCCGGCCAAGAGGGATCATAACAGGGCTCTACATATCTCCATTGAATGCAGGGGCACTACCCTGTCACATGTGTTAATAGACAATGGTTCCTCTCTGAATGTGTTTCCCAAAGAAGTCCTGAATAAGCTTAGTCCAGAAGATGCTGTGTTGAAACCCAGTAACATAGTGGTGAAGGCTTTTGATGGTTCGAGAAGAGTGGTGCATGGAGAAATTGATCTCCCAATCAAAGTTGGTTCTCAGGTTTTCAATGCTACCTTTTATGTAATGGATATTCATCCGTCATATTCTTGTTTGCTTGGGCGTCCCTGGATCCATGGGGCAGGTGCTGTAACCTCTACATTACATCAGAAGCTGAGATATCCGGTAGAAGGAAAGGTTGTTACTGTCTACGGGGAGGAAGGATATGTTGTTAGCCATGTGAACACCTTTAAATATTTTGATGTGGAGGGTGAATATGTTGAAACTCCGTGTCAGACATTTGAAGTGGTTCCTTGGGTTGTTAATGATTATGAAGCTCCTCCTGTTGTCAAGAAAATTCATGTGGTCACCAGAGTACCTCCAACAATGGCCTCCCTTAAAGATGCTAAAGCTGTGGTGGATGAAGGTGGTTGTACTATTTGGGGTCAGCTTCCTGATATCCCATACAAGTCTGACAAATTTGGTTTGGGTTTCACTGCAGAGTCCCAGAAGGCTGTTCGTCATGCTCGTGCTGTTCGTATCACCAATCAAGGGATTATGAAGAACCAAATCAATGTTGTGGGTGACTATGATGAAGACTACAATTTGGATGCTTGGATTTTTCCTACTGTGGGTGCTGGGCTCAATAACTGGAAGGCTGAAGATGTTATTCCTATCTCCTTTAGTCAGGAGTAAATACTATTACTGTGTTGTTGCTTTTTAAGTTTGTAATTTCTTGAACAATTGAACTCTTAAGCCTTGTGCCTTACCCGGGGCACAATGGTGTGCTTGTTACGGGCTGTCATTTCATTTGCATACTTCATTCAATAAAAATCAGTGGACGTTTCGTTTTCGTAAATATTGTGTTCCTTGTCTTTCTTTTCTTTTATTTTTGTTTTATCAGCTATGTGTTCTTACACACACCCACATCACTAAAATGCAGATCCTCATCCACTCTGGATCCTGTTGATAACAGTTCTACTATTGCCAATTATAATTTCGAGAATCCGATCTATTAAACTGAAGACGGAAATGAGGACGATTGTGAAGTACTTGTAGAGCTTGCTAGGTTGTTACAACAAGAAGAGAAAGCCATACAGCCACATGAAGAACCAGTCGAAGTTGTGAATCTGGGAACTGAAGAAAACAGGAAAGAAGTCAAGATAGGGGCTGAATTAGAGGATAGTGTCAAGAGCAGATTGATTCAGATGTTACGTGATTATGTGGAGATCTTTGCTTGGTCTTACGAAGATATGCCAGGGTTGGATACAGACATTGTGGTTCACCGTTTACCAGTGAAAGAAGACTGTCGTCCAAAGAAACAGAAGGTTCGTCGTATGCATCCCGAAATGTCATAAAAGATCAAAGCAGAGGTAATGAAACAGTTTGATGCAGGGTTCTTAGCTGTGACTTCTTATCCTCAGTGGGTTGCAAATGTGGTACCGGTACCTAATAAAGATGGTAAGGTACGTATGTGTGTGGACTACAGAGATTTGAACAAGGCCAGCCCCAAAGATGACTTTCCACTTCCTCATATTGATGTTCTGGTAGACAACACTGCTCAGCATAAGGTATTCTCGTTTATGGATGGTTTCTCTGGTTACAATCAGATCAAGATGGCTCTTGAGGATATGGAGAAGACAACATTTGTTACACAGTGGGGCACTTTTTGTTATAAGGTGATGCCATTTGGTTTGAAGAATGCAGGGGCAACATATCAGCGTGCTATGGTGGCTTTGTTTCATGATATGATTCATCATGAGATAGAGGTATATGTGGATGATATGATAGCCAGGTCCCAGAATGAAGAGCAACATCTTGATCATTTGCATAAATTGTTTGAGAGGTTGAAGAAATACAAGTTGAGATTGAACCCAAACAAGTGTACTTTTGGAGTTAGATCTGGTAAACTCCTGGGTTTTATAGTCAGTGGAAAAGGTATTGAAGTGGATCCTGCAAAAGTGAAAGCTATACGAGAAATGCCAGCTCCCCGTACTGAGAAGGAAGTTAGAGGTTTCTTGGGACGACTGAATTACATTGCAAGATTTATTTCCCAATTGTCTGCTACCTGTGAGCCAATATTCAAGTTGTTGAAGAAAGATCAGGTAATGGAATGGAATGATGAGTTCCAGATTGCCTTTGATGAAATCAAGAAGTATCTGCTGGAACCTCCAATTTTGATGCCACCAGTTGATGGAAGACCCTTGATTATGTACTTAACAGTGTTAGACAACTCAATGGGGTGTGTGTTGGGGCAACATGACGAGTCTGGTCGAAAAGAGCAGGCAATATACTACCTTAGCAAAAAGTTTACCGACTGTGAAACAAGATACTCACTGCTCGAGAAAACTTGCTGCGCTTTGGCATGGGCTGCTCGCCGACTAAGACAATATATGTTGACCCATACTACCTTGTTGATTTCGAAGATGGATCCAATCAAGTACATATTCTAGAAACCTGCTCTCTCCGGAAGAATTGCAAGATGGAAAATGATCTTAACAGAATATGACATACAATATACTACTCAGAAGGCCATTAAAGGAAGTGTTGTGGCTGATCATTTGGCTCATCAAGCAGTGGATGATTACCAGTCAATGAGTTTTGAGTTCCCTAATGAAGATATTATGATTATTACCAAAGAACCTGGACAATATGACGGACCTGAACAAGGATCCCGATGGACTATGGTTTTTGATGGTGCTTCCAATGCACTTGGTAATGGTGTTGGTGTTGTGATCAATTCCCCTGAAGGTTGTCATACCCCGATTACTGCAAGACTTTGTTTCTATTATACCAATAACATGGCTGAGTATGAGGCATGTATCCTGGGTATTAAAGCTGCCATTGATATGAAGATTCAGTTCCTTGACGTGTATGGAGATTCAGCCCTGGTAGTAAGTCAGATTAAAGGAGATTGGGATACTAAACATGATAACCTCATTCCTTACAGAGAGCATGTGTTGTCTTTGATCCCACATTTCAAAAAGATTACCTTTGGACATATTCCACGAAGAGAGAATCAATTGGCAGATGCTTTAGCCACCATGGCATCCATGTTTGAGATCAGCTGGGATGATGAAGCTCCCAAGATTACTATTGATAAATTTGAAAAGCCTGCATACTGCAATGAGATTGACACTGAAGGGGCAGAGGAGAAGCCTTGGTTCTATGAAGTAAAAAGATATCTTGAAGCTCAGGAGTTCCCTGAAGGGGCATCTGTCAAAGATAGGAAGTTTCTGAGGAGGTTTTCTGCTAAGTTCTTTTTGAGTAATGGCATTTTGTACAAACGCAATCATGATTCAACTATGCTTCGTTGTGTGGATAAGAAAGAAGCAACAGAGATTATGGAAGATATGCATGATGGGATCTTTGGCACTCATTCTAGTTGTCATACTATGGCAAAGAAGATATTGAGAGCAGGTTACTATTGGTCTACCATGGAAGCTGATTGCTATCAACACTCCAGAACATGTCACAAGTGTCAAATCTATGCTGATAAAGTACATATACCTCCATCACCATTGAATGTGTTGACTGCTCCTTGGCCTTTTGCCATGTGGGGCATTGATATGATTGGTGAGATCAAACCTACTGCTTCTAATGGGCATCGTTTCATCCTGGTTGCTATTGATTACTTCACGAAGTGGGTGGAGGCAGCTTCATTTGCATCTGTTACTAAGAATATTGTGGCTCGATTCATTAAGAATAATCTTATATGTAGGCATGGCATCCCTGAAAGGATTATTACTGACAACGGCTCTAATCTGAACAACACTATGATTACTGATCTCTGCACGCAGTTCAAGATTAAGCATCACAACTCTTCTCCGTATCGTCCGAAGATGAATGGGGTAGTTGAAGCTGCTAACAAGAACATTAAGAAGATTATACAGAAGATGACTGTGACTTATAAGGATTGGCATGAGATGTTACCATTTGCTCTTCATGGTTATCGTACCACAGTACGTACTTCAACAGGGGCAACCCCATTCTCCTTAGTCTATGGTATGGAAGCAGTTCTTCCCATTGAAGTTCAGATTCCCTCCTTAAGAATTATGAAGGATGCAGACTTGGATGAAGATGAGTGGATTCAGACTCAACTTGACCAGATAAATTTGATTGATGAGAAGAGGTTAGCAGCAGTTTGTCATGGCCAGATGTACCAGAAACGAATGATCAAAGCTTTTAACAAGAAGGTTAAGCCAAAGGTATATCAGAATGGTGACTTGGTAATCAAGCGTATCATATTACCACAGGTTGATCCTAGGGGCAAATGGACTCCTGCATATGAAGGACCATTTGTAGTCAAGACAGTATTCTCAGGAGGTGCCATGATACTTACTACTATGGATGGTAAAGACTTCCCACAGCCTGTAAACGCAGACATAGTTAAAAAATACTACGCATAAAAAGAGACCCGCTAGGTTGACTGGCCTAGGCAAAAATAAGGGCATCCCGGCGAACCAAAAGGGTTCGGGCAAAAATTAGGGATATATATAAAAAATGTACACCCGGCAAGTCAAAAACCCGAAAAGGCGGCTTGGGCAAAAAAGGGTATCCCGATGGATTGAAAACCTGAAAAGGGCAATCCAGGCAAAAGTTAGGGATTAAAGCGTATGACTATGTCTCGTTTGGATCACCCATGAAACTGCAACCAGTTGTGCTACTTACTCAAGTTTGAACAGATAAAGCTCAATCCAATCGTTTCCGTCTCAACAGCAGAAGATGAGATACTTGAAGATAATGGCAATAGTAGAATTGAAACTCAATAGGATTATTTTTCACATAGCTGATTTTCTTTGTTTTGTAAAACTTTATGACAAATTCCTCTTACCAGGATTTCTGTCTCCTTGTACAAACTTACCTATGTATAGGTCACTTTTTGATATAAATAAAATTCCATCTTTGAATCCAGATTTACTTTTACCCTATTTACATAAGCGAAACGTCCATTGGTTGTGTTTGAATGTATGTATGCTTTTGAATATGATTGATGTTTACCAGAAATGCATAAATGCTTAATATGATTGATGTTTACCAGAAATGCATGAAAATGCAGTAATAGTATTTACTAAGGACGAACGAGGAAAGGATTTCAACGAAGCTTCACCGGTTCATCCTTACAAGACAGTTACAAATCCTCAGTAGGAAAAATCCATCTTCATAAGTACTTCAAGTCACGTCTCCCCTGGAATTTATATCCATCTCTTTTATCCTCATACGGATAGTCGGGAATTTATTTTTCCAATAGGAGTACGACGAACGAAGGCGGGAGGTTATGTATATCCTACTATCAAACGAAGGCGGGAGGTTATGTAAATCCTACTATCAAACAAGACGGGAACAAGTTCCTCATATTCTTCAGCCACGAATCGAGATTTATTTTCCCTGGCCAGCAGTTGTTATACAAAGATATCCAGACGCTTCAGGCTGCATGATGCATACATACATCATTTACATCATAACATACATATACATAGATACATAATACATTACTTAGGTGCATCATATCATACAAACATGCATAATGCATAAACTAATATTATCATACAGAATGCTACCTTGTTTTCAGGTTAATTCTCCAGCAGACAAATTTCATCAACAAATTGTGACTATTGGGCCGTTGTTTATCTTCCCAAAAGTTATCATTTCCTCAGGACGTTGTTTATCCTCCTGAAAGCTTCTTATACCTCAGGACGTTGTTTATCCTCCTGAAAGCATATTATTACCTTGGGCCGTTGTTTATCTTCCCAAGGGTTACACCAGTTCCTCAGGACGTTGTTTATCCTCCTGAAAGCATATCAGTTCCTCAGAACGTTGTTTATCCTTCTGAAGGCATATTATTTCCTCGGGAAGTTGTTTATCTTCCTGAAAGCTATCATGACCTTGGGCCGTTGTTTATCTTCCCAAAGGTTACCATTTCCTCAGGACGTTGTTTATCTTCCTGAAAGCATATCATGACTATTGGGCCGTTGTTTATCCTCCCAAAAGTTATACTTATACCTCAGAACGTTGTTCATCCTTCTGAAAGCATATCATCACCTCAAGACGTTATTTATCCTCCTGAAAGCATATCATTTCCTCAGAACGTTGTTTATCCTTCTGAAAGAATACCACTACCTCGGGACGTTGTTTATCTTCCTGAAAGCATATCATTACCTCAGGACGTTGTTTATCCTCCTGAAAGCTATCATTATATCTTCATATTTTGGACTGCTATATCCTCCAAGAAATGTATCTGAAGAACTTTTCTCCAAGTGGCATCTTTAAGCCCACTCAAGCATATTCAACCAGCCATCAGTATCACTCTACGCACCGGTGAGTGAAAATTTTTGGGCTTTTGTGTTCAATCCCCTTCAACCTTCCAGGTCACGACTGGCAAATATACCAATCTAACCCCTTAGGTTTCAGAAAATTGAACAGGGGCAGCTGTTGCACCCCAAAATTTTCCCTCACAATACAAGACTTTGTGTGCTAAGAAGTTTCACAAGGTTCACAAGACCTTTCATGAGGTTCATGAAGTTTACAAGACACTTTATGAGGTTCATAAGGTTCACAAGACCTTTCATGAGGTTCATGAAGTTTACAAGACACTTTATGAGGCTCACAAGGTTCACAAGACTCACAAGACCTCCCATGAGGTTCACAAGGTTCACAAGACATCTTATGATGGTTCACAAGGTTCACAAAGTTCACAAATAGTCAGAAGATTTAACAATTCCCTCAGACAATGCATCCTCCTAAGCAGTGCATCCAAAACTAGGGTTTTGACTTTAATCAGGCTAAATGGACTTCCAAGACTTCAAGTGAGATTCATAAAATCTTACATGTGTCTAAGAATCCCCATGACAAGTTTCAAGACTTTTCTCAAAGGTTTGCTCAGTCAAATGATCAGATAAGTCAAAATCAGTCAAAGTAGTTCAAAAGTCAAACTGAGGTCAACTGTGGTCAAACCAAAGTCAAACTTCATGATTTTTTGCCAACATCAAGTATATGAAGTAAAATTCATCATTTGATCAAGGGTTTATCATGATTCATCAAGGAGATCTCAGATCATCAAGAATCAAAGGTTTCTAAATTAGGGTTTCCTTAGGAAAAGTCAACTGAACTTTGACCAGCCATAACTTTCACATGCTTCATCACCAATTTTCCATCCAAATCTTATTTTGAAGGAAATTGAATTCTCTACAACTTTGTGTCTCACAAGCCAAGCCCAAAAATGCTTCATTTGGAAGGTATGAGCTAAGATATTATAGGTCCTTTTGAAAGTTAACAAAAAGTCAACAACTTCAAAAGGGCATAACTTGAGAATGGTAAATGATATGGACATGAAACCAGTGGGGTTGGTTAGAGGACTATTCAAGCTTTCGAAAATGTCCAAGAACACCCTCATAGCATTAAAATTTAAGGATGTGTGCCCTTGCAAAGTTGGAAAATTTTTGGTTGGTTTATGAAGAAAATGGAGGTTTAAAACCAATTTTTTCTAAATGGGCTTGCCATATGATGATCCAATCCATACTAATACTTCATGCACGACCCAAATCTCAATTATTCAGATTTTTTATCATTTTATTTTATTTATTTTGATTTTATTCATTTAAAATCATTTTAAATTAAAATAAAATAGAAAAATCAAATATTTAAATGAGATTGTGCTTCTAGAAAGTCATAAAGGTTGCTTGGATCAAATTGATACAAAAATTATGATGATTGGCTTGAAATAGAAAGGTCTAATTCACAAATATTTGAAGTTTAAGACTTAATCTTTTTCAATCTTTTTCAATCAAATTTTCCACACAATGATCCATTCTTTTTTACCTAATCCATTGTACTATAAGTAGACAACACAAACCTAATGCATTGACACGAAATTCTGGCCTCCAAGAGTAAGTTGCAATTTTCAAAATTCATCACAAAACTCCAATTCGGATTCCTTCACTCAAGCTTTCTCAAGACAAAATAAAGGTTGCAAATCATTCCTTGAAGGTCACTAAGTGTTTTTGGATCATAAAACTATCCATCCATGCATCAAATCATGAAAACCGAATTCATGTTCTTCATCTTTTTTTCAATTTTCGATTTCATTCATTTAGCTATTATAAATTGTTTTTGTGTTGTTAATCTTGTTTGTTGTGATGTTTAGATGATTTCTGGGCAAGAACATTGAGGAATCGTGCCCTAAACCGAAAACCACCATTGTTAGGGTTAGAGTTCTCAAGTTGGGAATTCACGATTTACTTGAGATAAATGAATTCTAAGAACATGGCCATAATGTATAAACTTCATATGATTGATCTGGGCTGTCAATTTGCATTAATATTGTTGTTTGCTTGATGTTTCAAAAGCCTAGGATTTCTGGTTTATGAACACGCATGAAATTTCGCAGGAAAAACCGTACCAATTTTCGCAGGAAATTCAAGGAAGAAGATGATGCCCTGGCGCGAATTTCAGATTTTGAATACTGGATATAATATTTTTTGTTTTGTTTTTGATATTGTTTCACAGTTATGTGGTTGGCTCAGTTGGTTAAGGGATGTGCGTGTGAGGCTTTGGTCCAGGGATCGAATCCTGGCTTTCCACAATTTTTCTTGTTTTTCCATTTGAATTCTTAACTTTAATATATAATTGATTATAGTCACTATATTATCAGAAGCGCCCTCCCGGCTGGAGTGGAAAGTATGCATGCGTATTGTTTAAAGGTCCTGGGTTCGATCCCCCCCAGGCCTTTTGTTTTGTTTCTTTTTCATGATTTTTTTCAGGTTAGGCAACAAAACCAAATGGAGTGAGTTTGCTGTCACACGCGCGCCTGTAGCCCAGTGGCAACTCTTCATTCAGGTACCAGGGAGGTCCTGGGTTCAAATCCAGGCCTCCCAATTTTTTAAAAAAACCTAGTAATTTTCTTTCTATTTTTTTTTTCTTCTCTTATTCTTTAAATTTTAATTAATTATTGTTAATAATAGGATAATATTATGTTTTCATAAAATAAATTAGATATATTTTACATTGATATTTATTTTATAATTTACTAGTATGTATATATTATTATTATATATAACTTATTTGTATAATTGAATTAATATTTAATATTTAATACTTTTGTATGTAAAACCTAATTTATTTTTATAAACCCTAATAATTTGTCACAAACCCTAATTTGCTTCTATTAAAAATGTAATTTTATTATAATTCTTAATTTATTATTTATTAATCTTAATCATGTATATATATTATATAATTTGTTTATAACTTAATTCTTATATATATAAATAATTTTCAATATATGTTTAAAAATAATTAAAACTTGTTAATTTAATTGTTGTAAATATAATTTGTTTTTAACTTAATTTTTATAATGTGTAAATAATTTAAAACTTTATAATAATTAATATAATTGTTCATATTTTCTTATTAATCTTAAATAATTGTTTATATAAAAATTTGATCTTTTAATTATTATAATGTTTTTGTTTATATTATCTATTATGTTTATTTTCTTATGATATTTATTTATTACTAACCCCATTTAACTTTATATTATTATTATTATTATTATTCTACTAACCCAATTATTATTATTATTTATTTTTGCTTATTATATTTAATTTGCTTTAATTATTATTATTATGTAATTGTTCCTTGGATGTAATATTTAGTAATAATGTTTATTATTTATTTTATGGTTAGTAAAATAGGGAGTGTAACATGTTTGTATGCTTAAAATTATTTTAGCTCATTAAATTTAAAGATAAATATTAAAATTGTACACTCACACACGTAAGTCGATCTTTGATCGCCATCTCACTTCCTTAGGGGTACCTCTCATGTTGCTTAATCAAAAGGTCAAGTAGGGTGTATAAAGCAAAAGTCCCTCATCTCACATCATCTAGTCCCTTAACAGATAAAAGATCAAGTTCCCTTTCGAATGTTGCCTTCGTAATGATCTTGTCCCTTTCGAATAAAGATTATAAGTCCCTTCGAATTGCTTATACACCCCACAGTTGCCTAAATAAACAGATGACCCTTCACTTGTCCCTCACATCCAAGGTAATGACTACCTATTCCTTAATAATAGGGTTAGTCTTACCATTTAAAGGATTCAAAAACAGAAAAGACTTAAACTTAGGGTAGGTTTCTCTTAGATACTTGCTCACTTTTCAAAAACATTTCAAACACTTCACACATTTTAAACAATTTTCATAACAAAGGTTTTTTTACGCATCCGTACATGGATCATTATAAAACTCTTAAGAAAATTTCTATTCACACACTTCACATTTCAAAAACATTTTAAAGTGAGCTAAGTAACTAAGGGCCCATGGATAACCATGGATGTAAAGGGTGCTAACACCTTCCCTTTACATAACCTACCCCCCGGACCCAAAAATCTTTTAAAAAGGTCTTTCCTGTTCTTTTATGCCTTTCCTTTGGATAAAATAAAAGTCGGTGGCGACTCTTGCTATCCGCAACATAACTAAAGTCAGTTCTCCCACCGTGTTACAGAACTGGCGACTCTGCTGGGGAATTAATATTAAAGTGGGGTACCCTTAGGAATTAGATCACTTTAAATTGTTTGCCTTGTTTGCTTTATACTTATCTTGTTGGGTGCTCTTATGAGTGAAAGATCCTAACTCGGATCTAGTGTACCTTAGGTAAATGGCAATAGACCAAGGAAACTGTACGGCGTATACCGATATGGTTGATCTGGTGGCCATAGTTAGTGTGACTTCTTGGTTGGTGCTTATGTTCCTTAAGTCAAGTTGAGGATAATATGAGGCTGCCATATGTTGTCAATGCACTAACTAACTTTTAGAACCCTAGTTATCCCATATTGGCCTTTAGAAAGTAGTGAGATAACCGGCTTTGGTGCAGACTGAAGTTGGTTGATACTCTATACTACGCTCATTGAGATCCTAAACCTGGAGGGTTTTGGTTGGCAAGTAAGTTGCCTACTGAACAACCACCCTTGTGAAGGATCAATGATATTGAGATCCCTTAGAACATGGTTACTTTTGTAGGACAGGATGAACCAACTAACTTCAGGGGAGGGTACTTACCTTTGGACCTCATGCAAGCCTTAAACCTAGGGCTATGGTGTGACTTGTTTGTGTGTGCCACATGTTTGTGATTGAGCATAACATCATGACATCATCATGCATCATAAGCATAGCATTTTCACTAACCATTTCAAGGACCAAAGGATTTATCTTTGTTCTTTGTTGCAGGTCATGGCTTCTGCTCGTAGAAACACTATCAGGATCAACTTTGTAGGCATACCTGCTAAGCTTAAAGAGTTGGTTTCTCAAGTGCCTGATCACTCCCAGTTCATCAAGAGACATGGTCACCTATTGGATCTAGTCACCTCAGGGTTCAATGAAGACATGATGAGTGTCCTGTTTCAGTTCTTTGATCCTAAGCACCATTGCTTCACATTCCCCGACTACCAGCTGGTTCCTACCATGGAGGAATTCTCCAAACTTCTGGGTATACCTGTACTTGATCAGAAACCATTCACAGGCTTGGAAAAAGAGCCTAAACCTGAGGTTATTGCTGCAGCTCTACATCTGAAGAAGTCTGACATTGTTCTAGAAACGAGAAGCAGAGTTAAGGGTATTCTTGCTAAGGTGTTGATAGAGAAGGCTCAAGCATTCTTGAAGGCTATGAGTTATGATGCTTTTGAGGAGATCTTAGCCTTGCTGATCTATGGCTTAGTGTTGTTCCCCAATCCTGATCAGTTCATAGACGTTCATGCCATCAACATATTCCTGAGTCACAATCCAGTGCCTACATTGCTTGGAGACATCCTACATTCTCTTCATACTCGTACTACAAAGGCACGAGGAACTTTGATGTGTTGCATACCTTTGTTGTCCAGGTGGTTTATTTCTCACCTTCCTCGCTCAGCAATGAAGAATGAGCAAGGGTTCAGGTGGTCCAAAAGGATCATGTCACTCTCGCATTCAGATATTCATTGGTGCTCCAGATCTATGGAGAATGTTACTATTATTGATCGTTGTGGGGAATTTCCTAATGTGCCACTTCTAGGCATAAGAGGAGGCATTACTTACAATCCTTCCTTAGCTTTACGACAGTTTGGTTATGCTCGGAGTGATGGTCCACATGACATGTTGATTCAGGGTATTGTGTTTGACTACGACAACGATCTGCAAGGTTACCATCAAAGGTTCATACGAGCATGGGGAAAAGTGAACAAGGTTGACAGCAAGACTCTGGAGCCTAAGTACACTATTCCTATGGAGGCTTATCTCAGATGGGTGCGATCTCGTGCTCAGACTCTCATGATGCCATATCCTGCCAGTTACCATGGAACCTGTTGCTGAAGGAGATACTGCATATACCATCCTTCACCCAGACATGCCTACTGACATGGAAGACTTACAGAGATCCTGGATCTAGTTGAAGGAGCAAAGGGATACTTCCGAGGCTCATTACAAGGCTAGCCAAGAAAGAATCCTGGAACTAACAAAGCAACTTCACGAGGAACGGAATCTCAACTCATACCTCAACACAAAGAGGAAAAGTCCATGGGAGACTTAAAACCCCATCTCTTGTATTTATTACATTTCATTTTCTGTAAGCCCAAGAGGCAAAACAAATTTATTACTAATAAAAGTTTACCTTCTTGTTTGTTTAAGCAAATTTAAATTCTGCGGTCCTTGAAAACATTGCATATACATTTACATTCCATATCATTGCATCATAGGTTTATTATGCACAGGTTTCTCATCTTCTCGCTGTTTATTTCAGCAATGGCTCTTGAACAAACAGTTAAGGATCTCCAGGCACAAAATGCACAGTTCCAAGAGCTGATCCTGAACTTATCCAAGGGGCAGGATGAATTGAAGACACTGCTGGCCAAGAAGACTAAGAAGACTAGGAGGTCAGGTGGCCTGATCAACATGGGAAGAAGGTTCAGAGGTCCTGTCAAGACCAAAGAACAGGTTGAAGACTATGAGTCTGAAGAGTCTGATAAAGAGGGAGGCAGTCTCCACAATACAATGGGGGACTCTAATTCTGAGGCTAACTACTATCATGAGCCTAATGAAGATAAGTTCAAGATGCTGGTGGATAGAATGGATGCTATGGAATTACAGAAATCTTCTGGGCTGGATTTTGAAGACCTGAGTTTGATATCTGGGGTGGTTATACCCATTGGTTTCAAGGTTCCTACTTTTGTTGTTTATGATGGTGTTTCTTGTCCCAAGCTGCATCTGAGGTCTTATGTCAGAAGAATCCAACCCCATACTGTTGATAAGAAGTTGTGGATCCATTTCTTCCAGGAGAGCTTATCTGGAGCTCAATTGGAATGGTACTCTCGGAGCCTAACTTTCTGATCGAAGGCTTTCTTCATTCTTTTCTGATATAGCTGCCCATGACAAATTGCAGCCAACCTCTTTTCTTCGATCAGACTCAGTTGTTCGTATCGGGACCGGACCCATTCTGCCTCATTCAACTTAACATCCATTAGTACCCGCAGGGAGGGTAATTCAACTTCAATAGGTAGGACTGCCTCCATACCATACACAAGCTGATACGGTGTTGCCCCAGTGGACGTTCTGATCGACGTGTGGTACCCATGCAAGGAAAATGGTAGCATCTCATGCCAGTCTCTGTAGGTAACTACCATCTTTTGCACAATCTTCTTGATATTCTTATTAGCTGCCTCAACAGCGCCATTCATCTTTGGCCTGTAAGGAGAAGAATTGTGGTGTTGGATCTTGAAGTCCCGACATAGTTCTTCCATCATTTTGTTGTTTAAGTTGGAACCATTGTCAGTAATGATTCGATCGGGAACTCCATACTGGCAGATGATGTCTCTCTTCAGAAATCGGGCTACCACTTGCCTCGTAACGTTTGCATAGGAAGCTGCTTCAACCCACTTGGTAAAATAGTCAATGGCAACTAGGATGAATCTGTGGCCATTCGAAGCAGTCGGTTCGATCTTGCCAATCATATCAATGCCCCACATAGAAAAGGGCCAAGGTGAAGACATCACATTCAGAGGATTGGGAGGCACATGCACCTTATCCGCATAAATCTGGCATTTATGGCATTTCCTTGCATAGGCACAACAGTCAGCATCCATTGTGATCCAGTAATACCCCGATCTTAGCAACTTCTTGGCCATGGCATGCCCTCCAGCATGGGTACCAAAGGATCCTTCGTGCACTTCGTTCATTAACAAGCCTGCTTCTGTCTTATCAACGCATCTGAGGAGTACCATATCAAAGTTTCTCTTGTACAGGGAACCATCAGTATTCAGGAAGAAACTACCAGCTAGCCTTCTTAATGTCTTCTTATCATTGGAAGATGCCCCAGGTGGGTATGTTTGATCCTCCAAGAAGCATTTAATGTCATGGAACCAAGGCTTATCATCTTTGACAACATCTGCTGCAAATACATATGCTGGTCTGTCGAGTCTGGATACTGAGATTCGAGGCACAAAGTTGGCAACTTGAACTTTGATCATGGATGAAATGGTTGCCAGGGCATCTGCAAACTGATTCTCGTCTCGAGGGATATACTCAAGCTTGACCGTTGTAAAGAAGGTCAATAACCTCCTTGTATAATCCCTGTAAGGTATCAGATGATCCTGGTGTGTGTACCATTTGTCGTTGGTTTGATTAACTACCAGAGCTGAATCTCCGAATATAGTCAAAGTTTTGATCCTGAGGTCAATGGCTTCCTCAAGACCCATAATACAAGCTTCGTATTCAGCTTCTTTGTTAGTGCAGTTAAAGGTGAGTTTTGCTGAGAAAGGCATGTGAACTCCCTTAGGTGTAATGAGTACTGCACCAACACCACGAGCATTCATATTGACAGCCCCATCAAACATCATAGTCCATTTTTCCTCTGGGTCAGGCCCTTCAGTGTGAATAGGCTCTTCATGATCTTTTGCTTTTATGAACATGATGTCTTCATCAGGGAAGTCAAATATCATAGGCTGGTAATCATCAATAGGTTGCTCAGCAAGATAATCAGACAATACACTGCCCTTGATGGCTTTCTGAGATGTGTACTGAATGTCATATTCTGTGAGAATCATTTGCCATCTTGCAACCCGTCCGGTAAGTGCTGGCTTCTCAAATATGTACTTGACTGGGTCCATCTTTGAGATCAACAAGGTAGTGTGGGTCAACATATACTGTCTCAGTCGGCGAGCAGCCCACGCTAAAGCACAGCAAGTTTTCTCGAGCAGTGAATAACGTTGTTCACAGTCGGTAAACTTTTTGCTTAGGTAGTATATTGCATACTCTTTTCGACCAAACTCGTCATGCTGGCCCAACACACACCCCATTGACTCTTCTAATACTGTCAAGTACATGATTAGAGGTCTTCCTTCAACTGGAGGCATAAGGATTGGAGGCTCTTGTAAGTATTCCTTGATCTTGTCAAAAGCCTTCTGGCAGTATTCGTTCCACCTGACCGTTTGTTCTTTTCTTAACAGCTTGAACAAGGGTTCACAAGTTGCAGTAAGGTGAGATATGAACCTTGAAATGTAGTTCAATCTACCTAGAAACCCCCGAACTTCTTTTTCTGTCCTCGGTGCAGGCATTTCTTGAATGGCTTTGACTTTATCAGGGTCAACTTCAATCCCTTTCTCGCTTACAATAAAGTCCAGCAGCTTACCAGATCGCACCCCGAATGTGCACTTGTTGGGGTTTAACTTCAGTTAGTACTTCCTCAGACGCTTGAATAACTTCAGCAAATTCACCAGGTGGTCTTCTTCTGTGAGGGACTTGGCAATCATGTCATCCACATAACATTCGATTTCTTTATGGATCATGTCGTGGAATAATGTTACCATAGCCCGTTAATAGGTTGCACCAGCATTCTTCAGTCCGAATGGCATCACCTTATAACAGAACGTACCCAAGGGTGTGATGAAAGTTGTCTTCTCCATGTCTTCAGGTGACATCTTGATCTGATTGTATCCTAAAAATCCGTCCATGAAGGAGAACACCGAGAACTGTGCCGTATTATCCACCAATACATCAATGTGAGGTAAAGGAAAATCATCCTTCGGGCTGGCTCTATTCAGATCCCGGTAGTCCACACACATTCTCACTTTGCCGTCTTTCTTAGGTACGGGTACAATATTAGCAACCCACGGCGGATAGCTAGTTACAGCAAGGAATTCGGCGTCCCACTGCTTTTGTACCTCTTCTTTAATTTTCATTGCCATATCTGGGCGAGTACGGTGCAGCTTCTGCTTTACTGGCGGGCAGTCTTCTTTTAAAGGCAGCTTGTGCATGACAATATCGGTGTCCAACCCGGGCATATCCTGATAAGACCAAGCATAGACATCCACATACTCCCGAAGCATATTAATCAGTTGTTTCTTCACTGTGTCTTGTAAGCAGGCCCCGATTTTAACTTCCTTCACATCTTCATCTGTACCAAGATTAATCGTTTCAATCTCCTCCTGATGAGGAGTGATAACCTTCTCCTCTTGCCTTAACAACCTAGCTAGCTCTTCAGGAAGCTCATAATCTTCTTCAACCCCTTCATCAGCTTGATTGATCGGATTGTCAAAGTCATACGAAGTCATAGCAGTGTTGTTGTCGGTGCAGTCTGGAGGGCACTCTCTGCAAGGGTTTAGATTTGTTCATTTTAGTGATTGATTTTAATCTTGTTTAGAAAAAAGTGAAATGAAGTTGTCATTTTGGAAAACATTGCCATTTTATTTTTGTACAAAAAGAAAAATGAAAAATAGTGAGCGGAAAAGGAAAAGACTCATTTGCAAAAGATGTCCGATATTCATTGATTGATCTGTTTGCACAAAATTACAAGATGGCCCGATTACAAAATGAGTCTTGTCATCTTGGGCAAGATGCAAGACTTGATGCATGCTTAAAAAATACAGGAAATAATAATTACTCTGCAGGAGTAACCCTTATAATTTCCTGGGAAGACCAGTTAAGGACTTGGCTCCCTGGGATCCTTGGATGTATCCAGCTTTCCAGGTTGCGGTCGCTTTCATCCTCGTCTTCCAAGTTGTTCACTGCATCCGGGGTGAGCATTCCCTCGCTGACAAAACTGGGCTTCTTGGCAGCCTCTGATTGATCTTGTTGAGTTGGTTTGTAACCCAACCCAAATCTGTCCTCCTTCTTCTCCACAGGCAGCAGCTTGCCCCAGCCTTGGGCAGTACCCTCTTCAACAACCTTCCTGGCTTGCTGATAAGACGTCATGGAGGTTCCAAGTACAGCAGATGCTTCATTAATGTTCAGGGCTTCAAACCCCTGGCTCATGGTTTCATGGATCTCTCCATCCATCTCAATATACTTATACGTAGCCAGATGGCTAACAAAGATGTCTTCTTCACCACAGATGGTGATGATCTGGCCTTCCCACTCGAATTTCAGCTTCTGGTGAAGGGTAGACGTAACAGCGCCAGCGGCATGGATCCAAGGTCTACCCAACAAACAGCTGTAGGCCAACTGAATGTCCATCACATAGAAGGTAATTTTAAAAGTCTGCGGGCCGATCATCACAGGCAGATCAATCTCCCCAAGCACTGATCATTTAGAGCCATCAAATGCTCTCACCACCAAATTACTTGGACGCAGTGCCAAGCCATCATACTCCAGCTTCACCAAGGCTTTCTTTGGTAGAACATTGAGTGAAGACCCAGTGTCCACCAGTACATGGGATAGAACAACACCCTTGCATTCTAGAGTGATGTGTAAAGCCTTGTTGTGGTTACGTCCCTCAGTCGTTAAGTCAGCATTGGTAAAACCCAGTCCATGACTGGTGTTGACATTTGCCACCACAGTTTCTAGCTGATTAACAGTGATCTCCTCTGGCACGTATGCTGTGTGCAGGACTTTCAATAATGCATTCTTGTGAGCTTCAGAACACATCAACAGGGATAATATGGAGATCTTTGAGGGAGTTTGGTGAAGCTGATCCACCACTTTGTAATCACTTCTCTTTATAATTCTCATGAATTCATCTACATCTTGCTCAAAAGATGTCTTCTGAGTTTCTTTGATGATTGGTTCTTCAGGTATTACACTCTTCCCCTTTGATTTTGCAGCAGCTTCTGCTTCGGCATTAGGTCTTTGCAATTGTGAGGCAAAAAGGCGTCCGCTTCTGGTGAAGCCTCCGCCTCCCCCAACATTATCAATCTGTGGAGAAGAGGTTGAAGAGTCCAAAGTGATTTTCTCCCCGTTGCAGTAGAGGTCAGAGCCATAATGCCAAGGTATGGCATTACTGCTTTCATATGGAACTGGTCCAGGCACCGTGATGGTAACCGGACTGACTGCTGCAGAGGAGGGTACCGAAATGGTGTGCGGATCGTAGTAAATGGTGACTGGTGACCTGGCAGGAGGTGCCACTGTTTGTTGTTGAAAGTTGTTGTTTGGAGGAACACTTGACGGATCATAATAAATAGTGATTGCTGAGATATCTTCATTATTTGCTGTTGTCGTTGTAGAAGATCCTGCTGAATAAATGGATGTTGATGTTGTAGAAGAGACGGTTGTTGACATTTGACTTGTTGAAGTGATATATGAAGCCATTGTTGATGAAATTGATGAATTAGTTGGAATGATTGTTGTTGCAGTTGTAGAAGAGTCAGGAATTGTTGCCAAAGGGATTACTGGATTTGTAGGCGCTGATGTTGTGATCTGAAGTATACCACTTTTGATAAGACCATCTATGCCGCTTCTCAAGTTATCACACCCGTTGACCGAAATGTTGCAATAACCACAACCAAGTTCACACCCGGGGAACATCTGGCACTCTAGAAGCTGAGCTTTAATTTCGACCAGAGGTGTCCGGATCTGTCCAACACTGGTGATTAAGAAAGATGGCTTGTCTTCCTCAATGGCATTAATTCTTGGTCCTCCATGATTGGGCATGGGATTCTTGTTGACATTTGGCGGGGGTGCAAAGTTGAGGGCCTTAGAATCCACCAGGTCTTGTACCTTCATTTGTAAAGCCCAGCATTTCTCCGTATTGTGGCCAGGTGCATTGGAGTGGAAAGCACATCTGGCGTTGACATCGTAATTTCTTGGAAGATTGGAGGGATCTGGTGGTGCCAATGTCCTTAATTCAACCAAGTTGAGTTTCAGGAGTTGTGGCAATAAAGCGGCATAAGGCATAGGGATTGGATCAATCACCCTATTGGCCTGTGATGGTCTTTGCTGAAAAGGTCTTTGTTGTTGATTGTTGTTATTGTTGTTGTAGGTCCTCTGTGGCGGATACTGAACTTGCTGTTGATAGTGTGGTTATTGTTGTGGTGGATATGATGGTTGCTGAGGAATCGGAGCTGGAATAGTGATAGCTGTTACTGATCTGTGGACATACTGAGGTCTGCCCCTGCTGGTGTCGCTCCCACTAAATGAAACCGGGTCAGATAGGGTACAGACGCGAACGGTCGGCGAAGGGAACAGTGAGAACACACAGCTGTGAACTCACTGGAGAATGAATAGAGTCGCCAGCTAGGCATTTTTATCCCGAAGGAAAGGTAATGCTGCATAGACCTAGAAAAGATATGGATAAGACGGTCGCGAACCAGAGAGACTGAGAAAGGGGGTTGGTTACAACCTGGGAAGGTATTAGCACCCAGATTGTCCGCCGTACTCGACGGGATCCACGCTTGAAAGATTTGTGTTTTAAAGGGGTAGTGTCAGTGCAATCTGTGTATGAAATAGCTGGAAGAGATGTACAGGTGTCAGTGTAAAAAGGAGTGAAGTGTATAAATGAAGTGTCAGTGTAAGAGGTGAATGGAATGCTCAAGATCATGAGGCTAAAGAATAAGGCTAGAAAGAGGGGGAATGTACAGAGACTTTTGTTCGATAACTGTTAAGTTATGCCTACGTATCCTCTCGTGCAATGAGGAAGTCAGAACACCGTAGTTCGACCCAAAGAGACTGAAAGATAAATTGACTTGTGAACTGCTTACTTGCCTATGCTCAAGTGTATGACCTGTCTGGCTCAGGTGCAAACTGTCTTGCATAAGACGGAAGAAGCAAGTTCTCGTTTGTGAGTGAAGGTGATGAGAAAAGAATCCCGAAGGAGACGATTATTGTTTGTTTTTGAGTTTTCAGTCTTTTATTGCTTTTTGAGAGTTTGTCACAGGTCAATGAGCTTAAATCTAAACCAATGGATTTAGTAAACTCAACACATCTTCCCTCTGATTAGGGGTAATGAGAATACCTTAAGTGTGAAGTCAGATTCTCACACTTAATCACCTTTGGTGTAGGATTAAGATCATTAACCTATTTGTGATTATTTAGATGTTTTTGGTGTTTTTGTTTAGTGTTAAGTAATGAGATTAAGCTATAATCAAGGATTAAACAGACTCATTACACCATCCTAATAGAAGGATAATAGATGAGAATGTTTAAGCTGAGGAAAGCTCCTCAACCTAATCCATGATTAGGGATTAAACTCATGACAAAGCAAGCCTTTGATTAAGTGGATTTTACTTAATGATATGATGATGAAGTGAATTTTATGGTTTGTGAGACCACTTGAGGGGGACTTGTCCATTAACACTAGGGTTAGTCCTTCTTAACCAATTAAGGAAGAATTAGAACCCTAATGCAAGGCCCAAGTTACAAGTGTGGTGTCTTGATGCTTATTATGTGAATTGATTAAGAGATTTAAACACATTAAGGGTTTAACACTTAGGATTAAAGTTATACACTCCATCCTAATAGAAGGATGCAGGCATAAGCTTAACCACAAAGCCTTAAAGCCTTTAGGGTTTAGTCCCTGATTATGAGATGAGGAGAGGAGACTCAAAGAGACACAAAGTTACAAATATGAGGGGAGACTAATCAAGACCCTAATTTATTGTCATGCTTGGTTGTTCCTAAGGTTTGTGAGGTTTTCAGGAACAATCTTCAAAGGAGCCACCAGGAAGCAGATGAACAAGATCAAGAGAAGCAAAGCAACTTGCTTCATTCAAGAAGTCAAGTCACTTGAAGAAAGAAAGTGGGAGGAGAAAGAATGAGCAAGCTCAAACTCAAACACATATAGAAATGCAGCAATGGATGCAAGAGAGATGAGAAGAAAAGTTATGAGAAGTGAAGGCAAATTCACTTCTCAAGGTTACTTACCACCTGAAATGTTAGAAAGAAATGCAATGCAATGCAAGATGGGATGTAATGGCATGATGCTAAGCAAAACCAGAAGCATGTTGATGATGATTATGATGTTATGAGGTGCTGCAAACATGAGGCAAGACATGGAGATGTTCATACAAGATTATGGATGCAAATGATGCAAGCTAAGAAGCATGGATAAGCATGGAAAGTTATGAAGCACACAAGGCAAATGACATGGCAAATATGAGATGCAATGATCAAAGACACTTTATACATGTCTTAAGATGTCAAATGAAACACAAGCACGCATAAAATGCAAAGACAAGTCATGTTATGCAAGAGAATGCAAGAAGGGTGCAAATGAAAGCTCAAATTAGGGTCCATGAATCAAACATCAAACAAAAACCCAAAACAGAAGCAAACCCTAAGATAAAAAATGGAAAATGCCATCCTAAGAAACCCTAAACCTATACTAAACCAAGGTCCAAAGGGGAGGTCTCAACTCTTAACCAATCTCAAGTTATGAATTTTCTAAGTTATTAGGGTTTTTTAGGGTTCTTAACAAAAGAAATTCCAAACAAATTGAAATTGAGGAAACAAATCAAGGCCATTTATTCCTAGAAACTACATGCTAAACATAAAACAATGCAAGAAGAATCAATGTCCAAACCTTCTT
Source organism: Lathyrus aphaca (assembly GCA_963966055.1). NCBI lineage: Eukaryota > Viridiplantae > Streptophyta > Magnoliopsida > Fabales > Fabaceae > Lathyrus > Lathyrus aphaca. The sequence goes on along the minus strand of OZ014525.1, from coordinate 361,339,885 downwards.
AGATAGGCAGAAATGGATTTTTGAACTTAGGATCAAATTAATGCATAAAAAATGATTTAATTCAATGAAAAATTCTTAAAATGCATCAAGATCAAAAAAGAAATTTGGTTTGAAGGTTGGACAATGTTTCTAAATGTCTTAGAACATTTCATGAATTTTTTGGTGATTTTTAAATACCTAAAAGTATTTTTAATTAATTAATTTTCATTAAATAATTAAAAAGAAACTTTTAAATATTTAAAAATACTTTTTTAATGCTAAAAATAAAAATAAAAATATTTTTGTGTTCTGAAAAATAATGAAAATCTTGACAAAAATTTCCATAATTTTTAAACATTTTTTGCTATTTTTAATTAAATGTACAAAATATATCAAATAAAATGGAAATAAAAAGAAAATAAATGGAAGTATGCAGGATGGACGAACCAGATTGGTTCTGGGCAGGGAAAGGTTGACTTGGCGCCACATCCAATGGCCCAAGTTCAAACCTGGTTAATTCTGATTTTAAAATAATTAAACTGAATTAATTAAGTTAATTATGGATTAGGGCAAAATGGAAAGATCCTGGCCATCAAAACGCGCGCGGGTCAAAGGAAGTCAACCCATCCTACGCTCCACATTCAAACCACAATTAATGACATAATTAGGGCTAATGACATTCAGGTGGCCGGAGAAGACTTCCGGTCGTCTTCTCCGGCCAGCATCCCCCCTGAGAAATCCCCAAACCCCTCAAATCGTATCAAAAATGAAAACTAAAAAAAAGGGAAATGTTCCTTACACACTCACGAATCAAACCCCTCTCTCAAAACAAATTTCTTCTTCCTAAATAAGCTGAATCGAAAGAAATAAAAACTAGGGCACGCAAGCTTCAGAGAGAAATTAAACTCTCATTCCAGAACCAAATCAAAAACTAAAAACACCAGGATGCTCAGTGAATCATAAGGAACAAGTTTGTAACAAGAAAAACAATTTCTGGAAAAATAAATTTCAAGCTACCTGAGATTTGAAGCTTTCACTCTGATGACTTTCTGGCCACTTCTCCTTGTGCAATCCACTCCACTTGATCCCCAGATGATGTTTGAATGCTCAAGAAGAGTTTATGTTGGCTGGATAGTGAGTTTCGAAAGCTCCTGCTTCAACTCAGTCAGAAATGGCAATGGTGATTCTGGCACTTTCAGGTCATGGTGAGGGGTTGTTTGTGATCCTGAGGGTGAATGGAGAAGGTCTATGGTGTTTGTTGGTATGTTTGTGAGCTAGGGAGGGAGATTCGAATGGAACTGCAAAATGAAGTGAAGAATGGCAGTGGGATGTTCTTGTTGATTCAGGCTTGTGTTCTTGCTGGTTTCTACTCAATGATGCATGGTGAGTTGAATGGTGAAAATGGTTTTAGTGTTTCTTGGCTGGGCAGAGAGATTCGAAGGCTTATGCAGTTTTGTGTGTTTTTGTGAATGTGTTCCATGAGAGAGTTTCAGCCTTGCTTCTTCATATCTTTGGCTTGCCAAGGGATATTGTATTATAATCCTATAGGTCAGATGATGTGACCTGGCCTATAGTGATTGGTAAGTTTGCTTTTGCAAAATGTCCACCTTTTGTGTAAGTGAAGTATGGCTCATGATCTAGGCAAGTACAAGGCATGGGGCTGCGCAGCAAAATGAGGTGAGAGGCTAGCAAAAGTCAGCATCCAATGTCACAAGTTGTAGGAAGCATGATGAGTGGTTTTGCAAGTTGTTGCAACTTTGGTTCACATGTGATTTCTTTGCCTAACCAACCATAAACCATGGGCATTCTTGGTTCAATTCTGATTTTTATGACTTAGAGAATGTTTGTGTCATGGTTTGAAATGAATTAGAGGTTGTAATTGGCCTTGGTCCATGATTTTGCAAAATTTCCATTTGAGGCATGCCTTGAAAATTAATGATTTTAGCCAACTTTGCCACACCATAACTTTTGATCCAAGAAGATTTTGATCATGTTCTTGTACTTTTTGAAAAGGGAAAGATGAGATCTACAACTTTCATGACCAAAGTTTTTCCATTTGAAGCATTTTTGGATCAATAATCAAAGCTTGAAAAATGACCTAAAATGAAGCATTCTTGAAAAGTCAACTATGCCCAAAAAGTCAACATTTGCAAAAACCCTAAATTCTTGATTTTTGTGAACTTCAACCCTCTTCCATGATCAAATAAAGATCATATACACTCAAAATGATGAAGATCACCCATTGGTTGGGTCATTGGGGGCCTCAGATGCCCTGATTTTACACTGACTTGTCTGAAAAGTCAACTCTTGATCAGATGACTTCCCCATGGAATTTCTTCATGAAAATTGATATGCATACTTCCTATACCATATAGAGACCAATGGAAACAAGAATGACCAAAAAATTTGGAGTTATGGCCTCTGAAACCAAAACCCTAATTTTTAGGTCAACTGTGCAGTCAAACTTGGCTCTGCATCCATTCAAACCCTAGTTCTTGTGATTCTTTGGAATTTTTGACTTTGAGAGGATGTAATATGATATAAGAACACACATGGATCCCTTTGAAGTGATTGGTGGCCTTTGGAGTGGCTCAAGAAGCTCTTGGATTGCTCAGATCACAAACCCTAGGTGCAGATGACTTAGAAACTATCCAGTGAACAAAAATGGGATATGAGATGATATGATTGTGTTTATGCAAATGAGAATGATCACAAGCCATGGTGTGAATGGGTGAGGGCAAATTTGGGGTGTTTACAGCTGCCCCTATTCAAACATGAGTTAGCCGTGCAGGATGTAAGCAACGGCTTAACAGGCAAACAAGATAACTTGTGGTTGAATACCAAAGACAGTCCAAAATTTGCACTCACAGAAATGAAGAAGAAAAGGGATATAGATTGTAAAAGAAAATAAAGTATATTGTAAAGTGTGGGCAACGGAGGACGACCGTCGAGCAGAGGACGACTGCTGGGTAAATAGCAATGACGGGGACGACCGACATGCTGGGGATAAAAGGTAAAGCCAAGACGGGGACGGCCGACTAGCTGGGGAAAATAAAATCATGATGGGGACGGCCATCAAGATAAAGCTGTAGAATTCTCTGGAAATTAATGAAACATGACGGGGACGGCCATCAAGTTCATAAAGGTAAAGTAACCAACGATGGGGACGGCCATCGGGCTAAAAGGAGAAGGGACCACGACGGGGACGGCCATCGGGTTAAAGAATAAACAGATGATGGGGTACGGCCATCAAAGGTGAAGGACGATCACCTAGCAGGGGACGGCTGCTCTGTTGGGGATAAAAGAAATATGATGGGGACGGCCATCAAAGGTGGAGGACGACCACCTGGCAGGGTACGTCTGCCGAAAATATCAACGATGGGGACGGCCATCGGATAGAAAAGGTCAACGATGGGGACGGCCATCGGACGAGTATGATGGAGGACGACCATCAAGAAGTGGAGGACGACCACTCAGCAGGGTACGGCTGCTCTCAAGGTTTATCACAACACAGGACGAGTGTCGGATAACCAAAATCAACAATGGGGACGGCCATTGGATAAAATGATGAAGGACGATCATCAAAAGGTGGAGGACGACCACCTAGCAGGGGACGGCTGCTAAAAGATCAACGATGGGGACGGCCATCGGGCGAGCATGATGAAGGATGACCATCAAGAAGTGGAGGACGACCACTTAGCAGGGTACGGCTGCTCTCGGGGTATCATAACACAGGACGAGTGTTAGATAAAGGAAAAAAATGCTTTGTTGGTGATCTACTGGGGATATAGTGAACACGGACGAGTGTTCACAACCAAGAAAGAAAAGTATAAGTGTTTGGTATTGTGTATAGATTAAAGATGCGGACGAGCATCCTTAGACTATGATACGGACGAGTATCATGTAGAAACAAATACTGATACGTGTTCAGAGATGATGATACGGACGAGTACCATCTGGTTAACAGAGAACACGGACGAGTGTTGAATCTGAAGGGACTCTTTTGGGGAATAGTAGACACAGGCAAGTATCTACGTTCAAGAAGACATAAGTGTTTGACGCGGTATATGGATTAAAGATGCGGACGAGCATCCTTAAGACTATGATACGGACGAGTATCACGTAGAAACAAACACTAGACGCAATGTTCTGAGATGATGGTACGGACGAGTACCAACTGGTTAACAAAGAACAAGGACTACTGTCGAATCTGTGGGGAGATAAGTGTTGTGTATACAAGATACGGACGAGTATCTGTATAAGTGTATCGTGAGTAGTGAGTATATATAGATGAGTATTTTAACTGCTGGGGAGAATGACACGGACGGGTGTCAAGAGAGCAAAGTGTAATATGAACAAATATCTGCTATACAAAGTCTAGGCGACTGCGCCGGGGATATGACACAGACGGGTGTCAGGAAAGTGTATATAAGTATGTGTGGGTGCAAAGAGGACGTCTTTGGCTTTCTGCTGGTAATATGACACGGACGGGTGTCATGAAGTATCTGTAATACGGGTGATTTTGTTCGTAAAGAGTGTTCTGGCGACTTTACTGGGGAGTGATGATACGGACGGGTATCAAAAGGAAATATGCTGGTATTTGTGAATATGAGGCAACTGCTTTTGCTGGGACTCTGGTGAGGATTTTTGGGGGGAAGTATATGATTATTATTCACCAGTGTTGATTCCGAATCATGGCTTATGATTATGCTGTGCGTTTGATTTTTTTGCCGTAATGCTCCGTATTAGACGGAATGCTACGCTCTGAGGGGAAATATGATGTAAATGCCATGATTATGCGAAAATATCAAACCGGGGTTCGGATCCCGTTGCCGTGAAGATCTCTGGTTGATCTGTTTGAAATGGACCTCCCAGCCGGGGATGAGATCATTTGTAGATCCAATAAGATGATATTTGCTTGGGGATATAGGTCACTGGTTGACATATCCTTATAATACGGGACCCAGCTGGGGTTTGTAGAAGCTTTCTTCACTCTGTTGTGATCTTCTATGCGCTGCTCTTCTGGATAGAGGCTGGAACTCTGTGGGGAAATGGTTCCCTGACTCCTGTACTCAACTGAGGATGAAATGGCAACTCGGCTGGGGAATTGTGAGAGGCAGCTCAGCTGGGGATAGCAACAAGAGGCAACTCAGCTGGGGATAGAGCATTTCAGATGCTGAGATTGAGTGCATGTTGATTTGGAAATTTCGCTGGGGAAATGGGCACCTTCCAGTGCCATGTGGAAGATAGACCGAGTTGATAATGATTCACCAGCTTGCCGAGACGTGTCTTGCATGCCCCAGGTTGCATTCTGGATGCCTGCAATCCTGCACAGATAAGGAGACGCACAAGAGATCCCGAGGTATCCTCGATTGGATTCCGTCATAGGAGTTAAGCACCCTCAAGAGTAAGTATATTCCCTGTGAGCATGTGTTTTATTATTATTACTTTTGGGAGAAAAACATCTGTACTTATGCAATTGATTTTTTTTCGAGACATCAGACATCCTTTGCAAATAAAAATATACAAAACGAAACATGACTGAAAAATCTGATTTTATTAATTCATGTGCCCTGAATTGGCAAGATACAACCAAAGAAACATATCCCCTGAAATGAGGAGATTGTTATAAATTGAGAAACAAAATGCTGGCGGTGTTGACGACGCTTTAAGGAGCTTCCTCTTCTGCTATGACTCGTATGACAATGACGTTCTTCTCGTCTTGCTTTCTGAAGAAAGTTGATTCTGATTGAAGCTTGATTCTGTCAAAGCTTTCCGAGTTGTCAGTGATACAGACGAATCCAGAGTGCAGTTGTTCGCTTATTCCCTTATTTTGCATGGATCGCCCTTTCGGGTTTTCAATCCATCGGGATACCCATTTTTGCCTGAGCTGTCCAATGTGGCTTTTCAACTCAGCGGGTGTACATTTTTTTAATTTATTTCCCTTATTTTTGCCCGAGTCTTTTATTCTGTTTTTGACTCGCCGGGATGCCCTATTTTTGCCTGGACTTACATTTTGTTTTTATGTCCAGCGGGTCATTTTATGCGAAGTATTTTTTAACTGCATCTGAATTCACAGGGGACGGGAAGTCTTCACCATCCATGGTGCTGAGCATCAGTGCTCCACCAGAGAAAACTTTCTTTACCACGAATGGTCCTTCATAATTGGGAGTCCATTTGCCCCTGTGGTCTGTATGAGGAGGGAGGATTCTCTTCAGCACAAGATCTCCTACTTGGTACTCTCGATGCCTGACTTTCTGATCGAAGGCTCTCTTCATTCTTTTCTGATACAACTGCCCATGACAGATTGCAGCCAATCTCTTCTCTTCAATCAGACTCAGTTGTTCGTATCGGGACCTAACCCATTCTGCTTCACTCAGTTTGACATCCATCAAGACTCGCAAGGAGGGCAATTCAACTTCAACTGGTAGGACTGCTTCCATACCATACACAAGCTGGTACGGTGTTGCCCCAGTGGATGTTCTGATTGACGCGCGGTACCCATGCAAGGCGAACGGTAGCATTTCATGCCAGTCTTTGTAGGTGACTACCATCTTCTGCACAATCTTCTTGATATTCTTATTTGCCGCCTCAACAACACCATTCATCTTTGGTCTGTAAGGAGAGGAATTGTGATGTTGAATCTTGAAGTCCCGGCACAGCTCTGCCATCATTTTGTTATTTAAGTTAGAACCATTATCAGTAATGATTCGCTCGGGCACTCCATATCGACAGATGATATCTCTCTTCAGAAATCTGGTTACCACTTGTTTTGTAACATTTGCATATGAGGCTGCTTCAACCCACTTAGTGAAATAGTCAATGGCGACCAGGATGAATCTGTGACCATTTGAAGTAGTCGGCTCAATCTTGCCAATCATATCAATGCCCCACATGGCAAAGGGCCATGGTGAAGACATAATGTTCAAAGGGTTGGGAGGCACATGCACTTTATCTGCATAAATCTGGCATTTATGGCATTTCCTGGCATAGGCACAACAGTCTGCATCCATTGTGATCCAATAATAGCCTGATCTTAACAACTTCTTAGCCATGGCATGCCCTCCGGCATGGGTACCAAAGGATCCTTCATGCACTTCACGCATCAACAAGTCTGCTTCCGTTCTATCAACGCATCTGAGGAGTACCATATCAAAGTTTCTTTTGTACAAGGAACCATCAGTGTTCAGAAAGAAACTTCCAGCAAGCCTTCTCAAAGTCTTCTTATCATTGGAAGATGCCCCAGGTGGGTATGTTTGATCCTCCAAGAAGCACTTAATGTCATGGAACCAAGGCTTATTATCTTTAACAACATCTGCTGCGAACACATATGCTGGTCTATCAAGTCTGGACACTGAAATCTGAGGTACAAAGTTAGCAGCTTGAACTTTGATCATGGACGAAATGGTAGCCAGAGCATCTGCAAACTGATTCTCGTCCCGAGGGACATACTCAAGCTTGACTGTTGTGAAGAAAGTCAATAACCTCCTTGTATAATCCCTGTAAGGTATCAGATGATCCTGGTGTGTATACCATTTCCCGTTGGTCTGATTAACTACCAAAGCTGAATCCCCGAATACGGTCAATGTCTTGATCCTGAGGTCAATGGCTTCCTCAAGACCCATAATGCAAGCTTCGTATTCAGCTTCGTTGTTAGTGCAGTTGAAAGTGAGTTTTGCCGAGAAAGGCATGTGAACTCCTTTGGGTGTAATGAGTACTGCACCAACACCACGACCATTCATGTTAACAGCCCCATCGAACATCATAATCCATTCTTCCTCCGGGTCAGGCCCTTCAGTGTGAATAGGCTCTTCATGATCTTTTGTTTTAATGAACATGATGTCTTCATCAGGGAAGTCAAACCTCATAGGCTGGTAGTCATCAATGGGTTGCTCAGCAAGATATTCAGACAATATACTGCCTTTGATGGCTTTCTGAGATGTGTATTGGATGTCATACTCTGTAAGGATCATTTGCCATCTTGCAACCCGTCCGGTAAGCGCTGGCTTCTCAAATATGTACTTGACTGGGTCCATCTTCGAGATCAATAAAGTAGTGTGGGTCAACATATACTGTCTCAGTCGGCGAGCAGCCCACGCTAAAGCACAGCAAGTTTTCTCAAGCAGCGAATAACGTTGTTCACAGTCGGTAAACTTTTTGCTTAGGTAGTTTATTGCATACTCTTTTCGACCAGACTCGTCATGTTGGCCCAGCACACACCCCATTGACTCTTCTAATACTGTCAAGTACATTATCAGAGGTCTTCCTTCAACTGGCGGCATGAGGATGGGAGGTTCTTGCAGATATTCCTTGATCTTGTCAAAAGCCTTCTGGCAATCTTCATTCCATCTGACCGTTTGTTCTTTTCTTAACAGCTTGAACAAGGGTTCGCAGGTTGCTGTGAGGTGAGATATGAACCGTGAGATATAGTTCAATCGACCTAGAAACCCTCGAACTTCTTTTTCAGTTTTCGGTGCAGGCATCTCTTGAATGGCTTTGACTTTATCAGGGTCCACTTCAATCCCTTTCTCGCTTACAATAAAACCCAGCAGCTTACCAGATCTCACCCCGAACGTGCATTTGTTGGGGTTCAACTTCAGTTGATACTTCCTCAGACGCTTGAACAACTTGAGCAGATTCACCAGATGACCTTCTTCAGTAAGGGACTTGGCAATCATATCATCCACATAGCATTCTATTTCTTTGTGGATCATATCGTGGAATAATGTTACCATAGCCCGTTGATACGTTGCACCAGCATTCTTGAGCCCAAATGGCATTACCTTGTAGCAGAACGTGCCCCAGGGTGTGATGAAGGTTGTCTTCTCCATGTCTTCAGGTGACATTTTGATCTGGTTGTATCCTGAAAATCAGTCCATGAAGGAGAATACCGAGAACTGAGCCGTATTATCTACCAATACGTCAATGTGAGGTAATGGAAAATCATCTTTCGGGCTGGCTCTGTTCAGATCCCGGTAATTAACACACATTCTTACTTTTCCGTCTTTCTTAGGCACAGGTACTATGTTAGCAACCCATGGCGGGTAGCTAGTCACAGCAAGGAACCCGGCGTCCCATTGCTTTTGTACCTCTTCCTTGATTTTCATAGCCATGTCGGGACGAGTTCGGCGCAGTTTCTGTTTGACCGGTGGGCATTCTTCTCTCAAAGGCAGCTTGTGCACCACAATGTCGGTATCCAACCCTGGCATGTCTTGATACTACCAAGCAAACACATCCACATACTCTCGAAGTAGATCAACCAGTTGCTTCTTCACAGAGTTTTGCAGGCAGGCCCCGATTTTAACCTCTTTCACGTCTTCCTCCGTACCAAGATTAATCACTTCAACCTCCTCCTGGTGAGGGGTAATAACCTTTTCCTCTTGTCTTAACAACCTGGCTAGCTCTTCAGGAAGCTCATATTCTTCTTCAACCCCTTCATCAGCTTGATTGATCGGATTGTCAAAGTCATACGATGTCATAGCCGTGTTGTTGTCGGTGTTGTCAGGAAGGCACTCTCTGCAAGGGTTAAGTTGTTCATTTTAGTGATCTGATTTTAATCTTATTTAGAAAAGTGAAATGAAGTTGTCATTTTGAAAACACTGCCATTTATTTTTTTGTACAAAAAGAAAAATGGAAAAACAGTGAACGAAAAGAAAAAAAAGACGCGTTTGCAAAAAGATGTCTGATATTTCATTAATTGATCTTGTTTGCACAAAAAGTACAGATGGCCCGATTACAAAATGAGTCTTGTCATCTTGGGAAAGATGCAAGACTTTGATGCATGCTTATAAAATACAGGAAATAATAATTACTCTGATCGAGTAACTCTTATAATTTCCTGGGAAGACCAGTTCGAGACACTGCTCCCCGGGATCTTTGGACGAATCCAATTCTCCAGATTGCGCTCCTCTTCCAGCTCGTCTTCCAGACAGTTGATAGCATCGGGGGTAAGCATCCCTCCACTGACAAAACCAGGCTCTTCAGCAGCCTTTGCTTGATGTTGAGTTGGTCTGTAACCCAACCCAAACTTGTCTTCTTTTTTCTCCACCGATAGCAGTTTGCCCCAGCCTTGGGCAGTTCCTTCCTCAACAACCTTCCGGGCTTGTTGGTATGATGACATTGGAGTACCAGATATAGCAGATGCCTCATTCACATTCAAAGCTTCAAACCCCTGGCTCATTGTTTCATGGATCTCCCCATCCATTTCAATGTACTTATAGGTTGCCAGGTGACTGACAAAAATGTCCTCCTCTCCACAGATTGTGACAACTTGGCCTTCCCACTCAAATTTTAACTTTTGGTGAAGGGTAGACGTTATTGCGCCGGCGGCGTGAATCCAGGGTCTACCCAACAAACAGCTGTAGGCGGGCTGAATGTCCATCACATAAAAGACAGTTTTAAAGGTCTGTGGGCCAATTGTCACCGGTAGCTCAATCTCTCCCAGAACCGATCTCTTAGAACCATCAAAGGCTCTTACCACCAGGTTGCTGGGTCTCAATGCCAAACCATCATATTCTAACTTCACCAGAGCCTTCTTTGGTAAGACATTAAGGGACGACCCTGTGTCTACCAGCACATGAGAAAGGACAGCTCCTTTGCATTCCATGGTTATGTGCAAAGCTTTGTTGTGGTTGCGGCCGTCCGCTGTCAAGTCAGTATTGGTGAACCCTAGCCCATTGCTAGCAGTAACATTTCCAACCACGGTTTCCAACTGGTTGACAGTAATCTCTTCAGGCACGTAAGCTGCGTGCAAGACCTTGAGTAGTGCATTCCGATGGGCTTCGGAGCACATAAGCAGTGAGAGGATAGAGATTTTGGATGGCGTCTGGTGAAGTTGATCCACAATTTTGTAGTCACTCTTTTTGATGATTCTCATAAACTCATCAACTTCTTGATCGAACGGTGTTTTCAAGGCTTCTTTGGCAGCTTGATCTTCCTGCACCGGGCTCTTTCCCTTTGCCTTGGCAGCAGCTTCTGCTTCGGCAGTAGGTCTTTGAATTGGTGGAGCAAAGAGACGTCCGCTTCGAGTGAAGCCTCCGCCTCCCCCCACATTATCTACTTGTGGTGCAGGTGTTGATGTTTCAAGAGTGATTCTTTTTCCTTCGCAGTACACGTCAGAGCCATAGTGCCAAGGGATGGCCCTATTGCTTTCATATGGTACTGGTCCAGGCACCGTGACAGTGACTGGACTGATTGCTGCTGCTGAAGGGACTGTAATTGTTTGTGGATCATAAAAGATTGTAACTGGTGCACTGGTGGGAGCAGCACCTTCTGAATGGTAGGCAGAGTTGCTTTCAGGATCATAAAATATGGTGACAGTAGAGACATCTTCATGATTTGTTGCTGGAGTTGTAGGAGATATTGTCGGAAGAAATGATGTTGTTGTTGTTGTAGGAGATTCAAGATGGAATGAAGCTGAAGTTGTAGCAGGAGAAATTGTTGAAAACTGATCAGTTGAGATGATGGATGAAGTGCTTGTTGATGAAACCGAAGAATTGTCAGGAACAATGGTTGCTGCAGTTGTAGGAGGTTCTGAAACCGCTGTTGATGACATTGCTGGATTTGTTGGAAATGATGTGGTGATCTGAAGTTGGCCACTCCGAATAAGGCCATCTATGCCATTCCGCAAATTATCGCACCCATTTACCGAGATATTGCAGTAAGCACAGCCTAACTCACACCCTGGGAACATTTGACATTCCAAGAGCTGAGCTTTGATTTCTACCAATGGTGTCCTGATCTGTCCCACACTAGTTATTAAATAAGACGGCTTGTCTTCTTCAATAGCGTTAATCCGGGGACCACCATGGTTTGGCATAGGATTTTTGTTGACATTGGGCGGCGGTGCGAAATTCAGAGCCTTGGAGTCTACCAGGTCTTGTACCTTCATATGCAGAGCCCTGCATTTTTCTGTACTGTGGCCAGGTGCGTTTGAATGAAAAGCACACCTAGCATTGGAGTCATAGTTCCTTGGTAGACTGTTGGGATCCGGAGGTGCCAACGTTCTTAGCTCAACCAGGTTGAGTTTCAGAAGTTGTGGCAGCAAAGTAGCATATGGCATTGGGATCGGATCGATCACTCTGTTAGCTTGAGATGGCCTCTGTTGGAATGGCCTTTGTTGACTGTTGTTGTTGGTGTTGCTGTTGTTGTAATTCCTTGGAGGGTACTGATTTTGCTGATGGTACTGAGGTTGTGGCTGATAGTTTTGCTGAGGAGGTTGATAGACTGGCTGTGGATGGGCTGGAGCAGGAATGGTGACTGCTGCTATTGACCTTTGAGCATATTGGGACCTACCCCTGTTTGAATGGATGGCATTGGTCTCGCCAGTTCTTCTCGGGCCTGCAAAAGGCTTTCTTGTACTACTGGACGAGCTTGCACCACTGTCTGAGATCTTTCCCATTTTCAACAAGCTTTCAATTCTCTCCCCAGCTATGACAACATCTGCAAAGCTAGTAGAAGAGAAAGCAGCCAACCTGTCAATATATGTTCCCTGAAGGGTGTTCATGAACATATCTGCCATTTCCCGTTCAGACATAGGTGGTTGAACAGCAGCAGCCAGTTGCCTCCACCTTTGGGCATATTCTCGGAAACTCTCCCTCGAAGACTGTGACATTCCCATCAGGAGAGTCCTGTTGGGTGCCATGTCTAGATTATACTGATACTGTCTGATGAAGGCCTCTGCCAGGTCCTTCCAGCATCTAATTGTTGCTTTTGTCAGATGGGAATACCACTCCCTCGAAGCTCCGGTCAAGCTATCTTCAAAATAGAACATCCACAATTTCTCATCCATTGTATAGGCCTTCAGCCTTCCCAGAAATGATTGTAGATGAGTCCGGGGGCATGAAGTCCCATTATACTTTTCGAAACAAGGTGGCTTGAACTTATGGGGGATCCTGACCCCGTCTACCAAACCCATGTCCATAACGTCGAAGCCCAAAGAGTTTTGAGATTCTAAGGACCTCAACTTCTCAGCTATTTCATCCAACCGTCTATCGTATGCTTCTTCCCCAGCACCCATTACTGTGAACTGGTCTTCTTGAGGGTCTTCCTGTAATACCCTCCCTGCTGTGGCAGCCCCTTGTATATTGACAGGGATGTTGGTCTCTGGATGGAGATGGGGTCCAAAAACTGGGGGATTGACATGAGGTTGGACCCTCTCGTTGTTACTTATGCCAGCAGTTCCCACATGGGGTTCCTCTTGATTCCTCCCTTCTACCAAAGCTCTGAGCCTCTCCTGGCTTTGAGCTAAATTGTTCATTACTTCCATGAACTGTGTTATCTGCGTTCTCATTTCCAACCTTTCGTTGGCCATCTGGTTTCTGACCTCCGTAAGGTCCTGCTGCATCTGATCCATCTGAATTCCCGGAAGGTTGTTTCTAGTTGGGTACCTGTGTGGCCTGTTGAGGGGAAATACCCGGCGGCGAGCAATAATTCCTGAGATTCACAACAGAGGTTAGTAACAACAAAACAAAAACCTACAAAACAAACAAAAGGGTTAGTATGCAATGCAGTTATGCTTATTTGCTCTCAAGGTATCCAGTTTGGCCTTCAGTTTTGACCCTTCCAGACCCTTGAAGATGCTGCTGTTGAAGTTGTTTTCGAAGTAAACTAACATGAATATATTACATAAGGTGAAATAATACAATTTGTTCGTTTTACAACACAAGCCCTCTAAGGGGTCCAAATACAGTACAAGAAAATAAAAGTACATGGAAAGAAAGCAACAACAAACAAATGGTCAAACACCAAGACCAAACTCATCCTCACGAACTTCCTTGAGAAGTGCTTCGGTCACAGGATCAGCCGGACGCTCCGTGAGATTCCTGATGAGGAGATTCCGGGTCGTAACAACTGCTGTTAGCTTCTTGTGCTGATTTTGTTCTTTGGACCTCTTCACCCCTGCTTTGATCTTCAGCTCTGATATCTCCCTCTGGGCTGCTGCCAGGGCTTCTTGTTGTTATTTTGCATTAGCCTCGAATTGCTCCATCTTGTCTTGAACTCTCTTGTCTTCCAGGGTACGAGCCTCGGTGATCCTGACCCACCGGGCTTGACTCTCCTTCAAGTACAAGTCTGTCCTTGCTCTTTGGAACTGGGCTTCTTTGCAAGCATTCTTCAGAATTTGTTCACCAGCCTTAGACTTGTTGATATAATCCCCAGACTTTTCGATCTTAGTCAGATGCTCTACTCTCAACTTCTCCAATCTCTCAATCTCCCTCACACCTTCACTCCTCTCCCGGAGGGTCTTCTGGAAAGCCTGGGTTAGCTTCTCATTTCTTTCCTTCAAGCTCTCAAACTCCTCCAAACTGATGGTGGCAGGGGGTGGTGCTGAAGATGACTCAGGCATGTCCTCTATGGTAAAGGGCATCCCAGAGAATTGGGCCCTGGCACGGGACCATTCATAATATTGTGCTGATGCCACATTATTGCACTTCCCCAGAATGGTGATTCCCTTGGTTTGAACATTGTCCCAGGCCCAGGCAGCCTGCCTAGCAACAGCCAAACTAATCCTGTTCTCACAATAAAGGGTCTCTACCAAGTCCTGTGCCCTTGGAGTATGGACCAGTGCATAGCCCAGTTGCCTCCTGAACAGCAGAGGGTTGTAATTGATGCTTCCCTTAACTCCTATTAAGGGCACATTGGGAAAGTGCCCACAGCTGGTGATGATATCTCTACCCTTGGTGCTTTGAGTACACCATCTGATATCTGCTGAAGTTAGGGTAGTGAGCCTCTTAGCCCAGTTGCTCTGCTGATGAGGATTGAGAAATGTATCTGTCCTGGGTAGATGCTTGAGAAGCCAAGTATGAAATAATGGAGCACAAATCCTCACTAATCTTCCCCTCTGCTTCTCATTCCTCTGATGCACTGAATAGTAAAGATCCCCCAATAAAGTTGGCACTGGGTTCTTCAGGATGAACAGATGGATTGCATTTTTGCTAATGAATCGAGGCTCATCTGCAAACAACACAATTCCATATATGCACAAGGCCAGCAGGGCACAAACAACTTTCCATTCTCCTAGAGAAGCCTTCAAGGTAGCTTGAGAAATTAAGAAGTCCAGATGAAAACCAGGGATCCCAGCTTTAGAGGTCATATGTTGCTCAATCAAAACAGGTTCCAGGTGCAAAGCTTTTGCTACTTCTCCATTAGCAGGAAAGACCATCTCAGGGTTGAAAGGAATTTCTCTCCTGATAGGCATACCAACTAATGAGGAGTACTCTTCCAATAAGGGGCCTAACTGAAAGTCTTGAAAAGTAAAACATCTCAGTGGAGGATCATAAAACTGAATGCAGGTGTGGATGAGGCTCCTCTGCGAAGGGTCCAGATCCATAACCATGTCCAGTATATCTCCATAACTCTCCCTGAACAAGGGTATGTGATCTGGAGTGATCAGGGTTTGGATCCTCCTGATGTCTGATAAGTCTGGCTGGAAGAAGTGATAGGTGATGTTGCTTTTCTTTGGAGCCATGATGACAAATGTTGATGAAGATACTGAAGAGAAGGGCCACTGATTGGCTGGAATAGATAGCTGGTAGCAAGTGCTGATGAGGGCAGGTCAAAACTAAAGATGGGGTCAAAACCAAAACCAGATGAAGATGGATACCCTGAAACACAAATAAGCAAATGTTAATATGATGCAATGATTATGTATGCAAATGATATGCAAGGGTTTGTGACTGAGCTGGATCTGATCAAAACTCTGATATAGGTCCAAGTGTGTTCAAGAATTCCAGTTGGAGGTCTATAAATCCAGTAACCAGGGTGGGGGACTCAAATAAAGAGCCACATGTCCAGGGTTTAGAATCACAAGAACTGTCCAACATGGAGTATTCTTAACAAATCAAAGTAACCGGGTATTCTGAGGTCAAGGTACCTGCAAACCTGTAAACAGCCCAACCCCCTCACAGGTGGTGTTCTAAAACAAGGATCCTCAGACTTGGATCAGTTATGAGAAGTGTAAACACTTCTAACCTGGAGGCACAGTGTTTACAATAACCATAACAATTCCTCCTCTAATTCACCTCAGTTTCTGAAGGTCAACACTAAAGGTCATCCAGACTTAGCAGGCTTCCCAGATAGCCCTAGCATTGCAGGAAATCTGCAACACAGAGTTCTCAAGAAGAAACCCATATCTGAACCGTGTTTCATATTCCCGCACCAGACCGAAATGGAATGGGAAAGAATATGATTCACTCTAGCCTAGGTGTCACTCAGGTCCCAGGTATAGGACCTTAACTCTCAATAGAACCCCACCCACCAAAGGAAAACCAAATCCAGCCAGCAGCATGACAGTATGATATATACAAAGTGCAATAAAGAAAAGCAGGAAGCAAACTGTACATAAAGCAAAATAAATACAAGCACAAATAAGCACATAACAACCCAGTAAACACAAATCAATCAAGCGCTAGGAGGAACCCACAAAAAGAACCAGAAGCCCTGGTTGCAATATAAGGGTCCCCAGCAGAGTCGCCAAGCTGTCGCTCCCACTAAATGAAACCGGGTCAGATAGGGTACAGACGCGAACGGTCGGCAAAGGGAACAGTGAGAACACACAGCTGTGAACTCACTGGAGAATGAATAGAGTCGCCAGCTAGGCATTTTTATCCTGAAGGAAAGGTAATGCTGCATAGACCTAGAAAAGATATGGATAAGACGGTCGCGAACCAGAGAGACTGAGAAAGGGGGTTGGTTACAACCTGGGAAGGTATTAGCACCCAGATTGTCCGCCGTACTCGACGGGATCCACGCTTGAAAGATTTGTGTTTTAAAGGGGTAGTGTCAGTGCAATCTGTGTATGAAATAGCTGGAAGAGATGTACAGGTGTCAGTGTAAAAAGGAGTGAAGTGTATAAATGAAGTGTCAGTGTAAGAGGTGAATGGAATGCTCAAGATCATGAGGCTAAAGAATAAGGCTAGAAAGAGGGGGAATGTACAGAGACTTTTGTTCGATAACTGTTAAGTTATGCCTACGTATCCTCTCGTGCAATGAGGAAGTCAGAACACCGTAGTTCGACCCAAAGAGACTGAAAGATAAATTGACTTGTGAACTGCTTACTTGCCTATGCTCAAGTGTATGACCTGTCTGGCTCAGGTGCAAACTGTCTTGCATAAGACGGAAGAAGCAAGTTCTCGT
This sequence comes from Lathyrus aphaca, assembly GCA_963966055.1. Taxonomy (NCBI): domain Eukaryota; kingdom Viridiplantae; phylum Streptophyta; class Magnoliopsida; order Fabales; family Fabaceae; genus Lathyrus; species Lathyrus aphaca. The sequence goes on along the minus strand of OZ014525.1, from coordinate 361,322,773 downwards.
TTGTGAGTGAAGGTGATGAGAAAAGAATCCCGAAGGAGACGATTATTGTTTGTTTTTGAGTTTTCAGTCTTTTATTGCTTTTTGAGAGTTTGTCACAGGTCAATGAGCTTAAATCTAAACCAATGGATTTAGTAAACTCAACACATCTTCCCTCTGATTAGGGGTAATGAGAATACCTTAAGTGTGAAGTCAGATTCTCACACTTAATCACCTTTGGTGTAGGATTAAGATCATTAACCTATTTGTGATTATTTAGATGTTTTTGGTGTTTTTGTTTAGTGTTAAGTAATGAGATTAAGCCATAATCAAGGATTAAACAGACTCATTACACCATCCTAATAGAAGGATAATAGATGAGAATGTTTAAGCTGAGGAAAGCTCCTCAACCTAATCCATGATTAGGGATTAAACTCATGACAAAGCAAGCCTTTGATTAAGTGGATTTTACTTAATGATATGATGATGAAGTGAATTTTATGGTTTGTGAGACCACTTGAGGGGGACTTGTCCATTAACACTAGGGTTAGTCCTTCTTAACCAATTAAGGAAGAATTAGAACCCTAATGCAAGGCCCAAGTTACAAGTGTGGTGTCTTGATGCTTATTATGTGAATTGATTAAGAGATTTAAACACATTAAGGGTTTAACACTTAGGATTAAAGTTATACACTCCATCCTAATAGAAGGATGCAGGCATAAGCTTAACCACAAAGCCTTAAAGCCTTTAGGGTTTAGTCCCTGATTATGAGATGAGGAGAGGAGACTCAAAGAGACACAAAGGTAAAACTATGAGGGGAGACTAATCAAGACCCTAATTCATTGTCATGCTTGGTTGTTCCTAAGGTTTGTGAGGTTTTCAGGAACAATCTTCAAAGGAGCCACCAGGAAGCAGATGAACAAGATCAAGAGAAGCAAAGCAACTTGCTTCATTCAAGAAGTCAAGTCACTTGAAGAAAGAAAGTGGGAGGAGAAAGAATGAGCAAGCTCAAACTCAAACACATATAGAAATGCAGCAATGGATGCAAGAGAGATGAGAAGAAAATTTATGAGAAGTGAAGGCAAATTCACTTCTCAAGGTTACTTACCACCTGAAATGTTAGAAAGAAATGCAATGCAATGCAAGATGGGATGTAATGGCATGATGCTAAGCAAAACCAGAAGCATGTTGATGATGATTATGATGTTATGAGGTGCTGCAAACATGAGGCAAGACATGGAGATGTTCATACAAGATTATGGATGCAAATGATGCAAGCTAAGAAGCATGGATAAGCATGGAAAGTTATGAAGCACACAAGGCAAATGACATGGCAAATATGAGATGCAATGATCAAAGACACTTTATACATGTCTTAAGATGTCAAATGAAACACAAGCACGCATAAAATGCAAAGACAAGTCATGTTATGCAAGAGAATGCAAGAAGGGTGCAAATGAAAGCTCAAATTAGGGTCCATGAATCAAACATCAAACAAAAACCCAAAACAGAAGCAAACCCTAAGATAAAAAATGGAAAATTCCATCCTAAGAAACCCTAAACCTATACTAAACCAAGGTCCAAAGGGGAGGTCTCAACTCTTAACCAATCTCAAGTTATGAATTTTCTAAGTTATTAGGGTTTTTTAGGGTTCTTAACAAAAGAAATGCCAAACAAATTGAAATTGAGGAAACAAATCAAGGCCATTTATTCCTAGAAACTACATGCTAAACATAAAACAATGCAAGAAGAATCAATGTCCAAACCTTCTTAGATAGGCATAAATGGATTTTTGAACTTAGGATCAAATTAATGCATAAAAAATGATTTAATTCAATGAAAAATTCTTAAAATGCATCAAGATCAAAAAAGAAATTTGGTTTGAAGGTTGGACAATGTTTCTAAATGTCTTAGAACATTTCATGAATTTTTTGGTGATTTTTAAATACCTAAAAGTATTTTTAATTAATTAATTTTCATTAAATAATTAAAAAGAAACTTTTAAATATTTAAAAATACTTTTTTAATGCTAAAAATAAAAATAAAAATATTTTTGTGTTCTGAAAAATAATGAAAATCTTGACAAAAATTTCCATAATTTTTAAACATTTTTTGCTATTTTTAATTAAATGTACAAAATATATCAAATAAAATGGAAATAAAAAGAAAATAAATGGAAGTATGCAGGATGGACGAACCAGATTGGTTCTGGGCAGGGAAAGGTTGACTTGGCGCCACATCCAATGGCCCAAGTTCAAACCTGGTTAATTCTGATTTTAAAATAATTAAACTGAATTAATTAAGTTAATTATGGATTAGGGCAAAATGGAAAGATCCTGGCCATCAAAACCCGCGCGGGTCAAAGGAAGTCAACCCATCCTACGCTCCACATTCAAACCACAATTAATGACATAATTAGGGCTAATGACATTCAGGTGGCCGGAGAAGACTTCCGGTCGTCTTCTCCGGCCAGCATCCCCCCTGAGAAATCCCCAAACCCCTCAAATCGTATCAAAAATGAAAACTAAAAAAAGGGAAATGTTCCTTACACACTCACGAATCAAACCCCTCTCTCAAAACAAATTTCTTCTTCCTAAATAAGCTGAATCGAAAGAAATAAAAACTAGGGCACGCAAGCTTCAGAGAGAAATTAAACTCTCATTCCAGAACCAAATCAAAAACTAAAAACACCAGGATGCTCAGTGAATCATAAGGAACAAGTTTGTAACAAGAAAAACAATTTCTGGAAAAATAAATTTCAAGCTACCTGAGATTTGAAGCTTTCACTCTGATGACTTTCTGGCCACTTCTCCTTGTGCAATCCACTCCACTTGATCCCCAGATGATGTTTGAATGCTCAAGAAGAGTTTATGTTGGCTGGATAGTGAGTTTCGAAAGCTCCTGCTTCAACTCAGTCAGAAATGGCAATGGTGATTCTGGCACTTTCAGGTCATGGTGAGGGGTTGTTTGTGATCCTGAGGGTGAATGGAGAAGGTCTATGGTGTTTGTTGGTATGTTTGTGAGCTAGGGAGGGAGATTCGAATGGAACTGCAAAATGAAGTGAAGAATGGCAGTGGGATGTTCTTGTTGATTCAGGCTTGTGTTCTTGCTGGTTTCTACTCAATGATGCATGGTGAGTTGAATGGTGAAAATGGTTTTAGTGTTTCTTGGCTGGGCAGAGAGATTCGAAGGCTTATGCAGTTTTATGTGTTTTTGTGAATGTGTTCCATGAGAGAGTTTCAGCCTTGCTTCTTCATATCTTTGGCTTGCCAAGGGATATTGTATTATAATCCTATAGGTCAGATGATGTGACCTGGCCTATAGTGATTGGTAAGTTTGCTTTTGCAAAATGTCCACCTTTTGTGTAAGTGAAGTATGGCTCATGATCTAGGCAAGTACAAGGCATGGGGTTGCGCAGCAAAATGAGGTGAGAGGCTAGCAAAAGTCAGCATCCAATGTCACAAGTTGTAGGAAGCATGATGAGTGGTTTTGCAAGTTGTTGCAACTTTGGTTCACATGTGATTTCTTTGCCTAACCAACCATAAACCATGGGCATTCTTGGTTCAATTCTGATTTTTATGACTTAGAGAATGTTTGTGTCATGGTTTGAAATGAATTAGAGGTTGTAATTGGCCTTGGTCCATGATTTTGCAAAATTTCCATTTGAGGCATGCCTTGAAAATTAATGATTTTAGCCAACTTTGCCACACCATAACTTTTGATCCAAGAAGAGTTTGATCATGTTCTTGTACTTTTTGAAAAGGGAAAGATGAGATCTACAACTTTCATGACCAAAGTTTTTCCATTTGAAGCATTTTTGGATCAATAATCAAAGCTTGAAAAATGACCTAAAATGAAGCATTCTTGAAAAGTCAACTATGCCCAAAAAGTCAACATTTGCAAAAACCCTAAATTCTTGATTTTTGTGAACTTCAACCCTCTTCCATGATCAAATAAAGATCATATACACTCAAAATGATGAAGATCACCCATTGGTTGGGTCATTGGGGGCCTCAGATGCCCTGATTTTACACTGACTTGTCTGAAAAGTCAACTCTTGATCAGATGACTTCCCCATGGAATTTCTTCATGAAAATTGATATGCATACTTCCTATACCATATAGAGACCAATGGAAACAAGAATGACCAAAAAATTTGGAGTTATGGCCTCTGAAACCAAAACCCTAATTTTTAGGTCAACTGTGCAGTCAAACTTGGCTCTGCATCCATTCAAACCCTAGTTCTTGTGATTCTTTGGAATTTTTGACTTTGAGAGGATGTAATATGATATAAGAACACACATGGATCCCTTTGAAGTGATTGGTGGCCTTTGGAGTGGCTCAAGAAGCTCTTGGATTGCTCAGATCACAAACCCTAGGTGCAGATGACTTAGAAACTATCCAGTGAACAAAAATGGGATATGAGATGATATGATTGTGTTTATGCAAATGAGAATGATCACAAGCCATGGTGTGAATGGGTGAGGGCAAATTTGGGGTGTTTACAGCTGGCATGAATGGCATTTGTCTCACCAGTTCTTCTAGGCCCCACAAAAGGCTTCCTGGGGTTACTAGACGAACTTGCACCATTATCAGAAATCTTACCCATCTTCAGAAGGCTCTCAATTATTTCTCCAGCTATAACTACGTCAGCGAAGCTGGTGGAAGAAAAGGCAGCTAGCCTATCAATATATGTACCTTGCAGAGTATTCATAAACATGTCGGCCATTTCTCTTTCCGACATGGGTGGCTGGACAGCAGCAGCAAGTTGTCTCCATCTCTGGGCATATTCCCTGAAGCTTTCTCTGGAGGACTGAGACATTCCCATCAAAAGGGTCCTGTTAGGAGCCATGTCCAGGTTGTATTGGTACTGCCTGATGAAGGCCTCAGCTAGATCCTTCCAGCACCTGATAGTAGCTCTGGTTAAGTGTGAATACCATTCCCTTGAAGCCCCAGTCAAACTGTCTTCAAAGTAAAACATCCACAGTTTCTCATCCATTGTGTATGCCTTAAGTCTCCCCAGGAAGGACTGTAAGTGAGTTCGTGGGCAGGAAGTCCCATTGTACTTCTCGAAGCAAGGGGGTTTAAACTTGTGGGGAATCCTTACCCCATCGACTAACCCCATATCCATGACATCAAAATCCAGGGAATTTTGAGACTCTAGAGATCTCAACTTCTCAGCAATTTCATCAAACCTCCTATCATAAACTTCATCCCCAGCTCCCATTACAGTAAACTGCTCTTCTTGGGGGTCTTCTTGTAAGATCCTCCCCTAGTAGTATTTCCTTGTACATTAGTAGGGATGTTGACTTCTGGATGTAGGTGAGGCCCATATACTGGTGGATTAGCATGAGGCTGACCTCTTTCATTGTTACTTGTTCCTCCAGTTCCTAGATGGGGTTCTTCCGGGTTTTGTCTCTCTACTAATGCCCTCAATCTTTCTTGACTTTGAGCCAAGCCATTCATTACCTCCATGAACTGGATCATTTGGTTTCTCATCTCCAGCCTTTCATTAGCCATCTGGGTTCTGACCTCTGTCAGATCTTGCTGTACTTGGTCCATCTGGATACCAGGAAGATTGTTGCGAGTAGGATATCTGTGCGGACGGTTGAGAGGGAACACCCGACGGCGAGCAATAATTCCTGAACCACAACAGAGTTAGTAACAAACAAAACAAAACCCTACAAAATAAAACAAAAGTTAGTATGCAATGCAGTATGCTTATTTATTTTCCAAGGTATCCGGCTTGGTGCTTGGTTTTGACCTTTCCAGACCCTGAGGAAGATGCTTTGATGTTGCTTGAGAAAAGAAGCTCAAATGGAACAAACTGACAAATACATTACAAATGGTGGATCATACATAGTTTGTTTTTACAACACATGCCCCTGAGGGGTCAAAATACATCATAAAAGGAAAAGTACATGAAATGGAAATAACAACAAGCAAAGAAGTCAAACATCTAATCCAAACTCATCCTCCTTAACCTCCTTCAAAAGTGCTTCAGTTACAGGATCATCCGGATGCTCTGTAATGTTTCTGATAAGAAGGTTTCTGGTGGCAATAGCAGTGGTCAGCTTCTTGTGCCTGTCTTGGTCCTTTGACCTCTTCACACCAGCCCTAAGTTTCAGCTCTGAAATCTCCTTCTGGGCTGCTAGCAGAGCCTCCTGTTGCTTCTTCTCATTGGCCTCCAACTGCTCAATCCTGTCTTGAGTTCTCTTATCTTCTTGAGTGCGAGCTTCAGTGATCCTGACCCACCTAGCTTGACTTTCTTTCAGATAGAGATCAGTCCTAGCCTTCTGAAACTGGGCCTCTTTACAGGCATTCTTCAAAATTTGCTCTCCAGCTCTTGATTTCTTGATGTAGTCCTCTGCTTTCTCAATCCTGGCTAGATGCTCCACTTTAAGCTTTTCTAACCTCTCAATGTCTAGACGACCATCACTCCTCTCCCAGAGGGTCTTCTTTAGAGCTTGAGACAAATTCTCATTCCTCTCTTTCAGCTTCTCAAATTCTTCCAGGCTGACAGTGGCTGGAGGTGGTGCTGTGGATGGTCCAGGTGCATCCTCAATGGTGAAAGGCATCCCAGAAAGCTAAGCCCTAGCATGAGACCATTCATAATATTGAGCTGAAGCCACATTATTGCACCTCCCAAGAATGGCCATCCCTTTGGTCTGGATGTTGTCCCAAGCCCAGGATGCTTGTCTGACAACAGCTAGATTAGGTTTTATCTCACAATATAGGGTTTCAGCCAAGTCTTGCACTCTAGGAGGATGAACCAAAGCATAGCCCAACTGTCTTTTAAACAACAAAGGGTTGTAGTTGATGCAACCCTTCACTCCTATTAGAGGTACATTGGGGAACTGTCCACAGCTAGTAATTATGTCCCTGCCTTTGGTGCTCTGGGTGCACCACCTGATGTCATCTGAAGTCAAAGCAATAAGTCTCCTAGCCCAATTCTTCTGTTGGTGAGGATTCAGGAAGGCATCAGTCTTGGGTAAGTGTTTGAGCAGCCAGGTATGGAACAGGGGAGCACAGCATCTCACCAACCTCCCTCTTTGCTTCTCATTTCTTTGGTGAACAGAATAATAGAAATCTCCCAGCAATGTGGGCACTGGGTTCCTCAGAAGGAAAAGATGAATGGCATTCTTGCTGATAAACCTGGGCTCATCTGCAAATAATATAACCCCATATATACTGAGGGCCAACAATGCACAAACTGCCCTCCATTCTCCCAAAGAGGCCTTCAGGATGGCCTGAGAAGTCAAAAAGTCTAAGTGTAGGCCAGGGATTCCAGCCTTTGTTGTCATTTTCTGCTCAATCAAAATAGGCTCCAGGTACAGTGCTTTTGCCACTTCTTCATTGCTGGGAAAATCCATCTCAGGGTTGAAGGGGACACCACCCCTGACAGGTACTCCAATCAATGATGAGAACTCCTCCAGCAGAGGTCCTAGCTGAAAGTTCTGGAAAGTGAAACATCTCAAAGGAGGGTCATAAAACTGTAGGCAGGTGTGAATCAAACTCCTCTGAGAAGGGTCCAAGTCCATAACCATATCAAGGATGCCTCCATAATGCTCTCTGAATAGTGGGATGTGGTCTGGAGTGACAAGTGTCTGGACCTGCCTGATGCCAGCCAGCTCAGGCTCAAAGAAATGGTATGAAATGTTGCTCTTTTTGGGTGCCATGACTGCTGATGAAGAGCTGAAAACAAATGCTGATGATGAAGACTGATACTGGAGATGAGCCACTGATAGGATGAGGATGATGATGAAGGTAGCTGAAGCAGGCGACTGATGAAGATAGCTGAAACAGATAGCTGATGAAACAGAGGTCTATGCAGATGAAGGGGTCAAAACCAAGCCAGATGTAATGTGGATACCCTGAAAAACAAATAAACAAATGTTAAAATGATGCAAATGATGAGTATGCAAATGATATGCAAGGGTTTGTGATCAAGCTGAATCTGATTACTGCCTTGATATAAGTCCATGTATGTCTAAGAAGTCCAAATGGAGGTTCAAAAGTCCAGTAACCAAGGTGGGGGACTCAAATAAAGAGTCACATATCCAGGGTTAAATCACAAGAACTGTCCAAAGTGGAGTATTCTTAATCAAACAAAGTATCAGGGTATGCTGTGGCCAAGGGTACCTGCAAACCTGTAAACAGCCCAACCCCCCTCACAGGTGATGTTCTAAAACAAGGATCCTCAGACTTGGATCAGTTATGAGAAGTGTAAACACTTCTAACCCGGAGGTACAATGTTTACAATAACCATAAAAGATCCTCCTCTAATTCACCTCAGTTTCTGAAGGTCATAGTAAAGGTCATCCAGACTTAGCAGGCTTCCCAGATAGCCCTAGCACTACAGGAGATCTGTAGCACAGAGTTCTCAAGAAGAAACCCATATCTGAACCGTGTTTCATATTCCCGCACCAGACCAAAATGGAATGGGAAAGAACATGAACCACTCTAGCCTAGGTGTCACTCAGGTCCCAGGTATAGGACCTTAAACTCTCAATAGAACCCCACCCATCAGAACAATAAACCAGATCCAGCCAGATAACAGTATGACAGTATGATGTATATAAAGCTGTAAAGAAAGCAATAAATAACTGTACATAAAGCAAAAATAAATACAAATATACAAACACAATTAGCACATAACACCCCAATAAACACAAATCAAACAAGCGCTAGGAGGAACCCACAAAAAGAACCAGAAGCCCTGGTTACAGTATAAGGTTCCCCAGCAGAGTCGCCAAGCTGTCGCTCCCACCAAATGACAACCAGGTCAAGAGGGGTACAGACGCGAACGGTCGGCAAAAGAGGAAATGAGAACACACAGGGGTGAACTCAAGAGAAAAGAAAAGAGTCGCCAGCTAGGCATTTTTATCCCGAAGGAAAGGTAATGCTGCATAAACCTAAAAAGGATGGATAAGACGGTTGCGAACCAGAGAGACTGAGAAAGGGGGTTGGTTACAACCTGGGAAGGTATTAGCACCCAGATTGTCCTTCGTACTCGACGGGATCCACGCTTAAAAGATTTGTGTTTAAAGGGGTAGTGTCAGTGCAATTTGTGTACAAAAGCTGGAAAAGAATGCAAGTGTCAGTGCAAAAGAAATGTGAAATTAAATAAAGAAGTGTCAGTGCTAGGAAAGAATGTGAAGCTCAAGACTATGAGGCTTAAAGAATAATGCTGGAAGGAGGGGGGAATATACAGAGACTTTTGTTCGATAACTGTTAAGTTATGCCTACGTATCCTCTCGTGCAATGAGGAAGTCAGAACACCGTAGTTCGACTCAAAGAGACTGAAAGATAAATTGACTTGTGAACTGCTTGCTTGCCTATGCTCAAGTGTATGACCTGTCTGGCTCAGGTGCAAACTGTCTTGCATTAGACGGAAGAAGCAAGTTCTCGTTTGTGAATGAATGAGATGAGAAAAGAATCCCGAAGGAGACGATTATTGTTTGTTTTTGTGTTTTCAGTCTTTTATTGCTTTTGAAAGTTTGTCATAAGTTAATGAGCTTAAGCCTAAACCAATGGGTTAGTAAACTCATCACATCCTCCCTCTGATTAGGGGTAATGAGAATACCTTAAGTGTGAAGTCAGCATCTCACACTTAATCACCCTGATGTAGGATTAAGATCATTAACCCACTTGTGATTATTTAGATGTTTTTGTTGTTTTTGTTCAGTGTTAAGTAATGAGTTTAAGCCATAATCAGGGATTAAACAGACTCATTACACCATCCTAATAGAAGGATAATAGATGAGAATGCTTAAGCTGAGGAAAACTCCTCCACTTAATCCATGATTAGGGATTAACCTCATGACAAAACAAAGCCTTTATTAGATGGATTTTAGTTAATGATAAGATGAAGAAGTGAGTTTTATGGTTTGTAAGACAACTTGAGGGGGACTTGTCCATTAACACTAGGGTTAGTCCTTCTAAACCAATTAAGGAAGAATTAGAACCCTAATGCAAGGCCCAAGTTACAAGTTTGATGTCTTGATGATTATTAAGTGAATTGATTAAAGGATTTAAACACATTAAAGGTTTAACACTTAGGATTAAAGTTATACACTCCATCCTAATAGAAGGATGCAGGTACCAGCTTAATCACAAAGCCTTAAAGCCTTTAGGGTTTAGTCCCTGATTATGAGATGAGGAGAGAAGACTCAAAGATGACATAAAGGTAAAAGCTAAATGGGGGGACTAAACAATCCTAAAAAATTATCATGCTTGGAAGTCCTAGGGTTTGTGAGGTTTACAAGAAGAATCTTCAAGGAACCACCAAGGAGAGAAGCAGATGAGAGGAGCAAAGAGAAGCAAAACAACTTGTTTCACTTAAGAAGTCAAGTTGCTTGAGGAAAGAAAGTAAGATGAACAAGAATGAGCAAGCTCAATCCAATACACATACAAAATGCAGCAAGGGAAGTGTGAGAGAGATGAAAAGAGAACATGAGAAGTGAAGGCAAATTCACTTCTCAAAGTAACTTACCACCTGAAAAGTTAGTGAAAGAAATGAAATGCAATGCAAATGAGATGAAATAGCATGATGCAAGACAAAGTCAGAAGCAAATACATGATGTTAATGATGCTAAGAGATGATGCAAACATGAGGCAAGGCATGAGAATGATCATACAAACATATGGATGCAAAAGAAGCATGCTTGGAGCCATGAATGTACATGAAAAGTTATGGAATGCAAATGACATACAACATGGCAAATGAAATATGCAATGATCAAACATGATTCTAATATGTCCTAAGATGTCTTATGAATCAAATGAATGCACAAAATGTCATGGCAAGTCATGGTATGCAAGCAAATGGAAGATGGATGCAAAGGAAGGCATAAATTAGGGTTTATGATCAACACACAAAGTAAAATCCAAAACCAGAAGCAAATGACATGATAAAAATTTGAAAATGCAATCAAAGGAACCCTAAACCTATACAAACTCACTGCCCAAAGGAGGGGATCCAACTCTTAACCTAGTGGGAGTTATCAATTTCCTAAGATTGCTAGGGTTTTAAGGTACCTTGTCAAGAAAAATGCAAAACAAAATGAAAATGCAAGATCGATTCAAGCCAATTTTATCCTATAAACTACATGCTATACAAGATGCAATGCAAAAAGAATTATCATCCAACTCTCAATGGTTAGGCAGAAATGAATTTTTGAAGTTTGAAACAAAATAATGCCTTGAAATGAAATTAAATCCAAAGAAAATCATCAAAAGGCATCAAGAACAAAAAAGAAATTTGGTTTGAGAGTTGGACAATGTTTTTAAATGTTTTTAAAGGTTACATGAATTTTTTTTGTGATTTTTAAATACCTAAAAGTATTTTTAATTAATTAATTTTCATTAATTAATTAAAAATAAACTTTTAAATGATTTAAAAATAATTTTTAATGCAAAAAATAAAAATAAAAATATTTTTGTGTTCTGAAAAATAATGAAAACCTTGACAAAAATTTTCATAATTTTTAAACATTTTTTGCTATTTTAAATAAAATGGAAAAGATAAACCAAATTAAATGAAATAAAAATTAAAATAAATGGAAGTATGCAAAAGGAGAGGCCAGGATTCAATCTGGGTAAGGAGAGTTTGACTGCGCGCCAGATCCAATGGTCATAATTCAAACTGACTCAATTAACCTAAACTTAATTAATTAAATTAATTAAATAGGATTAGGGTTTAATGAAGTGATCCAAGCCATTCAAACACGCGGGAGTCAACTCTGGTCAAACCATCCTACGCTCCACATTCAAACTACAATTAATTACACAGATTAGGGCTAATGATTTTCAGGTGGCCGGAGAAGACTTCCGGTCGTCTTCTCCGGCGAACCAAAACCCTAGATTTCGCTACAGGTTACTAAACAAGCAATTTCTTCCACAGAAATGATCCTCTCCCCAATCTAAACCTAACCCCTCTTCCAAAAATCATTTATTTTCATTAACAAGCCTGAATCGAAGCAAAGTATGAAACACGGGCAAATATTCAGAGGTACCATACATGCTGGTTTCTTCACCATTTTAAAAACTAAACACATATTCATGATCAGGGGAAGACATAACATCATACAAGAACTTAAAAATCAGTTTCTGGAAAAAAAGTTCTTCATGTTACCTGAGATGGAGCTTCTCTGATTCTGAGCTTCCTGGCCTCAAGCTTTGCACAAACCTTCTCCCTTGATCCTCCTGATGATGGAATGGAGCTTAGAATGCTTTGAGAGTGGCTGGTTTGGGAGATTGGCAGAGTTCTGTTCAGTGAAGTGAGGAAATCGTATTTGGTTTGTGTGAGGTTTTGGGCTGTTTCAATGGTTGGTTTGTGATCAGTGAGTCATGCTGAGATGTTTTGTGAAGTTTGTTTTTGTGTTTGATGTTCGTATGATGAGTTTCGAAGGAAGTTGCATAAGAGGTGGAAAATGAGAATGTTGGCTTGTGTGTGTATTCAGGCTCCAAGATCATATGAAATGGCTTGCTTTTGGTGTGTTTGTAAAGTCTTGGTTGGTCAGAATAGTTGTTGTGTCACTGTGGGATTGGTATGGGGGTTTTTGCAAAAAGTCAAGTCTAGGTGTACTTGAGGTATGGGCAAGTGTGAGGTTGTGATAGGGGCATGGTTGAGTTCAGCAGGGATCATGGAGTTCATATGGATCAGATTCTATGAGCTGTAACAAGTAGAGGCATGGCTTCATGAGTTTTTGCAAGTTGGTACATGTTTGCCCCCTTTGGAAATTCATGAAGTTCAAGGCACCAAAATGCAATATTCTTGGGCCAATTCTGACTTTTAGAAGTCACATGATCATATTGTGAAGAATTTTTGCACATTTGAAGTCTTTAGAATGCTTGATCATACCATTTTGCAAAATGCCTCTTTGGTGGAAAACTTGAAATTATGTGATTTTTCCCAACTTTGACAAGCCATAACTTTTGATCCAAAATGAATTAGGACAAGTTCTTGTACTTTTTGAAAAGGGAATGATCCATTCTACAACTTTCATGACCAAAGTTTTTTCATTTGAAGCATTTTTGAATCAAAAAGCAAGGGTTGAAAAAGTTTCCCAAAATGGCAATTTTCCATTACAAGTCATTTTCCCAAAAAGTCAACTTTGCAAATGGCTTGAAATTCTTTGATTTTGTGAACTTCTAACATCTTCTATGATCAAATAAAGATCATATATAATCAAAATGATGATGAACACCCTTTGGTTGGGTCATTGAGGGCCTCAGATGCCCTGATTTTGCACTGACTTGCTCAAAAAGTCAACTCTTAATTAGATGCCTTCCCCATGGAATTTCTTCATGAAAATTGATATGCATGATCCTTATAACATATAGAGACCAATAGAAACAAGAATGACCAAAAAATTTGGAGTTATGGCCTTTGAAACCAAAACCCTAATTTTAGGTCATCTGTGCAGTCAAACCTGGCTCTGTGCAGTCAAAGTCATTTGCATCAGTTCTTGTGATTCTTTGACTTTATTGACTTTGTGGGGATATAATATGATGCTTGAACACACATGGACCCCTTTGAAGTGATTGATGACCTTTGGAGTGGCTCAAGAAGCTCTTGGATTGCTCAGATCACAAACCCTAGATGCAAATGACTTTGAACCAATGCAGTGAATCAAAAATGCAACATGAGATGCCATGATTGGACTTATGCATATGAAAAGATCACAAGCCATGGTGAAATGAGTGAGGGAAAATTTGGGGTGTTTACACCATGACATCAAATGCTTCTTATAGGATCAAACATACCCACCTGGGCATCTTCCAATGATAAGACATTAAGAAGGATGGCTGGTAGTTTCTTCCTGAATGCGGATGGTTCCCTGTATAAGAGAAACTTTGATATGGTACTTCTCAGATGTGTTGATAGGGCAGAAGCAGACTTGTTGATGCACGAGGTGCACGAAGGATCCTTTGGTACCCATGCTGGAGGGCATGATATGGCTAAAAAGTTGCTAAGATCAGGTTATTACTGGATCACAATGGACGCAGACTGTTGTGCTTATGCCAGGAAATGCCATAAATGCCAGATCTATGCGGATAAAGTGCATATGCCTCCAAATCCCCTGAATGTGATGTCTTCACCCTGGCCATTTGCCATGTGGGGCATTGATATGATTGGCAAGATTGAACCGACTGCTTCAAATGGCCACAGATTCATCCTGGTGGCCATTGATTATTTCACCAAGTGGGTTGAGGCAGCTTCGTATGCAAATGTCACCAGGCAAGTGGTAGCCCGATTCCTAAAGAGAGACATCATCTGTCGGTATGGAGTGCCCGAGCGAATCATTATTGATAATGGTTCCAACTTGAACAATAAAATTATGGCAGAACTATGTCGGGACTTCAAGATCCAATACCACAATTCTTCTCCTTACAGGCCAAAGATGAATGGCGCTGTTGAGGCAGCTAACAAGAATATCAAGAAGATTGTGCAAAAGATGGTGGTCACATACAAAGACTGGCATGAAATGCTACCATTTGCCTTGCATGGGTACCGTACATCAATCAGAACATCCACAGGGGCAACACCGTATCAGCTTGTGTATGGTATGGAGGCAATCCTACCTGTTGAAGTTGAATTACCCTCCTTACGGGTATTGATGGATGTTAAGCTGAACGAAGCAGAATGGGTCCGATCCCGATACGAACAACTGAGCCGGATTGAAGAGAAGAGATTGGCTGCAATTTGTCATGGGCAGCTATATCAGAAAAGAATGAAGAAAGCCTTCGATCAGAAAGTCAGGCTTCGAGAGTACCAAGTAGGAGATCTTGTGCTGAAAAAGACTCATTCCTCCTCATACAGACCACAGGGGCAAGTGGACTCCGAATTATGATGGTCCATTCATAGTAAAGAAAGTTTTCTCTGGTGGAGCACTGATGCCCAGTACTATGGATGGTGAAGACTTCCTGTCCCCTGTGAATTCAGATGCAGTTAAAAAATACTTCGCATAAAAATGACCCGCTGGACATAAAAACAGAATGTAAGTCCAGGCAAAAATAGGGCATCCCGGCGAGTCAAAAACAGAATAAAAGACTCGGGCAAAAATAAGGGAAAATAAATAAATAAACGTACACCCGCTGAGTTGAAAAGCCACATTGGACAACTCAGGCAAAAATGGGTATCCCGGTGGATTGAAAACCCGAAAGGGCGATCCATGCAAAATAAGGGAATAAGCGAACAACTGCATTCTGAGTTCGTCGGTATCACTTACAACACGGAAAACTTCAAAAGTATAAAGTATCGGCCAAAATCATCCTCTTCAAAAAGCAAGATGAGAAGAACATCAATGTTCTACGAGTCATAGCAAAAGGGAAGCTCACTGAAGCGTCATCAACATTGCCAACATCTTTTTGTTTCTCAATTTTGTAACAATCTCCTCATTTCAGGGGATCTGTTTCTTTGACTGTATTTGCCAATTCAGGGCACGCAAATTAATAAAATCAGATTTTCAGTCACATTTCGTCTCGTACATTCTATTTTCATTTGCAAAAATGTCCGATGTCCTTAATATAATGATTGCATAAATACAAATGCGTCTTTTCTAAAAATTACATGCTTACAGGAAATATATTCGCTCCAGGAGTGTCTAAATTCCTATGATGGAATCCAGTAAGGGATACCTCGGGATACTTGTACGTTTCTTTGTCATAACAGGATTGCAAGTAGTCAAAGTGCAACATGGGGCATGAAAGCTCTCCCCAGCAAGCTGCCAAATCACTATTTACTCAGCCCATCTCCCAAATAGCATCAGGGGTGCCCTCTCCCCAGCTGAGTTGCCAGACATCACCATCCTCAGCAGAATCCCTACAGGACTTTAGGAAGATCGTTCAATGATCACTCCTCCTCGGCCGAGTGATAAACAGGGAGCCATCTCCCTGCAGAATTTCAGCCTCTATCCAGAAGAGCAATGTCTGAAGATTTCGCAACAAAGTGATGAAAGCTCCCACAGACCCCAGCTGGGCCCCTCATCATTAAGATAGGTCTATCAGTGACCTGTTTTCCCTAAGAAGTCATACATCTTATCAGATCTACCGATGATCTCATCCCCAGCTAGGATATTTCTTTCAAAGCATATCAGCCAGAGATCTCCACAAGCAACGGGATCCGAATCCCGGATCGGTACCTTTGCACAATCATAGCATCCGCATCATATCTCCCCCCAGAGCGTAGCATTCCGCCTAATACGGAGCATTACGGCAAAAATCAAACATATTGCATAATCATAAGCCATCAAACATCTGTATATACCAACGCTCCATTAACAAATATACAAAATACCTCTCAAATTCCCCGACAGAAAGCCAAAGTGTCCCCTTTGCACTCTCTAACACAAGTTTGTACTCACTCGATACTCGTCTGTATCATATTTTCTCTGCAAGTTGAACACTCACCTGTGTCTTATGCCTTTCACTCATAAAAGATACTCGTCCGTATCTTGCATACACATCTTTTTCCCTCAGAATCGACATTCGTCCGTATTCTTTGATATTATTAGTTGATACTCGTCTGTATCACTATCTCTGAACATACGTCAGCGTTTGTTTCTACCGATACTCGTCCGTATCATGGTCCTAAGAGTGCTCGTCCGCATCTTTAAATCTATACACCGTGTTAAACACTTATGTCTTCTTGAATTTAGACACTCGTTTGTGTCTACCATTCCCCAGAAGTGTTCCGGGCAAATCCCGATAAATTATCTCCTTTCTATCTGACATTCGTCCTATGTCATGATATTTCCGGCAGCCGTACCCTGCCCGTTGATCATCCTTCACCTTCTGATGATCGTCCTTCATCATTATATCCGATGGTCGTCCCCATCGTTGATCTTTATCTGACATTCGTCTTATGTCATGATAAACCCCGAGAGCAGCCGTACCCTGCTAGGTGATCGTCTTTCACCTTCTGATGATCGTCCTTCATCACTGCTTATCCGATGGACATCCCCATCGTCGACCTTTTCTATCCGGCATTCGTCCTATGTCGTGGTATTTTCGGCAGCCGTACCCTGCCAGGTGATCGTCCTTCACCTTGGATGATTGTCCCTCATCCTTATCCCCAACAGAGCAGCCGTCCCATGCTAGGTGATCGGCCTTCACCTCTGATGACCGTCCCTCATCATTTTTTCTCAACCTGATGGTCGTCCCCATCATTGCCTCTACCTTTAATCCCCGGAGAGTTTTATTCCTTCGCCTGATGGTCGTCCCCATCATAATCCTTTATTTCCCCAGCATGTCGGTCGTCCCCGTCATTGCTTATCCCCAGCAGTCATCCTCTGCTCGATGGTCGTCCCCCATCGTCTGCACTTCATAAACATACTTTACTTCCTTTTACAATCAATATCCCTTTTCTTCTTCATTCAGTGAGTGCAAATTTTGGACTGTCTTTGGTATTCAACCACAAGTTATCTTGTTTGCCTATTAAGCTGTTGCTTACATCCTACACAGCTAACTCATGTTTGAATAGGGGCAGCTGTAAACACCCCAAATTTTCCCTCACTCATTTCACCATGGCTTGTGATTCTTTTCATATTGCATAAGTTCAATCATATCATCTCATATTACATTTTTGCCTCACTGCATTGATTCAAAGTCATCTGCATCTAGGGTTTGTGATCTGAGCAATTCCTGAGCTATCTGAGCCACTCCAAAGATTTTAAATCATCTCAAGAGGTTCCATGTATGTTCAAACATCATATTATATCCTCCCAAGATCAAGAAAGTCAAAAATCACAAGAACTGAGGAAGGCATGGAAGCAGAGCCAAGCTTAATTGCAGAGATGACCTAAAAATTAGGGTTTTGGTTTCAGAGGCCATAACTCCAAATTTTTTGGTCATTGTTGTTTCTATTTGTCTCTATATGTTATAAGGATCATACATACCAATTTTCATGAAGAAATTCAATGGGGAAGGCATCTGATCAAAAGATGACTTCTTGAGCAAGTCAGTGCAAAATCAGGGCATATGAGGCCCCCAATCATCCAACCAAAGGGTTTTCTCCATCATTTTGGATGTGTATGATCTTTATTTTATCTTAGAAGAAGTTAGAAGTTCACAAAATTGAAGAATTTCAAGCCATTTGCAAAGTTGCCATTTTGGGAAAGTGACTTGTAATGTAAACTTGCCATTTTGGGAAAGTTTTTCAACCTCCTCTTTTTGATTCAAAAATGCTTCAAATGAAAAATTCTTGGTCATGAAAGTTGTAGATTGGATCCTCCCATTTTCAAAAAGTACAAGAACTTGATCTAATTCATCCTAGAACACAAGTTATGGCTTGTCAAAGTTGGGAAAAATAATTTAATTTCACTTATGCACCAAAGAGGGAAGTTTGCAAAAACACTTGCCAAACCAATTTGTAACCTCAAATTGACTTCTAAGCATTACACAAACATCACACATGACCTAAAATTCAGAATGCTCCAAAGAATCACTCATTTTCATGCCTTGATCATTATGAAATCCAAAAGGGGCCAAAACTCCATGAATTTGCAAAATGATCCAAATCTCTCCATCCACTTGTGCCAGCATGCCAAATCTGTTTCTATGGTCCTCCTTGAACTCAGCTGAGGCCAGACACCCCTTGCAACCAGGCCTGCCATGACCCATACCTCAAGTACACAAACTTTTGACATTTTGGCAACTTGCCCATACCAATCAACATAGGCCAGCACCCACTCTCTAACCTATCACCTTTCTTTATGTGGATCAAAACCAAGCAAAAGCACATAACATTGCAACATGAAACTTGAGAATACACAGCACACTCAAAAATCCCCAAATTTGCAAAAGCCTTCGAATCTCTTAACTCAACCATCAAACCTTCAAACTTTTTCCACCATTCAACTCCACAAACATCCCTGATCATTTCCCACCTTTCATTTTGCCCTAAAAAGCCCAGAATCAAAAACACGATTTTCACATTTCACAAACTGAACTTCTGCCAACTTCTTCTTGAGGCCATTTAAACTCCAACCAAGCATCACAAGCTCTTGGGGGGAATCATTGGAGTGGATTTGAAGCAAAGAACTGGCCAGAAAGTCCCTGTTTCGAAAGCTCAAGCTCAGGTAGCCATGGCATTTATTTTTCCAGAACTCTTATTTTATGTTATGGAATGATTCTACATGTTTCACTGATCACCATGATGTCTTTACTTTTGAGAATAGTTGAGAAATAAGCATTTCATGAGCTTCTGAAATTTCTGCCATGTTTTTCGTTTTGCTTTGATTCACGAATTTGATGATGAATAAATGATTTTTGGTGATTGATTCTTGTTGGGGTTGATGTGGGGATCATTTCTGGAAAGTTAGAGAGCTTAGGGTTGCGTATGGAGGGAGATATCATGTTTGGCTAGCCGGAGAAGATGACCGGAACACTGTTCCGGTCACCTGAATGTAATTAGGGTTCAGATTAGGGTTAATGACATAATTAGTGAAGTTTGAATTTGGGCCGTCCATTTGCGCATGTTGGTCAATTCCCTCCCTTTCTATTTTGAATCTGGGCCTTTGGATCTGAATACTTTCATTTTTATTCATTTTAAATTCATTTTAATTGCATTTCTTTCTACATTTTATTTAAAATAGTAAAACATTCCTAAAAAAATTCATTTTTTGCACCATGGCATAAAATATTTTTCTCATTCTGAAAATAATTTTTATTTTATTTTTTGCATAATTTTCGTATTTTAAAAATATTTAAATGTTTATTTTAATTAGTTAATGAGAATTAATTAATTAAAATAACATTTAAGTTTCTAAAAATCACAAAATAAATCACATTGCGTTTTGATACATTTAGAAACATTGTCAAACTCTTCAAACAAATTTCTTTTTGGTTCTTGACATATTTTGACATTTTTCTTTGGAATTAAAGTTCTTAAAAGGCAATATTTTTGTCCTAACTTAGAAAAATTCATTCTGCCTAACCTTGAAGAGTTTGATGATGGTTCTTCTTGCATTGCATTCTTCATATCATATAGTTTCTAGGATAAAATTGGTTTGAATTTATCTCTCATTTTCAATTTGTTGTGCATTTTTCCTTTTGAAGTGCCTTAAAACCCTAGCCAACTTGAAAATGCATAAACCCTAATTTTTGCCTTCATTTGCATCCATCTTCCATATGCTTGCATACATGAACTTGCCATGACATTTTATGCATTCACATGACTTCTAAGACATCTTAGGACATGTTAGAATCATTTTTGATCATTTCATCATTCATTTGCCATGTTGTGCATTCATTTAATTTTATAAACTCTCATGAACTTTCATGGTTCAAAACATGCTTCATTTGCATCCTTATCCTTGCATGATCATCCACAACTCTTGACATGTGTTTGCTTTATCTCTTAGCATCATTAACATCATGTTTATGCTTCTGACTTTGGCTTTCATCTTTGCACTTCATCTCATTTTCATTTACATTTCATCTCCTTTGCTAACTTTTCAGGTGGTAAGTGTTGAGAAGTGAATTTGCCTTCACTTCTCAGAAGCTCTCCTCATCTCTCTTATGCATCATTGCTGCATTTTTACTTGTGAATTAGAGTGAGCTTGCTCATTCATGTTCCTTCTTCACTTTCTTTCTTCAAGCAACTTATCTTCTTAAATGAAGTAAGTTGACTTTCTTGCTTCTTGCTTCTCCTTCCTTCATCATGTTTCTTCATTGATGGCTTTTCCTTGAAGATTTCTTGCAAGCTTCATAAACCCTAGGAACACCCAAGCATGATCACAATTAGGGTTTGATTAGTCCCCCTTTAGCTTTTACCTTTGTGTCTTCTTTGTGTCTCTCTTCTCATCTCATCATTAGAGACTAAACCTTTAAGGTTTTAAGACTTTGTGATTAGGGTTATGCATGCATCCTTCTCTTAGGATGGAGTGTATAACTTTAATCCTAAGTGTTAAACCCTTAATTTTTTTAAACCTCTTAATCAATCCATCTTAATAATCACCAAGACAATAGCTTGTAACTTGGGCCTTGCATTAGGGTTCTAATTCTTCCTTTATTGGTTAAGAAGGACTAACCCTAGTGTTAATGGACAAGTCCCCCTCAAGTTGTCTTACAAATCATAAAATCCATTTCTTAATCCTACCATTAATTAAAATCCACTTTAATAAAGGATTTGTTTTGTCATGAGGTTAATCCCTAATCATGGATTAAGTTGAGGAGCCTTCCTCAGCTTAAATGTTCTCATCTATTATCCTTCTATTAGGATGGTGTAATGGGTCCATTAAATCCTTGATTATGGCTTAAACTCATTACTTAACACTAAACAAAAACTCAAAAACATCTAAATAATTGCAAGTAGGTTAATGATCTTAATCCTACATCATGGTGGTTAAGTGTGAGGTGTTTACTTCATACTTAAGGTATTCTCATTACCCCTAATCAGAGGGAGAATGTGACGAGTTTACTAACCCTTGGTTTAGGCTTAAGCTCATTAACTTATGACAAATTCCAAAAAGCAATAAAAGATTGAAAACACAAAAAACAAACAATAATCGTCTCCTCCGGGATTCTTTTCTCACCTCATTCACTCACAAACGAGAACTCGCGTCTTTCGTCTAATGCAAGACAGTTTGCACCTGAGCCAGACAGGTCATACACTTGAGCATAGACAAGTAAGCAGTTCATAAGTCAATTTATCTTTCAGTCTCTTTGAGTCGAACTACAGTGTTCTGACTTCCTCATTGCACGATAGGATACGTAGGAATAACTTAACAGTTATCGAACAAAAGTCTCTGTACATCCCCCCTCCTTCAACATTATTCTTTGAGCCTCATAGTCTTGAGCTTCACATTCTTTCCTTACACTGACACTCTTTCATCTCACTTCACATTTCCTTTTGCACTGACACTTGCATTCTTTTCTAGCTTTTGCACACAAATAACACTGACACTACCCCTTTAAAACACAAATCTTTCAAGCGTGGATCCCGTCGAGTACGGCGGACAATCTGGGTGCTAATACCTTCCCAGGTTGTAACCAACCCCCTTTCTCAGTTTCTCTGGTTCGCGACCGTCTTATCCATCTTTTCTTAGGTTTATGCAGCATTACCTTTCCTTCGGGATAAAAATGCCTAGCTGGCGACTCTTTTCATTTCTTTCCCTTTCGCTGACCGTTCGCGTCTATACCCCTTCTGACCCGGTGTAATTTTGGTGGGAGCGACAGTATACAACACATCAGAGTTCCTCGTGCCTTCGTAGTACGAGTATGGATAGAATGTAAGATGTCTCCAAGTAATGTAGGCACTGGATTGCGAGTCAGAAATATGTTGATGGCGTGTATGTCTATGAACTGGTCTGGACTAGGGAACAACACTAGGTCATATATTAATAGGGCTAAAATCTCCTCAAAAGCATCATAACTCATAGCCTTCAGGAACACTTGAACTTTTTCCATCAATACCTTAGCAAGGATACCCTTAACTCCACTTCTTGTTTCTAGAACAATGTTTGATTTCTTCAAATGTAAGGCTGCAGCAATGACTTCAGGTTTAGGCTTTTTCTCTAAGCCTGTGAAGGGTCTCTGATCAAGGATAGGTATACCCAGAAGTTTGGAGAACTCTTCCATTGTAGGAACTAGCTGATAGTCGGGGAATGTGAAGCAATGATGTTTAGGATCAAAGAATTGAAATAGGACACTCATCATGTCTTCATTGAACCCTGAAGTGACTAAATCCAGTAGGTGACCATGCCTCTTGATGAACTGGGAGTTTTCAGAAACTTGAGAGACCAATTCCTTAACCTTAGGAGGTATCCCTACAAAGTTGATCCGGATAGTATTCCTACGAGCAGAAGCCATGACCTACAACAAAGAACAAAGATAAATCTTTTGGTCCTTGAAATGGTTAGTGAAAATGATATGCTTATGATGCATGATGATGTTATGATGTTATGCTCAATCACAAACATATGGCACACACAAACAAGTCACACAATAGCCCTAGGTTTGAAGGCTTGCATGAGATTTAAAGGTAAGTACCCTCCCCTGAAGTTTAGATGGTTCATCCTGTCCTACAAAAGTAACCAGGTTCTAAGGGATCTCAATATCACTGATCCTTCCCAAGGGTGGTTGTTCAGTAGGAACCTTACTTGCCAACCAAAACCCTCCAAGTTTAGGATCTCAATGAGCGTAGTATCGAGTATCAACCAACTTCAGTCTTCACCAAAGCCGACTATCTCACTACTTTCTAAAGGCCAAGATGGGATAAATAAGGTTCTAAAAGTTAGTTAGTGTATTGACAACATATGGCAGCCTCATATTATCCTAAACTTACTTAAGGAACATAAGCACCAACCAAGAAGTCACACTAACTATGGCCACCGGATCAACCATATCGGTATACGCCGTACAGTTTCCTTGGTCTATTGCCATTTACCTAAGGTACACTAGATCCGGGTTAGGATCTTTCACACAAAAAGCCCAACAAATAATATAAAGCAAACAAGGCAAACAATTTAAGTGATCTAATTCCTAAGGGTGCCCCTCTTTTATTAAGATCCCCATCAGAGTCGCCAGTTCTGTAACACGGTGGGAGAACTGACTTTCTGTAAATGTTGCGGATAGCAAGAGTCGCCATCGACTTTTATTTTATCCATAAGGAAAGGACATAAAAGAACAAGAAAGACCTATTTTAAAAGACTTGAGTTCGGGGGGTAGGTTATATAAAGGGAAGGTGTTAGCACCCTTTATATCCATGGTTATCCATGGGCTATTAGTTACTTAGCTCACTTTGTTTGTTTGAAGAGTGTAGTGTGTGATTAGAAAAATTTCATTAAGTACTTTATAATGACCCTCGTATGGGTGTATACAAAGCCTAGTTTAGAAATCGTGAGGTGTAAAAGTAATTTTGAAAAGTGTGAGCAAGTAACTATGAGATACCTACGCTAGATTAAGTCTTTCGTGTTCTCGTATGTTCTTTCAATGGTAAGACTATCCCTATTATTAAGGAATAGGTAGTCATTACCTTGGATGTTAAGGGACAAGCGTAGGGTCATCGTATGGTCATAGAAGGCAACAAGTAAGGGTGTCTTTAGCAATTCGTAGGGACTTATCATCATTTATTCGAAGGGACAAGATCATTATTCCGTAGGCAACCTCGAAGGGATTTGATCTTTTAAACTGTAGGGACTTGATGATTTTATGAAGGGACTTTTCTTAAGACACCCCTATATTCGAGGGACTTGACAATTTAAAGGCAACAGAGATGGGTGACCTAGGAAGTGCAAGATGGCGATCAAAGATCGACTTACGTGTGTGAGTGTTTATATTCAAGTATTTATCTTATTTAAATTAATTATCTAAGTTATTTTGATTACATATAGGTTATACACACCCTAAGATTACTAACCATACGATAAAATATTTACCAAAAATAAAGTAAAGACGGAAAATAAACCTACACATATTACATGGCTTTAGCAATTACATAATAATAAAAATAATAATGATAATAATAAATATAATAAGAATAATAAATAAACAATAATCAAATATTAGTAATAATAAAATAATAATAATAATGGTTAGAATAATAAATAAGAAAAATAAAAATTTAGAAGAAAGATGATTTTTTAGGTTAAATAAATATTCGAAATTTTTAGAAGTTAATTAAGAAAATAAATTTAATAATAATAAACAAATAACAAATTATTTACATATTACTAAAAATTAAGATTAATAATTAGGGTTTGAAAAAAAAAAGTAAATTTTTAGGGTTAGGATAAAAATTAGGGTTGAGAATTTTAATTAAGAAAATTAGGTTTTTAATTATAATTAAAATACATTATTTATTTATTTATAAAATCTATAATAATTATATATAAACGTATTATAAAATTAATACAAATAATTAACATTAAGAAAATAATTTATGAGTTTTTAGAAAATATAAAGTTTTATGAAAATATTATTGGTTATTAGTTTAGAAAATAGTTTAATTATATTATTAAAAACAAAAATAAATAAAACAATTGAAAAAAATAAATAAAACAAGGAAAATCCCCAAAAAGATAGGACCTGGGATTTGAACCCAGGTCCTTTACCTCAACAACAACATACAAAACCAACTGAGCCAGCACGCGCTGGTGTAAGTAATGTACAACACATCCATCATATTGTAAAACCTGCAAAACAAATGAAATTAAAACAAAATCGCCTGCGGCCAGATTCGAACCCTGGTTCTCACAACAACAACCAAACGCTTTAACCAACTGAGCCACGCATTCGTTCTGAAATAATACTGCAACTAATATGTAATAAAATAACTACAAATTCAAAAACCAAGTTTCGCGCCACCCTTCTTCTTCCTCCCCTAGCTGAAGACTTTTAGCGACGGTTCTGGGGAGACTTCTAGCTACGGTTTTACGATCGTCACTAAAACCCTACAATCTTACAACATCCAGAATACGCAAAATTTAAACAAATTAAACACACAAATATGTTCCTTGTGAGGTTTACAATCCCACCATGGTTCCCAAATTTATTTATATGGCTTAAATAGGAAGACCCCAAAGTGAGGTTCAAAACCCTAATCATGGCAGAATCTTTAACCTGTAACGAAACTCCAATTGAACCATCCAGAAACGTTCCTTGTTTCATTGTAAACACAAAACATCAGTCAAACACAATTTATCATGCATGAATAGAAGAAAACGAAAAATCATAAAAGTATAAGAACATGGATTCGGTTTATGCAAATGGTAATGATTTGGATGCTGCAAATGATGCAAATAGGTTCAATGAACACCCGGGAAGGTATTGCAACCTTCAAAACTTCTTGATATGGCCTGCAAATTGAAATCCGAATTTGATTTTTTCTTGAAAAATTGAAGGTTGAATGATGTTCTTGGAGGCTGGAAAATTCGTCCCTTGTGCTTGTAATAGGTTTGTGAACTTATAGTGATGCAAATTAGGTCAAGAGTTTGTGGATTTGTGGGCTTTTTTGAATAACTTGAATGTGAAGAAACCTCATGATCAAAATATGTAAAAAATCAAATCTTTGCATACCAATCTGTTCTAGCACGAATTTGAATAAGATCAATCATCTCTAAATAATGTTTATGACCTTCTAGAATAAGAATCAAATTTAAATATTGAGTTTTCATATTTTATTTTAATTTAAATTGATTTTTAATGAATAAAATCAAAATAAATAAAAAATAAACTATAAAAATCTGAATAAATGATATTTGAATCGTGCATGATGTCATGGTAGAGATTGAGTCATAGAATTGCAAGCCCATGTGGAAAGAATTGGTTCTAAGACCTCATTTGCTCAATATACCTCTCAAACATTTCCCAACTTTGCAAAGGCACAAATCCCTCAATTTTAATGATATGAAGGTGTTCTTGGACATTTTGGAAAGCTTAGAGAGTCATATAACCAAAATCTTTGGTCTCATGTCCATATCCTTTACCATTTTCAAATTATTCCCTTTGGAAGATGTTGACTTTTAAAATGACCTATAATGTCTTAGCTCATACCTTCCAAATGAAGCATATTTGGGCTTGGCTTGTGAGACACAAAGTTGTATAGAATTCAATTTCCTTAAAAATGAGCTTTGGATGGAAAAATTTTGATGAGGCATGTGAAAGTTATGGCTGGTCAAAGTTCAGGTGACTTTTCCTGTGAAAACCCTAATTTAGAAACTCCTGATTCTTGATGATCTGGAATCTCCTTGATGAATCATGATCAACCCTTGATCAAATGATGAATTTTACTTCATATACTTGATGTTGGCAAAAAAATCATGAAGTTTGACTTTGGTTTGACCACAGTTGACCTTAGTTTGACTTTTTAACCACTTTGACTGATTTTTGCATATCTGATCTTTTGACTAAGCAAACCTTTTGGGAAAGCCTTGAAACTTGAAATAGGGATTATTGAAGACATATAGGATGCTATGAAGCTCACTTGAAGCCTTGGAAATCCATTTAGAATGATGAAATCCAAAACCCTGGTTTAGGATGCATTGCTTAGGAGGATGCTTTGTCTGAGGGGATTGTCAAACATTCTGACTAATTGTGAACCTTGTGAATCTTGTGAACCTCTTGAGATACCTTGTGAACCTCTTGGGACACCTTAGTACACAATATTTTGTCTAGATGAGGGCAAATTTCGGGGTGCAACAGGTAATCAGTTTGAAGAAGTGGTAACTGTTAGAAGACGACAAAGTGTTTGAAGCAAGACTGAGCAGTGTCAAGAGGTAAAAGATCAGATTGGTAGCCGTTGGTAGCTATGTCAAGGAACAACCTTCAGAGTGTTAATCTTCCACCTTGTTTTACTATAAAGACCAATCCCTTGTATGGTCTTTCTCCTGATGAGGATCTTCCACAAGTGAACAACCTTACTCAAGCTCAGCCTACGCAGAGCCCGATCATTAATCAGGGTGTACTTGAGCACTCTATTGTCTGAGGCGGACATTCCTCTTCTTCTGATGCTACAGATTATCAGAGTTTTTCTTTCTCTGTGTCAAACTTCCAAAGGGCAATTCCGGTGATGAAAACCAAGAATCCTAGAGCTATTGAGTCTGATGAAAGATATTGTGTGTTGGATGAGAAAATCAAAGTCGTAAAGGGTCGTGATGCTTTTGGTTTTGACGCTTTAAATTTGTGTTTGGTGCCTGGTCTTTTCATTCCTCCAGATTTCAAAACACCGAAGTTCGAGAAGTACACTGGTGTCAGTTGTCCAAAGCGTCATTTGGTGATGATCTGCAGAAAGATGACTTCCTATGCTCACAACGATCAGTTGATGATTCATTGTTTTCAGGACAGTTTAAGTGGTGCATCTTTAAGTTGGTATTTGGAGAGTAGTTGTATCTGATTATGTAATGATTTATCCAGAGCTTTCCTAAAGCAATATCAGTATAATTTGGATATGGCGCCCAATCGCACGCAGTTGCAAAGCCTGTTTTAGGGTAATAATGAATCTTTTAGAGAATATGCACAACGGTGGAGAGAATTGGCAGCCCAAGTGCGACCACCACTTTTGAAAAGAGTATTGGTTGACCTGTTTGTGGATACCTTGCAAGGTCCATACTTGGAAAGAATGATTGGCATTGGGAAGTCCAATTTCTCTGGAATTATGATAGTTGGAGAGTGCATTGAGATCCTACTCAAAAGTAGAAAGATCCAAGACTCTTCGAACATCTCAGCTAATGGAATTGAATCTATTGTTAGTTATCAAGAGGAAGAGGAGCATGAAGTTAGTGCAATCTTGGCCAATATCGAATATTCTAGACCACCATCTTCTCAGAGATCATCTTTTTCAGTGTCTGGATACTCTTATGGACAATCGGTAATGCTCAGAATACCATATCAGAAACCCTAGATTCCTCATCGTCCAGCCTAAGCCTCGCAACAATCTGGAAAGAAGGAATGCTCCTCTTCATCCAGTTCCTGTGGAATACAATGAACTTTTTCTACATCTAATTCAGAGCTCATTGGTGGTTCCTAAGTTTCTCAAGTCGTTGCCAGAGTCGTACCCTCCAGAGTACAATCCTCATGAGCAGTGTGGATTTCATGGTGGATCGATGGGGCATTCAACTGAAGATTGCAAGGCTTTTCAGGCCAAAGTACAACAATTGATCGACAGGGGGTACATATCCTTTCTAGAAGGAAGCTTGGTGGTTCATGCCTGATTGAGTCTGAGGACTTCGAGGGAGTGTTTCCTAATTTCAGTGGTTCTGACGAGAAGATGTCATCAAATATGGAGATCATTGTATCCTTTCTATCATTTGCATTGTAGTTTTTCTTTCATGTTAATCGCTACTTGTCTTTTAAACATTGTTGTTTTGAATGGTAATGATAATGAAATGATCATTCAATTTTTGAATCAATTATGTTGCATTCGCTCTTTTTTTTCTTCTTTCCTTGCATTGAAAAAAAAATATGCATCCATTTACCTCCCACTTATTTCACTGTTGTTTAGCAGAGACTTGAGGGAGGATGATGAAAATGAATAACCATAATTGTTGAAGGTATGCTTTTGGATTAGAACCTGCTGATGATGTACATGCATTGCTTCAATTCCCAAACACCGGAGATATAGGGGAGATAAACCCTCGTTAACCACTTCGAGCCTTGAAGTAGGAGTTTCTTTTCTAAACAAAAAAACCTTCACATTCAACCCGGAGCAGGGTAGTCATTAGTTAATTTGACCGATTCAAATTTCCAAAGTAGTGTGCATCTAAGGATCCATTACCTTTTATTCATTACACCTCAAGAGGTCAAGGGACATAAAACCACAATGGTTACCCCTCAACAACAAAGGAATGAGGCAGTCACAACCCTTCCGTGCAAGTTAGACAAACTAGTGTCACACGATTTGTTCAAGAAAAAGGAAAAAAAAATCAAAAAGAAAAAAGAAAAAAGAAAGAAAGCCTGCTAGGTCGAAAAAATGTGAAAACAAATTACTTAAGCAAAAGTTAGGGCATCCCGCTGGACTTCAAAATCGAAAAAAAATATTCAGAAAAAAAGGAATCAGTCTAGGCAAAAGTTAGAGAGTAAAATAAAATTAGAAAGAAAAAACTTCCATAAGAACAAAGTCGTGTGATTACAAACACAAAGACATAAGGGTTGACTGTTACTCCAAAAAACCTCATCGGTGCTTAAACCATCAGTGTCATTGGTTCCTCAACCACTACAAAACCCTTTCGAGAGGTGAGCGTTTAGGCGAAATTAGCTAAACGTAGGACTAGAGAACATCAAGAAGAATGGGTGGGCATAGATAAATTTTGAGCCATAAATCCTTCTTTCTAAAACCGTGAACCAGACCACGTCATAACCCTTGAAATTCCTAATTGAAGCAGGGTCAATTCTGAAAGCATGATACGACAAGGTTGCGTAAACTGACTCCTAAAGATTTGCTAAATCATCACCACGTTTG
Organism: Lathyrus aphaca; assembly: GCA_963966055.1. Lineage (NCBI taxonomy): Eukaryota > Viridiplantae > Streptophyta > Magnoliopsida > Fabales > Fabaceae > Lathyrus > Lathyrus aphaca. Next base: position 361,292,892 of record OZ014525.1, on the reverse strand, counting down.
GACTAATGGTCCATTCGTCACACACCATCACATGATTCAAATAAATAAGTTTTCAACAACTTGCATGAGCATCGCATTAAAATTACCATTTGTGAATGAACAATTTTAATTGCAAGTCAGTCTGTGATATCAGGGGAATTCCTACAAAGAGCAATCATAGGAGAGTTTGATCATTCAACAATGATGGTCAGAATCAAGCAGCTTGTAATCTTATGAATCAGGGGCAGGCTACCTAGAAGTTTTGTTGACTAAGGGTGAATCCCTCCAACGTCCAGTCATAATGGGTTAAGTCGCTTCAATGCTCACACAGGGGCAAGGCACTTCAAAAGCTCGTGGGCACGACATCCAAGTAGTCCGTTACAAGAACTGGATAATCAGAGGCAGTCTGTTCAAGACTCACTAGACCGGGGAAACTTTAGCTACACAGAGCAAGTTATATCAATAATCTTTGAGTTCAAGATGAGTGTCGGGAAATCATGCTACCCACCCTCGTCGTGTCACCCTTCTCAACATGAAGCCTTTCCATAGACGATCTTTCTTACCCACCTCAGGGGAATTTCTGGAGTTTTTCAGAATCATTGCATAAATCATTTGCATACATTATTCATGTCGCTTCACTAGAGCATACTGTAAACACCCCAATTTTGCCCTCACCCATTCACACCATGGCTTGTGATCATCCTCATATGCATAAACACAATCATATCATCTCACATCTCATTTTTGATTCACTGCATAGTTTCTAAGGCATCTGCACCTAGGGTTTGTGATCTGAGCAACCTCAGGGCATCCTGAGCCACCCCAAAGGCCACCAATCAACTCAAAGGGGTCCATGTGTGTTCATATGTCATATTCCATCTCTTCAAAGTCAAAAATGCAGAGGAATCACAAGGACTAGGGTTTGAGTGGATGCAGAGCCAGGTCAAACTGCACAGTTGACTGAAAATTAGGGTTTTGGTTTCAGAGGCCATAACTCCAAATTTTTTGGTCATTATTGTTTCCATTGGTCTCTATATGGTATAGGGAGTATGCATATCAATTTTCATGAAGAAATTCCATGGGGAAGTCATCTGATCAAGGGTTGACTTTTCAGACAAGTCAGTGCAAAATCAGGGCATCTGAGGCCCCCAATGACCCAACCAATGGGTGATCTTCATCATTTTGAGTGTATATGATCTTTATTTGATCATGGAAGAAGGTTGAAGTTCATAGAAATCAAGAATTTAGGGTTTTTGCAAATGTTGACTTTTTGGGCATAGTTGACTTTTCAAGAATGCATCATTTTAGGTCATTTTTCAAGCCTTGATTCTTGATCCAAAAAGGCTTCAAATGGAAAAACTTTGGTCATGAAAGTTGTAGATCTCATTTTTCCCTTTTCAAAAAGTACAAGAACATGACCAAACTCTTCTTGGATCAAAAGTTATGGCAATGCAAAGTTGGCTAAAATCATTGATTTTCAAGGCATGCCCTAAGTGAGAATTTTGCAAAATCTTGGACCAATGCATATTGCAGCCTCTAATTCATTTCAAACCAGCACATAAAATTTCTCTAAGTCCTAAAAATCAGAAATGAACTAAGAATGCCCATGGTTTTATGTTTGGTTGGACAAAAAAGGTCACATGTGAACAAAAAGTCACAAGTTGCAAAACTCATGATCATGCTTCCTCCTACTTGCAGCCTTGGATGCTGAGCTTTGCTAGCCTCTCACCTCACCTTGCTGCACCAGAACCAGCCCATGTACTTGCCTAGACCTTGAGCCATGCTTCTCTTACACATTATTTGACTTTTTGCAAAAGGTAACTTACCAATCAATAAAGGGCATGTCTTGTCAACTGACCAATGAGAGAGAGTTATGTGGACAATTTGCAAGCTATACATAACACAAGGCAAGGCTGAAACATCTCATACCATCACATTCACAAAATCACCTCATCTTGCAACTTGCTTCGAATCTGCCTCCACAGCTTGCAAACACTCAAACCATCTTCACTAATCAACTCACCTTGCTCCATAGACCACAAAGCACCAAGAACACAGGCCTGAAACCAACCACAAAGCCACTTCACCATTTTCATCTCAGCCTGCATTTTCCTTCGAATCTCCCTCCACAAACCTCAAACACAAGAACAAACTCCACCAACAATCTCCACTCACCTCACTGACCAGAAACCACCCTTTGTTTTGGCCTGAAACACCCTATATCTCAGATACGATTTTCACCCTCCCTTGGTCAGAGCTGCTGCAAACTCACTCAGGAGGTTGCTTAAACTCCAACTAAGCATCCAAAGCTTCAAAGGTGGACCATTGGGACCAGATTGAGCCAAAGGATCATCCAAAGAGCTCCTGAATCAAGAGCTCCATCTCAGGTGACACCATGAACTTTTTTCCCAGAACTTATTTCTCTTGTTAAAATCTTGTTGTGCATGTTACACTGATCATTGGGATCTCTTTACTCTTGAAAATAAGCCAGAAATGAGCATGTTATGTTGTTCTGAAAGTTTGACCTAGAAATTTCATTGCTTCGATTCTTGTTTGTGTGTGAGTTTAAATGTGATTTGATGCTGGATTCGTGTTTAGGATGAGTGGAAGATGATTTCTGGAGAGTTAGAGCTCTTAAAATGGCCTAGGGAGAGAGATTGATTTTGGGGATGGCCGGAGAAGACGACCGGAACACTGTTCCGGTCGCCTGAATGTCATTAGGGCACAATTAGGGCTTAATCAGTGTAATTAGCAAGTTTGAATTTGAGCCGTGAGATGTGGCGGGTAGTCAATGCGCGCGCTGGCCAGTTTAAATCTCCACCATAGGATCTGTTGACTTCCAATTAATTCAGATTTAATTCATTTATTTTCTTTTCTTTTTCTTTTGTTTTGCATAATTATTTAAAAATAGTTAAAAATTCTTAAAAATTATGAAACTTTTTCCTAAAAGTTTATTTAATTTTTAAGACCCAAAAACATTTTTATTTTATTTTTTATCATTAAAAAAGTATTTTTAAATATTTAAAAGATTATTTTTAATTGATTAATGGGAATTAATTAATTAAAAATACTTTTAGGTATTTAAAAATTACAAAAAAATTCATGAAATGTTCTAAGACATTTAGAAACATTGTCCAACCTTCAAACCAAATTTCGTTTTTGATCTTGATGCATTTTAAGAATTTTTCATTGAATTAAATCATTTTTTATGCATTATTTTGATCATGGGTTCAAAAATTCATTTCTGCCTATTGGAGAAGGTTTGGACATTGATTCTTTTTGCTTTGTTTTGTGTTTAGAATATAGTTTCTAAGATAAAATGGCCATGATTTGATCTTGCATTTTCCAATTGTTTGACATTTCTTTTGTTAAGAACCCTAAAAAACCCTAATAACTTAGAAAATTCATATCTTGAGATTGGTTAAGAGTTGGGAGTTCCCCTTTGGGCAGTGGTTCATTATAGGTTTAGGTTTTCTTTGGGCAGCATTTTCCATTTTTTATCTTGGGGTTTGTTTCTGTTTTGGGTTTTTGTTTGATGTTTGTTCCATAAACCCTAATTTGGGATTTCTCTTGCATCCTTCTTGCATTTCCTTGCATAACATGACTTGTCTTTGCATTTTGTGCATTCTTGTGATTCATTTGGCATCTCAAGACATATAGAAAGCATGTTTGATCATTGCATTGCATATTTGCCATGCCATTTGTCTTGTATGCTTCATAACTTTCCATGATTGTTCATGCTCCTTAACTTGCATCATTTACATCCATGATCTTGCATGAACATCTCCATGCCTTGCCTCATGTTTATAGCACTCCATAGCATCATCATCATCATCAACATGCTTCTGGTTTGGTCTAGCATCATACCATTTCATCCCATCTAGCATTGCATTGCATTTCTTTCTAACATTTCAGGTGGTAAGTAAACTTGAGAAGTGAATTTGCCTTCACTTCTCATAACTTTTCTTTTCATCTCTCTTGCATGCATTGCTGCATTTCTATATGTGCTTGAGTTTGAGCTTGCTCATGCTTGTTCCTCCCACTTTCTTTCTTCAAGTGACTTGACTTCTTGAATGAAGCAAGTCACTTTGCTTCTCTTGGTCTTGTTCATCTGCTTCCTGGTGGCTCCTTTGAAGATTGTTCTTGTAAACCTCACAAACCTTAGGAACAACCAAGCATGACAATGAATTAGGGTTTTGATTAGTCTCCCCCCATAGTTTTACCTTTGTGTCTCTCTTTGAGTCTTCTCTTCTCATCTCATAATCAGGGACTAAACCCTAAAGGCTTTAAGGCTTTGTGATTAAGCTTATGCCTGCATCCTTCTATTAGGATGGAGTGTATAATTTTAATCCTAAGTGTTAAACCCTTAATGTGTTTAAATCCTTTAATTAATTCACTTAATAACCATCAAGACATCACACTTGTAACTTGGGCCTTGCATTAGGGTTCTAATTCTTCCTTAATTGGTTAAGAAGGACTAACCCTAGTGTTAATGGACAAGTCCCCCTCAAGTTGTCTTACAAACCATGAAAATCACTTCATCACCATATCATTAAATAAAATCCACTTAATCAAAGGCTTGTTTTGTCATGGGTTTAATCCCTAATCATGGATTAAGTTGAGGAGCTTTCCTCAGCTTAAACATTCTCATCTATCATCCTTCTTTTAGGATGGTGTAATGAGTCTGTTTAATCCCTGATCATGGCTTAACCTCATTACTTAACACTAAACAAAAACACCAAAAACATCTAAATAATCACAAGTAGGTCAATGATCTTAACCCTACACCAAAGGTGATTAAGTGTGAGAATCTGACTTCACACTTAAGGTATTCTCATTACCCCTAATCAGAGGGAAGATGTGATGAGTTTACTAACCCATTGGTTTAGGCTTAAGCTCATTAACTTATGACAAACTTCAAAAGCAATAAAAGACTGAAAACTCAAAAAACAAACAATAATCGTCTCCTTCGGGGTTCTTTTCTCATCACCTTCACTCATAAACGAGAACTTGCTTCTTCCGTCTAATGCAAGACAGTTTGCACCTGAGCCAGACAGGTCATACACTTGAGCATTGACAAGCAAGCAGTTCACAAGTCAATTCATCTTTCAGTCTCTTTGGGTCGAACTACGGTGTTCTGACTTCCTCATTGCACGAGAGGATACGTAGGCATAACTTAACAGTTATCGAACAAAAGTCTCTGTATATTCCCCCTCTTTCTAGCTTCATTCTTTAGCCTCATGATCTTGAGCATTTCACCTTGTTCTTACACTGACACTTTCATACTTCACATCACTTATACACTTTACACTGACACCTGTACATTCCTTTCCAGCTATTTTATACACAAATTGCACTGACACTACCCCTTTAAAACACAAATCTTTTAAGCGTGGATCCCGTCGAGTACGACGGACAATCTGGGTGCTAATACCTTCCCAGGTTGTAACCAACCCCCTTTCTCAGTCTCTCTGGTTCGCAAACCGTCTTGTCCATCTTTTTCTAGGTCTATGCAGCATTGCCTTTCCTCCGGGATAAAAATGCCTAGCTGGCGACTCTATTCATCTCCAGTGAGTTCACGGCTGTGTGTTCTCATTGTCCCTCTCGCCGACCGTTCGCGTCTGTACCCTTATTTGACCCTGTTTCATTTGTCGGGAGCGACAGCTTGGCGACTCTGCTGGGGAAGCCTTATACTGCAACCAGGGCTTCTGGTTCTTTTTGTGGGTTCCTCCTAGCGCTTGTTTGATTTGTGTTTACTGGGGTGTTATGTGCTTGTATTTATTTTTGTTTATTGCTTTATGTACAGTTACTTTACTGCTTTCTTTATTGCATTTTGTATATATCATACTGTCATGCTGCTGGCTGGATCTGTTTGTTTGCTTTGGTGGGTGGGTGTTTCATTGAGAAGTTAAGGTCCTATACCTGGGACCTGAGTGACACCTAGGCTAGAGTGAATCATATTCTTTCCCATTCCATTTCGGTCTGGTGCGGGAATATGAAACACGGTTCAGATATGGGTTTCTTCTTGAGAACTCTGTGTTGCAGATTTCCTGCAATGCTAGGGCTATCTGGGAAGCCTGCTAAGTCTGGATGACCTTTTAGTATTGACCTTCAGAAACTGAGGTGAATTAGAGGAGGAATTTTTATGGTTATTGTAAACACTGTACCTCCGGGTTAGAAGTGTTTACACTTCTCATAACTGATCCAAGTCTGAGGATCCTTGTTCTAGATCATCACCTGTGAGGGGGTTGGGCTGTTTACAGGTTTGCAGGTACCTTGACCTCAGAATACCCTGTTACTTTGACTTTGTTAAGAATACTCCATGTTGGACAGTTCTTGTGATTCTAAACCCTGGACATGTGGCTCTTTATTTGAGTCCCCCACCCTGGTTACTGGATTTTTAGACCTCCAACTGGAATTCTTGAACACACTTGGACCTATATCAGGGCATTTTGATCAGATCCAGCTCAGTCACAAACCCTTTGCATATCATTTGCATACATAACCATTGCATCATATTAACATTTGCTTATTTGTGTTTCAGGGTATCCATTTTCATCTGGTTTTGGTTTTGACCCCATCTGCATTACTGACCTATCTCCACCAGCACTAGCTTCAGCTTGTCAGCCATATACTTCAAATACTTGCACTAGCCAGCCAGTGGCCCACTCCTCAGCATCTTCATCAGCACTCTACTCAGTCTTCAGCATCATGGCTCCAAAGAAAAGCAACATCACCTATCACTTCTTCCAGCCAGACTTATCAGACATCAGGAGGATCCAAACCCTGATCACTCCAGATCACATACCCTTGTTCAGGGAGAGTTATGGAGATATACTGGACATGGTTATGGATCTGGACCCTTCACAGAGGAGCCTCATCCACACCTGCATTCAGTTTTATGATCCTCCACTGAGATGTTTTACTTTTCAAGACTTTCAGTTGGGCCCCTTATTGGAAGAGTACTCCTCATTAGTTGGTATGCCTATCAGGAGAGAAATTCCTTTCAACCCTGAGATGGTCTTTCCTGCTAATGGAGAAGTAGCAAAAGCTTTGCACCTGGAGCCTGTCCTAATTGAGCAGCATATGACCTCTAAAGCTGGGATCCCTGGTTTTCATCTGGACTTCTTAATTTCTCAAGCTACCTTGAAGGCTTCTCTAGGAGAATGGAAAGCTGTTTGTGCCCTGCTGGCCTTGTGCATATATGGAATTGTGTTGTTTGCAGATGAGCCTCGATTCATTAGCAAAAATGCAATCCATCTGTTCATCCTGAAGAACCCAGTGCCAACTTTATTGGGGGATCTTTACTATTCAGTGCATCAGAGGAATGAGAAGCAGAGGGGGAGGTTAGTAAGGTTTTGTGCTCCATTGTTTCACACTTGGCTTCTCAGGCATCTACCCAGGACAGATGCATTCCTAAACCCTCATCAGCAGAGCAACTGGGCTAAGAGACTCACTGTTCTAACTTCAGCAGATATCAGATGGTGCACTCAAAGCACCAAGGGCAGGGATATCATCACCAGCTGTGGGCATTTTCCTAATGTGCTTTTGATAGGTGTTAAGGGCAGTATTAATTACAATCCTCTGCTGTTCAGAAGGCAATTGGGCTATGCACTGGTCCATGCTCCTAGGGCACAGGACTTGGCTGAGACTCTCTATTGTGAGAACAAGATTAGTTTGGCTGTTGTTAGGCAGGCTGCCTGGGCCTGGGATAATGTTCAAACCAAGGGAGTCACCATTCTGGGGAAGTGCAACAATGTGGCATCAGCACAATATTATGAATGGTCCCGTACCAGGGCCCAATTCTCTGGAATGCCCTTTACCATAGAAGACATGCCTGAGTCATCTTCAGCACCACCACCCGCCACCATCAGTTTGGAGGAGTTTGAGAGCTTGAAGGAAAGAAATGAGAAGCTAACCCAGGCTTTGCAGAAGACCCTCCGGGAGAGGAGTGAAGGTATGAGGGAGATTGAGAGATTGGAGAAGTTGAGAGTAGAGCATCTGGCTAAGATTGAAAAGTCTGGGGATTATATCAACAAGTCTAGAGCTGGTGAACAAATTCTGAAGAATGCTTGCAAAGAAGCCCAGTTCCAAAGAGCAAGGACAGACTTGTATTTGAAGGAGAGTCAAGCCCGGTGGGTCAGGATCACCGAGGCTCGTACCCTGGAAGACAAGAGAGTTCGAGACAAGATGGAGCAACTTGAAGCTAGTGCAAGAGAACAACAAGAAGCCCTGGCAGCAGCCTAGAGGGAGATATCAGAGCTGAAGATCAAAGCAGGGGTGAAGAGGTCCAAGGACCAAACTCAGCACAAAAAGCTAACAGCAGCTGTTACGACCCGGAATCTCCTCATCAGGAATCTCACGGAGCGTCCGGCTGATCCTGTGACCGAAGCACTTCTCAAGGAAGTTCGTGAGGATGAGTTTGGTCTTGGTGTTTGACCATTTGTTTGTTGTTGCTTTCTTTCCATGTACTTTTATTTTTGTACTGTATTTTGACCCCTTAGCGGGCTTGTGTTGTAAAACGAACAAATTGTATTATTTCACCTTATGTAATATATTCATGTTAGTTTACTTCGAAAGCAACTTCAACGGCAGCATCTTCGAGGGTCTGGAAGGGTCAAAACTGAAAGCCAAACCGGATACCTTGAGAGCAAATAAGCATAACTGCATTGCATACTAACCCTTTTGTGTGTTTTGTAGGTTTTTGTTTTGTTGTTACTAACCTCTGTTGTGAATCTCAGGAATTATTGCTCGCCGCCGGGTATTTCCCCTCAACAGGCCACACAGGTACCCAACTAGAAACAACCTTCCGGGAATTCAGATGGATCAGATGCAGCAGGACCTTACGGAGGTCAGAAACCAGATGGCCAACGAAAGGTTGGAGATGAGAACGCAGATAACACAATTCATGGAAGTGATGAACAATTTAGCTCAAAGCCAGGAGAGGCTCAGAGCTTTGGTAGAAGGGAGGAATCAAGAGGAACCCCATGTGGGAACTGCTGGCACAAGTAACAACGAGAGGGTCCAACCTCATGTCAATCCCCCAGTTTTTGGACCCCATCTCCATCCAGAGGCCAACATCCCTGTCAATATACAAGGGACTGCCACAGCAGGGAGGGTACTACAGGAAGACCCTCAAGAAGACCAGTTCACAGTAATGGGTGCTGGAGAAGAGGCTTATGATAGAAGATTGGATGAAATAGCTGAGAAGTTGAGGTCCTTAGAATCTCAAAACTCTTTGGGCTTCGACGTTATGGACATGGGTTTGGTAGACGGGGTCAAGATCCCCCATAAGTTCAAGCCTCCTTGTTTCGAAAAGTATAATGGGACTTCATGCCCCCGGACTCATCTACAATCATTTCTGGGAAGGCTGAAGGCCTATACAATGGATGAGAAATTGTGGATGTTCTATTTTGAGGATAGCTTGACTGGAGCTTCAAGGGAGTGGTATTCCCATCTGACAAGAGCAACAATTAGATGCTGGAAGGACCTGGCAGAGGCCTTCATCAGACAGTATCAGTATAATCTAGACATGGCACCCAACAGGACTCTCCTGATGGGAATGTCACAGTCTTCGAGGGAGAGTTTCCGAGAATACGTCCAAAGGTGGAGGCAGCTGGCTGCTGCTGTTCAACCACCTATGTCTGAGCGGGAAATGGCAGATATGTTCATGAACACCCTTCAGGGAACATATATTGACAGGTTGGCAGCTTTCTCTTCCACTAGCTTTGCAGATGTTGTCATAGCCGGGGAGAGAATTGAAAGCTTGTTAAAAATGGGAAAGATCTCAGACAACGGTGCAAGCTCGTCCAGTAGTACAAGGAAGCCTTTTGCAGGCCCGAGAAGAACTGGCGAGACCAATGCCATCCATTCAAACAGGGGTAGGCCCCAATATGCTCAGAGGTCCATAGCAGCAGTCACCATCCCTGCTCCAGCTCATCCTCAACCTGTCTATCAACCTCCTCAGCAAAGCTATCAACAACAACCTCAGTACCATCAGCAAAATCAGTATCCTCCAAGGAATTACAACAACAGCAACACCAACAACAACAGTCAACAAAGGCCATTCCAACAGAGGCCATCTCAAGCTAACAGAGTGATCGATCCGATCCCAATGCCATATGCTACTTTGCTGCCACAACTTCTGAAACTCAACTTGGTTGAGCTAAGAACGTTGGCACCTCCGGATCCCAACAGTCTACCAAGGAATTATGACTCCAATGCTAGGTGTGCCTTTCATTCAAACGCACCTGGCCACAGCACAGAAAAATGCAGGGCTCTGCATATGAAGGTACAAGACCTGGTAGACTCAAAGGCTCTGAATTTCGCACCACCACCCAATGTCAATAAAAACCCGATGCCAAACCATGGTGGTCCCCGGATTAACGCTATTGAAGAAGACAAGCCGTCTTATTTAATAACCAGTGTGGGACAGATCAGGACACCATTGGTAGAAATCAAAGCTCAGCTCTTGGAATGTCAAATGTTCCCGGGGTGTGAGTTAGGCTGTGTTTACTGCAATATCTCGGTAAATGGGTGCGATAATTTGCGGAATGGCATAGATGGCCTCATTCAGAGTGGCCAGCTTCAGATCACCACATCATTTCCAACGAATCCAGCAATTTCATCAGCAACAGTTTCAGAACCTCCTACAACTGCAGCAACCATTGTTCCTGACAATTCTTCGGTTTCATCAACAAGTACTTCATCCATCATCTCAACTGGTCAGTTTTCAACAATTTCTCCTGCTACAACTTCAGCTTCATTCCATCTTGAATCTCCTACAACAACAACAACATCATTTCTTCCGACAATATCTCCTACAACTCCAGCAACAAATCATGAAGATGTCTCTACTGTCACCATATTTTATGATCCTGAAAGCAACTCTGCCTACCATTCAGAAGGTGCTGCTCCCACCAGTGCACCAGTTACAATCTTTTATGATCCACAAACAATTACAGTCCCTTCAGCAGCAGCAATCAGTCCAGTCACTGTCACGGTGCCTGGACCGGTACCATATGAAAGCAATAGGGCCATCCCTTGGCACTATGGCTCTGACGTGTACTGCGAAGGAAAAAGAATCACTCTTGAAACATCAACACCTGCACCACAAGTAGATAATGTGGGGGGAGGCGGAGGCTTCACCCGAAGCGGACGTCTCTTCGCTCCACCAATTCAAAGACCTACAGCCGAAGCAGAAGCTGCTGCCAAGGCAAAAGGAAAGAGCCCGGTGCAGGAAGATCAAGCTGTTAAAGAAGCCTTGAAGACACCGTTCGATCAAGAAGTTGATGAGTTTATGCGAATCATCAAAAAGAGTGATTACAAAATTGTGGATCAACTTCACCAGACGCCATCCAAAATCTCTATCCTCTCACTGCTTATGTGTTCCGAAGCCCATCGGAATGCACTACTCAAGGTCTTGCACGCAGCTTACGTGCCTGAAGAGATTACTGTCAACCAGTTGGAAACCGTGGTTGGAAATGTTACTGCTAGCAATGGGCTAGGGTTCACCAATACTGACTTGACAGCGGACGGCCGCAACCACAACAAAGCCTTGCACATAACCATGGAATGCAAAGGAGCTGTCCTTTCACATGTGCTGGTGGACACAGGTTCGTCCCTGAATGTCTTACCAAAGAAGGCTCTGGTGAAGTTAGAATATGATGGTTTGGCATTGAGACCCAGCAACCTGGTAGTAAGAGCCTTTGATGGTTCTAAGAGATCGGTTCTGGGAGAGATTGAGCTGCCCGTGACAATTGGCCCACAGACCTTTAAAACTATCTTTTATGTGATGGACATTCAGCCCGCCTACAGCTGTTTGTTGGGTAGACCCTGGATTCACGCCGCCGGCGCAATAACGTCTACCCTTCACCAAAAGTTAAAATTTGAGTGGGAAGGCCAAGTTGTCACAATCTGTGGAGAGGAGGACATTTTTGTCAGCCACCTGGCAACCTATAAGTACATTGAAATGGATGGGGAGATCCATGAAACAATGAGCCAGGGGTTTGAAGCTTTGAATGTGCATGAGGCATCTGCTGTATCTGGTACTCCAATGTCATCATACCAACAAGCCCGGAAGGTTGTTGAGGAAGGAACTGCCCAAGGCTGGGGCGAACTGCTGTCGGTGGAGAAAAAAGAAGACAAGTTTGGGTTGGGTTACAGACCAACTCAACATCAAGCAAAGGCTGCTGAAGAGCCTGGTTTTGTCAGTGGAGGGATGCTTACCCCCGATGCTATCAACTGTCTGGAAGACGAGCTGGAAGAGGAGCGCAACCTGGAAAGCTGGATTCGTCCAAAGATCCCGGGGAGCAGTGTCTCGAACTGGTCTTCCCAGGAAATTATAAGAGTTACTCATACAGAGTAATTATTATTTCCTGTATTTTATAAGCATGCATCAAAGTCTTGCATCTTGCCCAAGATGACAAGACTCATTTTGTAATCGGGCCATCTGTACTTTTTGTGCAAACAAGATCAATTAATGAAGTATCAGACATCTTTTTACAAACGAGTCTTTTTCTTTTTGTTCACTGTTTTTCCATTTTTCTTTTTGTACAAAAAATAAATGGCAGTGTTTTCAAAATGACAACTTCATTTCACTTTTCTAAATAAGACTAAAATCAGATCACTAAAATGAACAAACTTAACCCTTGCAGAGAGTGCCTTCCAGACAGCACCGACAACAGCACGGCTATGACATCGTATGACTTTGACAATCCAATCAATCAAGCTGATGAATGGGTTGATGAAGAATATGAGCTTCCTGAAGAGCTAGCCAGGTTGTTAAGGCAAGAGGAAAAGGTTATTAACCCTCATCAGGAGGAGGTTGAAGTGATCAATCTTGGTACAGACGAAGACGTGAAGGAAGTTAAAATCGGGGCCTGCCTGCGAGACTCAGTGAAGAGACAACTGATAGATCTGCTTCAAGAGTATGTTGATGTGTTTGCTTGGTCGTATCAAGACATGCCAGGGTTGGATACCGACATTGTTGTGCATAAGCTGCCTTTGAGGGAAGAATGCCCACCAGTTAAACAGAAGCTGCGCCGAACTCGCCCAGACATGGCTATGAAAATTAAGGAAGAGGTACAAAAGCAATGGGACGCCGGGTTCCTTGCTGTAACTAGCTATCCGCCGTGGGTTGCTAATATAGTGCCTGTGCCTAAGAAAGACGGCAAAGTAAGAATGTGTGTTGACTACCGGGATCTGAACAGAGCCAGCCCGAAAGATGACTTCCCATTACCTCACATTGATGTATTGGTGGATAACACGGCTCAGTTCTCGGTATTCTCCTTCATGGATGGATTTTCAGGATATAATCAGATCAAGATGTCACCTGAAGACATGGAGAAGACAACATTTATCACACCTTGGGGCACGTTCTGTTACAAGGTGATGCCATTCGGACTAAAGAATGCTGGTGCAACGTATCAACGGGCTATGGTGACATTATTCCACGATATGATCCACAAGGAAATAGAATGTTATGTGGATGATATGATTGCCAAGTCCCATACAGAGGAAGATCACCTGGTGAATCTGCTGAAGTTGTTCAAGCATCTGAGGAAGTACCAATTGAAGCTGAACCCCAACAAATGTACGTTCGGGGTGCGATCCGGTAAGCTGCTGGGCTTTATTGTAAGCGAGAAAGGGATTGAAGTGGACCCTGATAAAGTCAAAGCCATTCAAGAGATGCCTGCACCGAAAACTGAGAAAGAAGTCCGAGGGTTCTTAGGTCGATTGAACTACATTTCGCGGTTCATATCTCACCTTACGGCAACCTGTGAACCCTTGTTCAAGCTGTTAAGAAATGAACAAACGGTCAGGTGGAACGAAGATTGCCAGAAAGCTTTTGACAAGATCAAAGAATATCTACAAGAACCTCCAGTCCTCATGCCGCCAGTTGAGGGAAGACCTCTGATTATGTACTTGACAGTATTAGAAGAGTCAATGGGGTGTGTGCTGGGCCAGCATGACGAGTCTGGTCAAAAAGAGTATGCAATATACTACCTAAGCAAAAAGTTTACCGACTGTGAACAGCGTTATTCACTGCTCGAGAAAACTTGCTGTGCTTTAGCGTGGGCTGCTCGCCGACTGAGGCAGTATATGTTGACCCACACTACCTTATTAATCTCAAAAATGGATCCAGTTAAGTACATTTTCGAGAAGCCAGCTCTTACCGGACGGGTTGCAAGATGGCAGATGATTCTCACAGAATACGACATACAGTACACATCTCAGAAAGCCATCAAGGGCAGTGTACTATCTGAATATCTTGTTGAGCAACCCATTGATGACTACCAGCCTATGAGGTTTGACTTCCCTGATGAAGACATCATGTTCATTAAAGCAAAAGATCACGAAGAGCCTATTCACACTGAAGGGCCTGACCCGGAGGAAGAATGGACTATGATGTTTGATGGGGCTGTTAACATGAATGGCCGTGGTGTTGGTGCAGTACTCATTACACCTAAAGGAGTTCACATGCCTTTCTCGGCAAAACTCACTTTCAACTGCACTAACAACGAAGCTGAATACGAAGCTTGCATTATGGGTCTTGAGGAAGCTATTGACCTCAGGATCAAGACATTGACCGTATTCGGAGATTCAGCTTTGGTAATCAATCAGACCAATGGGAAATGGTATACACATCAGGATCATCTGATACCTTACAGGGATTATACAAGAAGGTTATTGACTTTCTTCACAACAGTCAAACTTGAGTATATCCCTCGGGATGAGAATCAGTTTGCAGATGCTCTTGCTACCATTTCGTCCATGATCAAAGTTCAAGCTGCTAACTTTGTACCTCAGATTTCAGTGTCCAGACTCGACAGGCCAGCATATGTATTTGCAGCAGATGTTGTAAAAGATGATAAGCCTTGGTTCCATGACATTAAGTGCTTCTTGGAGGATCAAACGTACCCACCTGGGGCATCTTCCAATGATAAGAAGACCTTGAGAAGGCTTGCTGGAAGTTTCTTTCTGAACACTGATGGGTCTTTATACAAAAGGAACTTTGATATGGTACTCCTCCGATGTGTTGACAAGACGGAAGCAGATTTGTTGATGCATGAAGTGCATGAAGGCTCTTTTGGTACCCATGCTGGAGGACATGCAATGGCTAAAAAGTTGTTAAGATCAGGCTATTATTGGATCACAATGGATGCAGACTGTTGTGCCTACGCCAGAAAATGCCATAAATGCCAGATTTATGCAGATAAGGTGCATGTGCCTCCCAATCCTTTGAACATAATGTCTTCACCCTGGCCCTTTGCTATGTGGGGCATTGACATGATTGGCAAGATTGAGCCAACTGCTTCAAATGGCCATAGATTCATCCTGGTTGCCATTGACTATTTCACCAAGTGGGTTGAAGCAGCCTCATATGCAAATGTTACGAGGCAAGTGGTAGCCCGATTTCTGAAAAGAGATATCATCTGTCGATATGGAGTGCCCGAGCGAATCATTACTGATAATGGTTCTAACTTAAATAACAAAATGATGGCAGAGCTGTGCCGGGACTTCAAGATCCAACACCACAATTCTTCTCCTTACAGGCCAAAGATGAACGGCGCTGTTGAGGCGGCAAATAAGAATATCAAGAAGATTGTGCAGAAGATGGTAGTCACCTACAAAGACTGGCATGAAATGCTACCGTTCGCCTTGCATGGGTACCGCACGTCAATCAGAACATCCACTGGGGCAACACCGTACCAGCTTGTGTATGGTATGGAAGCAGTCCTACCAGTTGAAGTTGAATTGCCCTCCTTGCGAGTCTTGATGGATGTCAAACTGAGTGAAGCAGAATGGTTTAGGTCCCGATACGAGCAACTGAGTCTGATTGAAGAGAAGAGATTGGCTGCAATCTGTCATGGACAATTGTATCAGAAGAGAATGAAGAGAGCCTTCGATCAGAAAGTCAGGCACCGAGGGTACCAAGTAGGGGATCTTGTGCTGAAGAGAATCCTCCCTCCTCATACAGACCACAGGGGCAAATGGACTCCCAATTATGAAGGACCATTCGTGGTAAAGAAAGTTTTCTCTGGTGGAGCACTGATGCTCAGCACCATGGATGGTGAAGACTTCCCGTCCCCTGTGAATTCAGATGCGGTTAAAAAATACTTCGCATAAAAATGACCCGCTGGACATAAAAACAGAATGTAAGTCCAGGCAAAAATAGGGCATCCCGGCGAGTCAAAAACAGAATAAAAGACTCGGGCAAAAATAAGGGAAAATAAGCAAGAAATGTACACCCGCTGAGTTGAAAAGCCGCATTGGACAGCTCAGGCAAAAATGGGTATCCCGATGGATTGAAAACCCGAAAGGGCGATCCATGCAAAATAAGGGAATAAGCGAACAACTGCACTCTGAGTTCGTCTGTATCACTTACAACTTGGAAAGCTTCAAAAGGATAAAGCTTCAATCAGAATCAACATTCTTCAGAAAGCAAGATGAGAAGAACGTCAAAAGTCATACGAGTCATGGTAAGGAGGAAGCTCCTCAAAGCGTCGTCAACACTGCCAGCATTTTGTTTCTCAATTTGTAACAATCTCCTCATTTCAGGGGATTTGTTTCTTTGACTGTATCTCGCCAATTCAGGGCATATGAATTAATAAAATCAGATTTTCAGTCATGTCTCGTTTTGTACATTTTTATTTGCAAAGAATGTCTGATGTCTCAAAAAAATCAATTGCATAAGTACAGATGTTTTTCTCCCCAAAGTAATAATAATAAAACACATGCTTGCAGGGAATATACTTACTCGTGAGAATGCTTAACTCCTTTGACGGAATTCAGTGAAGGATACCTCGGGACCTTTTGTGCGTTTCCTTATCTTTGCAGGATTGCAGGTATCCAGGACGCAACCTGGGGCATGCAAGTTACGTTTCAGCAAGCAGGCGAATCATTATCAACTCGGTCTATCTTCCACGTGGCACTGGAGAGTGCCCACTTCCCCAGCAAAGTTGCCAAATCAACATACACTCAATCTCGGCATCCGAAATGCTCTATCCCCAGCCGAGTGGCCTCTTGTTGCTCTCCCCAGCTGAGTTGCCTCTCATAATTCCCCAGCCGAGCTGCCATTTCATCCTCAGCTGAGTACGGGAGTCAGGAAATCATCTCCCCACAGAATCTTCAGCCTCTATCCAGAAGAGCAGCGCATAGAAGATCACAACAGAGTGAAGAAAGCTTCTACAAACCCCAGCTGGGTCCCGTATTATAAGGATGTCAACCAGTGACCTATATCCCCAAGCAAATATCCTCTTATTGGATCTACCAATGATCTCATCCCCAGCTGGGAGGTCCATTTCCAACAGATCGACCAGAGATCTTCGCAGTGACGGGATTCGAATCCCAGTGTGGTATCTTTGTATAATCATGGCATTTGCATCATAATATCCCCTCAGAGCGTAGCATTCCGTCTAATACGGAGCATTACGGCAAAAATCAAACACATAGCATAATCATAAGCCATGTTATGAATTAACGCTTGTGAATAATAACCGTTCATCATCATTGTACAGAAATCCTCACCAGAGTCCCAGCAAAAGCAGTTGCCTCATATTCACAAATACCAGCATATTTCCTTTTGATACCCGTCCGTATCATCACTCCCCAGTAAAGTCGCCTGAACACTCTTTACAAACAAAATCACCCGTACTACAGATACTTCCTGACACCCGTCCGTGTCAAATCACCAGCAGAAAGCCAAAGACATCCTCTTGGCACTCACATATACTTATATATACACTTTCTCGACACCAGTCCGTATCATATCCCCAGCGCAGTCGCTTACACCTTTACCACCCATATACTTGATAATGCTACTTTTCTCTTTTGACACTCGTCTGTGTCACTCTCCCCAGCAGATAAACACTTATATATATATACTCACTACTCATTGGTACACTTATACAGATACTCGCCCGTATCTTGTATACACCATCACTCATACCCCCACAGATTCGACAGTAGCCCTTGTTCTTTGTTAACCAGTTGGTACTCGTCCGTATCATCATCTCAGAACATTGCGTCTAATGTTTGTTTCTACATGATACTCGTCCGTATCATAGTCTTAAGGATGCTCGCCCGCATCTTTAATCCATACACCGTGTCAAACACTTATGTCTTCTTGAATATAGATACTCGTCTGTATCTGCTCTCCCCAGAAGAGTTCTTTCAGATTCAACACTCGTCCGTGTTCTCTGTTAACCAGTTGATACTCGTCCGTATCATCATCTCTGAACATGTGTCAGTTTGTTTCTACATGATACTCGTCCGTATCATAGTCTAAGGATGCTCGTCCGCATCTCTAATCTATACACAACATCTAAACACTTATACCTTTTGTTTCTTGGATGTAAACACTCGTCCGTGTTTGCCATTCCCCAATAGATCGCCAACAAAGCAAATTTTCCATCTTATCTGACACTCGTCCTGTGTCATGATAAACCCTGAGAGCAGCCGTACCCTGCTAAGTGGTCGTCCTCCACTTCTTGATGGTCGTCCTCCATCATGTTCATCCGATGGCCGTCCCCATCGTTGATTTTAGCAGCCGTCCCCTGCTAGGTGGTCGTCCTCCACCTTTTGATGATCGTCCTTCATCATTTTATCCAATGGCCGTCCCCATTGTTGATTTTGGTTATCTGGCATTCGTCCTATGTCATGAGAAACCTCGAGAGCAGCCGTACCCTGCTGAGTGGTCGTCCTCCACTTCTTGATGGTCGTCCTCCATCATGCTCGTCCGATGGCCGTCCCCATCGTTGACCTTCTCTATCTGATGGCCGTCCCCGTCATAGATATTTTCGGCAGCCGTACCCTGCCAGGTGGTCGTCCTCCACCTTTGATGGCCGTCCCCATCATACTTCTTTTATTCCCAACAGAGCAGCCGTCCCCTGCTAGGTGATCGTCCTTCACCTTTGATGGCCGTACCCCATCATCTGTTTATTTCATTTATTCTTTAACCCGATGGCCGTCCCCGTCGTGGTCCCTTTTCCTTTTAGCCCGATGGCCGTCCCCATCGTTGGTTACTTTACCTTTATGAACTTGATGGCCGTCCCCGTCATGTTTCATTAATCCCCAGAGAATTTTACAGCTTTATCTTGATGGCCGTCCCCATCATAATTTCTTATTTTTTCCCAGCTAGTCGGCCGTCCCCGTCTTGGCTTTACCTTTTATCCCCAGCATGTCGGTCGTCCCCGTCATTGCTTTATTTTCAGCACTTTCCCAGCATGTCGGCCGTCCCCGTCATTGCTCTTTACCCAGCAGTCGTCCTCTGCTCGACGGTCGTCCTCCGTCGCCCACACTTTACAATATACTTTATTTTTTTCTTTTTTCTTCTTCATTCTGTGAGTGCAAATTTTGGACTGTCTTTGGTATTCAACCACAAGTTATCTTGTTTGCCTGTTAAGCCATCGCTTACAACCTGCACAGCTAACTCATGTTTGAATAGGGGCAGCTGTAAACACCCCAATTTTGCCCTCACCCATTCACACCATGGCTTGTGATCATCCTCATATGCATAAACACAATCATATCATCTCACATCTCATTTTTGATTCACTGCATAGTTTCTAAGGCATCTGCACCTAGGGTTTGTGATCTGAGCAACCTCAGGGCATCCTGAGCCACCCCAAAGGCCACCAATCAACTCAAAGGGGTCCATGTGTGTTCATATGTCATATTCCATCTCTTCAAAGTCAAAAATGCAGAGGAATCACAAGGACTAGGGTTTGAGTGGATGCAGAGCCAGGTCAAACTGCACAGTTGACTGAAAATTAGGGTTTTGGTTTCAGAGGCCATAACTCCAAATTTTTTGGTCATTCTTGTTTCCATTGGTCTCTATATGGTATAGGGAGTATGCATATCAATTTTCATGAAGAAATTCCATGGGGAAGTCATCTGATCAAGGGTTGACTTTTCAGACAAGTCAGTGCAAAATCAGGGCATCTGAGGCCCCCAATGACCCAACCAATGGGTGATCTTCATCATTTTGAGTGTATATGATCTTTATTTGATCATGGAAGAAGGTTGAAGTTCATAGAAATCAAGAATTTAGGGTTTTTGCAAATGTTGACTTTTTGGGCATAGTTGACTTTTCAAGAATGCATCATTTTAGGTCATTTTTCAAGCCTTGATTCTTGATCCAAAAAGGCTTCAAATGGAAAAACTTTGGTCATGAAAGTTGTAGATCTCATTTTTCCCTTTTCAAAAAGTACAAGAACATGACCAAACTCTTCCTTGATCAAAAGTTATGGCAATGCAAAGTTGGCTAAAATCATTGATTTTCAAGGCATGCCCTAAGTGAGAATTTTGCAAAATCTTGGACCAATGCATATTGCAGCCTCTAATTCATTTCAAACCAGCACATAAACTTTCTCTAAGTCCTAAAAATCAGAAATGAACTAAGAATGCCCATGGTTTTATGTTTGGTTGGACAAAAAAGGTCACATGTGAACAAAAAGTCACAAGTTGCAAAACTCATGATCATGCTTCCTCCTACTTGCAGCCTTGGATGCTGAGCTTTGCTAGCCTCTCACCTCACCTTGCTGCACCAGAACCAGCCCATGTACTTGCCTAGACCTTGAGCCATGCTTCTCTTACACATTATTTGACTTTTTGCAAAAGGTAACTTACCAATCAATAAAGGGCATGTCTTGTCAACTGACCAATGAGAGAGAGTTATGTGGACAATTTGCAAGCTAGACATAACACAAGGCAAGGCTGAAACATCTCATACCATCACATTCACAAAATCACCTCATCTTGCAACTTGCTTCGAATCTGCCTCCACAGCTTGCAAACACTCAAACCATCTTCACTAATCAACTCACCTTGCTCCATAGACCACAAAGCACCAAGAACACAGGCCTGAAACCAACCACAAAGCCACTTCACCATTTTCATCTCAGCCTGCATTTTCCTTCGAATCTCCCTCCACAAACCTCAAACACAAGAACAAACTCCACCAACAATCTCCACTCACCTCACTGACCAGAAACCACCCTTTGTTTTGGCCTGAAACACCCTATATCTCAGATACGATTTTCACCCTCCCTTGGTCAGAGCTGCTGCAAACTCACTCAGGAGGTTGCTTAAACTCCAACTAAGCATCCAAAGCTTCAAAGGTGGACCATTGGGACCAGATTGAGCCAAAGGATCATCCAAAGAGCTCCTGAATCAAGAGCTCCATCTCAGGTGACACCATGAACTTTTTTCCCAGAACTTATTTCTCTTGTTAAAATCTTGTTGTGCATGTTACACTGATCATTGGGATCTCTTTACTCTTGAAAATAAGCCAGAAATGAGCATGTTATGTTGTTCTGAAAGTTTGACCTAGAAATTTCATTGCTTCGATTCTTGTTTGTGTGTGAGTTTAAATGTGATTTGATGCTGGATTCGTGTTTAGGATGAGTGGAAGATGATTTCTGGAGAGTTAGAGCTCTTAAAATGGCCTAGGGAGAGAGATTGATTTTGGGGATGGCCGGAGAAGACGACCGGAACACTGTTCCGGTCGCCTGAATGTCATTAGGGCACAATTAGGGCTTAATCAGTGTAATTAGCAAGTTTGAATTTGAGCCGTGAGATGTGGCGGGTAGTCAATGCGCGCGCTGGCCAGTTTAAATCTCCACCATAGGATCTGTTGACTTCCAATTAATTCAGATTTAATTCATTTATTTTCTTTTCTTTTTCTTTTGTTTTGCATAATTATTTAAAAATAGTTAAAAATTCTTAAAAATTATGAAACTTTTTCCTAAAAGTTTATTTAATTTTTAAGACCCAAAAACATTTTTATTTTATTTTTTATCATTAAAAAAGTATTTTTAAATATTTAAAAGATTATTTTTAATTGATTAATGGGAATTAATTAATTAAAAATACTTTTAGGTATTTAAAAATTACAAAAAAATTCATGAAATGTTCTAAGACATTTAGAAACATTGTCCAACCTTCAAACCAAATTTCTTTTTTGATCTTGATGCATTTTAAGAATTTTTCATTGAATTAAATCATTTTTTATGCATTATTTTGATCATGGGTTCAAAAATTCATTTCTGCCTATTGGAGAAGGTTTGGACATTGATTCTTTTTGCTTTGTTTTGTGTTTAGAATATAGTTTCTAAGATAAAATGGCCATGATTTGATCTTGCATTTTCCAATTGTTTGACATTTCTTTTGTTAAGAACCCTAAAAAACCCTAATAACTTAGAAAATTCATATCTTGAGATTGGTTAAGAGTTGGGAGTTCCCCTTTGGGCAGTGGTTCATTATAGGTTTAGGTTTTCTTTGGGAAGCATTTTCCATTTTTTATCTTGGGGTTTGTTTCTGTTTTGGGTTTTTGTTTGATGTTTGTTCCATAAACCCTAATTTGGGATTTCTCTTGCATCCTTCTTGCATTTCCTTGCATAACATGACTTGTCTTTGCATTTTGTGCATTCTTGTGATTCATTTGGCATCTCAAGACATATAGAAAGCATGTTTGATCATTGCATTGCATATTTGCCATGCCATTTGTCTTGTATGCTTCATAACTTTCCATGATTGTTCATGCTCTTTAACTTGCATCATTTACATCCATGATCTTGCATGAACATCTCCATGCCTTGCCTCATGTTTATAGCACTCCATAGCATCATCATCATCATCAACATGCTTCTGGTTTGGTCTAGCATCATACCATTTCATCCCATCTAGCATTGCATTGCATTTCTTTCTAACATTTCAGGTGGTAAGTAAACTTGAGAAGTGAATTTGCCTTCACTTCTCATAACTTTTCTTTTCATCTCTCTTGCATGCATTGCTGCATTTCTATATGTGCTTGAGTTTGAGCTTGCTCATGCTTGTTCTTCCCACTTTCTTTCTTCAAGCGACTTGACTTCTTGAATGAAGCAAGTCACTTTGCTTCTCTTGGTCTTGTTCATCTGCTTCCTGGTGGCTCCTTTGAAGATTGTTCTTGTAAACCTCACAAACCTTAGGAACAACCAAGCATGACAATGAATTAGGGTTTTGATTAGTCTCCCCCCATAGTTTTACCTTTGTGTCTCTCTTTGAGTCTTCTCTTCTCATCTCATAATCAGGGACTAAACCCTAAAGGCTTTAAGGCTTTGTGATTAAGCTTATGCCTGCATCCTTCTATTAGGATGGAGTGTATAATTTTAATCCTAAGTGTTAAACCCTTAATGTGTTTAAATCCTTTAATTAATTCACTTAATAACCATCAAGACATCACACTTGTAACTTGGGCCTTGCATTAGGGTTCTAATTCTTCCTTAATTGGTTAAGAAGGACTAACCCTAGTGTTAATGGACAAGTCCCCCTCAAGTTGTCTTACAAACCATGAAAATCACTTCATCACCATATCATTAAATAAAATCCACTTAATCAAAGGCTTGTTTTGTCATGGGTTTAATCCCTAATCATGGATTAAGTTGAGGAGCTTTCCTCAGCTTAAACATTCTCATCTATCATCCTTCTTTTAGGATGGTGTAATGAGTCTGTTTAATCCCTGATCATGGCTTAACCTCATTACTTAACACTAAACAAAAACACCAAAAACATCTAAATAATCACAAGTAGGTCAATGATCTTAACCCTACACCAAAGGTGATTAAGTGTGAGAATCTGACTTCACACTTAAGGTATTCTCATTACCCCTAATCAGAGGGAAGATGTGATGAGTTTACTAACCCATTGGTTTAGGCTTAAGCTCATTAACTTATGACAAACTTCAAAAGCAATAAAAGACTGAAAACTCAAAAAACAAACAATAATCGTCTCCTTCGGGGTTCTTTTCTCATCACCTTCACTCATAAACGAGAACTTGCTTCTTCCGTCTAATGCAAGACAGTTTGCACCTGAGCCAGACAGGTCATACACTTGAGCATTGACAAGCAAGCAGTTCACAAGTCAATTCATCTTTCAGTCTCTTTGGGTCGAACTACGGTGTTCTGACTTCCTCATTGCACGAGAGGATACGTAGGCATAACTTAACAGTTATCGAACAAAAGTCTCTGTATATTCCCCCTCTTTCTAGCTTCATTCTTTAGCCTCATGATCTTGAGCATTTCACCTTGTTCTTACACTGACACTTTCATACTTCACATCACTTATACACTTTACACTGACACCTGTACATTCCTTTCCAGCTATTTTATACACAAATTGCACTGACACTACCCCTTTAAAACACAAATCTTTTAAGCGTGGATCCCGTCGAGTACGACGGACAATCTGGGTGCTAATACCTTCCCAGGTTGTAACCAACCCCCTTTCTCAGTCTCTCTGGTTCGCAAACCGTCTTGTCCATCTTTTTCTAGGTCTATGCAGCATTGCCTTTCCTCCGGGATAAAAATGCCTAGCTGGCGACTCTATTCATCTCCAGTGAGTTCACGGCTGTGTGTTCTCATTGTCCCTCTCGCCGACCGTTCGCGTCTGTACCCTTATTTGACCCTGTTTCATTTGTCGGGAGCGACAGCTTGGCGACTCTGCTGGGGAAGCCTTATACTGCAACCAGGGCTTCTGGTTCTTTTTGTGGGTTCCTCCTAGCGCTTGTTTGATTTGTGTTTACTGGGGTGTTTTGTGCTTGTATTTATTTTTGTTTATTGCTTTATGTACAGTTGCTTTACTGCTTTCTTTACTGCATTTATATATCATATTGTCATTGCTGCTGGCTGGATCTGGTTTTTCTTTGGTGGGTGGGTATTTCCATTGAGAGTTAAGGTCCTATACCTGGGACCTGAGTGACACCTAGGCTAGAGTGAATCATATTCTTTCCCATTCCATTTCGGTCTGGTGCGGGAATATGAAACACGGTTCAGATATGGGTTTCTTCTTGAGAACTCTGTGTTGCAGATTTCCTGCAATGCTAGGGCTATCTGGGAAGCCTGCTAAGTCTGGATGACCTTTTAGTACTGACCTTCAGAAACCGAGGTGAATTAGAGGAGGAATTGTTATGGTTATTGTAAACACTGTACCTCCGGGTTAGAAGTGTTTACACTTCTCATAACTGATCCAAGTCTGAGGATCCTTGTTCTAGATCACTACCTGTGAGGGGGTTGGGCTGTTTACAGGTTTGCAGGTACCCTGACCTCAGAACACCCTGTTACTTTGACCTTGTTAAGAATGCTCCATGTTGGATAGTTCTTGTGATTCTAAACCCTGGACTTGTGGCTCTTTATTTGAGTCCCCCACCCTGGTTACTGGATTTTTAGACCTCCTTCTGGAATTCTTGAACACACATGGATCTATACCAAGGCAGTTAATCAGATCCAGCTCAGTCACAGACCCTTGCATTTCATTTGCATACATACTCATTGCATCATATTAACATGTGCTTATTTGTGTTTCAGGGTATCCATATTCATCTGGTTTTGGTTTTGACCCCATCTGCAGTTTTGACCTGTCTCCACCAGCACTTGCTTCAGTTTGTCAGCCATATACTTCAGTCACTTGCACTAGCCAGCCAGTGGCCCACTCCTCAGCATCTTCATCAGCACTTATTCTACTCAGTCTTCAGCATCATGGCCCCAAAGAAAAGCAACATCACCTATCATTTCTTCCAACCAGACTTATCAGACATCAGGAGGATCCAAACCCTGATCACTCCAGATCACATACCCTTGTTCAGGGAAAGTTATGGAGATATACTGGACATGGTTATGGATCTGGACCCTTCACAGAGGAGTCTCATCCACACCTGCATTCAGTTTTATGATCCCCCATTGAGATGTTTCACCTTTCAAGACTTTCAGTTGGGGCCTCTTTTAGAAGAATACTCATCTTTGATTGGTTTGCCTATCAAGAGGGAAATCCCTTTCAATCCTGAGATGAATTTCCCAAGCAATGGAGAGGTAGCAAAAGCCTTGTACCTGGAGCCTGTTTTGATTGAACAGCATATGACCTCCAAAGCTGGAACCCTTGGTTTTCATCTGGACTTCCTGATTTCTCAAGCTAGTCTGAAGGCCTCCTTGGGGGAGTGGAAAGCTGTTTGTGCTCTGTTGGCCTTAAGTGTATATGGAATTGTGTTGTTTGCAGATGAGCCCCGATTCATCAGCAGGAATGCAATCCATTTGTTCATCCTGAAGAACCCAGTGCCAACTTTACTGGGTGATCTCTATTACTCAGTACATCAGAGAAATGAAAAGCAGAGGGGAAGGCTAGTGAGGATTTGTGCTCCATTATTCCATGCTTGGCTTCTCAGGCATCTACCCAGGACAGATGCATTTCTCAATCCTCATCAGCAAAGCAACTGGGCTAAGAGACTCACTGTCCTAACTTCAGCAGATATCAGATGGTGTACTCAGAGCACCAAGGGCAGAGATATGATCACCAGCTGTGGGCACTTTCCCAATGTGCCCTTAATAGGAGTTAAGGGAAGTATCAATTACAACCCTCTGCTGTTCAGAAGGCAATTAGGCTATGCACTGGTTCATACTCCTAGGGAACAAGATTTGGTGGAGACCCTCTACTGTGAGAACAAGATTAGTCTGGCAACAGTTAGACAGGCTGCCTGGGCCTGGGATCATGTTCAGACTAAGGGAATCACCATTCTGGGGAAGTGCAATAATGTGGCATCAGTCCAATATTATGAGTGGTCCCATGCTAGGGCCCAATTCTCTGGAATGCCCTTTACCATAGAAGATATGCCTGAGTCGTCTTCAGCACCACCCTCTGCCACTATCAGTTTGGAGGAGTTTGAAAGCTTGAAGGAAAGAAATGAGAAGTTAACTCAAGCCTTGCAGAAGACCCTCCGGGAGAGGAGTGAAGGTGTGAGGGAAATTGAGAGATTGGAGAAATTGAGGGTGGAACACTTGACTAAAATTGAGAAGTCTGGGGATTATATCAACAAGTCTAAAGCTGGTGAGCAGATTCTGAAGAATGCTTGTAAAGAAGCCCAGTTCCAAAGAGCAAGAACAGACTTGTATTTGAAAGAGAGTCAGGCCAGGTGGGTCCGGATCACTGAGGCCCGTACTCTAGAAGACAAGAAAGTTCAAGACAAGATGGAGCAGATGGAAAAAGCCCTGGCAGCAGCCCAGGAGGAAATATCAGAGCTGAAAATCAAAGCAGGATTGAAGAGGTCAAAGGACCAAAATCAGAATAAGAAGTTGACTGCAGCAGTTGCAACAAGAAACCTTCTCATCAGAAGTCTCACGGAGCATCCGGCTGATCCTGTGACCGAAGCACTTCTCAAGGAAGTTCGTGAGGATGAGTTTGGCCTTGAAGTTTGATCATTTGCTTGTTGTTGTTCCTTTTCCATGTACTTTTGCTTTTTGTGATGTATTTTGGCCCCTTTGAGGGTTTGTGTTGTAAAATGAACAAATTGTATTATTTCACCTTTGTAATATATTTGTGTTCACATCAAAAGCAACTTCAACAGCAACATCTTCAAGGGTCTGGAAGGGTCAAAACTGAAGGCCAAACCGGATACCTTGAGAACAAATAAGCATAACTGCATTGCATGCTAACCCTTTTGTTTGTTTTGTAGGTTTTTGTTTTGTTGTTGCTAACCTCTGTTGTGATATTCAGGAATTATTGCTCGCCGCCGGATATTTCCTCTCAACAGGCCTCACAGGTACCCAACTAGAAACAACCTTCCGGGAATTCAGATGGATCAGATGCAGCAGGACCTTACGGAGGTCAGAAACCAGATGGCAAACGAAAGGTTAGAGATGAGAACGCAGATGACGCAGTTCATGGAAGTTATGAATAACATGGCTCAAAGCCAGGAGAGACTGAGGGCCATGGTGGAGAGGCAAAATCAAGAGGAGCCTCATGTAGGAACTGCAGGCACCAGTAACAATGAAAGGGTGCAACCACATGTTACCCCCCCTGTGTTTGGTCCACATCTACATCCTGAGATTAACATTCCTGCAAATGTTCAAGGAACAACCACAGCAGCCAGAGTACTTCAAGAAGATCCTCAGGAGGACCAGTATACAGTAATGGGTGCTGGGGAGGAAACTTATGATAGACGGTTGGAAGAGATAGCTGAGAAGTTGAGATCACTGGAGTCTCAAAATTCTTTGGGGTTCGACGTCATGGACATGGGTCTGGTAGAAGGGGTCAGGATTCCCCACAAGTTCAAGCCTCCATGTTTCGAAAAGTATAATGGGACTTCATGCCCCCGGACTCATTTGCAATCATTTCTGGGAAGGCTGAAGGCCTATACAATGGATGAGAAATTGTGGATGTTCTATTTTGAAGATAGCTTGACTGGAGATTCTAGGGAATGGTATTCCCATCTGACAAGAGCAACTATAAGATGCTGGAAGGACCTGGCAGAGGCCTTCATCAGACAGTATCAGTATAATCTAGATATGGCACCCAACAGGACTCTCCTAATGGGAATGTCACAGTCTTCGAGGGAGAGCTTCAGAGAATATGCTCAAAGATGGAGACAATTGGCTGCTGCCGTTCAACCACCAATGTCTGAGAGAGAAATGGCAGACATGTTTATGAACACTCTTCAGGGAACCTATATTGACAGGTTAGCTGCTTTCTCTTCCACTAGCTTTGCGGATGTTGTTATAGCTGGGGAGAGAATTGAAAGCCTGTTAAAGATGGGAAAGATCTCAGACAACGGTGCAAGCTCGTCCAGTAGTACAAGAAAGCCTTTTACAGGCCCGAGAAGAACTGGCGAGACTAATGCCATCCACACCAACAGGGGTAGGCCCCAATATGTTCAGAGGTCAATAGCAGCAGTCACTATCCCTGCTCCAGCTCATCCTCAGCCAGTCTATCAACCTCCTCAACAAAACTTCCAACAACAACCTCAGTATCAGCAGAATCAGTATCCTCCAAGAAACTACAACAACAACAACTCCAACAACAACAATCAACAAAGGCCATTCCAACAGAGGCCATCCCAAGCTAACAGAGTGATCGACCCGATCCCAATGCCGTACGCTGCCTTGCTGCCACAACTTCTGAAACTCAACCTGGTTGAGCTAAGAACGTTGGCACCTCCGGATCCCAACAGTCTACCAAGGAACTATGACTCCAATGCTAGGTGTGCTTTTCACTCGAACGCACCTGGTCACAGTACAGAAAAATGCAGAGCTCTGCATATGAAGGTACAAGACTTGGTAGACTCTAAGGCTCTGAATTTTGCACCTCCGCCCAACGTCAATAAAAACCCTATGCCAAACCATGGTGGTCCTCGAATTAACGCTATTGAAGAAGACCAACCGTCTTATTTAATAACCAGTGTGGATCAGATCAGGACACCATTGGTGGAAATCAAGGCTCAGCTCCGTGAAAACCAGATATTTCCGGGGTGTGAACTAGGGTGTCCCTATTGCAATATTTCATGGAATGGGTGTGAAGATTTAAGGAATGGCATTAACGGCCTTATTCAGAGTGGCCTACTACAGATCACTACATCATTCCCGACAAATCCGGCAACTTCATCAGCAACGGTTTCAGATCCTCCTACAAATGCAACAACTATTGTTCCCGACAATTCATCAGCAACATCAACAAGTACTTCATCAGTTCTCCCAAATGATCAGTTTTCAACAGTTTCTCCTGCTACAACTTCAGCTTCATTCCATTTCGACTCTCCATCAGCAACAACAACAGTCCCTCCAACAGAACCTCCTACAACACCAGCAATCAATCATGAAGATGTCTCTACTGTTACCATATTCTATGATCCTGAAAATAATTCTGCCTACCATTCAGAAGGTGCTGCTCCCACCAGAGCACCAGTTACAATCTTTTATGATCCACAAACAATAACAGTCCCTTCAGCAGCAGCAATCAGTCCGGTCACTGTCACGGTGCCTGGACCAATACCATATGAAAGCAATAGGGCCATCCCTTGGCACTATGGCTCTGACTTGTACTGTGAAGGGAAAAGAATCACTCTCGAAGCAACAGCACCTGCACCACAAGTAGATAATGTGGGGGGAGGCGGAGGCTTCACTCGAAGCGGACGTCTCTTTGCTTCACAAGTTCAAAGACCCACTGCCGAAGCAGAAGCTGCTGCCAAGGCAAAGGGGAAAGGCCCGGTGCAGGAAGATTCAGCTGCCAAAGAAGCCCTGAAAACTCCATTTGATCAGGAAGTTGATGAGTTTATGCGGATCATCAAAAAGAGTGACTACAAAATTGTGGATCAACTTCACCAGACGCCATCCAAAATCTCCATCCTCTCACTGCTTATGTGCTCCGAGGCCCATCGGAATGCACTACTTAAAGTCCTGCACGCAGCTTACGTGCCTGAGGAGATTACTGTCAACCAATTGGAAGCTGTGGTTGGAAATGTTACTGCTAGCAATGGGCTAGGGTTTACCAATTCTGACTTGACAGCGGATGGCCGCAATCACAACAAAGCCTTGCACATAACCATGGAATGCAAAGGAGCTGTCCTTTCTCATGTGCTGGTGGACACAGGTTCTTCCCTGAATGTCTTACCAAAGAAGGCTCTGGTGAAGCTTGAATATGATGGATTGGCATTGAGACCCAGCAACCTGGTAGTAAGAGCCTTTGATGGTTCTAAGAGATCGGTTCTGGGAGAGATTGAGCTGCCTGTGACAATTGGCCCACAGACCTTTAAAACTATCTTTTATGTGATGGACATTCAGCCCGCCTACAGCTGTTTGTTGGGTAGACCCTGGATTCACGCCGCCGGCGCAATAACGTCTACCCTTCACCAAAAGTTAAAATTCGAGTGGGAAGGCCAAGTTGTCACAATCTGTGGAGAGGAGGACATTTTTGTCAGCCACCTGGCAACCTACAAGTACATTGAAATGGATGGAGAGATCCATGAAACAATGAGCCAGGGGTTTGAAGCGTTGAATGTGAATGAAGCATCTGCTGTATCTGGTACTCCAATGTCATCTTACCAACAAGCCCGGAAGGTTGTTGAAGAAGGAACCGCCCTAGGCTGGGGCAAGGTCTTAGCTGTGGAGGAGAAGAAGGACAAATTTGGGTTGGGTTACAGACCAACTCAACATCAAGCAAAGGCTGCTGCAGAGCCTGGTTTTGTCAGTGGGGGGATGCTTACCCCCGATGCTATCAACTGTTTGGAAGACGAGCTGGAAGAGGAGCGCAATCTGGAGAATTGGATTCGTCCAAAGATCCCGGGGAGCAGTGTCTCGAACTGGTCTTCCCAGGAAATTATAAGAGTTACTCATGCAGAGTAATTATTATTTCCTGTATTTTTATAGCATGCATCCAAGTCTTGCATCTTGCCCAAGATGACAAGACTCATTTTGTAATCAGGGCCATCTGTACTTTTGTGCAAACAAGATTAAATTAATGAAATATCAGACGTCTTTTTGCAAACGAGTCTTTTTCTTTTCTGCTCACTGTTTTTTCCATTTTTCTTTTTGTACAAAAATAAATGGCGGTGTTTTCAAAATGATAACTTCATTTCATTTTTTCTAAAGCAAGATTAAAATCAATCACTAAAATGAGCAAACTTAACCCTTGCAGAGAGTGCCTTCCTGACAGCACCGACAACAGCACGGCTATGACATCGTATGACTTCGACAATCCAATCAATCAAGCTGATGAAGGGGTTGATGAAGAATATGAGCTTCCTGAAGAGCTAGCCAGGTTGTTGAGACAAGAGGAAAAGGTCATTACTCCTCACCAGGAGGAGATTGAAGTGATTAATCTTGGTACTGACGAAGACGTGAAAGAAGTTAAAATCGGGGCCTGCCTGCAAGACTCAGTGAAGAGACAACTGATAGATCTGCTTCAAGAGTATGTTGATGTGTTTGCTTGGTCGTATCAAGATATGCCAGGGTTGGATACCGACATTGTTGTGCACAAGCTGCCTTTGAGGGAAGAATGCCCACCAGTTAAACAGAAGTTGCGCCGAACTCGCCCAGACATGGCTATGAAAATCAAGGAAGAGGTACAAAAGCAATGGGACGCCGGGTTCCTTGCTGTGACTAGCTACCCGCCGTGGGTTGCTAACATAGTACCTGTGCCTAAGAAGGATGGCAAAGTAAGAATGTGTGTTGACTACCGGGATATGAACAGAGCCAGCCCGAAAGATGACTTCCCATTACCTCACATTGATGTATTGGTGGATAACACGGCTCAGTTCTCGGTATTCTCCTTCATGGATGGATTTTCAGGATATAATCAGATCAAGATGTCACCTGAAGACATGGAGAAGACAACATTCATCACACCTTGGGGCACGTTCTGTTACAAAGTGATGCCATTCGGACTGAAGAATGCTGGTGCAACATATCAACGGGCTATGGTGACATTATTCCACGATATGATCCACAAGGAAATAGAATGTTATGTGGATGATATGATCGCCAAGTCCCTTACAGAGGAAGATCACCTGGTGAATCTGCTGAAGTTGTTCAAGCGTCTGAGGAAATACCAATTGAAGCTGAACCCCAACAAGTGCACATTCGGGGTGCGATCCGGTAAATTGCTGGGTTTTATTGTAAGCGAGAAAGGGATTGAGGTTGACCCTGATAAAGTCAAAGCTATTCAAGAGATGCCTGCACCGAAAACTGAGAAAGAAGTTCGAGGGTTCTTAGGTCGATTGAACTACATTTCAAGGTTCATATCTCACCTTACAGCGACCTGTGAACCCTTGTTCAAGCTGCTAAGAAAAGAACAAACGGTCAGGTGGAACGAAGATTGCCAGAAGGCTTTTGACAAGATCAAAGAATACTTACAAGAACCTCCAATCCTTATGCCTCCAGTTGAAGGAAGACCTCTGATTATGTACTTGACAGTATTAGAAGAGTCAATGGGGTGTGTGCTGGGCCAGCATGACGAGTCTGGTCGAAAAGAGTATGCAATATACTACCTAAGCAAAAAGTTTACCGACTGTGAACAACGTTATTCACTGCTCGAGAAAACTTGCTGTGCTTTAGCGTGGGCTGCTCGCCGACTAAGGCAGTATATGTTGACCCACACTACCTTATTAATCTCAAAAATGGATCCAGTTAAGTACATTTTCGAGAAGCCAGCTCTCACCGGACGGGTTGCAAGATGGCAGATGATTCTCACAGAATACGACATACAGTACACATCTCAGAAAGCCATCAAGGGCAGTGTACTATCTGAATATCTTGCTGAGCAACCCATTGATGACTACCAGCCTATGAGGTTTGACTTCCCTGATGAAGACATCATGTTCATTAAAGCTAAAGATCACGAAGAGCCTATTCACACCGAAGGGCCTGACCCGGAAGAAGAATGGACTATGATGTTTGATGGGGCTGTTAACATGAACGGTCGTGGTGTTGGCGCAGTACTCATTACACCTAAAGGGGTTCACATGCCTTTCTCGGCAAAACTCACTTTCAACTGCACTAACAACGAAGCTGAATACGAAGCTTGCATTATGGGTCTTGAGGAAGCCATTGACCTCAGGATCAAGACATTGACCGTATTCGGGGATTCAGCTCTGGTAGTCAATCAAACCAACGGGAAATGGTACACCCACCAAGATCATCTGATACCTTACAGGGATTATACAAGAAGGTTATTGACTTTCTTCACAACAGTCAAGCTTGAGTATATCCCTCGGGACGAGAATCAGTTTGCAGATGCTCTTGCTACCATTTCATCCATGATCAAAGTTCAAGCTGCCAACTTTGTACCTCAGATTTCAGTGTCCAGACTCGACAGACCAGCATATGTATTTGCAATGGATGTTGTCAAGGATGACAAGCCTTGGTTCCATGATATTAAGTGCTTCTTGGAGGATCAGACATACCCACCTGGGGCATCTTCCAATGATAAGAAGACTTTGAGAAGGCTTGCTGGTAGTTTCTTTCTGAACGCTGATGGGTCTTTGTACAAGAGGAACTTTGACATGGTACTCCTCAGATGTGTTGACAAGACGGAAGCAGAATTGTTGATGCACGAAGTGCACGAAGGATCCTTTGGTACCCATGCTGGAGGGCATGCCATGGCTAAAAAGTTGTTAAGATCAGGCTATTACTGGATCACGATGGATGCAGACTGTTGTGCTTACGCCAGGAAATGCCACAAATGCCAGATCTATGCGGATAAGGTGCATGTGCCTCCCAATCCTTTGAATATCATGTCTTCACCATGGCCCTTTGCCATGTGGGGCATTGATATGATTGGCAAGATTGAGCCAACTGCTTCAAATGGTCACAGATTCATCCTGGTCGCCATTGACTATTTCACCAAGTGGGTTGAAGCAGCCTCATATGCAAACGTTACAAGACAAGTGGTAGCCAGATTTCTGAAAAGAGATATCATCTGTCGGTATGGAGTGCCCGAGCGAATCATTACTGATAATGGTTCCAATCTAAACAACAAAATGATGGCAGAGCTGTGCCAGGACTTCAAGATTCAACATCACAATTCTTCTCCTTACAGGCCAAAGATGAATGGCGCTGTTGAGGCAGCTAACAAGAATATTAAGAAGATTGTACAGAAGATGGTAGTCACTTACAAAGACTGGCACGAAATGCTACCATTTGCCTTGCATGGGTACCGCACATCAATCAGAACATCCACTGGGGCAACACCGTATCAGCTTGTATATGGTATGGAAGCAGTCCTGCCTGTTGAAGTTGAATTACCCTCCTTACGGGTATTGATGGATGTTAAACTGAGTGAAGCAGAATGGGTTCGGTCCCGATACGAGCAACTGAGTCTGATCGAAGAGAAAAGATTGGCTGCAATCTGTCACGGACAGTTATATCAGAAGAGAATGAAGAAAGCCTTCGATCAGAAAGTCAGGCACCGAGAGTACCAAGTAGGGGATCTTGTGTTGAAAAGAATCCTCCCTCCTCATACAGACCACAGGGGCAAATGGACTCCAAATTATGAAGGGCCATTTGTTGTAAAGAAAGTTTTCTCTGGTGGAGCACTGATGCTCAGCACCATGGATGGTGAAGATTTCCCGTCCCCTGTGAATTCAGATGCAGTTAAAAAATACTTCGCATAAAATGACCCGCTGGACATAAAAACAGAATGTAAGTCCAGGCAAAAATAGGGCATCCTGGCGAGTCAAAAACAGAATAAAAGACTCGGGCAAAAGTAAGGGAAAATAAACAAAAAATGTACACCCGCTGAGTTGAAAAGCCGCATTGGACAGCTCAGGCAAAAATGGGTATCCCGATGGATTGAAAACCCGAAAGGGCGATCCATGCAAAATAAGGGAATAAGCGAACAACTGCATTCTGAGTTCGTCTGTATCACCTACAACTTGGTAAGCTTCCAAAGGATCAGGCTTCAATCAGAATCAACTCTCTCCAGAAAGCAAGACGAGAAGAACGTCATTGTCATACGAGTCATAGCAGAAGAGGAAGCTCCTTGAAAGCGTCGTCAACATCGCCAGCACTTTATTTCTCAATTTGTAACAGTCTCCTCATTTCAGGAGATATGTTTCTTTGACTGTATCTCGCCAATTCAGGGCACATGAATTAATAAAATCATATTTTCGGTCATGTGTCGTTTTTACATTTATGTTTTGCAAAGAGTCGTCTGATATCTCTAAAAATACAATTGCATAAGTACAGATGCCGTTCTCTAAAAAATAAAAACACATGCTTACGGGGAATGTGATTATTCTCGAAAGTACTTAACTCCTATGACGGAATCCAGTAAGGGATACCTCGGGACCTTTTGTACGTTCCATTATCTTTGCAGGATTGCAGGTATCCAGAACGCAACCTGGGGCATGCAGGTTACGTCTTAGCAAGCTGGCAGATCATTATCAACTCGGTCTATCTTCCACATGGCACTAGAAGGTGCCCATTTCCCCAGCGGAGCTGCCAAATCAACAATACACTCAATATCAGCATCCAAGATGCTCCATCCCCAGCTGAGTTGCCTCTTGTTGCCATCCCCAGCTGAGTTGCCTCTTGTTGCTCTCCCCAGCTGAGTTGCCTCTCACAATTCTCCAGCCGAGTTGTCATTCTTCCTCAACAGGATGCAGAAATCAGGGAATCATCTCCCCACAGAGCTTCAAGCCTCTATTCAGAAGAGCAACGCATGAAGAGATCACAACAGAGTGAAGAAAGCCTCTGCAAACCCCAGCTGGGTTTCTCATATT
Organism: Lathyrus aphaca; assembly: GCA_963966055.1. NCBI lineage: Eukaryota > Viridiplantae > Streptophyta > Magnoliopsida > Fabales > Fabaceae > Lathyrus > Lathyrus aphaca. The sequence continues at coordinate 361,256,894 of OZ014525.1, read as the reverse complement.
ATAAGGTTATGTCAATCAGTGATATATATCCCCAAGCAGATACCTCATTGGATCTACCAATGATCTCATCCCCAGCTGGGATGTTCACTTCAAGCAGATCATCCAGAGATCTTCGCAGCAACGGGATCCGAATCCCGGATCTGTGCCCCTTTGCATAATCATGGCATCCGCATCATATTCACCCCCCAGAGCGTAGCATTCCGTCCAATACGGAGCATTACGGCAAAAATCAAATGCATAGCATAATCATGAGTCATGTTGTGAATTGAATGCTTGTGAATACAGATTACTTTCCCCGGAGTCCCCATCAGAATCCCAGCAAAAAACAGTTGCCCCACAATCACAAACACCGGTATATACACCTTTTGGCACCCGTCCGTGTCATCTTTCCCCAAACAGGTCGCCTGAATACACTCTACAAACAAAATCACCCGCATCACAGATACGTCCCGACACCCGTCCGTGTCATATCCCAGCAGAAAGCCAAAGACATCCTCTTTGCACTCACATATACTTATATTTTGTTTTTCTTTCTTGACACTCGTCCGTGTCGTATCCCCAGCGCAGTCGCTTACACCTTTATCAACTCACACTTGTTAATATTATACTTTTCTCTCTTGGCACCCGTCCGTGTCGCTCTCCCCAGCAGTTAAAATACTCATCTATACATCACTCATACTTCTCACTACTCATGGTACGCTTATACAGATACTCGCCCGTATCTTGTATACATCATCACTCATAACCCCACGGATTCGGCAGTTAGTCCTTGTTCTTTGTTGACCAGTTGGTACTCGTCCGTACCATCATCTCAGAACATCGCGTCTAGTGCTGGTTTCTACATGATACTCGTCCGTATCATAGTCTTAGGGATGCTCGTCCGCATCTTTAATCCATACACCGTGTCAAACACTTTTGTCTTCTTGAATATAGACACTCGTCCGTGTCTATTATTCCCCAGAAGAATCCTTTCAGAATCAACACTCGTCCGTGTTTCTTGTAAACCAGTTGATGCTCGTCCGTATCATCCTCTCTGAGCATGTGTCAGTTTGTTTCTACATGATACTCGTCCGTATCATAGTCTTAAGGATGCTCGTCCGCATCTTTAATCTATACACAAACATCTAAACACTTATACTTTTATTTCTTGGATATAAACACTCGTCCGTGTTTACTATTCCCCAGTAGATCGCCAACAAAGCAATTTTCCTTTTTATCTGACATTCGTCCTATGTCATGATAAACCCTGAGAGCAGCCGTACCCTGCTAGGTGGTCGTCCTCCACCTCTTGATGGTCGTCCTCCATCATGCTCATCCGATGGCCGTCCCCATCGTTGTTTTTCTATCCGACATTCGTCCTATGTCGTGATATTTAGCAGCCGTCCCCTACTAGGTGGTCGTCCTCCACCTTTTGATGATCGTCCTTCATCATTTTATCCAATGGCCGTCCCCATTGTTGATTTTGGTTATCTGACACTCGTCCTGTGTTACGATAAACCTTGAGAGCAGCCGTCCCCTGCTGAGTGGTCGTCCTCCACTTCCTGATGGTCGTCCTCCATCTTTGATATTTTCGGCAGCCGTACCCTGCCAGGTGGTCGTCCTCCACCTGTGATGGCCGTCCCCATCATATTCCTTCTTTCCCCACAGAGCAGCCGTCCCCTGCTAGGTGATCGTCCTTCACCTTTGATGGCCGTACCCCATCATCTGTTTATTTCATTTATTCTTTAACCCGATGGCCGTCCCCGTCGTGGTCCCTTTTCCTTTTTAGCCCGATGGCCGTCCCCATCGTTGATTACTTTACCTTTATGAACTTGATGGCCGTCCCCGTCATGTTTCATTAATCCTCAGTTTTATCGTGATGGCCGTCCCCACCATGATATTTTTTTCCCCAGCTAGTCGGCCGTCCCCGTCTTAGCTTTACTTTTTATCCCCAGCATGTCGGCCGTCCCCGTCATCGCTTCGCTTCACATACCACTTTACCCAGCAGTCGTCCTCTGCTCGACGGTCGTCCTCCGTCGCCCATACTTTTACAATATACTTTATTTCCTTTTACAATCTACATCCCTTTTCTTCTTCATTTCTGTGAGTGCAAATTTTGGACTGTCTTTGGTATTCAACCACAAGTTATCTTGTTTGGCCTGTTAAGCCGTCGCTTACATCCTGCACAACTAACTCATGTTTGAATAGGGGCAGCTGTAAACACCCCAAATTTGCCCTCACCCATTCACACCATGGCTTGTGATCATTCTCATATGCATAAACACAATCATGTCATCTCACATCTCATTTTTGATTCACTGGATAGTTTCTAAGGCATCTGCACCTAGGGTTTGTGATCTGAGCAATCCCAAAGCTTCTTGAGCCATTCCAAAGACCACCAATCAATTCAAAGGGGTCCATGTGTGTTCTTATATCATATTCCATCTCCTCAAAATCAAAATTGCAGATGAATCACAAGAACTAGGGTTTGAGTGGATGCAGGGTCAGCTTGAACTACACAGTTGACTGAAAATTAGGGTTTTGGTTTCAGAGGCCATGACCCCAAATTTTTTGGTCATTCTTGTCTCCATTGGTCTCTATATGGTATAGGGAGTATGCATATCAATTTTCATGAAGAAATTCCATGGGGAAGTCATCTGATCAAGAGTTGACTTTTCAGACAAGTCAGTGTAAAATCAGGGCATCTGAGGCCCCCAATGACCCAACCAATGGGTGATCTTCATCATTTTGAGTGTATATGGTCTTTATTTGATCATGGAAGAAGATTGAAGTTCATAGAAATCAAGAATTTAGGGTTTTTGCAAATGTTGACTTTTTGGGCATAGTTGACTTTTCAAGAATGCATCATTTTAGGTCATTTTTCAAGCCTTGATTCATGATCCAAAAATGCTTCAAATGGAAAAACTTTGGTCATGAAAGTTGTAGATCTCATCTTTCCCTTTTCAAAAAGTACAAGAACATGATCAAATTCATCTTGGATCAAAAGTTATGGTTTGTTAAAGTTGGCAAAAATCACTAAAATTCAAGTTATGCACCAAATGGAAATTTTGCAAAACCTTGAACCAATGCATCATGTGACCTCTAATTCATTTCAAACCATTACACAAACATTCTCTAAGTCCTAAAAATCAGAATTGGATCAAGTTTGCTCATGGTTTGGTTTGTGTAACAAGGCATTTTTCATGAAAATCCATAAAGTAACCAAGTTGCAAAACTCATGATCATGCTTCACCAACTTGCTGCATTGGTCCTTGAATCAAGCCAGCCTCACATACTCACCATGATGCGTCAGACCTAGCCCTTGTACTTGCCTAGTATCAAGCCCATGCTTCTCTTACAAGATTTTTGACTTTTGGCAAAAGCAAACTTACCAATCACAAAAGCACAAGTCACATCAAGAAGCCAATCAGATTTGTTTATGTCAACAATTTGCAAGCTAGCCATAACATAAGGCAGGGCTGAAACCAACACATTCACCACATTCACAAAAACACTCCCTCTTGCATTTTGTTTCGAGTCCCTCTGCCCAGCCACAAAACACTTCAACCACTTCCACCTTTCAACTCACCTTGTTCTATAGATCACAAAGAGCCAAGAACACAAGCCAAAAACAGCCAGAACACCTCACTGCCATCTCTCACTTCATTTCTGCAGTTACTTTCGAATCTCCTTCCCTAGCCCACAAACAGCCAAACAAACCCTGCAAAGCTTCTCCATACATCATTTGGACCTCAAACCATCATTCACCATGACCTGAAAGAGCCAGAATCACCATAGCCATTGTTGACTGAGCCTGAAGCAGGAGCATTCGAATCTCACCATCCAGCCAGCACAAACTCATTTTGAGCATCCAAACAGCTTTGGGGGATCAAGTGGAGTGGTTTGCACTGAAAGAAGTGGCCAGAAAGTTCCAGAACTGAAAGCTCCAAATCTCAGGTAGCTCGAAAATAATTTTTCCAGAAATGATTTTTCTTGTTACAAACTTGTTCTTCATGTCTTGCTGATCATTCTGGTACCATTGGTTTTGAAAATGGTTGTGATTTGAGCATTTAATTTGTTTCTGAAGCTTGCGTGACCTAGAACTTTTTCTCTTCGATTCAGTTGATTTAGTAAATATAAATTTGTTTTGAGAGAGGGGTTTGGTTCGTGAGAGGATGAGGATCATTTCCATGTTCTTGGTTTTCATTTTTGGTACGTTTTGAAAGGTTTTGAAGTTTCTCAGGTGAGAGCTGGCCGGAGAAGACGACCGGAAGTCTTCTCCGGCAGCCTGAAAGTCATTATTTATTAATTAGGGTTAGGGCACTGAGTTTGAATCTGGGCCTTTAGATCCTGGTTCCCGCGCGTGAATGAAAGGCCTAGATCATTTCATTAAGTTTTAATTATGATTTAATATTTAATTAATCAGGATTAGGCTAGTTTGAATTATGACCCTCAGATCACGCGCCAAGTCAATGCCTTCTTTCCCAGATTCAATCCTGGCCATCCCTTGCGTTTACTTTTCATTTTCAAATTTTAATTCATTTCTTTTTTCATTTGTTTTGCATATTTAATTTAAAATAGCAAAAAATTCTTAAAAATTATGAAACTTTTTCTTTAAAGTTTTATTAATTTTTAAGACCCAAAAACATTTTTATTTTATTTTTCATCATTAAAAAAGTATTTTTAAATATTTAAAAGATTATTTTTAATTGATTAGTGAGAATTAATTAATTAAAAATACTTTTAGGTATTTAAAAATTACAAAAAAATTCATGAAATGTTCTAAGACATTTAGAAACATTGTCCAACCTTCAAACCAAATTTCTTTTTTGATCTTGATGCATTTTAAGAATTTTTCATTGATTTAAATCATATTTTGTGCATTATTTTGATCATAAGTTCCAAAAATCATTTCTGCCTATTGGTGAAGGTTGAGACATTGGTTCTTCTTGCATTGTTTTGTGTTTAGCATGTAGATTCTAGGGTAAAAGGGCCATGAATTGTTCTTGCATTTTCAATTTGTTTGGCATTTGTTTTGTTAAGAACCCTAAAAAACCCTAATAACTTGTGAAAATCATATCTTGAGTTTGGTTGAGAGTTGAGAGCTCCCCTTTGGGCAGTGGTTTATTATAGGTCTAGGGTTTCCTTGGGTATCCTTTTCCATTTTTACTTTAGGATTTTGCTTCTGTTTTTGGTTTGTGTTTGATGTTTGATCCATAAACCCTAATTTGGGCTTTCATTTGCATCCCTCTTGCATTCTCTTGCATAACATGACTTGTCTTTGCATTTTGTGCATAGTTATGATTCATTTGATATCTTAAGACATGTATAAAGCATCTTTGATCATTGCATTACATATTTGCCATGTCATTTGTCTTGTATGATTCATAACTTTTCATGCTGGTTCATGCTCCTTAGCTTGCATCATTTGCATTCATAAGCTTGTATGATCATCTCCATTGTCTTGCCTCATGTTTGCAGCACCTCATAACATCATAACCATCATCAACATGCTTCTGGTCTTGCTTTGCATCATGTCATCTCATCCCATTTTTCATTTCATTGCATTCCTTTTCTAACCTTTCAGGTGGTAAGTAAGCCTGAGAAGTGGATTTGCCTTCACTTCTCATACTTTTTCTTTTCATCTCTCTTGCATCCATTGCTGCATTTTTACATGTGCTTGAGTTTGAGCTTGCTCATTCTTCTTCCTCCCACTTTCTTTCTTCAAGTGACTTGACTTCTTGAATGAAGCAAGTCACTTTGCTTCTCTTGATCCTGTTCATCTGCTTCCTGGTGGTTCTGCTGAAGATTGTTCTTGCAAACCTCACAAACCTTAGGACCAACCAAGCATGACAATGAATTAGGGTTTTGATTAGTCCCCCCATAGTTTTGCCTTTGTGTCTCCCTTTGAGTCCTCTCTTCTCATCTCATAATCAGGGACCAAACCCTAAAGGCTTTAAGACTTTGTGATTAAGCTTATGCCTGCATCCTTCTCTTAGGATGGAGTGTATAACTTTAATCCTAAGTCTTGAACCCTTAAGGTGTTTAAATCCCTTAATCAATCCACATAATAATCATCAAGACATCACACTTGTAACTTGGGCCTTGCATTAGGGTTCTAATTCTTCCTTAATTGGTTAAGAAGGACTAACCCTAGTGTTAATGGACAAGTCCCCCTCAAGTTGTCTTACAAATCATAAAACTCACTTCATCATCATACCATTAAATGAAATCCACTTAATCAAAGGCTTGTTTTGTCATGGGTTTAATCCCTAATCATGGATTAAGTTGAGGAGTTTTTCTCAACTTAAACATTCTCATCTATCATCCTTCTTTTAGGATGGTGTAATGGGTCTGTTTAATCCCTGATTATGGCTTAACCTCATTACTCAACACTAAACAAAAATCACAAAAACATCTAAATAATCATAAGTAGGTTAATGATCTTAATCCTACATCAAAGGTGATTAAGTGTGAGAATCTGACTTCACACTTAAGGTATTCTCATTACCCCTAATCAGAGGGAAGATGTGATGAGTTTACTAACCCGTTGGTTTAGGCTTAAGCTCATTATCTTATGATAAACTCCAAAAAGTAATAAAAGACTGAAAACTCAAAAACAAGCAATAATCGTCTCCTCCGGGATTCTTTTCTCACCTCATTCACTCACAAACGAGAACTCGCTTCTTCCGTCTAATGCAAGATAGTTCGCGTCTGTGCCAGACAGATCATACACTTGAGCATAGGCAAATAAGCAGTTCACAAGTCAATTCACCTTTCAGTCTCTTTGGGTCGAACTACGGTGTTCTGACTTCCTCATTGCACGAGAGGATACGTAGGCATAACTTAACGGTTATCGAACAAAAGTCTCTGTATATTCCCCCTCTTTCCAGCATCTTTCTCTTAGCCTCATGATCTTGAGCAATTCATTCTTATTCCTTACACTGACACTGTACATTTACACATATCACATTTCTTCACACTGACACCTGTACATCTTTCCAGCTCTCTTACACACAGATTGCACTGACACTACCCCTTTAAAACACAAATCTTTTAAGCGTGGATCCCGTCGAGTACGACGGACAATCTGGGTGCTAATACCTTCCCAGGTTGTAACCAACCCCCTTTCTCAGTCTCTCTGGTTCGCAAACCGTCTTATCCGTCTCTTTCTAGGTTTATGCAGCATTACCTTTCCTCCGGGATAAAAATGCCTAGCTGGCGACTCTTTTCACCTCCAGTGAGTTCACGGCTGTGTGTTCTCACTGTTCCCTTCGCCGACCGTTCGCGTCTGTACCCCTTTTGACCCGGTGTCATTTGTCGGGAGCGACACTCGTCTGGTAGTCATTCTTTTTCAGATTCAATTCTCTCCTGACAATGAACCCCAAGAAGGAGTCAGTTCTCGTCTGACAACTTATTCTTTGCCCATCAGTTCTCGTCAGTTGGCCTATCTTCAATAAACTGGTTCTCGTATGGTATTTCACTTTCAACATCCATTTTCTTGGCAACCAAAAAATAATCACTATCAACCTGGCCCTAACGCCCAACCATCCTTTGTTCCATCATCTCTTGTGGCTCACACATCATCATCATATCCTCAACAACCCGAGCATATCTAAATCTTGCATCATTTGCATTGCATTTTCATATGAATGGTGTTTTTATCCTGATGTGTGGGGTAATATCATTACAGGACTCAGTCTGGGGCAGTTACCTCGAGATCCGATGAAACTCTCTAAGAGTTTGAAGACACTAAGGCACTTTGGATGCCAGGTCTTCTATAAAATCCTCTAGAGACAATCTTCTTGAAGACGATGAAGTCTGGGACGCAATTTGAGGAGTAAAGGAATGTTTGTTCACTCATGATAATCAATATACAATTGTGAAACTCAGAAGCTTGAAGCACCAAAGAAATTTCTCAAGATGAATGTTTGGTAGTTATTTCCCAACAGGGTATTGGAAGTTTATTCTTCCCCGGGCAGAAAAGCTTTTTCATCCGATAAGGTTTCTTCTTGAAGAGTTGTTTATTCTCCATAGTTAAAGTTCAATCTTCATTGGCATATCTTCCCAACACAGTTGTCATACTATACCCGGGACATATTGTGTGAGTTTCAGAGGTCTTACCTAGCCGGAGGCTTATTTTGATCTCTAATTCTCCAACAGAGTTTTCTCCTCAGTAGAGCATTGACAAATATTTTCCTCAGTCATGCAGGAAGTTGTCATTTCCCCTGCGGAGTTCTATGGTTATAGTTCTTCCCCAAGAAGAGTTGATTTAGATGATGCCTCCCCAGCAAGGTCATCCCTTCTTTTGGCAGTGCAAAGCCCACGTGTTGCTAACATTCTCCCCAGTAGAGATGTTACTCCCCATAGAGTTTCAGAAGATCATATCAGCGATCATTTTCCCACCAGAGTTGCTTGTTATCTTCCCCAGTAGGAGATTCCTTTTGCATCTTGCATATAGTAATAATCATTACATTTCATCCTCAAATGCGTAGCATTTCCATTTGGCATGGAGCATTACGCCACATAAAAATTCAAACATGCATGCGAAGCATAAGTCAGTTTTGGTTCCATACACCAGAAGTTTGATTCATTTCTCAATAAGACAGTAACATCCCCAAGTGTTTGTTCACTTCATTCCTCATCAATTTCTTTGATACCCAGGTATGAAGATCCGTGGATCTTTATGGTGTCTTATATCCTCCCAGACAAGTCTTTGCTTGGTTCCCTGTGGAAAACGTTTATATCGAGTTGTCATTCAAGGATGGCATTCTCTTTTCAAGTCCTTCTGAGGTTGGTCTTGTATGCTTTGGCTATCTTTCGAGAATGGTAGAGCATTTTGATTTTATTGATCGAGGTCAATACTTCTCCTTTCAAAGTCTGGTCGAGGTCAGTCTTTGCTTTTTGGTTATCGGTTGAGGCCGATACACCGTTTCGATTCTGTCTGAGGTCAGTTTTGTTATTTCGAGTTGTCATTCGAGGATGGCATTATCTTTTCAAGTCCTTCTGAGGTTGGTCTTGTTTTCTTTGGCTATCATTCGAGGATGGTAGACCATTTTGAGTTTATTGATTGAGGTCAATATTTCTCCCCGCAGGGTCTGATCGAGGTCAGTCTTTGTCCCCTTTTTAGTTGTCTTCCGAGGTTGACACACCATTTTAAATTCGTCTGAGGTCGTTTTTCTTTGTCTTATCCCTAGTATATTTTTTCTTCTCTATAGTTTCCATCAAGCATTTCCACCATTTTTTTCTTTTACCCGCAGAGTGCAAATTTTCTGGTTCTTTTAGTATTCAATCATTTTCCACCTTGAATGTTTGAAAGTCGTGGCTTTTCATCCTTTCAGGTTTAAGTTATTTGAATAGGGGCAACTGTTGCACCCCAAAATTTTCCCTCTGATTCTCTAACTTTAACTGACTTTTTGTTTGCATTCATAAGCATCTTCCATTAGGTCATACACTTTGCATTCTTTCATTTGCATAAGATCCTGAGACATGGGATCGACATTATCTAAGGATTGGGGTTTCACACCCTATTTGTGGATTATCAGGAGAATTCAAGGTATTGGCTACGTAGCCATCAATGCCATCATTTTATTATTGCTTTTGTCATTTAATTAGGGTTTATTTCCCTGATTAAGTGGTCTTCAAGGGTATCATTCGTAAGGGCTATTCATTGGTGTGTCTGGCCGATCATCAAGCTATTCTCTTCTTCATCAAGTTACAAGGATTTTTTTCTCTTCTCAGCATCTCAGGCTATTTTTCTTTCTCAATATCTCAAAAGCTTTGGTTTCAGTTCAACGTCTTTATTCAGTCGCGATCCAATTCATATGGATGTTTGACCTAATCTTGGTTAAACTATCAGGATTTTGCTTTAATTGCAAGTTATATGTCTCAGTGGTTTAGGCAGTGTGCGTCCAAAGTCAATTTGTATTGTGTGTAGTTCTTCAGTTTATCAAGTAATGATTTGTGAGAATGTTTGGGTTAAATCTTCAAGTTTATCATGATCCATCAGTTCAGTTGTGTTCATTTGTGGATTTATTTTCCCTGTGGTCGATTCAGATATATTTAAAGTGATCCAAGAGTTATTTTGTCAGAGGAGGATTAATTCAAAGAGTTGTTCTGGTGGTGGTGGTGTTCATTTAATTAGTGGCGTTAGTGGAAAAGTTGGAGTTTGGTTTTGGATTCATTTGTTCCTTAGATCGATTTTTCATCATCCATTTGTTCATCACTCATAATATCCATTTTATGTCTAGCCAACATTTGTTTTTCATATCCATTTTTCACTTGTAAATGCGTTTCGGCCGATTAATCATTTTTATTCAAATTTCAATTCAATTTTCGATTATCCATTCTAAGACCATGTCCATATTTCAAACCATTTCTATTCATTTCCAAGACCATATTTCACTTTAATTCTATTTTTCAAATTAATTTCATTTTTCTCCATCTCAAAATCCATAGTCCATATCCATATTTTTAATATCCATTGTTTAAACTATTTATCTATTTCCAATATTCATTTGTTATATTTTCAAGTCCAATTACTACAAATCCATAAAATGAAAAAGAAAAAAAAGTAAGTTGCAAAACAGCTTAAGGCGACGATGCTCCATAGGCCCCACTGCAACAATACACACGCAATTTCCAAAAACACTAGTTGCAACAATTCATTCCATTGAGCTATTAAGTGACCCTACAATAATTCTACACTCACTACACCACCACTTTATAACCAACTACACAACAATGTTTCGTGCAGCATGTATAACAATTACACTACCATGCATTTTTTCAATTTATTCTAGTCGCATAACACATATGTGCGGACCACCTTTCCCTCATTCTTGTCCTTCCACAAGCTTACATGGCCCAAAATACACTCAGTACAAACACCATAACACTATATGCACTCATTCACACCACAACGTGTGCACATAATTGGTACCACAACGGCTATAACAATCACAAACAAAACACACATGAGAAAAAAAACGCTGCAGTTACATAATACACACCACAAGCAATGTTTTTCTCACACTGAATCTCTCTTTCTCACGCTCTCAACATCATCTTCAAATCTCAAAACCATTCTTCTCAATTCCCTTCCATTTCTAACTTTTCAACAAAACCATTAACAGAACAACAAACCTGCACTCACCTTAAATAACCCCTGCTTCCCGTTTCAACGACAAAAGGCGATACGAACCTAACTCCACCTTCACATACCTCCATCAACACAAACCCTCTACTCAACCTCAAACAATATTCCAACCCATTGAAAGCTAACAGAGAATCGAAAACATAGGTAGAGAAAACGAGATGAAAAGAGTTTGAGATTGAGAAACCGCATAAACAGATCCTACAACAAACACAAACCAAAACCATACCTCACTGTTGAAAACGAAAACGAATCAGAGTCAAGATCTCTTTGAATCGAAACCCACCCGTTTCTGTGCCCAAAACAGATCATAAAAAACTAGACCCATGAACAACAACCAACAACAACACGAACCAACACTACACAAAACTTTTTTCTTCAACTAATAAATCACAAGCTTCATTCAACACCACTCCACCAAACCTTCAAACATATCACCATCATCTGTAACCTTTCATCACTCTTCACAACAACAGATCTCAGAAGCTTCAACAAATACCATCAAATCTTCAAACAACTCCAAACAACACTCACCATCAAAACTGAAAACATAAAAAGGAAGAAGAAACCATTCACGGCGGCGGCTTGTCAGAGGACCTGAAGGCGACGCGATTGGAGAAGAAGATCTTCGGGTTTGATCTCAGACGGAGGGTGCGAGCATGACACAGTGTCGTGTTCCTTTGGTTGTGCGACACAACTGAAGTAGAAGAAGGAGGTCGCCGCCGTTGGATGGGCCGGTGAGATTGTTTCCGTCGAGCCCTTTGTTGGAGAAGAAGAGGATGCATTTGACTATATTTTCTATCTCCTTTTACTGAGCATTTTACTTTGTTTACAATCTTTTTATTTTATTTTATTTGAACCTTTTATTTGTTATTTTTATGAGGTTTAGGTTTTAATATTTGGTTTAGGGTTTAATATTTGTTGGATGGTGTTTTGGGCTTACCTATGTTAGACTAACCTCTAATCACACACCATTTTTCAGCACTGCACACCCCACTGTCCTTAGTTTTTTAGTTTCTTGCTAAAACTTTTGTAGAAATTTTAACTTTTAATTGTTGTTAGGGTTTAATATGTTTTTTTTAGGATTTTATTTGAATTTTGGTTTAATTTAATTAATTTTTGTTAGTGATTCTCAATATGAATTTTGATTTTAACTCATGATTAGTTTTTTGGTTTAGACTTGTTATTATTTTTTATTTTATAATGTATGATTAATTCTTATCTTGTGACTAATTTTCATAACTTTGTTTAGACTGATGAGATCTCTTGATGTAGGTTACACTTAGTCCCTAATACCGTATGGACCAATTCTTTTTTGCTAATTCTGATTCTTTTTTGCTAATTCTGATTCTTTTTTGCTTATAGTTGATATTCTTGAATGTTTGGAACTTAGTGACTAACACTTGTGCCTGACTATTGGATTCTCTTACTCGTTTGAATTTCTGTCAAATATTCGTGAGTTCTTTTGTGCGTATTGAAGAGGCAACGGACCTTCTCCATTAGGTACCACAAAAACTCAAATCTCTCTTATGCCTCATTTTAGTCCTAATGCCATGTTAGGAGCATGTTGGTGCATCTAAAACCCTACTTGTGTAGGCTTTATTTTCGCATTTTTTGATCATTTCATATTGCATTCTTCCCTCATATTTGTTGCATATTTCATTTGCATACTCATTTCTTCTTCATCTCCTTTCTATTTTCTATTTACTCGAGATTTGCTTAAATCTTGAGTATGCTTTCATTCATGTTTGGTTTATCTGCTGGTTCACTAGTGCCTAGTTCATAAGTTTTCTATTAGGTGCCTAATACAACTTAATTTTGAATTAAATTGGAATAGGATAGAAACCTCAAATGTAGGATCAATCATTGCATGCCAATTTTTAGGATTGAGTCCCCCTTAGTGTTTTTTCTTTTAACCCTTGAGTCTTTCTCTTCTTCTTCATAAAGAAAATCCAAAAACATCTAATAAATACAAAACAACAAAAATACCTCTTTAAAAGACTTGAACCAAGCTTCAAACGTCTTTCCTACGGGATTCTTTTCTCATCTCATTCTGGTGCAGACGCAAGACATGTTAAGTTTGTTCTACCGCAATCAGGTAAACGCCTGAGTGGCAACACCTAACTGCTGGAACGCGCACTTGACCCTGTCAACTTAAAAAACACTAAAAAGATTATGGTCACCTGATGCGTGTTTTTCGCAAGTGTACGAACACGTCAGAGTAATATAAAAGATTGTCGAATCCACAGAGACCAAGTGTCAATCTATCGTTATTTGTTGTTATGGTGTGTATCTAAGGCAATTGAAAATAATGGTTTTAAAGACTGTGCAATGATAAATAAAATAGTAAATTTAATTAATTGATAAAGACATGTTCGAATGCAATTCACATAATCAATTGATAATCAAGTACTTGTTAATAGAACTACTTATGGGCAATGTTCTCTACTTTGAAAAGAACTAATTTAACGGGAAATGTCGTTTTCGCGTATTCAGAACCGAGCTGTACAACCTAATCAAACCCTCCTATTGTCACAGATAAAAAGGTGCGTACTGCGTTAGAGTAGTAAATTTATTTTTAAGAAATATAGTATCTTAACTAAGTTGAAAAGTATTTTGACCTGGACTTTCTAGCAAAAAGAGGTTCTCATGAATCAGACTCTAAACTTCTTAACACGTCCGAAAATAGTTTTAAAATCTCTGTTCTTTTTAATCTAAAAACTCCTAATGAACTAGACAAAGCGCTTTTGGTTGTTTTTGAAATAGTTAAAAACAATTAAGTTAGATAGGCGTTGGACGGCTTTCGATCTTACCCAACGGGACTTTAAATAACATGAAGCTTATAGTTGAAAGTCAAGATAGGCCTTAAGCGATTCTACAAACAGTTGTACGAATTACCGATTCAATTATGATCCTTACATTCTAACCTTTATAAAATTAGTTAGACATGGTGCAGTAAAAGTTCATTTTATTATTTTTCATAAAAAGTATTAAGTGCGAGTGCGGGAAAGTAAATTAAAAGTAGTGCGAGTGTGGAAATAAAAGAAAGTAGTGTGAGTGCGAGAAATAAACGAAAGTAGTGCGAGTGCGAGAAATAAACGAAGTAAAGAGAGTGCGAGAAATAAAGAAAGTAGTGTGGGTGCGAGAAAGAAACGAAAGTAGAGCGAGTGCGGGAAATAAAATAAAGTAAGGCAATGCGGAAAGTAAATAAAATAAAGCGAGTGCGGAAAAATAAAATACGAACTGAAATTAAAATGGCGGCAGGATTAACTTCCTTCCAAAGTGCTCCAAGACTCGATCACACAGACGTATACAGACTCGATCACTCGATTGTAGTAACACCCCGATGTGAAGTGATTACTACTTTAAAACTGATATATGCCTAAGAGATTCTAAGTTTGGATGAAGAAAAATGAAAATCTAAAGTCTTATTTATAGGCAAACAATAAATGGGAAAAGACAAGGATTCCCTACCACTAAAAAGTGGAGGGAAAAGTCTTTGCCTTGTGGCGCCCGCCATAGGCTCATGGCACCCGCCATGAGTGTAAAAGAGTGGAGAAAGTGGGAATTGTGGGTATATGGCAGTTGTGGAGGATCTTGAGACGTGTTCACGTCATGGCTGACCCCATGGCGCCAGCCACAGTGGGTGTCGTAAGTGCAAAATGTTGAATTTCTTGATTTTTATTCTTTTCAGCTCCTTTTTCGCTCCTTTTCTCGATCGAGGCTCCGATTAAACTAAAAACCTGAAAATAAAGAAAAACAAAGTAATAGCATAATAAAATAGCAATAAAAACTTAGAATGCATGCGAAATTGGAGTCAGAAACGCGGTGAAATTCAGTGTTATCATCACCCTTAGTTAGTCGAGCTACGACGGTCTAATTCTCATTAGGAGATACGTAGGCACAAGCGCGATGCTTGTCGACTCAAATCTCATTCTATTCAGAACTACGTGGACTCTGATTCTCCTTGTGACGAGATACATCAGGCTGGGGTGTGATGCCCTCTCGAGTCCATTTCTTTTTATCACCCATTTGTTTTTGTTTTCCGTTTTTGCTCTCAATTCTTTCCCATCCTTTCTAGTTTAGCAGCAGATGGAGCTTCGATTGACTACACCCTTTGAGCATAGCAGCAAGCGTGGATCCCATCGAGTACAATGGACATGAAGGGGTGCTAATACCTTCCCTTCGTGTAATCGACTCCCGAGCTCGAACTTGGTTGTGATAACCTCGTCTTTTCATTTTCCCTTCAGTTTTTCTTCGATTATTCTCCTTTCCCTCGTCGGGATAAAAAAAACTGATAGATGGCAACTCTTATGTTTTCCGCCGGTTGATTTTCGCTTTGCAACACAATGCCACTCTATAAGCAACAAGTCCAACTCTTATAGAAATTAGGTACGAGCCAATAAATCGAGGAGTAAGTTGTCTCGACTTCAAAGTTCACCCAACATCGGTCACCGGAGTAACCCTTAAACACACATGGTCTCCTTCTTGAAATTAAAGATATTTCCTTCTCTTGTCATGATAACTCTTCTGCCTGCTCTATGAAGTTCTCATCTTGTCTCGAATCAACTTCACCATCTCAATAGCCTGTTGTACGATCTCAGGTCCAAGCACAACACTCTCACCAAACTTATGCCAACTTAAAGGTGTTCGACATCTTCGACCATAAAGTGCTTCAAAAGGCGCCATTCTGATACCGGAATGATAATTGTTATTATAAGTAAACTCGATCAACGACAAATGACTATCCCAAGCACCTCCTTGTTCAAGCACACAAACCACCAATAAATCTTCCAAAGATTGTATAGTGCTCTCTATCTTCCCGTCAGTTTATGGATGATAAGTTGAATTCAACTTCAACTTCGAACCCAATGCTTCTTGCAATCTCTCCCAAGATCTATAAGTAAATATCGGATCTCTATCCGACACAATACTCAAAGGAATTCATGCAACTTCACAATCACATTGACATATATCTCTGCCAATATCTGCAAAGAAAAAGTAATACCAATCGGAATAAAATATGTTGAGTTCGTCATTCTGTCAACAATTACCCAAATAACGTCATGCCCTCTCGGAGAGTTAGGTAACCTCGTAACGAAATCCATCGTTTTATTATCCCATTTCCACTCTGGAATATCCAACGGTTGCATCAAACTAGTAGATTTCTGATGTTTTACTTTTGATTTCATACAAGTCAAAAAAGCATAAACAAACTGAGCCACATCCCGCCTCATCTCAGGCCACAAAAATATCTTTTTCAAATCTTGATACATTTTTTAGCTCCCGGGTGAATACTCATACTACTTATATGTCCCTCTTCAAGAATCGTTCTCTTCAATTCAAGGTCATCAGGAATACAAATATGCTCCCGAAACCTTAGTACTCCCTGTTCATCGACTCATAATTCATTACCTCCAGTCTGTTCATCACTGACCCTGAAGTCCACCAATTTCACATCCGACTTCTGACTCTCCAGTATACAATCAAGAAAGTCATTAACCTTCAACATTCCTAACATTACACTATGAGGTGTTTGTTCACAACCCAAACTCATATCTCTAAATTGTTCAATCAATTCCAATTCTCTAGCCATCATGATCGACATATGCAATGTCTTCCAACTTAAGGCCTCAACCACAACATTGGCTTTACCGGGATGATAATTCAAACTAAAATCATAGTCCTTTAAGAATTCTAACCAACGCCTTTGCCACATATTTAACTCTTTCTGGTCAAAAAGATACTTCAAACTCTTATGGTCACTGTATACGTCAAATCTTTAACCGTACAGATAATGCCTCCAAATCTTTAATACAAATACCACAACTGCTAGTTCTAAATCATGGGTAGGATAATTCCTATCATGAACTCTCAATTGTCACGAAGCATACTCCATCACTTGACCGTCTTGCATTAACACTCTCCCCAAACTCAATAGAGAAGCATTGCTATAAACCACAAATGGTTCATCTGGTTTCGGTAAAGTTAAAATTGGAGAGGTAGTCAACTTCTTATTTAGCTCAATAAAACACTGTTCACACTGGGCATCCCACACAAACGCCTTATCCTTACAAGTTAATTTGAGTCAATGGAGTGGAAACTTCAAAAAACCTTCAATGAATCTTCGATAATAACTAGCTAACCCCAAAAAGCTTCTAATTTATGTCACCGACTTCGGAGTCTCCCATTGTAGAACTGCATCTACCTTAGATGGATCCACAGCAATCCCTTTTCCTGAAATCACATGGACAAGAAAATTAACTTCCTTCAACCAAAACTCGCACTTTGATAATTTAGTATACAACTTCTCTTTCAAAACTTGCAACACAATCGGTAGATGTTCAGCATGCTCTTCTTCTGACTTAGAGTAAATTAGAATATCATCTATAAGGACAACAACAAATTGATCCAAATAATCATGTAAAATTCGGTTCATATATTATATGAATACTTCAGGTGCATTAGTAACTCCAAACGGCATAACTACATATTCATAGTGTCTATATTGAGTCCTAAAAGCTGTTTTCTACACATCTTCATCTTATACTCTTATCTGATGGTAACCCTATTGCAAATCAATCTTACTAAACACATGAGAACCAACTAACTAATCCATCATATCATCTATCCTTGGAAGTGGATACTTTTTCTTAATTGTCACTTTATTCAACTGCCCGTAATCAATACACAATCTCATACTACCGTCTTTCTTTTTCACTAATAATAACGGGGCTCCCCAAGGCGACACACTTGGTCTCACAAACTTATTTTCTAACAGCTCCTTTAATTGTTTCTTCAATTCAAATAACTCAGAAGCCGACATACGATATTGTTCCATCGAAATAGGTTTAGTTTCGGGCACAAGATCAATATTGAATTCCACCTCTCTCTCTCTCTCTCTCTCTCTCTCTCTGGCGGAACATCCACAATGTCATCTGGAAATACTTCCGGGAAATCTCTTACCACTAAATATTCGCCAAATTCTATTTCATTTTCCACCGATAAAGATGCAAACAATGCTAATATTTGAGCTTCTTAATTCAAAAGTTATTTCAACTCTCTTACAGATAGATAACCAACTTCTACATCCTCTTCGTCAGGAGTAAGAAATCGAACTGACTTGCTGAAGCAATTAATGTGGACTTGATTGAACTCCAACCAGTTCATTCCCAAAATCACATTTAAACCTCCCAATGGAAAACAAATCAGGTCCACACCAAAATCCTTACGATATATCGATAGAGGACAGTTCAAACAAACTAGATAAGTAGTTAACAATCCATCAGCATGAGTCTCAATAACCATTTCTCATTACATAGGGGAAACAACAAGACGTAATATTCTCACACAGTCAATAGAAATAAATCACTCTGTAGCCTATATCTATCATAGCAATCAAAGGCATATTAAGAATATAGCCAGTACCTCTGATCAGTCAATCCTCACTGGAAGTCTGTGTTCTTGTCAAAGCAAACACCTTTCCTCTAGCCGCAACTTTCTTTGGTTTCTGACAATGAGTGCTGATATGACTTTTATCTCCAAAGTTGTAGCAAGTAACCAGATTAGTCTTGCACTCTACAATTAAATGTCCAGGCTGACCACATTTGAAACACTTGTTCACGTCACTCGTACACTCACTGATACGATGACCCAGTTCACCACACTTGTAACACTTCAGAGAAGTAGGGGAACCTCCCCCACTTGGCTTTTTGCCCTCAATATGTTTTTGTTTACCTTTATCAGTTAGAGTTGCATAAGGCTTCCCACGATGCATCTGTTGTTTTCCTCTTCTCCCAGCCAAACTCTTAAAGTGATCTGATCGAGCCTTGTTGTCTTCTTCAAAGATCCTACAACAATAAACTAAATCAGGGAATCTTCTGATCCTTTGATAACCAATTTCCTGCTTGATCTCAGGCCTCAAGCCATTCTCGAACTTAACACACATCGAGAACTCAACAAATGTTTCACTATAGTGCGGATAGAGCTTTCTCAGGTCAGAAAATTTGGCAGCATACTCTGTAACTGACATACTCCCTTGCTTCAACTCCAAGAACTCAATTTCTTTCTTTCCTCAAACATCTTCAGGAAAGTACTTCCTCAAGAATTCCCTTCTAAACAAAGACCAATTAATTGCCTCGCCAAACGCTTCCAAACACTGACGGGTACCAACCCACCAGTCATCATCTTCTCCCACCAACCCGTGAGCACCCAACCACACCTTACAGCCTTCAGAACAATCCATCACTCGGAAGATCCTCTCGATCTCCTTGAGCCACTCATGTGCTCCATCCGGGTCATACTTTCCCTTGAACGCAGGTGGATCATTCTTCTGAAACTCTTCATTCTCACGATCCCCAACATTCATTGGATTTTGCATAGCTTGAGCCATATCCTGCATAGCGACTGCAAGTGCAATATCATTCCTCAAAGCCATTCAAAATCTTCCGTGCAACAACAACCAAAACAATGATTAAGAACTCTACAACAACACTCAACAACGACTCGACAACTCAACTACTTGGTCGGACTTACCGACTTGCTCTGATACCACTTTATAACACCCAAAATACTCCCCACAAATTTCCAATTTAAAATCAGAGTAATTAAATATAAAAATAATTTCAAGTGTTATATTCACCTCAAAACACGGCTTAAACTGATACGTATTACAAAATAAACTTGCAGCGGAAATTTTCAAAGGAAACACAATAAATATTCCATTAGAAACATGTTTTTCTTAAAATAAATAAACAAAGGAAAAACAATCAACGTATCGACACCCCAAAGTACGTATTAGAGCCGACTCCTCTAACGTGAAGTGCACCGACATTACCGACCATGAACTCTACTATTCCTGATCACCTGCACGTTACCAATATAAGGGTAACATTCAAATAGAAGGGGTGAGATACTTACACCAACAAAGGGAAACATAATACAAATAAAAGCAAGTATCGTCAAATAATTCACCACTTCTCATCAATCAACAAATAAACAAACACACTGAAACACATAATGATATTATGCACACAACCAACAACAAATGCAAATGAGCTCCACCAGACTCAATGCATGCAGTACCATTTATTGATCCATGTTTTATGATCTAGTTCCCGTCGGAACTCTCAACCTCTATTTCATGGTCCAATATGATCCCTATTTCATGATCACACCCTCGACCCATGTTTCATGGTCACATATGATCCCTATTTCATGACTGCGCCAACAACACAATGATTCCCTTCGGAATTCGGATGGATATACCTTATCTTGGTAAACCATCCCCAACTATTCACATGCCATCCATCATCAATGACAATATGCAATGTCCATAATAACTATATCATTCAACAAGATCAACAACAACATCTAACAAAAACTACTACAACACATAACAACATCAACAACATACATCAACAACTACAACAACATATAACAACATCAATAACATGCATCAACAACTACAACAATATATAACAACATCAACGTCATGTAACAACAACGACAACAACAACACATAGAAACATCAACAACATATGTATACACTAACTCGTGTTTCTACTATGTTATGTTCATTATCCTTCAAAACAAGCACATAACCCCCTCAATACATGCTTCTAACATTTCTACATCAATCCTCATTCATTAATATATTAAATAAAGGATTTTATAGAATTTTTCAGAATAAAATAATTTATTTTTTTACTCCAAGTCTCGCTAAGTGACCTGCCTGCTCGCTAAGCGAGTAACTCTCTGCCAGAAAGGGTTCAAAATTCTCAAACGCTCGCTAAGCAAGCTGCCTCTTGCTAAGCAAGAACTGCGATTTCTGCATATTTTTCTCTGCGGACCAGCCCGACCCTGCTACATTTATTACACTCCAAAACCATTCTTAAGGCCAGAAAACATAGAATTTTCACCATTGTTCCTACAATTAAACACCTAACTCAAGCAATTACAACAATTCCTAATTATTCTAACATGCTTTTCATCAAAAATTCCTCCAACCTCATGGATTCCTACTCAACAATCCTATGCCTACTATTCATATTATAAAACCCTTAGGAGATGAAAGAAATCTCACCCTTACCTTAATTTGACGGACGATTTCCTTTTCGTAGCCGAAATTCTCCTCTTCAAGCTCTTGCCCTAGCTCCTTCTTCTTTCTTTGTTCACGCTTTTCACTCACGATCAGTTTTCACGAACTGATTTCCTTTTTCCTAAATTCGAAACATAACCCTTAGACCCCAACTAAGGATTTCATATCTTGCCCTCACTATTCTCTTGTCCAATTACCATCTTACCATTTCCCTTCATATTTCCAATATTTATTTAATATAATATAAATTATTTAAATCCATATAATATTAAAATATAATTCTTCCCTCAACACACTACCAACTTCACACAACACACAATACACAACAATTCCAATTATTTAAATTAAATAATTAAAATAAATAACTGGGGCGTTAGATGGTGAGAAGTTCACAATTACTAAGGATGATTTTATCTTCTTTCAAAATTCTCTTATTGACTGGACTGTCGTTACTAGTAAGGTTCGTTACAAACTAGTAGGGGTGGAAAAAGGTCAGTCTGATAACATGGACCTACAGCCTAGGCCTACACAAGCTCAGGCCAGATCAAGATTTTTTTGAAAATAGAAAAGGCCCAGACTTTTTTATAAGCCTATTTAGTTTTAAAAAAAAGGCTAAGCCTTATGCCATGAAAAAAGCCTTTTAAAACTAGCAGGTCGATCTATCTAAATAAATATGAATATTTTTTTATTATCATTATGTTATGTTTTGTACTTTGAACTAAAATACATAAATAAACATTGTTTATCTTGGAGAACTTATGAAAATAAGATGAAAACACCTTATAAACAATGTTATAAGTTATTTTCATAAGTTATTTTCATAAGTTATCTTAAGCAAATATCCTCACAAAATGTATGCTAATAGGTAAGCTAAAATAAGTCAATGCAAACAAATTTTTAGTCTCATTGGTTTTTTAGTTTTTTAGTTTCTTAGTTTATTTAAATATTATTTTAATTGCTTATTTACATATGTCTAAAATAATAGGCTTTTATGTAGGCTAACAGTCTAACCGGGCCTAAGAAAATGTCAAACTCAGGCCTAAAAATAAGCATATGACAGGCTACATGCGAGGCTTAGGCTTCGATATTTTTGGCTAGCCTTGCTTGGCGCAACCTATTTCTATCCAAACAAACTAGGTAACTTTACTTGTATTTAAAGGACTTACGACCTCACCATCCTCTCAAGTTGTGTTCCAACATGAGCAAATCTTTCAAAAATGTTGATGTAAGGAAGGTTCTTCTCTTGGGTACCTAAAAGGAAGTTAAAGGAGTTTTTTTGTCTCTTTGGATGTGTCTGTTTTTCTTTTTGTTTTGTTGTTGATTTTGTCTTGTTCAGTTTGTACTGCTTCGGTTTGGTGTCTTCCTTTGTGTTTTTTTGTGTTTACTCTATTTTTGTCAATTTTTGGCTAAAAAGGGGGGAGAAAAGTGTCAGTAAGTCCAGTCTAATGTCAGTCTAGTCTTGTTGCTTAAGGTATGCAACATTTTATGGGGAGCTTAGTTGTTTTGTAATGCGAGTCTTGTTTCTTCTTCTACTGCTACTTTTATTGTAGTTGTTTGCATGATGTCTTACCAGATGTTCTAACATCATGTCTATGTTATGCGTTATGTGTGTTGTTGTGTGTTGTGTTCTGAGTTATGTGTGTTGCTTTTGCTACATGTTCTTATAATATCTTCAACTCTGTTAGTTCAAGGTTGGGTTCATGTTGGTGTTCTTGTGCCCCTTGAGAGGAAGATTTATTCCTCTGTGACAAGAATCAGTTATGTGTTTTAGGGGGAGTAACTTGGATGATTATGAAGATGCATGTTATATTCTTCCTCATGTATAGAGTTCACATGTTTTACATGTAACTTGTGTTGTATTTATGGTTTTATTCCTCTCTTCATGTTTATTGTGAAAAAGGTGTTTTATCCAAAATTTTCAAAAGAGAGAGATTGTTGGATCCATGGTTTTAGGACAGACAACAATTTTGCTAAAATTTTGTTCTCAACAGGATGTTGTGTGCGATGTTGTAACATGCTGATCAGTTCACCTAGTGACCTGATGTCCTGACAAATGTTGTAACATGCTATACTAAAACATCAATTCTGGCTATTTTAATTCTTAACAGATTTGTTTTGATTTGTGATATTCCTTTTGGATATATCTCACTTATTTTCGCAGATCAAGAAGATTTAATCTGGAACATTTGATTTGATCTCCAACTGTTCATAAGTTCCTAAAATTGGATGAGACAGTTTAGGAAACTTGATGATTTGTTCCAAGATTTAAGGATATTTTTCTGCATGATTGATGCATCTCTTAGCGTGTGGATCAAGAAATATTTGGTGAAGATTTCAAAGCCCATGGACTGATGAGAAGTGTTTAAATAGCTTCTTAGACCTAATATATTTGAAACTTTCACTTTTTTAAAATTAGGGGTAGGTTTTGGAAACTTAGGTTTTAAGAGTCTCTTGTGTGTGACTTTGTAAGTCACCCTTTGTATCTATTGATACATTATGTTAGACAGATTATTCTCACTTTAAATCTCTTAAGCAAAGAGTTAAGTATTTTTCTTGGTTGAAGATGTTAAGTAAAACCTAGTATTGTAGTTGGAAGAGTGTTCTTCTTTCTTTTTGGTTTCTTGAGTCATAGTCATTGGGATTATGCTTGTTAGGAAGTGATAGAGGATCTGATATCTTGAGATTTCATTGTCCTAATATATGTCCAACTTGGAAATATATATCTTACATCACATTTAAGTTCCCAATGTGTACTACTCCTACTTTGTTTTTCCTACTTCTTTCTTTAAAAAAATTATCTTAGAAATTGGTATGAAAAATAATAATTAGATTTTTATGGTACTTTTTTTTAAATCTAAAAAAAAGTAGTTTTGTAACTATTACAAAAACAATTTTTTAGTTGATTTGTAAAACATAAATTATAATGTTATTCTTAACTTACATAAAAAATAATATATATATATATATATATATATATATATATATATATATATATATATATATATATATATAAATTGTAATACCCATATACAAAAGACATACATAAAGCATATTTTTCATATATAATATTAATGATTTGGTACTTGAAATACAAATAAGTTTTTAGCAACACATTGCATAAATATAGCCACTACAAATT
Organism: Lathyrus aphaca; assembly: GCA_963966055.1. NCBI lineage: Eukaryota > Viridiplantae > Streptophyta > Magnoliopsida > Fabales > Fabaceae > Lathyrus > Lathyrus aphaca. Next base: position 361,232,522 of record OZ014525.1, on the reverse strand, counting down.
TAAGGTACTAAACAAGGCTATATAATAATACAAGATGTTCAACTACAAAAAGATCTAAGAACTAGATCCGAAGATCCCAAAAGTCCACAGCGGAAGACTAAGCCATCAGCTAGTAAAGATAATCAAGTCGCCTTATCCTTACCCTTAGCGGAACCTGAAGTACCTGAAATAACAACATCAACATGGGGTGAGATAAAACATCTCAGTGGGTTCACTATCTTAGAGTTCTCTCGGCTCTAAGGGTCATTTTCAACGAAACTCGCATGCTTCACGAACCAATTTACACAAGGGACAAGGATATAGGGAAAACTAGGGTCCACACACGATTTCAGAACACAAAAGGGAAATGCCTACCTCAAGTCCTTACGGATGCTCTAGTGAAACACATAGTAACAAAATAGAGACTTATACAAGACCTTACGGAGGAAAGACATACACGCGCTTCAATCCTTACGGATGCTTCTCGTGGGACTCAGGATAACCCACCTCAAGACTTACTCAAGATTGACACAATTAGCATAGCACTTGCCCCAAGTCCTTACGGATGCTCTAGTGAAAACACATAGTAACCACTTGAGACTTATACAAGACCTTACGGGGGACTTATAGTCTACACTTCTCAAATCAACGCCCACGCATACACAACGGATACCTCAAGTCCTTACGGATACTCTAGAGAAACACATAGTAACCACATAGAGACTTATACAAGACCTTACGGAGGATCCCAAAACAAACAAACATAAATCAAACGAGTTTAAGGGAAACCTAGATACCTCACAAATCGTACCTTTTCTCCATTTCCATTAACTCACAAGTTCCATTTTATCAAGTTTTGGTCATTTGAAATTAGTCAGGTAAAAGTCGGCTCGAAATTATTGTTATTCAATCTTAATAGATAAATTATTCTTTAAGCTTCAAAATGATATGTGGAACGCTCAAAACGGACACCCGAAACATAAGTTACGAATTAAAAACCAACATTTAAAACTACAGGTCTCGCTGAGCGAGCTCCTTCTCGCTGAGTGAAATTCGCCCTGGAACTTTCGCTGAGCGAGGTATGCTCGCTGAGTGAGCTACACCAGTTCAGGAAGTTCCAGCCTTACGGGAATTCACTCTCCCCACACCCAATCACTCCCAAACCTTAACCAATGCAACAAGACATGATCAAACGTATCCCTTATCATAATGTGAGTATTTTAGGTAGGTTTTAATCGAGTTTTAACCGTTAAACTTCTGATTTCTCTTAGGTTTCCAACTAAACCCTAACCACAAACATTTCTAAAACTCAACCAAAATTAAAGATAAAAGTTTCTAATTAGAAGTTTCTTAGGTTTCCAACTAAACCCACCTCGAGAGATGAAGATTGGCGGAAAGATTGAGTTGATTCGACGGACGGATGATCAGGAATGAAGGATTGGAGCTTTAGGGCTTTTTCTCTCCTCTTCTTCTCTTCTCTTCTCCTTTTCTTCTTTTCTTATTTCCTTACTAACTTTTTCTTTCTCACATAATCTTTCTATATATATATATATATATATATATATATATATATATAAAATATAAGAAGCTTATATTTTTACCGATAAGTCAAAATTAGAGAGTATCCGAAAATGTCTCTTAATCCGATATTTTATAAAACCTCTGAGTCAACTAATTATCAATTAATAAAATATAATCCCATGAATTACTCTATTTTAGTTCCATTAAGATTTCTTAGAGTATTCCGAAAGAATATTATTACTTATTAATAATGTCCAGAGCTTTAAATAAAATACGGGGTATTACATCCTCCCCCCTTAAATAAAATTCGTCCACGAATTTGAAAGATTACCTGAACAGGTGAGGATATGATTCCCGCATTTCTGATTCCAACTCCCACGTAGCATCACCCAGATGCGTCTCGTCCCATTGCACTTTAACAAGTGGTATTTCTTTATTTCTCAGCACCATGGTTTCTCTCCCAACAATACGGCTTGGTTTGGGTTCAAAGGTCAAATCCGTTTCTATCTCGATAGAATCCGGCAGAATAGGCTGAAGAGGATCGAGGATGAACCTACGAAGTTAGGATACATGGAAGACATCATGCATTTTTGATAGAGATGACGGCAAGGCTAACTGCTAAGCGACTTCACCAATCCTTTCTAGGATCTGATACGGTCCTACGTATCTCGGACTTAACTTACGTGACTTAAACAGTCCCTTCAACCTTAATCTCGGAGTGACTTTTAAATACACATGATCTCCTTCCCCGAATTCCAGGGGTCTCCTTCGATTGCCAGCATAGCTCTTCTGACGGTCTTGGGCTTGCTTAATCTTTTCTCGGACCATACAAATCTTTTCCGTAGTCTCTTGAATAATTTCCGGTCCTAGAATTCTATCTTCACTCACTTCTGACCAACACAACGGTGTTCTACACTTTCTTCCATACAAATCCTCATACGGAGCAATTCCGATGCTCGCGTGATAACTGTTATTGTACGAAAATTCGGTCAACGGCAAAAGTTCTTTCCAATTGCCTTTGCTCTCTAAAACACATGCTCTCAACACATCTTCCATCGTTTGAATCGTACGTTCCGTCTGACCATCCGTTTGAGGATGATTAGAAGTACTCAAACGCAAATTCGTACCCATGGCTTGTTGGAACACCTTCCAAAATCTCGAAGTGAACTTTGGATCTCTATCCGATACAATACTGGACGGAACACCATGCAATCTCACAATTTCAGCAATAAACAACCTTGCAAGCTGACTTGCCTTATATGTAGTCTTCACGGCTAAGAAATGCGTAGATTTCATTAGTCGGTCCACAATCACCCAAACAGAGTCATAGCCACCCTGAGTACTCGGTAAACCTACTGCGAAGTCCATAGAGATACTATCCCATTTCCAAATTGGGATGTCCAAAGGTTGTAACAAACCTCCTGGCCTTTGGTGCTCAATTTTCACTTGCTGACACACTGCACATTCTGACACAAATACCGTAATGTCCTTTTTCATTCCGGACCACCAATACTCTATCTTCAAGTCTTGATACATCTTCGAAGAACCCGGATGTATCGTAAAAGAACCTTTATGTACTTCTTCCAGGATTCTTCTCTTTAACACATCGTCATTCGGAACACAAATTCTTTGATTAAATAGGATGATCCCATCCAATGCTCTCACGAAACCCGGTTGGAGTAACAGTCCTTGCAGCTTCTCATCTAAAACTTGCGCTTGTTGAATATCATTCCTCAATGTAGAACTAATATTCAAGTTTCCCATGATTACGCCATTCGGAGTCCAAACAAACTGAAGGTTAAGATCTCAAAACTTTTCTAACAATGCATACTCTAATACCATCAATTCGGAACTACGAATCACTTTTCTACACAAGGCATCTGCCACTTTATTTGCTTTTCCGGGGTGATACTTCAACTCAAGATCATAATCCTTCAAATACTCCATCCATCTTCTCTGTCTCATATTCAGTTCCTTCTGATCAAAGAGGTACTTCAAACTCTTATGATCACTAAACATCTCAAAATGCACACCATACAAATAATGTCGCCACACCTTCAAAGTAAACACCACGGCCGCTAATTCCAAATCATGCGTAGGATAATTCTTCTCATGAACTCTCAACTGTCTGGAAGCATACGCCGCCACTTGTCCCTCTTGCATGAGGACACCTCCTAAACCCATCTTTGAAGCATCGCAGAACACTTCATAAGATTTGTTAGGATCGGGAATAATCAGGACAGGAGCAGTTGTCAGTCTCTCCTTCAACCACACGAAACTTTGTTCACAATCAGAATCCCATTCATAATCGAAGTCCTTCCTAGTGAGTTTAGTTAACGGTAATGCCATCTGGGAAAAACCTTTAATAAATCTTCTGTAGTAATTAGCCAAACCTAGGAAGCTTCTCACTTTAGTAACATCCTTCGGTCTCTCCCAATTAATTACAGCTTCTATCTTTGACGGGTCTACAGCTACACCTCCTTGTGATATAACATGTCCAAGGAACTTGACTTTTGATATCCAGAATTCACACTTACTAAACTTAGCAAAAAGTTGCTTTTCCTGCAGTATCGATAGGACAATCCTTAGATGTTCTCCATGCTCTTGCGGAGTACGAGAATAGATAAGAATATCATCGATAAAAATCACCACAAATTTATCCAAATAATTCTGGAATATTCGATTCATGTAGTCCATAAAAACAGCTGGAGCATTCGTCACACTGAAAGGCATTACTAAGAATTCGTAATGACCGTAACAGGTTCTGAACACAGTCTTCGGAACATCAGAACTTTTCACACGAATCTGGTGATAGCCCGATCTCAGATCAATCTTCGAGAACATGCAGGCTCCTTTCAATTGATCTAGAAGATCATCTATCCTTGGTAAGGGGTATTTATTCTTGATTGTAACCTTGTTCAACTTTCGATAATCGATGCACAACCTCATACCACCATCCTTTTTCTTTTCCAATAACACCGGAGCTCCCCACGGTGAGACACTAGGTCTTACAAAATGTCTTGCCATCAAATCTTCTAGTTGATCCTTCAACTCTTTCAACTCGAGCGGAGACATCCGATAAGGGGAAACAAATATAGGAGCCGTTCCCGGTATCAGGTCGACTGAGAATTCAATTTCCCTCATCGGAGGTAAGGAAGTGACATCTTCAGGAAAAACGTCGGAAAATTCACAAACTATCGGAATGTTCAAAACTTGCTGGTCAATACTCTCCTCTTTAGTAAGGACAAGCAAAACAAATTTCTCTTGCTCAAACAAAAAATTTACCATTCCAATTGTACCTTCTAAGATCGTTGTCAAAACATCTTTCAGAGGCACTTCAACGGAGGGAATGAGGATCAACTTCTCTTCACACCCAATAAACACAGAATTAGCAGACAACCAGTCTATTCCCAGGATAACATCAATTTTCTTAAGGGGTAAACAAATGAGGTCAATCTGAAAGATTCTGCCATCCACAGACAACGTACAGTTCTCACACTTAAGCGGCGTCTCGACAGTTTCATCCATAGCGGTAGTAACCACCATTGGAGGGGACAAGGGAAAAAGTCGCAACCTAAGTCACTTCGCACAAATAGTATATATAAAAGAATGCGTAGCTCCACAATCAAATAAAACAAGACAAGGATGGTTGTAAATAAGACAATTACCCGCAATCAAGGAATTGTCGCCTTTCGTCTTCCTGGCGTCCATAGTATAAACTCTCCCTTGAATCAGATCCTTCCTCTGAGCGCAATCCCTAGAAATATGTCCTTCCTTTTGGAAATGCTAGCAAAATACACCGTTCTGCTCGCATCTTCCAAAGTGACTCTTGCGACAATGGGGGCAAGAAGGAGGAACACTGGATCTAGGACTCGACACCTGTTTCCCCTTGAAGGGTTGAGGCCTCGGCCTAAAAGATTGACTAGCCCTCCCCCTATCTCCTTGAACCATTCTTCTGGTACTAGCTTCTGCTCGAACTTTCTTCAAACTATGTTCCGCAACATAGCATTGCCTCAACATCTCAGAGTAGGTAGTGAACTCCCTTTGAGAGACACTATGCAAGATCTCGGCCCTTAGCCCAAACAAGAACTGGTCAATTTTCCACCTTTCATCAGGGGCATACATAACCTGCCTAGAGTAGGCCGCCATGTCCTCAAACTTCTCAGCAGAACTGGCCACAGTCATGCTCCCTTGCCTAAGTTGTTGAAATTCAAACTCTTTTTGCGTTCCCAAGGAACTCGGAAAATACTTGTCCATAAAAACTGTCTTAAATTGTTGCCACACTCTTGGAATTTCTTACACCATCATCAAGTTGGACGCACTTTCCCACCACCTAGCAGCAGGACCCTTTAGCAAATGTGACGCGAAGGTCACCTTGTCTTCTTCACTATAAATCACAATCTGGAATATCCTCTCCATTCCAGTTACCCATTCATGAGCCTTAACCGGATCCAACCCGCCATGAAACTCCTGAGGGTTCATGCGGAAGAAATCTCTAAATGTTCCACCCGCAGCTCCAAGAGCAACCACGTGAGGGCGAAGGCCCCCACTCATCTGATGCATCATTTCTTGCATGAATTGGTGCTGCTGTTGCTGCATCTGCTGCATAAATTGGAACATAGGAGCATTCCCTTCGCTACCTGTTTGATCGCTACCAAGAGGAGTGACACTGGGTTGAGCACGAGTTCCACGTCTACTAGCCAAATTTCCTAAATGTCATCAAAACAGGATTAAGTTGATCAGGCTCAATACCATAAACATAACATTTAGTCCTATCGCAAGTCAACGTGTATGAACGGAAGGAATTACTCATAATATTTCAAGGCTAGGTCGAGGATACGACCTGCTCTGATACCAACTGTAATACCCATATACAAAAGACATACATAAAGCATATTTTTCATATATAATATTAATGATTTGGTACTTGAAATACAAATAAGTTCTTAGCAACACATTGCATAAATATAGCCACTACAAACTTATGGTACTAAACACGGCTATATAATAATACAAGATGTTCAACTACAAAAAGATCTAAGAACTAGATCTGAAGATCCCAAAAGTCCACAGCGGAAGACTAAGCCATCAGCTAGTAAAGATAATCAAGTCGCCTTATCCTTACCCTTAGCGGAACCTGAAGTACCTGAAATAACAACATCAACATGGGGTGAGATAAAACATCTCAGTGGGTTCACTATCTTAGAGTTCTCTCGGCTCTAAGGGTCATATCCAACGAAACTCGCATGCTTCACGAACCAATTTACACAAGGGACAAGGATATAGGGAAAACTAGGGTCCACACACAATTTCAGAACACAAAAGGGAAATGCCTACCTCAAGTCCTTACGGATGCTCTAGTGAAACACATAGTAACAACATAGAGACTTATACAAGACCTTACGGAGGAAAGACATACACGCGCTTCAATCCTTACGGATGCTTCCCGTGGGACTCAAGATAACCCACCTCAAGACTTACTCAAGATTGACACAATTAGCATAACACTTGCCCCAAGTCCTTACGGATGCTCTAGTGAAAACACATAGTAACCACTTGAGACTTATACAAGACCTTACGGGGGACTTATAGTCTACACTTCTCAAATCACGCCCACGCATACACAACGGATACCTCAAGTCCTTACGGATGCTCTAGAGAAACACATAGTAACCACATAAAGACTTATACAAGACCTTACGAAGGATCCCAAAACAAACAAACATAAATCAAACGAGTTTAAGAGAAACCTAGATACCTCACAAGTCGTACCTTTTATCTATTTCCATTAACTCACAAGTTCCATTTTATCAAGTTTTGGTCATTTGAAATTAGTCGGGTAAAAGTCGGCTCGAAATTATTGTTATTCAATCTTAATAGAAAAATTATTCTTTAAGCTTCAAAACGATATGTGGAACGCTCAAAACTGACACCCAAAACAAAAGTTACGAATTAAAAACCAACATTTAAAACTACAGGTCTCGCTGAGCGAAATTCGCCCTGGAACTTTTGCTGAGCGAGGTATGCTCGCTGAGTGAGCTACACCAATTCAGGAAGTTCCAGCCTTACGGGAATTCACTCTCCCCACACCCAATCACTCCCAAACCTTAACCAATGCAACAAGACATGATGAAACGTATCCCTTATCATAATATGAGTATTTTAGGTAGGTTTTAATCGAGTTTTAACCATTAAACTTCCTATTTCTCTTAGGTTTCCAACTAAACCCTAACCAAAAACATTTCTAAAACTCAACCAAAATCAAAGATAAAAGTTTCTAGCTAAGAACCCACCTCGAGAGATGAAGATTGGCGGAAAGATTGAGTTGATTCGACGGACGGATGATCGAGAATGAAGGATTGGAGCTTTAGGGCTTTTTCTCTCTTCTTCTTCTCTTCTCTTCTCCTTTTCTTCTTTCCTTACTAACTTTTTCTTTCTCTCATAATCTTTCTCTCTCTCTCTCTCTCTCTCTATATATATATATATATATATATATATATATATATATATATATATATATATATATATATATATATATATATATATATATATATATATATATATATATATATTACCGATAAGTCAAAATTAGAGAGTATCCGAAAATGTCTCTTAATCTGATATTTTATAAAACCTCTGAGTCAGCTAATTATCAATTAATAAAATATAATCCCATAAATTACTCTATTTTAGTTCCATTAAGATTTCTTAGAGTATTCCGAAAGAATATTATTACCAATTAATAATGTCCAGAGCTTTAAATAAAATACAGGGTATTATATATATATATATATATATATATATATATAATATATATATATATATATATATATATATATATATATATATATATATATATATATATATATATATATATATGAGTGGGGATATTCTTACTCCAAAAGTAAGTTTCTAAATCTTACTCCACATCTTGACCATTGATTCATTTTTAATCAATGGTTATTATAATTACTCAGTAATTAAATGTGGAGAGAGAAACAAATTAATCACATGTCAAATAATTACTAATTATTATAACGATTGATTACAAATGAATCAATGGCCAAACTGTGGAGTAAGTTTTGATAACTTACTCTTGGAGTAAGAATATCTCCACTCATATATATATATATATATATATATATATATATATATATATATATATATATATATATATATATATATATATATATATATATATATATATATATATATATATATATATATTATGATTTTGGTTTTTTGAAAAAGAAAGAAGCTGAAATTTTTTTCTTAGAAATTATAATAAAAAAACCATATCTAAATTTTGAGATTTCATAAAAACTTATTTTCCATATAGATGTCTTTTCTCTCTCAAAAATTAGTAAAGCGAATAATTAGTTTTTATACTAATTTTTTAGATTTAAATAGTACAAAAAGAAATTAATATTTTTTAAAAATGTTCTTAAAATAATTTTAAGTTGCTTTGGAAAAATAGAGTTACAGAAAAAGAAAGAGATAAAGATTGGTAAAAAGGTTTGTAGAGTGGGTATGGTTTGGAAGTTGAAGAAAAATGACGAAATCAAAAAGGGGTTAAATCCCGTGGGGAATATTTATTTCTTAATAGACGAATAAGAAGATTGTTCAGAAAGATAACTCTTCTATAGAGTTAATTAATATCCGAACTCATTAGTTTACCGCCATCTATTTGAATAATTGGTCTCAATTTGGGAGGAAGAACTGGTAGGAGACATAAAACCATCCATTCTGGTTCTATATTTGATAGGAGAAAATGCATAGCTAATTCCATGCGTGGGTAGGCTGGGAAAAAAACTAGAACCGAAAATTTGTAAAGGCATGTTGCATTTGGGCACCTAAAGCCACTGGAATGGAAACTTAATTAATGGAAATGATAATTACTAACCTTTCTTTTTCACCATCTTTGTCTTTCATTTCTGGATTTTAATCTGCAAGGTTCATATACATTGAATTTATAGATCTGGATTAATTATCTTATCTTTGTAGATCTGCATCTATTTTTTTGTGATATTTGTAGATCTGGATCTAAACTCATTAAACAAAGATGAAGAATAAAAAATTAGTACATAATGAATGAAAATGAAAAAAAAAATTGAAAATGTAACAAAAAATATTGAATAAACATGTAGAAATACCTTAAGATAATGGAAACATTGAACAATGAAACTAAATCTGAAAATCAATCAAAGTTAAAATTATTAAACAAAAATAACAAAATTGTGGAAAAATGGAGGAAGATAGAATTTATTATTACCTTAAGGGAGGAATGAAAACAGTTAAAGTAAAAACCCAAAAGGGTTGTTTGAAGGAAAATTGTGAGATGAGTTTGACAGAAGAGAGTGATGAATGATTTGATGGAAGAAAGATGATAGAAATGATGGAAGAAGTTAGTGTGTGAAATATGGAATTTGAAGAACAAAATAGAAAAAGAAAGTTAGAAAGATGAAACTTAGAAAGAGTAGGTAGTGTGTGAAAGATGGATGTTAGTGATGTGTAAGATGAAAGTTGGAATTAAAAAAAGTAGAAAGTGAAGATTTTGACAAAACATAAAATATGATTAAAATATTATAACAAAAAGTTTCATGTGTGTGTTGCACCCCAAAATTTGCCCTCCACAAGACAAGTCATTATATACTAAGAGTCTCACAAGGTTCACAAGGTTCACAAGACATCTCATGAGGTTCACAAGGTTCACAATTAGTCAGAAGATTTGACATTTCCCTCAGACAATGCATCCTCCTAAGCAATGCATCCTAAACTAGGGTTTTGACTTTAATCAGGCTAAATGGACTTCCAAGACTTCAAGTGAGCTCTATAACATATTATATGTGTTCAAGAATCCCCATGACAAATTTCAAGACTTTTCCCAAAGGTTTGCTCAGTCAGATGATCAGATAGGTCAAAATCAGTCAATGCAGTTAAAAAGTCAAACTGAGGTCAATTGTGGTCAAACCAAAGTCAAACTTCATGATTTTTTGCCAACATCAAGTATATGAAGTAAAATTCATCATTTGATCAAGGGTTGATCATGATTCATCAAGGAGATTTCAGATCATCAAGAATCAAGAGTTTCTAAATTAGGGTTTTCACAGGAAAAGTCAACTGAAATTTGACCAGCCATAACTTTCACATGCTTCATCAAATGTTTCCCATCCAAAGCTCATTTTGAAGGAAATTGAATTCTATATAACTTTGTGTCTCACAAGCCAATCCCAAAAATGCTTCATTTGGAGGGTATGAGCTAAGACATTATAGGTCCTTTTGAAAGTCAACAAAAAGTCAACAACTTCAAAAGAGCATAACTTGAGAATGGTAAAAGATATGGACATGAAACCAATGGGGTTGGTTATAGGACTCTTTAAGTTTTCCAAAATGTCCAAGAACACCCTCATAGCATTAAAATTGAAGGATTTGTGCCCTTGCAAAGTTGGGAAATTTTAGGGAATTTATGAAGCAAATAAGGCCTAAAATCAAATTTTTGCTAAATGAGCCCACCAAATTGCCATCCCATCTTTACAAAAACACCAAGCACGACCCAACCCACCTATTTTCTGAATTTTTATTTTTTATTTCATATTTATTTGAATTTTATTCATTAAAATATCATTTAAATTGAAATAAAATATAAAATCATATATTTAAAAAGGGATTTTGTTTCTAGAAAGTCATGAATATTGTTTGGATTAGATTGATACACAAGTTATGAGGATTGTCCCAAAATAGCAAGATTGGATCAAATAAAAATCAAGTTTTAAGACATAATCTTTTTCAATATTCAAGTGATCCAAAAGTCCAAATAATCATACAATTTTTTGACCTAATTCAGTTCACATATATACATGGAACATATCACAACCTAGGACAGGAATTTTTGCAGCCTCAAGAACACTAAACAAGTTTTAAAATTTTCAAGAAAAGGTGAGATTCGGTTTTGACCCTAGAGGCTGTTTCCAAGCTTTCTCAAGGTTGAGACACCTTCTTTGATGATCATAGAACGCATTTGCATCATTCACATTGTCCAAAACCTTCTCATAAGCCGAAACCGAACCACACTTGTTCTTGCGTTTTGAATTTTTCGATTTCATGTGTATCTTTGTTTTCAATCATATTTTATGGTTGATTAATGTTTATATTGATGTTTAGAACAATTCTGGATGGGTTGATTGAAGGTTTGATGCAGGAAACATGAGAAGCCATTATTAGGGTTTAAGGTCACAAAATAGGGTTCTTTGATTCAACCAATTTAAATGAATTTTAAAAACATGGGAAGATTGTATGAGTCATAAGGATTGTATTGCACTAATCAATTTGAAGAAATCTTGATGTTTCGATGATGTTTGATTTTCGCAGGTTATAGACATTGAAAAATTCGCAGGTAAATGCGTAGGAGAAAACGCAGGAAAATTCGCAGGTCCAGAGGAAGAAGATGAAGGCCATGGCGCGAAATCTGATTTTTGAAATTAGGCTTGTTTTATTATATTATGTTATCATATATATTTCAGGTACAATGCTTGGCACAGCTGGTAAGAGCGCGCGCGTATGGAGCAATGGTCAGGGGATCGAATCCGGTCTCCAGCAATTTTTTGCCTTAAGTCCATTTATCCAATGAATTTACAATATAATGATCAGCTTCTCACTCTATATCAAATGCGTGCAGGTAGCCTGGCTGGTTTTGCACCTTTGGGATTGAGGTAAGGGACCTGGGTTCAAATCCCAGGTCCTTTCTTTTTGGTCAATTTCCTTGTTATTTTTCTTATTTTCAATTTATTTTATTATATTAATTCTATTTTGTTTAAATTAGTAAATATAAAATATGAAAATATTTTCTAAATACCATTAAAATACTTTTCTTTATATTCTTAAAATATCATAATTTATTTTCTTAAAAAAATTTAAATTGTTTATATTTATTTCATAATATGTATATATGTATAATTATCATATTTTTGTAAATAAATTGTTTTATTTTGCAAATTAAATACAAAACCCTAATTTTCTTTATAAACCCTAATTATGTTATAAATATTAATTTATGTGTTTGTAACTTTTAATTATATATATTTATTTTATAATTTGTTTATATTATTATATGTAGTTTTTTTATATAAATAATGTAATTAAGATTAGATTAAGTAATTAACCCTAATTTATTTTTCTAAATAATTAAAAACCCTAACTTTATTTTATGAGTTTAATTTATTATTTTTACTTAATTATAATTAACAAATACTTTTATAATATGTATATAAAATTAAATTATTATAACTATTAGTCATATTTATTAGTATATAATTATTATTATTTGTTTCTTATTAAAATTCTTAAAAATAATTATTTATTTAATTTTGAACTTTTAATTTGTTTCTATATTATATTGTTATACTAACCTTCTTATATTTATTTTTTGTTTGTTATTACTAATCCATTTAATTATTTATTTATTATATGCTTATTTATTTTAATTATTTTAATTATTATAATGTAATTGTACCCACTATGTAATAGTTGTAGAATTATTCTTATTATTTATTTTAAATGCCATGGTTAGTAAAATAGGGAGTGTAAACATGTTTGTATTTAAAATTGAATTTAGATCTCTAATTTGTAAGATAAATACTTGAATTTGTACACGCACACACGTAAGTCGATCCTGGATCGCCATCTCACATTCTTAAGGATACCTCTCATGTTGCCTAAACAAAAAGGTCAAGTAAGGTGTAAAGCAAAGTCCCTTCTCTCATATCCTCTAGTCCCTTAAAAGATAATAAGATCAAGTCCCTTCATGGTTGCCTTCGTAAATGATCTTGTCCCTTTCGAATAAAGATGATAAGTCCCTTCGAATTGCTAAAATACACCTTACAGTTGCCTAATCACAGTTGTCCCTTTATTTGTCCCTCACTACATCCAAGGTAATGACTACCTATTCCTTAATAATAGGGATAGTCTTACCATTGAAAGAACATTTAAGAACAGTAAAGACTTAACTTAGGGTAGGTTCCTCTTAAGTACTTGCTCACTTTTTTCATCAAATTACTTCATTACACTTTACATTTTTAACAATTTTCAAAACAAAGGCTTTATATATATCCGTACATGGATCATTATAAAGTACTTAAGAAAATTTCTAATCACACACTACACTTCTCAAAACATTTTAAAGTGAGCTAAGTAACTAAGAGCCCATGGATAACCATGGATGTAAAGGGTGCTAACACCTTCCCTTTACATAACCTACCCCCTGAACTCAAAAATCTTTTAAGGTCTTTCCTGTTCTTTTATGCCCTTTCCTTTGGATAAAATAAAAGTCGGTGGCGACTCTTGCTATCCGCAACATAACTAAAGTCAGTTCTCCCACCGTGTTACAGAACTGGCGACTCTGCTGGGGATTTAATAAAAGAGGGGTACCCTTAGGAATTAGATCACTTTAAATTTGTTTGCTTTGTTTGCTTTACTTTACTTGTTGGGTGCTCTTATGTGTGAAAGATCCTAACCCGGATCTAGTGTACCTTAGGTAAATGGCAATAGACCAAGGAAACTGTACGGCGTATACCGATATGGTTGATCTGGTGGCCATAGTTAGTGTGACTTCTTGGTTGGTGCTTATGTTCCTTAAGTCAAGTTGAGGATAATATGAGGCTGCCATATGTTATCAATACACTAACTAACTTTTAGAACCCTAGTTATCCCATCTTGGCCTTTAGAAAGTAGTGAGATGACCGGCTTTGGTGAAGACTGAAGTTGGTTGATACTCGATGCTACACTCATTGAGATTCTAAACATGGAGGGTTTTGGTTGGCAAGTAAGTTGCCTACTGAACAACCACCCTTGTGAAGGATCAATGATATTGAGATCCCTTAGAACCTAGTTACTTTATAGGACAGGATGAACCATATAAACTTCAGGGGAGGGTACTTACCTTTAAACCTTATGCAAGCCTTCAAACCTAGGGCTATTGTGTGACTTGTTTGTGTGTGCCACATGTTTGTGATTGAGCATAACATCATGACATCATCATGCATCATAAGCATAACATTTTCACTAACCATTTCAAGGACCAAAGGATTTATCTTTGTTTTTTGTTGCAGGTCATGGCTTCTGCTCCTAGGAATACTATCCGGATCAACTTTGTAGGAATACCTCCTAAGCTTAAAGAATTGGTCTCTCAGGTTTCTGAAAACTCCCAGTTCATCAAGAGACATGGTTACCTACTGGATCTAGTCACTTCAGGGTTCAATGAAGACATGATGAGTGTCCTGTTTCAGTTTTTTGATCCTAAGCACCATTGTTTCACATTCCCTGACTATCAACTAGTTCCTACAATGGAGGAGTTCTCCAAACTTCTGGGTATACCTGTACTTGATCAGAAACCATTCACAGGCTTGGAGAAAGAGCCTAAACCTGAAATCATTGCTGCAGCTCTACATCTGAAGAAGTCAGACATTGTTCTAGAAAAGAGAAATGGAGTTAAGGGTATTCTTGCTAAGGTGTTGATAGAGAAGACTCAAGTGTTCTTGAAGGCTATGAGCTATGATGCCTTTGAGGAGATCTTAGCCTTGTTGATTTATGGCTTAGTGTTGTTCCCCAATCCAGATCAGTTCATAGACATTCATGCCATCAACATATTTCTGAGTCACAATCCAGTGCCTACATTGCTTGGAAATATTCTGCACTCTCTTCATACTCGTACTACAAAGGCACGAGGAACTCTGATGTGCTGCATACCTTTGCTATCTAGGTGGTTTATTTCTCACCTTCCTCGATCAGTGATGAAGAATGAACAAGGGTTCAGATGGTCCAAGAGGATTATGTCACTCTCTCATTCAGATATCCATTGGTGCTTCACATCTATGGAGAATGTTACTATCATTGACCGTTGTGGGGAGTTTCCTAATGTGCCACTTCTAGGCATAAGAGGAGGCATTACTTACAACCCTTCCTTAGCTTTACGACAGTTTGGTTACGCTCGGAGTGATGGTCCTCATGACATGCTTATTCAGGGTATTGTGTTTGACTACGACAACAATCTGCAAGGTTACCGTCAAAGGTTCATACGAGCATGGGGAAAAGTGAACAAGGTTGACAGCAAGACTCTGGAGCCCAAGTACACTATTCCTATGGAAGCTTACCTCAGATGGGTGCGATCTCGTGCTCAGACTCTCATGATGCCATATCCTGTCATCCTTCCAGTTACTATGGAGCCTGTTGCTGAAGGAGATACTTCTTATACCATCCTTCACCTAGACATGCCCACTGACTTGGAAGATTTACAGAGGTCCTGGATCCAGTTGAAGGAGTAAAGGGATACTTTTGAGACTCATTACAAAGCAACTTCACGAGGAGCGGAATCTCAACTCATATCTCAACACAAAGAGGAAACGTCCATGGGAGACTTAAAACCCCATCTTTTGTATTTATTTCATTTCATTTTTATTGTAAGCCCAAGGGGCAAACAAATTTATCACTAATAAAAGTTTACTTTTGGTTGTTTAAGCAAATTTAAATCTTGCGGTCCTTGAAAACATTGCATACGCATTTATACACCATATCATTGCATCACAGGTTTCTTATGCACAGGTTTCTTATCTTCTCGCTGTTTATTTCAGCAATGGCTCTTGAACAAACAGTCAAAGATCTCCAGGCACAAAATGCACAGTTCCAAGAGCTGATCCTGAACTTGTCCAAGGGGCAGGATGAATTGAAGACACTGCTGGCCAAGAAGACTAGGAAGACTAGAAGGTCAGGAGGCCTGATCAACATGGGAAGAAGGTTCAGAGGTCCTGTCAAGACCAAGGAACAGGTTGAAGATTATGAGTCTGAAGAGTCTGAGAAAGAGGGAGGCAGTCTCCATAATACAATGGGGGATTCTGATTCTGAAGCCAACTACTATCATGATCCTACTGAAGATAAGTTCAAGATGCTGGTGGATAGAATGGATGCTATGGAATTGCAAAAGTCTTCTGGGCTGGATTTTGAAGACCTGAGTTTGATATCTGGGGTGGTCATACTGTAACACCCTAATTTTTGCCCTAAGATTTCTTCTCATATCATCTGCATTTTGCATACAAACAAGATCGCACTGGATTTCGAGTTTCTTCTCAGATGTGGGTCTATGCTTCGCAGGGGATCACCATTATTTTTACTTCTTTATATTTGTTGACTTCTAACCAAAATACCAAAAAAATATGTTGCAGTGTTCTTCTTCTTCTCTGTGTTGCAGGATTTCAAAGACAGGGCAATGATTTCAATCCAGATGCGTTTGTTCAGTCACAATTCGATTTCAGTTGGATGTTTGACCTAATATTGGTCAAACTATCAAAAGATTGTGTTGACTGCCAGTTGTGTGTGCCAATAGTTTATTCCTCAGGCGATGTGTGTTTTAAAAAGTTCAGGTTGCGTTATATGTGAAAGGCTATCAGACAGTGTTTTGTAGTTTGAATCTTCAGTGTTTATCAGTTCATCAGTTGATCAGCAATTCATCTGAGGATTTATTTTCCTCAGTTTGATTTCGAATCATCAGGGCATGGATCAGACGATTTTCAGATGACAGTTGGCAAGTTGCGAATTATTCAGCTGTTCAGTGATTCTTTGGTTGGCTGTATTCATTTCATTAGAGGATTGTGCAAGAAATTAAGAAGTTTGTGGTGGGCCTTAAAAATTTTCATTTCATATCCATTTGTCCGAGTCTTTCTTTCGAATTTTTTTATCCACTATTATTCGATTACCTTTCGTTTTCCATTTTTTCCCCGAATATGCGATTATCCAAATCATCATTTTTTTAACCAAATCCAGTTCCCGATTATTTCATTTTTTATTTTTTAATATTTCAATTTCCATTTTTTTTTAATCCATAACCATTTTCCCAAATATTATTAATAATCCATTTCATTTTTATTTTCTCAAATGCCCACATTTTGTTTTTTTTCTTTCTCCATCAAAAAATAAATATAAACCAAATCATTTTTTTAAACTCATATTTTTAGAATCCAATTAAAAAAATAAATAATTAAATAGAACTATGTTTATTTCTTTTGTTTTATCATTTTATTTGTTTTCATTTCTAAGGCTCATCATAACAATTCCCAGCAAGGCCTTGGGCCCACACCTTCAACATTTCCTGCAGCCTTTTCCACCCTTTTACTAGCTACATCAGCCTCAAGCCAATGCCTCAACAGCTTTTGCCCAGTCCCGTACGCGCCAGCCTTGCCCAAGTTACATCACCAATCCACACGCATGAGCTGCAAAACACTCCTCACGCTAGCATTCAGCCGAAACAACAAAAAACAATTCACGTGATATGCCGTACACCAAAGCCAAATGTAATCCATCACACAACCTCACGCAGGCCCAAATTCCCAACAATTTCAGCTATCCCGTGAGCCGCACTCCCACAACAACAAACAACTCCAAGCCTCTCACACCAGCCGAAGCAAAGCATCACGCTGAACACAATCAACAAGCCGAAATAACCAACAGCAGCTCACAAGCCTCACGTGTACGAAACATGCCTCAGCCAAACTCTTCACGCGTGAAGACTTCTTTCTCCAGCCGCATCTTCAACTCGCAAGTCCTAGCCTTGCCCAAGCAGCTTCATCAAGCATTTCACAGGCCGATACCGCAGCTAACAATACAAGCCGCTTCACCGAAATACCTCACGTCATCCGCACCTGTTTCAAATCAAAACTAAAAAAAAAATTAAAACGCAAAACAAAAAGAAACAAAACGCACAGCAGAAGAAAACCAAAACTCAGTGCACACGAGAAACTTGTGAACCCCAAAACGCAACCCCCAGAGGCACAAAACGGTAACCTCATTTTTCACCACTCATTCTATAAATAGAACCACTCTTCACCACAAATGATCAAGCTCTCTAGCCTCCATAAACCCTGCCAAAATCAATTCTCAGCCAAAAACCCCTAATCTCATTTTTCACCCTCTTTCCCAATCTTCAATCTGAAACACACAAAAAAAGCGAAATCAAGAAGGAGAAGGAAAGAAATCGGAAATTGAAAGAGAAGAGAGAAGAGGAATCGCGTAACAGCAAAGAGGAAGTGTTTCGGTGTTGTTTTGGTTTTGAAGGCGAGCTTCGATCCATGCCTTTGCCTTGGTTCCGCCGGCCCTATTTATGAAGGAGGAGAGAATTTTGTTTTGTGTTTATCGCCCTGTTTCCGTGAATAGAGAAGAAGAGGAACTCTCTGCTCTTTCTTTTTCTTTATTAATTCGTTTTTTTTTCTATTTTTGTTAAAAAAAATGTGATGATTGAGCTTGGGCTCAAGGCCTTGTTGTTTATTACTATCCACATGACCCGCGGGTTTCTTGACCCTCCATCTTTCCCTCTCCATTATTTTTTTATTTCCTTATTTTGCCTTAAAGTTCTTTTTTAAAAGTGATTTTGTGAATATAAAAGTATTTTAGAAATATATTTTAGAAAAAGTTTTAGAATATATTTTAGGAGAAATTATATTTTAGGAAAAAGTTTTTGAAGAAGATTTTTTAGAAAAAAGTTTTAAAAATTATATTTCTATTTCTTTTTTGGATCTATTTTGTAGATCCATTTTTCTTCATCTTTTTTCTATTTTGGTCGATGACAATCTCCGATTCGTGATTGTTGATTTTCGATCGGTTTAATCTTCATTATTTCAAACCTATGGATGAATGATCATTTGGATCATTCTCCATACTTTGAGATCATGATAGGTTGCCTTCGATAAAATCAACGAAAATCTCGATTAAGATTAGACCATCCTTTTTCTTTTAGTGTGGCATGTTTTCGGAGAACGATCCATAATATCGTTTCTCTAACATGTATTAACACGCATATTTTCCACTTTAATTAGTGGTGGCCGACCTCATTTGTAGGGTAATTACTTCGTAAATTACTCGGCGATTGCTTAACATAGACCTAAAGTTGTCCCGATTTGGAATGAGATCCACTTGGATCCGATTGCCTCGGCTTTATTTTTATTTTCGTGGTTGTGCTTGATTAAGTTCATCATACCACTTTATATTGTAAATATTATAATAATCTGTTTAAATTTAATCTCTCGCGCCTTATCCTTTTATTTTAACTTCTTGCTCCTTTATCTCTTTATTATGCTTTATCATATTATATCATATATCATTTGTTTATGTTTATATTATTGCTTGTGATTTTTATTTTGTCCATTTGGATACCAAAACATTAATAAAGGATTAAACACCTAAAAGACTTGTGACTTTAATTTCGGACTATGGTTACTATCCCTAGCTTTTGGAGAATGGACTTAGACTTTAAGATCTTCCCCCTTGCTCAAGTTGGAATGGATTAGAAACTTTGGCCTCAAGTTACTTCATTAGCCTTTGAAGATGGAATTCCGGTTATCATGAAGATTGTTCATAATATGGTTTGGTATCTCTTTTCTTAACTTTTTAATCCAAGTATTAGGATAGTCCCTTCATCTCCTCCCCATTCTTAAAGTTTCAAAACTTCTCCCTATTTCAAAAATCTTCTTGTTTTCAAACTTCAAATGCTTTCATAATCAAACTTTGACTTAGGTCAAGCGATTTTTAACCTTTTCACTTTGTTTCCTTAAATAAATGTTAATTCATGTAAATATATCAAAATCATTTTTCTTACATACTTTAAAAAATTCAAAACTCACTCAATTGTTTTTGTGCCTTTTTGTGCACCTTTTCTTTTCACATGTTTAGATATGATTCATCTTTTCTAGCGGAATTATTCGCTAAAGGATGACGACTTATCTCTACATTTTAAAATCAATTCAACTCATTGTTTCTTTTCAAATTTTGTACCACGAACTACGAGGTTTTGATCTCGCATTGCACTTTGTGGGTACGTAGGCATGAGGCATTAAAAACCTCATCAAACACAAAAATCATTAAAAAACATTTCTTCTCCTCATCTCTTCAATCTTTTTAAGCAAACCAATTTCAGACCAAAAAGCAATAAATATTTCAAAGGGCTCCAGTGGAGTACCACGGACGAGTCGGGTGCCTAAAACCTTCCCGGTTCGTAACCAATCCCCTTACCCATTCTCTGTTTATTTTCTTTTAGCTTTTGCTTTTAGACTCCTAGGTTTTTATTCGTTCTTTTACCTTTTTCCTTTTGGAAATAAATAAAAGCGCGGTGGCGACTCTGTGTACATCGAGTTAAGTTAATCAATAGCTTACACTCACGATTTTACCGCTACACATACCCATTGGTTTCAAGGTTCCTGCTTTTGTAGTGTATGATGGTGTCTCTTGTCCCAAGATGCATCTGAGGTCCTATGTCCGGAGAATCCAACCCCATACTGCTGATAAGAAGTTGTGGATCCATTTCTTCCAAGAGAGCTTATCTGGAGCTCAATTGGAGTGGTACTATCAGTTGGAAAGTGTCAACATCCGTGATTGGAACGATCTTGCTGAAGCCTTTTATAAGCAATATCAATACAATGCTGATCTAGCCCCTACTCGCATGCAACTACAGAGCATGTCTATGGGTGCTAAAGAAAATTTCAAGGAGTATGCCCAGAAGTGGAGAGATTTGGCTGGAAGAGTACAACCTCCTCTAACTGACAGGGAGTTAGTGGATATGTTCATGTGTACGTTGAATGGTCCTTTTTATAGTCATCTCATTGGAAGCTCATCATCTGGCTTCACTGAGTTGATAATGACAGGAGAGCGCGTAGAAAGTGGTATAAGGAGTGGCAAGATCCAAGTGGGTGCTTCTTCATCCAGCACTACAAAGAAGCCCCCTAGTGGGAAGAAAGAGTCAAATGCTGTTTATGGTCAACCTGATCGTAGTAGGAGGCACCAATCTGTGAGTGCAGTTCATATCTCCAATCCAACTCCTACAACACCAGAGCCACCACAGGGCAATCAACAGAGGCCTAAAAGACAGTTCACTAAGCTCAACATGTCACTGGCCCAAACCTTGCAACACTTGTTGAAGGGTGAACTCATCACTTTGAGAGATCCTCCTCAGAATCCCAATGTTACCTCTCCCAGGTACAATCCTAATGCACGATGTGCATATCATTCAAATTGTCAGGGACATGATACCAATAGCTACTGGATATTGAAGAATAAGATTCAAGATATGATTGATGCTGGAGAAATTGAGTTTGACCCTCCGGGTACTCCAAATGTGATTACTGCTCCCATGCCAAATCATGAAAAGACTGTTAATGCCATTGATGAAGTTTCACATATTTCCTCAGTTGCAGATTTAACCACACCATTGTCTGTTATTAAGAAGAAGTTGGTACAAGCTAGGTTCTTTCCAGGTTATCATGAAGATTGTTTCTATTGTGCTTATAAACCGGATAGTTGCTGGAGGTTGAAGGACGGAATTCAACACCTCATGAACAATTATACAATATTGTTTGAGAGGACACCTTCTGTAGAGAGCATGGTTGAACATATAACTAAAGGTTCGAAGGTTGAAGAGGTGGATATGGTTGATAAAATGCCGGTAAGGATTACTTCCAAGGGTCCTGTCAAAATCAATCATAAGGGTCCAATTAAGATTACTGCTGAAGGCCCTGTGAAGATTGTTGCTGAAGCTAGAGTGGCTCCTATGATCATTACCACTCCTGGTCCTATTCCGTATACTTCTGATAAAGCGGTGCCTTGGCATTATGGCTCCGATGTTTATATTCATGGTGTTAAACAGGAACCCTTAGTTGAGACACCTGTTGCTGATGAAAACCTTGATGTTGACAATATTGCTGGATCTAGTAAGATCACACGAAGTGGAAGAGTTTTCTCTCCTCCGGTTACCTCCAAGAATACAGTTACTCCAGCTACTACCTCCACTACTGATGCTCGGGGCAAAGGTCCTGTTATTGAACCTGTGCAAACTGATGTACCAGCTACTGATGATCTTTCTAAGCAGATGGAAGAAGTATTGAAAATCATTCGCAAGAGTGATTATGACATTGTTGATCAATTGGGGCATACTCCCTCCAAAATTTCTATGTTGTCTTTGTTGTTGTGTTCTGAGGCTCATGCTAAAGCTTTGATCAAATTTTTGACGACTGCTCACGTACCAAATGAGATTTCTGTAGACCAATTTGAAAATTGTGTGGCACATTTGACCTATGATAATGGGTTAGGTTTCTCCGATGCTGATTTGACTCTGGCCAAGAGGGATCATAATAGGGCTCTACATATCTCTATTGAATGTAGGGGCACTACCCTGTCATATGTGTTAATAGACAATGGTTCCTCTCTGAATGTGTTGCCCAAAGAAGTTCTGAATAAGCTTAGTCCTGAAGATGCTGTGTTGAAGCCCAGTAATATAGTGGTAAAGGCTTTTGATGGCTCGAGAAGAGTGGTGCACAGAGAAATTGATCTCCCAATCAAAGTAGGTTCTCAGGTTTTCAATGCTACCTTTTATGTAATGGATATTCGTCCTTCGTATTCTTGTTTGCTTGGGCGTCCCTGGATCCATGGGGCAGGTGCTGTAACCTCCACCTTACATCAGAAGCTGAGATATCCAGTAGAAGGAAAAGTTGTCACTGTTTACAGAGAGGAAGGATATATAGTTAGCCATGTGAACACATTTAAATATCTTGAAGTAGAAGGTGAATATGTTGAAACTCCATGTCAGACGTTTGAAGTAGTTCCTTGGGTTGTTAATAATTATGAAGCTCCTCCTGTTGCCAAGAAAGTTCCTGTGGTCACCAGAGTACCTCCTACAATGGCCTCCCTCAAGGATGCTAGAGCTGTGGTGGATGAAGGTGGTTGTACTATTTGGGGTCAACTTCCTGACATCCCTTACAAGTCTGACAAATTTGGTTTGGGTTTCACTGCAGAGTCTCAGAAGGCTGTTCGTCGTGCTCGTGCTGTTCGTATCACTAATCAGGGGATTATGAAGAATCAGATCAATGTTGTGGGTGACTATGAAGAAACTGATCATACTGAGGACCGTAGAACCCTTAACCCATCCAAGCCAATTTAGGAACGTAGTGCGGAAACTGTCTGGGTGTAAATCTAAGGCGGTTGTCACGCGATACTACACTCAGACGAGGTCTATTTTAAGAATGTTATCGGTTGGGGAGTAATCCAACGTACCGATGATATTCTAAAGATGGCTGTTAACTCTGGGCACCTCTGTTAGCACCCTTTTTGTTTTCTGCAGGTACAATGAAGACAAAACCTTAGTACTTACCTGTGTGGGTTGGTGTTCTGTTACCTTAACTTCATGCTCGTGACTCGGAACCTAAGCCCGTGTGCCTTGTGTGATCTTGTTTGTGTTTGTTGCTTACATGCCATCATATATTCATGAGCATTGTTCGTAAGATTTCAAGGGACTTATAAGGAACTTTTGCAAAATTTCAGATGTCCATGGCTATGACTTTTGAAAGGAGGAACACAAAGAAGTACACTTTCAAGAATCCTAATGTTGTAGAGTTGAGAAAGCTAGGAGCTTTGGTTGTTGATACCCAAGAGTTCCGGAGATGTCATGGGAAGCTTTTATATATGTTGGATACTGATGTGCCTGAGGGGATTCTCCCTACTTTAGCTCAGTTCTATGATCCGTTGCATCATTGTTTCACTTTTCCGGATTATCAGCTTGTGCCGACTTTGGAGGAGTATTCTCATTGGTTAGGTTTGCCTATTCTGGACAAGGAGTTTCTTTTCACTGGTTTAGAGAAGGAGCTTACTATCAAGGTCATCGCCAAAGCACTTTTTCTTAAGGAATCCGATCTTAATGGGAAGTTTCTTCCAAAAGGGAGTGTTCGTGGTATTAATGCTAAGTTCTTGATGGGAAAGGCTTCTACTTCACTTACTTTGGGTCATAAGGATGCATTTGAGGCTATTCTTGCTTTGCTTATTTATGGGATTGTCTTGTTTCCGAATTTGGATGGTATTGTGGATGAGAATGCTATTCAGATCTTCTTGAAGAAGAACCCGGTGCCTACTTTGCTTGGAGATATGTATCATGCTTTTCACTATAGGACCTCCAAAGGTGACGGAGAGATTGTATGTTGTGCGCCTCTTCTTTATAGGTGGTTTATTTCGCACCTACCGAAGTCGGATGTTTTCAAGGACAATAGAGAGAATCGAAGATGGTCTCAAAGGTTGATGTCGCTTTCTCATAAGGACATGACATGGTATAGTTCTCATTATGACACTGGAGTGCTTATCGATAGTTGTGGAGAATTTCCTAATGTACCTCTTCTTGGTACACGTGGGGGAATTAGCTACAACCCCATTCTTGCTAGACGACAGTTCGGTTATTGTTTGAAGGACATTCCAAACAATATTTCCTTATCCCGTTTCTTCTTTCTTAATGGTGCTGATCATATAGAGATGAAGAAAAGGATTGCTCATTCTTGGCATGCTGTTCACCGGAAAGAGAAAGGTCAATTGGGAAGACAACACCTTCCTCCTTCCGAATGTTATATTCAGTGGGTTCGATCTAGAGCTTCCAAGCTCAAGATGCCTTATCCACCTGAGGAGCCTATGTTTCCCATATTGCCTTTGTCTGCTTTTCTTCCTCCCGTTGATGAGAAAGTGGTTCTTCAAGAAGAGTTAGAGAAGATAAAGAAAGAGAAAGAAGAATGGCTACTTGAGAGGACTACGATGCAGGAGCAGCTGAAGGAGAAGGATGATCTTATCGAGCTACTTGAGCGGCGTGTCACGAAGAGGCCGAGAGAGGATTTATTTTCCTCTAGTACTCCATCTACTATTCCTCCTACTTCTGGTGCTTGGAAGGCCATTGTTGACAAGTTAGTGAAGGATAAGGAAGATATGGAAGATAGGTACAAGAAAGAGATCAAGAGGATTCGCCTGAAGTATCAGCCAGGATTCGGGACTTCTTTGGATATGATTCCCTAGGCCTAGTTTACTTTTCCTCTTATGTATTAGGATTACTGATGTTTGTACTTCACTTGTAATCCTCACTTTGATTTTAATGAGAATGAGTTTTTTAAGTATCTCAAAAAATGTTTCTTTATAAATATTGCAAGTTAACTTATAATCCTTTGAAATCTTTGCATTTGCATACGCATACCATGCATCATACTCGCATTTGTCTTGCTTTTTGAGTGTTCTCCAGGGATCTTATTGTTGTTTCTTGGTCTTCATTCAGTTCTCCTGTCAAGTTGATTCACCGATTTGATACTCGAACTAATCGGAGAAGGGTGATGGAAACTTTGCAACAAGAGAATCGTGAGCTGCGCGAAGAGGTTACTTATCTGAGGGAAAGCTTGGAAAGAGTGTCTGCTATGATGGAAAGTTTGGTGGCTGCTCAGAATCAGCCACCTCCTAATTCTCCTGTTCAGAATACTGTCATCTCCGAGGTTGTTACCGCATCAATTCCTATTGAAACTGTTATTTCTCCTCGCTATCGTATGCCTGCTAGCACACCTTGGGGCATGCCAGTTGATTTTTTTCCTGCTGGTTACCGTCCTCCTCATCCTGAGACTGCTGCATTTAATACTCTCCCACCACCAGTGTGGACTACTCTTCCTCCAGTTGTGACTACTGTACCGCCTGTGGTGCACGTTATTCCGCACCATGATGAAATGATTTACCATGCTGAGCCCAATGAAGGCGCTGGAGTGGGTGAAAGACTTGATGACTTCCAAGGACGCTTTGTTGAGGTACAGAGGGAGATGAGAGCCTTGAAGCACAAGGATTTGTTCGGAAAAGATACCTATGACCTTTGTTTGGTCCCAAATGTTAAAGTTCCTTACAAATTCAAGCTGCCTGCTATGTATGCAAGAAAGATGTCTGCTCAGACTGATAATGATAAGCTGCTGATTCACTATTTCCAGGACAGTTTGACCGGTGCACCCATGAGGTGGTATATGAGTCTGGATAATAGCCAAATCAAGACTTTCAATGATTTGGGAGAAGCTTTTTTAAGGCAGTACAAGTATAACGTTGATATGGCGCCAGATAGAGATCAACTTCGTGCTATGTCCCAGAAGGACAAAGAGACTTTTAAAGAATATGCGCAGAGATGGCACGAGCTGGCAGCCCAGATTGTTCCTCCATTGGAAGAAAAAGAAATGACGAAAATTTTCTTGAAGACGTTGGGTTCTTTTTATTATGAGCGGATGATAGCAAGCGCTCCTTCTGATTTCACTGAAATGGTGAGTATGTGGATGCGTTTAGAAGAAGGTGTCCGTGAAGGACGGTTGAGTCAAGAGAATAGTAATGGTTCAAGCTCTAGAAGGTTCAACTTTGGGAAAAAGAAATAAAATGAGACTAATGCAGTATCCCGTGAAAGTTATAGAAGACCTCACAGTCGTGGGAATCACCATTCGCAGCATGTAGCTTCTGTAACACCGATGATTAATGTGGCTCCAACTGTGCCAGCAGTTCCAAAGTATCAACCTCTTTATCAACAACCTTCTGTGCAACAAGGTGGTAATCAACAAGCTCGGGCTAAGCCAAATTTTGATCCTATTCCGATGTCGTATGCAGACCTGCTTCCATCTTTGATTGCAACGAATCTTGTGCAAACTCGTCCTCCACCTCCAGTTCCAGAGACTATTCCATGGTGGTATAAGCCAGAAGCCCGTTGTGCTTTTCATCAAGGTGCCCCGGGGCATGATGTTGAGAACTGTTATCCATTGAAGTTTGAATTACAGAAATTGATGAGGAACAATGTTCTGTATTTTAATGATGTTAATCCAAATGTGCAGAAAAATCCGTTGCCGAAGCATGGTAATGCGTCTGTGAATATGGTTGATGGTTGTCCTGGGTTGTTCAAGATCTATGAGGTCCGTCATATTCGAAGGTCTTTGGTTGAGATGCATGATTTCTTGAGTGAATATCACGATATTGATCACGATTATGCTGGATGTTGTATTTGCTCGGTGAATCCTCGTGGTTGCGTGATTGTTAAAAGGGATATTCAAAAGATGATGGATGATAAGCTGATTGAAGTAACATCAAAGAGAGATGAATATGAAAATGAAGTGAACGTTATTATGCCTCAGTTCAATCTTCCTGAGAGAGTTGCTCCTGAGAGGATGGTTATTTCTTTTGATAGTCGCAAAACTGCTGTTACTCCATTGGTGATTAATGTGCCTGGTCCAATTCCATATGAGTCTGATAAAGTTGTTCCGTACCGGTATAATTCTACGATGATAGAAAATGGTAGGGAAGTTCCTTTTCCTACTCCAAAGTCTGTGGTTAGCATTGCTGATGTGACGAAGGTTACCCGAAGTGGTAGAGTGTATGTTTCAGATCCTCCGAAGAGAGCTGAAGATACAGGTGCAAGTAAGCAGATTATGGATGTTGTTGCCCAATCGGGCCAATCTGGTAATAGTGAAGATGAGGTGCTAAAATTGATAAAGAAGAGTGAGTACAACATCACGGAGCAGTTGTTGCAGACTCCATCGAAGATATCGGTTTTATCACTCTTGATGAGTTCTGAGGCTCATAGGCATTCATTGCAGAAAATTCTTGATCAAGCTTATGTTGACCATGATGTGACTGTTGATCAATTTGATAGTATTGTGGCAAATATCACGTCATGCAACAATTTGAGCTTCTGTGATGACGATCTGCCTGAAGAAGGAAGAAATCATAACTTGGCTTTGCATATCTCGGTGAATTGTCAAGAAGATGCTATGTCCAAGGTGCTAGTTGATACCGGATCGTCTCTGAATGTTATGCCAAAATCGACGTTGTCAAAGCTTGCGTATCAAGGTGCTCCCATGAGGCACAGTGGGATTATTGTAAAAGCGTTTGACGGGTCGAAGACGACGGTAATTGGTGAAGTGGATCTTCCTATTCTTATTGGACCGTTTATATTCAAGATTACTTTTCAAGTAATGGATATACGTCCTGCATACAGTTGTCTCCTCGGAAGACCCTGGATCCACGAGGCAGGAGCTGTGACATCCACTCTTCATCAAAAGTTGAAATTCGTGAGAGAGGGGAAATTGGTGACCATTGAAGGTGAAAGGGCGATGCTTGTGAGCAATTTGTCTTCTTTCTCCTATATTGATGCCGAGGAAGAGGTGGGAACTTCGTTTCAAGCTCTTTCTGTTGTGGATAATGCTGCTAAGAAAAATGCCATGCCCATGTCCTCTTTCAAGGATGCTTTGCGAGTGATTGAAGCTGGTCAGTCTGATGGTTGGGGGCGAATTATTGATGTTGTCGACAACAAGGAAGGTTTTGGTATCGGCTTTGCACCAGGTGCAGTTATCAAAGACCCAAAGACTATTCAAGAAGGTTTCCGAAGTGCTGGATTTATTAACGATCATTCCGCTGCTGCCATCATTGAAGATGATGAAGACGAAGAAATGCCTGACTTCGTTACGCATGGAAAGATTTGCCAGAACTGGATTGCTGTTGATGTCCCTTTTATCGTTCATTCTTCAAAGTAATTTGTTTTTATTTTCTTTCAAAAAATCCTTTCACTCTGCCCAAGGTGAAAGTGATGTTTGTTGGGTTTTGTTTCAAATTTTATCATCATCAATAAAATGTTATTTTGTTATTTCCATATGTGTTTTTCCTTTTTGCTTTATTCTGAAAAATGGTAACATAAAAATCCCAAAATATAATAATTGTTTCTCTGCATAATGTTTGCATTTTTGTTCATACTCTAAAAAAAATTATTGTGCAGATTGATTGATAAACCCATTGGAAACAATGATCCTATGCCCTCTCCCAACTTTGAATTCCCTGTGTTTGAAGCTGAGGAAGAGGATGATGAAGAGATTCCTGATGAAATTTCTCGGTTTCTTGAGCACGAGGAGAAGATTATTCAGCCTCAGGGAGAGTCTATAGAGATGGTCAACTTGGGTTCTGAAGATGAAAAGAAAGAAGACAAAGTTGGAGCATTGCTTGGTCCTGATGTTAAGAAGAGGATTGTAGAGCTTCTCAGAGAGTATGTTGATGTATTCGCTTGGTCTTATCAAGACATGCCAGGTCTTGATACTGATATTGTGGAGCATAGATTGCCGTTGAAGCCTGAATGTCCACCTGTAAAGCAGAAGCTGAGAAGAACTCATCTCGATATGGCAGTAAAAATCAAAGAGGAGGTTCAAAAGTAGATTGATGCAGGTTTTCTTGTGACGTCAACTTATCCTAAATGGGTGGCCAATATCATTCCTGTTCCAAAGAAAGACAGAAAAGTCCGAATGTGCGTTGATTACAGAGATTTGAACAAAGCCAGTCCGAAAGATGATTTTCCTTTGCCACACATTGATATGTTGGTAGATAATACGGCTAAGTTTGATGTGTTCTCTTTTATGGACGGATTTTCCGGTTATAATCAAATAAAGATGGCACCTGAGGACATGGAAAAGACCACATTTATTACACCATGGGGAACATTCTGCTACAGAGTGATGCCCTTTGGATTGAAGAATGCTGGTGCGACATACCAAAGAGCTATGACCACATTTTTCCATGATATGATGCATAAAGAAATCGAGGTATATGTTGATGATATGATCGCCAAGTCGAGGACTGAAGAGGATCATGTTGAACATTTGCTGAAGTTATTTCAAAGGTTAAGGAAGTATAAGCTTCGTTTGAATCCGAACAAGTGCACTTTTGGTGTACGTTCTGGAAAGCTGTTAGGTTTCATTGTCAGCCAAAGAGGCATTGAAGTTGATCCTGATAAAGTGAAAGCTATTCAGGAAATGCCTGCTCCAAGGACCGAAAAGCAAGTAAGAGGATTCTTGGGCCGTTTGAATTATATTTCGAGGTTTATCTCTCACATGACTGCCACATGTGCTCCGATCTTCAAGTTGCTTCGGAAAGATAAAGGTTGTGTCTGGACAGATGATTGTCAGAAGGCGTTCGAAAGTATCAAAGAATATCTGCTTGAACCTCCTATCTTGTCTCCTCCAGTGGAAGGTAGACCGATGATCATGTACTTGACTGTGTTGGAAGATTCCATGGGTTGTGTGCTTGGTCAGCAAGATGAATCTGGAAGAAAAGAATATGCAATTTACTACTTGAGTAAGAAATTCACTGATTGTGAGTCTCGGTACTCCATGCTTGAAAAAACTTGTTGTGCCTTAGCTTGGGCTGCAAAGCGTCTTCGCCAGTATATACTGAATCATACAACTTGGTTGATCTCTAAAATGGATCCAATCAAGTATATCTTTGAAAAGCCTGCTTTAACTGGGAGGATTGCTCGTTGGCAAATGTTGTTATCAGAATATGATATCGAGTACCGAGCTCAAAAAGCTATAAAAAATAGTATCTTGGCTGACCATTTGGCACATCAACCGATTGATGATTACCAACCTATCAAGTTTGATTTTCCAGATGAGGATGTGATGTTTTTGAAAGTGAAAGATTGTGATGAACCTTTGATTGAGGAAGGGCCGGAGCCTGGATCTCGATGGGGTTTAGTTTTTGATGGTGCTGTGAATGCACGTGGAAGAGGAATTGGGGCAATGATCATTACTCCCCATGGCTCACATATTCCTTTTGCCGCAAGGTTGACTTTTCCTTGTACCAATAATGAAGCTGAGTATGAAGCCTGTATTATGGGTCTTGAGGAAGCTATTGATCTGAGGATTAAGCATCTTGATGTGTATGGAGATTCTGCCTTAGTAATTAATCAGATCCAGGGTACGTGGGTAACCCATCAACCCCACTTGATCCCTTAAAGAGATTATGCCAGGAAGATATCAACTTTCTTCACTAAAGTTGAGTTTCATTATGTCCCTCATGATGAGAACCAGATGGCGGATGCTTTAGCAACCATAGCTTCTATGATAAAGGTGCACCAGTGGAATGATGTTCCCATGATCAGTGTAATGCGACTTGAAAGACCAACTCATGTGTTTGCAGTTGAAGAGGTCCATGATGACAAGCCTTGGTATCATGATATTAAATGTTTTCTCCAGAGTCAAGAATACCCGCTTGGGGCATCTGATAAAGATAAGAGGACTTTGAGGAGATTGGCAGGCAATTTCTTCCTGAATGGAAATGTGCTTTATAAGAGAAATTTTGACATGGTCTTGCTCAGATGCGTGGATAGACACGAAGCAGACATGTTGATGAAAGAAATTCATGAAGGATCTTTTGGCACTCATGCTAATGGGCATGCAATGGCTAAAAAGATGTTGAGAGCAGGTTACTATTGGCTGACAATGGAATCTGATTGTTGCAAGTATGTGAAAAAGTGCCATAAATGTCAAGTGTATGCTGATAAGATTCATGTGCCACCAGCTTATCTCAATGTGATTTCTTCCCCATGGCCTTTCTCTATGTGGGGAATTGATATGATTGGCATGATTGAACCCAAGGCTTCGAATGGACATCGTTTTATTCTTGTGGCAATTTATTACTTCACCAAGTGGGTGGAAGCGGCATCGTATGTTAATGTGACCAAGCAAGTTGTGGTTCGGTTTATCAAGAATAATATTATCTGCAGATATGGTGTTCCGAATAGAATCATTACTGATAATGGTTCGAACTTGAATAATAAGATGATGAAAGAGCTTTGTGAAGAATTCAAGATTCAACACCATAATTCCTCTCCTTATAGACCGAAGATGAATGGGGTTGTTGAAGCTGCGAACAAGAACATTAAGAAGATCATTCAGAAGATGGTTGTGACGTATAAGGACTGGCATGAGATGCTCCCTTTTGCTTTGCATGGGTATCGTACATCTGTCCACACTTCAATAGGGGCAACCCCTTTCTCACTTGTTTATGGTACAGAAGCAGTGCTCCCCGTCGAAGTTGAGATCCCATCAATGAGAGTTCTGATGGAAGCCAAGTTGACTGAGGCTGAATGGTGTCAAAGTAGATTTGATCAGTTGAATTTGATTGAAGAAAAGAGAATAACAGCTTTGTGTCATGGTCGGTTGTACCAGCAAAGAATGAAGAAAGCTTTTGATAAGAAGGTCAAACCTCGTGTATTCAGAGAAGGCGACCTCGTGCTCAAAAAGATTTAGTCTTTCCTTAAAGATTCTCGGGGCAAGTGGACTCCGAACTATGATGGCCCATATGTTGTTAAGAAAGCCTTCTCTGGCAGTTCATTAATTCTTGAAACTATGGATGGTGAGGAGATCACTCGCCCTGTGAATGCGGATGCAGTCAAGAAATATTTCGCCTAAAAAAATAAAAGAACAGCTCGCTAAGTTGAAAACCCGAAAGGGCGGCTTAGGCAAAAATGAGTGTCTCAGTGGATTGAAAACCCGAAAGGGCGGTCCAGGCAAAAATTAGAGACAAAAACAGAAATAATTATCCCGGTAGATTGAAAACCCGAAAGGGCAATCTAGGCAAAAGTTAGGGATCATGGCAAGTAACTGCGTCGACAGACTGAATCACTTGTAGCAACCGAGGATTTCAGATTCTATTCCTCAGAAGAATTTCCTATCAAAGATTCTTATTCACTCATCCTTGACTGAAGTTTCTGACACAGTGGAGTTCAAAGTTGATAGGGAGAATAGTGATCATTGTATCTCAATGTAGCCCTTTTCCATGTATTTACCATTTTTCAAACTTGTAATGATCCATGGAGTCATGCCATTTGCTGACTACCATTCTATTAATGAATTTGAGCTTTTATCCAATTGTTTGCAATTCTTTATATTGTTTCTGTTTACAAAATTTCAATCTATTGTTGATGATGATTTTTGAAACAAATTTAATAAATTTAATTTTTGAGGATTTTAAAAACATTTTTCTTTTGATATGTGAACAAAGAAAGGATATCAATATTGATCCCAAGAATGGTAAAGTCTGGATGTGGGTAACTCGTCTCTCCCAAAGCAGGGTTTGATTCGGTTATGTCCATGCAGAGTTCCTGGACAGTCTTGACAGGCTGATGATTAATGATGTTTTGTTCCCCAACAATAAGCATGAATGGAGATTGTATGTATTCCCCAGAAGAGTTGTTGGAAGGGATGTTCTTAAGAATCCCTAGCTGAGTTTTGATCTCTTCCTCAGCATGTTATCTTTGAATTGAGAAGCATTGGGAATCCCCAGCTGAGCTCTTGTTCCTCAGCTTGATTATTTGCATCCTTGAATATAGAAGTATTGATATAGCAGTCAGTTTAGAGGTTTTCTTTTACCCGATGGTGGGTATTGATTTAAAATCCCTCGTAACTGTGTTTTGTCTATGATGTTAACTTCTGATATCCTCATATGGATCCCCAGTAGGTCTGCATGTGTTGATTTCCAACAGGTTCCTATGTGATTTTTAGCAGGTCTTCACTCTATCCCCAAGTGGAGCAGGAGTGGTATGACAGTTATTCCTCGTGAAGTTTGATTTTTATCAAGAATGTTTCCATCCTCAGCAGATTATTGCCTTTCTTCAGCAAGATGATATTCCTAGCAGATGTTGCCTTATCATGATTTAAGCCTTGTAGTAGGATTTTATTCCTTTGATGGCTTATGATATTCCCCTGCAGATTTCAAGTTGAATCTCTAGCATGTTTCCCTACATTGTTGCCTTGGGATTAGCCGAGTATCCGGTTGTTGTGGTGTTCATGTCACCTGTTTCTTATCTTTATGTCTGTTTTGTCAGCATATTCATACGCATAAGCATAGCGTTGTTTGCTTGCATTCTTGCGTTTATCATCGTTATCTGCTCTTCGGTGTGGATCTTCCCCCCACAGAGTGTGTGTGCCGTATTCCTCTCAAGTTTAGAGTGTCGACCGTTAAGCAGAAAGAGTTAATCTTTTCTAATTCCCCACTGAGTTTGTTTCTCGTGGATGATTTTGATTCAGCTTCCTCCCCAGTTTATTATCTGGATGGAATTTTCCCCAGTTGAGATATTTCCTCCTCGGGATGAGTCTTGCTTGACCGTTTCTTTCCAATTTGTTCTTGGATTGAACTTTGGTCCCCTTCTGTGGATATCATTGCTTTGGAATTAAGCTATCATTGTTTGATAGTGAGCAACATTTTCTCCAGCTTGAGTATATTACTTCGGAATTAAGCTATCAGTTAATCGATAGTGGGTAATATTACCAATTTGATCAAGTTCTTTTACTTGTACTCCTGCCCAGTAAATCCGGTAGTCGAGATTTCTTCTTCTTACCCAGTAAAAAGGTAATAGAGTTTGTTTTCCTTTGCTTAAACTCCTACCTAGTAAATCAGGTAGTCGAGAATTTTCCTACCCAGTAAATCCGGTAGTCGATATATTTTCCTCTTACCCAGTAAAAAGGTAATAGAATTAGATATTTTCCTTTTACCCAGTAAAAAGGTAATAGAAGTTGTTTCCATTTGATTAAGCTCCTACCCAGTAAATCAGGTAGTTGAGAATATTTCTTACCCAGTAAAAAGGTAGCGGAGGTTATCCCTCTGTATTTTGCTCCTATCCAGTAAATCGATAGTCGAGTCCTTTATATTTTCTACCCAGTAAATCAGGTAGTTGAGAATATTTTCTACCCAGTAAATCAGGTAGTTGAGAATATTTCTTACCCAGTAAAAAGGTAATTGAGGTTATCCCTCTGTATTTTGCTCCTATCCAGTAAATTGATAGTCGAGTCTGTTATATTTCCTACCCAGTAAACAGGTAGTTGATGATTCTTTTCCAAATCAGTATTTCTCCATTGTTGGACTCGAATATTTTGTTTGATTGATAATTCCTGGCAGGGTGTTTACTTCCCCTGGTTGAATTTGTTCCTTGATTATATCATATCTTTTCCCAAGTGAAGTCGGTTATCCAGTGTTTTATTTTCCTGGTAACTTTGTGTTTGTCTGTTGTTTGTTTCTCCAGTGGGATTTTCTTCTGTGTCCCCAAGTTTTTGCTTTTCTCT
Organism: Lathyrus aphaca; assembly: GCA_963966055.1. Classification (NCBI taxonomy): domain Eukaryota; kingdom Viridiplantae; phylum Streptophyta; class Magnoliopsida; order Fabales; family Fabaceae; genus Lathyrus; species Lathyrus aphaca. The sequence goes on along the minus strand of OZ014525.1, from coordinate 361,197,315 downwards.
GGTGGTCATATTTTCCCCACAGAGATCTTGGGTTTGCATATCATACTCGTATCATATCATTGTTCTCTTAGGACAAAAATTGGGTATTCTGTATTTAAATCTCTCCCATCTTGTAGAGACGAAGATGTCAATCTTCATATCTCCGGATTGAAGAAACTTAAATAGGGGCAGCTGTAACACCCTAATTTTTGCCCTAAGATTTCTTCTCATATCATCTGCATTTTGCATACAAACAAGATCACACGGGCTTTCGAGTTTCTTCTCAGATGTGGGTCTATGCTTCGCAGGGGATCACCATTATTTTTACTTCTTTATATTTGTTGACTTCTAACCAAAATACCAAAAAAATATGTTGCAGTGTTCTTCTTCTTCTTTGTGTTGCAGGATTTCAAAGACAGGGCAATGATTTCAATCCAGATGCGTTTGTTCAGTCACAATTCGATTTCAGATGGATGTTTGACCTAATATTGGTCAAACTATCAAAAGATTGTGTTGACTGCCAGTTGTGTGTGCCAGTAGTTTATTCCTCAAGCGATGTGCGTTTTCAAAAGTTCAGGTTGCGTTATGTGTGAAAGGCTATCAGACAGTGTTTTGTAGTTTGAATCTTCAGTGTTTATCAGTTCATCAGTTCATCAGCAATTCATCTGAGGATTTATTTTCCTCAGTTTGATTTCTAATCATCAGGGCATGGGTCAGACGATTTTCAGATGACAGTTGGCAAGTTGCGAATTATTCAGCTGTTCAGTGATTCTTTGGTTGGCTGTATTCATTTCATTAGAGGATTGTGCAAGAAATTAAGAAGTTTGTGGTGGGCCTTAAAAATTTTCATTTCATATCCATTTGTCCGAGTCTTTCTTTCGAATTTTTTTATCCACTATTATTCGATTACCTTTCGTTTTCCATTTTTTCCCCCCGAATATGCGATTATCCAAATCATCATTTTTTTTAACCAAATCCAGTTCCCGATTATTTCATTTTTTATTTTTTAATATTTCAATTTCCATTTTTTTTAATCCATAACCATTTTCCCAAATATTATTAATAATCCATTTCATTTTTATTTTCTCAAATGCCCACATTTTGTTTTTTTTCTTTCTCCATCAAAAAATAAATATAAACCAAATCATTTTTTTAAACTCATATTTTTAGAATCCAATTAAAAAAATAAATAATTAAATAGAACTATGTTTATTTCTTTTGTTTTATCATTTTATTTGTTTTCATTTCTAAGGCTCATCATAACAATTCCCAGCAAGGCCTTGGGCCCACACCTTCAACATTTCCTGCAGCCTTTTCTACACTTTTACTAGCTACATCAGCCTCAAGCCAATGCCTCAACAGCTTTTGCCCAGTCCCGTACGCGCCAGCCTTGCCCAAGTTACATCACCAATCCACACGCATGAGCTGCAAAACACTCCTCACGCTAGCATTCAGCCGAAACAACAAAAAACAATTCACGTGATATGCCGTACACGAAAGCCAAATGTAATCCATCACACAGCCTCACGCAGGCCCAAATTCCCAACAATTTCAGCTATCCCGCGCGCCGCACTCCCACAGCAACAAACAACTCCAAGCCTCTCACACCAGCTGAAGCAAAGCATCACACTGAACACAATCAACAAGCCGAAATAACCAACAGCAGCTCACAAGCCTCACGTGTACGAAACATGCCTCAGCCAAACTCTTCACGCGTGAAGACTTCTTTCTCCAGCCGCATCTTCAACTCGCAAGTTCTAGCCTTGCCCAAGCAGCTTCATCAAGCATTTCACAGGCCGATACCGCATCTAACAATACAAGCCGCTTCACCGAAATACCTCACGTCATCCGCACCTGTTTCAAATCAAAACTCAAAAAAGAATTAAAACGCAAAACAAAAAGAAGCAAAATGCACAGCAGAAGAAAACCAAAACTCAGTGCACACGAGAAACTTGTGAACCCCAAAACGCAACCCCCAGAGGCACAAAACGGTAACCTCATTCTTCACCACTCATTCTATAAATAGAACCACTCTTCACCACAAATGATCAAGCTCTCTAGCCTCCATAAACCCTGCCAAAATCAATTCTCAGCCAAAAAACCCTAATCTCATTTTTCACCCTCTTTCCCAATCTTCAATCTGAAACACACAAAAAAACCGAAATCAAGAAGGAGAAGGAAAGAAATCGGAAATTGAAAGAGAAGAGAGAAGAGGAATCGCGTAAAAGCAAAGAGGAAGTGTTTCAGTGTTGTTTTGGTTTTGAAGGTGAGCTTCGATCCATGCCTTTGCCTTGGTTCCGCCGGCCCTGTTTATGAAGGAGGAGAGAATTTTGTTTTGTGTTTATCGCCCTGTTTCCGTGAATAGAGAAGAAGAGGAACTCTCTGCTCTTTCTTTTTCTTTATTAATTCGTTTTTTTTCTATTTTTGTTAAAAAAAATGTGATAATTGAGCTTGGGCTCAAGGCCTTGTTGTTTATTACTATCCACATGACCCGCGGGTTTCTTGACCCTCCATCTTTCCCTCTCCATTATTTTTTTATTTCCTTATTTTGCCTTAAAGTTCTTTTTTAAAAGTGATTTTGTGAATATAAAAGTATTTTAGAAATATATTTTAGAAAAAGTTTTAGAATATATTTTAGGAGAAATTATATTTTAGGAAAAAGTTTTTGAAGAAGATTTTTTAGAAAAAAGTTTTAAAAATTATATTTCTATTTCTTTTTTGGATCTATTTTGTAGATCCATTTTTCTTCATCTTTTTTCTATTTTGGTCGATGACAATCTCCGATTCGTGATTGTTGATTTCCGATCGGTTTAATCTTCATTATTTCAAACCTATGGATGAATGATCATTTGGATCATTCTCCATACTTTGAGATCGTGATAGGCTGCCTTCGATAAAATCAACGAAAATCTCGATTAAGATTAGACCATCCTTTTTCTTTTAGTGTGGCATGTTTTCGGAGAACGATCCATAATATCGTTTCTCTAACATGTATTAACACGCATATTTTCCACTTTAATTAGTGGTGGCCGACCTCATTTGTAGGGTAATTACTTCGTAAATTACTCGGCGATTGCTTAACATAGACCTAAAGTTGTCCCGATTCGGAATGAGATCCACTTGGATCCGGTTGCCTCGACTTTATTTTTCTTTTCGTGGTTGTGCTTGATTAAGTTCATCATACCACTTTATATTGTAAATATTATAATAATCTGTTTAAATTTAATCTCTCGCACCTTATCCTTTTATTTTAACTTCTTGCTCCTTTATCTCTTTATTATGCTTTATCATATTATATCATATATCATTTGTTTATGTTTATATTGTTGCTTGTGATTTTTATTTTGTCCATTTGGATACCAAAACATTAATAAAGGATTAAACACCTAAAAGACTTGTGACTTTAATTTCGGACTATGGTTACTATCCCTAGCTTTTGGAGAATGGACTTAGACTTTAAGATCTTCCCCCTTGCTCAAGTTGGAATGAATTAGAAACTTTGGCCTCGAGTTACTTCATTAGCCTTTGAAGATGGAATTCCGGTTATCATGAAGATTGTTCATAATATGGTTTGGTATCTCGTTTCTTAACTTTTTAATCCAAGTATTAGGATAGTCCCTTCATCTCCTCCCCATTCTTAAAGTTACAAAACTTCTCCCTATTTCAAAAATCTTCTTGTTTTCAAACTTCAAATGCTTTCATAATCAAACCTTGACTTAGGTCAAGCGATTTTTAACCTTTTCACTTTGTTTCCTTAAATAAATGTTAATTCATGTAAATATTTCCAAATCATTTTTCTTACATACTTTAAAAAATTCAAAACTCACTCAATTGTATTTGTGCCTTTTTGTGCACCTTTTCTTTTCACATGTTTAGATATGATTCATCTTTTCTAGCGGAATTATTCGCTAAAGGATGACGACTTATCTCTACATTTTAAAATCAATTCAACTCATTGTTTCTTTTCAAATTTTGTACCACGAACTACGAGGTTTTGATCTCGCATTGCACTTTGTGGGTACGTAGGCATGAGGCATTAAAAACCTCATCAAACACAAAAATCATTAAAAAACATTCTTCTCCTCATCTCTTCAATCTTTTTAAGCAAACCAATTTCAGACCAAAAAGTAATAAATATTTCAAAGGGCTCCCGTGGAGTACCACAGACGAGTCGGGTGCCTAAAACCTTCCCGGTTCGTAACCAATCCCCCTACCCATTCTCTGTTTATTTTCTTTTAGCTTTTGCTTTTAGACTCCTAGGTTTTTATTCGTTCTTTTACCTTTTTCCTTTTGGAAATAAATAAAAGCGCGGTGGCGACTCTGTGTACATCGAGTTAAGTTAATCAATAGCTTACACTCACGATTTTACCACTACACATACCCATTGGTTTCAAGGTTCCTGCTTTTGTAGTGTATGATGGTGTCTCTTGTCCCAAGATGCATCTGAGGTCCTATGTCCGGAGAATCCAACCCCATACTGCTGATAAGAAGTTGTGGATCCATTTCTTCCAAGAGAGCTTATCTGGAGCTCAATTGGAGTGGTACTATCAGTTGGAAAGTGTCAACATCCGTGATTGGAACGATCTTGCTGAAGCCTTTTATAAGCAATATCAATACAATGCTGATCTAGCCCCTAATCGCATGCAACTACAGAGCATGTCTATGGGTGCTAAAGAAAATTTCAAGGAGTATGCCCAGAAGTGGAGAGATTTGGCTGGAAGAGTACAACCTCCTCTAACTGACAGGGAGTTAGTGGATATGTTCATGTGTACGTTGAATGGTCCTTTTTATAGTCATCTCATTGGAAGCTCATCATCTGGCTTCACTGAGTTGATAATGACAGGAGAGCGCGTAGAAAGTGGTATAAGGAGTGGCAAGATCCAAGTGGGTGCTTCTTCATCCAGCACTACAAAGAAGCCCCCTAGTGGGAAGAAAGATTCAAATGTTATTTATGGTCAACCTGATCGTAGTAGGAGGCACCAATCTGTGAGTGCAGTTCATATCTCCAATCCAACTCCTACAACACCAGAGCCACCACAGGGCAATCAACAGAGGCCTAGAAGACAGTTCACTAAGCTCAACATGTCACTGGCCCAAGCCTTGCAACACTTGTTGAAGGGTTAACTCATCACTTTGAGAGATCCTCCTCAGAATCCCAATGTTACCTCTCCCAGGTACAATCCTAATGCACGATGTGCATATCATTCAAATTGTCAGGGACATGATACCAATAGCTGCTGGATATTGAAGAATAAGATTCAAGATATGATTGATGCTGGAGAAATTGAGTTTGACCCTCCGGGTACTCCAAATGTGATTACTGCTCCCATGCCAAATCATGAAAAGACTGTTAATGCCATTGATGAAGTTTCACATATTTCCTCAGTTGCAGATTTAACCACACCATTGCCTGTTATTAAGAAGAAGTTGGTACAAGCTGGGTTCTTTCCAGGTTGTCATGAAGATTGTTTCTATTGTGCTTATAAACTGGATAGTTGCTGGAGTTTGAAGGACGGAATTCAACACCTCATGAACAATTATACAATATTGTTTGAGAGGACACCTTCTGTAGAGAGCATGGTTGAACATATAACTAAAGGTGCGAAGGTTGAAGAGGTGGATACGGTTGATAAAATGCCGGTAAGGATTACTTCCAAGGGTCCTGTCAAAATCACTCATAAGGGTCCAATTAAGATTACTGCTGAAGGCCCTGTGAAGATTGTTGCTGAAGCTAGAGTGGCTCCTATGATCATTACCACTCCTGGTCCTATTCCGTATACTTCTGATAAAGCGGTGCCTTGGCATTATGGCTCCGATGTTTATATTCATGGTGTTAAACAGGAACCCTTAGTTGAGACACCTGTTGCTGATGAAAACCTTGATGTTGACAATATTGCTGGATCTAGTAAGATCACACGAAGTGGAAGAGTTTTCTCTCCTCCGGTTACCTCCAAGAATACAGTTACTCCAGCTACTACCTCCACTACTGATGCTCGGGGCAAAGGTCCTGTTATTGAACCTGTGCAAACTGATGTACCAGCTGCTGATGATCTTTCTAAGCAGAAGGAAGAAGTATTAAAAATCATTCGCAAGAATGATTATGACATTATTGATCAATTAGGGCATACTCCCTCCAAAATTTCTATGTTGTCTTTGTTGTTGTGTTCTGAGGCTCATGCTAAAGCCTTGATCAAATTTTTGAAGACTGCTCACGTACCAAATGAGATTTCTGTAGACCAGTTTGAAAATTGTGTGGCACATTTGACCTATGATAATGGGTTAGGTTTCTCCGATGCTGATTTGACTCCGGCCAAGAGGGATCATAATAGGGCTCTACATATCTCTATTGAATGTAGGGGCACTACCATGTCACATGTGTTAATAGACAATGGTTCCTCTCTGAATGTGTTGCCCAAAGAAGTTCTGAATAAGCTTAGTCCTGAAGATGCTGTGTTGAAGCCCAGTAATATAGTGGTAAAGGCTTTTGATGGCTCGAGAAGAGTGGTGCACGGAGAAATTGATCTCCCAATCAAAGTAGGTTCTCAGGTTTTCAATGCTACCTTTTATGTAATGGATATTCGTCCTTCGTATTCTTGTTTGCTTGGGCGTCCTTGGATCCATGGGGCAGGTGCTGTAACCTCCACCTTACATCAGAAGCTGAGATATCCAGTAGAAGGAAAAGTTGTCACTGTTTACGGAGAGGAAGGATATATAGTTAGCCATGTGAACACATTTAAATATCTTGAAGTAGAAGGTGAATATGTTGAAACTCCTCCGCCAAGAAAGTTCCTGTGGTCACCAGAGTACCTCCTACAATGGCCTCCCTCAAGGATGCTAGAGTTGTGGTGGATGAAGGTGGTTGTACTATTTGGGGTCAACTTCCTGACATCCCTTACAAGTCTGACAAATTTGGTTTGGGTTTCACTGCAGAGTCTCAGAAGGCTGTTCGTCGTGCTCGTGCTGTTCGTATCACCAATCAGGGGATTATGAAGAATCAGATCAATGCTGTGGGTGACTATGATCAAGACTACAACTTGGATGCTTGGATTTTTCCTACTGTGGGTGCTGGGCTCAATAACTGGAAAGCTGAAGATGTTATTCCTATCTCCTTTAGTCAGGAGTAAATACTATTACTGTGTTGTTACTTTTAAATTTGTAATTTTTGAACAATTAAACTCTGAAAGCCTTGTGCCTTTCCCGGGGCACAATGGTGTGTTTGTTTCGGGATGTCATTTCATTTGCATACTTCATTCAATAAAAATCAGTGGACGTTTCGTTTTCGTAAATATTGTGTTCCTTGTCTTTATTTTCTTTTATTTTTGTTTTATCAGCTATGTGTTCTTTCACACACCCACATCACTAAAATGCAGATCCTCATCCACTCTGGATCCTATTGATAACAGTTCTACTATTGCCAATTATAACTTCGAGAATCCGATCTATCAAGCTGAAGATGGAAAGGAAGAAGATTGTGAAGTACCTGTAGAGCTTGCTAGGTTGTTGCAACAAGAAGAGAAAGCTATACAGCCACATGAAGAGCCAATCGAAGTTGTGAATCTGGGAACTGAAGAAAATAGGAAAGAGGTCAAGATAGGGGCTAAATTAGAGGATGGTGTCAAGAGAAGATTGATTCAGATGCTACGGGATTATGTGGAAATCTTTGCTTGGTCCTATGAAGATATGCCAGGGTTGGATACAGACATTGTGGTTCATCGTTTACCAGTAAAAGAATATTGTCGTCCAAAGAAGTAGAAGGTTCGTCGCATGCGTCCTGAGATGTCAGAGAAGATTAAGGCAGAGGTTATGAAACAGTTTGATGCAGGGTTCTTAGCAGTGACTTCTTATCCTCAATGGGTTGCAAATGTGGTACCGGTACCTAAGAAAGATGGTAAGGTATGTATGTGTGTAGATTACAGGGATTTGAACAAGGCCAGCCCCAAAGATGACTTTCCTTTTCCTCATATTGATATTCTGGTAGACAACACTGCTCAGCATAAAGTATTCTCTTTCATGGATGGTTTCTCTGGTTACAATCAAATCAAGATGGAACCTGAAGATATGGATAAGACTACATTTGTTACACAATGGGGGACCTTTTGCTATAAAGTGATGCCATTTGGTTTGAAGAATGCAGGGGCAACATATCAGCGTGCTATGGTGGCTTTGTTTCATGATATGATTCATCATGAGATAGAGATGTATGTGGATGATATGATAGCCAGGTCCCAGAATGAAGAGCAACACCTTGATCATCTGCATAAGTTGTTTGAAAGGTTGAAGAAATACAAGTTGAGATTGAACCCAAACAAGTATACGTTTGGAGTAAGATCAGGTAAACTCCTGGGTTTCATTGTCAGTGGAAAAGGTATTGAAGTAGACCCTGCAAAAGTAAAAGCTATACAAGAGATGCCAGCTCCCCGCACCGAGAAGGAAGTTAGAGGTTTCTTGGAACGATTGAATTACATTTCAAGATTTATTTCCCAATTAACTGCTACCTGTGAGCCAATCTTCAAGTTGTTGAAGAAAGATTAGGTAATGGAGTGGAATGATGAGTGCCAGACTGCCTTTGATGAAATCAAGAAATATCTGCTAGAACCACCAATTTTGATGCCACCAGTTGATGGAAGACCCTTGATTATGTACTTAACAGTGTTAGACAACTCAATGGGGTGTGTATTGGGGCAACATGACGAGTCTGGTCGAAAAGAGCAGGCAATTTACTACCTTAGCAAAAAGTTTACCGACTGTGAAACAAGATACTCACTGCTCGAGAAAACTTGTTGCGTTTTGGCATGGGCTGCTCGCCGACTAAGACAGTATATGTGGACTCATACTACCTTATTAATTTCGAAGATGGATCCAATCAAGTACATATTTGAGAAACCTGCTCTCTCCGGACGAATAGCAAGATGGCAAATGATCTTGACAGAATATGATATACAGTATACTACTCAGAAGGCCATTAAAGGAAGTGTTGTAGCTGATCATTTGGCCCATCAAGCAGTGGATGATTATCAGTCAATGAGTTTTGAGTTCCCTGATGAAGACATTATGATTATTACCAAAGAACCTGGACAATATGACGGACCTGAACAAGGATCCCGATGGACTATGGTTTTTGATGGAGCTTCTAATGCACTTGGTAATGGTGTTGGGGTTGTGATCAGTTCCCCTGAAGGTTGTCATACCCCGATTACTGCAAGACTTTGTTTCTATTGTACCAATAACATGGCTGAGTATGAGGCATGTATCCTGGGTATCAAAGCTGCCATTGATATGAAGATTCAGTTCCTTGACGTGTATAGAGATTTAGCCCTGGTAGTAAGTCAGATCAAAGGAGATTGGGATACCAAGCATGATAACCTCATTCCTTACAGAGAGTATGTGTTGTATTTGATCCCACATTTCAAAGAGATTACCTTTGGACATATTCCACGAAGAGAAAATCAGTTGGCAGATGCATTAGCTACCATGGCATCCATGTTTGAGATTAGCTGGGATGATGAAGCTCCCAAGATTACTATTGATAGATTTGAAAAGCCTGCATACTGCAATGAGATTGACACTGAAGAAGCAGAGGAGAAGCCTTGGTTCTATGAAGTGAAAAGATATCTTGAAGCTCAGGAGTTCCCTGAAGGGGCATCTGTTAAAGATAAGAAGTTTCTGAGGAGGTTTTCTGCTATGTTCTTTTTGAGTAATGGCATTTTGTACAAGCGCAATCATGATTCAACTTTGCTTCGTTGCGTGGATAAGAAGGAAGCAACTGAGATTATGGAAGATATGCATGATGGGATCTTTGGAACTCATTCTAGTGGTCATACTATGGCAAAGAAGATATTGAGAGCAGGTTACTATTGGTCTACTATGGAAGCTGACTGCTATCAACATTCCAGAACATGTCACAAGTGTCAAATCTATGATGATAAAGTACATATACCTCCATCACCATTGAATGTGTTGACTGCTCCTTGGCCTTTTGCCATGTGGGGCATTGATATGATTGGTGAGATCAAGCCTACTGCTTCTAATGGGCATCGTTTCATCCTGGTTGCTATTGATTACTTTATAAAGTGGGTGGAGGCAGCTTCGTTCGCATTTGTTACTAAGAATGTGGTGCTCGATTCATTAAGAATAATCTCATATGTAGGTATGGTATCCCTGAAAGGATTATTACTGACAATGGCTCTAATCTGAACAACACTATGATTACTGATCTTTGCACACAGTTCAAGATTAAGCATCACAACTCTTCTCCGTATCGTCCGAAGATGAATGGGGCAGTAGAAGCTGCTAACAAGAATATTAAGAAGATTCTACAGAAGATGACTGTTACTTACAAGGATTGGCATGAGATGTTACCATTTTCTCTTCATGGTTATCGTACTACAATACGTACTTCAACAGGGGCAACCCCATTCTCCTTAGTATATGGTATGAAAGCAGTTCTGCCCGTTGAAATTCAGATACCCTCCTTAAGAATTATGAAGGATGCAGGCTTGGATGAAGATGAGTGGATTCAGACTCGATTTGACCAGATTAATTTGATTGATGAGAAGAGGTTAGCAGCAGTTTGTCATGGCCAGATGTACCAAAAACGGATGATTAAGGCTTTTAATAAGAAGGTTAAGCCAAAGGTATATCGGACTGGTGACTTGATAATCAAGCGTATCATATTACCACAGGGTGATCCTAGGGGCTAATGGACTCCTACGTATGAAGGACCATTTGTGGTCAAAACAGTATTCTCAGGAGGTGCCATGATACTTACTACTATGGATGGTAAAGACTTCCTACAGCCTGTAAACATAGACATAGTTAAAAAATACTACGCATAAAAAGAGACCCGCTAGGTTGACTGGCCTAGGAAAAAATAAGGGCATCCCGGCGAACCAAAAGGGTTCGGGAAAAAATTAGGGATATATATAAAAAATGTACACCCGGCATGTCGAAAACCTGAAAAGGCGGCTTGGGCAAAAAAGGGTATCCCGGTGGATTGAAAACCTGAAAGGGAAATCCAGGCAAAAGTTAGGGATTAAAGCGTATGACTATGTCTCGTTTGGATCACCCATGAAACTACAACCAGTTGTGCTACTTAACCCAAGTTCGAACAGATAAAGATCAATCCAATCATTTCCGTCTCGACGGCAGAAGATGAGATACTTGAAGATAATGGCAATAGTAGAATTTAAACTCAATAGGATTATTTCCTACATAGCTGATTTTCTTTGTTTTGTAAAAACTTTTATGACAAATTCCTCTTACTAGGATTTCTGTCTCCTTGTACAAACTTACCTGTGTATAGGTCACTTTGTGATATAAATAAAATTCCATTTTTGAATCCAGATTTACTTTTACCCTATTTACATAAGCGAAACGTCCATTGGTTGTGTTTGAATGTATGTATGCTTTTGAATATGATTAATGTTTACCAGAAATGCATAAATGCTTAATATGATTGATGTTTACCAGAAATGCATGAAATGCAGTAATAGTATTTACTAAGGACGAACGAGGGAAGGAATCCAATGTAGCTTCGCCGGTTCATCCCCACCAGACAGCTACAAGTCCCCCAGTAGGGCAAATCCATCTTCATAAATACTTCGAGTCACATCTCCCCTGGAATTTATATCCATCTCTTTTATCCTCAGACGGATAGTCGGGAATTTATTCCTTCAATAGGAGTATGACGAACGAAGATGAGAGGTTATGGATATCTTATTATCGAACGAAGACGGGAGGTTATGGATACCATACTATCGAACGAAGACGGGAGGTTTATGAATACTATGTTATCAAACGAGACGGGAACGAGTTTCTCATATTCCTCAACAACAAATTGGGATTTATTTTCCCTGGCCAGCAGTTGTTATATGAAGATATCCGGATACTTCAGGCTGCATGATGCATACATACATCATACCATAACATACATATCCATAAGTACATAATACATTTACTTAGGTGCATCATACTATGCATGCATACATAAATACATAAACTAATATTTTCCTTGCAGGATAGTTATATGCAGGTAAAACAATATCAACAACTTACAACGGGTCAGAAATGATCCATACACTACTCAAGATGTCCTCGAATAGCAGGCAAACGATCCGTAAAAAGATCCATTCCCTGGTTCAAGACATCTTTCAAAGACTTTTTCAGAAGAACAAATCCTGGCGTTCTTTTGACCCTTAAGAGCAAATCCTGACGCTCTTTTGGTCCCTTGTTCAAGGCTTTTTCAGAAGAACAAATCCTGACGTTCTTTTGACCCTCAAGAGCAAATCCTGACGCTCTTTTGGCCCCTTGTTCAAGACTTTTTCAGAAGAACAAATCCTGACGTTCTTTTGACCCTCAAGAGCAAATCCTGACGCTCTTTTGGCCCCTTGTTCAAGACTTTTTCAGAAGAAAAAATCCTGACGTTCTTTTGACCCTCAAGAGCAAATCCTGACGCTCTTTTGTCCCCTTGTTCAAGACTTTTTCAGAAGAACAAATCCTGACGTTCTTTTGACCCTTAAGAGCAAATCTTGACGCTCTTTTGGCCCTTTGTTCAAGACTTTTTTTAGAAGAACAAATCCTGACGTTCTTTTGACCCTTAAGAACAAATCCTGACGTTCTTTTGGCCCCTTGAATAGCAGGCAAACGGTCTGTAAAAAGATCCATTCCCTGGTTCAAGATATTTTTTAGAAGAACTAATCCTGACGTTCTTTTGACCTTGGAGAATAGGCAAATAGTTTGTGATCCAAGATACTTCCAGAAGAGATAATTATCACAAGATTCATTTCTACTGGTCCATTCAACAATTCAAATCATGTTGCATAAATGATTCAGAGACGGCTTATACCAAGACCTAATACTGATATCCAGTATCAACATAAAGACATCATCATATTCTGATACTTTAGATGGCATCTCTAAGCCCATCACCAGTTCTTCCTGATGACATCTCTAAGCCCATCTCCAATTCTTCCAAGTGGCATCTTTAAGCCCACTCAAGCATATACAACTAATCATCAGTGTTACTTTATGCACCAGTGAGTGCAAATTTTTGGGCTTTTGTGTTCAATCCCCTTCAACCTTCTAGGTCACGACTGGCACATAAACCAATCTAACCCCTCAGGTTTCAGAAAATTGAACAGGGGCAGCTGTTGCACCCCAAAATTTGTCCTCCACAAGACAAGTCATTATATAATAAGAGGCTCACAAGGTTCACAAGGTTCACAAGACATCTCATGAGGTTCACAAGGTTCACAAAGTTCACAATTAGTCAGAAGATTTGACATTTCCCTCAGACAATGCATCCTCCTAAGCAATGCATCCTAAACTAGGGTTTTGACTTTAATCAGGCTAAATGGACTTCCAAGACTTCAAGTGAGCTCCATAACATCTTATATGTGTTCAAGAATCCCCATAACAAATTTCAAGACTTTTCCCAAAGGTTTGCTCAGTCAGATGATCAGATAGGTCAAAATTAGTCAATGCAGTTAAAAAGTCAAACTGAGGTCAATTGTGGTCAAACCAAAGTCAAACTTCATGATTTTTTTGCCAACATCAAGTATATGAAGTAAAATTCATCATTTGATCAAGGGTTGATCATGATTCATCAAGGAGATTTCAGATCATCAAGAATCAAGAGTTTCTAAATTAGGGTTTTCACAGGAAAAGTCAACTGAACTTTGACCAGCCATAACTTTCACATGCTTCATCAAATTTTTCCCATCCAAATCTCATTTTGAAGGAAATTGAATTATCTACAACTTTGTGTCTCACAAGCCAAGCCCAAAAATGCTTCATTTGGAGGGTATGAGCTAAGACATTATAGGTCCTTTTGAAAGTCAACAAAAAGTCAACAACTTCAAAAGAGCATAACTTGAGAATGGTAAAAGATATGGACATGAAACCAATGGGGTTGGTTAGAGTACTATTTAAGTTTTCCAAAATGTCCAAGAACACCCTCATAGCATTAAAATTTAAGGATTTGTGCCCTTGCAAAGTTGGGAAATTTCAGGGAATTTTATGAAGCAAATAAGGCCTAAAATCAAATTTTTGCTAAATGAGCCCACCAAATTGCCATCCCATATTTACAAAAACACCAAGCACGACCCAACCCACCTATTTTCTGATTTTTTATTTTTTATTTCATATTTATTTGAATTTTATTCATTAAAATATCATTTAAATTGAAATAAAATATAAAATCATATATTTAAAAAGGGATTTTGTTTCTAGAAAGTCATGAATATTGTTTGGATTAGATTGATACACAAGTTATGAGGATTGTCCCAAAATAGCAAGGTTGGATCAAATAAAAATCAAGTTTTAAGACATAATCTTTTTCAATATTCAAGTGATCCAAAAGTCCAAATAATCATACAATTTTTTGACCTAATTCAGTTCACATATATACATGGAACATATCACAACCTAGGACAGGAATTTTTGCAGCCTCAAGAACACTAAACAAGTTTCAAAATTTTCAAGAAAAGGTGAGATTCGGTTTTGACCCTAGAGGCTGTTTCCAAGCTTTCTCAAGGTTGAGACACCTTCTTTGATGATCATAGAACGCATTTGCATCATTCACATTGTCCAAAACCTTCTCATAAGCCGAAACCGAACCACACTTGTTCTTGCGTTTTGAATTTTTCGATTTCATGTGTATCTTTGTTTTAAATCATATTTGATGGTTGATTAATGTTTATATTGATGTTTAGAACAATTCTGGATGGTTTGATTGAAGGTTTGATGCAGGAAACATGAGAAGCCATTATTAGGGTTTAAGGTCACAAAATAGGGTTCTTTGATTCAACCAATTTAAATGAATTTTAAAAACATGGGAAGATTGTATGAGTCATAAGGATTGTATTGCACTAATCAATTTGAAGAAATCTTGATGTTTCGATGATGTTTGATTTTCGCAGGTTATAGACATTGAAAAATTCGCAGGTAAATGCGTAGGAGAAAACGCAGGAAAATTCGCAGCTCCAGAGGAAGAAGATGAAGGCCATGGCGCGAAATCTGATTTTTGAAATTAGGCTTGTTTTATTATATTATGTTTTCATATATATTTCAGGTACAATGCTTGGCACAGCTGGTAAGAGCGCGCGCGCGTATGGAGCAATGGTCAGGGGATCGAATCCGGTCTCCAGCAATTTTTTTGCCTTAAGTCCATTTATCCAATGAATTTACAATATAATGATCAGCTTCTCACTCTATATCAAACGCGCGCAGGTAGCCTGGCTGGTTTTGCACCTTGGGGATTAAGGTAAGGGACCTGGGTTCAAATCCCAGGTCCTTTCTTTTTGGTCAATTTCCTTGTTTTTTTTCTTATTTTCAATTTATTTTATTATATTCATTCTATTTTGTTTAAATTAGTAAATATAAAATATGAAAATATTTTCTAAATACCATTAAAATACTTTTCTTTATATTCTTAAAATATCATAATTTATTTTCTTAAAAAATTTTAAATTGTTTATATTTATTTCATAATATGTATATATGTATAATTATCATATTTTTGTAAATAAATTGTTTTATTTTGCAAATTAAATACAAAACCCTAATTTTCTTTATAAACCCTAATTATGTTATAAATATTAATTTATGTGTTTGTAACTTTTAATTATATATATTTATTTTATAATTTGTTTATATTATTATATGTAGTTTTTTTTATATAAATAATGTAATTAGGATTAGATTAAGTAATTAACCCTAATTTATTTTTCTAAATAATTAAAAACCCTAACTTTATTTTATGAGTTTAATTTATTATTTTTACTTAATTATAATTAACAAATATTTTTTAAAATATGTATATAAAATTAAATTATTATAACTATTAGTCATATTTATTAGTATATAATTATTATTATTTGTTTCATATTAAAATTCTTAAAAATAATTATTTATTTAATTTTGAACTTTTAATTTGTTTCTATATTATATTGTTATACTAACCTTCTTATATTTATTTTTTGTTTGTTATTACTAATCCATTTAATTATTTATTTATTATATGCTTATTTATTTTAATTATTTTAATTATTATAATGTAATTGTACCCACTATGTAATAGTTGTAGAATTATTCTTATTATTTATTTTAAATGCCATGGTTAGTAAAATAGGGAGTGTAAACATGTTTGTATTTAAAATTGAATTTAGATCTCTAATTTGTAAGATAAATACTTGAATTTGTACACGCACACACGTAAGTCGATCCTGGATCGCCATCTCACATTCTTAAGGATACCTCTCATGTTGCCTAAACAAAAAGGTCAAGTAAGGTGTAAAGCAAAGTCCCTTATCTCATATCATCTAGTCCCTTAAAAGATAATAAGATCAAGTCCCTTCATGGTTGCCTTCGTAAATGATCTTGTCCCTTTCGAATAAAGATGATAAGTCCCTTCGAATTGCTAAAATACACCTTACAGTTGCCTAATCACAGTTATCCCTTTATTTGTCCCTCACTACATCCAAGGTAATGACTACCTATTCCTTAATAATAGGGATAGTCTTACCATTGAAAGAACATTTAAGAACAGTAAAGACTTAACTTAGGGTAGGTTCCTCTTAAGTACTTGCTCACTTTTTTCATCAAATTACTTCATTACACTTTACATTTTAAACAATTTTCAAAACAAAGGCTTTATATATATCCGTACATGGATCATTATAAAGTACTTAAGAAAATTTCTAATCACACACTACACTTCTCAAAACATTTTAAAGTGAGCTAAGTAACTAAGAGCCCATGGATAACCATGGATGTAAAGGGTGCTAACACCTTCCCTTTACATAACCTACCCCCCGAACTCAAAAATCTTTTAAGGTCTTTCCTGTTCTTTTATGCCCTTTCCTTTGGATAAAATAAAAGTCGGTGGCGACTCTTGCTATCCGCAACATAACTAAAGTCAGTTCTCCCACCGTGTTACAGTGTGGCAATTAAAATGGAAGGCTTGTGAAGGTAGTCACTTGTCACATGGGAAAGATAAAAGGACAATTTTGGGATTTCCAGAACATTTAATGTTCTTATATAGATAATTTTGGATAGATTTTTTCAAACAACATAATCTCGAATGAAATAACATGTTTTACCTAGGGCTGTTTTTGGACCATTGGATCCGAGATCCACCCGAACCAGTCCATTGGAATTAAACCATTGGACCGATCGAAATATGGTGTGGTTCGGGAATGGATAATTTTTTAATCTGATACCCAAAACAGGAACCAACCCAAGTATCCAATAAGTAATTGAAGGTATTAATATAAATTATGTTTTTATTTCATTTACTCCCTTTTTTCTCCCTCCTTCAGTCACTCTTCCATGTCTCTCTCCTTCCTTCTCCGCCTCCAACGACCTCTTTTCCCCCTCCCTCTTTCCGATTAAGCCAAAATATTTAGATTGTTGAGTGTGATACAAGCCATAAATCTTGTAATATATTCAAACTTTTTTTGTTATACTATTCTTTACCATGTTTGCATTACATGTTTGAGTTGTTGAATTGTTCTTTACATTATTTCAATTTTGAACTAATTTTTTACCTAAAATATTTGAGTTGTTGAATCGTTATTTACATTGTTTCAATTTTGACTTAAGTTTTTTACCTAATATGTTTGAGTTGTTGAATCGTTCTTTACATTGCTTCAATTTTGTTGCTGAGTTTTTTTTCTTAATCAGGGTTCGACTAGTGTTTTGAATTGGAGGGTTTTAATAATAATTTTTTGTCTTTTGTTCTTAATAAATAGGTTGTCTTCTGTTGCTGAGTTTTGTTCTTATTTTGTATTACATTATTGTTTGATTGATATTGTATTTTATTCCATGTATTTTCAAGATTCCTCATTGACTCCAACCATGGATAATCATATTGATTTTAATATATATGTTGCTTGATGGGATTGGGGAAGAGGAAACAATAGATGGAGAAAATATATAGATTGGTGAGATGATTTATTTGGAGCTTGTAGTTCCACTTCCAACTGATAACACAACTCAAAATACTACTACTATTGATGGGTCAACCCCTCCAGGTGATCAAGATCAGAGTTCTCGGAGTCAGAGAAATGCTTTTGGTAAAGTTCCTCATCCCAAAAAAATTGTTGTTTATACTAAAATGCTAATTATCGAACAACCTGATGGCATTAAGAAGTGGAAGTGCAAATGGTGTGGTAAGCTTTACATTCATGATGTGAAATGGAAAAGTAATTCTAATGGTAATAAACATTTAGAAGCGTGTAGAGAAAGTTGAGGTTGAAAGGTAATAATAACAAAGAGGTTGCACAGTCTAGGTTAAATGTAGGTGGTAGTGATAATACTCCTATTTTGGCAACTTGGACATATAATCATGCTAGGGTTAGAAAAGTTGCAGCACATATGATTCTAGGTCTTGAATTTCCTTTTTTCTGTTATGTTTAGAGAAGTTGTAGCATATAGAAGTTGTAGCACATATGCTAAGGGTTAGAGGTATTATATTTAATGATTTTCTAAGAGATATTTATCCATGGTACAAAGAGATTACTAGGAAAGATGTTAATTTTGATTGTGAGACATTTTATGAGGCTGAGAGAGTTAAAAGGAAAAAGTATATGTCTTTGATTAACATGACCAGTCTTACAACTGACTTGTGGTGGTTTGGTGAGCAGAAAATAGGTTATATGACTATGAATGGTCATTTCATTGATTCAAAACGGAAGCTTTATAAGAGAGTTTTATCTTTTAAGAATGTGCCATCACCACATTCTTGGGAGGCTTTCTATAAGGAGTTAATTAAGGTGATGTATGATTGAGGAATAAGATATAAGGTTGTTTCAATTTCAATAGATAATTCTAGTGCCAATGATAATTACATTGCTAGATTGAAGAAAGATTATTCTGGTAGGAGAAATTTACCATTAGATGGTAAACTGTTTCACGTGAGGTGTTGTGCACACATCTTAAATTTGTTGGTTCAGGATGGTCTTGATACGATTAAGGTGAATATTGATAAGATTAGAAATGGAGTCAAATACTTGCTGAATTATGAAACTAGATGCAAAACATTCAAAAGAATTGTTGATGAGTTGCAACTTGAAGGAAAAATGCAAGTGTTGGATACTAAGACAAGGTGGAACTCAACTTGGTTGATGTTGTCCACTGCATACCACTATAGAGAAGTGTGGCCTATATATGCTAAGGAAAATGGTGCATTTCTCAACTTCTTTACCTAAGGAAAATGATTGGGAAGAAGTTCATGATATTTGCAAGTTTTTGGAGGTTTTTGTTGATGTTATATCAATTATAAGTGGCACCTCTTATCTTACTGCTAACTTGTTTTTGGCTGAGCTTTATAGGATGAAGGTTTTACTTGATAAACCTTCAAGCATCTCAAATAATCCCCAACTACAAGTGCTTGCTAATGAAATGAAGTTGAAATATGACAAGTATTGGTCAGAGTCTAATACATTGATTTCTATTTGTGCAATTCTTGATCCTATGTATGTACAAGTAGATAGCTAATTAAGTTGCCATTGCATTGTACATTAAATATATAATTTTCTGCTTGATATGTTGCCTTGTGATTTGGTTTTTCCTATGATGATTTATCTTTGATATGAAATAGTATCTGAGGCCAATTCTGTTTGATCTGCTTATGAAATATATTGCCTTGTGAATTTTATTTGATCAATTGTGATTTGTGAGTTGTGATTCAATTTTGCCTATGATGATTTTTGTTAGATTTAAAATATGTATGAGGCTAATTTTGTTTGATCGTATGTTGTGCCTATGATGATTTATGTTTGAAATGAAATAGTATCTGAGGCCAATTCTATTTGATCTGATTGTGAAATATGTTTCCTTGTGAATTATGTTTGATCAATTGTGATTTGTGAGTTGTGATTCAATTGTGTCTATGATTCAATTATCTTGCCTTGTGTGTTGTGACTCAATTGTACCTATGATTCAATTTTCTTTCCTTATGAGTTGTGATTTAACTGTGCCTATGATGAATTATGTTTGATCTGCTTGATATGATTCTAGTAGTATCTGAGGCCAATTTTGTTACCTCCTTGTGAATTTAATTGTGTTTGAACTCAATTATGTTACCTTATTGTGAATTATGTGCCTATGATGAATTCACAAACCAAGGCCGTTTTTGTTACCTTGTGAATTTATATGTTTATGATGAAAATAAATTATGAGGCCAAACATGTTGAAAATAAATTATGCTACCTTATACTCTATTTTATCAAATAGGTATAAGATGACTTCATCAAATGGGTATATCTCTTCTTATATCTAAATATTGATCAAGCAAATGCCTATGAACAAGAGTTGTCAACCAACTTAAATTTTCTCTTCCAATTGTATCAAGATACTTATGGAACCAATGATGAGATTGCCCATTATATCTCAAACTCTAGAAGTAGGATCTAGTTATGGGTTGGGAAGGAGGAATTTTGAGGTTTTTAGAAATTGTTATGGGTAATAGTAATTCAAAATCTGATCTTGAATTATATCTTGAGGATCCTCCCTTGAAAGTTCACCCTCAAGCTAAGTTTGATGTTTTAACATGGTGGATGGGGGAATGAATCCAAATATCATGTTCATAGTAAATTGAAAAAGGATATCCTAATTGTTCCAGTTACTATTGTTGCTTCAGAAGCAACTTTCAGTGCTAGAAAAAAGGGTTATTGATCTGAAACGATCTTCTATAAAAACTAAGACAATTGAAATGGTACTTTGTGGGGGTGATTGGGTGAAGGAGAAGTATGAAATTAAGAAGGGTTGCACTGCTAGTGTTGTAAGTAATGTTTTCTTATTGTTTTTTAAATTTAATATGCATATTGCTTAAAATGTTATCTCATTTTATGCTTTTACATTTGTAGCTTGAAGAACCACAAGATGAACCTTTGATATATCATTTTGGTGAAGATCTGGGTGTCGTTTCTTCGACAACTGCAACTTGAAGATTTGTAATTGCAATGCCAATGATGAGATTGTTCTGAGGCATTATTAAAAAATGTAATGTTATTTTGTAGTTTTTTTAAAAAATTAGTTTCATAACTTATGTTTTAACAAATTTTTTGAGAATCAAAATTGTATAATGTGAATCAAACAACTATGTTATGTGAAATTGTGAATCAAAGAATCTGTCCATCATTAAAAAATATAAATCTTTTCCTTATATTTCAGGTGGTCCAAGTACCCTCCCAAAAAGTATCGGTCTGGTCTCGATTTTCATTAAGCAAGTAACAATATTTTGATTCGGTATCGGTTTATCCGAACGTATCAGATCAGTTTCAGTCCAAAAAAAAGTTCATCACTATTATGGTCCAGACTCAATTTACCCGATTAGGATTTCGGTCCACCTCTCGGGAGCCTGAATATCCAGACCGGTCCGGACCGAAAACAACCCTAGTAATACCAAACAAAAATTATTGACATCATTATACTTGCCACCCCCGGTTATACCTGACACCCCACCAATTTTTCATAATGGCAGAAATGATCCTAAGTGAAATAACACAACATTTCCGGATGAAATTCCTAGTAAGGGAAAAAAATTCCGATATTAACCAAAATTCCCGGTAGTTCATTTAAAATTTCTGGTATACCGGAAGTTTAAAATTCCCGGGGTGTTACAAATATTTCCAGAAATATGCAATTTCTGTGTTGATACTGGGAATTTCACGTTGTTTGAAATTTCCGATAGTTGTATTTTTAGGGTTTTTTGGACGGTCACGATTTTGCCGACAATTTTGTGCGGCTGTGATTGCATCGACAATTTATGTAACCCATACTTGATTCAAGTTTGTATAAATAGGGGTCAAGTCATGTTGATAAAGACATTTGGAAAAAATGCCTCTTTCTTAATTTTTTATTAAGGCAGAAGTTTACTTCAACGAAGCTTTTCATCTTGTAGAGTTCAAGCTCCCTGATGGCACCACCTCTTTTGCCGGTCTAAAGTCGAAGTTGAATGAATTTATGCTTGATGGCGACAATAGAAAGGTGAGAAATATCGAGTTTCATGAAGATTGGATCGATACAAATGGTAGGGTGAAATACAACCTTATTGAGTTGAAGACCGACAAAGACATGAAGGAAATGTGGAGATCCTTTCGCCGTAGGCTAACAAAGGGTATGATTGAGTTAAATGCAAAGCTGTCAAGATCTGTTGATGACATAATGGAGATGTTGAAACTTCTAGTAGTGTTTAGGTTTTTCTTATTTATTAATCATATTATAGTGTTAAGTGTTATATGTTTAAGGTGTTTAAGGAAGATCACTACAATGTAAGGAAGATATCTGAATAAAATAATGTTATGAGAAAGATGTATGAGTAATATACATATAATACAAATAATACAAAATATATATAAATAGGTCTCCCACGGGCTATGTGTGCTTCCCGGGCTAATGCACTATAAACCTCACCATCTGGGCTTACCAAACCCATGGTCTCATCCATAATCACTACAATCATCTAGAAGGATTGTTGGTCCTTGGGGTGATGTACTAGAGGAGGAGGAGGCGGTGACGTGCCATCACTAGGTACCTGGTCATCAGAAGGTCCATCCTCAGCTGGCGGTGCGGTGATGCATGGATGTGATAAAGTGAGGTACCACTCTAAGTAGTCATCCTCACACTGTGCAGGGTGGTGAACATGTATAACTCGAGCTATGATGGCACGACTACAGCTGATGAAGTGACTTTGAAACCACCAATCAATACCAGCAGACAATGTATCTAGAATTGTTGGTGGTATAGTATGAACGTAACCATACTAACGCAAACATCTCTTAGGAAGGTGTCTAACAACCAATGTTTCCCACCGTATATATCCTGAATATAAGGACGACTCTTCAAACTTGTAAACACCCCAAATTTTCCCTCACTTGTTATCACACCATGGCTTGTGATCTTTCATTTTTGTTTTAACATAAGCATTACATCTCATATTGCATGTTTGCTTCACTACATAGTTCAATTTCATCTGCATCTAGGGTTTGTGATCTGAGCAATCCAAGAATCAATCTGAGCCATCCCAAAGGTCTTAAAGCTTTACAAGAGGGTCCATGTGTGTTCTATGATCATGATATGCTCCCCAAAGTTCATGGAAGTCAAGAAATCACAAGGATTGGCAAAGGCATGGAAGCAGAGCTAGGGTTTTCACTACACATTTGACCAAAATTAGGGTTTTGGTTTCAGAGGCCTTAACTCCAATTTTTTTGGTCATTCTTGTTTCTAATGTTCTTAATATGTTATAAAGATCATGTTTACCAAGTTTGATGAAGAAATTCATTGTGGAAGTCATCTGATCATTGGGTAACTTCTTGAGCAAGTTAAGTCAAAATCAGGGCATCTGAGCCCCCCAACAATGGAACCAAAGGGTCATTTTCATCAAATTGAAGTTCAATGATCTTTATTTGATCTTATAAGTGGTTGGAAGTTCACAAGATTGAAGAATTTTGAGCCAATTACAAACTTGCCATTTTTGGAAATGACTTATAATGCGAACTTTCCATTTTGGGAAAGATTTTCAACCTCCTCTTTCATGACCAAAAATGCTTCAAATGAAAAATTCTTGGGCATGAAAGTTGTATATTAGGTCTTTCCCTTTTCAAAAAGTACAATAACATGTCTTGATTCATCCTAGAACTCAAGATATGGCCTTTCAAAGTTGGCAAAAATCACATAATTTCAAGTTTCATGTCAAAGAGGGATTTTGCATATTGGCATTGTAAAGCTTCTAATTGACTTCCAATGTGCACAAATATGTTACAACATGTCAAATAAACTTCTAAACATCAGAATTGGCCCAAGTTTGCATGGTTTTCATGACTTGATCTTCAAGAAATCTCAAAAAGGCTAAAACTCTCAAAATTTGCAAAATGTCTTGGATCTTTCCATCCACTTGTGCCAGCTGCATCAAACTCATTCTATGGATCTCCATGAATCTTGTTGAGGCCAGAAACCCCAAAAATCCAGCTCTTCCATGGCCCATACCTCAAGTACACATAAGTTGACATTTTCGCATTTCCTCCCATACCAATCAAACTGAGCCACCACCCACTCTCTGACCAATCACAACCTCTTATGCAAACCCTAAGGACTCCATTTCATAACACATTCAAGCCTGAATGATCCCACAAGTCAGAATTCACAAAATCACCTAAAAACTTCCCTTCTTCGATTCACACACCTCAGCCATCAAAACTCCAAACTTCTTCCACCATTCAACCACACACAACATAAGGATCATTTCCCACCCCTCACCATGGCCTGAAACCAGCTCAAACCAAAACACGATTTCTGCATACTCAGAACTGAAACTCATAAACCAGCCATTAAAAACTTGTTCTAAGCATCACAACATCCTCAGGGGGTCCATTGGAGTTGGTTTGAGCAAGGGAGGAGTCCAGAAAGCTCAAAACTGCAAAGCTTCATCTCATGAATCATGAAGAACAATTTTTCCAGAACTCTTGTTTTAAGTTCCTAAATGATTCTATATGTTTAGCTGATCACTCTGATATGTTTAGAATTTAAAATGGTTGAGTTTTGAGTATTTCATAGCTTTCTGAAATTTTGCCCGTGAAAATGTTCTTGTTCGATTCTCTTGATTCATGAAAAATAAATGGATTTTGTTGTTGGATTCTTGTTTAGGGTGGTTAGTTGAGTGAATCTGGAAGGTTTGATGCGTTTTCATGGCGTATTGAGAGAGATAGCATGAGGGGTTGGCCGGAGAAGACGACCGGAGTTTATCTCCGGTCGCTTGAGATTAATTAGGGTTAGGTTTTCCAGTTTTAATGTGAGCCCTTGGATGGTGATTAGTTTAGGTTGCTTATAGTCCAGATCATTTCATTAAACCTTAATCCCTTAATTAATTTAATTAATTATGATTAATTAATAAAATTTCCAGATTGCATCCTGACCTTTCATTAGTGCGTGCAGTCAACATAAATTTCCCCAGTTCAAATCCTGGCCCTCAGATCTTCATACTTTCATTTATTTCATTTTTAATTCATTTTCTTTTCATTTATTTTGCTCATTTTATTTAAAATAGTAAAACTCATCACAAAAATATTTCCTTTTGCATTTCTGATCCAAATATTTTTCTCAAGCCAAAAATTTTTTTTATTTCATTTTTTGCATTTAAAAAGAATTTTTAAATATTTAAATGTTATTTTTAATTAATTAAAGTATTTTAATTAATTAAAAATGCATTTATGTTTCTAAAAATCACCAAAAAAATCATGAACCATTCCAATACATTTAGAAACATTTTCAAACTCTTCATACAAATTTCTTTTTAGGTTTGATCATAATTTCACAATTTTCTTTGAATTAAGGTACTTTAAAATCACAATTTTTAACCCTAACTTTAAAAATTCATTTCTGCATAACCAAGAAGAGTTTGAACTTGATTCTTTTTGCATTGTTTCACATATTGCATGTAGTTTCTAGGTTATTTTCCTCATTAATTTATCTTGCATTTTCAAATTGATTTGCATTTTTTCTTTGAGAATCACCCAAAAACCCTAGCAAACTTTGAAAAATCATAACTTTCAATAGGTTAGGCTTCTGACCTCCTCCTTTGTGATGTGACTTTGTGTGGGTTTAGGGTTTGATTAAGCTTGGTTTCAATTTTTTATCATGTTGTATGCTTCTGTCTTGTTCATTTGCATCTCACATGTCCATAAAACCCTAATTTCTCATGTTCATTTGCATTCTCCTTTGCATAGCATCATCACATGAGCTTGCCATGACATCTCAAGCATTCATATGTCATCTTAGACATATTAGGACATGTTAGAACATTGCTTGATCATTTATTCATTTATTTTCTATGTCTTGCATTCATTTCATTCCATAAACATCCATGTGTTTTCAAACTTCCAAGCATGCTTTCATGACATCTCATCTTTGTATGATCATTCATATGCACATTGTATGGCTTTGCATCATTTAATATGCCATTTGCATTGTATAATCACTTCTGACTTTGTTCATTTCATCTCATTTCAATTCATTTCTTTATGCTTTATGTATTATGCATTCATACTAACCATTCCAGATACTTTTGGTAAGTTATTGTGGGAGGTGGATTTGCCTTCACTTCTCACTTCTTCTTATCTTCTTTCATATGCATCTTATATGTCTTTGAAGTGAATCTAATTCACTCGTGTTCCATATTTCTCACTTTATTCCTTTAAGTCACTTATCTTCTTAGGAAGTAAGTAACTTATTCTTCTGCTTCCTCCTCCTTTCATCTGCTTCTTCCATTGATGGCTTCCTTGAAGTTTCTTTTCTCCCAAGCCTAACAAACCACAGGATATCCAAGCATGATAATACTTAGGGTTGTGTTTAGTTCCCCTTAGCTTTTTACCTTTAAGTCTCCTTGAGTCTCTGTTCTCATCTCAATAATCAGAGACTAAACTCTTAAAGTTTTAGGACTTTGGAATTAGGGTTATGCCTGCATCCTTCTCTTAGGATGGAGTGTATAACTTTAATCCTAAGTGTTAAACCTTTAATTTGTTTAAACCTCTTAATCAAATCACATTAATAATCACCAAGACTTCATCTTGTAACTTGGGCCTTACATTAGGGTTCTAACTCTTCCTTATGGTTAAGAGGGACTAACCCTAGTGTTTAATGGACAAGTCCCCCTCAAGTTGTCTTACAAACCATAAAATCCATTTCTTAATCTCATCCCTTTAATTAAAATCCACTTAATAAAGGCTTGTTATATAATGAATTTAATCCCTAACCATGGATTAAGTTGAGGTACCTTCCTCAGCTTAAGTGTTATCATCTATTATCCTTCTATTAGGATGGTGTAATGAGTTCACTAATCTGTGATTAGAGATTAAACTCATTACTTAACACTAAACAAAAATCCAAAAAAAACATCTAAATAATCACAAGTAGGTTAATGATCGTAATCCTTCATCATTAAGGTAATTAAGTTGAGATGCTTATCTCACACTTAAGTAGGCTCATTATCCCTAATCAGGGGTGATATAATGATTTTACAAACCCTTGATTAAGGCTTAAGCTCATAATCCTATGCAAAACACCAAAAATAATAAAAAACTGAAAACACAAAAAACAAACAATAATCGTCTCCTTCGGGATTCTTTTATCACCACACTCATTCACAAACGAGAACTTGCTTCTTCCGTCTAATGCAAGACAGTTAGCACTCGAGCCAGACGAGTCATACACTTGAGCATAGGCAAGTAAGCAGTTCACAGTCAATTTATCTTTCAGTCTCTTTGAGTCGAACTACGGTGTTCTGACTTCCTCATTGCATGAGAGGATACGTAGGCATAACTTAACAGTTATCGAACAAAAGTCTCTTTTTCTTCCCCCTCTTTTAGCATTCTTTTCTAAGCCTCAGTTCCTGAGCAAATTCCCCATTTTGCACTGACGCTTGTATATTCATTCTTAGCTTTTGCACATAGATAGCACATACACTACCCCTTTTAAACACAATCTTGTAAGCGTGGATCTCGTCGAGTACGACGGACAATCTGGGTGCTAATACCTTCCCAGGTTGTAACCAACCTCCTTTCTCAGTTTCTCTGGTTCGCAACCGTCTTATCCATCCTTTTCTAGGTTTATGCAGCATAACCTTTCCTTCGGGATAAAAATGCCTAGCTGGCGACTCGTTTCAATTCATTTCATTTTCTCTTTTCGCCGACCGTTCGTGTCTGCACCGGGATGCAAATCTTTGGGAGCGACATCTTTGCGACTCTGTTGGGGAAATATCTTACAACCAGGGCTTCTAGTTCTTTTTGTGGGTTTCTCCTAGCGCTTGTTTAATTTGTGTTTTTGGGGGTGTTATGTGCTACTTGTGCTTGTTGTTTATTACTTAATTTATTGCTTTCTGTACAACTTTATTTATTGCTTTCATTTACTGTTTTTATGCATTTCATACTATTATCATCATATCATGTGTTGGATCTTTTTTGTCTTGGTTGGGAGAGATATTCAGTGAGTAAGGTTCCACACCGGGAACCTGAGTGACACATAGGATAGAGTGGCTTCATATTCTTTCCCATTCCATTTCGGTCTGGTGCGGGAATATGAAACACAGTTCAGACATGGGTTTCTTCTTGAGAACTCTGTGCTACGGATTTCCTGTAGTACTAGGGCTATCTGGGAAGCCTGCTAAGTCTGGATGACCTTTTTATGACCTTCATCATCTGAGGTGAATTAGAGGAGGATCCTTTATGATTATTGTAAAAATTGTACCTCCGGGTTAGAAGTGTTTACACTTCTCATAACTGATCCAAGTCTTAGGATCCTTGTTCTAGAACAATACATGTGAGTGGGTTGAGATGTTTACAGGTTTGCAGGAACCCTTGGCCTCATCATACCCTGTTACTGATATTTTTAAGGTCACACCATTTTGGACTATTCTTGTGAAACCCTGGATTTGTGACTCTTTATTTGAGTCCCCCACCTGGTTACTGGTTCTCTAGCCTTCATCTGGACTTATAAACACACATGGACCTTAACAAGGCAGATAACAGATCCAACACTTGATCACAAACCCTTGCATATCATTCAACATAAATCATTTTGCATCATTTTAACATTTGTCTATTTGTTTTACAGGGTATCCACATCATCTTTGGTTTGGTTTTGACTGTTCTTCTGCTTAGCCATCTTCATCAGTTATCAGAGATCTTCTTCAGATATCTTCATCAGTTACCTTCATCAGTACTTCTCCTCAGTTATCTTCATCAGCATCCATTGTCAGCATGGACTCATCCAGGAAGAACAACATTACCTATCATTTCTTTGAGCCCACTCTGGCAGGCATCAGGCAGATTCAGACACTCATCACTCCTGATCATTTCCTTTTATTCAGGGAACATTATGGTGGCATTATGGACATGATCATAGACTTGGATGCATCACAAAGGAGTATGATCCACACTTGCCTTCAGTTCTATGACCCTCCTCTCAGATGTTTTACCTTTCCAGACTTTCAGTTGGGCCCTTTGTTAGAGGAATTTTCCATGTTGTTGGGTGTCCCCATCAGGAGAGGGATCCCTTTCAACCCTGAGATGACTGCTCCTAGGAATGAGGATATAGCTAAGGCTCTATATTTGGAAGCCACCATCATTGATCAAAATATGACCACCAAGGCTGGAATCCCAGGCCTCCATTTGGACTTCTTGATTGCTCAGGCCACCAGTCATGTTGTAGTAGGAAAGTGGGACACTGTCTATGCTCTCTTGGCCCTTAGCATATATGGTATCATCTTGTTTGCAGACGAGCCTAAGTTTGTAAGCAAGAGTGCTATCCATCTTTTCCTGTTGAAGAATCTAGTTCCTACCTTGCTCGAGGATTTCTATTACTCAGTGCATCAGAGAAATGAGAAGCATAGGGGAAGATTAGTCAGATGTTGTGCACCTTTCTTCTACTGCTGGTTATTGAGACACTTGCCAAAGACAGAAAATTTCTTGAATCCTCATCAGTCAAGAAATTGGGATAAGAGAATAATTGCTCTCACTTCAGAAGACATCAGGTGGTGCACTCAGAGCACTAAGGGGAGAGACTTAATCACCAGCTGTGGGCAGTACCCCAATGTACCTCTGATTGGAGTAAAGGGTTGCATCAACTACAATCCTTTGTTGTTCAAAAGGCAATTAGGGTATGCCTTGGTACATCCACCAAGATATTAAGACTTATTAGAAACCCTTTACTGTGACATTCAGCATAACCATGCCATTGCCCGACAAGCAGCTTGGGCTTGGGACAACATTCAGACAAAAGGGACTGCCATTCTTGGCAAGTGCAACAATATAGCTTCAGCTCAGTATATTGATTGGTCTCGTATCAGAGGACAGATCACTCGCATGCCATTCACCTTAGAGGATGTTCCTGGACCATCAGCAGTAGAGCCTATAGCTACAGTCAGTTTAGAGGAGTTTGAGAAGTTGAAGGAAAGGAATACTCAGCTTTCTGAAGCCCTAAAGAATACCCTCTGGGAGAGGAATGATAGTCGTCTGGACAATGAGAGGTTAGAGAAGCTCCGATCAAGCATATGACCAAGATTGAGAAGACAAATGATTACATCAGAAGGGCTAGAGCAGGGGAGTTAGTGTTGAAGAATGCTTGCAAGGAAGCCAAGATTTAGAAGGCCAGAGCTGAGCACTACTTGGAAGAGAGTCAAGCTAGATGGATCAGAATTATTGAGGCTCATTCGTAGGAAGATCAGAGGACCCAGGCTAAGATAGAGCAGCTAGAAGCTAATGAGAAGAGGAATCAGGAAGCCTTGTTAGCAGCACAGAAAGAGATCTCTGAGTTGAAACTCCGGGCGGGGTTAAAGAGATCAAAGGACCAAGACAAGTATAAGAAGTTGACAAATGCTATTGCCACCAGGAACCTTCTTATCAGGACCATCACAGAACATCCAGTTGGCCCAGTGACTAATGCTCTCCTGAAGGAAGTCAGAGAGGATGATTATGGGCTGGATGTTTGATTTCTTTGTATTGGTACTTCATTTTGTTTGTACTTTTGTTTTTGTTATTGTATTTTGACCCACCATGGGGACTTGTTGTAATCAAAACTATGTATCTTTACATTTTGTAATATATGGTTTGTGTTATCTTTCGGGCTTCATTTCTCTTCAACATCATCATTCCTTGAGGTCTGGAAGGTCAAAACCAAAGAACCAAACCGGATACCCTTGAAAGACAAATAGACATCCTGCATTGCATACTAACCTCATTTCTTTGTTTTGTAGGTTTTTGTTTGTTGTTTTCTCACATTGTTGTGGTCTCAGGAAACATTGCTCGTAGGAGAGTCTTTCCCATCAATAGAGTTCACCGGTATCCGACAAGAAACAACCTTCCGAGCTTACAGATGGACCAGGTTCAGCAAGATCTGACTGACGTGAGAACTCAGATGGCTAATGAAAGAACTGAAATGAGGGCTCAGATGAACCAGTTCATGGCATTAATGACTGGGTTGGCCCAAAGCCAAGAAAGATTAAGAGAGTTGGTCGAGCGGCAAACTCCTGAAGAAAACCACCCAGGTACAGGGGTTACCAGCAACAATGATCATGTACAACCTCGTAATGATCCCCCAGAGTTTGGACCTCATCTTAACCCTGACATTAATGCTATCAGGAATATCCAGGGTAATATTGGAGGGCGTGCCTTGCAAGAGGACCCTCAGGAGGAACAATTCACTGTAGTTGGGGCAGGAGATGAAGTCTATGATCGTCGGCTGGACGAGATAGCAGAAAAGTTGAGGTCTCTGGAGTCTCAAAACTCCTTAGGGTTTGATGTCATGGATATGGGGCTAGTGGAGGGAGTTAGAATTCCTCACAAATTTAAACCTCCTTGCTTCGAAAGATATAATGGAACATCTTGCCCTCGCACCCATCTTCAATCTTTCCTGGGAAGATTAAGGGCCTACACTATGGATGAAAAGCTATGGATGTTTTATTTTGAAGATAGCTTGACAGGGGCATCCCGTGAGTGGTACTCTCATCTGACTAGGGCCACAGTAAGAAATTGGAAAGATTTGGCCGAGGCTTTCATTCGCCAATATCAATACAATCTAGACATGGCTTCTAACATAACTCTTCTAATGGGTATGTCACAATCCTCCAGGGAAAGCTTCAGAGAGTATGCTCAGAGAAGGAGGCAATTAGTTGCTGTCGTTCAACCTCCAATGTCAGAAAGAGAAATGGCAGATATGTTCATGAACACCCTCCAGAGGATATACATTGATAGGTTGGCTGCTTTCTCTTCCACTAGCTTTGTAGATGTGGTCATAGATGGAGAAAGGATTGAGAGTTTATTGAAAATGGGAAAAATTTCTGATAACGGCGCCAGCTCAAGCAGCACAAGGAAACCATTTGCAGGGCCTCGCAAGTCTGGTGAAACAAACTCAATACACATGGGCAGAGGAAGGCCCCAGTATATGCCAAGATCAATTGCCGCTGTCACAATTCCTACTCCACCTCCTCAACAGCAATACACTCCACAACCACAACAGTTCCCTCAGCAACATTTTCCTCAACAAAGGTCCTATAACAACAACAATAACCAACAACAGCGTCCTTTCCAGCAAAGGCCATCTCAAGTTAATAGGGTAATTGAGCCTATACCAATGCCTTATGCCACTTTGTTGCCACAACTTCTGAAGCTTAATCTTGTTGAATTAAGGACTCTGGCTCCACCAGATCCTCAGAACCTTCCATGGAATTACGACGTCAATGCCAAATGTGCCTTCCATTCTAATGCACCTGGTCACACCACAGAAAAGTGCAGAGCTTTGCACATGAAGGTCCAATATCTAGTTGATTCAAAGGCTTTAAATTTTGCACTGCCTCCTAACGTCACAAAAAATCCTATGCCCAGCCACGGTGGGCCAAGGATAAATGCAATTGAGGAGGATCAACCCATGAATTTAATTGAAGATACTGCAAGCATTAAAACACCTTTGGCAGAGGTTAAAGCTCAGCTTTTAAAATGCCAGGTGTTCCCAGGTTGTGAGGCCTGCTGTGAGTCTTGCAAAGTTTCCGTCAATGGGTGTGAAAGCTTAAGAAGTGGTATCAATGGCCTTATCAGAGAAGGTATCCTACATATAACATCAATGGTTTCTACAACATCAGCAATTCCTCTTACAGCAACAACAAGTACTCCTCCTACAACTTCAAAGACAATTGTTCCGACAGACTCATCTACAAAATCAACAATCATCCCCTCCACCACTTCAACAAACACTAGTTCAACCGCATCCGCTTCTACAACTACAACAACCATTAACAACGACATCTCCACATTCACCATATACTATGACCCAACAATGGTCCCTGATTCCAACAATTTTCAGCAACAACCTAGCTTCAGTCACTCACCACCACTACCAGTCAGAAGTCCCGTCACCATATATTACGATCCACAGACAATCACAGTTCCTACCTCTGCTGCAGTCAGTCCAGTCACCATCACGGTACCTGGGCCCATCCCATATGAAAGAGATAATGTTGTACCATGGCACTATGGTTCATACCTTTACTGCAATAGGGAAAGAGTCTTTCTTGATTCTTCAGATTACACACCACAGATCGATAATGTCGGGGGAGGCGGAGGCTTCACCCGAAGCGGACGTCTCTTTGCGTCACAAGTTCCAAGAGTTAATACTGAGGCAGAGGCTACTGCCAAAGCTAAAGGTAAAAATGTGGTGCCGGAAGAACCAGTTTTGAAAGAATCCCATAAAACATCCTTTGATCAAGATGTGGATGAATTTATGAGGATAATCAAGAGAAGCGACTACAAGGTTGTGGATCAACTCCACCAGACTCCTTCCAAGATCTCCATCTTATCCCTGTTATTGTGTTTCGAAGCTCATCGAGATGCATTACTTAAAGTCATGCACGCAGCTTACATCCCAGGAGGATAGGATGGGTATTTCAATTGTCTCCTATCAACAAGCTCGGAAG
Source organism: Lathyrus aphaca (assembly GCA_963966055.1). Lineage (NCBI taxonomy): Eukaryota > Viridiplantae > Streptophyta > Magnoliopsida > Fabales > Fabaceae > Lathyrus > Lathyrus aphaca. The sequence continues at coordinate 361,163,879 of OZ014525.1, read as the reverse complement.
GTTATTGAAGATGGAAACGACCAAGGCTGGGGCAAGCTGCTACCGGTGGAGAAGAAGGAAGACAAATTCGGTTTGGGTTACAAACCATTCCGACAAGATCAGGCAGAGGCTGCTAAGGAGCCCAAGTTCATAAGTGGGGGGATGCTCACCCCAGATGCTGTCAATAACGTGGAAGACGAGGCTGAAAGCGACCTCAACCTGGAGAGTTGGATTCGTCCAAGGATCCCGGGCCAACAAGTCCTTAACTGGTCTTCCTAGGAAATTATAAGAGTTACTCCTGCAGAGTAATTATTATTTCCTGCTTCTTTTAGCATGCATCAAGTCCTGCATCTTGCCTAAGATGTCAGGACTCATTTTGTAATAGGGCCATATTTGTATTTTGTGCAAATGGAATATCAATGAACAATGGACATCTTTTGCAAACAATTTTCTTCTTGGCTCACTATATTTTCATTTTTGTTATTTTTCGCACAAAATAATAAAATGGCAATGTTTTCAAAATAAATAACTTCATTTTTTCTGAACAAGATTAAAATTGATCACTAAAAAGAACAAATCTCGACCCTTATAGAGATTATTCTCCAGATTGCACCGACAACAACACTGCTATGACCTTGTAAGACTTCGACAATCCAATTAATCAAGCAGATGAAGGGGTTGATGAAGACTATGATTTTCCCGAAGAGTTAGCCAGGTTATTGAGGCAAGAGGAGAAGGTGACTACTCCTCATCAGGAGGAAATTGAAACTGTTAATCTTGGTACCGAGGAAGATTTGAAAGAAGTAAAAATTGGGGCCAGTCTGCAAGCTCCAGTAAAAGAACAACTTACCAGCATGCTTCGGGAATATGTCGACGTCTTTGCTTGGTCCTATCAAGACATGCCAGGTCTAGATACGAATATTTTCATGCACAGGCTACCCTTGAAAGAATATTGCCCGCTGGTTAAACAGAAGTTGCGCCGCACTCGCCCAGATATGGCCATGAAGATTAAGGAAGAAGTACAAAAGCAGTGGGACGCCGGTTTCCTTGCTGTAACTAGTTACCCGCCGTGGGTTGCTAACATTGTACCGATGCCTAAGAAGGATGGCAAGGTGCGTATGTGTGTGGATTACCGGGACCTGAACAGAGCTAGCCCGAAGGATGATTTCCCATTACCTCACATTGATGTATTGGTAGACAACACAACTCAATTCTCGGTATTTTCTTTCATGGATGGATTTTTTTGGGTACAATCAGATCAAGATGTCACCCGAAGACATGGAGAAAACAACTTTCATCACATCTTGGGGCACATTTTGTTACAAGGTAATTCCATTTGGACTAAAGAATGCCGGTGTGACGTATCAACGGGCTATGGTAACATTATTCCACGACATGACCCACAAAGAAATTGAATGTTATGTGGATGACATGATTGCCAAGTCCCTTACTGAAGAAGACCATCTGGTAAATCTGCTGAAGTTGTTCAAGCGTCTGAGGAAATATCAGCTGAAGTTGAACCCCAACAAATGCACATTCGGGGTACGTTCCGGTAAGCTGCTGGGCTTTATCGTAAGTGAAAAGGGAATTGAGGTTGATCCTGACATAGTCATAGCCATTCAGGAAATGCCTGCACCTAGGACTGAGAAAGAAGTTCGAGGGTTCTTAGGTAGATTGAACTACATCTCAAGGTTCATATCTCACCTCACTGCAACCTGTGAACCCTTGTTCAAACTGTTAAGAAAGGAACAAACAGTCAGGTGGAATGACGATTGTCAGAAAGCTTTTGACAAGATCAAGGAGTACCTGTAAGAACCTCCAATTCTCATGCCTCCAATTGAAGGAAGACCTCTGATAATGTACTTGACAGTATTAGAAGGGTCAATGGGGTGTGTGTTGGGCCAGCATGACGAGTCTGGTCGAAAAGAGTATGCAATATACTACATAAGCAAAAAGTTTACCGACTGTGAACAACGTTATTCACTGCTTGAGAAAACTTGATGTGCTTTAGCGTGGGCTGCTCGCCGACTAAGACAGTATAAGTTGACTCACACTACCTTGTTGATCTCAAAGATGGACCCCGTCAAGTACATATTTGAGAAGCCAGTACTTACCGGAAGGGTTGCAAGATGGAAAATGATTCTGACAGAGTATGACATTCAGTACACCTCTCAAAAGGCCATCAAGGGTAGTGTATTGTCTGACTATCTAGCTGAGCAACCCATTGATGATTATCAGCCCATGAGATTTGACTTCCCTGATGAAGACATCATGTAATTACAAGCAAAAGATTGTGAAGAGCCAGTTCACACTGAAGGGCCTGGTCCAGGAGAAGCATGGACTATGATGTTTGACGGGGCTGTAAATATGAATGGTCGTGGAGTTGGTGCAGTGTTCATTACACCTAAAGGAGTTCATATGCCTTTCTCGGCAAAACTCACATTTTCCTGCACTAACAATGAAGCAGAATACGAAGCATGTATCATGGGACTTGAGGAAGCCATTGACCTCAGGATAAAAACTTTGAACGTATTCGGAGATTCAGCTTTGGTAATCAATCAGACCAACGGCAAATGGTACACTCATCAGGAGCATCTGATTCCATATCGTGACTATACGAGGAGATTATTGACTTTCTTCACAACAATCAAACTTGAATACATCCCTCGAGACGAAAATCAGTTTGCAGACGCTTTAGCTACCATTTCCTCCATGATCAAAGTTCAAACTGCCAATCATGTGCCTCGGATTTTGGTATCCAGATTAGACCGACCGACATATGTGTTCTCTGTGGACATTACTAGTGATGACAAACCTTGGTTCCACGACATTAAATTCTTCTTAGAGAATCAGACGTACCCACCTGGGGCATCATCCAATGATAAGAAGACATTAAGAAGGTTGGCTGGCAGTTTCTTCCTCAATGCTGATGGTTCATTATACAAGCGAAACTTCGACATGGTCCTACTCAGATGTGTTGACAAGAGGGAAGCAGACATATTGATGCACAAGGTGCATGAAGGTTCTTTCGGTACCCATGTTGGGGGACATGCAATGGCTAAGAAATTATTAAGATCAGGTTACTACTGGATCACAATGGATACAGACTGTTGTGCATATGCCAGAAAATGCTGCAAGTGCCAGATCTACGCAGCTAAGGTGCATGCGCCTCTGAATCCTTTGAATGTGATGTTTTCACCTTGGCCCTTTTCCATGTGGGGCATTGACATGATTGGAAAGATCGAACTGATTGCTTCAAATGGTCATAGATTCATCCTGGTAGCCATTGATTACTTCACCAAATAGGTTGAAGCAGCTTCGTATGCAAACGTCACCAAACAAGTAGTAGCCAGATTTCTGAAAAGAGACACCATTTGTCGATATGGAGTTCCCGAGCGAATCATTACTGATAATGATTCTAATTTAAACAATAAAATGATGGCAGAACTGTGTCGGGACTTCAAGATTCAACATCACAACTCTTCTCCTTACAGGCCAAAGATGAACGACGTTGTTGAGGCAGCTAACAAGAACATCAAGAAGATTGTGCAGAAGATGGTGGTTACTTATAAGGACTGGCATGAGATGCTACCATTTGCCTTACATGGATACCGAACCTCAATCAGAACATCTACTGGGGCAACGCCTTATCATCTTGTGTACGGTATAGAAGCTGTCCTACCTGTCGAAGTTGAGCAACCTTCCTTACGGGTATTGATGGATATGAAGCTGGATGAAGCAAAATGGGTCCAGTCTCAGTACAACCAACTGAATTTGATTGAAGAGAAAAGGCTAGCTGCCATCTGTCATGGGCAGTTATATCAGAAGCGAATGAAGAAAGCCTTCGATCAGAAAGTCAGACCCCAGGAATACCAAGTGGGAGAGCTCGTTCTAAAAAGAATCCTTCCTCCTCATACAGACTACAGGGGCAAGTGGACACCAAACTATGAAGGTCCCTATGTGATAACTAAAGTCTTCTCGGGTGGAGCACTGATGCTCGCAACCATGGATGGTGAAGACTTCCCTTCTCTTGTGAATTCAGATGCAGTTAAAAAATACTTCGCATAAAATGACCTGCTGGACATAAAAACAGAATGTAAGTCCAGGCAAAAATAGGGCATCCCGGCAAGTCAAAAACAGAATAAAAGACCCGGGCAAAAATAAGGGAAAAATTGAAAAAAATGTGTACACCCGTTAAGTTGAAAAGTCACATTGGACAGCTCAGGCAAAAATGGGTATCCCGGTGGATTGAAAACCCGAAAGGGCGATCCACGCAAAATCAGGGAATAAGAGAACAACTGCATTCTGAAATTCGTCTGTATCATTCACAACGTGGCAAGCTTCGAAAGGACAAAGCATCGGTCAGAATCAGCCTTCTTCAGAAAGCAAGATAAGGAGAGCGTCAAGGTCATACAGGTCATAGCAAAGGAAGTTCACTGAAGTGTCATCTTCAACATTGCCAACACTTTTATTTTCTCCATTTTTATAGCAATCTCCTCCTTTCAGGGGATTCGCTTCTTTAACTGTACTTGCCAATTCAGGGCACACGAATTAATAAAATCAGAGTTTCCAGTCACAATTTGTTTTGTACATTTTTGTTTCGTTTGCAAAATGTCCAATGTTCATAATACAACACTTGGATAAAACATATGAGTCATTTTTATAAAATGCTTGCAGGAAATATATTACTTTCAGGTAAATCTAACTCCTATGACGGAATCCGGTTGAGGATACCTCTGGACACTTGTGCATTTTCCTTTGTCTTAACAGGTTGCAGGCAATCAGGACAGACAATCTTTCGCAACATGGGGCACGTCAAGCAGTGAATCCCCAACATACTACTTCCCAGAAGTTATCTCCTCCTCGAGCAGGATCTCCCGAGCAATAACTGGAAATTTCTTCCACAATAAAATGGTCAAAGAGCTTTCTTGCCCCCCCAGAGATGCCAGATTTCTCTCATCCTCAGCAGAGTTGGTGGAATTGATTCCCCACAGAGTTGCTTCCCCAGTAGAGCAATACCGGAAGCACATCCCCAATGTAGTTGCTAAAACTTCCTCATCCCCATTAAGGAGTTCTCCCTCCAGACAGATCTACCAATGATCTATTTTCCCAAGCAGGGTTATTCCTTCAAACAGATCAGCCAGAGATCTTTATCCCCGCAGGATCCGAACTTCAAATCAGTTTCTCTTTTGCATAATCATAACATTCACATCATATTCACCAAATAAGCGTAGCATTCCGTCTAATACGGAGCATTACGGCAAAAATCAAACATTTGCATGATCATAAGCCAGGTTCGAGCTAATCACCTGCAAATACCATCATCACTCCATCAACAATATACAAAAAACTCACATCCCTTGTAGATAAAAGCCAAAGCATCCCCTTTGTACTCTCAAAACAGATTCCTGTTTATATTTATACATATTTGACACTCGTCTGTGTCATACTTCCCCAGTAAGTCAAACACTCGTTCTTGTCTTGCACATACCTCACTAACAAATCAATACTTGTACATACCAATATAGAAGTCCTTTGATACTTGTCCGTATCATTGTATATATCACTCCTCAGCAGATTCGACACTCATCTGTGTTCCTTGCTTAACCGGTTGATACTCGTCTGTATCATCATCTTTGAACGTGTGTCAGCGTTTGTTTCTACTGATACTCATCCGTATCATGGTCCTAAGGATGCTCGTCCGCATCTTTAATCTATACACACCGTCAAAAACTTATGTCTTTTATTCTTGAAAGCATAAGCACTCGTCCATGTTTACCGTTCCCTAGAAAGTCGTCAACAAAACAATTTTATCCTATCCGACATTCGTCCTATGTCATGATACTTTTGGCAGCATACCCTGCCAGGTGATCGTCCTTCACCTTCGGATGACCGACCCTCATCCTCTTCCCTAGTGGAATTTCCATTTATGGAATCTTCTATCCAGCATTCGTCCTATGTCGTGATATTTTTTGCAGCCGTCCCCTGCCAGGTGATCATCCTTCACCTTTTGATGGTCGTCCCCATCATTGATCTTATTATCCGACATTCGTCATATGTCGTGATAAACCCCGAGAGCAGCCGTACCCTGCTAGGTGATCTTCCTTCACCTCTTGATGATCGTCCTTCATCATGCTTATCCGATGGTCGTCCCCATTGTTGACCTTTTCTATCTGACGTTCGTCCTATGTCATGATATCTTCAGCAGTCGTCCCCTGCTAGGTGATCGTCCTTCACCTTTGATAACCGTCCCTCATCATTATTTCATTTATTCTTTAAACCGATGGTCGTCCCCATCGTTGTTTACTTTACTTTTCAAGCCTGATGGACGTCCCCATCTATGCTTGTCTTTAATCTCCAGAGAATTTTACTTTATTACCCGATGGTCGTCCCCGTCGTGGTCTCTTTATTTCCCCAGCTTGTCGGTCGTCCCCGTCATTGCTTTGCTTACCACTTTATCCCCAGAAGTCGTCCTCTACTCGATGGGCGTCCTCCATCGCCTTCATTCAATAATCACACTATACTATCTTTTACAATTTATAACCCTTTTCTTCTTCTCCCCAATGAGTGCAAATTTCGGACTGTCTTTGGTATTCAACCACAAGTTATCTTGTTTGTCTGTTAAGCCAGGCGCTTACATCCTGCACAGCTAACTCATGTTTGAATAGGGGAAGCTGTAAACACCCCAAATTTTCCCTCACTTGTTATCACACCATGGCTTGTGATCTTTCATTTTTGTTTTAACATAAGCATTACATCTCATATTGCATGTTTGCTTCACTGAATAGTTCAATTTCATCTACATCTAGGGTTTGTGATCTGAGCAATCCAAGAATCAATCTGAGCCATCCCAAAGGTCTTAAAGCTTTCCAAGAGGGTCCATGTGTGTTCTATGATCATGATATGCTCCCCAAAGTTCATGGAAGTCAAGAAATCACAAGGATTGGCAAAGGCATGGAAGAAGAGCTAGGGTTTTCACTGCACAGATGACCAAAATTAGGGTTTTGGTTTCAGAGGTCTTAACTCCAATTTTTTTGGTCATTCTTGTTTCTAATGTTCTTAATATGTTATAAAGATCATGTGTACCAAGTTAAATGAAGAAATTCATTGTGGAAGTCATCTGATCATTGGGTAACTTCTTGAGCAAGTTAAGTCAAAATCAGGGCATCTGAGGCCCCCAACAATGGAACCAAAGGGTCATTTTCATCAAATTGAAGTTCAATGATCTTTATTTGATCTTATAAGTGGTTGGAAGTTCACAATATTGAAGAATTTTGAGCCAATTTCAAACTTGCCATTTTTGGAAATGACTTGAAATGCAAACTTTCCATTTTGGGAAAGATTTTCAACCTCCTCTTTCATGACCAAAAATGCTTCAAATGAAAACTTATTGGGCATGAAAGTTGTAGATTAGGTATTTCCCTTTTCAAAAAGTACAAGAACATGTCTTGATTCATCCTAGAACTCAAGATATGGCCTTTCAAAGTTGGCAAAAATCACATAATTTCAAGTTTCATGTCAAAGAGGGATTTTGCATATTGGCATTGTAAAGCTTCTAATTGACTTCTAATGTGCACAAATATGTTACAACATGTCAAAGCAACTTCTAAACATCAAAATTGGCCCAAGTTTGCATGGTTTTCATGACTTGATCTTCAAGAAATCTCAAAAAGGCCAAAACTCTCAAAATTTGCAAAATGCCTTGGATCCTTCCATCCACTTGTGCCAGTTACATCAAAATCATTCTATGGCTCTCCATGAATCTTGCTGAGGCCAGACACCCCAAAAAGCCATCTCTGCCATGGCCCATACCTCAAGTACACATAAGTTGACATTTTTGCATTTCCTCTCATACCAATTAAACTGAGCCACCACCCACTCTCTGACCAATCACAACCTCTTATGAAAACCCTAAGGACTCCATTCCATAACATATTCAAGCCTGAATGATCCCACAAGTCAGAATTCACAAAATCACCTAAAAACTTCCCTTCTTCGATTCACACATCTCAGCCATCAAAACTCCAAACTTCTTCCACCATTCAACCACACACAACCTAAGGATCATTTTCCACCCCTCACCATGGCCTGAAACCAGCTCAAACCAAAATACGATTTCTGCATACTCAGAACTGAAACTCATAAACCAACCATTAAAAACTTGTTTTAAGCATCACAACATCCTCATGGGGTCCATTGGAGTTGGATTGCGCAAGGGAGGAGGCCAAAAAGCTCAAAACTGCAAAGCTTCATCTTAGGTATCATGAAGAACAATTTTCCAGAACTCTTGTTTTAAGTTCCTAAATGATTCTATATGTTTAGCTGATCACTCTGATATGTTTAGAATTGAAAATGGTTGAATTTTGAGTATTTCATAACTTTCTGAAATTTTGCCCGTGAAAATGTTCTTGTTTGATTCTCTTAATTCATGAAAAATAAATGGATTTTGTTGTTGGATTCTTGTTTAAGGTGATTAGTTGAGTGAATCTGGAAGGTTTGATGTGTTTTCATGGCGTATTGAGAGAGATAGCATGAGGGGTTGGCCAGAGAAGACGACCGGAGCTTATCTCCGGTCGCCTGAGATTAATTAGGGTTTGGTTTGCCAGTTTGAATGTGAGCCCTTGGATGGTGATTAGTTTAGGTAGTGTACGGTCCAGATCATTTCATTAAACCCTAATCCCTTAATTAATTTAATTAATTAGGATTAATTAATAAAATTTCCAGATTGCATCATGACCTTTCATTAGCGCGCGTAGTCAACATAAATTTCCCCAGTTCAAATCCTGGCCCTCAGATTTTCATACTTTCATTTATTTCATTTTTAATTCATTTTCTTTTCATTTATTTTGCTCATTTTATTTAAAATAGTAAAACTCATCACAAAAATATTTCCTTTTGCATTTTTGATTCAAATATTTTTCTCAACCCAAAAATGATTTTTATTTCATTTTTTGCATTTAAAAAGTATTTTTAAAATAGTTAAATGTTATTTTTAATTAATTAAAGTATTTTAATTAATTAAAAATGCATTTATGTTTCTAAAAATCACCAAAAAAATCATGAACCATTCCAATACATTTAGAAACATTTTCAAACTCTTCATACAAATTTCTTTTTAGGTTTGATCATAATTTCACAATTTTCTTTGAATTAGGGTTCTTTAAAATCACAATTTTTAACCCTAACTTTAAAAAATCATTTCTGCCTAACCAAGAAGAGTTTGAACTTGATTCTTTTTGCATTGTTTCACATATTGCATGTAGTTTCTAGGTTATTTTCCTCATGAATTTATCTTGCATTTTCAAAATGATTTGCATTTTTTCTTTGAGAATCACCCAAAAACCCTAGCAAACTTAGAAAAATCATAACTTTCAATAGGTTAGGCTTCTGACCTCCTCCTTTAGGTGTGACTTTGTGTGGGTTTAGGGTTTGATTAAGCTTGGTTTCAATTTTTTATCATGTTGTATGCTTCTGTCTTGTTCATTTGCATCTCACATGTCCATGAAACCCTAATTTCTCATGTTCATTTGCATTCTCCTTTGCATAGCATCATCACAAGAGCTTGCCATGACATATCAAGCATTCATATGTCATCTTAGGACATGTTAGAACATTTATTCATCATTTCTTCATTCATTTTCTATGTCTTGCATTCATTTAATTCCATAAACATCCACGTGTTTTCAAACTTCCAAGCATGATTTCATGACATCTCATCTTTGTATGATCATTCATATGCACATTGTATGACTTTGCATCATTTCATATGCCATTTGCATTGTATAATCACTTATGACTTTGGTCATTTCATCTCATTTCAATTCATTTCTTTATGCTTTATGTATTATGCATTCATACTAACCATTTCAGAAACTTTTGGTAAGTTATTGTGGGAGGTGGATTTGCCTTCACTTCTCACTTCTTCTTATCTTCTTTCATATGCATCTTATATGTATTTGAAGTGAATCTAATTCACTCGTGTTCCATATTTCTCACTTTCTTCCTTTAATTCACTTATCTTCTTAGGAAGTAAGTAACTTATTCTTTTGCTTCCTCCTCCTTTCATCTACTTCTTCCATTGGTGGCTTCCTTGAAGTTTATTTTCTCCCAATCTTAACAAACCATAGGATATCCAAGCATGATAATACTTAGTTTTATCTTTAGTTCCCCTTAGCCTTTTACCTTTGAGTCTCCTTAAGTCTCTCTTCTCATCTCAATAATCAGAGACTAAACTCTTAAAGTTTTAGGACTTTGGAATTAGGGTTATGCCTGCATCCTTCTCTTAGGATCGAGTGTATAACTTTAATCCTAAGTGTTAAACCTTTAATTTGTTTAAACCTCTTAATCAAATCACATTAATAATCACCAAGACTTCATCTTGTAACTTGGGCCTTACATTAGGGTTCTAACTCTTCCTTATGGTTAAGAGGGACTAACCCTAGTGTTTAATGGACAAGTCCCCCTCAAGTTGTCTTACAAACCATAAAATCCATTTCTTAATCTCATCCCTTTAATTAAAATCCACTTAATAAAGGCTTGTTATATAATGAATTTAATACCTAACCATGGATTAAGTTGAGGTACCTTCCTCAGCTTAAGTGTTCTCATCTATTATCCTTCTATTAGGATGGTGTAATGAGTTCACTAATCTCTGATTAGAGATTAAACTCATTACTTAACACTAAAAAAAATCCAAAAAAAACATCTATATAATCACAAGTAGGTTAATAATCTTAATCCTTCATCATTAAGGTAATTAAGTTGAGATGCTTATCTCACACTTAAGTAGGCTCATTATCCCTGATCAGGGGTGATATAATGATTTTACAAACCCTTGATTAAGGCTTAAGCTCATAATCCTATGCAAAACACCAAAAATAATAAAAAACTGAAAACAAAAAAAACAAACAATAATTGTCTCCTTCGGGATTCTTTTCTCATCACACTCATTCACAAACGAGAACTTGCTTCTTCCGTCTAATGCAAGACAGTTAGCACTCGAGCCAGACGAGTCATACACTTGAGCATAGGCAAGTAAGCAGTTCACAGTCAATTTATCTTTCAGTCTCTTTGAGTCAAACTACGGTGTTCTGACTTCCTTATTGCACGAGAGGATACGTAGGCATAACTTAACAGTTATCGAACAAAAGTCTCATTGTTTTCCCCCTCTTTCAGCATTCTTTTCTAAGCCTCAGTTCCTGAGCAATTCCTCCTTTTGCACTGACGCTTGTATATTCATTCTTAGCTTTTGCACACAGATAGCACATACACTACCCTTTTTAAACACAATCTTGTAAGCGTGGATCCCGTCGAGTACGACGGACAATCTGGGTGCTAATACCTTCCCAGGTTGTAACCAACCTCCTTTCTCAGTTTCTCTGGTTCGCAACCGTCTTATCCATCCTTTTCTAGGTTTATGCAGCATTACCTTTCCTTCGGGATAAAAATGCCTAGCTGGCGACTCTTTTCAATTCATTTCATTTTTTCGCCGACCGTTCGCGTCTGCACCGGGATGCAAATCTTTGGGAGCGACAAAACTCACGGGTGATTATATGAGCATTGTAAGGTGTCCATATGACGTCATCAACGGTAAACGCATCTAGTCTCATCCTATACTCAACTACACCACCAATGTGTGCCTTCCTCTCCTTCCACCTCTTTTCCCGTAGGTCCCCTACCACACAATGTTGCACCCTAATGTCACATATGGTAGGGAAGTGTTCATAGATCTAACATTGCGATCACGAAAAATAATAAATTAGAGATAACAATATATGTAACAAATAAATACGAAAGCAAGAACATGCAATAAAATATACCTGTAACAAACTCAAGTACCCAACAAGATGTCTGGTCTCAAACACCGTCGCCACTCAAAGCGTTGCATACAACTGGGTCAGCACCGCACACCCCTAAGCCTAGTTCTTCTCCTTGAGGTTATTGAAGAGACACAAATATCGGGCATCAACATATGTACCAGACTTGTCTACAAGGAGAGTACATGCTACTACATGTAGCATGTACGCCCTAGCGGTAATCTAATATCTCCCAGCAGCTACAAGTTGATAATAAATCTTCTGAAGCCAGTGCATATGAAGGTGAACACCTTTAGTATCAAAAAACTCCTTTAGTTTGTACGGAGGACTCGATCAAAGGAACTGTGACCTATGTCTCAACGGTCTCCTCAGCCTCTCTAGTACCTTCAACATCACCCAAAATAGTCTCCTCAACAACCTTCCTAGCAGCCTCCTCCACAACCTCCTGAAAAAGAATTGGCTCGACTACCTGAGTAACTGCTGGATCAACCACTAGATGAACTACTTCCACAACACCGGCTGAATGACTGGATCAACTACAAGAACTTCTGCACCCACCTCATATGTGGCATGAGATGCATATCAAACTCCACAGTGGCGAACAATACGAGGTGCCCAGAAATGATCCTGATCCGCCTGCTCGACCATCCACTTTCGGTGTGAACTGGTGGAAACCACTCGTCCTGCCTATATATTGCATGACTCAGCATCGGCAATACCACTCGCGATCGTGACTTTCTGAGTCTTAGGGTACTAACTATAAGTATATAGCCTAATCACGTAGTAATAAAAGATATCAATCCCACAAGGACTAGATAATCAAACTAATGCTTTCAGGTGTTACTATGTTTAGCTAAGGCAGATAATGTTTTAGTTAAAATAGAACGGGGAATTAAAAATTTTAATTAAATTAGAATTACGATAGAATATCGGTACGTAATTAATATGCCTTCACGAATTCAATAAATTATTAGATTATAAAGATTGGTCAAATTATCTTTCTGTAGAAAATACCAGTTTAATAGTTGTCAACTTATACTCTCGTGGTCTTGTCTATGACTATACTCCTAAGTCAAATTGAGTGCTCTCGCTGTGCCAAATTGAGTTAAAAGCACTTTTTGAAAACCTATAGATCCTAATTAACTTTAAAGCGCTTCCGTTGTATTTAAAACTAATGTCCAATTTCACCTATCCGGTTAAAACCTCAAACTCCCATGGTCTTAATTCTAGACTTGTTACCTTTTTTAACTTTCGTAATAAAATCTAATTTTAAATTAAGAAATCAAAACCAGAAAATAATTTTTGTTTATGATTTTTGCCTAGGTCTATTGAATTCATTCTGGTTAATCAATTACATACCGATTAAAGTGTTTTAGCCAGACATATTAATTACAATAATTGATAATAAATAAGATTAGTAAACAATATAAAGCATGGCAAATGGAAATAAAAGCAATTATATTAAATCGGAAAATAAACCTGGATCGAGGTACAGGACAACAGTACAATCTTGGCGTAATAAATTCTTTCGGAAAAATAATATAGAAAACGGAAGTGACTTGTGTTGTACTCCAAAATTTTCCATCACATCCTTAAGACAATATGCCTCAAGAGGTCTCCTAATAGTCACAAGATTTTCAATTGCTCAAAGGGATTCAAGATTTCATCAGACAAAGCCTCCTCCTAAACAATGGGTCTTAAATTAGAGTTTTAAGTTTCACAAAGAAAATTGGACATCAAAAGCCTCAAGTGGACTTCATGGTGTCCCACATACTTCATAGAATCCTTATGTCAAGTTTAAAGACTTCCCATACAAGTTTGGTCAGTCAGATGCTCAGATGATCAAAAATCAGTTAACTTGGTCAAAACGTCAACTATGGTCAACATACAGTCAAACTTCAAGATTTTTGGTCAACATCAAGATTATGAGGTTAAATTCATCATTTGATCAAGGTTTGATCATGATTCATCAAGGAAACCTCAAATTCATCAAGAATCAGAAATTACTAAATTAGGGTTTTTGTAGGAAAAGTCAATTGTACTTTTAACAACCATAACTTTCACGTTCTTCATCAAAAATTTCCCATCCAAATCTTATTTTGAAGGAAATTAAATTCCCTACAACTTTGTGTCTCACAAGCCAAGGCCAAAAATGCTTCATTTGAGAGATATGAGCCGAGACATTACAGATCCTTTAAAAAGTCAACAAAAGTCAACTTTTTTTTAAAAGCTCATAACTTGAACATGGAAGACTAAATGGACATGGGACAAAAAGGAGTAGTTAGAGGACACTCTAAGATTTATAAAAAGTCCAAGAACACATCCATGAGATAAAAATTGAGAGAGTTATGTATTGTTGAAGTTGGGCAAAATTGAGGAGGTGTATAAGGCAAATAATGACAAAACTTAAGTTTTTTTCAAATGGGTCCATATTTTTCTAACCCAAACTTAATCATGAGATAATCCACGACCCATAAGTCATATATTCTAATTTTTTTATGTTTATTTCATATTTTATTGGATTTAATTTATTTAAATTCAATTTTAATTAGAATAAATATTGAAAAATCAAATATTTGATCTTAGGACTATTTTGGGATGAGATTTTGATGTTTATGATCATAATATGAATCCCAAATTCATGCACACAAGGAGGGAAAGTCATGAAATCAAGATATTGGCCCAAGTCAATTTCGGATTCAAGGTTGCATGCCACCTCAAGCCAATTTAAAGGTCAAAACGTGTTCTTGGAGCTTCACTGAAGGTTTTCTGATCATCACCATCATCCATAGCTTCGTGAAATACCCTAACCGCCACTTAGTTTATAACCTTTTTCTTGAATTTCGATTTCACATATACATGCATAATAAACATAACTTGATTGAATATTATTGATTATGATGATGTTTGCAAACTTTTTGGATGATTTGATTGAGTTTTAAGTACATGCATAATAATCCACCATTGTTAGGGTCTGCGGCTTCGATTTTGGGGACCTTGATTAGAGACGATTTCAAGCAAAATTAATGGCACCAATGGACTAATGGGATGATAAGTCGTCGATCTATGCCTTTAAATCGTATTAATAATGTTTGTTTTGATATTTTGAAATGTGCAGGTGATTTAGTGACGAAACAAGGAAGAAGATGAAGCTGATGCGCGCGTTTTTGCATTTAAATATTCTTAAATTATTTTTATTATATAATTTTTCTTCTCCGTTTGTTAATAATGCAAGCAGCATAGCCCAGTGGTGGAGGACGCACGTTGGAGATGAAGGGTCATGGGTTCGATCCCAGGATTGCAACCTTTTTTTTTACCTATTTTCCTAATTCATTCTTTTCTTTGTTTTGTTTTTATTTATTTTTTCTTTTTAATTAATAACCAAATAAACACCTTTATTCTTTTAAATATATAAAAAAATCATAAAAAATATTAATTAACTTAATTATCCTTTTTTGATTAATCAATTTTTTTTACAAAAAAATATTAGTTTTAGGTTATTAATTAATTTCATAATCAAATTTTTTTATTAACCTAGTAATTAGGATTTAACTAATTTTAAATTTTTGTTTTCTAACCCTAATTTACTTAATCTTTTGACATGATTTTAATTTTAAGTAATTAACATTTTTGACACAAAATTATTTTCTTAACTAAATTTTAATTAATTTCTCTTAATTAATTAAGTTCTTTCTTATTAAAATTAATCATCATAACAAGATTTTTAATTTAGGTTTTAGGATTTTAAAAGAAAAAAACATTTTTCTAATCTTCTCCTTATTTTATTTTGCTATTTAATTTCCTTAGAAAAATGTATAGGATGCCTTTTTCTTTGTAATAACTTATAGCTTATTTTCCCGTCATTTTATTTTCCGCACTCGTCTGATTTCAAATATGTATCTCCCTCCCCATGATGTAATAGTTTAGGTTTTATTTTCCGCTTTTAATTCCGCAAATTATTAATTGCGTGGTTAGTAATAATAGGGTGTGAAAAGAATACATGTGAACAATAAGCGGACTTAGCCCATTAATTAAAAGACAAAATAATCGAATATACACACTTTTCACACATTCACCCCTAGGGTTTCTCCTCTTGTTGCCTTACAAAAATGGTCAAGTCCCTCGAACGTAGGGGTGCCTTAGCAAAATTGACTACGAATAAAAATCACCAAGTCCCTTCGATATAAAGATCATAGTCCCTCGATGACCCTCTTATTGCCTACGAATAAATGATCTCGTCCCTCGATGACCCTACGAAAAATATTGATCGTCCCTTCGAATTGATAAGATACCTTTACAAGGTTTCCTTCTATGACCATACAATGACCCTACGCCCGTCCCTTAAAAACCAAGGACAATACTACTTACTAACTAATAGTAAGGACAGTTTTGTCCCGAAAGAAACAAAGTAACAAGAAAGACCTTACAATTTAGGGTAAGTAGTTCTTAAGTGCTTGCTCACCATCTTTCAAAATACTTTCCACACTTCATATTTTCAAATAGTAAACACTTTGTATACATTCGTATGAGAATCATTACAAAGTTAAACTTCTAAAATATATTTCTAAACACACACTACACTTTTAAAACAAAGTAAGTATAGTGAGCTAAGCAGTTAAGAGCCCATGGATAACCATGGATACAAAGGGTGCTAACACCTTCCCTTTATATAACTTACCCCATAACTCAAAATCTTTTTCAAAGGTCTTTCCTATTCTTTTATGCCTTTATTTATTGGATAAAATAAAAGTCGGTGGTGAGTCTTGCTATCCGCAACATAGTTTTTATGAAAACAAAAACGACAAAGTCAATTCTCCCACTGTGTTACAGAACTGGCGATTCTGTTGGGGAGAAACTAATTAATATAAAGGTTACCTTAGAGTTAGGACACTTCACTTGTTTGAATTGATTGGTTTACTTTTAAGGGTACTTGTTGTGGGGCTACTGTGAGAAAGATCCTAACCTGGATCTAGTGTACCTTAGGTAAGTAGCAATAGAGCAAGGAAATTGTACGGCGTATACCGATATGGTTGATATGGTGGCTACAATTAGTGTAACATCTTGGTTGGTTATGATGTTCTTCAAGTCAGTTGAGGATAACATCAGGCTGCCATATGGTGTCATTTACACTAACTTCCCTTTAGAACCCTAATTGACCCATCTTGGCCATTAGAAAGTAGTGAGATAGCTGGTTTTGGTGCAGTCTAAAGTTGGTTGATACTCGATGCTACGCTCATTGAGATTCTAATCTTAGGATGTTTTGGTTGGTAAGTCAGTTGCCACACTGAACTACAGCCTATGAGAAGAATCAGTGATATTGAGATCCCTTAGAACCCGGTTACTATTACTAGGACAGGTTGAGAAAACTAACTTCTGTGATGAGGATACTTACCTATCAACTTCATGCAAGCCTTTAAACCTAAGGCCATTGTGTGACTTGTTTGTGTTTGCCATTTGCTTATTTATAACATAACATCGTGACATCATAACATAGCATTTTCACTAACAATTTCAAGGACCAAATGATTTATCTTTGTTCTTTACTGCAGGTTATGGTTTCCGCTCGTAGAAACAATATCTGAATCAACTTTGTATGGGTACCTTCCAAGTTTAAAGAATTGGTCTCAAAAGTTCCTGAGAACTCTCAGTTCATCAAAAAGGATGGTCATCTACTTGGTTTGGTTACTTT
This sequence comes from Lathyrus aphaca, assembly GCA_963966055.1. Classification (NCBI taxonomy): domain Eukaryota; kingdom Viridiplantae; phylum Streptophyta; class Magnoliopsida; order Fabales; family Fabaceae; genus Lathyrus; species Lathyrus aphaca. The sequence goes on along the minus strand of OZ014525.1, from coordinate 361,146,395 downwards.
GGGGTTTAATGAAGACATGATGAGTGTTTTGTTCCAGTTCTTTGACCTTAAACATCATTGTTTCACATTTCCTGATTATCAGTTGGTGCCCATAATGGAAGAATTCTCCAAACTACTTGGTGTGCCTATTCTTGATCAGAAACCATTCACAGGCTTAGAGAAAGAGCCTAAGCCAGAAATTATTGCAGCAGCTTTACATCTGAAGAAGTCAGACATTGTACTGGAAACAAGAAGTGGAGCTAAGGATATTCTTGCTAAAGTATTGATAGAGAAAGCCCAGGTGTTCTTGGATGCTATGAGTTACGATGCTTTTGAGGAGATCTTAGCCTTGTTGATTTATGGTTTGGTGTTGTTTCCTAATCCGGACCAATTCATAGATGTGCCCACCATTAACATATTTATGACTCATAATCCTGTGCCTACCTTGCTTGGAGATATCTTGCACTCTCTTCACACTCGTACTACAAAGACGTGAGGAACTTTGATGTGTTGTATACCTCTACTATCAAGGTGGCTTATTTCATACCTTCCTCAATCTGTGATGAAAATTGAACAAGGTTTGAGGTGGTCTAGAAGGATAATGTCACTCTCTCATTCAGATATTCATTGGTGTTCCCGATCTATGGAAAATATCACTATCATTGACCATTGTGGAGAGTTCCCTAATATGCCACTCCTTGGCATAAGGGGAGGCATTACTTATAATCCCTCTTTGGCACTACGTCAATTTGGTTATGCTCAGAGTGATGGTCCTTATGATATGATTATTCAAGGTATTATGTTCGATTATGACAACAATCTTCAAGGTTACTGTCAAAGGTTTATACGAGCTTGGAGCATGGCGAATAAGATTAACAACAATACTCTGGAGCCAAAATACTCCATCCCTATGGATCCTTACCTCAGGTGGGTGCGGTCTCGTGCTCAAACTCTTATGATGACATATCATGATGTTCTACCAGTGATTGTTGAGCCTATTGTTGAATGAGATGTTCCTTATACCATTCTTCATCCTAACATGCCTACTGATATGGAAGAGCTGCAGAAGTCTTGGATCCAACTGAAGGAGAAAAGGGATAACTTTGAGACTCAATTCAATGCTAGCAAAGAGAAAGTGTTAGAGCTAACAAGGAAACTTCACGAAGAGCGGAACCTCAATACATATCTCAACACAAAGAGGAAGCGTTCATGGGATACTTGCGTCTCATATGTTTATTTCCTTTGTACCTTTTCTTTTTTTCCTTCATTATAAGCCCAAAGGGAAATTATATTTTAAAACCTACTAATAAAAGTTTTGTTTTTGTTTTCCTTTAACAAATTTAAATCCTACCTGGTCCTTGAAAACATTGCATATGCATCTACATGCCATACCATTGCATAAAAGGTTTCCACGACAGGTTTCTTATCTTCTTGATGTTTATTTCAGCAGAAATGGCTCTCGAACAGTCTATCAAAGATCTCCAAGCTCAGAATGCCCAATTTCAAGAGATGATCCAGAACTTGTCTGAGGGACAAGAAGAGCTGAAGGAATTCCTGCCCAAGAAGAAGAAGACCAGAAAATCAGTTGGCTTCATCAACCTGGGTAGGAGGTTCAAAGGTCCAATCAAGACAGATGATGAGGTTGAAAATCCTATAGATGAAGATTCTGCGAAAGAAGAAGATAGTCAACGTGGTACTGTTGGGAATTCTGATCACGAAGAGAATTATTACTATGATTCGGCCGGTGATGAGAAATACAAATTACTGGAAGACCGTTTGAATGACATGGAGTTTCATAAAACATCTGGTTTAGATTTCGAAGATTTGAGTCTGATTTCTAGAGTTTTCATTCTTATTGGGTTCAAAGTTCCTACTTTTGTGGTATATGGTGGTGTTTCATGTCCAAAGTTGCATCTGAGGTCCTATGTCCAAAGGATCCAGCCACACACTACTGATAGAAAGTTGTGGATACATTTCTTCCAAGAAAGTTTATCTGGAGCTCAACTAGAATGGTACTACCAACTTGAGAGTACCAATATTCATACTTGGAATGATCTTTCTGAGGCCTTCTACAAGCAATATCAATATAACTCTGATTTAGCGCCAACTCGCATGCAACTCCAAAGCATGTCCATGGGCCCTAAAGAAAGTTTCAAAGAGTATGCTCAGAAATGGAGAGATCTTGCAAGTAGGGTTCAACCTCCTTTAACTGACAGAGAATTGGTTTACATGTTCATGAGTATGCTGACTGGTCCTTTCTACAGTCATCTAATTGGAAATTCGTCATCTGGTTTCATTGAGTTGATAATGACTGGAGAACGTGTGGAAAGTGGAATACGAAGTGGTAAAATACAAATGGATGCCTCTTCAAGTACCACCAAAAATCCACCTAATGGGAAGAAAGAATCCAATGTTGTGTACGACCAACAGGGTTGTAATAAGACCAATCGTAACCAATCTATGGGAGCAGTCCTGATCTCTAATCCTGTACCTGCGTAACGAAATCAACAACAGAATAATCAGCCTAAACAAGGTGCACCTAAGAGACAATTTACAAAGATCAATATGTCGTTGGCTCAGGCACTGCAACACATGTTGAAAGGGGAGCTGATTACTTTGAGGGACCCTCCTCAAAATCCCAATACTTCCTCTCCTCGCTATAATCCCAATGCAAGGTGTGCATATCACTCCAACTAACCCAGACATGATACTAATAACTGTTGGGCATTGAAGAATAAAATTTAGGATATGATTGATACTGGAGAAATTGAGTTTGATCCTCCTGAGACTCCTAATGTGATTACCACTCATATGCCCAAACATGAAAAGACTGTTAATGTTGTTGATGATGGTTCTTATGTTTCTAATGTGGCTGATTTGACTACTCCTCTGGTAATTGTTAAGAAGAAGCACTGCAAGCTAGTTTTTTTTCGGGCTGCAATGAAGGTTGTTGTTACTGTACCTCTCAATCTAATGGTTGTTGGAAGCTGAAAGAAGGTATTCAACGTTTTATGGACGATCGTACTATACTATTTGAGAAGAGCCATTCTATAGGAAGTTTATGTGAAGGTTTGTCCTAAGGTCTGAAACTTGAAGACGTGTTTATGGCTACTAAAACTCCTATGAGGATCACTTCTAAGGGTCCTGTGAGGATTACTACTGAGCCAAAGGTGGCTCCCCATTATTACTACTCCCGGTCCTATTCCATATTCTTCTAACAAGGCTATCCCTTGGAATTATGGTGCTGGTGTTAATATCCATGGTGTCAAGCAAGAGCCTCTAACTGATATACCTGTTGAAGATATTAATCCTGATATCGACAATATTGTTGGGACTAGTAAGGTTACTCGGAGTGGAAGGATTTTCTCTCCAGAAGACACTTCAAAGACTGCTACGGCTCCAGTTCGTATCTCTACCTTTGGGACAAGTATTGAAGCTCGAGGAAAAGGACCGGCGATTGAGCCTGTTCGGGTTGAGACACCAGCTACTGAAGATCTCTCTAAGCAGATGGAAGAAGTTTTAAAGATCATCCGCAAGAGTGATTACAATATTGTTGAACAATTGGGACATACTCCCTCCAAAATTTCTATGTTATCTCTGTTGTTATGCTCTGAGGCCCATGCTAAGGATTTGGTGAAATTCCTTAAATCTACGCACGTACCACACAAAATCTCTGTGGATCAATTTGAAAATTCTGTTGCTAATTTGACGACCGATAATGGCTTAGGCTTTTCTGATGCTGATTTAACTCCTGCTGGAAGAAACCACAACAAGGCTCTGTATGTCTCTATTGAGTGTAGGGGAATTACTATGTCTCATGTGTTGGTAGATAATGGTTCCTCGTTAAATGTGTTACCAAAGGATGTTCTTGAAAAGCTCAACTATGAAGATGTTATACCAAGACCTAGTAACGTGGTAGTGAGAGCCTTTGATGGTTCAAAAAGAACGGTGTACGAAGAAATTGATCTTCCAATCAAAGTAGGTTCTCAAGTATTTAACTCTACTTTCTATGTGATGGATAATCGTCCTGCCTATTCCTGCTTGCTTGGACGCCCTTGGATACATGGGGCAGGTGATGTAACCTCTACCTTACACCAGAAGCTGAAATATCCAATGAAGGGCAAGATTATCACTGTCTACGGTGAAGAAGAGTACATGGTCATTCATGTGATTACTTTCAAGTATGTTGAGATGGATGGTGAATTCGTTGAGACTCCTTGTCATACATTTGAAGTGGTTCCTAACCTATTCCTGCTGCTAAGCCAGTTCTTGTTGTTTCTAGAGCAACTCCTGTAATGGCCTATCTGAAAGATGCTAAAGTTATGGTTGAAGAAGGTGGTTGTACTATTTGGGGTCAGCTTCCTGACACTCCTTACAAGTCTGACAAATTTGGTTTGGGTTTCACTGCAGAGGCTCAGAAGGTTGTTCGTCGTGCTCGTGCTATTTGCATAACCAACAAGGAGTTCAGAAAGATCAAGTCAATGATGTGGAAGACTCTTATAAAGACTGCAATATGGACAGTTGGATCTTTCATACCATTGGCAATGGGCTCAACAATTTGAAGGTTTAAGACATTATTCCTATCTCCTTTAGTCAGGAGTAAATGCTATTTTTTTTTCTTATTTTAGTTTTGTAATTTGAACAATTAAAACTTTTAAAGCCTTGTACCTTGTGTCGCTCCCTGGATTTTAATCCTAGTACAAACACGAAAGTGGCGCGGAAAAGGTAGAGTCGCCAGCCAGGAATTTTTATCCTGAATGAATGGGAAAGCTAATGCTGCACAAACCTAAGGAAGAAGGAAAGGATAAGGTCATGCTAACCAAAGATATGGATTTTGGAGTCGGTTACGACCTGGGAAGGTATTAGCACCCCAGACAATCCGCCGTACCCGACGTGATCCACGCTTGTTTGTCTGTTTCAAAGGGTAAGAAATAGGATGCTGCTGAATAAGAACTGCTAACTCGAACTGGAATAGGAATGAGAAATGGAACAAAAAGAGAACAAAAAGAAATAATGGGTAAAATGTAGGGAAAATAAATAATATGTTTGAACGGACCCTACCCCGCTGCCTACGTACCTCATCAGGAAAATGAGGATCAGAGTCGACGTAGTTCGCCTAACTAAGGCGGGAACTATTTGCTTGTGTTTTTTATAGCTGGAACTATGTATGTCTATGTTCAGGTGTTGCAGGATCGTCTGGTATGAGTGCGTTTACCGTCTTGCATGCGAGACAAGTCGTCGCAAGTTCGCGCTAAGAATGAATGAGGTGAGAAAAGAAGTTCCTGCAGGAAAGTCACTTATTGTTTGTTGTTTGCTTTTTTAGAGTTTTGTATGAATTTGGCACAAGGATGTGAATTCAAACTCTTTTCACTGGAATGTGTACTTGCTACTACATTCCAAGATGGAATAATAGAACAAGCACACCAAGTAAGGAGAATTTATCCATGACTTGTTTCCAAGGATTAAGGTCTAAGTTCACTAGCTTGTTGAACGTATTACATGTTTTTGTAACTTTTGTGAAGAAGTATCTTTTAGATTTTCTTTGTGAAAATAACCTCTTGATTAGACTTGTACATCATGCTAGACAAGCCCACACTATTCCAAGATGGAATGAATATAAGTGCCCCATGGAATAAGGCTATACACAAGAGATCCTTTCATGCATTTATTAAGTGTTTTTGGTTTTGCTTGAAGATGAGAGAAGAAGACTCAAAAGGAAAAAGGTCAAAGCTAAAGGGAGACTAAGACACAACCCTAAGTTATATTATTATGTACTAGAGGTGATCCTATGGTTTGTGAGGTAATCTAAACCTAAGGAAAAGAAAAGCAAGTTAGAGTTCAACTTACTTCCTAAGGAAGTTAAGTTGAATCTAAAGAACAAAAGGGAAGCCTATGAACAAAGAACCAAGTGCTAAGGCAAAAAAAAATGAATAAAAGATAGGAATGAATAATGATTACCTCATCTCCCCCCCCCCTAAAAACAAATGTTAGCATGATGAAGTAACTTGAACAATTATAACATGGCAAACTTCAATTAAGAACTCACACTAACTAATAAAGGTGTTAGTGAACTTCTAAGGCTAATAACTAAGTCTAAGGTATCTTACAAGTTAGCTAGCTTCTAAAGGAAGGAGCTACATAATATTAAAAGTATCTAAAGGGATTAAGTGAATCAAATTAAAACTATGCCCTAAAGTGTTATTAAACCCTAATGAAACCTAAGGATGAAATTAAAAGGGAAACCTAAGTGTTTAGCATACTAAAATATCCTAAAATCAAAGGTAAGTAAGAAGTCCAAAACTTAACACTAAATGAAAATGAGGGATGAGGTCAGATCATAAGAGAAAGAAGAAATTCAAGTTAAAGATATTCAAACATGAGATTGAAAGATGAAAGAATGCACATGGAAACATGGTTTTAGAAATGAAACAAGTGACTTAATAAGAAAACTCAAAAAGGAACAAAGAGACTTGAACTCCCCATACAAAAACCAGAGGATTGACAAAAAGTTAGAATGGAAATTAGATTCACAAAATATGTTCAAATGAAGTGGTAAGAAGTATCTTAAGGCTAGGTGTCCAAATTAGGGTTTTTAAGGGCCTTTGGATGACAAATGAAGTTCAAAAGAATGCAAAAGGAAGGCTCTAAACTTGAGGTAAACATATGGGAATGATCACAAAAAATTTATGAGACAGAAAACAATGATATTATGAAGTTAGCTTATGCACAAATGGGATTTGAGATGGTTAATGTGAAAGAAGAAGTGGAATTAGGTTAAAGTAAGGCAAACATGGCTTATGACTCAAGAAATCCTAAAATATCAAAGATGAAAACCTAATGAGGGTACTCAACACTTGGGGACATCCCATAGGATCTATAAGACTCAAAATTAAGACCTCAAGGTAATGGCATAAATGCCTTATTCTAATTGGATCAAAGGAGGTGAATGAAAGGATAAAAAATGTGAGTTATGACCTAAACAACTTAGAAAAATATCAAATGATCATGAATAATTATTAAACTTGTCAATAAAATACAAAATCCAGAAAGTGACTTATGTCCAAAAAAATATCACAAAATTTTTTGTTTCTTAGTGGTCAAAAGAGGTATGGAATGAAATTAGGGTTTATGTGCATACATGTGAAAGAATGGGACCAAAACATGACTTACAATGACCTAAAAATAAAATAAAAAATATCTTGGAGAAGTTTAGGGAGTCCTCTGAATAATTCAAGAAGAATGAACAATTTTTAATTTATGGTTTAGGAGAAATAAAATGGACAAGTGGATTGGTCAGAAATGAAGAAAATAGAAAGAAAATCAATTGGGAAATTAATACTGGTTTAAAAATAAAATAAAAATGGAAACAAAATATATGGAAAATTAAAGAAAACTATAACTATCATATATATGAATTTTTGGAGAATTTTTGGAAGGATTTTGGTATTTTTTAAAATCAAAAACGAAAATGACATGAAATGAGAATAAAAGAAATTAAAAGAATTAAAAGAACTAATGGATTGGGCCTGCGGGTGAAAATATCAGGAAAATGAACTATGCTGGGCCTAATGCATATGTGTGTGGGGTGCTAACATGAACCTGAGTTTCTCTTCACAAAAATATGCACGTGAATGCCATGTGATCATTAATGTGCTGGAGCGTTTGGGTGCGTTGGATGGAACTTAGATCAATGGACATGACTTAAAGTTGAGGAAAAATTAGGGCATATTGTTTCATCACCAGAGAAGACATCCGGTCATCTTCTCTGGTGACCTGCATCTAGGGCAAAGTTCAAAACCTAACTAAAATGAAATCTAAGGTCATCATTGTGTTCGCCTCAATGAGTACATTACAAATCCAGGTTCAAAATCCATTTATCCTTCATATCCAGTGCAAATCGAAGCAAACAAATCCAACCTAAAAATCTGAAACTAAGCATTTAGGATGCCTATCAACTAGCCAGGTACCACAATGCTTCTATCAAGCTCAACATCAAACAAAACAACCAAAAATCATGGCAATCGTGCAAAATAGATTTAGTGTAAAACCTGGAAATGCAAAGATGCTGAGGTCAAAGAAAACCAGGGATGAGGTTCCTCTTGATGCCTTGCTTGATCTTGAATACTTGCATAGTGAAATAAACACTCTGTGAGTAGAGGATCTTGAGAAGCTGATGAAAATGCAGAGCAATGCAGTGATGAGCTTTTGGAGGATTCAGGCTGCAAGCTCCGTGGATATGGAGCAAAACATGATGCTGATGATGATTGGATGGAGCTTAGCCTTGAACTGATGAAGCTGGTGATGATCCAATCCAAAATGCAGAAGAATATCAAGAATTTGCAGTGATGATTTTTGGTGAATCAAGCTATGCCTTCCATGGATATTATGAAAAGCATGATGATGATGATGAACTGAAGGAGAATGGATCAATCGGGAGGAAGATGGAGCTTCTTCGAATCCAAATGCAGAAGAAAAGATGAGAGGATTTGATGAATGCAATGTGAGATTCTTGAGCAAAAATGAAGTGTGATCCAATTCTGTTAGCTTCCGCTCTTTTATATTCAAGGTTAACTGTTAACTGCTCTAGTTAACAGTTAGAACCAGAGTCAAGTTAACTATAGGGTGCCATGATCATTGTTAAGGTGCAATGAGTAATTCAGTTATGCAGCTCCATGACTAGCTCGTGTGTGATCCTCTAGTGTGATGTTCATGTTACTTAAGATGGGGATTAGTGGTGATGGCATGGAACTGATCAATGGAGTTTGGATACAAATTGAATTCTTCATCTTTGTTTGATTCTCAAAGGGATGCATAGAAGCATGAAGTGTATGTGAATACATGGGATGGCTTGCACTCTAAGCATGAACTTTGGTGATCAATGCATGATGAGTGAGGTTTACAAACCTGAACTGCATAAAATTGGATCATGTTGCAGCCAATAATCAATTACTTAGCACCCAAGCAAAACAAATGATATTCATGATCTTTGTTGAAGTGAACCTTTAAGAACAAGGCATCAATCTATGAAGTTCTTGGGCTCAATTTGGAGTAGATGTTGCATACAACAAGTTTGTAGTTCAATTAATCATGGAATGAGACCTCTAAGTACTTCAAATGCATCTTTGAACATCATGTCACAATGTTGCATCAAGGGACTGCACTGAATGACCTTGGCCTGGGCAAGATGCCTTTGAATTTTCAGTTTGGACATCCACACTTTGCCCCTCCATATCTTAAATCATTGATCAAATAAAAAACCTTTGAACATCAAAGTTGTAGGAAACATGGCAATAAACAACTTTGTAGTTCATAGAAATTTCATTTGAATCCTTTTAAATGGAGAAAAATAGCTTTCCTTTTTGAACACCACATGTTTGATGGAATGCTAGGCGGGGCGCGTGCGTAGGCTGCAAGGCATGCCTTGCCTCTTGCCTTGTTTTGCCTTGATTTGTCCAAACTTTGCAAGATCATAACTCTCTTAATTTTAATGCAATGAGTGAGTTCCACATATGGATTTGAAGCTTAATATGCCCTCTTAAATTGGCTCAAAGTACAATGTTTATAGCCCTTGTATTTTGGGAGAAGGCCTCTCTTGAAGTGGCTGCAAAAATGGCCAAAACTTGCCATTTTTGGAAACCCTAATTTTCCAAAAATGGTAAGTTTTGGTTTTCTTGATTTCTCTTGATTCCTCCATCATTTCATGATCAAATTTGAACCATAGGATCCTTATAACCCTAATTTCATGATTTTGACCTCAAAAAGTCAGGAGTTGACTATTTCCTCAGCATGGTTGAGTTTTCCCCAATTCCCTTAGTTTCAATCATCTGGACAATTAAACCACTTCCAAAATGTTTCTATGGATGAAATTTGAACCCTAGGCACTTGAAATCATATAGAAGGCAATGGAATCAACTTTGGATCAAAATTTCACTGAGAAGCCTAGTAGAATATGAACCCTAATTTGGCCCCTTTTTATCAGGAGAGGTTGCACTACTTGCCTCCTTTGATCAATTCAATTCTTTTCAAGACTTGTGGCTTCAAAAGAAAACTTGTGGGATGTTGTGAACCCTTTGCACTAGATTGAGAAGCTTTGTGGCCTCTTTGTTGTCTTTGTATAACCTTCAATTGCTCCAATTAATGATCACATACCTATGCCTCAGCTATGATGAACATGATGCAATGTTTCTGATTATTTCATGAATTTGTTTATGCCAAATGCTATGCAAAATATTGAGAAAATGAGAGGGAAAATTTTGAGGTATTACACCTTGCCCGGGGCACAATGGTATGCATGTTAGGGATGTCATTTCATTTGCATATTTTCATTCAATAAAATCAATGGATGTTTTGCTTTCGTAAATATTGCGCTCTTTATCTTTCTTTCATTTTTTATTTCTTTATAAAAAAGCTATGTGTTCTTACACACACCAACATCACTAAACTGCAGATCCTTATCCACTATGGATCCCATTGATAACAGTTCTGCTATTGCCAATTATGACTTCGAAAATCTAATCTACCAAGCCGAGGATGGAAATAAGGAAGATTGTGAAGTATTTGTAGAACTTTCTAGGTTGCTACAGCAAGAAGAGAAAGTTATACAGCCGCATGAAGAACCAATTGAAGTTGTGAATTTGGGTACTGAGAAAGATAAGAAAGAGATCAAGATAGGTGTTGATTAGAAGACAATGTCAAGAACAGGTTAATTCAGATGCTACATGATTACGTGGAAATCTTTGTTTGGTCTTATGAGGATATGTCAGGACTTGATATTGATATTGTGGTTCACCGTCTACCGATGAAGGAAGGTTGTCGCCCAATAAAGCAGAAAGTTCGTCGTATGCGTCCTGAAATGTAAGAAAATATCAAAGCTGAAGTAATGAAACAATTTGAGGCAGGATTCCTAGTTGTTACTTTTTATCCTCAATGGGTTGTAAATGTGGTACCAGTGCCTAAGAAAGATGGTAAAGTACGCATGTGCGTGGACTACATGGATCTGAACAAGGCCATCCCCAAAGATGATTTTCCTCTTTCGCAATTGATGTTCTGGTAGACAACACTGCTCAGCATAAGGTATTCTCTTTTATGGATGGTTTCTCTGGTTACAATCAGATTAAGATGGTGCCCGAAGATATGGAGAAGACTACGTTTGTCACACAGTGGGGCACCTTTTGTTATAAAGTAATGCCATTTGGTTTAAAGAATTATGGGGCAATATATCAGCATGATATGGTAGCTTTGTTCCATGATATGATTCATCACGAGATAGAGGTATATGTCGATGGCATGATAGCCATATCTTATACTGAAGAAGAACATATTGATCATCTTCACGAGCTGTTTGAGAGGTTGAAGAAATACAATCTGAGATTGAATCTAAAAAAATGTACCTTTGGAATAAGATCTAGTAAACTGTTGGGTTTTGTTGTCAGTGGTAAAGGTATTGAAGTGGACCCTGCAAAGGTGAAAGCTATACAAGATATGCTCTCTCCCCGTACTGAGAAGGAAGTTAGAGGTTTCTTGGAACGCCTGAACTACATTGCAAGATTTATTTTCCAATTAACCGCTACTTGTGAGCCAATATTTAAATTACTGAAGAAAGATCAAGTAATGGAATGGAACAACGAATGCCAGATAGCTTTTGACGAGATCAAGAAATATCTCCAAGAACCTCCGATACTGATGCCACCAGTTACAGGAAGACCCTTGATTATGTACTTGATAGTGTTAGATAATTCAATAGGGTGTGTGTTGGGGAAACATGACGAGTCTAGTTGAAAAGAGCAAGCAATATACTACCTTAGAAAAAAGTTTATCGACAGTGCGACAAGATACTCACTGCTCGAGAAAACTTGTTGCACTTTGGCATGGGTTGCGCACCGAATAAGACAATATATGTTGACTCATACCACTTTATTGATTTCGAAGATGGATCCTATCAAATACATATTTGAGAAACCTGCTCTCTCCAGACGAATAGCGAGATGGCAAATGATTTTGACAGAATATGGCATTCAATACACTACTTAGAAAACAATTAAAGGAAGTGTGATAACTGATCATTTGGCTCATCAAGCTATGGATGACTATCAGTCTATGAATTTTGAGTTTCCAGATGAAGATGTTATGCTTGTTACTGATCATAAAGAACCTAGACCGTATGAAAGACCTGAACAGGGATCCCGATGGACTATGGTTTATGATGGAGCTTCTTATGCGCTTGGTAATGGTATTGGTGTTGTGATTATCTCTCCTGAGGGTTGTTATACGCCGTTTACTACAAGACTTTATTTTGATTGTACCGATAATATGGTTGAATATGAAGCATGTATCATGGGTATCAAGGCTGCCATTGAGATAAAAATCCAATTCTTGTATGTATATGGGGATTCAGCCTTAGTAGTTAGTCAGATTAAAGGAGAATGGGACACAAAGCATCCAAATCTCATTCCTTATCAAGAACATGTGTTGACTTTGATTCCATACTTTGAAGAGATCACTTTCGAACATATTCCATGAGAAGAGAATCAATTTGCAGACGCATTAGCTAGTTTGTCATCTATGTTCAAAATCAATTGGGACAATGAAGCTCCTAGAATTACTATTGATAGATTAGATGAGCCGGCATATTGTTATGAGGTTGATACTGAGGGAGTAGAAGAAAAACATTGGTTCCACGAAGTAAAAAGATATCTCGAAGCTTAGGAATATCCTGAAGGGGCATCTATCAATGATAAGAAGTTTCTGAGGAGATTTTCTGCCAAGTTTTTCCTGAGTAATGGAATTTTGTACAAGCGCAATCATGATTCGACTTTGCTTCACTGTATGGACAAGAAGGAAGCAAGGGACATTATGGAAGACATGCATGATAGGATATTTGGTACTCACTCTAGTGGACATACAATGGCTAAGAAGATTTTGAGAGCAGGTTACTACTGGTCTACCATGGAAGTTGATTGCTACCAGCACTCCAAAACTTGTCATAAGTGCTAGATCTATGCTAATAAAGTACATGTGCCTCCAGTTCCGTTGAATGTTGTGATTGCTCCTTGGCCTTTTGCAATATGGGGCATTGATATGATTGGGGAGATCAAACCTACCACTTCCAACGGACATCATTTCATTCTTGTTTCTATTGATTACTTTACAAAGTGGGTAGAGGCAGCCTCATTTGCTCATGTTACGAAGAATGTTATGGCCCAGTTCATCAAGCATAATATTATATGTCGGTATGGCATCCCTGAAAGGATTATCAAAGATAATGGTACTAATCTGAACAATACTAAGATTACTGAACTCTGTACGCAGTTCAAAGATTAAGCATCACAATTCTTATCCATATCGACCAAAGATGAATGGCGCATTGGAAGCTGCCAAAAAGAATATCAAGAAGATCTTTCAAAAGATGACAATGACATACAAAGATTGGCATGAGATGTTACCATTTTCTCATCATGGTTATCGCACCACAGTACGCACCTCAACCGGGGCAACCTCATTCTCTCTTATCTATGGTATAGAAGCAGTATTACTCGTTAAAGTTCAGATTCATTCCTTAAGAATTATGAAAGATGCAGACTTAGATGAAGACGAATGGGTTCAGACTCGACTTGAACAGATAAACTTGATTGATGAAAAGAGGTTCGCGGTCGTCTGTCATGGCCAGATGTATCAAAAGTGTATGATCAAAGCCTTTAACAAGAAAGTCAAACATCAAGTATACCAGGCTGACGATTTGGTAATAAAGCATATCATATTACCACATGGTGATCCTAGGGGAAAATGGACTCCCACATATGAAGGGTCATTTGTAATTAAATGGGTATTTTCTAGGGGCGTTATGATACTTACCACCATGGATGGGGAAGACTTCCTGCAACCCGTCAACACATACATAGTCAAAAAATACAACGCATAAAAAGAGACCCGCTGGGTTGATTGGCCAAGGCAAAAATAAGGGCATCCTGGAGAACCAAAAAGGTTTGGGAAAAAATTAGGGATATATATATATATATATATATATATATATATATATATATATATATATATATAAATTGTACACCCGGCAAGTAGAAAACCTGAAAAGGTAGCTTGGGCAAAAAATGGTATCCCGATGGACTGAAAACCTGAAAAGGCGGTCCAGGCAAAAGTCAGGGATTAAAGTGTATGACTATGTCTCGTTGGATCACCCATGTAACTTCAACTAGCTGTGCTACCAATATCAAGTTCAAATGGCACAAATTAGTCCAGTCATTTCTCTTCCGATAAAATAATAGATACTTGAAGATAATGGCAATAGCAAAGTTGAAACTTGATGGGATCATCTATACATAGTTGTTTTTCTTTGTTTTTTTTTTGTACTCTTTTAAATTTTTTACGACGAATTCCTCTTACTAGGATTTCTGTCTCTTTGTTCAAACTTTTCTGTTTATAGGCCACTTTCAAGATCAATACAATTCTGTTTCAAACTCAGCTTTACTTTTCCCGATTTTACTTAAGCGTAAACATCCATTGATTATTTTGAATGAATATATGTTTTTGAATATGATTGATGTTTACCAAAAAATATATACATATAAAATTACAATAATAGCATTTACTAAGGACCCTTAGAGGTAGGAATCCCCAGCAAAGTTCATATCGCACAGATCTTCGTAGGATCATCCCCATCGAGTTATCTTTACATATTTATTTCAAGAGAAGTATTACAAGTAGTCTCTTGTACTTCCAGCTCTACAAAGTCCCAGGCAGATTTCTCTCAAAGCCTGATATCCCCAGAAGAATTGACACTTGGTAGGATAAGTCTCTCTGGGGAATGTTCATCTCTTTTATCCCCAGTCAGGGTATTTAGGAATTTAATCTTTCAATAAAAGTACGACGAACGGAAATCGAAAGATCCTAAGTATAATATTCCGAAACGAGACGGGAACAATGTCTTCATGCTCCTCAGCAACAAGTCAAGATTTATTTTCCCCAGCTAGTATTTTGTTACACAAAGCTACTAATGTGCTTCAACTACATAATTCATCCATACATCATTTACAACATATCATGGCATACGCATCCATAATGCATACAAAATTTTCATTTACATTAAGAAAGTCATGTTATGCATTACATACATCCAATGACCTTGCATAAAACTAACTTTTCCTTTTCAGGATAGTTCACAGTCAGATAAACATTATAAACTCCTAGAGACAATACAGAGACGATCTAAATGAAGATCTAGTTCTGATACTTAGTTCAGGATACTTTCCAGAAACGATCAAAACAAAGATCTAGTTCTGATACTTAGTTCAAGACATTTTCCCAGAGACAGTTCAGAGACGATCAAAACGAAGATCTAGTTCTGATACTTAGTTCAGGGTATCTTCCCCCAGAGACAGTTCAGAGACGATCAAAACAAAGATCTAGTTTTGACACTTAGTTCAGGATATTCTCTAGAGATAGTTCAGAGACGATCAAGACAAAGATTTAGTGCTGATACTTATCCCAGAGTAACATTCAGATAAAGTCAAACGTAGACACATTCTGATATTCCAATCAATAGACACTTTGGATGGCATCTATAAAATTACTCCAAATGGCATCTTTAAGCCCATTCAAGCAATACAATCAACCAAAAATATTACTTTGTGCACCGGCGAGTGCAAATTTTTGGGCTTAAGTGTTCAATCTAACTCCTCAGGTTTCAGAAAATTGAACAGGGGCAGTTGTTGCACCCCAAAATTTTCTCTCACATCCTTAATACAATATACCTCAAGAGCTCACCTAATAGTCACAAGATTTTCAAATGCTCAAAGGAATTCAAGGTTTCATCAGACAAAGCCTTCTCCTAAGCAATGGGTCTTAAATTAGGGTTTTGAGTTTCACAAAGAAAATTGGACTTCCAAAGCCTCAAGTGGACTTCATGTTGTCCCACATACTTCAGAGAATCCTTATGTCAAGTTTCAAGACTTCCCCTAAAAGTTTGGTCATTTAGATGCTCAGATGATAAAAAAAATCAATTAACTTGGTCAAAAAGTCAACTATGGTCAACATACAGTCAAACTTCAAGATTTTTGGTCAACATCAAGATTATGAGGTGAAATTCATCATTTTATCATGGGTTGATCATGATTCATCAAGGAAACCTCAGATTCATCAAGAATCAGAAGTTACTAAATTAGGGTTTTGGCAGGAAAAGTCAATTGTACTTTGACCAGCCATAACTTTCACATTCTTCATCAAACATTTCCCATCCAAAGCTCATTTTTAAGTAAATTCAATTCCCTACAACTTTGTGTCTCACAAGCCAAGTCCAGAAATGCTTCATTTAAGAGATATGAACCAAGACATTACAGGTCCTTTAAAAAGTCAACAAACGTCAACTTTTTTTAAAAGCTCATAACTTGAACATGGAAGACTAAATAGACATGGGACCATAAGGAGTAGTTAGAGGAAACTCTAAGCTTTCTAAAAAGTCCAAGAACCTATCCATGAGATAAAAATTGAGAGAGTTATGCATTGTTGAAGTTGGGCAAATTTGAGGAGGTGTATAAGGCAAATAATGACAAAACTTAAGTTTTTTTCAAATGGGTCCATATTTTTCTAAACCAAACTTAATCATGAGATAATCCACGACACATAAGTCATATATTCTGATTTTTTATGTTTATTTCATATTTTATTGGATTTAATTTATTTAAATTCAATTTTATTTAGAATAAATATTGAAAAATCAAATATTTGATCTGAGGACTATTTTTGGATGAGATTTTGATGTTTATGATCATAATTTGGATCCCAAATTCATGCACACAAGGAGGGAAAGTCATGAAAGCAAGATATTGGCCAAAATAACAAGTTTTCATATTAAGAATCAATCAAATCTCATCATCTAAAAAGAGATGAATCCAAGCCCAAAAACATGACCTAATTTGTTCCTCTATAAATATACAACATTTCCAGATACATAGGGTATGAAAAAATTGATCTACGAACCCTAACAACTTCTCAAAAAAACTCAAGAAAAGTCAATTTCGGATTCAAGGTTACATGTCACCTCAAGCCAATCTAAAGGTCAAAATGTGTTCTTAGAGTTTCACTGAAGGTTTTCTGATCATCACCATCATCCATAGCTTCGTGAAATACCCTAATCGCTGCTTGGTTTATAACCTTTTTCTTGAATTTTGATTTCCCATATACATGCATAATAAACATAATTTGATTGAATATTCTTGATTATGATGATGTTTGCAAACTTTTTGGATGATTTGATTGGGTTATAAGTACAAGAATAATGATCCACCATTGTTAGGGTTTGCGACTTCGATTTTGGGGACCTTGATTTTAGACGATTTCAAGCAAAATTAATGGCACCAATGGACTCATAGGATGATAAGCCATCGATCTATGCCTTTAAATCGTATTAATCATGCTTGTTTTGATATTTTGAAATGTGCAGGTGATTTAGTGACAGACAAACCCGTCACTAAAGGTTTTTGTGAAGAAACAACCGTAGGTAAAAGTTCTGGACAGACAAGGAAGAAGATGAAGCTGACGCGCGCGTTTTTGCGTTTAAATATTTTCAAATTATTTTTTATTATATAATTTTTCTCTCCGTTTGTTAATAATGCAGACATCATATCCCAATGGTGGAGGGCGCACATTGGAGATGAAGGGTCCTGGGTTCGATCCCAGGATTACAACATTTTTTTTACATATTTTCCTAATTCATTATTTTCTTTGTTTTGTTTTTATTTATTTTTCTTTTTAATTAATTAACCAAATAAACACCTTTATTCTTTTAAATATATAAAAAATCATAAAAAATATTAATTAACTTAATTATCCTTTTTTGATTATTCAATTTTTTTTTTACAAAAAAAAATAGTTTTAGGTTATTAATTAATTTCATAATCAAATTTTTTTATCAACCTAGTAATTAGGATTTAACTAATTTTAATTTTTTTTTCTAACCCTAATTTCCTTAATCTTTTGACATGATTTTAATTTTAAGTAATTAACATTTTTAACACAAAATTATTTTCTTAATTAAATTTTAATTATTTTCTCTTAATTAATTAAGTTCTTTCTTATTAAAATTAATCATCATAAAAAAAATATTAATTTAGGTTTTAGGATTTTAAAAGAAAAAAAACATTTTTCTAATCTTCTCCTTATTTTATTTTGCTATTTAATTTCCTTAGAAAAATGTATAGGGTGTCTTTTTCTTTGTAATAACTTATAACTTATTTTCCCGTCATTTTATTTTCCACACTCCCTGATTTCAAATATGTATCCCCCTTCCCATGATGTAATAGTTTAGGTTTTATGTTCCGCTTTTAATTCTGTAAATTATTAATTGTTTGGTTAGTAATAATAGGGTGTTAAAAGAATGCATGTGAACAATAAACGGACTTAGCCCATTAATTAAAAGATAAAATAATAGAATACAACACACTTTTCACACATTCACCCCTAGGGTTTCTTCTCTTGTTGCCTTACAAAAATGGTCAAGTCCCTCGAACGTAGGGGTGCCTCAGCAAAGTTGCCTACGAATAAAAATCATCAAGTCCCTTCGATATAAAGATCATAGTCCCTCGATGACCCTCTGGTTGCCTACGAATAAATGATCTCGTCCCTCGATAACCCTACGAAAAATGATGATCGTCCATTCGAATTGCTAAGATACCTTTACAAGGTTTCCTTCTATGACCATACTATGACCCTACGCATGTCCCTTCAAATCCAAGGACAAGACTACTTACTAACTAATAGTAAGGACAGTTTTATCCCTAAAGAAACGAAGTAACAAGAAAGACCTTACAATTTAGGGTAAGTAGTTCTTAAGTGCTTGCTCACCATATTTCAAAATACTTTCCACACCTCATATTTTCAAATATTTTCAAACAATAAACACTTTGTATACATTCGTACGAGAATCATTACAAAGTTAAACTTCTAAAATATTTTTCTAAACACACACTACACTTTTCAAACAAAGTAAGTAAAGTGAGCTAAGAAGTTAAGAGCCCATGGATAACCATGGATACAAAG
The DNA here is from genome assembly GCA_963966055.1 of Lathyrus aphaca. Taxonomy (NCBI): domain Eukaryota; kingdom Viridiplantae; phylum Streptophyta; class Magnoliopsida; order Fabales; family Fabaceae; genus Lathyrus; species Lathyrus aphaca. The sequence goes on along the minus strand of OZ014525.1, from coordinate 361,127,372 downwards.
GGTGCTAACAACTTCCCTTTGTATAACTTACCCCCCGAACTCAAAATAGTTTGCAAAGATCTTTCCTGTTCTTTTATGCCTTTCTTTATTGGATAAAATAAAAGTCGGTGGCGACTCTTACTATCCGGAACAAAGTTTTTGTGAAAACAAAAACGACAAAGTCAGTTCTCCCACCGTGTTACAGCTTGAAACAAGATAAATTGGAATAGCTTCCCAATGTAGGAATCTATTACTGGTTTGGTAAGGTAATGGAAGTGGAAGCTAAATGCAGAAAAAATAAAAGAATAAAGTTCTGAACAGGGAAATAAATTGGGCTCCAAAATTATAACGACAAAAATTAGGATTCGGTCGAAGCTACCTTTGGCAATTGAATTTGCTTCTATTTATACTAATGATGTAGATTGAGTTTCTAAGAAAATGCAGGATAAATTCTTTTTGGGCTTTGAATACGATGCTTGACTAGTACTGGATTGAGTCTCAAGAAATAACGCAGCAACGACTCTCTATTTTGACTGAGGCGCGTTTGTAAAATTCCCTATTTTTGACTTGTGACGGTCGTTTGGTATCCATGACGTTTGTCCCATTTATGCAATGTGTGACAGACGTCACAATTGTGTAACGACTGTTTGGGCTTTAGAATACATAATCTTTATTTTTTGTCATTTGTCCCATTTCTTCTGCTATAAGCTTCAATTCTTCCTCATTTAACTCCTTTTCTTCTACAACTTATATAAATCAGAATACTTGCAAAACATACAAATAGCTCGCATAATATCATTCAAATTACGAAAAACAATAACTTAATTAATCTAAAACCAAGCAAAATAATCGATATAAAATTGTGTTATCAAACTCCCCTAGACTTGAATCTTTGTTTGTCCTCAAGCAAACAATTAATAAGAATTTGAAAATATATGTCAAACACAAACACGAAACATAATGCCTATCATACATAGTTGTACGACATTTTGCTAAAAGAACTGGTAGTAACTCGAACACTAAAAATACACTAATGACATGAAAACAAGATAATACTCATAAACCCCCTATATAAACCAGTCTGAATCATTCTATTATAGCTCATTTTTCGCATGTTTTTACATCCTTTAGAATTGGTGCAACTTAATCATTTTATCATTAGCATGCTTAGTTCTTAAGTTTTTTTTCTCTTTTTGGAATTTTAAGTATCAATCACTTATTTGCATCGGCTCTCCATGTAGCTTGTGCTTAAGATGGTGCTTACTGCTAATATAAACTACTCGGGGCTAATTTAGAACTAAAGCTTCAGATTTTGGTATAAAAGGTATTCAAATTGATATCACATATCTAAGTGTCTAAGGTGTCAAGACTGTATCAATCTTGTTAATTATTTTCTCAGCCTTCTAACATAGCTTATCAACCTATATACTCGTAGGGTATGTTGAGTGAATGTATTTTTATTGAAAAATTTTTGTTATAGCTAAAAAAAATAGAGGGAGTCAAAAACACGAAAATATTTTGATTAATAACTTGGTTTCGAATGAAACGTATAGAAAGGGAAATACTAACTACCCTTCTCCCACACTATCTTGAACATTGTCCTCAATGTTGCGAGATAAAGGTGAACTACAAAAGAAAAACACAAAGGGAAAATACAATAAAAGAAAAAGAAAACTACTGCGATCCTTGTCCTCGTGGTTTGCCTTGTATGTTCCTCTGCCCATACCGTGCAACATGATCAGGTATACCAACATTATGGATATAATCATGCAGATCATGCACCTTTCGAGTCACTGCACTAAGTTCTTCTATGGCGCCTGTTATCCTTCCTCCTTGGGAAGTTTGTTACAACTGGATCTGACCCATGAGAGTCATCATCTCAGCATGTTGTCTCTGGTGGCGCTCGTCCCTCTGGGCATCTAACTCATTTCTCTAGACGATCTCCGCGAGAATGTCATCATTTGTTGCTTGTTCTTGTTCACTTCGATGACGGCGTCTGGAGGAAGTGTAGGCGATGTCAGCGGCTGGAGGCTGCTTAGTTTTTTGTTCAGGATTTTGTTGTTGTGGCTGGTCCATCATCTCTTCAAATACATCTTGCAAAGGCTCTTCCAGTGCAGCAGCATCGGGTGATGGAGCATTAAGGTCGAAAAGCCAATTAACCTGCTGCTGAGCATACGTGCGAGTGGGGCAAGACATGATTACACCTCTGACTACCTTGTTCTTGATCATCATATTATACCTGCCATCTTTCATTTACTTACTTATATGCCTGTAACAAAAATATTCCAGGTCCAGGAAAAGTGGCGGTAGGGACGGTAGGGCGGCGAGACGATCTCCTAAATTCAGCTTTAGTGCAATTTCGGTGATGATCCCCTCGAAACAGAACAAAGTTTTCCCTCTGACACATACTGAATGAATTTTGGATAGCATAAAGGCCACCGGGTTCGAAGGCATAGAATAAAAAGCGCATTGAAGGAGAAAGAGCTTCTTCTGGTTGACCTTATGGTTATTGTGCCTTCCGAAGACGGCGTGGCTCAAAACTCACTGAAAGTAACGGATTCCGGGGTTCTGGATATGAGAAGCATAGAGGTTGTCCCAACAAACAATACAGAACATGTCAGGTGTTTCCAATCTCGAAAGCATCAGCCTACCAAGTTGTGTGACCAGGTAGGCGGTAATGAACGTGAGCTCCACGGTGGAAGCTAAACCATTCACTAAATTGCTCTTGCATTATAGAGTATTCTTCACCGAACATCCTAAATGTGGCATATCTTGTTAAGAACTTGTCTTCGTCATTCGGTGTGTTGTAGGCGAATGAACTCAGAAACTCCAATGTCAGTGCTTCATATGTTGTCCTATTATTTGTGCAAAGCTTCGTCAGACTGGTGTTGGTTAGCAATCACTGGACTCCTTCCAGTAGTCCTAACTCTTGGAGACACTCTTTGTCGATATATCTAGTGGCTTCAACGGAGCATTGGTAATATTCGAGATACCTTGCTCGTTAATGAATATTGGTTTCTCCGTCACGGAAGGTGATATGAGAGAGGTCAGGGTCAGGGCGTGGATTTGCCATTGGTTTTACAAAGGTGGGAAATTCTTTTTTCTTAAGAAATAAAAATGAATGAAGGTTATGGAACGACACACCTCTGTTATATAGAGCAAGTGTGAAAATAAGGGAGTTATGAAATAGTTGTGTGAGAAAGTAGAAAAATGGGTGGTTATAAATAGTAATAGAGGAAGTGGATCATTGGAAGAGGAAGAGGTAGTGGATGCACAATGGTCATGTGAACATTACATAGACGTTACAGGTTTACGTTGTGATGACTGTTGCATAAACCTGATGGTCATCAGATTAATGGGACGGTCGTCCTAAAAGCAAGACGGGTGTCACACTCTAAAGATGTGTGACAAGTGTCACGCATCCAGGGACGGTGCAAGGGTCGGCTTTTGATTAGGTATCTTCCATGCATTAGTTGTTGTACTTATAAATAGTATGTATCACATAAATATTTTTTTAACTAAGCAGTAGCAGTAGCACTATATTTGTAAATAAATAGCAGACAATTCATATTTTATGAAACAGACTAAACTTATAACAATTCATAATAGAAGTGCATCAATAGTAATACTAGAAAATAGTATAATGCTACAAAATAAATTAAATTAGAGGAACACATCATTTTAGCAGAAGGAAAATGATAATTTTATTAAAATTGAGAGGTAAACGCAGTAGCTTCTAAAAATTGCAAACAAAATTGAAAATTTGAAAAGTTGAAAAACTAAATTAAACTAAGATGAAAAACTGAATTAAACTAATATGCAATAAAAATTCTAATGAATGTCGGCGTTAGTGACTAGCCACGGTTTTGGCGGATTGATTCAATGGCTTGGCTTAAGTGATCAAACTGTTCAACGGCCATATCCCTCAATGTAATAATATCAATACAAAAGTCGCGAAACTTGCTGTGCATTCTTGTCATTTCAGTGCGGAGGTTCTCTATGGTAAGTTGTGTATTAGTGGAAGCAGGAATGTTAATGGCGACAGGATTGGGTTTCTCTTCTTCTTCAATCATGTCTTCCGGATAATCAAAATCATAATAATGTGGAGGTGTTTTTGGATCAATATCTACTTCGGACCAAGCATCCTAGGGTTCATAAAGTGGCTCGTCCAGATCATACAACCAATTATGATGGTTATACACACTTGTGCACTCATGGTCAGGCAGTGTAAAATGTGGCACAACTACATTTTTAATCAGAAGTTTGAAATGGTGCGGTCCACGATCATAAAGCATTTCCCTTTCAAAACAGAAAGTGATGTTCATAGGCCTATAATCTCCGAGAGGGTTAATCTGAGAGAGGCGGGTTATAAAACCCATTGCATCATCAATTTTGGTAACTAGGCCACCTATTAGAATTGGTTGGTATTCAGATCGCAAAATCTTGCAGAAATTTGCAAACATGAAGGTCGCTCTGTTAATCTGTCGGGACTGAAAAACACAAAACACTGTGAATAACTTATCTCTAGAGATGTTCTTATCACTCTTAGGTTTTCCAAATAGGGTATAAACCAAAATCATGTGGAAGTACCTAATAGATGGGTTATGAATATCGGTAGATAGCATAGGGTACAGGTCATGGTCAGGGCGTCCTGAGATACTATTCCAAAAACAGTTCAACTCATCCTCCATAAGTACATCTTCCTGTGCCTCAGAGAAAACAATAGGGCCATCAGGGAAATCCAACTGTTCAACCATCTCGTGTATGTTAAATTCACATGGATATCCAAAAGTATGAAGGTTATCCTACCTCTAGTAAAACCTTTCCCGCAGTTAGGAGTGTAGGCAAGTGAACTCAAGAATTCTAAAGTCAGGTTGTAATAAGTTCTATGCTTTTTAGTTGCAAAACCTTCCCATCCTATCTAGTTTAACATAAAGTCAATACTAGCCTAGAGCGGTCATGGTAGGTCCATGGGCAAACTTGGTGAGGGTCATAGGTCTTTGAGCTAAAATTTCATAACGATGCCTCTGGGCACCATCTCTAAAATCCACCATCATGTTGTCGTTCACCGTTAAGGTTAGTATGCAGAATGAAATCAGAGAAGAAGGTAGAAGGTAGAAAAACTTTAAGAATCCTGGAAACACACATTAAAACAAACCAACACAAAAATCAGTAAATTTACCGCATTTGAAAATGAAATTTGAAAAGAAACAAAAACTAAATAAAATATTAAAACAAAAATGAAAACGAAAACAAAATCGTGGGTTGTCTCCCACGCAGTGCTTTATTTAATGTGGGGGCTCGACACAACTTAAGGGAATTTCAGTCTAAGGTCTCTGAAGGCAGTTCTGCCAATTTTATACCTGATGAAAATTCTTTATCTTCTACACAGTGATAATGTTTTAGACGTTGCCCATTTACTACAAATGGTGCACTAGACCCACCCTTAATTTCAATTGTGCCACTTACTAAGACTTTTGTTACTTCGAAAGGAATGAACCATCTAGATCATAATTTTCCAAGAAACAACCTAAGCCTCAAATTGAATAATAGTACAATGTCTCCCACATTAAATTATTTTCTAGATATACGCTTATCATGCCATCTTTTTGTTCTTTCCTTGTATATATGGGCATTTTCGTAAGCGTCTAGTCGTAACTCTTCTAATTCGTGTAAGTCTAAGATACGTTTTTCACATGCGTAAGTATAGTTAAAGTTAGGAGTTTTAATTGCCCAATAGGCTTTGTGCTCTATTTCTACCGGCAGGTGGCAAGATTTTTCGTAGACTAATTTGAATGGCGTGGTTCCGATGGGTGTCTTAAAAGTTGTTCTATAAGTCCATAAAGCTTCATGTAACTTGGTTGACCAATCTTTCCTAGACGTAGTGACGGTCTTTTATAGGATTTGTTTTATCTTTCTATCTGAAACCTCGACTAGTCCACTATTTTATGGATGGTAAGACATTGTTACACGGTGTCTTACTCCATATTTTAATAAGAGTTTATTGAATATTTTAGATATGAAGTGGGAGCCTCCATCACTTATGACGAGTCTTGGCATACCGAATCTAGGGAAAATAATATTCTTGAAGAGCTTTATGAATACCTGTGTTTCATTTGTCGAAGAAGCTATAACTTCAATCCATTTTGAAACATAATCGATAATAACGAGTATGTACTTATTTCCAAAAGAAGGCGGGAATGGTCCCATGAAGTCGATCCCCCACACATCGAAGACTTCTACTTCCAAAATGCCTTTTTGGGGTATCTCATCGCGCCTCGAGATCTTTCTAGTGTGTTGGAACCGGTCGCAATTTAGTATAGCGACGTGAACATCTTTCTTAAGAGTGGGCCAAAAAAATCCAGATTGAAGAATCTTTGCACAAGTATTCGAGGTGCTTGCGTGTCCACAATAAGGAGTAGAGTGACAATGGGAGATTATATTTTGTATTTTTTCTTTCAAGATACATCGACGAAAGATACCATCGGATCCTCGCTTAAAAAGAAAAGGTTCATCCCAGTAGTATTGTTTTAGATCATGGAAATTTTTTCTTCTTTTGTTGGTATGTGAGATCAGGTGGAAGCACTCCAGAGCTAAATAGTTGATTATGTCAGCATACCATGGCAGTGTAGCTTGTGTATAAATATCTTCCATTATTTCCTCTTGATTTTGTTCGTCTAGAGTCAAGGAGGATACTTCACTTTCTATTTGGGCTATAAGATGTTCATTAGGGAAATCGTCATTAATAGGAATTTGGTCTGGTTTAAGACCTTCCATTCGTGATAAGTGATATGTTACTATGTTGTCAGTTCCTTTCTTATATCTAATCTCTAAATTGAATTCTTGCAGTAATAGGATCCATTTAAGTAGTTTAGGTTTCACATCTTTCTTACTTAAAAGATACCTAATATTGGCGTGATCGGTATAGATGATTATTTTAGCTCCTACCAAGTAGGAACGAAATTGTTCAAGCGCGAACACAACGTCTAAGAGTTCTTTTTCTGTAGTGGCATAGTTCATTTGAGCGGGGTCTAAAGTTCTACTGGTGTAGTAAATTGCGTGAAGCTTCTTATCCTTTCTTTGTCCTAAGACTGCGCCTACAGCATAATCACTCGCATCGCACATGATCTCAAACGGTAGTGTCCAATCTGGAGGTTGCATGATGGGTGCAGTGATAAGAGTTGTTTTGAGTTTTTTGAATGCTTTTAGACAATCTTCGTCGAAGATAAACTTGGAGTCTTTCATCAATAGACTGGTCAATGCATTAGTGATTTTTGAAAAGTCCTTAATGAATCGTCGGTAAAAACCGACATGTCCTAAAAAACTTCTTATTTCTTTTACGGTCTTTGGCGCTTGAAGGTCCTTTATTACTTCTATCTTTGCTTTGTCTACCTCAATCCCTTTATTGGATATCACATGTCCTAGCATGATTCCTTGTCTAACCATGAAATGGCATTTTTCCCAATTAAGTACGAGGTTTACTTTAACACATCTCTCTAGCACCATCTCTAGGTTCAACAAACATCCTTCGAAGCTTTGTCCGCAAACGGAAAAGTCTTCCATAAAGACGTCCATGATGTCGTCTATAAAGTCAACAAAGATTGTCATCATGCACCGTTGAAATGTCACGGGAGTGTTACACAAGCCAAACAACATCCGTCGGTAGGCAAATGTTTCATAGGGGCATGTGAAGGTGGTATTTTCGTGGTCATCGAGATTAATAGGAATTTGGAACAATCTAGAATAACCATTTAGGTAACAAAAATATGAGTGTTTTGCTAATCTTTCCAACATTTGATCGATGAAGGGTAAAGGGAAATGATCTTTCTGGGTAGCTTTGTTCAATTTACGGTAATCTATGCACATTTTACTTCCGATGACTACTTTCTGTGTTATGAATTCACCTTTTGAGTTCTTAATAATTGTAATGCCTCCCTTCTTCGGTACAACATACACTGGGCTAACCCATTTACTTTCGGAGATTGGATATATGATTCCAGCCTCTAGTAACTTCTTTACTTCATCCTTGACCACAGTACTCAGAATCGGGTTGATCCTTCTTTGGTGTTCTCTAGAGGTTTTACAGTCTTCCTCTAGCATAATGTGATGCATACAGATTGAAGGACTTATTCCTTTTAAGTCAGATATGTTACAGTTGTAGCACCCCAAAATTTTCCCTCTAATTTTCATAACTTTAACTGAGTTTTGTTTTGCATTCATTTGCATCTCCATTAGGTCATACACTTGCATTCATTTGCATCTCCATTAGGTCATACACTTGCATTCATTCATTTGCATAAGATCCTAAGACATGGGATCAATGTCATCTAAGGAATTAGGGTTTCACACCATATTTTTGGTTATTAGGAGAATTCAAAGTTTTGGCTATGCAATCGTCAATGGTATCTTCTTCTTATGCTCTTGTCACTATATTAGGGTTTATTTCCTTGATTCAGTGGTCTTCAAGGTTTTCGTCTGTAAAGGCTTTTGACTGGTGCACATAGCCCATCATCTGGTATTCAATTTAGATTTATTTTAGATTAGGGTTTCATCAAGGTTTTAATTAGGAAGGCTGTGAATTAGGGTTCGAATCCTTCTCAACATCTAAAAAAAACTTTAATTTCAAGTCAAGTGTGGTTGTTCAGTCGCGATCAAGACAAAAGGATGTTTGACCTATCTTGGTCAAACTATCAGGAGTTTGTTTCAATTCAAGTTATTTGTTTCAGTGGACTATTTCTCATCTAGTATGAGTCCAAGGTCAAATTGTTGTGTGTGGATTTCTTCAGGTTATCAAGTAGTGGTTTGTGTGAGGTTTGCTTCAGAAAATCAGGTTTATCATGATCCATCAGGTTCAGTCATGTTCATCAGTGGATTTATTTTCCTAGTGATTGATTCAGACATATTCAAATTGGTTCAAGATTTATCTGGTCAAAGATTCAGAGGATGATTAATTCAGTTGGTGTTATTTAAGTGGCGAATTGTTCAGTGGTTCAGGAGATTCATTTTTATCGGAGGATGTAAAGAGAGGTTCAAGTGTGGTTTCAGGATTACATACAATCAAGTTCTGTGTCAGTGAAGATATTGACAGAGGGTTTATTCGAGTTCATTCTGAGTTTTATCATTATCCATACTTCATACCAATTACCTATCCATTATCCGATTTTTCATTATTAATATTTCAATAATCCAAATAAAAACAATTTTTCTCATTATCCAATAAAAATCCATCATTTTTCCTTATCACCATTTAAATCACAATTTATAACAATATCATTTCTTTTTATTTATTTCATTTTATTATACCCTTACATCTTTTCACCGTATACCCAATAAAGGCCTATTAAGCAAAGAAAAAACAACAAAGGTTGACCTAGCTTTAAAAGGGATGTTGATCCCTAAGAACTTAGGGAGAAAAATGGCGCATACAGTCACCAACAATACCCTCATTTCTTTTACCACTGCAGGACATGAAATTTCAGTTCCATCACTTTCCTCCACCAAATTCGTTACTGTACATCATACAACTACACCACCAACCTTAAAATCACGATTCCACTGCTCCTTCTCCATCAACAATAATACCCATATTCACTTTGTTATTCACCTACACAAAACTAAACACCAATATTCATCTCTTTTTTCACTTTTAATACCCTCATAGATCCAACAATGATACAATGTCTTTCACTCTTTGTTTTTGCTACTATCTTCAGAAAACCTCATGAAACATTTCATACCATACAACATAGTTAAACCTTCACTGCATAAACATATTTTGTTTCCCGTTTTCACATCGATCCAACACATTACAACATCATCTTCATAAACACAATTATGATTCACAATAGCTTCTAATAACCACATGATGCCATCATTTTTATGCCGTAAACAACACAAATCATAAGAAAAAAGCTTTCTCACCTCAGATCCATACCTTTCAAATCCTCCAAGCAACACCAACAACATTCTCATAACCTTTGCTTTACCACTCCCTCTACCTCATAAACCATATTCATACAAATATCAACCTTCAAACCGCAACCTATCCTCCAACTTCACAACCCCTATTTCCATAACCTTAACAAACTTAGAACCAACTTCGAAACTGCAACAAGCAAACCGACCATTCTTCAACCTTCAAAAAACTTTCAACCCAAAACTGAGTTACTTCTGCAATTTCCACCTTTCACTCATCAACAACTCAAACAAATCTACACCCTTCAATAAAACTGCAACAACGACACCATCGCCCTCATATCATCATCACCCTCACTAACCTCCATAATCACTTCTATCAAACCACCAAACACACAAAATCACAAGCTTCATTTCTTACTCAACAACCTCCATTGTCATATTCTCACAACACTCAGACTCAATACTCATCATCATAATAGAGCTGCAACAACAAACCTACCTCAACACAAACCCTTCAATCATTTACGAGTTTCTAAAGCAGCAGCACAAACAACAACACAACACCAAAGACCAAACAAGTTTGTTGGTTCACAACAGAACAAGAAGAAAGAAGAAGAAGGACCGAGTATGACGCGCCCTTCACTCCCCTATTGTGATTTGTGAACGTGAAGGAAGAAGAAGGATCTGAGAACGGTGCAGTGATGTAAGAAGAAGATTCTGTTGAACGGTCACCAGAGATTTGTAGAGGGAAGATGGTTAATTCTGTGGTGATTTTGTTGGTCGGCGGTTGGAATAAGGGTATGACAGGGACCTTACGATTTGAAAAAGAAGAAGAAACTGATTTGTTCATTTCACGTTTTCCTCTTTTCTTTTTATGTTTTTATTTTTTCTATTTATTTAAAAAAAAAAAAACTAATTTGTTGTTTGGATTGGATTTTAATGAGTCCAATATGAATTGCTCTTCACACACCAAGATCAGCGACACACCCCAACCCTTTTTTTAAATTTTGTTTTGGGCTTTCAAGTCCATTTGTTTTCTTTGCTATCCACTCTTTCCAACGCATCATCGCCCCTATCTTTATTTTATTTATTCTTTTAATTTCTCTTGTATTTGATTTGTGTTAAGTTCTTGATTAAAGGTGATATTGTTTAGAACCTAGGTATTAATTTTGTTGGATTTTAATATTAATTTTATTTTTTTAGTTTTGATTGAGTTTTGACTTAAATTGTGATGAAATTCTAATTGTTTTTTTGGTTGAATTTGATTGTTATAATTTTGATTAATTTTTATGACTAACTTGTTAAGTTTCCTTTAGTTAGAGTGCTAATAATTTTGTGTTGAATACTATTGGAACTTTAGTTTATTCTTAGTGGATTTTGATTAGAAATTCAATTGATCTATTTTATTTAGTTCTTGCTTATTTTATGATTCTCTTGTTAGAACTTTTGATTTTGGTTTAGTTGAACTTGGATATGGATTCATAATGTTAAGCACTTGAGGATTAATTTGATTGATCATGGGAATTTTCTAACATCTTTCTCGAGTTTGTTTGCGCATATTGAATAGGCAAATGACCTTCTCCGTTAGGTACCACTAAAACTATTCTTTTTCATGCCTAATTCTAGTCTTGATGCCATGCTAGGAGCATATTGGTACATCTGAAGTCCCACCTTGTGTAGGCTTTGTTTGTGCATTGTTTGATCATTTCATGTTGCATTCTCATCTTATACTTGTCGCATTTCTTCTTCTTGCATACTCATTTCTTCTTCATCTCATTTTCTTTTTACTCGAGATTTGCTTAAATCTTAAGTTTTCCTTCATGTTTGGTTTATCTGTTAGTTCACTAGTGCCTAGTTCACGAGTTTTCCATTAGGTGCCTAATCCAACTTAATTTTGAATTAAGTTGGAATAGGATAGAAACCTCAACTATAGGATCAATAATTGCATGATAACATTAGGATCGAGTATCCCTTAGTGTGTTTCTTTTAAACCTTTGAGTCTTTCTCTTCTTCCTGATAAAAAACACTCCAAAAACATCTAATAAATACCACAAAAAAACAACAAAAAACACTTCTTTAAAAGACTTGAACCAAGCTTCAATCGTCTTTTCCTATGGGAATTCTCTTCTCATATTACTCTGGTGCAGACGTAAGACATGTCGAATCCGTTCTATCGCAAACAGGTAAACGCCTGCATAGCAACACCTAACTGCTGGAACGTGCACTTGAAACTATCAACTTAAAAAACACAAAAAAGAATGTGGTCACCCTTAGTTGGTCGAACTACGACAGTCTGATTCTTATTATGAGATACGTAGGCACAAGCGCGATGCTTGTCGACCCAATTTTCGTTCTATTCAGAACTACGTGGACTCTTATTATTGTTGCGGCGAGATACATCAGGCTGGGATGTGATGCCCTCTCGAGTCTGTTTGTTTCTATCACCCATTCATTTTTGTTTTCCGTTTTTGTTCTTGTGTTTTTCATTCCTTTCCAATTTAGCAGCAGATGGAGCTTCAGACAACTACACCCTTTGAGCATAGCAGCAAGCGTGGATCCCATCGAGTACGATGGACACGAAGGGGTACTAATACCTTCCCTTCGTGTAACCGACTCCTGAGCCCAGACTTGGTTGTGATGACTTCATATTTTCCTTTCCCTCAGGTTTTCTTCGATTGTTCCCTTTTCCCTCTTCGGGATAAAAAACGTATCGATGGCGACTCTTCTATTTTCCACCGGTTGATTTTCGCTTTGCGACAGCTGGCGACTATGTTGGGGACTCTGGTTCCCTATGCGAGTCAATCATAGCGCTTATATACTTCTGTTCTTGGGTGCGTATCTGTTTGCTTTTATTTGCTTTATGTAATTTATTTATTTTCTTTATCACATTTATTTTATTGCATTTATTTTATCACATTTGCATTACTGCCATATATTGTGTTGGACTGGACTGTGCTAGTTTTTTCTGTTTTGCAGGTTGGGTGGTTTTGAGAGACGAGTTCACTACACAGGCTCAGGTTTACTTAGGATTAGTGTGGATGCTCATGTTGCCTCATGTGTTGTTTAGTACGATGTTGTGACATGTAATACCACAAACCATATGAGGTTCTTTTGAGAGAATTATGTCCTGTGGGTTTGCCACAAATGGTGGAGCTATCTCATCTAAGCTATTAACTCTGGTGGCCTTTAGGATGACCCAATCCTGAACTCGGCGAAGGCACTCCTCGTATGGCGATAGAACTATACCCTTCAGGAGGAATGTATTATTGCTTCTCGATGGCAGCTGCTGAAGCTGGGATCATTTTGTGTGGGAGTTTGAAGGGAATCAGTTGAGACCTCCCTGAGTAGTGAATAATACTAATCCATTTCCCTGAGATGGTAATATCCATTTCTTGGAGATGGTGAACGTATTATCGCTGCTCGACTTTGAGAGTCCATGATATTGATGAACTTTGATCTCCGTCTAGCATATACATGTGAGAGGGAATGGCTTTTGACAGGATACCATAACCTTTAACACACCTAGTTTTCGAGTCTTCTTACAACGACATAGTTTTTGATCATGTTATGTTCAGCTAGTTCAGATATCAGTACAACAGAATGTTCAACATATTTGTGGCAACTTTGATCCCATGTCTTTGCATTTTTAGCATCATCATATTGCATTTTCATTCATCTGCATTGCATATCATTTTCCAGAAATCTCATTCCTCCTTTGTCCATAACCATCCAGCTGATTTCCCAGTACTCAGTCTGAACAAGTGGTAACCGTTGGAAGACGACAAAGTGTTTGAAGTAAGGCTGAGCAGTGTCGAGAGGTAAAAGGTCAGATTGGAAGCTATTGGTATTTATGTTAAGGAACAACCTTCAGAATGTTGGTTCACCACCAAGATTCACTGTGCCGACCAATCCTTTGTATGGTCTTTCGCCTGATGATAATCTTTCACAAGTGAACAATCTTACTCAAGCTCAGTCTGCGTAGAGCCCGATTGTTAATCAAGGTGTACTTGAGCAGTCTATTGTCCGAGGTGGACATTCCTTTTCTTCAGATGCTACAGACTATCAGAGTTTTGCTTTCTCCATGAAAAACTTCCAAGGCAGAATCCCTGTGATGAAAACTAAGGATCCACGAGCTATTGAGTATGATGAAATATATTGTGCGTTGGACGAGAAACTCAAAGCCGTAGAGGGTCATGAGGCTTTTGGTTTTAATACTTTAAACTTGTGTTTGGTGTATGGTCTTGTCATACCTCCAAATTTCAAAGCACCGAATTTGAGAATTACACTGGTGTCAGTTGTCCAAAGCGTCATTTAATGATGTTTTGTCGAAAGATGACTTCCTTTACCCGCAATGATGAATTGATGATTCATTGTTTTCAGGACAGTTTATGTGGTGCATCCTTAAGTTGGTATATGAATTTGGAAAGTAGTTGTATCCGATCATGGAATGATTTATCCAGAGCTTTCCTAAAGCAACACCGACACAATTTGGATATAGTGCACAGTCGCACACAGTTGCAAAGCCTGTCTCATAGGAGTAGAGAGTCTTTCAGAGAATATGCACAACGGTGGAGAGAATTAGCAGCCCAAGTTCAACCACCACTTTTGGACAAAGAATTAGTTGACCTGTTCGTGGATACCTTGCAAGATCCATACTTGGAAAGAATGATTGGCATTCGGACGTCCAATTTCTCTGGAATGATGATAGTTGTAGAGCGCATTAAGAGCCTACTCAAAAGTAGAAAGATCGAAGACTCTTTAAATATCCCAACTAGTGAAGGTGAATTTGTAGTTAGTTCCCAAGAGGAAGAGGAGCATGAAGTCGGTGCAATCATGGCCAATATCGAATATTCTGGACCATCATCTTCTTAGATATCATCATTTCTTGTGTCTGGCTATTCTTATGGACAATCAACATTGCCTAGAGCATCATATCAGAAACCTTGGACTCCTTGTTCAAATCTACAAGTTCATGGTCGAAGACCTCAGAATCAACTTCAGATCCAACATAGGCCTCACAACAATTTGGAAAGAAGGAATGCTCCTCTTCATCCAATCCCCATGGCGTATAGTGAACTTTTTTCGCATCTAATTCAAAGCTCATTGGTGGTTCCCTAGCCTCTAAAACCGTTGCTAGAGCCATACCCACCTGAGTACAATCCTCATAAGTAATGTGGATATCATGGTGGATCAATGGGGCACTCAAGTGAGGATTGCAAAGATTTTCAAGCCAAAGTACAACAGTTGATCGAAAAAGGATACATATCCTTTCCAGAAGGAATCTTGGTGTTGTATGCTTGATTGATTACGAGGACTTTGAGGGAGCGTCTCCTGATCTTAGTGGTTCAGACAAGAAGACGTCATCATAGCTGGAGATTATTGTATCCTTTTTATCATTTGCATTGTAGTTTATTTCCTGTTAATTGCTACTTGTCTTTTAAACATTGTTATTTTGAATGGTAATGTTAATGAAGTGATCATTCACTTTTTGAATCAACTATGTCGCATTTGCTCATTTTTCTTCCCTTGCATCGAAAAAAATATGCATTTATATACCTCCCATTTGCTTCACTGTTGTTTAGCAGATACTTGAGAGAGGATGATGAAAATTGAATACCCATAATTGTTGAAGGTATGCTTTCGGATTAGAACCTGCTGACGATGTACAAGCATTGCTTCGATTCCCAAACACAGGAGATAAACCCTCGTCTACCACTTTGAGCCTTGAAGTAGGAGTTTCTTTTCTAAACGAAAAAACCTCACATTCAACCCGGGGCAGGGTAGTCATAAGTTAGTTTGACCGAGCGTTCAAATTTCCAAAGTAGTATGCATCTAAGGATCCATTACCTTATATTCATTACACCTCAATAGGTCAAGAGACGTGAAACCACAATGGTTATCCTTCACCAACCAAGGAATCAGACAGTCATAACCTTTTCAAGCAAGTCAGATAACCAGTGTCACACGATTTGTTAAAAAAGAATCAAAAGAAAGAAGAAAAAAAAGAAAAAAAAAGCCTTCTAAGTCGGAAAAAAAATTGATTGAAAACAAATGACTTATGCAAAATTTAGGGCATCCCGCTGGACTTCAAAATCTAAAAAAGAAATTAAAAAAAAAAGAAGAAAGAATCAGTCCAAGAAAAATTTAGGGAATCAGAAAGAAAAAACTTCCATAACAAAGTCGTGTGACTACAGACACAAAGACAAACGAGTGACTGTTACTCCAAAAGCCTCATTGGTGCTTAAATCGTCAGTGTCAATGGTTCCTCAACCATCACAAAACCCTTGAGAGGTGAGTGCTTAGTCCAAATTAGATGAACGTAGGACTGGAGAACATCAAGGAAAATGGGTGAGTGCTTAAATCCTTCTTTCTAAAACCGTGAACCAGACCAAGTTATAACCCTTAAAGTCCTAATTGAAGCAGGGTCAATTCTGAAAGCATACTACAACAAGGTTGCGTAAACTGACTCCTAAAGATTTTCAAAATCATCACTTCGTTTAGACTAATGGTCCATTCGTCACATACTATCACATCATTCAAATACATGAATTTTCAAAACTTGCATGAGCATCGCATTAAAATTACCATTTGTGAATGAACAGTTTTAATTGCAAGTTAGTATGTGACATTAGGGGAGTTCCTACAAAGAGAAATCAAAGAGAATTTGATCACTCAACAATGATGGCCAGAATCAAGCAGCTTGTAACCCTATGAATCAGGGGCGGGCTACCTAGAAGTTCTGTTGACTAAGGGTGAATCCCTCCAACGTCCAGTCAAAATGGGTTAAGGGCTTCAACGCTCACACAGGGGCAAGTCACTTCGAAATCTCGTGGACACAACATCCAAGTCGTCTGTTACAAGAATTGGATAATCAGGGGTAGTCCGTTCAAAGTTCAGAATATTGAAACAAGTCTTTTATGGAAGTTGTTTCCAAAGTTCCTCTTAGGGAATATTCTTCAAAGATCCGCCAGACTGGGGAAAGTTTAGCTACACATGGGCAATCTCTAAGTTCAAGACGAGTGTTGGGAAATCATGCTACCCACCCTCTCCATGTCACCCTTCTCAACAAGGAACCTTTCCACAAAAGACCTTTCTTACCCACTTCAGGGGCATTTCTGGAAACCTTTTATGATCATTGCATAAATCATTCTCACACATTATTCATGTCGCTTTGCTCAAGTATAGATCCATACACATCATATCATTCATTGGGCATAACCCCACAATTTGGATCTCACACTAGGGCCCCGTAACCCAACATCACTTAACAGTTCAAATTCCAGTTCTCGTCTGGAAAACCAGTTCAAAGTCCAGTTCTCGTCTGGCAAACCAACTTCAAATACCTGTTCTCGTCTGGTAGGTGAACCTCTAAACCAGTTCTCGTCTGGTAGCCATTCTTTTTCAGTGTCAATTCTTTTTTGACAATGAACCAACAAGGAGTCAGTTCTCGTCTGACAACTTATTCTTTATTCATCATTTCTCGTCTGATAGTCTACCTTGAATAAACCAGTTCTCGTTTGGCAATTCACCTTCAAAATCCATTTGCTTAGCAACCAAAAACAAAAAAATCATTCACTATCAACTTGGCCCTAATGCCCAATCATACTTGGTATGATCATCTCTCGTGGCTCACAGATATTCATATCCTCAGTAGCCCGAGCATACATCTACATCTTGCATCATTTACATTGCATCTTCATAATGCATAGGATTTCCATTTCTAATGGGGGAAATCATTACAAGACATAGTTGTAACACCCCAAATTTGCCCTCAACTTTTTATCATTGTCATCATATCATAATCATCATCAGCATGTCATGTCCTTAGCATATTGCATAGAAAAATGAGGCATAACACTTGCATGTTCCACCATAAGGCATATGATCAATCATCAGGGAAATTCAAAGCTCACAAGGCATGTTATAAGTTTGATATCATGGTCAAGGACCTAAAAAAGGATTAAGGATCAAAATCAGATCAAAACGGTTGGCGCCGGATTATTCCTGAGGTTTCCCACCAAAATGAGGGAGAATTCAAAATTCACTGGCGTTAACCGGTTAACGCTTTGGTTAACCAGTTAACGGCTGCGAATTTTGAATTCCAGCAGCAAATTCAGCATGTGCTTTGGCTCCAAATTTCCAAATTTCTGATATTTTATTCATTTGAATTAAAAGAGAAGGATCTGGAGCATTTATCCAAGCCTAATTCCATTGCTAAAACCTAATCACATTGCCAAACCATATTTTTGGATCCCAAGCCTAAATTTTGGGCCCCAAACCTAAACCATATTTAATCCATTTTCCTCCAAACTAAGAGGGAGCTCTCTCATTTTTTCACTCTCCATTCTGAATTTTCACTTTTCTCTCTCACTTTTCTCTCATTTTCTCTCCCACATTTTCCAAATTCACTAAGAGTTCCTCTTTGAAGATCACATAACCTTGCCTTAAGGTGTGTAGATCTTGGAACTAGACCTCCATTCATATATTCTTTGCATCATTTTGCTGGTTTAATTGGTGATTCAGATCTGGTTTGGGATTTAGAAGTGCTTTTGGATCCAAAATTCTGCATCAAGACCTTGTTCTTGCATTTATTTTGCATGGAGTGTGAAGCTTAGCACCGGATCTTCAAAGTTTTCCGAGAGATCTCTCATTTCCAACTCAATCAACAACTACCAAAGCATACCTCAGCTTTGTAGGTTGGTTAATTTCAGATCTAGCTCTGTTTTAGCTTATTTACATGCTTGTGCTTTAGATCCACCATATGCTTGTGTATTTGCTTGTCTTGCTTGAATTGATTGGTTGATTTGTAGCCGGATCTATGTACTAATGTTCATGAGTTTGATGATGCTAATTAATGTGAATTGATCCATTTATTTCATGCTCAATTGATGGCTGGTCTGGTGTGGAATTGTTTGAATAAGCTGGTTTGAGCTGATTTTCTGCAGGAAATTGCTGTTGTTTTTTCAGTGTTAACCGGTTAACGCTTTGGTTAACCGGTTAACGCACCTATTTCTGTGCTATTTTTCTGCAGTTTTGGATTGGTTAACCGGTTAACACTTTGGTTAACCGGTTAACACTGAAGCAGTATGCCATATTTGATCTGTTTTGGGCTTGTTTGATCCCCTTACTTGTTTTAAATGCCTTGGATCATTATATGATCATTGAACATGCTAGTTTAGGGTGATTTGCTTGCTGGTTGATGCATGCCTCCATGTTCTCGACACGTAAATGTTGGTGTGCGCAATTTGACATGTTGGATCTTTGTTGATGTGAGCTTTGAGCATGTCAATTCCATGAGTTTTGTTGATGAACATGTGCTGGATTTTTACTAACACTTACAGGGGCTCATGGTAAGAGAAGTGTGGATGTTCATCCACATTTCAATTCTTCATTCTTTTCCTTTTAAGTTGCTTTCTCTTTGTGTTTCTGATGTGCCTTATGCCATCATGTGATGTAACTTTTTTCTTCCCCCTTTTGGAGCAACTTATCTCCTTTAGAGGAATAAGTTGCTTGCTAGCTCTTTTCTCCTCTTCTTCTTGCTCCTCTTTGGTTCTTCTTTCCTCTTCTTAGGATAATTGAAACCTCACTTATCTTAGGACCACCTTTGCATGACAACTTTAGGATTAGTCTTTCCCCATTTTAGACTTTTTGCCCTTTTACTCCTTTGGTTCTTTCTCTTCTCATCTCAAATCAAAATCTAATAAAATATTAATAAAGAAAGAAATGACTTCTTATGTAATAGCCTTATTCCATGGGGCATATGTATTCATTCCATCTTGGAATAGTGCATTTGTCTAGCATGATGCACAAGTCGGATCATGAAGTCATCTTCATCAAGAAAAAGCATAAAAAAATACTTCTTCATTTTAATTACTAAAACACTTAATAAATTCAACAAGTCAATTAATTTAGGCCTTTTCCTTTGGAAACAAGTCTTGGATAAGTTCTCCTTACTTGGTGTGCTTGTTCTATTATTCCATCTTGGAATGTAGTAATAAGTACACATTCCATGGAAAAGAGCTTGAGTTCATTCTCTTGTGCCACACCAATAAAAAAAGCTCTAAAAAACACAAACAAACAATAAGCGTCTTTCCTTCGGGAATTCCTTTCTCATCTCCTTCGCTCCGTACGCGAACTTGCTCCTACTTGTCATTTTGCAAGACGGAAACGCACTCGTCGTTTAAGCCTGCAACACCTGAGCATTAACATAGGCAGTTCAAGCCTTAATTCACAAGTAATCTTTTCTACCCCTAGTTAGGGGAACTACGACAACTCTGATCCTCATTGTGGCTCCCACCAAATGAAGCCGGGTAAAATGGGGTACAGACGCGAACGGTCGGCGAAAGAAATGAGAACACACAGGAGTGAACTCAGAAAGACAAGAGTCGCTAGCTAGGCATTTTTATCCCGGAGGAAAGGTAATGCTGCATAAACCTAGAAAAAGATGGATAAGACGGTTGCGAACCAGAGAGACTGAGAAAGGGGGTTGGTTACAACCTGGGAAGGTATTAGCACCCAGATTGTCCGTCGTACTCGACGGGATCCACGCTTAAAAGATTTGTGTTTTAAAGGGGTAGTGTCAGTGCATTTTGTGTATACAATAGCTGGAAAAGGATGTACAGGTGTCAGTGTAAAAGAAGTGTAAAGTGAAGTAGATAAATGAAGTGTCAGTGTAAGAATGGAGTGAAATGCTCAAGATAATGAGGCTAAAGAATAAAGCTGGAAAGAGGGGGAATATACAGAGACTTTTGTTCGATAACTGTTAAGTTATGCCTACGTATCCTCTCGTGCAATGAGGAAGTCAGAACACCGTAGTTCGACCCAAAGAGACTGAAATATAAATTGACTTGTGAACTGCTTACTTGTCAATGCTCAAGTGTATGACCTGTCTGGCTCAGGTGCAAACTGTCTTGCATTAAACGGAAGAAGCAAGTTCTCGTTTATGAGTGAATTAGATGAGAAAAGAATCCCGGAGGAGACGATTATTGTTTGTTTTTGATATTTTCAGTCTTTTATTGCTTTTGGAAATTTGTCATAAGTTAATGAGCTTAAGCCTAAACCAATGGATTAGTAAACTCATCACATCTTCCCTCTGATTAGGGGTAATGAGGATACCTTAAGTGTGAAGTCAGCTTCTCACACTTAATCACCATGATGTAGGATTAAGATCATTATCCTACTTGTGATTACTTAGATGTTTTTGTGGTTTTTGTTTAGTGTTAAGTAATGAGATTAAGCCATAATCAAGGATTAAACAGACTCATTACACCACCCTAATAGAAGGATAATAGATGAGAATGTTTAAGCTGAGGAAAGCTCCTCAACTTAATCCATGATTAGGGATTAAACTCATGACATAACAAACCTTTGATTAAGTGGATTTTATTTAATGATATGATGATGAAGTGAGTTTTATGATTTGTAAGACAACTTGAGGGGGACTTGTCCATTAACACTAGGGTTAGTCCTTCTTAACCAATTAAGGAAGAATTAGAACCCTAATGCAAGGCCCAAGTTACAAGCTTGATGTCTTGATGATTATTAGGTGGATTGATTAAGAGATTTAAACACATTAAGGGTTTAACACTTAGGATTAAAGTTATACACTCCATCCTAATAGAAGGATACAGGCATAAACTTAATCACAAAGCCTTAAAACCTTTAGGGTTTAGTCCCTGATTATGAGATGGGAAGAGAAGACTCAAAAGAGACACAAAGGTAAAACTAAATGGGGAACTAATCAAAACCCTAATCATTGTCATGCTTGGTTGTTCCTAAGGTTTGTGAGGTTTTACAAGAAAGATCTTCAATGGAACCACCAGGAAGCAGATGAAAGGATCAAGAGAAGCAAAGTAACTTGCTTCATTTAAGAAGTCAAGTCACTTGAGGAAAGAAAGTAAGAAGAAGAAGAATGAGCAAGCTCAAGCTCAAACTCAAACACATACCAAAATGCAGCATGGATGCTTAAAAGGGATGAAGAGAAAGTTATGAGAAGTGAAGGCAAATTCACTTCTCAAATCCACTTACCACCTGACAAGTTAGAAAAGAAATGCAATGCTATGCAAAATGGGATGGAATGGTATGATGAGAGACAAAATCAGAAGCAAATATGGGATGATAATGATGCTATGAGATGATGCAAACATGAGACAACACATGGGGATGATCATACAAGCTTATGAATGCAAATGATGCAAGTTAAGACACATGAACATACATGGAAAGTCATGATATGCAAATGGCATACAACATGGCAAATGCAAGATGCAATGATCAAACATGCTTCTAATATGTCTTAAGATGTTAAATGAATCAAATGGATGCATAAAATGTCATGGCAAGTCAAGGTATGAGTGCAAATGCGAGATGGATGCATATGGAAGCCCAAATTAGGGTTTATGATCAAAGCATCAAACACAAACCAAAATCAGAAGCAAACTTCAATACAAAAAATTGAAAATGCACTCAAAGGACCCCTAATCCTATACTTACCCAATGCCCAAAGGAGAAGTTTCAACTCTTAACCAAATTCAAGTTATGATTTTCCTAAGTTTTCTAGGGTTTTAGGGTTCCTAAACAAGAAAATTATCAAACAAATTGAAAATGAAAGATCAAATCATGACCATTTAATCTCAAAAACTACATGACATGCTAAACACAATGCAAAAAGAATCAAAGTCCAACTCTCTAGGGTTAGGCAGAAATGATTTTTTGAAGTTTAGATCAAAATAATGCATCAAAATGATTTTAATTCCATGGAAAATTCTTAAAATGCATCAAGATCAAAACAGAAATTTGGTTTGAGGGTTGGACAATGTTTCTAAATGTTTTTAAATGTTTCATGAATTTTTTGGTGATTTTTAAATACCTAAAAGTATTTTTAATTAATTAATTCTCATTAATTAATTAAAAAGAAACTTTTAAATATTTAAAAATACTTTTTTAATGCTAAAAATGAAAATAAAAATATTTTTGTGTTCTGAAATTAAATAATAACTTGTATAAAAAAATTTCAGAATTTTTAAATAAGTTTTGCTATTTTAAATAAAATATAGAAAACAATGTAATTAAATGGAAAAATAAAGTGAATTTAATCTGAAAAATAGAAAGTAATCAGATCCAATGGACGAAATTCAAACTGGCAAGGGCGGGAGTTGACTGCGCGCGGGTTTGGACGGCTCACATTCAAACTGGCTTAATTACACTTAACCCTAATTAAACAAACCCTAATTACTTTCAGACGACCGGAACACTGTTCCAGTCGTCTTCTCCGGCTAGGTCATCTCTCAATCTCCCTTAATACGCCATGAAAACATGCCAAACTCTCCAGAATCAAAGCTTAACTCATTCTAAACAAGATTCAAGCAACAAAAATCATTTATTTCAACACACAAACAAGATTCGAATCAAACATCAAAAACTGTCAAAATTTCAGAAACATCATACAACCTCATTTCTCCATCTTTTTCAAAAGTAACAAGTTCAGTGAACTCAGGGAAGCATGCTTTATCATTTAGAAACTTAAAAAGCAAGTTCTGGAAAAAAAGTTCATAGAGCTACCTGAGATTGAGCTTTCGATTCAGGAGCTTTCTGGCTTGTTCTTTGGCTCAAACAAGTCCCAATGACCTTCCTTTGAAGCTTTTGACACTTAGCTGGAGTTTGTGTAGCCTCTAGAGCAAGTTGGCAGGAGCTCAGGCCAAGGAAATGAGAAAATCGTATTTGTGATCAGTGAAGTGAGTTGAGATTGTTTGTGAAGTTTGTTTCTGTGTTTGAGGCTTGTGGAGAGAGATTCGAAGGAAAATGCAAGTTGGAGAGTTTTTGGGGATGCTGAGTTGTGGTGAGTTTCAGGCTGGCCTCTTGTGATGTTTAGCTTGCATTTGATTTGTATAAACTAATCCCATTGGTCAGATGACATGACATGTCCTTTTGTGATAGGTATGGTTGCTTTTGCCAAAATGTCAACTTTTGTGTAAGAAGGGCATGGGCAACTTCTAGCCAAGTACATGGAGAGTGGGCTGCGCAGCAAGGTGAGGGGAAAGGGCTAGTGTGGTTCAGCATCCAAGGCAGCAAGTGGATGAAGTGTTATGATGGCTTCTGCAACTTGCTTGCTTTTGAACTTCATGAAAATATCTTGCCTCACAAGCCATAAAACATGTGATCTCTTTGGCCCAGTCTGATTTTTAGGTCATATGTGATGTTTGTGTAATGGTTTGACACTAATTAGAAGTCACAAATTGCTTTGGTACAAGTTTTTGCAAGTTTCCCATTTTGTGCATAACTTGAAATTTAGTGATTTTTGCCAACTTTGATGCACCATAACTTTTGATCCAAGATGAATTAGGTCATGTTCTTGTACTTTTTGAAAAGGGAAAGATCTAATCTACAACTTTCATGACCAAAGCTTTTCCATTTGAAGCATTTTTGGATCAAAAAGTAAGGGTTGAAAAAGTTGCATAAAATGACATTTCATTAAAAGTCAACCTTGCCCAAAAAAGTCAACTTTGCAAAAACTTCAAATTCTTGAATTTTGTGAATTTCAAACTTCTTCTATGATCAAATAAAGATCAAATACACTCAAAATGATGAAGATCACCCCTTGGTTGGGTCATTGGGGGCCTCAGATGCCCTGATTTTGCACTGACTTGTCTGAAAAGTCAACTCTTGATCAGATGACTTCCCCATGGAATTTCTTCATGAAAATTGATATGCATACTCCTTATACCATATAGAGACCAATAGAAACAAGAATGACCAAAAAATTTGAAGTTATGGCCTCTGAAACCAAAACCCTAATTTTAGGTCATCTGTGCAGTCAAGCCTGGCTCTGCTTCTATACCATTCCCAGTTCTTGTGATTCTTTGGCATTTTTGACTTTGAGAGGATGTAATATGATATAAGAACAAACATGGACCCCTTTGAAGTGATTGGTGGCCTTTGGAGTGGCTCAAGAAGCTCTTGGATTGCTCAGATCACAAACCCTAGGTGCAGATGACTTTGAATCTATGCAGTGAAACACAAATGTGATATGAGATGGTATGATTGAGTTTATGCATATGAAATGATCACAAGCCATGGTGTGAATGGGTGAGGGCAAATTTGGGGTGTTTACACTCATGTCCACTGAGGTAAGTAGGCAGCGGGGTAGGGCCCGTTAGAGCACAATCTTTATTTTCCCTACATTTTTCCTCTTTGTTTTCTTTTCAGTTCTTTTCTCATTCCAGTTCATTTTCAGTTTTGCAGCAGCTTTCATTCCTTCACCCTTTGAAACAGTTTCTTTGCAAGCGTGGATCCCGTCGGGTACGACGGACGATCTGGGGTGCTAATACCTTCCCAGGTCGTAACCGACTCCCGAGCTCAGTATCTTTGGTTTTCAGGACTCGTGTCCTTCCTTTCTTTTCTTCTGGTTTGTGCCGCATTACCATTCTCGTTTCTTCGGGATAAAAATGCCTGGCTGGCGACTCTACCTCTTTCCGCACCACTTTCGCGTTTGTACCAGGATGGAAATCTGGGGAGCGACAGCTGGCGACTCTGCTGGGGACATGTCAACCAGAGTATCTTCGGTTCCCCTGAGAGTCAATCCTAGCGCTTGCGTGTTTCTGTTCTTTGGGTGTTGATTGTTTGCTGTTGTGTGTTTATTTTACTGTTGTTTATTTACAGTTTTATTTACAGCTTTATTTACAGTTTTCAGTATTTATATTCATGCATCATTATACTGGACTGTCTGGCTGTACTGGTTTCCTTTTTTTCTGTAGGATTGGGAATTGTTGTTGAGAGATGAGCTCGTAACCGGGGCTCGAGTGCACCTTAGGACTTAGAGTGGACAGTTACTTTGGCTTCATGGCATCTTGCTATGTTGGTAGTAGTGAGTTCCACACCCAGACTTGCGACCGTCTTGGAAATGTATTTATGCCGGAATCTTTTTGGGGTAATACATGACCTCGATACTTATTTGCATCTGGGGACCGATCATTGAGGACCTTTGTGGAAACATCCCTCTCCAGTGGTGACAATGGCAGACCACATTCTGTGGAAAACCCATTTGCACCCGAGGGCCCACTAGGAACTCGCATAGGATGGCCTGGTTCTTTTATAGGAACTCAGTCAAAGCATCCGGTCGTATGACGATAGTATTGTACCCTTCAGGATGAATGTGCTATTGTTTCTCGATTCCAGCGCTTGAAGCTGGGAACTTATAAAGGATGCTTGTTTTTCCTGGACTCATGTTGAGGCCTCCCTGAGTAGTACATAATGCCAAACCGATTCCCTGATTTGGTCATGAGCCATTTCTCAGAAATGGTGAACGTATTATTGTTATTCGGTTTTGAGAGTCCGTGATGTTTGACCCGAAGCACACCCGTGAGATTGGGATGGGTTTATAGGTTTGCAGGAACCCTTGACCTCATCATACCTCATTGCCAGTACAGTTCTATGATTTGATAAGGATACATGGATTTTGGGAGTTCTTAAGTCATCTGATATCTGATTTTGGGGCTTATTTGAGACTGAATTCTCGTTCATGGGGCTTTATTCAGAGGATTTTGGTTCTTGGTTGCTTGGGTCCCGTGTTCCGTATCCAGACAGTCCCAGTGGTTGATCATGTGCCTGCATTGCATTTGCATCGCATCATACTTGCATTAATTGTTTGTGTTTCCATTTCAGATTAGCATTTAGCCTTTGTACCCAGTTCTGGTATTCATTGTTTCTCCAGATGACAGAAATCCAAGAGATACCTAGAAAAAGGAATGCTCATTACACTTTCCCGCAACCAGAAATTGAGGAGATTCAGAAACTGGTGGGTTTGATGAGTGACAAGGTTTCAGATGATTTCAGAAGCCGGTATGGGAAGATTTTGGGTTACATGAACAAACCGACAGTCGATCAGAGAGATAGTCTGCATTCTTTGTTACAGTTTTATGACCCTCAGTTGAGAATTTTCGTGTTTGTTGATTACGTCTTGGCTCCCACTATGGAAGAGATTTCTGACATCCTGAAGATTCCTATCAAGAATGGTGTTCCCTATTATACTCCGGAGAAGTGTCCCCCGTACAAGGACATTTCAGGTGCTTGTCATTTGAGTATGCTTAGAGTGAAGATGGAGTTAGAAGCCAGTAAAGGGAATGGATTTAATCTGGATTTTCTTATCAAAGAAGCCCATGTGTTTGCTTTGGGAGGGAAATGGTTAGAGTTCAGTGCGCTGTTAGCATTAATGGTCTACGGGATAAGTCTTTTCCCAGGAGAGAAGGGATGGGTAAGCTTAGAGCCTGTCACCCTTTTCATTAAAGGAAACCCGGTACCTACGTTGTTGGGAGACTTTTACTTCGGTGTCCATCACAGAAATGAGAAGAGAAGGGGGTATGTAAATTGTTGTGCTCCCGTGTTTGCTGAGTGGTTTGCTAAGAAGCTTCCAAAGTCGGGACCGTTCAAAGATCTTAAGCAAGATTGGAAGTGGGCTAGAAGATTGATGGGGTTAACATCTGATGATATAGCCTGGGGATGTAGCAGAAACTTGGTAGGGAAGGAGTTTATTACAAGGTGTGGTGAGTTTCCCTATGTGCCGTTGTTAGGTAGAAAAAGAGTGATAAGTCATAACCCTGTGTTGTCCAGAAAGCAATTTGATTGTCCACTGAAGGATCCTCCATCAGATGAAGGAATAGCTAAGACTTTGTATTTTTCAGCTGAAGATAATGAGTTGTTGGTTATTCAAGCATCCCAAGCTTGGGAAACGAAGGTTAGAGAGGGTAAGAAAGAATTCGGAAAGGTAGACCCTAAGTACTATCCCTCTTTTGCTGCTTGGATACAAGGGAGGGTTGATACTTTCTTCCTTCCGTTTTCAGTTGAGGCTCCACTATATCCAAAGGAGGTTCCGGTACAAACCAATGTTTCTCTTGAAGATTACAAGAAGATGGAAGCTCAGTTGCACGGGGTTCGGGTAGAGAATTCTGAAATGGCTAGTTAGTATCACCTTGCCAATCATGCTAAGCAAGAAGCGAAAGAAAAGCTACAAATGACGCATGCTACGTTAGAAGCTAAAGAAAAGGAGTTTGCTGGGAGAGAAGCTCATTTTCAGAGATTAGGCTTAGCAGAGTCAAAGAGAGAAGCGAAGCATAAGAGGATTGTGAAGACCCTCAGAGAAGCTCGTAATCTATTACTTGGTTATAGGGCCAAAGAGAACAGGAGCAGAAGAAGTACAAAGAAAAGGAAGAGTTCTTTGAAGCGCCAATGGCATTCAAGAAAGAAGAGGTCGAACAAGTTCACAAAATATGAAGGGAAAAGACTCAACAATTGGAACAGAGCCAACTAGCCTTGAAGGAAGCAACGAAGGAGATTGCAGATCTTAAACTGAGAGCAGGCGTCAAGAAGAACCGGACGGAGGTGGTGACTACAGAAGAGGAGCTTGGATATTCCTTTTAGCTGAGGGTTTTAGTTTATTGTTGATTGTATCCAGACTACCTACATGCTTGTTGTAGGAGTCTTGCTTTATCTTGCTGTCATTTGTACTGAATTGTAACCCTTTGGGGAATTTTGTTTTTATCTATGACTCTGATGGTTGGTAGTTTGTTCATGCTATGCAATGATATTTTCCAGTTACCATTTATGAATGAGCAAAGTTGTTGGTCTTAAGACACCAGGATCTGAATATTCCTCGAAAGAGTTTGAAAAGCTAGTTTCCAAAGTCATCTGGAGTATTTTCTGTCAAAATACCAGAACTGGGGCATATTAATGTCTAAACATGGAAACATGAATAGTTACATTGCATGCATATAATGTGCTTATTGTTTTGCAGGTATTTCTCCAGTGTTCTAATGTTCATGTCACTTTCAGGCACTATATCTCCCAAGAAGGTTCAGAGACAGTCAACGGTGCACAGATACCCTGCAAAGGTGAACAGAGAGAGCAATGGATCAGATGCAAGCAGATCTGGCTGACTTAAGGACGAGAATGGACAATTTCATGACCCTTATGGCTGGGATGGGTCAAACACAAGAGCGCCTGCGCGAAATGGTGGAGAACAATCAAGTCAGGAATAATAGGACAGCAAATGGAGGTAATCGCAACGGGGCCGGCGCCCATAACGGTGAAATCCCTGTGGTGCAACCAGGGGTCACTATTGTCAATGATGGAGTGAATAACCTGCAGATGGATGGGCAGGATGAAGAATTCACTTTGATGGATGAGGCAGAAGGCCAAGGAGTTGACATGAATAAAAGGTTCGAAGAAATGGCTGAGCAGATTCGTGCTATTCAGTCTCAGAGTTCTCTAGGGTTTGACATCACTGATTTGGGCTTGGTGCCAGGGGTGAGAATTCCCTACAAGTTCAAGGTTCCCACTTTTGATAAGTACAACGGCACGGCGTGCCCGAAAAATCATCCCCAGTCTTTTGTGGGAAGGATTGTTGCGCATACAGATGATGAAAAGTTGTGGATGTATTACTTCCAAGATAGTCTTGTAGGAGCTTCTTTGGAATGGTACATGAAGCTGAGCAAGGTCAATATTCGAAGCTGGAAGGATCTAGCTGAGGCATTTGTGAAGCAGTATCAGTATAATTTGGATATGGCTCCAAATCGTACCCAGTTGCAGACAATGTCTCAGAGTGCTAAAGAAGGGTTCAAAGAGTACGCCCATAAGTGGCATCAGCTTGCTGCTTGAGTACAACCTCCCTTGTTGGAAAATGAAATGGCAGATATGTTTATGGGAACGCTGCAGGGGGTGTTTATTGAGAGACTGGCGTCTTGTTCGGCAACGAAGTTCAACGACATCGTGATAGCTGGAGAGAGGGTTGAAACTCTTCTGAAAATGGGGAAGATTCAAGACACTAGTGCAAGTAGCTCAAGTGGTGTGAGAAAGACTTTCAGTGGACCTCCAAGAAGAAGGGAGGGAGAGACTAATGTTGTGTGCGGTCGAGGTCAGGGCCGCGGATACAGAGGATCTTATGAGCAGGTGGCCGTTGTCACCATCCCCACAGGTCCTGTGCAACAGTAGCAACAACAGCAACAGCCGCATCGCAATAACTATTAGCAAAGACCATATCAACAGAGACAAGCTCGTCCAGCTAACAGGGTGCTCGAAGCTATCCCAATGATGTACACGGCTCTGCTCCAGAGATTGTTGGAGTTGAACTTGGTTCAGTTGAGGAAATTAGCACCACCTCTACCTGGAGAGCTTCCAGTGGGGTATGATGCTAATTCAAAATGAGCATTTCATTCAGGAGCTCCCGGGCACTCAACGGAGAAGTGCAGAGTGTTGTAGCATAAGGTCCAAGACTTGATTGATTTAAAGGAAATTAACTTCGCACTGCCTCCAAATGTTACATCAAACCCCATTCCAATTCATGGAGGGGCCAGGATAAATGCCGTTGACGGTGGCGAGAGGTCGAATTTGATCTTGAGTGAGGATGAAGTGAAGACTTCCTTGTTAGTCGTGAAAGACAGATTGTTGAAAGGGAAGGTATTCCCAGGGTGTGATTATGACTGTGAGGGTTGTTTGAATTCAGTTAATGGTTGCGGGGATTTGAGAGCTGGCTGCAGTGTTTGATTGATAAGGGGTCTCTACAGTTTGATAGAGTCGACAATAAAAGTGATTGCGTGTCTACCATAAAAATATATTTTGATCCTGCTGAAGTCCCTTCCTGGAGAGAGTCGGTGACCATCTATGTTCCCAGAGTGAGTCCAGTGACCATTACCTTTCCGGGACCAGTCCCTTATGCTGATGACAAGGCCATCTCGTGGCACTATGGCTCGGACGTGTACGTGGAAGGCCAGAAGGTGGAGAGTAAAGCAATAACAATTGACCCGACTGTTGTGAATGTCAGAGAAGTTGGGGGATTTACACGAAGTGGACGTCTCTTTGCTCCTCAAGCTCTTAGAGGTGATCCTGAAGCTGAAGCTGCTACAAAGAATAAGGGTAAACAAATAGCAAGTGAAGAGGTGACAACTCCTGCTGCCGGTCAGGGCACTTTTGAAAAAGAAGTTGAAGAGTTCATGAGAATAATTAAGAAAAGCGATTATAAGGTGGTTGAACAGTTGAATCAGACCCCGTCCAAGATATCCATTATGTCGTTGCTGATGTGTTCCCAAGCTCATCGAGAGGCTTTGCTAAAAGTTTTGCAAATGGCGTATGTACCACAAGAGATAACTGTCAACCAGATGGAGGCTGTGGTAGGCAGCGTAAACGCCAACCATGGGTTGGGATTCACAGATAGAGATCTCACTTTTGAAGGACGCAATCACAATAAAGCCCTACATATCACCATGGAGTGTAAGGACGTTGTTCTATCACACATCCTGGTAGATACAGGCTCTTCTCTCAACGTTCTCCCTAAGAAGGCCTTAATGAAGATGAACGTTGATGACATCGTCTTGCGACCTAGTGATTTGATTGTGAATACCTTCGATGGGTCCCGAAGATCTGTGTTTGGGGAGGTAGAGCTACCAGTGAAGATTGGGTCTCAGGTATTCAAGAGTACATTCTATGTTATGGATATTCAACCCGCTTATAGTTGTTTACTGGGACATCCCTAGATTCACGCTGCTGGCGCAGTAACTTCCACGTTGCATCAGAAGTTGAAGTATGTGGTGGACGGCCAAGTTATTACTGTATGCAGAGAAGAGGATATTTTCATAAGCCATCTGTCGACCTTCAAGTACGTAGAAATGGATGGGGAGATCCATGAGACACTTTGCCAAGCTTTTGAGACAGTTAGTGTCAGTAATTTGTCTTCAACGGTTCAGAGCAGTGAGAAGGAGGGGACTCCTATCTACTCCTACAAGCAAGCTAATGAAGTAGTCCAATCCGGAAATGCCCAAAGATGGGGTAAGGTGCTGGAAGTGGAAAAGAAGGATGACAAGTTTGGTCTCGGATATCAACCTGGTCAGTCCAGCTGGTCTCATGGCAGTAAGCCCATAGCATTCACAAGCATTGAAATGATGGACTACAACAATGTTTGTGTAACAGATGCAGATGGGGATAGTGACTGTGACTTGGATAACTGGATTCACCCATGCGTACCTGGGGAGGAGCTCCAGAACTGGTCTGCCGAAGATTTTGTTCAAGTTACTTGGCGGTCAAAGTAATTTTCTTTGTTTCCATTTTTATCATACTGCATGTCAAATCCTGCACTCTTCCCAAGGCGCATGGATCCATCTGTAGGGCCACCATGTTTTTAATGCATTTACTTTTTCCATGAAATAAAGGACATTTTTCAAGCAAATTGTGTTCTCTTCCTTTCATTTTAAAATTTTTCACAGAAATAAAATGGCAATGTTTTTCTTTTCCCTATGTTTTTATGTGTTTGTGTCTTCTTTGGAGAAAAAAACCCGATTCTAAAATAAGCACATCACTTGTGAAGTGTTGATCATTCGAATTCCTGTGACAACGTTCCTGCTATGACTATGCATGACTTTGATAATCCTATCTACCAAGCTGATGAAGGGGTTGAGGAAGACTGTGAACTCCTGGAAGAATTGGTCAGGTTGTTGAAACAAGAGGAAAGGGTCATTCAGCCTCATCAAGAAGAAATAGAGATCATCAACATCGGATCTGAAGATGTAAAGAGAGAGATAAAGATTGGTGCCAGTCTACAGACTGAGGTAAAGAAGGAGTTGATTGGTATGCTACGTGAATATGTGGATATCTTTGCCTGGTCGTATCAGGATATGCCAGGGTTGGATACTGACATTGTTGTGCACAAGCTGCCACTAAAGGAAGACTGTCCTCCGGTAAAGCAAAAGCTGAGAAGAACTAGCCCTGATATGGCTATGAAGATCAAGGAGGAAGTTCAGAAGCAGTGGGATGTCGAGTTCCTTGCTGTGACCAGTTACCCACCTTGGGTCGCTAACATTGTGCCAGTACCAAAGAAATATGGCAAGGTCCGGATGTGCGTCGATTATCGAGACCTAAATAGAGCAAGTCCAAAGGATGACTTTGCATTACCTCACATTGATGTGCTGGTAGATAACACCGCTCAGTTCTCGATATTTTCTTTCATGGATGGCTACTCCGGGTATAATTAGATCAAGATGGCACCGAAAGACATGGAGAAAACGACGTTCATTACCCCGTGGGGTACATTCTGTTACAAGGTTATGCCCTTTGGATTAAAGAACGTCAGGGCAACGTATCAACGGGCTATGGTAACTTTGTTCCACGACATGATACACAAAGAAATTGAATGTTATGTGGACGATATGATTGCCAAGTCCCAGGGCGAAGAAGGGCATCTGGTCAATCTCAAAAAGCTGTTTGATAGGTTGATAAAGTACAGATTGAGGTTGAATCCAAACAAGTGCACATTTGGAGTGTGTTCCGGTAATTTTTTGGGTTTCATTGTTAGCCAAAGAGGAATCGAGGTAGATCCTGCAAAAGTAAAAGCAATACAAGACATGCCTGCACCAAAAACAGAAAAAGAAGTGTGTGGGTTTTTAGGGAGATTGAACTACATTTCTTGGTTTATATCTCATCTAACTACCACATGCGAGCCAATATTCAAATTGTTAAGAAAAAAACAAACGATCAGGTGGAATGAGGACTGTCAAAGAGCCTTTTAAAAGATAAAAGAATATTTGCAGGAGCCTCCGATTCTAATGCCTCCAGTTCCAGGACGGCCACTTATCATGTACTTGACTTTGTTAGAAGGGTCGATGGGGTGTGTTCTAGGCCAACATGACGAGTCTGGTCGAAAAGAGCATGTTATTTATTACCTTAGCAAAACGTTTACCGACTGTGAATCCCGTTACTCACTGCTCGAGAAAACTTGTTGCGCTTTGGCATGGGTTGCTCGCCGACTGAGACAGTACATGTTGACCCATACCACATTGCTAATCTAAAAAATGGACCCCGTCAAGTACATTTTCGAGAAACCAGCATTAACCGGAAGGGTTATAAGGTGGCAAATGATCTTAACAGAGTATGACATACAGTATACTTCCCAGAAAGCCATCAAAGGAAGTGTATTGTCAGATTATCTTGCACAGCAACCGCTTGAAGACGACTATCAGCCAATGAAGTTTGATTTCCCTGATGAGGACATCGTGTACCTCAAGGAAAAAGATTGTGAGGAACCACTTCCGGAGGAGGGGCCTGAACCTGAGTCCAAATGGAAGTTGATGTTTGATGGGGCAGTCAATATCAACGGACGTGGAGTTGGTGTTGTTCTTATCACTCCCGAAGGTGTTCATTTTCCCTTCGCTGCCAGAATAACCTTTGGCTGCACCAACAATGAAGCGGAATACGAGGCGTGCATAATGGGAATAGAGGAGGCTATTAATCTTCGGATTAAAACCCTCAATATATTCGGAGATTCAGCCCTCGTTATCAATCAGATTACCGACAAGTGGTATACATATCAATAACACTTAATTCCTTATAGGGATTATGCCAGAAGATTATTGACGTTCTTCACAATGGTTAAGCTTCAGTATATACCACGAGATGAGAATCAATTTGTCGATGCTTTGGCTACTCTTTCTTCATCCATCAAAGTCTGGTGTTGGAACTATGTGCCCAAAATTGACATTTCCAGGTTTGACACACCAGCTTATGCTTTCTCTGTAGATGCAGTGTCTGATGAGAAACCTTGGTATTTTTATATCAAGCTTTTCCTGGAAAAACAAGAATACCCAGCTGGGGCATCATCCAATGACAAGAAGACCTCGAGACGACTTGCTGCTAGCTTCTTCTTGAACATAGACGGGGTTTTGTATAAGAGGAACTTTGACATGGTCTTGCTTAGATGCGTGGATAGACACGAAGCAGGCTTGTTAGTGCAGGAAGTCCACGAGGGATCTTTCGGTACTCATGCAGAAGGACATACAATGGCTAAGAAGTTATTGAGATCAGGGTACTATTGGCTAACAATGGATGCAGACTGTTGTTCGTACACCCGTAAGTGCCACAAGTTCCAGATATATGTAGAAAAGGTGCATGTTCCTCCGAGTCCGCTCAACGTCATGTCATCTCCTTGGCCCTTTTCTATGTGAGGCATTGACATGATCGGGAAGATAGAGCCTACTGCTTCAAACAGTCATCGTTTCATCTTGGTTGCGATTGATTACTTCACAAAATGGGTTGAAGCAACATCTTATGCTAATGTCACTCGTCATGTGGTAGCCAGATTTCTGAAGAGAGACATCATTTGCAGATACGGAGTGCCCGAGCGAATCATTACTGATAATGGTTCCAACTTAAACAACAAGATGATGGCAGAACTGTGCCGAGACTTTAAGATTCAACATCACAATTCTTCTCCTTACCGCCCAAAGATGAATGGCGCGGTAGAGGCAGCTAACAAGAATATTAAGAAGATTGTGCAGAAGATGGTTGTCACTTACAAAGATTGGCATGAGATGTTATCATTCGCACTGCATGGGTACCAAACGTCAGTCAGGACGTCAACTGGGGCAACGCCTTTCTCATTGGTGTATGGCATGGAGGCAGTCTTTCCTGTTGAGGTAGAAATCCCTTCATTGCGTGTGATGATGGACGTGAAGCTTGATGAGGCTGAGTGGGTACGTGCCCGATCTAATCAGTTGTGCCTAATTGAGGAAAAGAGATTAGTTGTTATCTGTCATGGTAAGCTTTATCAGAGGAGAATGAAGCAAGCATTTGACCAACGCGTACGTACTCGGGAGTATCAAGTAGGCGAGCTTGTACTCAAGAGGATCATTCCTCCAGGTTCAGATCACATGGGCAAGTGGACCCCGAACTACGAAGGCCCATTCATAGTAAAGAAAGTTTTCTCAGGTGGGGCATTGATGCTCACTACTATGGATGGAAAAGATTTCCAGTCTCCTGTTAACTCGGACGCAGTTAAAAAATACTTCACATAAACAGACCCGCTGGACACAAAAACAGAATTAAAAGTCCAGGCAAGAAAAGGGCATCCCGGCGAGCTAAAAACAGAATAAAAAGCTCGGGCAAAAGTTAGGGAAATAAATGAAAAGATGTTCACCCGCTGAGTTGAAAAGCCACATTGGACAACTTAGGCAAAAAAGGGTATCCCGGTGGATTGAAAACCCGAAAGGGCGATCCACGCAAAACAATGGAATAAGCGAACAACTGCGGTCCGGGTAATCTGAACCAAATCATTGTTTCATGCAGTCTGACAATATCAGAAGGATAGGAATCAGTCCCCTCGTCTTCTTCAGAAAGCAAAGGCAAGAACATAAAGTCTTGAAGACATGCTGGTCATAGCGGGAAGGAAACTCATTTGAATGTCGTGTACATTGCCATTAGGATAATTTCTTTTCTCCATTTTTATGGTAGCTACCTCTTTCCAGGTAGTTGCTTCCTGATGTAAAGCTTTGCTTATTCAGAGGCCATTCAATGAATGAATATTCTGTCATAAAGCCGTGTTGTGTTGTGTTTACTTTGTATGCAAAAATGTCCTGAATTTTTGGCAAAAAAAAAAAAGAACATTGCATTTGAAACATGTTGATTTTTCTGGAAAAAAATTTGACATGGCAGGGAAACAGTTAAAATTATATTTGGGTGTCGGGTGACAATGGATGAACAGATCATACCATGCAAATCCCCGGGGCACCTGTGTGTATACTGTTGTTGCAGGTTTTACAGGGCGATGTTGCACTTCCCCAAGCAGAGAATGCTCCCTAGCTGAGCTATAGCAGTGAGACCCCTAATAGAATTTCAAATCTAATCAGAGAGGGTGTCACCCCCAAGTGGTGTTTGTTCTTCACGAGAAAAACATGGTTATCCCCAGTAGAGTTCAGAGATGGTGTCCTCCCCAGCGAGTAGAGGTGCGCTTGATTTCCCCATAGAGTTCATGATCGTGATTCACTCCCGTCGTTGGAGTATTCCCCAGAGAAGTTGCCAGTCTATTTTGGCCATGTGATGATACAAACCGTCATTCATCTCCCTAGTTAGATTTAGGCATCGTCAAAGCCTTTGACCAGGTTCCCCTGCAGAGTTGGGATTATTGTTGCCAATCAGGGCATTTCGTAGGATGCTCGTCTGCATTTCCTGGCACTCGTCTGTGTTGGGTATCCGTTTGGTGCTCGTTTGCATTTCCTGGCACTCGTTTGTGTTGGGTATCCGTTTTGTGCTCGTTAGCATTTCCTGGCAATCATCTGTGTTGGGTATCCGTTTGGTGCTCATTTGCATTTCCTGGCACTCGTCTGTGTTGGGTATCCGTTTTGTTCTCGTATGCATTTCCTGGCACTCGTCTGTGTTGGGTATCTGTTTTGTATTCGTCTGCATGCTCTACAACACTCATCCGTGTTTGATGTTTGATAGTTTCTCGTCTGCATCCCCAACACTCGTATGTGCTTGATTTGGTTGATGCTCGTCTGTAATGCACAACACCCGTTCGTGCTTGATGTTTGATAGTTGCTCGTCTGCATCGCCCCAACACTCGTCTGTGTTCGCACTTTGTCGTTGCTCGTTTGCTTTCCCCAACAGTCGCCTATGGTTGGTAGATGCTAATGCTCGTCTGCACTTCTCAGCACTCGTCTATGTGCGACATTTGTTTGATGCTCGTCCGCACTTCCCAGCACTCATCTGTGTTTGATACCTGTTTGTTGCTTGTCTGCATCCTTCGGCACTCGTCTGTGTGTAACATCCGTTTGAGGCTCGACACTCGTCTGTGTTTGAACTTATGTGATGCTTGTGCATTCTCCAGCACTCGTATGTGTTTGTTATTTGTTTGAAGCTTGTTTGCATTGTTGGATACTCGTTTGTATCATCCTTCCCACTCGTCTGTATTAACTTATATCCGTATGAATGCTGATTTGATAATTGTTCTGGTACTCGTCTGTATTGTTATTCCAAATGCTCATCTGTATTGGATCTCTGGTATTCGTCTGTATTCGTGGCTGATATTCATCTATATCATCGCCTGAAGCGCTCGTTTGTGTTTCTTAGATCATCGTCTAATATTCGTTTATATCATTGACTTCTGGCGCTCGTCTGTGGTCTTTTGATGATCATCTGGTACTCGTCTGTATTGAAGAGGTTTGAAGTCCTGACAGTGGGATTAAACGTCAAAATAGTTACCGGTCCTGGTGTAACAGGTTTATCCGAAGGAGGTTCGTCTGTCTCAAGCACCACTTATCTACGCAAGATTTGTGAAGAGGGTTCGTCAAATCCTAATCTTGCACCCAGCGTAACAGGTTTGCTCAAATAAGGCTCGTCTGTCTTAGACCATATGTCTACGGATAACATATGGAGAAGGTACGTCTATCCTGATTATGCATGTCTATCCCACAGATTTAAGTGCATCACCGGTCCTGGCGTAACAGGTTTATCCGAAGGAGGTTCGTCTGTCTCAGATCATATATTGTAAAATGTATGAGGGCTTGTATGTCCAGCACCTGGTGTAACAGGTTTGTTTGAAGAGGGCTCGTATGTCCAGCACCTAGCGTAACAGGTTTGTTTGAAGAGGGCCCGTATGTCCAGCACCCGGTGTAACAGGTTTGTTCGAAGGAGACTCGTATGTCTAAGTTTTTCTGTCTGAGGTAATAATTCAGGTTGGAAGGAGCTCGTCTGCTTTCTCCCCACTCCAGTAGCCAAAGCTTCATTTGGTTGGGTTTATTTACCTTTGCTTGCATTCTCTAGCAGAGTGCAAATTTCAGGTCTTCTTGATATTCAACCACAGTTGATCTTGAACGGTCGATAGTCGTGCTACCGTCCTTTTCAGATTAACAGTTGCTTGAATAGGGGCAGCTGTAACATCCCAAATTTTCCCTCTCCTTTTTATCATCGTCATCATATCATAATCATCATCAGCATGTCATTTCCTTAGCATATTGCATAGAAAAATGAGGCATAGCACTTGCATGTTCCAGCATAAGGCATATGATCAATCATCAGGGAAATTCAAAGCTCACAAGGCATGTTACAAGTTTGATATCATGGTCAAGGAGCTAAAAAAGGATTGAGGATCAAAATCAGATCAAAACGGTTGGCGCCGGATTATTCCTGAGGTTTCCCACCAAAAGGAGGGAGAATTCAAAATTCACTGGCGTTAACCGGTTAACGCTTTGGTTAACCGGTTAACGGCTGCGAATTTTGAATTCCAGCAGCAAATTCAGCATGTGCTTTGGCTCCAAATTTCCAAATTTCTGATTTTTTATTCATTTGAATTAAAAGAGAATAATCTAGAGCATTTATCCAAGCCTAATTCCATTGCTAAAACATAATCACATTACCAAACCATATTTTTGGATCCCAAGCCTAAATTTTGGGCCCCAAACCTAAACCATATTTAATCCATTTTCCTCCAAACCAAGAGGGAGCTCTCTCATTTTTTCACTCTCCATTCTGAATTTTCACTTTTCTCTCATTTCCTCTCCCACATTTTCCAAATTCACTAAGAGTTCCTCTTTGAAGATCACATAACCTTGCCTTAAGGTGTGTAGATCTTGGAACTAGACCTCCATTCATAGCTTCTTTGCATCATTTTGCTGGTTTAATTGGTGATTCAGATCTTGTTTGGGATTTAGAAGTGCTTTTGGATCCAAAATTCTGCATCAAGACCTTGTTCTTGCATTTATTTTGCATGGAGTGTGAAGCTTAGCACCGGATCTTCAAAGTTTTCCGCGAGATCTCTCATTTCCAACTCAATCAACAACTACCAAAGCATACCTCAGCTTTGTAGGTTGGTTAATTTCAGATCTAGCTCTGTTTTAGCTTATTTACATGCTTGTGCTTTAGATCCACCATATGCTTGTGATTTGCTTGTGTTTCTTGAATTGATTGGTTGATTTGTAGCCGAATCTATGTATTAATGTTCATGAGTTTGATGATGCTAATTAATGTGAATTGATCCATTTATTTCATGCTCAATTGATGGCTGGTCTGGTGTGGAATTGTTTGAATAAGCTGGTTTGAGCTGATTTTCTGCAGGAAATTGCTGTTGTTTTTTCAGTGTTAACCGGTTAACGCTTTGGTTAACCGGTTAACGCACCTATTTCTGTGCTATTTTTCTGCAGTTTTGGATTGGTTAACCGGTTAACACTGAAGCAGTATGCCATATTTGATCTGTTTTTGGCTTGTTTGATCCCCTTACTTGTTTTAAATGCCATGGATCATTATATGATCATTAAACATCCTAGTTTAGGGTGATTTGCTTGTTGGTTGATGCATGCCTCCATGTTCTCGACACGTAAATGATGGTGTGCGCAATTTGACATGTTGTTGGATCTTTGTTGATGTGAGCTTTGAGCATGCCATTTCCATGAGTTTTGTTGATGCACATGTGCTTGATTTTTACTAACACTTGCAGGGGCTCATGGTAAGAGAAGTGTGGATGTTCATCCATATTTCAACTCTCCATCCTTTTCCTTTTAAGTTGCTTTCTCTTTGTGTTTCTGATGTGCCTTATGCCATCATGTGATGCAACTTTTTTCTTCCCCCTTTAGGAGCAACTTATCTCCTTTAGAGGAATAAGTTGCTTGCTAGCTCTTTCCTCCTCTTCTTCTTGCTCCTCTTTGATTCTTCTTTCCTCTTCTTAGGATAGTTGAAACCTCACTAACCTTAGGACCACCTTTGCATGACAACTTTAGGATTAGTCTTTCCCCATTTTAGACTTTTTGCCCTTTTGCTCTTTTGGTTCTTTCTCTTCTCATCTCAAAACAAAATCTAAAAAAACATTAATAAAGAAAGAAACAACTTCTTGTGGAATAGCCTTATTCCATGGGGCATATGTATTCATTCAATCTTGGAATAGTGCATTTGTCTAGCATGATGCACAAGTCGGATCATGAAGTCATCTTCATCAAGAAAAAGCATAAAAAAATACTTCTTCATTTTAATTACTAAAACACTTAATAAATTCAACAAGTCAATGAATTTAGGCCCTTGCCTTTGGAAACAAGTCTTGGATAAGTTCTCCTTACTTGGTGTGCTTGTTCTATTATTCCATCTTGGAATGTAGTAATAAGTACACATTCCATGGAAAAGAGCTTGAGTTCATTCTCTTGTGCCACACCAATAAAAAAAGCTCTAAAAAACACAAACAAACAATAAGCGTCTTTCCTTCGGGAATTCCTTTCTCATCTCCTTTGCTTCGAACACGAACTTGCTCCTACTTGTCATTTTGCAAGACGGTAACGCACTCGTCGTTCGAGCCTGCAACACCTGAGCATTGACATAGGCAGTTCAAGCCTTAATTCACAAGAAATCTTTTCTACCCCTAGTTAGGGGAACTACGACGACTCTGATCCTCATGTCCAGTGAGGTACGTAGGCAGCAGGGTAGGGCCCGTTCGAGCACAATCTTATTTTCCCTACATTTTTCCTCTTTGTTTTATTTTCAGTTCTTTTCTCATTCCAGTTCATTTTTAGTTTTGCAGCAGCTTTCATTCCTTCACCCTTTGAAACAGTTTCATTGCAAGCGTGGATCTCGTCGGGTACAGCGCATGATCTGGGGTGTTAATACCTTCCCAGGTCGTAACCGACTCCTGAGCTCAGTATCTTTGGTTCGCAGGATCCGTGTACTTCCTTTATTTTCTTCTGGTTTGTGCAGCATTACCATTCCCGTTTCTTCGGGATAAAAATGACTGGCTGGCGACTCTACCTCTTTCCGCGCCACTTTCGCGTTTATACCAGGATGGAAATCCGGGGAGCGACAATAATC
The DNA here is from genome assembly GCA_963966055.1 of Lathyrus aphaca. Classification (NCBI taxonomy): domain Eukaryota; kingdom Viridiplantae; phylum Streptophyta; class Magnoliopsida; order Fabales; family Fabaceae; genus Lathyrus; species Lathyrus aphaca. The sequence continues at coordinate 361,085,888 of OZ014525.1, read as the reverse complement.
TAGGGCAATTATCTCGAGATCCGATGAATCTCTACAATAGTTTGAAGAAACTAGGGGCACTTTGGATGCTAGGTCTTCTATAAAATCCTCTAGAGACAATCTTTTTGAAGATGATGCAGTTTGGGGCACAATTTTTAGGAGTAAAGGAATTGTTGTTCACTCATGATAATCAATATGCAATTGTTGAGCTCAGAATCTTGAAGCACCGAGTTAGTTCTTAGGGAATGTCTGGTATTTCTTTTCCCATCAGGGTATTGGAAGTTTTATTCTTCCCCGAGTAGAGAATCTTTCTCTAGCCGATAAGGTTTCTTCATGATGAGCTGATAACTCTCCACACTCAAAGTCCAATCTTCATTGGCATATCTTCCCAACACAGTTGTCATACTATACCCGGGGTATGATGTGTGAGATTCAGAGGTCTTCCCTAGCAGAAGGCTTATTGTGATCTCTATTTCTCCAACATAGTTTTCTCATCAGCAAAGCATTGATATATCTTTTCCTCAGCCAGGTCAAAAGGTTGTCGTTTCCCCAGCGAAGTTTTATGGTTATAGTTCTTCCCAAGCAGAGTTGATTCAGACGAGGCCTCCCCATCAAGGTCATCAATCTTTTGGGCAGTTCAGAGCTCGTATGTTGTTAACATTCTCCCCAGCATAAGTGTTACCCCCACAAAGTTTTAAAAGATCAAATAAGTGATTCTTTCTCCACCAGAATTTCTAGTTATCTTCCCCGGAAGGAGGTTCTTTTTGCATCTTGCATATAGTAATCATCATTACATTCCATCCTCAAATGCTTTAGCATTTCCATTTGATATAGAGCATTACGCCATAAGGAAAAAAATCAAACATGCATGCAAAACATAAGTCAGTTTTGGTTCTATATAGAATGCCCCGATTCGATTATTTCCCATTTTTGTTGAGTCTTTTATTTAAGTTGAATGATAATTGTTTCAATTGTGAAATTGGTGTGTTTATGTGATATGTTGATGTGTTATATTATTTTACCGTTTTGAGAATTTTAGGTAAAATTATATTGGAGGGTATTTTAGACATTTACTAATTAGTGATAAGTTAGAAATTAGATAGAATTATATTTTTGTGAGAAAATGAATATTGGGTGGAAAGAATAGAAAAATAGAAAGAAAAGTTATAATTTGTGAGATAAAGAAAGAAAAGAAAAAGATAGAAAGAAATAGAAGAGAAAGAAAAGGAAGAGAAGAGAAAAGAAGAGAAAAGAGGAAAAGTTGGAAAATCATCAAGATTGCTCCTAGGAATCGAAACAATCGGGTAAGGGTGTGAAATCTTGTTATCTTAGCATTGTATATGATTGTGCATGTGTTAGATTGATTGGGTTTTTGTTTTGAAAGAGTTTAGAGAATGTTAGGTTTAGGGTTTTTGGTGAAAAACTAAGAAAATAATGGATTAATCAGTTAGAACTTATTATAATCGAAGTATGATGTTGGATATATGTTGTTGACCATGTTTATGGGAGTTTCTTGGAGTTTTGGGAGTGTTTCTGAGGACTATTGCACAACTAAGATGTTCTGAAATCGCAGCTTTCACTCAGCGAGCAACCCCTCGCTCAACGAGTTTTCCAAAGATTTCCTCGCTCAGCGAGCGAGCAGGTCGCTTAGCGAGTCTGGGAGTTTTGGGTTTGCTGTTTCCTTTGGTTTATAATTTGAGTTTCGTTTATCCGTTTTTAGTGTTCTTTATATCGTTTCAAACCTAAAAATGTATAGAAATTATTGATGCTAAAATATGTAATTTTTAGCGGACTTTTGCCTGACTTTTTCGATAAAACGTAATTAAGTTAATTATGGAATTGTGGGATTGATTATGAGATGGTGGCCGTTTGGCAAATGAATGCATCGCTTGAGTGAATACGAATGCATGATTGTTTGTGAATGAATTCGTTGCCGTTTGGCGTCATTAATATGAACGTACGTGGTTTGTTTGTGATTGTATGAGATGAATGCATAATTATATTGTGAATATGTATGCATTTTCAAGAATGTTGTGTGTCATTTTGCATGTGAAGCATAATGTATGCATTCTTGTGTTGTGGGATTCTTTGTGAATCTGTTGTAACATCGTGCGCTCATGTGGGGTGTGAGAGATGATTACAACATGATTGTGTGCCCGTGTTGGGTGTGAGCAATGGGTGATTTATTCACAAGTGATTGTGTGCCTGTGTGGGGTGTGAGCAATCGGATTGTGTGCCCATGTGGGGTGTGAGCAATCGGATTGTGTGCCCGTGTGGGGTGTGAGCAATCCATAAACATTGTGTGCCCATGTGGGGTGTGAGCAATGGGTGAACATCATATGCCCAACGGGGAGTTACTTTAGGTAACAAGCGATGGTTCCAATAGTTCCTGAGTGAACTTGAGATGATTGAGTCGGTACCGCATTGCATCTGTATAGAGTCGTGAGTCGGTCTCTATGATTTGCATTTATCATCTATAATTGAATATTGGTGAATAAACGTGAATACGAATATGTTTATGTGAGTGATTGAGATTGGTAAATAAACATGAATAAGAATATGTTTATGTGAGTGATTGATATTGGTGAATAAACATGGATATATATATATATATATATATATATATATATATATGTGTGTGTGTGTGTGTGTGTGTGTGTGTGTGTGTGTGTGTGTATATATATATATATATATATATATATATATATATATATATATATATATATATATATATATATATATATATATATATATATATATATATATATATATATATATATATATATATATATATATATATATATATATATATATATATATATATATATATATATTATGTGAAATGGTGAATTTATGCATGATGAAAATGCTTGGTTTGTTTATATGTATACATTGTGATGTATATGAATGATGAGAAATGAATTGTGGTGAGAAATGTATATGTGTATTTTTATGTTAAGATATATAATTATATGCATTGTTATTATGATAATATTTCTCACCCTTCTTCTATTTTATGATGCTCTATGAGGCATTGCAGAGTAGGTTGTTGGAGGTTTTTTTGGTGAAGCATGTCATCATTTCTTTTGGTCGGTCGGCTCTGATATGTAGCATCGGGTAGTTAGGGTCGGCTTGATGCCTTTTGTGATACATTTTGTATATGTATTTTGATGTTGAATGTTTTGTGTAAACATAATATATTTGGTGAATCAAACTTGATCATATATATAAGTATATAAGTTTGATGTTGTTAAATGTTTAAGTTCCGTTGTTATTTCAATCTTTTGAATACGGGTGTAAGGATGAAATCATTCTGTTGCAAGTTACCCCGTTTGTTGCATATCTTTGAATGAGCAGGTTTGTATGTTTTAATTTCACTTTTGATGTGACATGCCTCTTTTATACCATGTTTAAACTATACTCTGATGAATTTTTACTATGTTCCTAAGTGATTTAATTGGTTATTTGGGGGTATAGAAAGGGGGTGTTACATTAAGTGGTATCAGAGCTAGTGTTCGAGTCAGTTGTATCTGTCTTGTTGTTGTGACGATTAAACTTTTGTTTAATCTTATTGTTGTCTTTGGGAATAATCAGAATATGGCTAGTAGAAATGACAATGTAATGGCTGCTGCTTTGGAAGCAATGGCTAGGACGGTGCAGGGAGCGCCGAATGTGAATGCTAATGATGAGTTCAGGAAGAATCAACTATCGGTCTTCAAGGGAAGATTTGATCCCGATGGTGCTTAAAATTGGTTGAAGGAGATTGAAAGAATATTTAGATTCATGGACTGTGCTGAAGAGAGTATGGTCAGACTTGGTTCTCACATGCTAAAGGCAGAAGCCGATGATTGGTGGGTCGGTAGAAGTCAAGCTCTTGAGGAATAGGATGAAGAGATAACCTGTAATGTTTTTCGTGTTGAGTTCTTAGGGAAGTATTACCTTGAGAGTGTGAAAGGGAAGAAGGAGATGGAGTTCCTTGAACTGAAGCAAGGTAGTATGTCTGTGGTAGACTATACTGCGAAGTTTGTGGAGTTCGTTCAGTTTCATCCTCATTATGCTGCTACTACTGTTGAGTTTTCAAAGTGTATTAAGTATGGGAATGGTTTGCGTCCTAAGATTAAGAAAGCTGTGGGATATCAGAGAATAAAAAGGTTTTTCGGATTTGACATAATGTTGTAGAATTTTTTAGGAAGATAGCAAAGCTCGTTTTACACATTACAAGAGTTTGAATGGGAGGAAATGAAAGCAACAAGCTAGAAGTGGACCTTATGTGACACCCGCTGGTAAGCATAGGGGAAACTTTGATAAGAGATTGATGCGTGTTTTTCGTAAGTGTACGAACACGTCAGAGTAATATAAAAGATTGTCGAATCCACATAGACCAAGTGTCAATCTATCGTACCTGTTGTTATGGTGTGTATCTAAGGCAATTGAATATAATGGTTTTAAAGAGTGCGCAATGGTAAATAGAATAATAATTTAAAACAATTAATTAAGACAAGCTCGAATGTAATTCACATAATCAATTGATAATCCGGTACTTGTTAATAGAACTACTTATGAGCAATATTTTCCACTTTGAAAAGAACCAATTTAACAGGAATTGTCGCTTTCGCGTATTCAGAACCGAGTTGTACTCTCTAATCAACCCCTCTTATTGTCACGGATAAAAAGGTGTGTACTGTGTTAGAGTAGTAAACCTATTTTTAAGAAATATAGTATCTTAACTAAGAGTTGAAAAGTATTTTAACCTGGATTTCTTAGCAAAAAGAGGTTCTCACGAACCAAACTCTAAACTTCTTAACGCGCCCGAAAATGGTTTTAAAATCTCTTTTCTTTTTAATCTAAAAACTCCTAATGAACTAGACAAAGCACTTTTGGCTGTTTTTGAAATAGTTAAAAACAATTAAACTTAAATTAAAAGTTAAAATAGCCCTTAAGTGTTTCTACGAACAGTTGTACGGATTACTGGTTCAATTACGATCCTTACATTCTAACCTTTATTGATTTAGTTAGACATGGTAAAGTAAAAGTTCTTTTTATTATTTTTCATAAAAGTAATTAGTGCGAGTGTGGATAAATAAATAAAAGTAGTGCGAGTGCGGGTAATAAAGAAAGTAAAGCGAGTGCGAGAAATAAAAGTATTTAAAGCGAGTGCGGAAATAAAAGTATTTAAAGCGAGTGCAGGAAATAAAAGTATTTAAAGCTAGTGCGAGAAATAAAATAAAGTAAAGTGCGAGTGCGGATAATAAATAAAGTAAGGCAATGCGGAAAGTAAATAAAATAAAGCGAGTGCATAAAAATAAAATACGAACTGGAATTAAAATGGCGACAGGATTAACTTCCTCCCAGAGTGCTCCAAAACTCGATCACATAGACGTATATAGACTCGATCACTCGATTGTAGTAACACCCCGATGTGAAGTGATTACTACTTTAAAACTGATATATGCCTAAGAGATTCTAAGTTTGGATGATAAAAACGAAATTATAAAGTCCTATTTATAGGCAAACATTAAATGGGAAAAGACTAGGATGCCCCCTCCACTTTTTAGTGGAGGGAAACCACTTTTGCCTTGTGGCGCCCGCCATGAGTGTAAAATGGTGAAGAAAGTGGGGATCGTGGGCATAGGCAGTTGTAGAATGGTCCTGAGACGTGGCCACGTCTTGGCTGACCCCATGGCGCCAGCCATGGTGGATGCCGTAAGTGTAAAAAGCTGAATTTCTTGATTTTTTTTTCTGTTTCAGCTCCTTTTTTGCTCTTTTTCTCAATTTAGGCCCCGATTACATAAAAACCTGAAATAAAGAAAAACAAAGTAATAACATAACAAAATAGACATAAAAACTAAGAATGCATGCGAAATCGGAGTCAAAAATATGGTGAAATTTAGTGTTATCAAATCCTCCCACACTTAGACCTTTGCTTGTCCTCAAGCAAACATTTAAAGCTCAAAATGAAGAAAACTGGTGTCAACACGTGATTTGGGCTAAAAGGGCTTCTAAGTTCAAGTCAGGATGCAGTGACAGGTACTAACTAAGTGAACCAAGGGTATCATAATAACACAAACATAAACTTCAATCCTATATTAACCAACCCATGTCATCCCACAATACCTAGGCCTATCTTCTCATCTCTTTTTGGGTCCTTTTCATTCAGGCACAATCACATTAAGCCTCACACTTGTCGTACCCCAAATTTTGACCCGCTTCATATGCTTTCTGGTGCTTTTTTATTTCGAATAAATAAAATAGCACAATTGGTAGAAAGATGGGTATAAGGGATATAATTGTGAGAGGTTGTGAGTTCAAATCCCACCTTCCGCTCTTTTTAATTTTTTAAATTTTTTCCTTTACTAATAACTTTTCCTATTTTTATTTTTTATGAAAAAATCACAAAAATAGCATTTTTTAATTTTTTAATTTTTAATTTTCGTATTTGCATTTAATGCATTTTTAAAAATATGATTTTTTCATTAAAATCATTATTTTATGAAAAAAATTCAAAAAAAATCATAATAAATACCAAAAACATTTCTTTTCTTGTATGCTCGTTTTCTATTGGTCAGTTTATGTCATTTTTGTGTCATACTTAGTTTCTAACTGGTCTACTTGGTGACCAAGTAAGAATCATATAATTTTGTTCAAATATTTTTTAATCAATAGGGATTAAGACTAATTTTTTTCCTTTTAAACTTTTTAACCTAATTTTCTTAATCTATAAATACATGTTGTTTTACACATAAGAGAAACCCCTCTCATTTCTCATTTTATCACTCCTCTCTCAACCACAATACGAAAAAATTCTTGCCTCAGGGAGAAACAAAACCGAAAAAAATAACACTAAAAGGCGGATCATACATGTGCCAAAATATATTCTTCTTTTGTTTGGTTAATATATACTCTCTCTTTTTTCTTCTTGTGTACTACATGAACTACACGTTACATTTTGTATTCTTCTTTCTACATGAAGTGCCTAACCATATTTTTTTTTACTTTCTACAGGTTTTTTTCTTCTTTCGCTTATATATATATATATATATATATATATATATATATATATATATATATATATATATATATATATATATATATATATATATATATATATATATATATATTGTTACATTTATTTTCTGCCATTTATTTTCTGCCATTTTATTTTTCTACCATTTAAATTCCTGCAATTGATCCTATATTAACTGCGTGGTTTAGTAATGTAGGGCGTAAAAACCTACTAAATTAATTATTTAATATTTTTCTATAATCTTTATATTTTTTTTGTAAATAAATGCTAATTATTTTTATAAACTTATTTTATTACTTATTTATAACAATAAATCTTTATTTTGTAAATACTAACTCTTTTATTATTTTGTGCATATTAAATTAATTTGTTTTCTCTAAAAAATTTATCAATAACATTTTGTCAATAATATTTTATATATTAATAATATTTTATTATAATAGTAATAATCATATAGTGTAAATAATTAAAAGTTTTCTCAATAATCTTTAATTGTTTTTCTCTAAACTTAATTCCCTTTTTTTTCACTAATTCTAATAACTTCTAAAAAATCTAACTTGCTAACCTAAACTTTTTCTTTTTAATTAAATGTTTAATTGTTATTTCTTTAATTTATTTTAACTTTATTATTATTATAATTACTTTATTATTATTATTATTATTGCTTTATTGTTATTATTGCTTTATTATTTTTGCTTCATTATTATTATAATTATTGCTTATTTTTTGTTTTATTATATCTATTATTCTTGCTTTATAATTTATTTTTATCCTACTATTATGTATCTGCCAAAGCCTTGTAATAGCTTATAGATTTATTTTTCCATCTTTATTTTCTTTGTAAACATTTAACTGCATGGTTAGTAATTTAGGGAGTGCAAAACTAATTGTAAATAATTGAACTTAGATAATTAAATACAAGACAAATATCTGAAAAAATAACACTCACACACGTAAGTCGATCTTTGATCGCCATCTGTACTTCCTAGGGTATTCCTCTTGGTTGCCTTATTTAAAATGGTCAAGTCCCTCGAATATAGGGGTCTCTTAAGCAAAGTCCCTTCATAAAATCATCAAGTCCCTACAGTTTAAAAGATCAAGTCCCTTCGAGGTTGCCTACGGAATAATGATCTTGTCCCTTCGAATAAATGATGATAGTCCCTACGAATTGCTAAAGACATTCCTTAAGTTGCCTTCTATGACCATACGCTTGTCCCTTAACACATCCAAGGTAATGACTACCTATTCCTTAATAATAGGGATAGTCTTACCATTAAAAGAACATACGAGAACATGAAAGACTTAATCTAGGGTAGGTACATCTTAGTTACTTGCTCACATTTCAAAATACTTTTCACACCTCACAATATTTTCAAAACATTTTCAAAACAAGGCTTTGTATATATCCATACGAGGATCATTACAAAGTACTTAAAAAATTTCTAATCACACACTACACTCTTCAAAAACAATTTAAGTGAGCTAAGTAACTAAGAGCTCATGGATAACCATGGATATAAAGGGTGCTAACACCTTCCCTTTATATAACCTACCCCCTGAACCCAAGTCTTTTAAAATAGGTCTTTCCTGTTCTTTTATGTCCTTTCCATTTGGATAAAATAAAAGTCGGTGGCGACTCTTGCTATCCGCAACATGACTAAAAAGTCAGTTCTCCCACCGTGTTATAGAACTGGCGACTCTGCTGGGGAGTTACTAAGTAAAAGAGGGGTACCCTTAGGAATTAGATCACTTTAAATTGTTTGCTTTGTTTGCTTTATATTTATCTGTTGGGATTTTTGTGTGAAAGATCCTAACCCGGATCTAGTGTACCTTAGGTAAATGGCAATAGACCAAGGAAACTGTACGGCGTATAACGATATGGTTGATCTGGTGGCCATAGTTAGTGTGACTTCTTGGTTGGTGCTTATGTTCCTTAAGTAAGTTGAGGATAATATGAGGCTGACATATATTGTCAATACACTAACTGACTTTTAGAACCCTAGTTATCCCATGTTGGCCTTTAGAAAGTAGTGAGATCGGTGAAGACTAAAGTTGGTATATACTCGATGCTACACTCATTGAGATCCTAAACTTGGAGGGTTTTGGTTGGCAAGTAAGTTGCCTACTGAACAACCACCCTTGGGAAGGATCAATGATATTGAGATCCATTAGAACCTGATTACTTTTATAGGACAGGATGAACCAACTAAACTTCAGGGGAGGGTACTTACCTTTGAACCTCATGCAAGCCTCTAAACCTAGGGCTATGGTGTGACTTGTTTGTGTGTGCTACATGTTTGTGATTGAACATAACATCATGACATCATAAGCATGGCATTTTTACTAACCATTTCAAGGACCAAAGGATTTATCTTTGTTCTTTGTTGCAGGTCATGGCTTCTGCTCGTAGGAATACTATCCAGATCAACTTTGTAGGGATACCTCCTAAGCTTAAGGAATTGGTCTCTCAAGTTTCTGAAAGATCCCAGTTCATCAAGAAGCATGGTCACCTACTTGACTTAGTTACCTCAGGATTTGATGAAGACATGATGAGTGTCCTATTTCAGTTCTTTGACCCTAAACATCACTGTTTTACATTCCCCGACTATCAGCTGGTTCCCACAATGGAGGAGTTCTCCAAACTACTGGGTATACCTATCCTGAATCAGAGACCTTTCACAGGCTTAGAGAAAGAGCCTAAACCTGGAGTCATTGTTGCAGCCCTACATTTGAAGAAATCAGACATTGTTCTAGAAACAAGAAGTGGAGTTAAGGGTATTCTTTCTAAGGTATTGATGGAGAAAGCTCAGGTATTCTTGGAGGCTATGAGCTATGATGCTTTTGAGGAGATCTTAGCCTTATTAATATATGGCTTAGTTTTGTTCCCTAATCCAGACCAGTTCATAGATGTACACGCCATCAACATATTTCTGACTCATAATCCAGTGCCTACATTACTTGGAGACATCTTACACTCTCTTCATACCCGTACTACGAAGGCACGAGGAACTATGATATGTTGTATACCTCTATTGTCTAGGTGGTTTATTTCTCACCTTCCTCGATCAGTGATGAAGAATGAACAAGGGTTAACGTGGTCTAAAAGGATCATGTCACTTTCTCATTCAGACATTCATTGGTGTTCTAGATCTATGGAGAATGTTACTATTATTGACCGTTGTGGGGAATTCCCCAATGTGCCACTCCTTGGCATAAGAGGGGGCATTACTTACAATCCTTCTTTAGATCTACATCAGTTTGGTTATGCTCGGAGCAATGGTCCTCATGACATGCTTATTCAAGGAATTGTGTTCGACTACGACAACGATCTGCAAGGTTACCGTCAAAGGTTCATACGAGCTTGGGGTAAAGTGAACAAGGTTGACAGCAAGACTCTGGAACCAAAGTACTCCATTCCTATGGAACCTTACCTCAGATGGGTGCGATCTCGTGCTCAGACTCTTATGATGCCATATCCTGCTATTCTACCAGTTAATATGGAACCTGTTGCAGAATGAGATACTCCTTATACCATCCTTCATCCAGACATGCCCAATAACCTGGAAGAATTGCAGAAATCCTGGATCCAACTGAAGGAACAAAGAAATACCTTCGAAGCTCAATTCAGGATTAGCCAAGAAAAAGTGTTGGAGCTGACCAAGCAACTTCACGAGGAGCGGAACCTCAACACATACCTCCATACAAAGAGGAAACGTCTATGGGAGACTTAAAACCCCATTTTTGTACTTATTTCCCTTCATTGTAAGCCAAGGGGCAAAATAATTTTAACATTTACTAATAAAAGTTTTATTTCCGTTTGTTTAACAAATGTAAATTCTGCGGTCCTTGAAAACATTGCATATGCATCTACATACCATATCATTGCATGACAGGTTGTCACAACAGGTTTCTCATCTTCTCGCTGTTTATTTCAGTAGAAATGGCTCTCGAACAATCTGTCAAAGATCTTCAAGCTCAGAATGCTCAGTTTCAAGAAGTGATTCTGAATTTGTCCAAGGGGCAAGAAGAGTTGAAAGCACTCCTCTCTAAGGACATGAAGAAGAAGAATCCTGAGGACAACAAGGATGATCAGCTAAAACAACTACAAGCTGAGATGGCAGAGATGAGGATCCAGATGAATGGCCAAATGGCTCTTATCCAGAGTTTGGCCCAGGGGCAAGAAGAGCTGAGAAGCTTTGTCAATAAGCTTCGACATAACAGAGTTGGGAATCTAATCATCAGTCAACCTCTGTTGAAACAAGCCGACTTGGCTGAAAGGAAAGTAAGGATAAGAGAAGGAAAGAGACAGGCTACCACTGATTTTTCTTCAATGGAAGAAGGAAGACCTTGTAAGATTAATCCACTTCGACATAAGGAATATAAAAGACAGTTCATCAAATTCAACACGCCAATGCCACAAATGCTGCAATGCTTGTTGGAAATGAAGCTAATTTCCTTGGAAAATTCTCCTAAAAATCCTAATACCTCTTCTCCTCGCTATAATCCCAAAGTAATGTGTACGTACCACTCCGACAGTCCCGGACACGACACTAATAACTGTTGGGCATTGAAGAATAAGATTCAAGACCTAATTGACGAAGGAATACTCGAGGTTACGCCAGAAGGCCAGGTTGAGTTCTTCTATCGTCCATCAAGCATCAAAGTTTCCAGATAACTGGAGTGACGAGTTTAGAGGAAGAGGCTTTGAGAACATTTGAATTTTCGTTTGTAATTTCTTTTGTTTGCCTAAACACTTACTATTATGTTAGACTTTATTTTCACTAATGCATTGCATATATTTGTCTTGAGTTAATCCATTCGTTTCACTATATTTAAAACTATGCTTCTTATTTCTATCTTGTGATATTTAACTCCTGATAAAGCTATAAGCCTGTAGAGGGAGGATGACGAAAACAATACCATAATCTTATGTAGTATGCTTTTGAACAGACTATGCTGACGATGTACATGCATTGTTTCAATTCCTAAACAGTGGAGATATAAGGAAGTTAATCCCTAGTCAACCTTTTTGAGCCTATGAAGTAGGAGTTTTTATTCTCACGTAAATTAAAACCCTTCATCATAACCTAGGACAGGGTAGTTTCTCGGTTAACTCAATTATGCCAGTTGTCTTTCTTGTACACAACTAATGAGGGTTCCCATAAACCATTATGTCTGACAGTCAATATCTGGCAAAAGAAAAGTTCACTAAGTCATAACCCATGAAGGAAACTTAGTAAACATTGAGATATCCCGCTGACTGTAACCTTGAAATAAACAGTTCAGGAAAAAGGAAGGGATAGCAAAATCAAGAAAAAAAAGAGGGCACTACAAATCCTCAAAAAAAAGAGAGAGACGACTTTTAAAATAAGGTTATGGTTTCTGAATCATCTCAAATGTCAGTGCTACAATTCCAAATACTTTTGGAGCCTCAATGCATAAGTTAACCGAACATAGGACTGAAGAACATCATGAAGATTGGGTTGGATACAAATAAATTTGAGCCTTTATCCTTTGTTTCTTAAACTGTGAACCAGGCCACGTTATAACCCTTTAAAAGTCCTAACTGAAGTATGGTTAATTCGAAAGTGTACTGCTACCAAAAGGTATCCTGACTCCTTTAGGGCTTATTATAAATCTCGAGCTAATATCACAGTGTTTACAAACATTGTTTTACTAAAATAATTATTTTCAAAACTTCAAGACAGACATAAGCATTGCATTTTGAATATCATTGTTTGCATATAACTAGGCGTTTGACGGCAAAGAAGTTTACATGAAGAATATTCAATAAGCCAGAGTCCTTCTGACAAACAAAAAGTTGCTTCTTGGATCAAAGCCAATGTATACAAAGGGGCATAGCCACCACCTTCCACTCAATGGGGCATGCCATGTTACTGAGACAGTCAAGTCAAGATTCAACAATGCTTAATAGTTAGGGGACAAATCTCCCCATCTGAAGTACCAAAAGTAACATTACTGAGTCCACGATGCCAGGGGCATATTATTGTGGGGCATTTTGGTTGTTCCTCTCGTGGTAGTTTTTTCAAAACACTGCCATTCTTGGACAAGTCATCCTCAGCTATGGCAACGCCCTCTTTTCAAGCATAATTGGATCAAATTTAGTTGCAAGCCCCTTAATTGTTGACCAAGGCGTACACGATCCACTACAATCTGAAGATATATTCTTCTTATTACATTGTTTTGGTATTGGGTTCAAGCAGGAACCATTGTGGAGATTAGTTGTCTGTGCCAATAGTATCAGACGGTGTCAGTATCATGTCTTCGGATTCAATCACGAGAATCTCTAGAAAATTACTCGAGGAAGTCGAGAATCTCAGAAGTCCTAAAACCATTGGTTACTTTGAATGAGGATCCACTTTTGATACAACTCTATCTCCAAATTCAGGTTTACTTTTCCCATTTCACTCAGGCGAAAACGTCCATTGATTATATTTGAATGTATCTATGCTTTTGAATATGATTGATGTTTACCAGAAATGCATAAAATGCAATAATAGCATTCACTAAGAACGATCGGAGGTAGGAATACCCAATAAAGTCCATATCCAATGAATCTTCACCGGTTCATCCCCACAAAGTAAACTTTAAGGGTGTTCTAACCAAATGCTCCAGGTAGCTTCATACATTACGAAAGCTTCGAAGAATTGACACTGGTATGGATAAGTCACTTAGGGAATGTCCATCTCTTTTATCCCCAATCAGGGTATTCAGGGACCTAATCCTTCAATAAGAAGTACGACGAACAAAAGCGGGAGGTTCTAAGTACGATATTCTTAAACAAGACGAGGATGAAATCCTCATATTCCCCGACACACGAATCAGGATTTATTTTCCCCAGTCAGCAGTTGTTATACGAAGCTATCTAGACACTTCAAACTACATAATTCATACATACATCATATCATATCACATCATATCATATCATATCATACGCATACAACATTCTCATGAGACATTATCTGGCAGAGTGTTACATACATCATGATTTTTGCATAAGACTAACCTTATTTTTCAGGTTAATTCTACAGCAGATGAAGGTTATCCATAACTTACTTCGGGTCGTTGTTTATCCTCCCGAGAGACCTATCATCATTACTTCGGGTCGTTGTTTATCTTCCCAAAGGTTATCTTGGGCCGTTGTTTATCCTCCCAAGAGCTATATCTTCATGTTTTGGTTTGCTTCCCTCTCAAAGAAGTATATCTGAAGAATTTTCTCTCTGAATGGCATCTTTAAGCCCATTCAAGCAATTCATTACTATGTCCTTGGGACGGTACATAAATGATCTATACGAAGATCTAATGCTGATACTTAGTCCAAGAGACTCTCCAGAAGCAATTCAGAGATAATCGCTACGAAGATTTAATTTTGATGCTCAAATTAAGGAATTGTCCTTGGGACGGTTCAGAAATGATCTATACGAAGATCTAATGTTGATACTTAGTCCAGGAGACTCTCCAAAAGAAAATCAGAGATAATCGCTACGAAGATTTAATTCTAATGCTTAATTTAAGAAATTGTCCTTAAGACGGTTCAGAAATGATCTATACGAAGATCTAGTGCTGATACTTAGTCCAGGAGACTTTCCAGAAGCAATTCAGGGATAATCGCCACGAAGATTTAATCCTGATGCTCAAATTGTCCTTGGGACGGTACATAAATGATCTATACGAAGATCTAGTACTTAGTCCAGGAGACTTCCCAGAAGAAATTCCGAGATATTCGCTACGAAGATTTATTTCTGATGATCAATTCAATAAATTGTCCTTGGGAGGGTACATAAATGATCTATACGAAGATCTAATGCTTAGTCCAGGGTATTACCAGAAGCAATTCAGAGATAATCGCTACGAAGATTTAATTCTGATGCTCAAATTATCCTTGGGACGGTACATAAATGATCTATACGAAGATCTAGTACTTAGTCCGGGGTATTTCCAGAAGAGATAATCGCTACGAAGATTTATTTCTGATGGTCAATTCAACAAATTGTCCTTGGGATGGTACATAAATGATCTATACGAAGATCTAGTGCTTAGTCCAGGATATTACCAGAAGCAATTCAGAGATAATCGCTACGAAGATTTAATTCTGATGCTTAAATTATCCTTGGGAGGGTACATAAATGATCTATACGAACATCTAGTGCTTAGTCCAGGATATTACCAGAAGCAATTCAGAGATAATCGCTACGAAGATTTAATTTTGATGCTCAAATTGTCCTTGGGACGGTACATAAATGATCTATACGAAGATCTAGTACTTAGTCCGGGATATTTCCAGAAGAGATAATCGCTACGAAGATTTACTTCTGATGGTCAATTCAACAAATTGTCCTTGGGATGGTACATAAATGATCTATACGAAGATCTAGTGCTTAGTCCAAGATATTTTCCAAAAGAAATTCAGAGATGATCGCTACGAAGATTTAATTCTGATGCTTAACTTAAAGTATGTCTAGAGACGATCTAGACGAAGATCTAAGTATTGACACTTAATGCAGAATATTCTTTTTCCCCAGAGATAATACAGAGACGATCTATACGAAGATCTAGTGTTGATATTTAACTCAGTCATGTTACAGAAATGATTCAGAGACGGTCTATACGAAGACATAATATTGATATCCAGTAACAGCCTACAGATACCCTCACCTTCTGATATTATGGATGACATCTATAAGCCCATCTCCAGTTCCTCTGAGTGGCATCTTTAAGCCCATTCAAGAAATGTAACCAAAATCAACAGTGTTACTCTACGCGACGGCGAGTGCAAATTTTTGGGTTTTTGTGTTCAATCCCCTTCAACCTTCCAGTCACGAATGGCACACATGCCAATCTAACTCCTCGGGTTTCAGAAAATTGAACAGGGGCAGCTGTTGTACCCAAAAATTTGCCCTCACATATTTGAGACAAATTGATTCACAAGGTTTCCTCACACTTGTCGTACCCCAAATTTTGACCCGCTTCATATGCTTTCTGGTGCTTTTTTATTTCGAATAAATAAAATAGCACAATTGGTAGAAAGATGGGTATAAGGGATATAATTGTGAGAGGTTGTGAGTTCAAATCCCACCTTCCGCTCTTTTTAATTTTTTTTAATTTTTTCCTTTACTAATAACTTTTCCTATTTTTATTTTTTATGAAAAAATCACAAAAATAGCATTTTTTAATTATTTAATTTTTAATTTTCGTATTTGCATTTAATGCATTTTTAAAAATATGATTTTTTCATTAAAATCATTATTTTATGAAAAATATTTCAAAAAAAATTATAATAAATACCAAAAACATTTCTTTTCTTGTATACTCGTTTTCTATTGGTCAGTTTATGTCATTTTTGTGTCATACTTAGTTTCTAACTGGTCTACTTGGTGACCAAGTAAAAATCATATAATTTTGTTCAAATATTTTTTAATCAATAGGGATTAAGTCTAATTTTTTTTCCTTTTAAACTTTTTAACCTAATTTTCTTAATCTATAAATACATGTTGTTTTACACATAAGAGAAGCCCCTCTCATTTCTCATTTTATCACTCCTCTCTCAACCACAATACGAAAAAAAAATTGCCTCAGGGAGAAACAAAACCGAAAAAAATAAGAACACTAAAAGGCGGATCATACATGTGCCAAAATATATTCTTCTTTTGTTTGGTTAATATATACTCTCTCTTTTTTCTTCTTGTGTACTACATGAACTACACGTTACATTTTTTATTCTTCTTTCTACATGAAGTGCCTAACCATACTTTTTTTTTCTTTCTACAGGTTTTTTTCTTCTTTCGCTTATATATATATATATATATATATATATATATATATATATATATATATATATATATATATATATATATAATATATATATATATATATATTGTTTTATTTTTATAGTTTTGCTTTGATATTGTCGATTCTTATTTTTTTAATTACTTTGTTTGGTTTGGATCGTGTCGATACGCTGTTCGCATATTTATGTGCATGAGGCGTGGCATTTGTGTTAATCCGGTCTAGTTGCGATGATCGCAATTTTGCGTTAGCAACATTATTTTTTAATCTTTTATTTTATTCTTGATAAATTTATATCTGTACATTTTAGATAACTAACTACCCTGATTTTTTCCTAAACCCCGATTCTGCCTCAAACTCAAAATTTCAAACCTATAACTTTAACCTTGATTTTTACCTAAGACCTTAAATTTTTTATACAAACCTTAATTGTTTCTCTAAAACTGATTATATATTTTCTTTATGAATTTTTTTTCATGTAAACCTTAAAACTTTTTTATAAACTTTAACCGTGTTATTTTCTCTAAACCATAAACTTTTTCTCAAACCTTAACAAACATGTTATTATTTCTTATTTTCACTAATTTTTTATGTTATTCATCTGCCATTTATTTTTATGTGATTATTTCTCAGCTGTAATATTTTTGGGTTTACTTTTATTTTTTCGCCTTATAATGATGTAACTGCCTTATATTTTTTAGTTAGGATTTTATTTTTCTGCCATTTATTTTCTGCCATTTTATTTTTCTACCATTTATTTTCTGCCATTTTATTTTTCTGCCATTTATTTTCTGCCATTTTATTTTTCTGCCATTTAAATTCCTGCAATTGATCCTATATTAACTGCGTGGTTTAGTAATGTAGGGCGTAAAAACCTACTAAATTAATTATTTAATATTTTTCTATAATCTTTATATTTTTTTTGTAAATAAATGCTAATTATTTTTATAAACTTATTTTATTGCTTATTTACAACAATAAATCTTTATTTTGTAAATACTAACTCTTTTATTATTTTGTGCATATTAAATTAATTTGTTTTCTCTAAAAAATTTCTCAATAATATTTTGTCAATAATATTATATATATTTATAATATTTTATTGTAATAGTAATAATCATATAGTGTAAATAATTAAAAGTTTTCTCAATAATCTTTAATTGTTTTTCTCTAAACTCAATTCCTTTTTTTTTCACTAATTCTAATAACTTCTAAAAAATCTAACTTGTCTAACCTAAACTTTTTCTTTTTAATTAAATGTTTAATTGTTATTTCTTTAATTTATTTTAACTTTATTATTATTATAATTACTTTATTATTATTATTATTATTATTGCTTTATTGTTATTATTGCTTTATTATTTTTGCTTCATTATTATTATTATTATTATTATTATTATTGCTTATTTATTGTTTTATTATATCTATTATTCTTGCTTTATAATTTATTTTTATCCTACTATTATGTATCTGCCAAAGCCTTGTAATAGCTTATAGATTTATTTTCCCGTCTTTATTTTCTTTGTAAATATTTAACTGCATGGTTAGTAATTTAGGGAGTGCAAAACTAATTGTAAATAATTGAACTTAGAAAATTAAATACTAGACAAATATCTGAAAAATAACACTCACACACGTAAGTCGATCTTTGATCGCCATCTGTACTTCCTAGGGTATTCCTCTTGGTTGCCTTATTTAAAATGGTCAAGTCCCTCGAATATAGGGGTGTCTTAATTAAAGTCCCTTCATAAAATCATCAAGTCCCTACAGTTTAAAAGATCAAGTCCCTTCGAGGTTGCCTACGGAATAATGATCTTGTCCCTTCGAATAAATGATGATAGTCCCTACGAATTGCTAAAGACATCCCTTAAGTTGCCTTCTATGACCATACGATGACCATACGCTTGTCCCTTATCACATCCAAGGTAATGACTACCTATTCCTTAATAATAGGGATAGTATTACCATTGAAAGAACATACGAGAACATGAATGACTTAATCTAGGGTAGGTACATCTTAGTTACTTGCTCACATTTCAAAATACTTTTCACACCTCACAATATTTTCAAAACATTTTCAAAACAAGACTTTGTATACATCCATACGAGGATCATTACAAAGTACTTAGAAAATTTCTAATCACACACTACACTCTTCAAAAACAATTTAAGTGAGCTAAGTAACTAAGAGCCCGTGGATAACCATGGATATAAAGGGTGCTAACACCTTCCCTTTATATAACCTACCCCCCGAACCCAAGTCTTTTAAAATAGGTCTTTCCTGTTCTTTTATGTCCTTTCCATTTGGATAAAATAAAAGTCGGTGGCGACTCTTGCTATCCGCAACATGACTAAAAAGTCAGTTCTCCACCGTGTTACAGAAACAACATTGTTTTCTTTTAAAAATTTTTTGGTAAGGCTAAGGAAATGGGAAAAAATGAGGGTGTACTAAAGATACACTATACTGGTGACTCGTCAGACTCATGCATTATCTAAGAAAACTTAAACTAAATAACTAACTGAAAAGGAAAATAACAGAAATCAAATGAATAACTAAGAAGGGAAATAACAGAAAGCAATACAATCCCCTCCCACACTTAAATCGAACATTATCCCCAATGTTTCGAAATAAGATAAGGAGAGTAACCTGGAAAACTACTGCGGAGGAGCACTGGTGCCCTCGCCGTCCTGTTGTGATGGTCTGGAACGACGGGATCTACTGCGCTGCTGGTCCCTCCGGTCAAGTCGTGCTGATAAGGCAGCCTGGGCATTCCAGACCTCTCGAAGGTTACCTAAGATGGAACCCTGAGTGGTCTCCATAAGCTGGTGGTGCCGGCGATTGACTTCTTTCTTCTAAGGCACAAAGCTTGCATACTTTTTATGAAGGCAAAAAAAAAAATATTTTTGTTCTTTTTTTCATTATTGGACATAAAATAAAAATAAAATAAAATGAAAGAAAAAGAAAAAAATGAGTATTAGTGCACGAAATAATATATAAGATAAAAATCAAAGTACATGGAAAATGTAATATATGCGATAATATAAAATATGTCTGGAGATGCGAGAAATAAAATAAGGCATGAAATATTAAATACTAGAGTAATAATGTCAGTGTAAAACGATCATGTGGTAGGCTTCTCTGCCTGGTCCGATCCATGAATCTCAGTTATCTCCCTCTGAAGCTCTCCAATCTCCTGTTATAGAGCGTCGACCTCTGAGGCATGAGTGAGATCAGATATCTCGATCTGTAATGCCAAGTCCGTTACATCCTGCTTGAGTAGGGCAGTCTCCTTGCGGAGCTCGTAAATTTGGGTTTGTAGATCAGACGGCTGCAAAGACATATTGTTAGACATAACAGTGATTCGGGGAGAAAGAGGTGTAGGAGTGTACTCAGCGGCGGGAGGTGATTTTGGCTCTTCGATAGTCTCTCCATAACCCTCTAAAGCATAACTCCAATTAGCAGGGTCGTGGACACTAGTCATCAGTGGGTCAGGTAATGTAAAGTAATGTATCACTTCGCCGTTGATCAGTAATCTAAACGTGTTGGGCTCAAAAGAGGCCCTCCTCATCAATCCTCTATCAAGACAAAAGTCAACATCCAGGGTGGTGTAGCAGCAGAAGGTCCTGAGGTGCAATAATTTGCGATACAACCTGTCGCTCCCGATAAAATGGGGAAGGGCCCAGATAAAGGTACAGACGCAAACGGTCGGCGAGAGGGACAATGAGAACACACAGCAGTGAACTCACTGGAAAAGAAAAGAGTCGCCAGCTAGGCATTTTTATCCCGGAGGAAAGGCAATGCTGCATAGACCTAGAAAGATATGGATAAGACGGTTGCGAACCAGAGAGACTGAGAAAGGGGGTTGGTTACAACCTGGGAAGGTATTAGCACCCAGATTGTCCGTCGTACTCGACGGGATCCACGCTTAAAAGATTTGTGTTTAAAAGGGGTAGTGTCAGTGCAATCTGTGTATGAAATAGCTGGAAAAGAATGTACAGGTGTCAGTGTAAAAGAAAGTGATGTGTGATATGTGTAGTGTCAGTGTAAGAACAAAGATGAAGTGCTCATGATAATGAGGCTAAAGAATAAGGCTAGAAAGAGGGGGAATATATGGAGACTTTTGTTCGATAACCGTTAAGTTATGCCTACGTATCCTCTCGTGCAATGAGGAAGTCAGAACATCGTAGTTCGACCCAAAGAGACTGAAAGATGAATTGACTGATGAACTGCTTACTTGTCTATGCTCAAGTGTATGACCTGTCTGGCTCAGGTGCGAACTGTCTTGCATTAGACGGAAGAAGCAAGTTCTCGTTTGTGATTGAATGAGATGAGAAAAGAATCCCGGAGGAGACGATTATTGTTTGTTTTTGAGTTTTCAATCTTTTATTGCTTTTGAAAGTTTGTCATAAGTTAATGAGCTTAAGCCTAAACCAATGGATTAGTAAACTCATCACATCTTCCCTCTGATTAGGGGTAATGAGAATACCTTAAGTGTGAAGTCAGCTTCTCACACTTAATCACCATGGAGTAGGATTAAGATCATTATCCTACTTGTGATTATTTAGATGTTTTTTTTGTTTTTGTTTAGTGTTAAGGAATGAGGTTAAGCCATAATCAGGGATTAAACAGACTCATTACACCATCCTAATAGAAGGATAATAGATGAGAATGTTTAAGCTGAGGAAAGCTCCTCAACTTAATCCATGATTAGGGATTAAACTCATGACAACACAAAGCCTTTGTTAAGTGGATTTTATTCAATGATATGGTGATGAAGTGATTTTTAGGGTTTGTAAGACAACTTGAGGGGGACTTGTCCATTAACACTAGGGTTAGTCCTTCTTAACCAATTAAGGAAGAATTAGAACCTTAATGCAAGGCCCAAGTTACAAGCTTGATGTCTTGATGATTATTAAGTGAATTGATTAAGAGATTTAAACACATTAAGGGTTTAACACTTAGGATTAAAGTTATACACTCCATCCTAATAGAAGGATGCAGGCATAAGCTTAATCACAAAGCCTTAAAGCCTTTAGGGTTTAGTCCCTGATTATGAGATGAGAAGAGAAGACTCAAGAGAGACACAAAAGCAAAACTAAGTGGGGGACTAATCAAAACCCTAATCATTATCATGCTTGGTTGTTCCTAAGGTTTGTGAGGTTTAAGAAAGAAGATATTCAATGGAACCACCAGGAAGCAGAGAAAAGGATCAGGAGAAGCAAAGCAACTTGCTTCATTCAAGAAGTCAAGTCACTTGAAGAAAGAAAGTGAGAAAAAGAAGAATGAGCAAGCTCAATCTCAAACACAAACATAAATGCAGCAAGGATGCATAAAAAGAGATGAAGAGAAGTTATGAGAAGTGAAGGCAAATTCACTTCTCAAGATAACTTACCACCTGAAAAGTTAGTGAAAGAAATGCAATGCAATGCAAAATGAAATGAAATGACATGATGAGAAACAAAACCAGAAGCACATTCATGATGTTAATGATGCTATGAGATGCCACAAACATGAAACAACTCATGAGGATGATCATACAAGCTTATGGATGCAAATGGAGCAAGTTAAGACATATGAATATACATGAAATGTTATGAGATGCATATGGCATACAACAAGGCAAATGCAAAAATGCAATGATCAAACATGCTTTCAATATGTCTTATGATGTTAAATGAATCACATGGATGCATAAAATGTCATGGCAAGTCAAGGCATGAAGGCAAATGCAAGATGGATGCATATGGAAGCCCAAATTAGGGTTTATGATCAAAGCATCAAACACAAACCAAAATCAGAAGCAAACATCAATACAAAAAATTGAAAATGCACTCAAAGGATCCCTAATCCTATACTAACCCACTGCCCAAAGGAGAGGTTTCAACTCTTAATCAAATTCAAGTTATGATTTTCCTAAGTTTTCTAGGGTTTTAGGGTTCCTTAACAAGAAAATTATCAAACAAAAGGAAAATTAAGGATCAAATCATGGCCATTTAATCTCACAAACTACATGCTAAACACAATGCAATGCAAAAAGAATCAAGGTCCAACTCTTTAGGGTTAGGCAGAAATGATTTTTGGAAGTTTGGATCAAAATAATGCATCAAAATGATTTTAATTCAATGGAAAATTCTCAAAATGCATCAAGATCAAAAAATAAATCTGGTTTGAGGGTTGGACAATGTTTCTAAATGTTTTTAAATGTTTCATGAATTTTTTGGTGATTTTTAAATACCTAAAAGTATATTTAATTAATTAATTCTCATTAATTAATTAAAAAGAAACTTTTAAATATTTAAAAATACTTTTTTAATGCAAAAAATGAAAATAAAAATATTTTTGTGTTTTAAAAATTAATGAAACTCTTGACAAAAAAAATTCAGAATTTTTAAAGTATTTTTGCTATTTTAAATAAATTATGGAAAACAAATAAAATAATATGAAAATAAAATGAATTTTAAACTGAAAAATAGAAAGTCAAACAATCCAAGGGCCCTCATTCAAACTGAAACACGCGCGCATTGACTTGGCGCCAGATCCCACGGCCAGCATTCAAATTCAGCTAATTAATGATTAAGCCCTAATCCCACCGTTAATGACCCTCAGGTGACCGGAACAGTGTTCCGGTCATCTTCTCCGTTCACCCAAAAATCCAATCTCCCTCTCCAGGCCATTTTAGAAGCTCTAAATCTCCAGAAATCATCTCCTACCCACCCCAAACACAAATCCAGCACAAAATCATGTTTAAACTCAAACACAAACACGAATCGAATCAAAGAAAATTTTAGGTCAAACTTTCAGAACACCATAACATGCTTATTTCTTGCTCATTTTCAAAAGTAAATAGATCCCAATGATCAGTGCAACATACAAAACAAGATTCTAACAAGAAAATAGAGTTCTGGAAAACAAAGTTCATGAAGCTACCTGAGATTGAGCTTTCGATTCAAGTGCTTTCTGGCTGCTTCTTTGGCTCAAACAAGTCCCAATGATCCTCCTTAGAAGCTTTTGAACCTTGGTTGGAGTTTATATAGCCTCTAGAGAAAGTTGGCAGAAGCTCAGGCCAAGGGGATGTGAAATTCGTATTTGTGATATGGGGGGTTTCAGGCTAAAACAATGGCTGGTTTGTGATCAGTGAAGTGAGTGGAGATGGTTTGTGAAGTTTTTCTTTGTGTTTGAGGCTTGTGGAGAGAGATTCGAAGGAAAATGCAAGTTGGAGTGAGTTTGTGGATGCTGAGTTCTAGTGTGCTTCAGGCTTGCCTCTTGTGTGGTTTGGCTTGCATTTTCTTTGTATAAACAAATGCCATTGGTCAGAGGATGTGACTTGTGCTTTTGTGATAGGTGTAGCTACTTTTGCAAAATGTCCACTCTTGTGTAAGAGAAGCATGGGTTATGTTCTAGGCTAGTACATGGGGTGTGGGCTGCGCAACATGGTGTGAGGGGAAGGCTAGAAGGGCTCAGCAACCAAGGCAGCAAGTGGATGGAGTGTGATGATGATTCTTGCAACTTGACTTTGCCTTTGATTTTCATGAAGGAAGCTTGATCCATGGGCCATAAAACATGTAATTCTTTGCCCCATTCTGACTTTTGAATGTTGTGTGATCATGTTGAGTGAATTAGAAGCCCATTTGATGACTGAATTGACCTTGAGAAGTGAATTTGAAACTTTGCCTCTTTGGTGCATGACTTGAAAATTAGTGATTTTTGCCAACTTTGATGAACCATAACTTTTGATCCAAAATGAATTAGGTCATGTTCTTGTACTTTTTGAAAATGGAAAGATCTATTCTACAACTTTCATGACCAAAGTTTTTCCATTTGAAGCATTTTTGGATCAAAAAGTGAGGGTTGAAAAGTTGCCTAAAATGTCACATTCCTTAAAAGTCAAACTTACCCCAAAAAGTCAACTTTGCAAAAACTTCAAATTCTTGAATTTTGTGAACTTTAAACTTCTTACATGATCAAATAAAGATCAAATACACTCAAAATGATGGAGATCACCCCCTTGGTTGGGTCATTGGGGGCCTCAGATGCCCTGATTTTGCACTGACTTGTCTGAAAAGTCAACCCTTGATCAGATGACTTCCCCATGGAATTTCTTCATGAAAATTGATATGCATACTCCCTATACCATATAGAGACCAATAGAAACAAGAATGACCAAAAAATTTGGAGTTATGGCCTCTGAAACCAAAACCCTAATTTCAGGTCATCTGTGCAGTCAAGCCTGGCTCTGCTTCCATACTAATCCCAGTTCTTGTGTTTCTTTGGCATCTTTGACTTTGAGAGGATGTAATATGATATAAGAACACACATGGACCCCTTTGAAGTGATTGGTGGCCTTTGGAATGGCTCAAGAAGCTCCTGGATTGCTCAGATCACAAACCCTAGATGCAGATGACTTAGAATCTATGCAGTGAATCAAAAATGGGATATGAGATGGTGTAATTGTGTTTATGCATATGAAAATGATCACAAACCATGGTGTGAATGGGTGAGGGCAAATTTGGGGTGTTTACACAACCCCAATGCAGTAGCAATCTGTGTAACAATCCCACCGACGTGTATAATGCCTATAGATGACCCAGCGACACCGGCAAGGCTCTTCAACAGAAAGTTGCCACAAGCAACTGGGCGTGACTGAGTCGCACAAAACAGTAGGAAAATCTCCTCCTCACTCAGCAGAGTCTCTGTATCTGGCAAACCGATGAAAGAGTGTGCTAGAATCATCTGGAAGTACCTTAACGCAGGATTATGGATTACCTGAGAAAACTGAGTGGAAGGATCTTGGCTGCCTCCACCTGAGATGTTACTCCAAAACTTCTCCACTTCTCTACTCATAAAATACCTCATTGGTGTCTCTGGAATAGCATCAGGAGTAGTCTGAAAACCTAGTAAATCACCAAACTTTTTGTGAGAGAAAGAGTAATCAGTCCCGAACAACCTGAAAACAGCATGTCCATCTGGTCCAACCCAAGGATCATAATCAAACGAGCTGAGGAAATCTAGAGTCAAGTTCCTGTAACTGTTGTTCATGTCGTCGAACTGGTCCCACTAGAGTTGGTGGCATAAGAATCTGACGCTTGGCTCTATCCCCAAGGCATCCATGCAATTTTGGTCTGGGTACCATGTAGGTGCCATAGGGCGTCTCATGTGGACATAGTAACGCTCTCTCTGTGCGTCGTCTATGAAGGCCACGTGCATGTCGTCGGGGTTCTGTATTCTGCACAAGGTTAGCAAAAGAGTCCTAAAATCACATAAAACATTCAATCGTTAGTCCTGACAGAATAATAAAGTAAACAAATTAACATAAAGTAAAAATAAATAAAAGTAAGTATGATAAGAAAACCATGGGATGCCTCCCATGCAGTGCTTGGTTAACGTCATTAGCTCGACAATCAGATTTTATACATCATTCGAAGGATTTGGTGGATCACTTAGAGTATGGCTGGAGTATGGTGTTGGGATGTCACCTCCTTCGTAGGGCTTCAGTCTCTGTCCATTGACGATGAACAGTTTACATGTTTGGTTCTTGATTTTAATAGCTCCAAATCTTAGAATCTTAGATACTTCGAAAGGGCCATTCCATCTCGAACGAAGCTTCCCTGGAAAAAGTCGTAACCTAGAATCGAACAGGAGAACATGATCGCCTATTTTGAAGTCTTTTCTTATGATTCTTTTGTCATGCCAAGCTTTTGTTATTTCTTTGTATATGATGGAATTTTCGTAGGCAGATTGTCCGAGCTCTTCTAATTTGTGGATATCAAGGATACGTTTTTCACCAGATGTTAGGTAATCCAAATTCAAAGTTTTGATGGCCCAATAGGCCTTATGCTCCAACTCAAAAGGTAAGTGACATGATTTTCCATAGACCAGTTGATAAGGGGTTGTTCCTATAGGGGTTTTGAAAGCGGTTTTATAGGCCCATAACGCTTCTTGAAGTTTCTGCGACCAATCTTTTCTAGATATAGAGACAGTCTTCTCAAGAATTTGTTTGATCTCCCTATTATATACTTCCACTTGTCCATTAGTATGTGGGTGCTATGTGTCGCTCCCAAAGATTTGCATCCCGGTACAAGCGCGAACGGTCGGCGAAAAGAACAATGAGAACACACAGCAGTGAACTCACTGGAAAAGAAAAGAGTCGCCAGCTAGGCATTTTTATCCCAGAGGAAAGGTAATGCTGCATAAACCTAGAAAAGAGATGGATAAGACGGTTGCGAACCAGAGAGACTGAGAAAGGGGGTTGGTTACAACCTGGGAAGGTATTAGCACCCAGATTGTCCGTCGTACTCGACGGGATCCACGCTTAAAAGATTTGTGTTTTAAAGGGGTAGTGTCAGTGCAATTTGTGGATAAAAGAGCTGGAAAAGGATGTACATGTGTCAGTGTAAAAGGAGTGCAAAGTGAAGTGTATAAATGAAGTGTCAGTGTAAAAATGGAGTGAAATGCTCAAGATAATGAGGCTAAAGAAAAAAAAGCTGAAAGAGGGGGAATATACAGAGACTTTTGTTCGATAACCGTTAAGTTATGCCTACGTATCCTCTCGTGCAATGAGGAAGTCAGAACACCGTAGTTCGACCCAAAGACACTGAAAGGTGAATTGACTTGTGAACTGCTTACTTGCCTATGCTCAAGTGTATGACCTATCTGGCTCAGGTGCAAACTGTCTTGCATTAGACGGAAGAAGCAAGTTCTCGTTTGTGAGTGAATGAGGTGAGAAAAAGAATCCCGGAGGAGACGATTATTGTTTGTTTTTGAGTTTTCAGTCTTTTATTGTTTTTGAGAGTTTGTCATAAGCTAATGAGCTTAAGCTTAAACCAATGGGTTAGCAAACTCATCACATCTTCCCTCTGATTAGGGGTAATGAGAATACCTTAAGTGTGAAGTCAGCATCTCACACTTAATCACCATGATGTAAGATTAAGATCATTAACCTACTTGTGATTACTTAGATGTTTTTTTGTTGTTTTTGTTTAGTGTTAAGTAATGAGGTCAAGCCATAATCAAGGATTAAACAGACTCATTACACCATCCTAATAGAAGGATGATAGATGAGAATGTTTAAGCTGAGGAAAGCTCCTCAACTTAATCCATGATTAGGGATTAAACTCATGACAAAACAAGCCTTTGATTAAGTGGATTTTAGTTAATGGTGTGATGATGAAGTGATTTTTAGGGTTTGTAAGACAACTTGAGGGGGATTTGTCCATTAACACTAGGGTTAGTCCTTCTTAACCAATTAAGGAAGAATTAGAACCCTAATGCAAGGCCCAAGTTACAAGCTTGATGTCTTAATGATTATTAAGTGAATTGATTAAAGGGTTTAAACACATTAAGGGTTTAACACTTAGGATTAAAGTTATACACTCCATCCTAATAGAAGGATGCAGGCATAAGCTTAATCTCAAAGCCTTAAAACCTTTAGGGTTTAGTCCCTGATTATGAGATGAGAAGAGAAGACTCAATGAGACACAAAGGTAAAATCTAAATGGGGAACTAATCAAAACCCTAATTATTGTCATGCTTGGTTGTTCCTAAGGTTTATGAGGTTTACAAGAGCAATCTTCAATGGAACCACCAGGAAGCAGATGAAAGGATAAGGAGAAGCAAAGTGACTTGCTTCATTCAAGAAGTCAAGTCACTTGAGGAAAGAAAGTAAGAAGAAGAAGAATGAGCAAGCTCAATTTCAAACACATAACAAAATGCAGCATGGATGCATAAAAGAGATGAAGAGAAAGTTATGAGAAGTGAAGGCAAATTCACTTCTCAAAGTTACTTACCACCTGAAAAGTTAGTGAGAAAGATGCAATGCAATGCAAAATGAAATGAAATGGCATGATGTAAACCAAAACCAGAAGCAAATATGAGATGATTATGATGCTATGAGATGCTACAAACATGAAACAACACATGGGTATGATCATACAAGCTTATGGATGCAAATGAAGCAAGTTAAGAATTATGAACATTCATGAAAAGTTATGAAATGCAAATGGCATACAACATGGCAAATGCAAGATGCAATGATCAAACATGCTTCTAATATGTCTTAAGATGCCAAGTGAATCAAATGGATGCATAAAATGTCATGGCAAATCAAGGTATGAGTGCAAATGCAAGATGGATGCATATGGAAGCCCAAATTAGGGTTTATGATCAAAGCATCAAACACAAACCAAAATCAGAAGCAAACATCAATACAAAAAATTGAAAATGCACTCAAAGGACTCCTAATCCTATACTAACTCACTGCCCAAAGGAGAAGTTCCAACTCTTAACCAAATTCAAGTTATGATTTTCCTAAGTTTTCTAGGGTTTTAGGGTTCCTAAACAAGAAAATTACCAAACAAATGGAAAATGAAAGATCAAATCATGGCCATTTAATCTCACAAACTACATGCTAAACACAATGCAATGCAAAAAGAACCAAGGTCCAACTCTTTAGGGTTAGGCAGAAATGATTTTTGGAAGTTAGGATCAAAATAATGCATCAAAATGATTTTAATTCCAAGAAAAATTCTCAAAATGCATCAAGATCAAAAAAGAAATTTGGTTTGAAGGTTGGACAATGTTTCTAAATGTCTTTAAATGTTTCATGAATTTTTTCGTGATTTTTAAATACCTAAAAGTATTTTTAATTAATTAATTCTCATTAATTAATTAAAAAGAAACTTTTAAATATTTAAAAATACTTTTTTAATGCTAAAAATAAAAATAAAAATATTTTTGTGTTCTGAAATTTAATAATAACTTGTACAAAAAATTTCAGATTTTTTAAATAAGTTTTGCTATTTTAAATAAAATATAGAAAACAATGTAATTAATATGAAAACAAAATGAATTTTAAACTGAAAAAGGAAAAGTAATCAGATCCAATGGCCCTCATTCAAACTGAAACACGCGCGCATTGACTTGGCGCCAGATCCCACGGCCAGCATTCAAATTCAGCTAATTAATGATTAAGCCCTAATCCCACCGTTAATGACCCTCAAGTGACCGGAACAGTGTTCCGGTCATCTTCTCCGTTCACCCAAAAATCCAATCTCCCTCTCCAGGCCATTTTAGAAGCTCTAACTCTCCAGAAATCATCTCCTACCCACCCCAAACACGAATCCAACACAAAATCATATTTAAACTCAAACACAAACACGAATCGAATCAAAGAAGTTTTTAGGTCAAACTTTCAGAACACCATAACACGCTTATTTCTTGCTCATTTTCAAAAGTAAATAGATCCCAATGATCAGTGCAACATACAAAACAAGATTCTAACAAGAAAATAGAGTTCTGGAAAAAAAGTTCATGAAGCTACCTGAGATTGAGCTTTCGATTCAAGTGCTTTCTGGCTGCTTCTTTGGCTCAAACAAGTCCCAATGATCCTCCTTAGAAGCTTTTGACCCTTGGTTGGAGTTTATATAGCCTCTAGAGAAAGTTGGCAGAAGCTCAGGCCAAGGGAATGTGAAATTCGTATTTGTGATATGGGAGGTTTCAGGCCAAAACAATGGTTGGTTTGTGATCAGTGAAGTGAGTGGAGATGGTTTGTGAAGTTTGTCTTTGTGTTTGAGGCTTGTGGAGAGAGATTCGAAGGAAAATGCAAGTTGTAGTGAGTTTGTGGATGCTGAGTTGTGGTGTGCTTCAGGCTTGTGTGTTATGTGGTTTGGCTTGCATTTTCTTTGTATAAACAAATGCCATTGGTCAGAGGATGTGACTTGTGCTTTTGTGATAGGTGTAGCTACTTTTGCCAAAATGTCAACTTCTTGTAAGAGAGGCATGGGTCATGTTTCAGCCAAGTACAAGAGGTGTGGGCTGCGCAGCAAGGTGAGGGAGAAAGGCTAGGAGTGGTCAGCAACATAGGCAGCAAGTGGATGGAAGTGATCATGAGCTTTTGCAACTTGCTTGCTTTTGAATCTTCATGAAAATATCTTGCTCCAAAGGCCAAACAAATGAGAAACCCTTGGCCCATTCTGATTTTTAGGTCACATGTGATGTTTGTGTAATGGTTAGACAACAATTAGAAGTCACAAATGCCTTTGGTACATGATTTTGCAAGTTTTCCATTTTGTGCATAACTTGAAATTTAGTGATTTTTGCCAACTTTGACACACCATAACTTTTGATCCAAAATGAATTAGGTCATGTTCTTGTACTTTTTGAAAAGGGAAAGATCTAATCTACAACTTTCATGACCAAAGTTTTTCCATTTGAAGCTTTTTTGGATCAAAATGTAAGGGTTGAAAAAGTTGCATAAAATGACATTTCATTAAAAGTCAACCATGCCCAAAAAAGTCAACTTTGCAAAAACTTCAAATTCTTGAATTTTGTGAACTTCAAACTTCTTCTATGATCAAATAAAGATCAAATACACTCAAAATGATGAAGATCACCCCTTGGTTGGGTCATTGGGGGCCTCAGATGCCCTGATTTTGCACTGACTTGTCCAGAAAGTCAACTCTTGATCAGATGACTTCCCCATGGAATTTCTTCATGAAAATTGATATGCATACTCCCTATACCATATAGAGACCAATAGAAACAAGAATGACCAAAAAATTTGGAGTTATGGCCTCTGAAACCAAAACCCTAATTTTAGGTCATCTGTGCAGTCAAGTCTGGCTC
This sequence comes from Lathyrus aphaca, assembly GCA_963966055.1. Taxonomy (NCBI): domain Eukaryota; kingdom Viridiplantae; phylum Streptophyta; class Magnoliopsida; order Fabales; family Fabaceae; genus Lathyrus; species Lathyrus aphaca. The sequence continues at coordinate 361,054,458 of OZ014525.1, read as the reverse complement.
TGCTTCCATACCAATCCCAGTTCTTGTGATTCTTTGGCATTTTTGACTTTGAGAGGATGTAATATGATATAAGAACACACATGGACCCCTTTGAAGTGATTGGTGGCCTTTGGAGTGGCTCAAGAAGCTCTTGGATTGCTCAGATCACAAACCCTAGATGCAGATGACTTAGAAGCTGTGCAGTGAATCAAAAATGTGATATGAGATGCTATGATTGAGTTTATGCATATGAAATGATCACAAGCCATGGTGTGAATGGGTGAGGGCAAATTTGGGGTGTTTACAGCTGCCCCTATTCAAACATGAGTTAGCTGTGCAGGATGTAAGCAACGGCTTAACAGGCAAACAAGATAACTTGTGGTTGAATACCAAAGACAGTCCAAAATTTGCGCTCACAGAATGAAGAAGAAAAGGGATATAGATCGTAAAGGAAAATAAAGTATAGTATAAAGTGTTGGCGACGGAGGACGACCGTCGAGCAGAGGACGACTGCTGGGTAAAGGGCAATGACGAGGACGACCGACACGCTGGGAAAAGTGTGTGAAGTAAAGCGATGACGGGGACGGCCGACATGCTGGGGATAAAAAGGTATTATGATGGGGACGGCCATCAGGATAAAGTTGTAAGATTCTCTGGGAATTAATGAAACATGACGGGGACGGCCATCAAGTTCATAAAGGTAAGGTAATCAACGATGGGGACGGCCACCGAGCTAAAAAGAAAAGGGACCACGACGGGGACGGCCATCGGGTTAAAGAATAAATGAAATAAACAGATGATGAGGTACGGTCATCAAAGGTGAAGGACGATCACCTAGCAGGGGACGGCTGCTCTGTTGGGGTTAAGATGAGGGACGGTCATCTAAGGTGGAGGACGACCACCTGGCAGGGTACGGCTGCCGAAAATATCGCGACATAGGACGAATGCCGGATAAAAAAGGTCAACGATGGGGACGGCCATCAGACGAGCATGATGGAGGACGACCATCAAGAGGTGGAGGACGACCACCTAGCAGGGGACGGCTGCTCTCAAGGTTTATCATGACATAGGACGAATGTCAGATAACCAAAAATCAACAATGGGGACGACCATTGGATAAAATGATGAAGGATGATCATCAAGAGGTGGAGGACGACCACCTAGCAGGGGACGGCTGCTAAATATCAACGATGGGGACGGCCATCGGATGAGCATGATGGAGGACGACCATCAAGAGGTGGAGGACGACCACCTAGCAGGGTACGGCTGCTCTCAGGGTTTATCATGACACAGGACGAATGTCAGATAAAGGAAAACTTTGTTTTGTTGGTGATCTACTGGGGAATAGTAAACACGGACGAGTGTTTATATCCAAGAAAACAAAAGGTATAAGTGTTTAGATGTGTATAGATTAAAGATGCGAACGAGCATCTTCAAGACTATGATACGGACGAGTATCAGGTAGAAACAAGTACTGACACATGTTCAGAGATGATGATACGGACGAGTATCAACGGGTTAACAAAGAACACGGACGAGTGTTGAATCTGAAAGAATTCTTCTGGGGAATAGTAGACACAGACGAGTATCTGTATTCAAGAAGACACAAGTGTTTGACACAGTGTATGGATTAAAGATGAGGACGAGCATCCTTAAGACTATGATACGGACGAGTATCAGGTAGAAACAAACGCTTGACGCATGTTCTGAGATGATGATACGGACGAGTATCAACGGGTTAACAAAGAACAAGGACTATTGTTGAATCTGCGGGGATATAACTGGTGCATACAAGATACGGACGAGTATCTGTATAAGTGAAACGAGAGTGAAAAGTATGAGTGATATATAGATGAGTGTTCAATCTGCTGAGGAAAGTGTGACACGGACGAGTGCCATGAAGAGAAGAGTATAGTATGAACGAATATAAAGTGTTTATATTGCTGTGTTGGGAAAATGACATGGACGAATGTCGAGGAAATGTATATATATAAGTATATGTGGGTGCAAAAGAGGATGTCTTTGGCTTTCTGCTGGGGATATGACACGGACGGGTGTCAGGAAGTATATACTGGTGTTTGTGAATATGAGGCAACTGCTTTTGCTGGGGACTCTGGGGGATGTTTTCTGTATACTGATGGATTGTTATTATTCATAAGTGTTCGATTCAAAACATGGCTTATGATTATGCTATATGTTTGATTTTTGCCGTAATGCTCCGTTTTAGACGGAATGCTACGCTTTGTGGGGTGAACATGATGCGAATGCTATGATTATGCAAAGATACCAAACCGGGATTCGGATCCCGATGCCGCGAAGATCTCTGGTCGATCTGTCTGAAGTGAATATCCCAGCTGGGGATGAGATCATTGGTAGATCTGATGAAATGACTCTGCTTGGGGAGATGGGCCAATGATAGACCTATTCCTGTAAGTTGGGGGACCCAGCTGGGGTTTGTAGAAGCTTTCTTTACCCTGTTGTGACTCCTTCATGCGTTGCTCTTCTGAATAGAAGCTGAAATTCTGTGGGGAAGATGGTTCCCTGGCTTTTGTACTTGGCCGAGGAAGAATGATTGGCAACTCGGTTGGGGAGAAGCAACAAGTGGCAACTCACCTGGGGAGAAAGCACTTTGAGTGTTGAGACTGAGTGAGTGTTGATTTGCCAGTTTGCTGGGATGCAGCTTTCATGCCCTATGTTGCGCTTTTGAATACCTGCAATCCTGCGAAGACAGAGAAACGCACAAGTAATCCCGAGGTATCCCTTACCGGATTCCGTCATAGGAGTGAGACACTCTCGAGAGTAAGTATATTCCCTGCAAGCACGTGTTTTATTATTTTTGAAGATAAGCATCTGTATTTATGCAACCAATTTTTAGGACATCAGACATTTTTGCAAATAAGATGTACAAGACGAAAACATGACTGAAAATCTGATTTTATTAATTCATGTGCCCTGAATTGGCAAGATACAGTCAAAGAAACATATCTCCTGAAATGAGGATATTGTTACAAATTGAGAAACAAAATGCTGGCAATGTTGTCGACGCTTTGGAGGAGCTTCCCTCTTGCTATGACTCGTATGACTATTGACGCTCTTCTCGTCTTGCTTTCTGAAGAAGGCTGATTCTGATAGAGGCTTGATCCCTTAAAAGTTTACCAAGTTGTAAGTGATACAGACGAATTCAGCATGCAGTTGTTCGCTTATTCCCTTATTTTGCATGGATTGCCCTTTCGGGTTTTCAATCCATCGGGATACCCATTTTTGCCTGAGTTGTCCAATGCGGCTTTTCAACTCAGCGGGTGTACATTTTTTTGTTTATTTTCCCTTATTTTTGCCCGAGTCTTTTATTCTATTTTTGACTCGCCGGGATGCCCTATTTTTGCCTGGACTTACATTCTGTTTTTATGTCCAGCGGGTCATTTTTATGCGAAGTATTTTTTAACTGCATCTGAATTCACAGGGGACGGGAAATCTTCACCATCCATGGTGCTGAGCATCAGTGCTCCACCAGAGAAAACTTTCTTTACAACAAATGGTCCTTCATAATTTGGAGTCCATTTGCCCCTGTGGTCTGTATGAGGAGGGAGAATTCTTTTCAGCACAAGATCTCCTACTTGGTACTCTCGGTGCCTGACTTTCTGATCGAAGGCTCTCTTCATTCTTTTCTGATACAACTGTCCATGACAGATTGCAGCCAATCTTTTCTCTTCAATCACACTCAGTTGTTCGTATCGGGATCGGACCCATTCTGCTTCGTTCAGCTTAACATCCATCAGTACCCGTAGGGAGGGTAATTCAACTTCAACAGGTAGGACTGCCTCCATACCATACACAAGCTGATACGGTGTTGCCCCAGTGGATGTCCTGATTGACGTGCGGTACCCATGCAAGGCAAATGGTAGCATTTCGTGCCAGTCTTTGTAAGTGACTACCATCTTCTGCACAATCTTCTTGATATTCTTATTAGCTGCCTCAACAGCGCCATTCATCTTTGGCCTGTAGGGAGAAGAATTGTGATGTTGGATCTTGAAGTCCCGGCATAGCTCAGCCATCATCTTGTTGTTTAGATTGGAACCATTATCAGTAATGATTCGCTCGGGAATTCCGTATCGACAGATGATATCTCTCTTCAGAAATCTGGCTACCACTTGCCTTGTAACATTGGCATAAGAAGCTGCTTCAACCCACTTGGTAAAATAGTCAATGGCTACCAGGATGAATCTGTGGCCATTTGAAGCAGTCGGTTCAATCTTGCCGATCATATCAATGCCCCACATAGCAAATGGCCAGGGTGAAGACATTATATTCAGAGGATTGGGAGGCACATGCACCTTATCCGCATAAATCTGGCATTTATGGCATTTTCTGGCATAGGCACAACAGTCTGCATCCATTGTGATCCAGTAATAACCTGATCTTAGCAATTTCTTGGCCATGGCATGTCCTCCTGCATGGGTACCGAAGGATCCTTCGTGCACTTCATGCATCAATAAGTCTGCTTCTGCCCTATCAACGCATCTGAGGAGTACCATATCAAAGTTTCTCTTGTACAAGGAACCATCAGTGTTCAGAAAGAAACTTCCAGCAAGCCTTCTCAAAGTCTTCTTATCATTGGAAGATGCCCCAGATGGGTATGTTTGATCCTCCAAGAAGCACTTAATGTCATGAAACCAAGGCTTATCATCTTTGACAATATCTGCTGCAAATACATATGCTGGTCTATCATGTCTGGACACTGAAATCTGAGGTACAAAGTTGGAAGCTTGAACTTTGATCATTGACGAAATGGTAGCCAAAGCATCTGCAAACTGATTCTCGTCCCGAGGGATATACTCAAGTTTGACTGTTGTGAAGAATGTCAATAACCTTCTTGTATAATCCCTGTAAGGTATCAGATGATCCTGGTGTGTGTACCATTTGCCGTTGGTTTGATTAACTACTAGAGCTGAATCTCCGAATACAGTTAAAGTCTTGATCCTGAGGTCGATGGCTTCCTCAAGACCCATAATGCAAGCTTCGTATTCAGCTTCGTTGTTAGTGCAGTTGAAAGTGAGTTTTGCCGAGAAAGGCATGTGAACCCCTTTAGGTGTAATGAGTACTGCACCAACACCACGACCATTCATGTTAACAGCCCCATCAAACATCATAGTCCATTCCTCTTCCGGGTCAGGCCCTTCAGTGTGAACAGGCTCTTCATGATCTTTTGTTTTAATGAACATGATGTCTTCATCAGGGAAGTCAAATCTCATAGGCTGGTAATCATCAATAGGTTGCTCAGCAAGATATTCAGACAATACACTGCCTTTGATGGCTTTCTGAGATGTGTATTGAATATCATATTCTGTGAGGATCATTTGCCATCTTGCAACCCGTCCGGTAAGAGCTGGCTTCTCAAAAATATACTTGACTGGGTCCATTTTTGAGATCAATAAAGTAGTGTGGGTCAACATATATTGTCTCAGTCGGCGAGCAGCCCACGCTAAAGCACAGCAAGTTTTCTCGAGCAGTGAATAACGTTGTTCACAGTCGGTAAACTTTTTGCTTAGGTAGTATATTGCATACTCTTTTCGACCAGACTCGTTATGCTGGCCCAACACACACCCCATTGACTCTTCTAATACTGTCAAGTACATTATCAAAGGTCTTCCTTCAACTGGAGGCATAAGGATTGGTGGTTCTTGCAGGTATTCTTTGATCTTGTCAAAAGCCTTCTGGCAGTCTTCATTCCACCTGACCGTCTGTTCTTTTCTTAACAGTTTGAACAAGGGTTCACAGGTTGCCGTAAGGTGAGATATGAACCTTGAAATGTAGTTCAATCTACCTAGAAACCCTCGAACTTCTTTCTCAGTCTTCGGTGCAGGCATTTCTTGAATGGCTTTGACTTTATCAGGGTCAACCTCAATCCCTTTCTCGCTTACAATAAAGCCCAGCAGCTTACCGGATCGCACCCCGAATGTGCATTTGTTGGGGTTCAACTTTAGTTGGTACTTCCTCAGACGCTTGAATAACTTCAGCAGATTTACCAGGTGGTCTTCCTCTGTAAGGGACTTGGCAATCATGTCATCCACATAACATTCAATTTCTTTATGGATCATATCGTGGAATAACGTTACCATAGCCCGTTGATATGTTGCACCAGCATTCTTCAATCCGAATGGCATCACTTTGTAACAGAACGTGCCCCAGGGTGTGATGAAAGTTGTCTTGTCCATGTCTTCAGGTGACATTTTGATCTGATTGTATCCTGAAAACCCATCCATGAAGGAGAATACCGAGAACTGAGCCGTATTATCAACCAATACATCAATGTGAGGTAATAGGAAGTCATCTTTTGGGCTGGCTCTGTTCAGATCCCGGTAGTCAACACACATTCTTACTTTGCCGTCTTTCTTAGGCACAGGTACTATATTAGCAACCCACGGCGGATAGCTAGTTACAGCAAGGAACCCGGCATCCCACTGCTTCTGCACCTCTTCTTTGATCTTCATTGCCATGTCTGGACGAGTACGGCGCAGTTTCTGTTTGACCGGTGGGCATTCCCCTCTTAAAGGCAGCTTGTGCATGACGATATCGGTGTCCAACCCTGGCATATCCTGATAAGACCAAGCAAACACATCCACATACTCTTGAAGCAGGTCAATCAGCCGTTTCTTCACCGAGTCTTGTAGGTCGGCCCCGATTTTAACTTCTTTCACATCTTCATCTGTACCAAGATTAATTGTTTCCACCTCCTCCTGATGAGGAGTGATAACCTTCTCCTCTTGTCTCAACAATCTGGCTAGCTCTTCAGGAAGCTCGTAATCTTCTTCAACCCCTTCATCAGCTTGATTGATTGGATTGTCAAAGTCATACGAAGTCATAGCCGTGCTGTTGTCGGTGCTGTCTGGAAGACACTCTCTGCAAGGGTTCAGTTTGTTCATTTTAGTGATTGATTTTAATCTTGTTTAGAAAAGTGAAATAAAGTTGTCATTTTGAAAACATCGCCATTTATTTTTTGTACAAAAAGAAAAATGGAAAAACAGTGAGCGGAAAAGAAAAAGACTTGTTTGCAAAAGATGTCTGATATTTCATTGATTAATCTTGTTGCACAAAAAGCACAGATGGCCCGATTACAAAATGAGTCTTGTTATCTTGGGCAAGATGCAAGACTTTGATGCATGCTATAAAAATACAGGAAATAATAATTACTCTGCATGAGTAACTCTTATAATTTCCTGGGAAGACCAGTTTGAGATACTGCTCCCCGGGATCTTTGGACGAATCCAGCTTTCCAGGTTGCGTTCTTCTTCCAACTCGTCTTCCAAGTTGTTGACAACATCAGGGGTGAGCATCCCCCCACTAACAAAGTTGGGCTTCTTGGCAGCCTCTGTTTGATCTTCTTGAGTTGGTTTGTAACCCAACCCAAATCTATCTTCTTTCTTCTCCACAGGCAACAGCTTGCCCCAGCCTTGAGCGTTTCCTTCTTCCACCACCTTCCGGGCTTGTTGGTAGGATGTCATAGAGGTCCCAAGTACAGCAGAGGTTTCATTAACATTCAGGGCCTCAAACCCTTGACTCATCGTCTCGTGGATCTCCCCATCCATCTCAATGTATTTATAAGTAGCCAGATGGCTAACAAATATATCCTCCTCTCCACAGATAGTAACGACTTGACCTTCCCACTCAAATTTTAACTTCTGGTGAAGGGTAGACGTTACTGCGCCAGCGGCATGAATCCATGGTCTACCCAACAAACAGCTGTAGGCAGGCTGAATGTCCATCACGTAGAAGGTCGTTTTGAAAGTTTGTGGGCCAGTCGTTACAGGCAGCTCAATTTCTCCCAGAACTGATCTCTTAGAGCCGTCAAAAGCTCTCACTACCAAGTTACTGGGTCGCAATGCCAATCCTTCATATTCCAGCTTCACAAGGGCCTTTTTAGGTAAGACATTGAGGGATGATCCTGTGTCTACCAGCACATGGGAAAGGACTGCACCTTTACATTCCATGGTAATGTGCAAAGCCTTGTTATGATTGCGGCCTTCCGTAGTCAAATCAGTGTTGGTGAATCCTAGTCCATTACTAGCATTAACATTTCCAACCACAGCTTCCAACTGATTGACGGTGATCTCTTCCGGCACATAAGCTGCGTGCAAGACTTTGAGTAGTGCGTTCCGATGAGCTTCGGAGCACATAAGCAATGATAGAATGGAGATCTTGGAAGGCGTCTGGTGAAGCTGGTCCACTATCTTGTAATCACTTTTCTTGATGATTCTCATGAACTCATCAACTTCTTGATCAAAAGGTGTTTTTAAAGCTTCTCTAACAACCTGCTCTTCTTGCACCATGTTCTTCCCTTTTGCCTTGGCAGCAGCTTCTGCTTCGGCAGTGGGTCTTTGAATTTGCGGGGCAAAGAGACGTCCGCTTCGAGTGAAGCCTCCGCCTCCTCCCACATTGTCTATTTGTGGTGCAGAAGTTGATGATTCAAAAGTGATTTTCTGTCCTTCGCAGTATAAATCAGAGCCGTAATGCCAAGGGATGGCATTACTGCTTTCATAAGGTACTGGCCCAGGCACTGTGACAGTGACTGGACTGATGGCAGCTGCAGAAGGGACTGTGATAGTCTGTGGATCATAATATATTGTGACTGGTGCTCTGATGGGAGTAACACTTTGTGAGTTGTAGGCAGAGTCACTTTCAGGATCATAATAAATCGTAACTGTGGAGACATCTTCATGGTTTACTGCTGATGTTGTAGGAGACATTGTTGGAAGAATGGATGTTGTTGTTGTAGGAGATTCAAAATGAAGTGGTGCTGAAGTTGTAGAAGGAATGTTCGTTGATATCCGGTCAGTTGAAATGACAGATGAAAAATTTGTTGATGAAGCTGAAGAGTTGTCTGGAACAATGGTTGTTGCAGTTGTAGGAGGTTCTGGAGCTGTTGTTAAGGAGATTGCTGGATTGGTAGGAATTGATGTTGTAATCTGAAGCAGGCCACTCTGAATGAGACCATCTATGCCATCCCTCAAGTTATCACAACCATTCACTGAAATGTTGCAGTAAGCACACCCTAGCTCACATCCTGGGAACATTTGACATTCGAGGAGCTGAGCTTTGATTTCTACCAACGGTGTCCGAATCTGACCCACACTGGTTATCAAGTAAGACGGCTTGTCTTCTTCAATAGCATTGATTCGGGGACCACCATGGTGTGGCATAGGGTTCTTGTTGACATTTGGTGGTGGTGCAAAGTTCAGAGCTTTGGAGTCTACCAGGTCTTGTACCTTCATGTGCAAGGCTCTGCACTTCTCTGTACTGTGGCCAGGTGCATTTGAATGGAAAGCACATCTAGCACTGGCGTCGTAATTTCTGGGTAGACTGTTAGGATCTGGAGGGGCCAATGTCCTTAGCTCAACTAGGTTGAGTTTCAAGAGTTGTGGCAGTAATGTGGCATAGGGCATAGGGATCGGATCGATCACCCTATTGGCCTGGGAGGGCCTCTGTTGGAATGGTCTCTGCTGATTATTGTTGTTGGTGTTGCCGTTGTTGTAATTTCTCGGAGGATACTGAGTTTGTTGCTGGTACTGAGGTTGTTGCTGATAATTTTGTTGCGGTGGTTGATAAGCTGGTTGTGGATGAGCTGGAGCGGGAATGGTGACTGCTGCCACAGACCTATGAACATATTGGGGCCTGCCCCTGTTGGTGTGGATAGCATTGGTCTCACCAGTTCTTCTTGGGCCTGCAAAAGGCTTTCTTGTGTTGCTGGATGAGCTGGCACCGTTGTCTGAGATCTTACCCATCTTTAATAGGCTCTCAATTCTCTCCCCGGCTATGACTACATCTGCAAAGCTGGTAGACGAGAAGGCAGCTAGCCTATCAATGTAAGTCCCCTGGAGGGTGTTCATAAACATATCCGCCATCTCCCTCTATGACATAGGTGGCTGGACAGAAGCAACCAATTGCCTCCATCTCTGGGCATACTCTCGGAAGCTTTCTCTAGACGACTGTGACATTCCCATTAGGAGGGTCCTGTTGGGTGCCATATCCAAATTATACTGGTATTGTCTAATGAAGGCTTCTGCCAAATCCTTCCAACACCTGATGGTTGCTCTTGTCAAGTGGGAGTACCATTCCCTTGATGCTCCAGTTAAGCTATCCTCAAAATAAAACATCCATAGCTTTTCGTCCATGGTATAGGCCTTCAGCCTCCCCATAAAGGATTGTAAATGGGTCCGGGGGAAGGAAGTCCCGTTATACTTCTCAAAGCATGGTGGTTTAAATTTGTGGGGGATCCTGACCCCGTCTACCAAGCCCATATCCATAACATCAAAACCCAAAGAGTTTTGAGACTCTAAGGATCTTAATTTCTCAGCTATCTCATCCAGCCTTCTGTCATAGGCTTCCTCCCCAGCTCCCATCACTGTGAACTGATCTTCCTGGGGGTCTTCTTGCAGTACTCTCCCTGCTGTGGCAGTCCCTTGTATATTGACAGGGATGTTGATCTCGGGATGCTGGTGGGGTCCAAAGACTGGGGGATTGACATGAGGTTGGACTCTTTCATTGTTGCTTGTCCCAGCAGTCCCTGGCTGATGGTCTTCCTGGTTTCTCCCTTCTACCAGTGCTCTTAACCTCTCCTGACTTTGAGCCATATTGTTCATCACCTCCATAAATTGTGTCATCTGATTCCTCATTTCCAACCTCTCGTTGGTCATTTGATTCCTGACCTCTGTAAGGTCCTGCTGCATTTGATCCATCTGTATGCCCGGAAGATTGTTGCGGGTGGGGTATCTGTGTGGACGGTTGAGTGGAAACCCTCGACGTCGAGCAATAATTCCTGAGATCACAACAGAGTTAGTAACAATAAAACAAAACCTACAAAACAAAACAAAAGGTTAGTATGCAATGCAGTGTGTCTATTTGTTTCCAAGGTATCCGGCTTGGCACTTGGTTTTGACCTTTCCAGACCCCTGAGGAAGATGCTTTTGATGTTGCTTGAAGAATTCAGATGAAACAAACCAACACATATATTACAAAAGGGTAAATGATACATAGTTTGTTTCTTTTACAATACAAGCCCTCTGAGGGGTCAAAAATACAACATGAAGACAAGTACATAAAATGAAAGCAACAACAAGCAAAAAGTCAAACACCAAGACCAAATTCATCCTCCTGAACTTCCTTGAGAAGTGCTTCAGTCACAGGATCAGCTGGACGCTCTGTAAGATTCCTGATAAGGAGATTCCTTGTGGCAATAGCTGCAGTTAGCTTCTTGTGTTGACTCTGGTCCTTTGACCTCTTCACTCCAGCTCTGATCTTCAACTCTGAGACCTCCCTCCGGGCTGCTGCCAGGGCTTCCTGTTGCTCTTTTGCACTAGCTTCCATCTGCTCGATCTTATCCTGAGTCCTTTTGTCCTCCTGAGTGCGAGCTTCGGTGATCCTGACCCACCTAGCCTGACTCTCCTTCAGATACAAATCAGTCCTGGCCTTCTGGAACTGAGCTTCCTTGCAAGCATTCTTCAAGATCTGTTCTCCAGCCCTAGACTTCTTAATGTAATCCTCAGACTTCTCAATTCTAGCCAGATGCTCTATTTTAAACTTTTCTAGCCTCTCAATATCCAACCTACCATCACTCCTCTCCCAGAGGGTCTTATGTAGAGCTTGAGTCAGCTTCTCATTTCTCTCTTTCAATTTCTCAAACTCCTCTAAACTGACAGTTGCTGGAGGTGGTGCTGTGGAGGGTCCAGGCATATCTTCAATAGTGAAAGGCATTCCAGAAATTTGAGCCCTGGCATGTGACCACTCATAGTACTGGGCAGAGGCTACATTATTGCATCTTCCAAGAATAGTTACCCCCTTAGTCTGCACATTGTCCCAGGCCCAGGATGCCTGCCTGACAATAGCCAGATTAGGCTTGATTTCAACATAAAGGGTCTCAGTCAGATCCTGTGCTCTAGGAGGGTGGACCAATGCATAGCCCAGTTGTCTTTTGAAAAGCAAAGGGTTGTAATTGATGCAACCCTTTACTCCAATCAGAGGCACATTGGGAAATTGCCCACAACTTGTAATGATGTCTCTGCCCTTGGTGCTCTGAGTACACCATCTGATGTCATCTGAGGTTAGAGCAACAAGCCTTCTAGCCCAGTTCTTCTGCTGGTGAGGGTTTAAGAATGCATCAGTTTTTGGCAAATGCTTGAGCAGCCAAGTATGGAACAAAGGAGCACAGCATCTTACTAATCTCCCCCTTTGCTTTTCATTCCTTTGATGAACTGAGTAGTAAAGATCTCCCAGTAAGGTGGGCACTGGGTTTCTCAGGATGAAAAGATGGACTGCATTCTTGCTGACAAATCTAGGCTCATCTGCAAAAAGTATGACCCCATATATGCTAAGGGCCAACAGAGCACAGACTGCCTTCCACTCCCCCAGGGAGGCCTTCAGACTAGCCTGAGAAGTCAAGAAATCCAGATGAAAACCAGAGATTCCAGCCTTAGATGTCAAATTCTGCCCAATCAAAACTGGTTCCAGATGTAATGCTTTGGCTATCTCCTCATTACTTGGGAAAGCCATCTCAGGGTTGAAAGGGATTCCACCCCTGATGGGTACACCAACCAATGATGAATACTCCTCCAGCAAAGGTCCCAACTGGAAATTCTGAAAGGTGAAGCACCTCAGAGGGGGATCATAGAACTGCAGGCAAGTATGTATCAAGCTCCTTTGTGAAGGGTCCAAATCCAATACCACATCAAGGATTCCTCCATAATGTTCTCTGAAATATGGTATATGGTCTGGAGTAATCAGGGTCTGAATCCTCCTGATGCTAGCTAGCTCAGGCTCAAAGAAGTGGTAGGAGATGTTACTTTTCTTAGGTGCCATGTTGCTGAAGAATAGGTGTTGATGATGATGACTGAGAATAACACTGAAGGTGGGCCACTGATAGACTGAGACTGAGGATGCAAGTGACTGAAGCAAGTAGTTGATAGCTGAAGCAGGTGCTGATGAAGATAGGTCTAAGCTGAAGAAGGGGTCAAAACCAAGCCAAAATGTATGATGGATACCCTGAAAAACAAATAAACACATGTCAAAATGATGCAATGAGGATGTATGCAAATGATATGCAAGGGTTTGTGACTGAGCTGGATCTGATCAAGTGCTCTGATATAGGTCCACATATGTTCAAGAAATCCAGATGGAGGTCTATAAGTCCAGTAACCAAGGTGGGGGACTCAAATAAAGAGCCACATGTCCTGGGTTAAAAATCACAAGAACTGTTCCAAAGTGGAGTACTCTTAATCAAAACAAAGTAACAGGGTATGCTGAGGTCAAGGGTACCTGCAAACCTGTAAACAGCCCAACCCCCTCACAGGTGATGTTCTAAAACAAGGATCCTCAGACTTGGATCAGTTATGAGAAGTGTAAACACTTCTAACCCGGAGGTACAGTGTTTACAATAACCATAAAAGTTCCTCCTCTAATTCACCTCAGTTTCTGAAGGTCAATACTAAAGGTCATCCAGACTTAGCAGGCTTCCCAGATAGCCCTAGTATTGCAGGAAATCTGCAACACAGAGTTCTCAAGAAGAAACCCATATCTGAACCGTGTTTCATATTCCCGCACCAGACCGAGATGGAATGGGAAAGAATATGAACCACTCTAGCCTAGGTGTCACTCAGGTCCCAGGTATAGGACCTTATCTCTCAATAGAATCCCCACCCACCAAAGCAAAACCAGATCCAGCCAGACAGCATGACAGTATGATATATGTTAAGCTATAAAGAAAGCAATAAACAACTGTACATAAAGCAAATAAACAAAGATGAATATACAAGCACAGATAGCACATAACACCCCAGTAAACACAAATCAAACAAGCGCTAGGAGGAACCCACAAAAAGAACCAGAAGCCCTGGTTGCAATATAAGTGTCCCCAGCAGAGTCGCCAAGCTGTCGCTCCCAAAGATTTGCATCCCGGTACAAGCGCGAACGGTCGGCGAAAAGAACAATGAGAACACACAGCAGTGAACTCACTGGAAAAGAAAAGAGTCGCCAGCTAGGCAGTTTTATCCCGGAGGAAAGGTAATGCTGCATAAACCTAGAAAAGAGATGGATAAGACGGTTGCGAACCAGAGAGACTGAGAAAGGGGGTTGGTTACAACCTGGGAAGGTATTAGCACCCAGATTGTCCGTCGTACTCGACGGGATCCACGCTTAAAAGATTTGTGTTTTAAAGGGGTAGTGTCAGTGCAATTTGTGGATAAAAGAGCTGGAAAAGGATGTACATGTGTCAGTGTAAAAGGAGTGCAAAGTGAAGTGTATAAATGAAGTGTCAGTGTAAAAATGGAGTGAAATGCTCAAGATAATGAGGCTAAAGAAAAAAAAGCTGAAAGAGGGGGAATATACAGAGACTTTTGTTCGATAACCGTTAAGTTATGCCTACGTATCCTCTCGTGCAATGAGGAAGTCAGAACACCGTAGTTCGACCCAAAGAGACTGAAAGGTGAATTGACTTGTGAACTGCTTACTTGCCTATGCTCAAGTGTATGACCTGTCTGGCTCAGGTGCAAACTGTCTTGCATTAGACGGAAGAAGCAAGTTCTCGTTTGTGAGTGAATGAGGTGAGAAAAAGAATCCCGGAGGAGACGATTATTGTTTGTTTTTGAGTTTTCAGTCTTTTATTGTTTTTGAGAGTTTGTCATAAGCTAATGAGCTTAAGCTTAAACCAATGGGTTAGCAAACTCATCACATCTTCCCTCTGATTAGGGGTAATGAGAATACCTTAAGTGTGAAGTCAACATCTCACACTTAATCACCATGATGTAAGATTAAGATCATTAACCTACTTGTGATTACTTAGATGTTTTTTTGTTGTTTTTGTTTAGTGTTAAGTAATGAGGTTAAGCCATAATCAAGGATTAAACAGACTCATTACACCATCCTAATAGAAGGATGATAGATGAGAATGTTTAAGCTGAGGAAAGCTCCTCAACTTAATCCATGATTAGGGATTAAACTCATGACAAAACAAGCCTTTGATTAAGTGGATTTTAGTTAATGGTGTGATGATGAAGTGATTTTTAGGGTTTGTAAGACAACTTGAGGGGGACTTGTCCATTAACACTAGGGTTAGTCCTTCTTAACCAATTAAGGAAGAATTAGAACCCTAATGCAAGGCCCAAGTTACAAGCTTGATGTCTTAATGATTATTAAGTGAATTGATTAAAGGGTTTAAACACATTAAGGGTTTAACACTTAGGATTAAAGTTATACACTCCATCCAAATAGAAGGATGCAGGCATAAGCTTAATCTCAAAGCCTTAAAACCTTTAGGGTTTAGTCCCTGATTATGAGATGAGAAGAGAAGACTCAATGAGACACAAAGGTAAAATCTAAATGGGGAACTAATCAAAACCCTAATTATTGTCATGCTTGGTTGTTCCTAAGGTTTGTGAGGTTTACAAGAGCAATCTTCAATGGAACCACCAGGAAGCAGATGAAAGGATCAGGAGAAGCAAAGTGACTTGCTTCATTCAAGAAGTCAAGTCACTTGAGGAAAGAAAGTAAGAAGAAGAAGAATGAGCAAGCTCAATCTCAAACACATAACAAAATGCAGCATGGATGCATAAAAGAGATGAAGAGAAAGTTATGAGAAGTGAAGGCAAATTCACTTCTCAAAGTTACTTACCACCTGAAAAGTTAGTGAGAAAGATGCAATGCAATGCAAAATGAAATGAAATGGCATGATCTAAACCAAAACCAGAAGCAAATATGAGATTATGATGATGCTATGAGATGCTACAAACATGAAACAACACATGGGTATGATCATACAAGCTTATGGATGCAAATGAAGCAAGTTAAGAATTATGAACATTCATGAAAAGTTATGAAATGCAAATGGCATACAACATGGCAAATGCAAGATGCAATGATCAAACATGCTTCTAATATGTCTTAAGATGCCAAGTGAATCAAATGGATGCATAAAATGTCATGGCAAATCAAGGTATGAGTGCAAATGCAAGATGGATGCATATGGAAGCCCAAATTAGGGTTTATGATCAAAGCATCAAACACAAACCAAAATCAGAAGCAAACATCAATACAAAAAATTGAAAATGCACTCAAAGTACCCCTAATCCTATACTAACTCACTGCCCAAAGGAGAAGTTCCAACTCTTAACCAAATTCAAGTTATGATTTTCCTAAGTTTTCTAGGGTTTTAGGGTTCCTAAACAAGAAAATTACCAAACAAATGGAAAATGAAAGATCAAATCATGGCCATTTAATCTCACAAACTACATGCTAAACACAATGCAATGCAAAAAGAACCAAGGTCCAACTCTTTAGGGTTAGGCAGAAATGATTTTTGGAAGTTAGGATCAAAATAATGCATCAAAATGATTTTAATTCCAAGAAAAATTCTCAAAATGCATCAAGATCAAAAAAGAGATTTGGTTTGAAGGTTGGACAATGTTTCTAAATGTCTTTAAATGTTTCATGAATTTTTTGGTGATTTTTAAATACCTAAAAGTATTTTTAATTAATTAATTCTCATTAATTAATTAAAAAGAAACTTTTAAATATTTAAAAATACTTTTTTAATGCTAAAAATAAAAATAAAAATATTTTTGTGTTCTGAAATTTAATAATAACTTGTACAAAAAATTTCAGATTTTTTAAATAAGTTTTGCTATTTTAAATAAAATATAGAAAACAATGTAATTAATATGAAAACAAAATGAATTTTAAACTGAAAAAGGAAAAGTAATCAGATCCAATGGCCCTCATTCAAACTGAAACACGCGCGTATTGACTTGGCGCCAGATCCCACGGCCAGCATTCAAATTCAGCTAATTAATGATTAAGCCCTAATCCCACCGTTAATGACCCTCAGGTGACCGGAACAGTGTTCCGGTCATCTTCTCCGTTCACCCAAAAATCCAATCTCCCTCTCCAGGCCATTTTAGAAGCTCTAACTCTCCAGAAATCATCTCCTACCCACCCCAAACACGAATCCAGCACAAAATCATATTTAAACTCAAACACAAACACGAATCGAATCAAAGTTTTTAGGTCAAACTTTCAGAACACCATAACACGCTTATTTCTTGCTCATTTTCAAAAGTAAATAGATCCCAATGATCAGTGCAACATACAAAACAAGATTCTAACAAGAAAATAGAGTTCTGGAAAAAAAGTTCATGAAGCTACCTGAGATTGAGCTTTCGATTCAAGTGCTTTCTGGCTGCTTCTTTGGCTCAAACAAGTCCCAATGATCCTCCTTAGAAGCTTTTGACCCTTGGTTGGAGTTTATATAGCCTCTAGAGAAAGTTGGCAGAAGCTCAGGCCAAGGGAATGTGAAATTCGTATTTGTGATATGGGAGGTTTCAGGCCAAAACAATGGTTGGTTTGTGATCAGTGAAGTGAGTGGAGATGGTTTGTGAAGTTTGTCTTTGTGTTTGAGGCTTGTGGAGAGAGATTCGAAGGAAAATGCAAGTTGTAGTGAGTTTGTGGATGCTGAGTTGTGGTGTGCTTCAGGCTTGTGTGTTATGTGGTTTGGCTTGCATTTTCTTTGTATAAACAAATGCCATTGGTCAGAGGATGTGACTTGTGCTTTTGTGATAGGTGTAGCTACTTTTGCCAAAATGTCAACTTCTTGTAAGAGAGGCATGGGTCATGTTTCAGCCAAGTACAAGAGGTGTGGGCTGCGCAGCAAGGTGAGGGAGAAAGGCTAGGAGTGGTCAGCAACATAGGCAGCAAGTGGATGGAAGTGATCATGAGCTTTTGCAACTTGCTTGCTTTTGAATCTTCATGAAAATATCTTGCTCCAAAGGCCAAACAAATGAGAAACCCTTGGCCCATTCTGATTTTTAGGTCACATGTGATGTTTGTGTAATGGTTAGACAACAATTAGAAGTCACAAATGCCTTTGGTACATGATTTTGCAAGTTTTCCATTTTGTGCATAACTTGAAATTTAGTGATTTTTGCCAACTTTGACACACCATAACTTTTGATCCAAAATGAATTAGGTCATGTTCTTGTACTTTTTGAAAAGGGAAAGATCTAATCTACAACTTTCATGACCAAAGTTTTTCCATTTGAAGCTTTTTTGGATCAAAATGTAAGGGTTGAAAAAGTTGCATAAAATGACATTTCATTAAAAGTCAACCATGCCCAAAAAAGTCAACTTTGCAAAAACTTCAAATTCTTGAATTTTGTGAACTTCAAACTTCTTCTATGATCAAATAAAGATCAAATACACTCAAAATGATGAAGATCACCCCTTGGTTGGGTCATTGGGGGCCTCAGATGCCCTGATTTTGCACTGACTTGTCCAGAAAGTCAACTCTTGATCAGATGACTTCCCCATGGAATTTCTTCATGAAAATTGATATGCATACTCCCTATACCATATAGAGACCAATAGAAACAAGAATGACCAAAAAATTTGGAGTTATGGCCTCTGAAACCAAAACCCTAATTTTAGGTCATCTGTGTAGTCAAGTCTGGCTCTGCTTCCATACCAATCCCAGTTCTTGTGATTCTTTGGCATTTTTGACTTTGAGAGGATGTAATATGATATAAGAACACACATGGACCCCTTTGAAGTTATTGGTGGCCTTTGGAGTGGCTCAAGAAGCTCTTGGATTGCTCAGATCACAAACCCTAGATGCAGATGACTTAGAAGCTGTGCAGTGAATCAAAAATGTGATATGAGATGCTATGATTGAGTTTATGCATATGAAATGATCATAAGCCATGGTGTGAATGGGTGAGGGCAAATTTGGGGTGTTTACAGTATGGTGTTGCTACCCTATGCTTAACTCCATACTTGCTTAAAAGTTTATCAAATATTCTTGATATGAAGTGTGATCCGCCATCACTTATGACTAAATGGGGGGTTCCAAACCTGGGAAATATATAGATTTTGAACAATTTGATGACTACTCTGGTGTCATTCATGGGTGCGGAGATAACTTCAATCCATTTAGACACGTAGTCAATAGCTACTAAGATATATTGATTTCCTAAAGATGGTGGGAACGGTCCTATAAAGTCTATACCCCATACGTCGAAGTGTTATACTTCTTGGATATTTCTTAGAGGCATTCCATTACATCTTGAAATATTTCCTGTACGTTGGCATCTGTCACATTTGACAATGAAAGCATGGACATCACGCCACATGGTAGGCCAGAATAGGTCAGCTTGAAGAATCTTGGCGTAGGTCTTAGATGTTCTTGCATGTCCACCATAGGGTGCAGAGTGACAATGCTCAATTATATTATGTACCTCCTCTTCTGGAACGCAACGGCGGAAAATTCCATCTTTCCCTCTCTTGAAAATAAATGGTTCGTCCCAATAAAAGTTTCTCACATCACTGTAGAACTTCTTCTTCCAGTGGTAATTTAGATCGGGGGGTATGATGTCAGCGGCTAGGTAATTAACAAAGTCTGCATACCAAGGTACATTACTTATAGCTAAGGATTTATGAGAATGCTCATGTGGGTCTGGGTTATCATCTTCAATAGTTTCTAGTTGGGCTATCAGTCTATCATAGGCAAAATTGTCATTTATGGGTACTGAGTCAGATTTCAGGTATTCTAGCCTAGAGAGGTGATCAGCTACTATATTATTTGTGCCTTTCTTATCACGGATATCTAAATCAAACTCTTGTAGTAGTAGAATCCATCGAAGTAACCTAGGTTTGGCATCCTTTTTACTTAGTAAGTAACGAATGGCAGCATGGTCGTTGTAAACTATAATTTTGGCTCCTACTAGATAAGATCTAAATTTGTCTATGGCGAAAATACAGCTAGGAGCTCTTTTTCGGTTGTTGCGTAGTTGAGTTGTGCAGCGTCTAGGGTTCTACTGGTATAATAAATTACGTGTGACTTTTTATCTTTTCTCTGACCTAGAATGGCTCCAACAGCATAGTCACTAGCGTCACACATTATCTCGAACGATTCTGACCAATCAGGGGGTTTCATTATGGGTGCCAAAATCAGAGCTTGCTTCAATAGATTAAATGCTTCAGTACATTTTTCATCGAAGATGAATTCAACATCTTTCATTAAAAGACCAGTTAAGGGCTTTGTTATTTTGGAGAAGTCCTTGATAAAACGTCGGTAAAATCCGGCATGTCCAAGCAAACTTCTTATCTCCCTGATAGTCTTCGGCGGTTTTAG
This sequence comes from Lathyrus aphaca, assembly GCA_963966055.1. Taxonomy (NCBI): domain Eukaryota; kingdom Viridiplantae; phylum Streptophyta; class Magnoliopsida; order Fabales; family Fabaceae; genus Lathyrus; species Lathyrus aphaca. Next base: position 361,034,318 of record OZ014525.1, on the reverse strand, counting down.
ATTCACTATGACTTCTATTTTAGCTTTGTCTACCTCTATACCTTTTTCGGAAACTATATGTCCTAAAACAATCCCTTCGGAGACCATGAAATGACACTTTTCCCAATTTAGCACAAGGTTTACCTCCACACATCTTTCCAGGATTTTCTCAAGGTTGATAAGACAATTTTTGAAATCAGATCCACAAACTGAGAAATCGTCCATAAATACTTCCATGATTCCATCTAAATAGTCTGCAAAGATAGACATCATGCAGCGTTGGAAAGTGGCAGGGGCATTACAGAGTCCAAAAGGCATTCTTCTGTAGGTAAAAGTTCCAACAGGGCATGTAAAGGTAGTTTTTTCTTGATCTTCGGGGTGAATAGGTATTTGGAAGAATCCTGAATATCCATCTAGGTAAAAAAAGTAAGAGTGTCTGGCTAGGCGCTCCAACATTTGGTCTATGAATGGTAATGGGAAATGGTCCTTCCTAGTTGTTTTATTTAATTTTCTATAGTCTATGCACATACGCCAACCTCCATCAGTTCTTTTTGCTACAGGTTCGCCCTTCTCGTTTTGCACGACTGTGATGCCTCCCTTTTTAGGTACTACATGCACAGGACTTACCCATTTACTGTCCGAGATCTGATATATTATTCATGCCTCTAGTAACTTAAGAACTTCAGTCTTAACTACTTCACTCATCATAGGATTTATTCTTCGTTGGTGTTCTCTGGAGGGTTTTGAATCTTCTTCAAGCAAAATTCGATGCATGCATACGGATGGGCTTATTCCTTTTAGATCTGAGATCTTATATCCTAAGGCTGAGGGGTGCCTTCGTAAAACATCTAACAATTGGTTTGTTTCCTCTTGGTACAAGGTAACACTGACTATAACTGGACGGTCCATTTCTTCATCAAGAAATTCATATCTCAGGTTCTTAGGCAGTTCCTTAAGTTTTACGGTTGGTTTCATAGGGCAAGGCATAGGATCTGGGGTAAGATATAAACATTCGTAAAGCTTGTCATCAATGTAGGGTTTTTTATAACTATCATCTTCCCAAATAAGGGTTGATGGCAATTTTATATATTCAGTTTCTTCTTCTTGTTCTAATTTCCTAATGCATTCATCAATGATATCTAAGGCATAACAAGCATCTCCTATTACAGGTGCCATAAGAAATTTCGAGAGTACAAATTCTATCTTCTCGTCACCTACCTCAAAGGTTAGTTTCCCTTTTTTAACATCTATTATGGCTCCAGCGGTTGATAAGAACGGTCTACCTAGGAGGATCGATATGTCGCCATCTTCTTTAATGTCCATGACAACAAAATCAGTAGGTATAAACAACTAACCTATCCTAACAGGGACATCTTCAAGTATGCCTATAGGGTATTTAACGGATCTATCGGCTAATTGAAGTGACATCTTAGTAGGTTGTAATTCTCCTAAGTTTAACCTTTCACAAACTGCTAAAGGCATTAAGCTCACATTAGCTCCTAAGTCTAGAAAAGCTTTTTCGATGACATGATTCCCCAAAATACAAGGAATGGAAAATTTTTCGGGATCTTTATCTTTCTTTGCTAACCTATTTTCGGAAATAGAATTACATTCCATGGGTTTCAGATCTTCAAGTCTACGTTTATTTGTAAGTATGTCTTTGAGAAACTTTGCGTAAGAAGGTATTTGGGTGATGGCTTCTATAAAGGGGATTTCTACGTGAAGTTTTTCTATAACCTTAACAAATTTTTTATACTGATTGTTGATCTGGGTTTGCTTTAGTCTTTGAGGGTATGCTATTGGTGGTTTGTATGGTGGTGGTGGTACATAGGTTTTATTTTTAGGTTTTTCTCCTTTTTCTTTACTTTCCGGGTTTTCAGATTCCTCTGGTTCCTTCTCTTCATTTCTCTCAGAAGTTTTGGGCTCACTCAATTTAGGGTTTGAAGGTTCCTTATAAGCGGTTCCACTTCGTAGAGTAATGGCATTTGCTTGCCCTTTCGGGTTTTGTTGAGGTTGTCCAGGGAGCTATCCTCCAGGTGTAGTCTGAGGGGCTTGGTTTAAAGCTACTTGAGAGATCTGGGTTTCAAGAATCTTATTATGAGTAATAATTTGGTCAACCTTGGTTCCTAACTGGGTAATTAGTTCGTTAACATGGACGTTTTGGTTCATGAACTCTTTGTTTTGTTGTGTTTGAGCGGTGATAAAATTTTCCATAATTTTCTCAAGGCTCGGATTTGGTGGTACAGGTTGCATAGGTTGATTTGTTCTCGGGGCTTGGTAACCTTGTTGTCTCGGAGGTGCGGTATTTTGGATAGGGTTATTATTTTTATAGGAGAAGTTTGGGTGATTCCTCCATCCAGGGTTGTATGTGTTTGAAAATGGGTTCCCTTGGGTGTAGTTCACCTGCTCATGGTTGGTCTCATTTAACAAATTGCATTCGGCGGATTGGTGTCCTTGCGTCCCACATATCTCACAATTCGACGAAATTGCAGCTACAATATTCGGGGTTGTACACATATGTTCGACTCTAAGGGCCAACACGTCCATTTTAGCTTGCATCATGTCTATAGAGCTTAGCTCATGTATTCCTCATTGGGCTTCCTTCTTTTCCACTGTTGCTCTTTCTACTCCCCATGATTGATGGTTTTAGGCCATATCTTCGATAAGGGCACTAGCTTCAGTGTAAGGTTTGTTCATCAATGCGCCACCAGCGGCAACGTCGATGGTCATCTTAGTGTTATAATGAAGTCCATTATAGAAGGTTTGAATGATTAGCTAGTTCTCTAAACCATGATGTGGGCATGCTCTTAATAGCTCTTTATATCTCTCCCAAGCTTCGAACAACGATTCTCCTTAGTTTTGGGTAAATCTGGTTATTAGGTTTCGAAGAACAATGATCTTGCTTGGGGGAAAATATCTAGCAAGGAATACTTTTCTAAGGTCTTCCCAAGTCGTTATGGAATTGGGTGGAAGGGAATCTAACCATGATAGAGCTTTATCTCTAAGGGAAAAAGGGAATAATCTTAAGCGGATTGCCTCAAGAGGAGCTTCATTTGTTTTAAAGGTGTCTGCTAACTGGAGAAAGTTTTTTAAATGTTGGTTTGGGTTCTCGGTAGCAAGACCTACAAATTGTCTCTGTTGCACTAATTGCAGCATGGATGGTTTAAGTTCAAAATTATTGGTTGGGATAACATGGTTTACTATACTGGAACTAGGTTCCTCGTTCGATGGTTGGGCGAAGTCCTTAAGAGGTCTTCGGTTTTGATCTTCGGCCATAGCTCTCCTAATCCTATGAAAAATAAACGTGCGCGAGCGTAACGTTCAGGTTCAGCTAGAGGGTCTACTAAGCTTCCGGCACTGCGAGTCTTTCGCATTGACCGGCAGGTAACAACCTTAGTCTAAACGGTATAACTACAGGGTATGAAATTTGACGAAATTGGTCCCCGGCAACGGCGCCAAAAACTTGATGCGTGTTTTTCGCAAGTGTACGAACACGTCAGAGTAATATAAAAGATTGTTGAATCCACAGAGACCAAGTGTCAATCTATCGTACCTGTTGTTATGGTGTGTATCTAAGGCAATTGAATATAATGGTTTTAAAGAGTGTGCAATGGTAAATAGAATAATAATTTTAAACAATTAATAAAGACATGCTCGAATGTAATTCACATAATCAATTGATAATCTGGTACTTGTTAATAGAACTACTTATGAGCAATGTATTCCACTTTGAAAAGAACCAATTTAACAGGAATTGTCACTTTCGCATATTCAGAACCGAGTTGTACTCTCTAATCAACCCCTCCTATTGTCACGGATAAAAAGGTGCGTACTGTGTTAGAGTAGTAAACATATTTTTAAGAAATATAGTATCTTAACTAAGTTGAAAAGTATTTTAACCTGGATTTTTTAGCAAAAAGAGGCTCTCACGAACCAGACTCTAAACTTCTTAACACGTCCGAAAATGGTTTTAAAATCTCTTTTCTTTTTAATCTAAAAACTCCTAATGAACTAGACAAAGAACTTTTGGCTGTTTTTGAAATAGTTAAAAACAATTAAACTTCTCCAATCTTCTTGCTAGAGGTGGGTTCATAGTTAGAACTTTTGTTTTAAGAATTTTGGTTGAGTTTTAGAGTTGATAAGTTTTAGGGTTTTTATGAAAAAATCTTAGAACCGGTAGATTAAACGGTTAGAAATCGATATAAATACTTGAGCATGTTGTCATTAGGTATAACAACATTGCCATGGCTTGTTTTGAGGTTTAATAATGTTTTGGTTTGGTTTTGAGAAGTTCTGTGAACATAAAAACGCATATTTTTGGTTCTGGTTTATGGTTAACCGGTTAACCCAGGGCGTTAACCAGTTAACGTTGTTTGTTCTACGCTTCTATTTTCTGTCTTAGTTCAGTTAACCGATTAACCCATGGCATTAACCGGTTAACGTTGTAGCTTGGGAAAAATTGTTTTATTCCAAACTTTGAAAATTCATAACTTTTTAATCGGTTATCCGATTTCAGTGTTCTTTATACTGTTTGAAAGCTAAAATTATGTACTATCACATGATGCCGAAAAATATTATTTTTACCTGACTTTTTCCAAACTTTTCGAATAAACCATAAAAATGTTAAGTTAGGGAATTCTTGAACTAAAGGTAATAAAAAGGAAAAACTTGTGAGGTAGCTAGGTTACCCTAGGTTGTTACGTAACTATTTTAGAGACATGACAATACTTAGGCGTCGATACTTGGATGGTGTCATCGATCTAGGTAGTTGTGATAAGATGGAAGTTTGTTTCCTTTGCGTTATAATCCTAATCTAATTATATCTAGCTCGTGTCGAGGTCCCATGAGGCGGGACGGCCGGGGAGATATAATTAATCTGTGGATTCGAATACCTTAATGGATGGACCGTGACCCATGCTCATCCTGGTGTGGCTGGGCGGGGAAAATTATCCATTAGGATAAGTAATGAGTGATCCGTGTCGAGATCTCCATATGTGGGATGGTCGGGGAAAGTTACTTTGTGGCAAGATACTGTGACCCGTGCTGAAGTGCCCTGGGGTGGCTGGGCGGGGAAAGTACCTTAGGTAGATAACGAGTGACCCGTGTTGTAGTGCCCTTGTGTGGATGGGCGGGGAAAGTTATCTATATGTTGAGGATTGAGTAACCCGTACTTGTCTGCTACAGCTATGGCTAGGCAGGGAAAGATGAATCAAAGCACCTTGTGTGTGCTCCGTTTTGCTTTACTTTGTGTCTCTAGTTTTTTAGGAACTCGAAGTCTAGGTTTCCCCCCGACTTGATTAGTGTCTAGTTCAAACCTTTTAGAGCCGAGAGAACTCTAAGATAGGGAAATCACTGAGATGTTGTATCTCACCCCATGTTGATGTTGTTATTTCAGGTACTCCAGGTTCCGCAAAGGGTAAAGATAAGGCGACTTGAGTATCTTTACTTGTTTGATGGTTTCTTCCGCTGTGGACTTTTGAGATCTTCTGATCTAGTTCTTAGACTTTTTATTTTGTGAACATCTTGTATTATTTATAGCCTTTTGTTTTAGTACCTTATGTTGTAGTGGCTATATTTATGCAATGTGTTACTAAGAACTTGTTGTATTTCAGTACCAAACTTAATTTTATATATGAAAAATATGCTTTGATATATGTCTTTTATATATAGGCATTACAGTTGGTATCAGAGCAGGTCGTATCCTCGACCTAGCCTTGGAAGAGTATAAGTGTTTTCTTTCCGTTCATATTCGTAATCCCACTGTAGAACTAAATGTTATGTTTATGGTATTGAACCTGATCAATTTAATCCTATTTTGATGACATTTAGGAATATGGCCGGTAGGCGTGGAACTCGTGGTCGCCCTAGTGTCACTCCTCCTGTTAATGATCAGCCGGGTGGTGAAGGGAATACTCCTATGTTCCAGTTTATGCAACAGATGCAGCAACAACAACATCAATTTATGCAAGAGATGATGCACCAGATGAATGGGGCCTTTATCCGCAGGTGGTTGTCCCTGAAATTGAGGGTGGGACTTTCCGTTATTTCTTCTGCATGAATCCTTAAGAATTTCATGGTGGTTTGGATTCGATTAAGGCTCACAAATGAATAATTAGAATGGAGAGAATCTTTTATATCGTGTTGTGTAGTGATGAGAATAAGGTGACATTTGCGTCACATTTGCTGAAAGGTCCTGCAGCAAGATGGTGGGAGAGTGCTTCTAATCTTATGATTGTGCAAGGAATTCCGAAAGTATGGGATCAGTTTAAGACAACTTTCATGGAGAAGTATTTTCCAAGTTCTTTAAGGACCCAAAAGGAATTTGAGTTTCAGCAGCTTAAACAAGGAAGCATGATTGTGGCCAGTTATGCCGAGAAGTTCGAAGACATGGCAACTTATTCTAGGCAAGCTATGTATGCTCCATATGAAAGGTGGAAGATTGATCAGTTCTTGTTTGGACTAAGGGCCGAAATTTCACATAGTGTCTCTCAGAGGGAGTTCACTACTTATTCCGAGATGTTGAGACAATGCTATGTAGCTGAGCATAGTTTGATGAAGGTGCAAGCTGAAGAAAGTGCTGAAAGAGTTGTTCAAATTGACCGTGGAAGGGCTAATTAACCTTTTAGGCCAAGGCCTCAACCCTTCAAAGGGAAACAAGTTCAAAGTGCTAGACCTAACACTCCACCCACATGTAGGTTGTGTAACAAGTGCCATTTTGGTAAGTGTCACGGTGGAGGATTAAGGTGTTACAATTGTAATGAAATGGGCCATATATCAAGGGATTGTACCAAGCCAAGGAATCAAGTTCAAGCAAGGGTTTACACTATGGATGCTAGAAAGACCAAAGCCGACAACTCTCTTATTGCGGTACATGTCTTGTTAATGATCATCATTGTCTTGTTTTATTTGATTGTGGAGAGACACACTCTTTTGTGTCTACTAGTTGTGTGAAGTGACTTAGGTTAAAAGCTTTCCCATTGTCTCCTCCTATGGTGGTTACTACCGCTATGGACGAAATCGTTGAGACACCTCTTAGGTGTGAGAATTGTACTTTGTTTGTGGATGGTAGAGTTTTTCAAATTGACCTTATTTGTCTTCCCCTTAAGAAAGTTGATGTTATCATGGGAATGGATTGGTTGTCTGCTAATTATGTGTTTATTAGGTGTGAAAAGAAGTTGATCCTCATTCCATCCGTTGAAGCGCCTCTGAAAGATGTGTTAACAACGATCTTAGAAGGTACGGATGGAATGGTAAATTTTATGTTTGAATAAGAGAAGTCTGTTTTGCCTGTCCTTACTAAAGAGGAAAGTAATGATCAACAAGTTTTGAATATTCCGATAGTATGTGAATTTCCTGATGTCTTTCCCGAGGATGTCACTTCCTTACCTCTGGTGAGGGAAGTTGAATTCTCAGTTGACCTGATACAGGGAATGACTCCTATATCTGTTTCCCCTTATCAGATGGCATTGCTTGAGTTGAGAGAATTGAAGGATCAAATAGAGGATTTGATGGTGAAGCATTTTGTTAAACCAAGTGTTTCACCGCGGGGAGCTCCTGTTTTGTTGGTAAAGAAGAAGGACGGTGGTATGCGGTTGTGTATTGATTACCGTAAGTTGAACAAGGTTACTATCAAGAACATATATACCTTACCGAGGATAGACGACCTTTTAGATCAATTGAAAGGAGCCAGTGTGTTCTCAAAGATTAATCTGAGGTCGGGCTACCATCAGATTCGTGTGAAGAGTTCCGATGTTCTGAAGACTGCATTCAGAACCCGTTATGGTCATTATGAATTCTTAGTGATGCCTTTCGGTATGAGGAATGCGCCAACTGTTTTTATGGATTACATGAAATGAATATTTCAAGCTTATTTGGATTAGTTTGTGGTGATATTTATAGATGTCATTCTTATTTATTCTCGTACTCCACAAGAGCACGAAGAACATTTGAGAATTGTTCTATCGGTACTGCAAGAGAAGCAACTTTTTTTCCAAGTTTAGCAAGTGTGAGTTCTAGACGTCAGAAGTCAAATTTCTGGGACATTTATATCTTAGGGAGGTGTAGCAGTGGATCCGTCAAAGATCGAAGCCGTGATTAATTGGGAGATACCGAAGAGTGTTTTAGAAGTGAGAAGTTTCTTAGGTTTGGCAGGTTACTACAGAAGGTTCATTAAAGGTTTTTCTCAGTTGGCGTTACCATTGACTAAGCTTACTAGAAAGGACTTCGTGTATGAATGGGATTCTGGTTGTAAGCAAAATTTTGTGTGTTTGAAGGAGAAATTGACAACTGCTCCAATTTTGATCATTCCCGATCCTAACAAATCTTACGAAGTGTTTTGCGATGCTTCTAAGATGGGATTAGGAGGTTTTCTTATGCAAGAAGGTCAAGTTGTAGCTTATGCTTCTAGACAATTGAGAGTTCATGAGAAGAATTATCCAACTCATGATTTGGAACTGGTGCCCGTGGTGTTTACTTTGAAAGTGTGGCGACACTATTTGTATGTTGTGCGTTTTGAGATGTTCAATGATCATAAGAGTTTGAAGTATCTCTTTGATCAGAAGGAATTGAATATGAGACAAAGAAGGTGGATGGAGTATTTGAAAGATTATGACCTTGAATTGAAGTATCATCCGGGAAAAGCGAATAAAGTGGCGGATGCTTTAAGTAGGAAAGTGATTCATAGTGTCGAGTTGATGATGTTGGAATATGCACTGTTGGAGAAGTTTCGAGACCTTAATCTTCAGTTTGTTTGGACTCGAATGGTGTGATTATGAGAAATTTGAATATAAATTCTATCTTGAGGAATGAAATTCAACAAGCACTTCGTACCAGAGATCCTGTCGAAAATTAAAGAAGAAGTCGAAAGACTTCTAAAATGCAAATTCATCCGTACAACGAGGTATGTCGAATGGATTGCTAATATTGTTCCTGTGATTAAGAAAAATGGCAAGCTTAGGGTATGCATTGACTTTAGAGATTTAAACTCAGCTACCCCTAAGGATGAATATCCTATGCCAGTAGCAGAAATGCTTATAGATTCTGCAGCAGGCCATGAGTATTTGAGTATGCTTGATGGATACTCTGGCTACAACCAGATTTTTATTGCTGAAGAAGATGTTCCAAAGACAACTTTTCGTTGTCCTGGGGCAATAGGAACATATGAATGGGTAGTAATGCCCTTTGGTTTAAAGAATGCTGGAGCCACTTATCAAAGGGCAATGAATTCTATTTTTCATGATTTCATTGAGACATTTATGCAAATTTATATAGATGATATTGTGATTAAGTTTGTCTCAGGTTCAAGCCATATTGACCATCTTCGACAATCCTTTGAAAGGATGAGGAAGTTTGGTTTAAAAATGAATCCCCTTAAATGTGCTTTTGGTGTGCAAGCGGGTGATTTCTTAGGTTTTGTGGTCCACAAGAAAGGGATCGAAATTAATGAGAACAAAGCCAAAGCCATAATGGAAGCGAAAACGCCATCGACAAAGGAGGGATTGCAGTCTCTACTAGGGAAAATAAACTTTCTTAGAAGGTTCATCTCCAACCTTAGTGGAAAGACACAGGCTTTCTCACCTCTACTTCGACTGAAGAAGGAAGATTTCACTTGGGGGCAAGAGCAACAAGATGCTTTCGACAAAATCAAAGAGTATCTGGCTAGTCCTCCAGTTCTAATGTCTCCTTGTCGAAAAAGAAGTATGAGGCTTTACATCTCAGCATCTGACAGAACATTGGGAAGCATGCTTTGTCAGGAAGATGAAGATGGCGTCGAAAGGGCCATCTATTACCTCAGCAGAGTCTTAAATGATGCTGAAACTAGATATAGTATAATAGAAAAACTATGTTTATGTGTATATTTCTCTTGTACAAAGTTAAAGCATTATATAAAACCCATTGATGTATATGTATCCTCTCATTTCGACGTAATAAAATATATGTTATCTAAATCCATTTTACATAGTCGAATTGGGAAATGGGCCCTGGCATTAACTGAACATTCTTTGAAGTATATGCCTCTAAAGGCTGTCAAAGGACAAGTGGTTGCTGATTTTATAGCTGACCACTCAATAAATGAAAGTGAAATAAAATATGTCGAAGTAGAACCTTGGACATTATATTTCGACGGTTCCAGTCACAAGAATGGAACTGGTGTTGGGATGTTGATTATTTCTCCTAATAAAATTCCAACAAAATTCAAGTACAAAGTAGAAGGCTTGTGTTCAAATAATGAAGCAGAATATGAGGCTTTGATTGTTGGATTTGAAATATTGTTGGAATTTGGGGCAACAAGAGTCGAAATAATGGGTGACTCTGAGTTGGTAATAAAGCAATTGACAAAAGAATACAAATGTGTCAAGGAGAATTTGATCATGTACTTTGTAATAGCCAATAGACTCCTCAAGAAATTCGACAGTGTAGCCTTTAAACACATTCCTAGATTGGAAAATCAGGAAGCAAATGACTTGGCTCAACTGGCATCAGGCTACAAAGTGTCGAAAGAAAATTTGGAGAAAGCTATTGAAGTAAGAGGAAGAATATTATCCACCAAATTGTCCCCATCAGATTTGGAGACAATAAGACTAGGTTATGGTGACGAAGAAAATTTTGAAATTTTTAATGTAGATTATCCAGAGGTGGGAGATTGGAGAAAACCTATTAAGGATTATTTACAAAACCCAAACCAGACAGTCGAAAGAAAAATAAAGTATAGGGTTTTAAGCTACGTACTTTTTGGGAATGAGTTATTTAAAATGACTGCAGAAGGAGTCTTACTAAAATGCTTAGGTGAGAGTGAAACTTAGATAGCTTTGTCGAACGTGCACAGTGGTGCATGTGGTGCACACCAGGCAGGTCACAAGATGAAGTTGTTACTATTTCGACAAGGGATGTATTGGCCAACAATGCTTAAGGACTGTGTCGAATTTGCAAAAGGGTGTCAAGAATGCCAAATTCATGCAGGCATACCTCATGTACCTGCAAATGAGTTACACTCTATTATAAAGCCTTGGCCATTCAGAGGTTGGGCTTTAGATTTAGTTGGGGAAATTCGACCAGCTTCTTCAAAGGGGCAAATATACATTTTGGTTGGAGTAGACTATTTTACTAAGTGGATTGAAGCTATACCACTGACGAATGTAGATCAGGAGGCAGTTATAGAATTCATCAAGAAACACATAATTCATAGGTTTGGAATACCAGAAACCATAACCACTGATCAAAGATCTGTGTTTACTGGGAAAAACATGCAAGCATTTGCAAAAGAAACGGGTTTTAAGTTGTTAACTTCGACACCCTATTATGCCCAAGCAAATGGACAGGTCGAAGCAGCCAACAAAGTTGTGATAAATCTTATAAAAAAACATGTTGGTAAAAAACCTAAAAATTGGCACAAGACTCTGGATCAAATTCTTTGGGCTTGTCGAACTTCTCCTAAAGAGGCAACTAATTCTACCTCATTTAAGTTGACTTATGGGCATGATGCAGTATTACCAGTTGAAATCTATCTACAATCAATACGAATTCAAAGGCATCATGAAATTCCATCTGAGACTTATTGGAGTATGATGATGGATGAGTTAGTTGACTTAGATGAGGAGAGGTTGCGTGCTTTGGAGTTGATAAAGAGGAAGAAAGAAAGAGTCGAAAAGTTTTACAATAAGAAATTAAAATTTAAAGTCTTTTTAGTTGGTGATCTTGTTTGGAAGGTAATTTTGCCCATGGACAAGAAAGATAGATTAATGGGAAAATGGTCTCCTAAATGGGAAGGACCTTTCCAAATCTTAAGAGTTTTTTCAAATGGCGCATATGAAGTCGAAGAAATAGAAAAAGATAAAAGGATACTGAAAATAAATGGCAGGTATTTGAAAAAATATAAGCCAACATTGCAAGAAATAAAAATAGAAACGGAATAAATTCATAAACTGAAAAAATATGTCTTCGCCAAACAAATGGCGTTGGTAACATTACAGATAAAAGCCTTGAAAGGCTGCCAAAACGAAACAAATGTAAAAATCTATTTCTATCACAAATTATCGTCGAAGAAAAGTTTCTTTGAGTCCGTCAAATTTCTTCTGTTGAAGTTGAATTCGACGTTCACAAAGGCTTTTACCAACGGACAATTCGTCAATTTCTCGATTAAGTTGCTGAGCCATTTCTGCATGTTGAAGCCCCTTTTGAAGTTCTCTATCAATGTCCTCTTGGTTAGGTTGCTGAAGGTTGGCTTGGCGTTCTTTCTCTTGAAGGATTTTCTTCTGAAGTTCGACAATTTGAGCCTGGAAAGTCTGGATTTTGCTTTCACATTCAGCAGCAGCTTTGGAGTAGTCTTCAGAAAGTTTGTTTAATTCTGAGATTTTTTCGGTCGAAGAAGCTACAGCATTCCACTCTGAAACTTGTTTCTCAGACTTAGTTGAGATGTTCTGGGAAAACTCCTTTTGGCGAAGTAAGTCAGCACTCACCGAGTCGATCATAGAAATCAAGTCCATTACCAGACGACTTTCCTCAGTAGAAGCCTCCAAGAGATTAGCTTGTTTAAGAAGTTTTTTCAGATCATATTGAGCAGAAGGTTTTTCGACCAAAACTTTAAACAAGTCTACGCCAAGAATTTTAGTCTTGATCTCAGCCATGACAACATTAATTGATTGAACATCAGAGGTAGCTCCAGAAGTTGTCGAACTGCTGTAGGAGGAATCCTGAAAGTTATGTCAAGAACTGAGAAGAGCCTTCAGATATTCTAGAGGTTTTTTCACTTTCAGACTCTCAATCTCTTCACGAGATAAGCTTGTCGAACCCGTTGTTGGAGGAATTTCTGTTTGAATGGGAATAGGTTGGGCACTTCCTCCAGGATTCAAGCTAATATCTGATCGTTTCAACATATCTTCTACCTCTTCGACAATCTTCTTGTCAGCTTCAGCTATATCAATTGGCCCTTACATTTGTTCGTCTTGGTCCTTATCAGCTTTTTCTTCAACGGTAAATCCTGGGCGAATAGGGGAGTCGTTGTCAGCAGATTCTTGGTTGCTGATGTCGAAGTCGCTATTGGTCTGAGGTCCATGAATACCAGTTCCTGGAGTGGCCTCTTCCAGAAGTCGCTCAGCCAAAGTTTTTTCAGAATCAGAAGAGATAAGTGTTTCTTGGACTTTGGAAGTCCCTTCGACATCAAGATCAACCTGAAGTCAACAACAAAAGGAAATTAAAAGAAGAAACAATGCAAGTAAAAAATTTGAATACTGTCAGTCGAAGTAAAAAATACCTGAGGAATCTCAGTATGGGTACTTGAATTCCCACTCTTTTCACTTTTTGAGTGAGTTTTGGTGATTGGACTGGTATGGGGAGTTTTTCTAGATTTGACGATAGATCTCTGAGATGCTACCGTTTTTATTTTTACAACCTTTTTTCTTTTGAGAGGCTGTGGCTCAGGGGATTCGTCTTCGGACTCTTCGACACCCACCTTTTTCTCTTCTTGTTTCCTCTTGGTTGTTGGTGTGCGAGTTATCTGAGGCATACAGAAAAGAAATTTGTTCAGCTTAAGAATAATAAAGTTTATATAAGAGAGGTTGAATGCTTTTGCGTGTCGAAACCTTCTTTGCAGCAACAGGTGATGTTTCGACCTGTTTGGTGGAAGTCCCTTCGCCAGGGGTTTTCCTGCTAGCAATCTTGACAGCTGAAAGGAAGGAAAATAAATAAACATGGATATAAAACATATAAGAAAGTTAGAAATAAAAAGAGAAGTTGTATTTCTTCGACACCTTCAAGAATAGGAGATTCCACGCGAACGTGTTCTATTCCAATGTGAAGGTGCCATGGGAAGTTGTCCAAATGATACTTCGTCGGAACCACACGATCGATAAGTTTTTTGCAGGACTCACGAAGCAACTTTAAGTCAGACCCACACACAAACCAATCTGGGAATGGAGGGCGCAAGGCCACACCAAATTCCACAGAAGGAAGTGGGGGAAACTTTGGAGGATACGTGCTAAATGCAAAGTTATAGCGTGCATGAGGTGGAATATATGGAGGCAACTCCAGCTTATCCATTTTTTCTGAAAACTTCTGTTTTAGGGTCACTGCTGCTTCGCCTATGGTTCGACGAAGATCATTTGGCCTGTAAATGGTTTCAAAATATTTTTGAAAATTTTGAATCTCTTTGATGTGTTTGTCCGTACCTTTCTTCTTTTTGTCCTGCACAAAAGCAAAAGCGTTCGTCAGGTGTGTTGTAAAAGCTTCTACGTCGAAGAATTTGGTAAGATAGTATTCTCTCCACCAGACGTCGAAGTCCTCAGTGCACAAATAGGTTGGTTGAAAAATCACAGGTCGGGCTTCCAAGGTTTCGTCAAAACACTTATGATACAGCTCTAAACTTTTTTCTAAGTTGTGAAAAGAATTGTAAAATAAAATAGAACCTTTCTTGGGATAGATAGGTTTGGTTTTTGTTTGGATTAACCCAAATTGTCTAGCCACTAAATTAGGCAGATAGACAATGAGAGAAATCTTTGTGTTATTCATGCTATGGTGAGAAAAGAAATGCCTTGGCGTGAGGAATGATGCCCAGATAGATATGTATGAATCCTCTTCTTTCTGATGTTCTAAAGGAAGTTGTCTGTTGAACCATTTAGGACCTATAGTCCTGTTGGCGAAAGGTGCCATGGATGGTGTGAAATTGTAGCGTTTGGCAAACATCATCACGTAGCCGGTAAAGGCTTGTCGAAGGCTTATCCCTTCATCAGTTGGAGTCAGTTTGACCAGCCTAGGCCATTCGACACGCCTGTCCTTTACCTCTTCTTCGTCTATTTGGCTCTTGATGGGAATGCAGGTTTCAAAAGTAGCATTCAACCACAATTGTAGAAGCCAAAAAGGACCTGTCAGGCTGATATTTCCTTTTTCTTTGCTAGTCTTCAGGGCATTTACACTTTCACTAAGGGATTCATAAAGATTCGCCAGAATCATTTCACTTAGACAAAGATTAACTCCGGCATGAAGTTGGTTAGCAATGGTGATGTAACTCTTGGCAACTTGAAGAGATCTAATGCAGAAGACGAATTTTGCTAGCTACAAAGTTAGGAAAGCCACATGTTCCTTATCAGAAACCTCTTCAGTGTCTTCACCATGGTGGTGCGCAATGAACAGGGAGTAACCAGCATGTTTGGTGTCGAAGCCTATGGGGTCTTTATTTAAATGCTCAGGGTTGAAAATTTCACCTATAGGACTAAGACCTGTGATGGCTGCTAGATCAAAAAGGGTTGGGGTGACCATCCCACAAGGGAGGTGAAAATTGTTGTAAGTACTGTCCCAAAAATATAGGGAAGCCAACAACATGTTTTGGCAATAACGTGGTCCATCTCTCGACAATTGGATTAGGTCATAAATGCCTATTTTCTTCCAAAACTTTCCCTTAGCCCCTTCGACTCTATTTAACCAAGCTAAGTAATCCTTGGGGTTTTTTGTCAATGGAGGGCTCCTAAAAATCCTATTTTGATTTAGATATAATAAATCTAGGTCTGTCGAAGCTGAAGAGCTTTCAGGATTTTTGGAGGTTGTTTCCGTAGGTTGAGGTTTTCTACCTGCACCTATGGGTTTTGAAGCAGAGTAAGAAGGGTAAAATTCTTTTAAACGGTCCTGATCAGCGTTAGGATCAGAGAGTGGGCCTAACAGTGCTTGGCAAACTCCAGAGATTAAAACAGGGATGAGTACCTGAGATCGATAGATGCTAGCCTTTTCTCTCTCATTAGGAGGCTCTGGAATATATTGTTGTTTGTTTACCTGCACCGACCCAGGTAACGTGTGAGCATGAGGAAGATCAGTTGTTCTTTTTGCTTCCTTATCACCTTGGTCAGCAGCGTTCTTTGGAGGAGCCATTGTTGAGAGAAGTTTGAGCGAGAGTTGCAGAGGAAGTAATGGAATTGAAATATGGGTTTGATAAAGAAGAGAAAGTTCAAGAGCGTAAAAAATGAAAATATTGGTAAAAAGAGGTATTTATAGGAAGAAAATGGATAAAGTAAAAAAAATGTTTCAATTTTTATGATGATCATGGGGTACGTGTCATGTTAATCAACGGTGATGATCAAAAAGTTGATAGTTGGAGGAAACCCATGATTAGCTAGTTTGTAGGGTTATGGAAGATCGTGTCTAAAACGTGGGATAGATGAGACGTTTTCAGAAAAAGTGTAATCATGGATTTTCTTGGGACTTAACGAAGTCACATCACAATTAATGAAGCTAACATGGTGTCAAAATAATTTCGACAGCAAAGGATGATTTCTCCAGAGTTAGTCGAAACATCTTTGCTGAGGGGCAATTTGTAGGCACATAATTTCGACACCATGAGTTAAGATGTAAAATCATGTTTTTACTAAGGAAATGGTCACCAGATAAAGGAGAAAGAAAATAAAGATATTCAGAAGAAGTTTTGATATTTTCGACAAGACCAGATGTTCAAATACTTCGACAGGAATATGAGGTATGTTTCAGCAGACAAAGTTTGAAGAACTTTCATTACAGTTCAGCATTTGACAGAATTTGAAGAATTGGTGTGCTTTTCGACATTTCGACAGAAGATAGGCTGGAAGAGATTTCGACAAAGGCATTATCCTATAAAGTTTGAAGAGTTTTGTTCTCTTCGACAGTTCGACAAAACGAAGAGATGCAGCGTTTTGTCACAAAGAGGAAGAATTCAAATTCAAAAGTTACAACATTTGGCAGTTGGACGCGTGGAAGCTTCAGGAAAAGAAGAATAACATGCAGATTGACAAGTGTCAAATAGTTAGGATTTTTCCGTTTTAGGCAGTTATTTTATTTGTATATAAATATGGTAGTTGTTGTAGAATCATGTGTGTGAAAAACTTGTACAATAATCCTGTAACAAATACTCTAAGTACCCAGTGTGAAAGAAACGAGTTTGATATTTGGAGAAATGTACGTGTTGAACACCAATTTTATTCAAGTTATTTAAATTATAAGTCTTTTTCGTTCAATTCTTTTACTTCCAGTTTCTTTACTTTTCTGCAAAATTTATGGTCTTTTTGCCATTTTTCTTTACTTTTTGTTCAACTTTTAGTTTACTTTACTTTTACATTCAAACATTCAAGATTTTAATATCATTGACAAAACAAACCACAAACAATTATCAAACACTAAGAGTAATCTGACAAAAAAATTGCACATGTGTCCTAGGACTTGTTTGGTTGGTCCTGCAAGTAACCCAGTCCTGTAAAATATTGGTTAACCAGAGGTTGTTCGTCAGAAATCACAGCGAACATTGGGGCAGCAGTAGATGCTTGTTGTTGTGCTACATGAGAAATCAGTGTTTCCAACATTTTGTTATGAGTAGCTAAAGCGTCCACCTTAGTTACTAATTGCTTAATCTTCTCACTAGTGTGGATGTTCTGGTTCGGGAATTCTTTGTTTGTTTGAGTCTGTGTGACTATGAAGTTTCCATCATCAGTTCAAGGTTAGATTTCCTAGGAGCGTTTGGAGCAGGTGCGACAACTTTTTGATATCTCGGAGGTACAACAGGTGTCTGGTTAGGTGCATACAAGGCATTATTGTTCTTATAGAAAAAAATAGGATGATTCTTCCAACTTGGGTTGTAAGTGTTTGAATACAGATTTCCTTGAGCATAGCTCACCTGGTCTGTGGTTAATCCAGCTAAGAGTTGGCATTCTGGGGGTGCGTGTCCTGGGATTCCACATATTTTGCAATTTGGAGTCACGACAGCCACGATGGCTGGTGGTGTTATGGTCAAGTTATCAATCTTCTGGGCGAGAGCATCCATCTTAGCGCTGACGTGATCTAAGCTACTTACTTCGTACATTCCTCCTTTTGTTTGGGTATTCTCTACATGAGTTCTTTCACCTTTCTATTGGTGGTGGTTTTGAGCTATGTTCTCAATGAGGTTGTAGGCATCTTCGTATGGTTTGTCCATGAGAGTACCGCCCACGACAACGTCTATCGTGAGTCTTGTGTTGTATAGAAGCCCATTGTAAAAGGTAATGATGGTCACCCAATTTTCAAACCCATGATGTGGACATATCCTCATCAGATCCTTGTATCTCTCCCACGCTTCATAAAGTAATTCAACATCTTTTTGTCGAAATCCATTGATCTATGCTCTCAGTATAGCTGTCTTGCTTGGTGGGAAATAACCTGATACAAAAACGTTCTTCAGTTCTGCCCATGTTGTAACTGAGTTGGCTTGTAAGGATTGTAACCATGCCCATGCTCTATCCCTAAGAGAGAACGAAAAAAGTCTTAATCTTATTGCGTCTTGGGTTACACCATTTGCCTTCACCGTGTCTGCGTATTGCACAAACTTGGTCAGATGTTCATTAGGGTCGTCTGTAGGATTTCCAGAAAATTGATTTTGTTGTACGGTTGATAGCAGTTAGGGTTTCAATTCAAAATCGTTTCGGGTAATGGCTGGGGCAACAATACTATTATGTGGTTCTTGTTGAGTTGGAGTCGCATAGGACTTGAGTGGACGATTTTGTGGTCCTCCATTTTCGGCCATGATTAGTTCTTCAACTGGTTCGGGTATAAGATCTTTAGGTGAAGGATTTTCGTGATTTTCGGTTCGGCGTCTCAAACTTAAGAAACGCTCAACTTCGTCGATTTGTGGTTCTAAGTCTTCGCCTCGAGAGCGAGTACTGGGAATGTAATCGACAAATGGAATTTTGATTTTGCCTTAGTCTATACAGAGCAACAATTGAATTGCACTATTGACTAAATCACACTCCTCGTCAACGATGCCAAAAACTTGATCACGACTTTCTGAGTCTTAGGGTACTAACTGCAAGTATACAGCCTAATCGCATAGTAATAAAAGATATCGATCCCACAAGGACTAGATAATCAAACTAATGCTTTCAGGTGTTACTATGTTTAGCTAAGTCGAATGATGTTTTAGTTAAAACAGAACGAGGAATTAAGAATTTTAATTAAATAAGAATTACGATTGAATATCGGTACATAATTAATATGCCTTCACGAATTCAATAAATTATTGACTTATAAAGATTGGTCAAATTATCTTTCTGTAGAAAATACCGGTTTAAAAGTTGTCAACTCACACTCTCGTGGTCTTGTCTATGACTATACTCCTGAGTCAAATTGAGCGCTCTCGCTGTGTCAAATTAAGCGCTCTCGTTGTATAAAATTGAGTTAAAATCACTTTTTGGAAACCTATATATTCTAATTAACTTTAAAGCGCTTCCGCTATATTTAAAACTAATGTCTGATTCCAGCTATCCGGTTAAAACCTCACACTCTCGTGGTCTTAATTCTAACCTTTTTACCTTTTTACTTTCGTAATAAAAGCTATTTTTAAATTAAGAAACCAAAACCAGAAAATAAGTTTTGTTTATGATTTTAGCCTAGATCTATTGAATTCATTTCGGTTAATCAATTACATACCGATTAAAGCGTTTTAGCCAGACACATTTATTAAAACAATTGATAATAAATAAGAACAATAAACAATATAAAGCATGGAAAATGGAAATAAAAGCATTTATATCAAATCAGAAAATAAACATGGACCGAGGTACAGGACAACAATACAATCTTGGCGTAATTAATTCTTGTAGAAAAATAAATATAGAAAACGAAAGTGGCTTGGAACAAGATAAATTGCAATAGCTTCCCGATGTAGGAAACTATTACTGGTCTGGTAAGGTATTAACAGTGGAAGCTAAATGCAGAAGAAAAAATAAAAGAATAAAGTCCTGAACAGGGAAATAAATTGGGCTCCGAATTTAGAACGACATAAATTAGGATTCGTTCGAAGCTCCCTTTGGCAATTGAATTTGCTTCTATTTATATTGATGATGTAGACCGAGTTGTTGAGAAAATGCAGGAGAAATTCTTTCTGGGCTTTGAATACGATGCTTGACTGGTACTGGATTGAGTCTCAGGAAATAACGCAACAACGACTCTCTGGTTTGATTGAGGCGCGTTTGTAAAATTCCTTATTTTTGACCTGTGACGGTCGTCTGGTATCCATGACGTTCGTCCCACTTATGCAATGTGTGAAGGATGTCACAATTGTGTAACGACCGTCTGGGCTCAGAATACAAAATCTTTGTTTTCTGTCATCTGTCCCATTTCTTCTGCTATAAGCTTCAATTCTTCCTCATTTAACTCATTTTCTTCTACAAGTCATATAAATCAGAATACCTGCAAAACATACAAATAGCTCGCAGTTCAAATTACGAAAAACAATAACTTAATTAATCGAAAATCAAGCTAAATAATCGATATACAATCGTATTATCAACTCGCAGCCCTACCCTGATCTACTTCTAGATCAACCGCTCTCCCAACAATGGTATTGTCCCGACCTCTTGATATCATTGCAAACAAAGGTTAAAAACCAATAAGATAAGAAAAACAAAAGGAAACAACTACAAAAAATTTCAAATTCCCGAAATAAAACAAAAACTTTATTATCGTCGGGAATTTGAAATTCCCGACATAATTTTTTTTAATACCATCGGGAATTTGAAATTTCCTGTATTAAACCTTCAGGGAATTATGATATTCGTAGAAGTTATTGGAAATTTCAACACTTACTGTATTTATCATCGAAAATCATGGAATTTCAGGTAAATAATACCGTAAATCATGAAATTCCCAGTAATATCTACCGAAACTTGTGCAATTCACAATACAACTTATTTGTGAATTGAAACTCCCGATAGTTGTCTCAAAATCTCCGGTATCGTGTTTAACTTTTGAAAACTCCGCCTCGAAAACTAAATTATATGTTTCAAAGTTAATTTTATTTTTTCTTTCTATATAAATAGGGTGACAAGTAGAAATCGGCGTCGTCTTAGTCGCTAAACATTTTCTCTTCACCCCTTCCTCCTTTCTTAGAACCTTCTTCCCCAAAACCCATCACCTCTATTTCAAGGTTCACCCATCACAAACTCCATTTCCTTCGTACCAATGGGACTCATTTCCTTTGCCTTAACAGGCGCAGGTTTCATCCTCATAGGCTCTCTCCAATCTCTCCGCGCTTCTCAACCAAACAAACCCAACAAACTCTTTCACATCACTCTCTCAATCTTCACCTCTTTCATCACACTTTCCTCAATCATTTCAATCCTCAACGCACACACCTCAAACGACAGCGTTGCGTTGCCACTTCATCTTCAAACCCTACCAATCTCATCACTCTTCCTAATCCACTCACTTCTCTCATTCTTTCTCCCTTTTCTCCCTTCGCCTTTGCTTAACCTAATCACCGCCTTCGGTTTCGCAGAAGAATTTCTCTTGTTTTATCTCCAGAGAAAAGATCCTACCGGAATCGAGAATCGGTATTACGATCTCTTGTTAGTTCCTATTGCTGTTTGTGTTTTCTCTACTTTGCTTGAATTGGGATCATACGAATCGGATGTCCCGAAATTGGGACGCGGAATTGGGCTTATTTTGCAAGGAACTTGGTTTGTTCAAATGGGGTTTTCTCTGTTTTCTTCTAATTTTGTTGCGGAAGGGTGTAATTTGCATCTTGTTAGTCAAGGGAATTATAGTTTGAGATGTAAGGGGCACCCTGAGTATCATAGAGCTAGAGCTATTGCGACGCTGCAGTTTAATTGTCATCTTGCTCTTATGGTTGTTGTGCTTGTTGGCTTTTATTCGTTTACTTGTGGTAAAATCGGAGATTTGGGGCGATCTTCAACGGAGGGTTTGAAGTATACGCCGCTTGGTGCTGAGATGCATTCTGTGGAGAATTTTACATTGGATTCTGATGATGACGAAGAGGTTAAGGATGGTAATGCAGGAAGCGAGAAGGTGATCAATGGTGTTAATGGTAATTCCTCTTATCATTGAAACTTGAACTTGTTTGTTGTGTTTTAGATTCGGGTAAAAGGAATGGGACATGTTATAGTTTACTTTGTGTACAGGGGTTTCTGATTTCTAGTTGGGTTTTGGGTGTATCTCTATGTAACATAATGTTATTAGCTTCAAATAATACGTGATTTCTAGTAGTGTTGACAAGTGTGGATTGTAGAGAACAACCGTTTTTTTTTCCTTTCAAATTCTGCTACGCAATAGTGATATATAATGTTGTGTTTGCTGTTTTTCTACAACATTTTGTACTGAATAGTGTAGGATAAAACAATAGTGATTTGTTCAAATTCCTCTAAGTTGTAGCGCCACTAGAGCTGCTATTTAACAACATAAATTTCCACTTTTTGAAAAGGCCTTATATGATATGATTTCTGTGATTCAATGTAGCTGTGATTGAAAGTTCTTTTCTGTGTTATTGATTTGTGTGTATAGATATTTCATTTAATGGTTTGCTACTACATGATTAAATATTTGTCATTTCTTAGCTTCAACCCTGCAAAAATTGGTTTAGTTGTTGCCATCATTTAACTTGTTATGCAGAAATGAAGGATATACTATGATTTTTCGAAATAAATGTGGATGCCAAATTTACTAGCATTGTTCTAAATTGTGGTTATTGTTACACTGCGAATCTTGTTACCGTTGAAAAATGTGAGCGAATATAGACAATGTATCTGCAATTGTGATGCTGTTGCAGAAACATTTAAAACATTTACATTGCAATTATGGACCACAATTTACAACTATGCTTATTAAGTTAACACGAAGAGTCATGCTAGTTTACAATACCTGATGCATAAATTGTGCTAACTCACTTTCTTGCTGGTTTCATTAGTTACCTTGGCTAGACTTGTTTATATTATCTCACTCACATTTACTAAATTAGATACTCAATGATTCTGTTTGAAGATGCAAGTTTTGCTACCAAAGCCTAAAAGACTTCACATAGTGAACTGTTAATACATATTACATAACGTAGCATACAAAGCATACTCTCCTCTACTCTTACACAATCAAATCCTCCCATTTTTATCCTGTAAACCCTATGATTGAAATTTTTCTGCCATTTATTCATAAACCTGAAAATCATTTTCTGTACGATATTCTTTGTGACGCATTGCATTTGTTTCAAAATCCAATTCTATTTTTGTTCTGTTTCAAGTGGATTGTATGTACTGTTCTTCAATCTAGTTTTAATGCACTCTTTGTAATTTTTCTATGCTCAAGTTCTGAGCTCATGAGCAATTTTCAACCATTCTAATGTTCTTCCTATACTTGAGTGCCTGCAAATTTAAACCAATTTGAATTTATTTTTCCGTTTTCACTAGTGAATGTACGGAAATCAGGATTCAAGATTCTCAAGCTATGAAAACTTTGCTTTAACATATCTAGATATGGTCAAGATCCTCAAGCCGTTAAACTTTGTATTTTGGTTTGATTTTGTTAGAAAGTGCAAGGTTGGAAAGTTGATTATTCATTTTGTTATTCTATTAAGTTGTTTTGGGATAGTTTGTTATTCTATTAAGTTGTTTTGGGATAGTGTTGTTATGTTATACTAGCGTTTAAACGAACACTTTCGTGCTCTTGTGTGTTTTTTAATGCGCGCATAGGTTAAAATATACTGGTCAAATATGAACGGGTATTTTTTTTATATAAACTTTAAGAAATATTCTCTCTCTAATCTCGTAATTTTTAAAATTTTAATTTTAGATTAAATAATTAATATTTTATATGTATTTTATCACCTATCTTAAATATTACCATGAGTGAACAAAAAAAATTCTTTCTCTGGCTATTTTTCTTTCTTATGATAAATATAATAACTGTTCTGGACTGGATTGATAGGTGGTCCACAGTTGGGCAAGGTCCAATTCAATCTAGCTATGAGTAAGGTCTAATAAGGAGGTTTAGGACAATATAACTGTTGAGCAGAATATATCCATTAGGATTATAGTCGTTGGGGACCTCCTCCTTATGAGCTTCACAGTTCACGCGACCAATTGTCTTTCTGGAAGTCACAAACACAGTTGGATCAGGTCGTAGATCACGCGCAAGATCTTCTATGCTCCTCGCGCACCTGACAGTCTCCCATTGGTTGACCTCATATTTCGGCCAAAGTGGAGACCTTGGCCCCATGTTGGGGGATTCTTACAAATACCCTCTGTAATACCCCAAAATTTGCCCTCTCATTTCATGGTATTTTACATATCATATTGCATACATGATCTTACATCTTTACATAGAGAATTGAAGCATAACACTTACAACTAGAGGCATAATGCATGTGATCAATGACTGGTGAAATTGATGATCATCCAAAAGCAATGAAAGGGTCGCATGGCTTCACAACAATGTTCAAAGGGTTCTCAACATCCCACAAGATCTCAAATGATTCCTCAAGTCTTAGAAAGAGGTGGATTGATCAAAGAATTCAAGCAGTGCCACACCTCCTAACAAAAAGGGCTGAAATTAAGGTTTATGATTATGGGGCCTCTCAAGGAAATTTTGGTTCAAACTTGATCTCAATGTTTTCCACATGATGTCAAGTACCCAGGGTTGAAAAATCATCAATTGAATCATTTTTCAGAAGGTCTTCAATTGGTCAGTTACTTGAAAATCAAGAAATTGGGGAAAAGTCAAATGTGCGGAGAAAACAGTCAACTAATGACTTTTTGAGATCAAAATCATGAAATTAATGTTACAAGGGGTCATTGGACAAAATTTGATCAAGAAATGATGGATGAATCATCAAGAATCAAGAAAATCAAAAGTCTCCCTTTTTGGAAAATTAGGGTTTCTTAAAATGACAAGTTTAGGCCATTTTGCAGCCATGTTCAAGAGAGGTCTTCTCCCAATTCAAGAGTCAAACAAAAATTCCACTTGGACTGTTTGAAAGAGGGCGTCTTAAGATTCAAATCCATAGGTGGATCATGTTCATGAGATTATAATTGAGAAAGTTATGATCAATCAAAGTTTGATCAAACTAAGGCAAAAACTAGGTCATGACAAGCCTTATGCGCGCGCCAGGCCAGGTTTTTCATCAAGCATGTGGTGTGCAACATGTATGGCCAATTTACTCCATCAAGAAGGCCTCAAAGGAATTTTTTCCAAACATCAAAGATGTTCATTGTTGTCTTCTATACACCTTTCATGTTTGGAGATTTTTCATATGATCAATGGTTATAGAAGACAACAATGATCATATGGCACAAGTTGCCCTAGGCAAGCCAATTTTTGCAGGCCCAAGTATGCAGTTTTGATCCCTTGCATTCAATGCCATATTTGAGGTATCTAAAGGCGTTGTTTCATATTGGTGTGAACATCAATCTTGTTTTATGAAGTTTTCCCTTCAAATTGAGCACAAGAACTTCATAGCTTAGTGACTTGAGCATGAAGCTTCATACCATTGAAGATCAATGTGTGCAATTGGTTTTCTTGTATGCTAAGGCATTATATCATGATCAAATTTCAACTCAGTTCAACTTGTTTACAACATGTAACACGTATTGATCACAAGACATTGCATTAGAGGTTTCAAATGATCATATGCTTGCATACACACACCAATTGCCATGCACCTTTGGAAATTCAAGCATGAGAAACTTCCATTACATGATCTGCATTGATATGATCTCAGTTTCATTTCATCTCACTCAAGCTCATCACAATTAACATGATCATCATCACATGTGATCACATTCGAGCAACTAACTCAGCTTCACTCTTCATTGATCCAAACACCATTCACTTGCTTAATTCACCTCAAAGTTAACTCTACTCTAGTTCTAACTGTTAACTAGAGTAGTTAACTGTTAACCATCTCTAGTTAACAGTTAACCATCCATATATAAGGAAGATCATAATTGAATTACACTAACCAACTTCATTTGCTCAAATCACATTGAAAATCACACACACAAATGCTCTGAATTCTCTCTGATCTTTGGAAGATTGCACTTTGCATTTTGTTTCACTTTGCATTGTTCTTCATCAATCACATTCCATTCTTCATCTATTCATCATCTCATTCATCTTGTGATCACTTTCCATGGATTAATTAGTGTGAATCTCCAAGAACAAGTTCAATCACACTTTTGTATTTTCCCTAATTCAGCAAGGATTCAAGTATTTCATAGTGGTTATCTCATTCTTTGAAGATCAAGGCCAATTATAGAGCATCATTGGAACCTCCTCTCTGGTTTTCTTCAACACTTGAAGCTTTGCAATTCACAGGTTTCATCTCAATCTTCAATTGCTCGTTTTCATGATTTCTTGTTTGTTTTGTGTGATTTGAAGCTTAATAGAAGCATGTGACAATCTGGCTAGTTGATATGCACACTAAGTGCTTAGATTCAGTTTTTAGGTTTGAATTTCTTTCCTTCGATTTGGCTTATTTGTGTGTGATAAATGAAAGTTGAGCCTAGATTCTTGATGTGTGTGACCTAAGGAACATTTCCACAGCCTTAGTTTTAATTTTAGTGATATTTTGAGGTTTGCCCTAATGGAGTCTCACCAGAGAAGATGACCGGAGGTCTTCTCCGGTGACTGGAACAGTGCCCTAACTTTTATCCCCATAATTAAGTCATGGCCATTGATTCATCCTCATCCAACGCTCATATTTCTTCCAGCGAATAAATGAATACCATGCCAATCATGTGTCTCATTTTTACAAAGCTGAGTGTTGGCGTGTGTGACTTCCACCCTTGTTGCCATCTGTCCTAGGTCTGAGTCTTTGGACTTAAGTTCATTGATCAATTTTCATGCGTGTGATTCATCCTATGGTTTGTGTAGAGTCAACCAATTGACCAGATTCCACCATAAGTTTTGTGTTCAGCGCAACCAATGGATTGGGCCAAAAGTGTTATCCACGCCCCCAGTTTAAAGGCCCAACCATTTTCAATAGGAAATTATTTCTGAATGCACCTCGCTTGCCATTTCTTTTCCTTTTAATTTTCATTTTATATCATTTCAGTTTTGATTTTTTTAAAATATCAAACCACTACTAAAAAATTCCAAATAAATTCCCACATCATTTTCAACATTTTACCAAAATTTTCACATTTTTTATTTTCCTTTATTTTTTGGTCCAAAATTGAATATTCCTTTTATTTCTTTTTGGATTTTCTCAATTCTTGACCACATTGACTTCTCAATTTTATTTCTTCTAAACTAAAAATAGTTTGAACCTTATTCTTTTTGCCCTATCTAGAGGACATATTGAGGCTCCCAAAAATATTTTTTCCTTAATTTTTAGGTCTCCTTTGATACCATTTTGAGCCATTCCTTTGAGTTTGTACCACTAAAACCCTAATTGATCTTGTACCTTCATCTGAGTGAGTTAGATTGTGAATTTTTGTGAGATTTTTTAGAGGTTTGTTTTCCCCTGGTTTGTGACCTTGAGTGCCAATTTTCACAATTTTTTTCATGTCCATAAGAATTTGTTTGATACCTTGTTTCACAAGTCACTTGCTATGCCTTCTTTTTCCATCCTTCTAATTTCATTTTGAGTAAGGCATTTATGCCATCCATTAAAGGCCTCTCACATGAGTTAAGGTCCCATTTGATACTTACAAGTCACTTGAGTCCAAATTATAGGTCCCTCTTCTGAGTTTTTGGGTTACTTGATCCTTAAGTTTCACTTTGTCCATATGTGTCTTATTTGACCTAATTCACCTTCTTCTTTCACTTCAATCCTTCTAAATTGACTTTGTGAGTCTTGTATTCATTTCTTACACTTCTTATACACTTCACAATATGTTCACATCCTCTATCATATCTTTTCATCAAGTCATAATACTATCCACTTCATTTGTTATCTTTTGGACATACTGACTTCTAATTCAAGTTTCCTTGTCCCATAACCCTATACACTTCATGCTTGTTCTTTTGTGGTTCATTTTTACCTCTAATCTTCATCTTAACATACCATTTAGCCTTTGGATTTTGTATAGGGAATTCACCTTTACTTGTTCATGTTTGACTTTTATTGCAAGTCTTTCTTTTCTTTTGAGGTCACTTGTTCATCTCTTCTCATTACTTCTCCATTCAATCTCTTATACTTGAATCTCTTTGCCCATACTTTTGTCCACCTTTTGAGACACTTCTAATTTATGTTAGGTTCTGACTTTAACATTCAATCTTGGTTTAATACTAGTTTACCTTGCATTTTCATTCAAACTTCTTCATTTAACTTCATTATGAACTTCTTTAGGGTTTAGTACCTCATTAGGGCATAGTTTGTTAGTGTTTGATTTTAGGACCTTAGAACACCTTAATATAGTTTAGCCTCTGACTTTAGAAGTCTCTTACCACTTTAAGATCCTTTTCTTTTAGGACTTAACTTTAGGAAGCCCTTAGTACTTTTCCTTAACTAGTTTGGTTCCTACTTGTGCTTTTGCCATGCCTTATGCTTTCAATATACATTGAAAAGGCTAACCTTTGTTTTGTAGGGAGGTTGAGGTAAGCTTTGTTTATACAACTTCTTCCTTATCTTCTTTATTCTTTCACATTGTGATTGTCTTAGACTTTTAGGCTTTGTCTTGTACAACTTCATGTCAACCCCTCTTTAGAAACAACTTAACATCTTTAGAGAAGTAAGTTGCTTTCTAGTTTCCTCTTCTTTTCTTCTTCTTTATTAGGAGTAGAAAACCACACTAACCATATGACATGCCCTGAATAAACAACTTAGGGTGGGTCTTATTTCCCCTAGTTTTGTCCTTTTTCGATTTGAGTCCTCTTTCTCACATCAAAATAAAAATAAAATACCTAATAAAGGTCGAGCTTTCTCGTGCGCCAGGAGACTTTGACATGGGGTACTTGCACACGTCCCATTTCGGGGTGAGGTGTAAGGCATCTATCATGATGAACAATTCTTAGCATGAGGATGTTTCACAAACAAAAAACAACAAAAACACTTCTTCTAAAAGATGGTAAACAAACAACACACGTCTTTCCTGCGAGAATTCTCTTCTCATCTCATTCACTCATAACGAAAGAGCTCACTTCGACATGTCTCTTTGCAAGACGGTAAACACACTCGTACCAGACGAGCCTGCAACACCTGATCATAAGCATAAGCAGTTCGATTCATAAAAAAAACAAAGTTCCCACCTTAGTTAGGCCAACTACGTCGACTCTGATACTCATTTCCCATGAGATATGTAGGCAGTGGGGTAGGGCCCATTCGATCAGATTCTTTATTTTCCCTACATTTTTCCCGTACCTTTTCGTTCTCTTTTTCCAGTTCCATCTCTCATTCCAGTTCTAGTTAGTGGTTTTATTCAGCAGTAGTTTTATTCCTTACCCTTTGAAACAAACAAACAAGCGTGGATTCCGTCGGGTACGACGGATGATCTGGGGTGCTAATACCTTCCCAGGTCGTAACCGACTCCCGAACCCAGTTCTTTGGTTAGCAGGACCTTGTCCTTTCCTTTTTTCGGTTTGTGCAACATTACCTTTCCCATTCATTCGGGATAAAAATGTCTGGTTGGCGACTCTACCTTTTCTGCGTCACTTTCACGTTTGTACTAAGATGAAAATCCTGGGAGCAACACCCTCATCCTTTGAAGGGTTAAGTATTCAATTCATTCTAACACAAACCTAACACTTTTGTACTTGCTCTCTCTCTCTTTCTCTCATTTTCTCTCTCTCTCTCTCTCTCTCTCTCTCTCCCTCTGAAACTTACTTGAGTGTTGGAGTGCCTTACAGGTACACCCCACCTCTCCTACAACTGTTGTTGATGCCCTACGTTGAAGGCCACAAAAACCTGTTCGGATCTGTCCTAAACAGTGGCGTCGTCTGTGGGAAACCAGGCTTCCCCGTCTTTCTTGAACCAAGATTCCTCATTGTCGCTACACGAAAAGCAACAGGCGAAAAAATGAACAGAAGAGTCGCCACCGATACATTATTTATCCTAAAGAGGAAAGGAAACGATTGAAGACAACTTGGGAGAAAGGAAAGACGAGGTTATCGCAACCAAGTCCGAGCTCGGGAGTCAGTTACGTGAAGGGAATGTATTTGCACCCCTTCACGTCCATCGTACTCGATGAGATCCACGCTTGTTGTTCTGCTCAAAGGGTGTAGTCATTTGAATGCTCCATTTGCTAACTAGAAGGAAAGAGAATGGGAAACGGAATAAGGAATGAATGGGTGAAAGAAAGATGTTGACTCGAGAGGATATCGCATCTCAACCTTACGTATCTCATCGGTAATAAGAATCAGAGTCGACGTAGTTCTAACCAGAACGGGGAATTGTGCTCGCCAAACATCACACATGTGCCTACGTATATCCATTAACAACTGAAGAATCAGAGCACTGTAGTTCAGCTCACTACGGGTAACAACCTTGTTTGTTTGTTTGTGTTTTTTAAGTTGACAGTGTCAGTGTTCGCGTCCCACCATAGGTGTTGTCGCTCGCCGAATCGAGACTCATGCGTTACCTGCTTGCGGTAGAACGGAATTGACAAGTCGTTACGTCTGCGTCAGAGTGAGATGAGAAGAGGAAAGACGTGTTTAGTTGTTTATTGTCTTTTAAAAGAAGTGTCTTCATTGTTTTTATTTTTGGTATGTATAATGCTAAAGACTGTGCCATAGGAGCGAATACTTGATACATCGCTCCGAGATGGGACGTGCACCAAGCATCTTTCAAATGTACTTAAGGCTCGTGGCACATTTTACACACTTTTTTCTCCTTATGTGTTTTTGCTTTTGTCTTTGAAGATGAGAAGAGAAGGACTCAACGTGTAAGAAGAAAATATTAAGGGAAGTCTAACATTGTCCTAGTGTTAACATGCAAAGTTAATCCTATAATTAAGGTTTCTATCCAACCAAACTTTAAATCAAAGATCAAGTTTAGAATAATCTAAATTATATCTTCAACTTGATTGGAAGTCAAGTTAAAGTAAACAACTACTAAGAAAGCATAAAAGAAGAAAGTGAGACAAGAGAAGAAAGAGAAATGCAATGAAGTTGGAGAATGAAAGAGGTTAAGTAAGCAAGAGAACATCCCAACCAAATAGACTTACCTTACAATCAAACTCAACCAACACATAGTTAAAGGATGATGCAATACAAGCTTCAACTACTAAGTAATTGAAAGTTTATACAACCTAGTTTATAAAACTAATGCAAGATGACATAAGATGGTTCTAAAGATCACTCCAACCAATCATGCAAAAGGAAATGGGTTCTAATAGGCTAAGATATCATACAAGTCAGTACCTAATCTAATTTGAATCATATACATGTTAGAGACTCAAGCAAGTTCAAACAAATGCAAACTAGTTCCTAAGTTAGCACACAAACAAGTCATACACCAACTATACATGCAATGCCCTCTCATGGTCTTATGGAATGAGTTAAGGTAAACATGTGATGCAAGGTTAGTAGCATAACTTATATGGAATGAAATTTAAATGCACCTAAATGGTTATGTCATTCTATCTAAAGCACATTCAAAGAAAGTTAAACAACTTGCACAAAGTAAGTGACTTATGATTAACAATCATTCAAAGAAGAATTGATACACAAGTAAATGTGAAATGAACATACAAGTAATATGAATTGGATGTTGAAACAAGTGTTCAAAGAATAGGAATGAACCTAAAGTGACTTGCAAGTCTCATGTCAAAACATCTTTAAGGTTTACACAACTTTATTCACAAATGGTTCCCTTAAGAGTTAACAACATACTTTGACCAAACAAGTTATGATTAATTATGAAGTTATGCTTATGGAATGACATGGATCAGAATGGATGCATGATTACATGTATATGGATAACCTATGATAAATGTGAAGATGTCATGTTGATGTACAATTAGAATTTACAATGCACAATGCACAAAACAATCTTAAACAATTCATGGAAGCTTGTGACTTGTGATGCAAGCAAAAATGAAACACATTAAGCATACATACAAGTTGTGAATGTCTAATTCAGAAATGAAATCACATTTTAAAGTTAGAAAATAATCCCTAATCATCATGAAAGTTAAAGTTAAAACATGCTTAGAAGTCAAGTCAAAATGATCTCAAAACAAGTTGCAACTATCTTCTAAAGACTTGTAAACTAAAATTCAAACAAAGAATGAAGGATGTGAGGAACACATACATGAATGAATGATTAGGTGTGTAGGTAAAGACTTCTACAAATCACATTCAAAGCCTATAAATGTCACACACAAATTGAACTCAAAAGTTAAACAACTTGGGCAAGCAATGACACATTTGGGTAATGTTCACCTTAATCATGTTACATGAAGTATGCAATGAAAATGAAAGGAACTCAAGTTAGGTTCAAGTGAATGTGCACACATGAATGCAATTTATAATACACTTGCAAGTACCTCAAAGTTAGCACAACAAATCTTAGTGGAAGATCTTGCAAGTAGGTGTCAATCCTAAACCTTAACCCAAACTTAGAAGCCAAAAGAAGTTTAATCATGCAAAGAAGTTGACATGAAGCAAAACACCATAGGCCAGTACTTGCATCACATGTTATCACACTTACAAGCTTAAAAAAGGATACACAAAGAAAAGACCTCAAAGGCACAAGAAAAATGCAACTAGGTTGATGCAAAAGGATGTTCAAACTCCACAAGTTTTCATGCAAATTATGAGCAAACAAAGATGATTTGAAATGGATTAACAGACCTCTAAACATACCACATTTCAAGTGCATACAATTATCACAAGTCTCCAAGTTATGGCAAGAATGCCTTATCTTCAAACATCTAAGAAACCAACATATGCACAAGCATGCTAACACACAATGAAGATGCATAAGAAAAATGATTACAAGCATTAAAAAAAATGAGATTTGAACCAAAATTAGATGAGTTCAGCGGCTAAGCACATTCAAAAGGATTGGTCATGAAAGTGTTTCTAAATGCCAAAACAAATTCAACAAACATGCAAGGCAAGGATTAATTCATCTTTTTAATCCCTTCAAAAGGGTAGATTAAAAAACAAGTCAATGATCAAAGTATGAACCAAAATTGAATATCACAATATCACATATCCAAGTATCTAACATCATGCAAAAAATAATGAGCAAACTATTTGCAAAAAATGATTTTTGAAGTCAATGAACAAAACTAGGTTAATTTTCTATGTTCTTGAGGAAAAATCAATGAAAAATTAGAATGATCTAAAATCAATCGCAGCAAGTTCTAAAAATCAATTAACATGTCAAGAAACATATGAATTTATTTGGAATTTTTTGAAGCCTCTAGGTATTTTTTATAATGCCAAAGTAAAAAGAAAAATTAAACATAAAATCAAAAACCAAGAAAAGAGTTAGAAGGGTGCAACGAAAGCAAATATTTAGTTGAAATCATGATGGGCTCTGAAAGTGGGGGTTGGGGTAGTGTTTTAGACCTAGGTTCAAACGCATCAAAACTCAGAAAATAAAAATGAAGTGAAACACACTGTTTCCTTATACAAGTCATTTTCCAACACACACGCCCGCATAGTCAATGCAATATGATCCAATCAAAACGCCACATACACACACATACACACTGACTCCTCTTGACCAAAACACATTAGACGTCGGAGCCCTATATCCGGTCATCTTCTCCAGTTACATAGCTGGAGATAATTGTAAATCGCATAAAAAATAACAAAGCCATACATCAAATTGAAGCCCTGATTGCAAGGATCGCAAATATGCCATCACATTTCATTTATCATGCCTTAATCAACAATAAAAGTGAGCACGAATTTTCAAGATCCAAACTGAAATCTAAGAAATCTTGCACAACAACCATCACAAACATTTCCTTCACTCCATAGGACTTCAATACAACTCCCTTCCACCATTTCTAATGCATAAAACTACATACATAAGAAAGTGGAAAAGCTTCACTAACCTTCAATGGAGATCACTATATAACCTTCAAGAAACCCAAAGTAACTTCGTGTTTGTCTTCTAATCAACCACTGATGCAAAATAAATACACATGAGAGAACTTGCAACTTCCTTGAAATTGAGATTGATGGAGATGAAATTGAAATTCGAAACTGATGATAGAGGTGCTACAACTTTAATCCCTTACCTCCAGAACTTTCATTAATGAAGGTGTAAGATGAATCTTGAAGAAAATTGGAGAAAAAACCCTTGTGGAGAGAGTTTCGAAGGTGAGAGAAAAATATCAAAAAATTTGAGAGTGAATGGATTATGTTGTAACTAACTCCAACCAATGTGATCAGGAGTTTATATATATGTGATTAAGAGTTAACTAGGGTTAATTAACAATTAAACTCGGTGAATGGTGAGTTTGGAAAAAAAGATCCAAAAATGGAAAAAGTGAGGTTATGGTGTGTATGCACGTGCATAGTACTGCATGGGATGCATCATGAGCCTCCATTTGATGCGTGTCAAAGATTGGTGTATTGAATTTATGATGAGCTTGCTTGGAGAACTATGTTTTGAGTTTTTGGCTATGTGAAGTAATGTGGTACATGATGTGTGAAATAATGGTATTTAGCTTAGTCATTTGTAGTAAACTATCATGTGGGGTATGAGTGATGCGTATGCTTTGGCTTGTGGAGGGAGAAAATTGATTTTATAACCCAAATGTCACGAGTTGGATTTTTGAGAAAGAAACCATGTGAGTGACTTTGAAGAACTATAACATGATATATACTTGTCATATCGATGTAGTTTTGTGCTTTTTGAAAAGAGAAAGTTTGGCATAACATTGTTTATGTTTGACTTTTGTTCATGTGAAGCCTAGAAGTGCATGAAAAAGTGGTTTAAAGTGACATCCAAGAACTTGCATTTCATGACTAAGAAAAAATTCTAAGTTAGAAAAATTGATAACTATATGATCCTATCTTCCATTAATCATAACTTTTGATTTATTAATCCAGTGAACTTGATTTTTATATAGTTGGAAAGCTTGAAATAAACTCTACAACCTTCATGTATAGGCCATGATCAAATGAAGATCTTATCATGGTTGAAATTGGCCTTGAAATTGGGTAAATAAACCATAAAAAGTTTCCAAAAATGGAAACTTTAAATTATAGGTCATTTCACTTTTTAGTAACTTTCAAAACAAGTCTTGATTCTTGATTATCTCAACATTCATTGATCAAATTCCATCAAATAAACACATTTAACATGTCCTGGACCATTTTGACCTCAAAAAGCCAGGGGTTGACTTTTGGTTGACTTTTATCCAATCAGTTGATTATTGAGGAATTAATCAATCAAGAACCTTATGAACACAATCAATGACTAATCTTGCATCCATGAACATTTGAGAACATCTGAAACACCATGAGATAAAGTCTTGGCCCAAGAATAAAAAATAAAATGATCTTGGGCAAAACCCTAATTTTGACCAATGGGAGGAGGAGGGTTGACCAGGGGTTAAAACCCTAATATTCTTGGGAATGATTGAGTATCCTTTGATCTAAGATGCCATATGTGTCCAAATGATGTTGAGACTCCCACTTCCTTGCTCATGAATGTGTTTCTTCCTTTGTCAAATAAAACCCTAATTTGGAGGTTTCATAAGGAGAGAGTGATCCTCTTTCATTTTCTTCCAACTCCTTAACCACTTAAGGCCAGGGAGAGCCACTTGAGATGTCTTTGAGGCGCACTAGTGTCTCATGACTTTGCATGACTTCTCTTCTTTTGAAGGATGATCCCATGCCTTTAGAGGACCAATGATACATGTATAATATATTATGACCTAAATGCAAATAAATGAAGCATAAGCTACTTGTTGATTAATAATAAAATATGAGGGAAAATTTTGGGGTGTTATAGTTGTGCCTATTCAATCAACTGTGAACCCGAATGGGCAAAAAGTAGTGGCTTTAAGACATTCAAGGTGAATAGTAATTGAATACCAAAATAAATCAGAAAATTTGAACTCTATGGAAGACAAAATAAACCCTATTTTCGGAGAAATACTAGCCGAAGGTGGTCTCAAGAAGATGAAGGTATGATACCGACCGACGGCGGCATAAAAAAGAAAGACTTGTCAAAGGCATACTTACTAGGGATAACAAAGAAGATGAGGCCAAGCCAAAGGTGGGCTCAAACACAAATACAAGTCCAAGCCAAAGGTGGACTCGAAAGTTAAGACCAATTAGAAGGTGGACTTAGAACACCAAGGGATGAGACCAAGCTGAAGGTAGGCTTAAACAAGAATACGAGGCCAAGTTGAAGGTGGACTCAAAAAGTATGATCAAGTTGAAGGTGGACTTACAACAACAAGGGATGAAGCCAAGTCGAAGGTGGGCTCAAACAAAGGATATGAGTCCAAGCCGAAGGTGGACTCGAAAAGTAAGACCAAGTCGAAGGTGGACTTACAACATTAAGGGATGAGACTAAGTCGTTGATGGGCTTAAAAAAGAATACGAGGCCAAGCCAAAGGTGGAATCGAAAAGTAAGACCAAGTCGAAGGTGGACTTACAACAACAAGGGATGAGACCAAGCCAAAGGCGAGCTCAAACAAGAATACGGGGCCAAGTCGAAGGTGGACTCGTAAAGCAAGATCGAGCCGAAGGTAGACTTACAACAACAAGGGATGAGACTAAGCCGAAGGTGGGCTCAAACAAGAATACAAGGCCAAGCCGAAGGTGAACTCGAAAAGTAAGACAAGCCGAAGGTGGACTTACAACAACAATGGATGAGAGCAAGCTGAAGGTGGGCTCAAACAAGAATACGAGGCCAAGTCGAAGGTGGACTCGAAAAGTAAGACCAACCTGTCACACCCTAAATTTTGACCGAATTTTATTTAAAATTTCATTCATCTAACATTTTCGTCTCGGTACCATTCGGTCACTCATTTTTGCATTTTTATTCAACTTCCCATTATTCATTAGATCATGCATTTTTAGTCGATTGTATTGTTCAAAGTCATTTTTAATTTCTATTCTTGATTTTAGAACTTATTTAGATTTTTGATCATTTTAAATTATTTAAATTTTATTTTAACATTTACGTAAATAATTATCTTAGATGATTTAGAATTAATATTAGTTTAAGTTCTAATTATTTTAGTTTAATTAGTTAATTTAATTTTAAATTAGTTTATTTAGTTTAATCTTTAATTTAGTTTATAATATAATTAGTTAATTTTCAATTGATTATTTTCTTTTTCATATAATATTTAATTTTCTTTTTATTCATTTATTATTTAAATTTAATTTATTAGTTTTTAATTAGTAAATTTTAATTTGAGTTTAGTCTTTTCTTTTCTTTTTTAATTTAATTAGTTAGTTTCTAGTGTTATTTAATTTAATTTCTGCTAAGTCCATTTATTAATTTATACCAAAAATCTTGTCAAATCTTTGACCAAAAACACTCCAAGACCTTCCTGCTATCAAACAAAAACTTATGTCCCAAATTGTTCTGCCTCACCTCTACACAATAAGTCATAGGACCTGCACAAATGAAAGAGACTCATCACTCCATATCAGTCCAAAAACTTACACAAAATTGTGATAACCCAAACCTGCATTCAAAAAGGGAGTTCTGAGAAAACCAAGAGGGGGATTTCAAGTTGGGTTTGATAACAACATAAGAGAGGAGGACCCTTTCTTTTGAAAGGGAGGACCGAAAACATATACAAAGGGGCCTCACTCAAAGATCTTTCTTCAGGATACTCTGTAAAAAATCCATTATTTTTCAAAATAACTCACCACATACCCCCTTCAACACAGAATGCATTAACCGTGTGAAAACCCAAACGTGAAACATGAACCGAACGAAAACCATGAACATACCGGATAAGACCGCACCGCCGTGAAACCTCCATCATCACCCTTCATCTTCAATCTAACCCTCAAACACCAACCAAATCCAAGACCAACATCTCACCATATCAATCCCGCACAAAACAACAACCGCTCAAAAACCTTCAACAACAACCGCTTAAAACCTTCAAAAAATCCGAAAAAATCTTCCAAAACTAAAACCGAAACTGAAACGCATCTGAATCCGCCGCCTTAAAACCAGACCCATCACCTGCACCTGAGAAACTTGAACCCACCGCCAAAACAACAACCCAACCAAAGCAGAAATCACCGACGAACCAAACGACCCAAAAGCACCGTGAGAATCATCGTGAAAACAATCACACCATTAACCCACGTGAATCCGAAACACCACCACCGTGAATAAGCCGAAATCGCGCAGGTGAGAAGCGAGACTGAAACTGCGAGAGTTCCGAGCGAGATCCTGTGAAAAACATAACCGCAGGATCGTGAGAGACGAAAGCTTGAGAGTTAAGATCCTGTTTTAGAGGAGAAGTCGTTTTGCTATGAGGTTATTTTTCCTCTGTTTCATTTTTTACCGTGAAAGAGGAAGAGGAGAATGACACGATCTTCTTAACCTATGTTTTAGCAAACCCTTTTTATTATTGATTTTTTATTTAATTTTTTATCTATTTATTTTGTTCTTTGTTTTTTTTCTTCTGGACATTATGAGTGTTGCTATGGATAAATTTGGGCTTCAGACCCATTCATGACTTATATCCGCATATTGGGTCTTACGCTAAACCCTCCCTTTGTGTTTTGTTGTTTTTTTCTTTTTTCTTTTAGTTTGTGTTTTGGGCCTTAAAAGCCCATCTAATTTCTTTGTTAACACACATAAAATCCTGCTCACACATCCATCTTTATATATTTTTAAATTGTTATTATCTTATTATAGTTTTTTTCTCTCTCTCTTCTAACTGTTATTTGATAATAGTTCCTTGGTTAAAAAATGTTTTAAAAATAAATAAATAAATATATGTGTTAGTAATTTCATTTTTTGGGTCAATGATATAATAAAAAGCTGTGATTAAGTCGATTCCGATAAATCGACAAATTGTGACTAATATGAGGCCATTTTATTTATTTCATAGTTTATATTATTTAATTTAATCTATTTGGTTTATTTATTTTATTTTCAGATTTTTATACAATATCAAGTTCTAATGGTTCCGAATAATTAATACACTGCACTGCATCCACGCTTTCTCTTGGGCAAATTACAACGAGACCCTTTATTTCATCGCAATCCCGTGTAAATTATTTTGTACCCCTCTCCCGATTACATTGTATGCAATTTATTTATTTCTCCGTATTTATTGCTTTTATTTCACTTGCATACTTGCACGTTCCATACGTTTAGATTTTCGTATTACTAGGAGCACCCCTAGGGACTAGGATTCGAATCCGCATAATCAATCAAACAACCAACCTCCATTTGCATTTTACCCGTAAGTCGAGTGCTTCGCGTCTCACCATCTAACTCTTCCAACTTTTAAATAATTAACGAGGAACTGAACTCAGGAATCTAGCATTCCTCAGATTCTTTAATGAACCACTCTTGAGGCTAGTCTTCGAGTTATGTTTCATTTACTCCTTCGTTTCTAAACTTACAAACTCTAAATCATCAAAACAAACACAATATTTAATTCACATATCAAATAACGGAGGAACTGAATTTTGGAGTCTAGCACTCCACATAGTTCTTGAATAAATCATTCTTGAGGCTAACCTTCGAGTTGTGGTTTATTCGCCCTCTCGTTCCTAAAATACCGGAAGTCTTTCAATTAATTATACGAAAGAACTGAACTCAGGAATCTAGCGTTCCTCAGGTTCTTGAATGCAATCACTCCTGGGCTAGCCCTACGCGTTGTGGTCCATTCGCTCTTTCGTATTCAAAACACTTAAAACATTCAAACTTAACAACTCAAAAGATGAGACATGATTCATCTCCATAGGAAAGACATTTCTCCTATCCCCACAAACATAACAATCAATTTTATCAAACAATTTCTATCAAGGAAGAATGCTTGTCGATCCCCGTATCCAAGTTTAAAACTTCTTCCGATTTTATTTCTCAAAGAAAAAATGTGGCATTGCTTGTCGATCCCCGTATCCAAGTTTAAAGCTTCTTTTGATTTCATTCCTCTGATGTTTGTGGTAGAATAAGCGATACATCTCCCTTAAAGATGACGACTTGTCTCTTCCTTTCCAATATAACTTACTACCAACAAATACAAATCATTTTCATAATTAATTAACGAAGGAACTGAATTCTGGAGTCTAGCACTCCACGGGTTCTTGAATGAAATCACTCATGGGCTAGCCCCACGCGTTGTGGTTCACTCGCTCTTTCATTTAAAACACCTTAAGTAAGATCAAATATCTTTCTCTAAACGAACATTGTTTAAATCTTTCTATCTCGCAAACAAGCTAGCGCTTCAGCCTCCACCGTGAGTAAATAAGCCAACGCTTAGCAGTTAGATAGCGTTTCAAACAATTGTTCATTAAAAACCACCAAACCGTAGTTGCACGAACTACGAAGCTCTGACTTTCCCATTGCACAAGGGAATACATAGACACAGTGATTTTAATCCTTCGGGAGCACAATAATAAAAAATTTAATCTTTTCTCCGTCATGTTCATAATAATAATTTAAAACTTTAATTTCCCTTAAAAACAAACATCGTAACAAACATTTAGAAGAAAAAAGACATAATCAAAATTTAATCGCATAGTTAACTAAGAGGTTCCCGTTAAGTACAACGGACGTGAGGGGTTCTAATACATTCCCCTTGTGTAACCAACTCCCGAACTTAGACTTTGGTTTCGTTGACCATTTCTTATCCTTTATTTAGGTTGTATTTATATCTCCCTTTTCTCTCGTAGAATAAATAGAATTAGGTGGCGACTCTGTTATTTCTTTCCGCGTCCCATCGCGAGGATCATATTTTTCGAGGTACGACACAACCGAAGGAGGACTTTCAACAAGGAGACCATAAAATGTAACTCCATTAGGTATAACAAGTATCGAAGGGCAAGAATAACAAATTTGCGACCCTTAAGTTGGTTTGAAATCATGTCAAGGAATGAGCTAGGCATTCTATATGGGGGATATTTCTGTTTGATTGAGGAAATATAGTTTCGAACTTTCACGTAAGGTATCAAAACTAGCTTATACTTCGCATGCATATGTTTGAATTTTTCCATGGCGTAATGCTTCATATCGATAGAAATGCTACGTTTTAGAGGATGAACTTTAATGATTATTACTACATGCAAATGCAAAGAGAGGGACCATTGATCTTCTAATTCTCCGTGGGGAATAACGCATTTGCCGAGGAGAACGTTTGCAACACACTGGCTATGAACTGCCACAATTGTCAAAAATAAATTGGACTTAGAAATGATGAGGAATGATGACCCTGTTGTGGAAGGTCTCATCTAAAATGGATTTATTTAGGGAAGTACTATGACAATAGAATTCACTGGGGAAAAGACAACCTTCTGACCTGGCTGAGGAAAGGACTTGTCAATAAGGTGTTGAGGAGAAACCCTACTGTGGAATCCATATGGAATAAGTCCTCTGCTTGAAGAATATGCCAATGGAAATTGAACTTTGAGTTGTTACAGACATTGATAACCATTAGACTTCAATTGGGAAAGAATGCCAATAACTATTGGACTTTAATCCATGAAGCATTATTACATCTGACATCCGAGAAGGAGAACACTCTGACTTCTCATATTCTACACCATTATTAGGGAGTAAGGAATCCTCTTGTGATACTGGGGATAAAATATCCTTACTAGGAATACCTCTCCGCTGGCGGGTGACTCTTTGCCCGGGGAACACCAGAACTCCGCTGCTCTGTTGGAGAAAGGAAATCAACTAATATCTGTTGAGGAAAAGAAATCACCGAGGCCTCCTACTGAGAATGAATTTTGAGCTCCACATCTACAAATTAGTGAATGCAACTGATATCTCCTGCAAAAAGGGTTAGACAAGCACACGTGCCCCGGGTATATGGTCTGAGTTTACCATCCCGGTCACTCAACACTCGAAGAAAATTTCAAATGTTTTAATATCAAGCATGTATTGTAGAGCCTCAATTCTTTCTAATGCAATATTTATCAAAATGTTCGGACGTCCTTTGCAATGAAAACAAAAAATAGAAAAAATCTATTTGACTGAAATGTATTTTCATTGATTTGACATGCGGCATGTAAATAGGCATTACATCAGGAGGCAATTCCTGGAAAGAGATAATTGCGCAAAAAAAAGGAAAAAAAAGAAAATATCCTAATAACAATGTGAAACTGAATTTCATTGAGTTCTAACTCTGTTATGGCTCATATGTTTTCAAGACTATACATGTACTCCGCTTTCTGAGAAAAATGATTGGACTGATTCTTATCCTTCGGATTACCCAGTTGTTGCAGATGAGACAGATCACATATCATGCAAATCATAGTTGTTCGTTTTAATCCCTCTTCTGGGTGGACCTCCCTTTACGGGTTTTCAATCCACCGGGATAGTCATTTTTGCCTAAGTCACCCTTGCGGATTTTCAACTTACCGGGCGTACGTTTCTTTTCATTTATATCCCTAATTTTTGTGGTTCGTCGGAATTCCCTTTTTTGCTTGGACTTCTCTTTTTATTGTCCAACATGTCTCTTTATATGAAGTATATTTTAATTGCGTATGCGTTCACAGGGGATGGAAAGTCTTCACCATCCATAGTTGTTAACATCAAGGCTTCGCCCGAGAAAACCTTCTTAACAACGAATGAACCTTCATAATTAGGAGTCCATTTGCCCATGTGATTTGTTTGAGGAGGAAGGATCCTTTTCAACACCAAGTCACCTGTCTGATAACATTGGGGACACACTTTCTGATCAAAGGCCAGCTTCATCCTTTTCTGATACAACTGCCTGTGACATACAACTACCAACCTCTTCTCTTCGATGAGACTCAACTCGTTGAACCTCGTTTGAATCCATTCAGCTTCGTGTTGCACCCCAAACTTTTCCCTCCCCTAGTCAAGGCATTGTGTACCGAGGAGTCCCAAGAGGTTCACAAGGTTCACAAGGTATCCCAAGAGGTTCACAAGGTTCACAATTAGTCAGAAAGCTTGGAAGTTCCCTCAGACAAAGCCTCCTCCTAAGCAATGCACCCTAAACTAGGGTTTTGGATTTCATCAGGCTAAATGGACTTTCAAGGCCTCAAGTGAGCTTCATAACATCCTAAATATCTTCAAGAATCCCTATGTCAAGTTTCAAGGCTTTCCCAAAAGGTCTGCTCAGTCAGATGATCAGATATGCAAAAATCAGTCAAAGTGGTTAAAAAGTCAAACTGAGGTCAACTATGGTCAAATCAAAGTCAAACTTCATGATATTTTGCCAACATCAAGTTTATGAAGTAAAATTCATCATTTGATCAAGGTTTGATTATGATTCATCAAGGAGATTTCAGATCATCAAGAATCAGGAGTTTCTAAATTAGGGTTTTCATAGGAAAATTCAACTGAACTTTGACCAACCATAACTTTCACATGCTTCATCATAAATTTCCCATCCAAAGCTCATTTTGAAGGAAATTGGATTCTCTACAACTTTGTGTCTCACAAGCCAAAACATTACAGGTCATTTCAAAAGTCAACAAAACGTCAACATCTTCCAAAGGGCATAACTTGAAAATAGTGAAGGATATGGACATGAGACCAAAATGGTTTGTTAGAGGACTCTCTAAGCTTTTTAAAAAATCCAAGAACACCTTCTTAGCCTTAAAATTGAGGGATTTGTGCTTTGTCAAAGTTGAGAAATATTTGGGAGGTATATGAAGCAAATGAGGTCTTAAAACCAAATTTTGCCAAATAGGCCTACCAAATTGCCACCCAATCTTCATGATAGCCTCAAGCACGACCCAATTCAAGCATTATTTGATTTTTCATAATTTATTTAGTATTTATTTTAATTTTCTTCATTAAAATTCAAATTAAATCAAAATAAAATATAAAAGTCAAATATTTTGACATGATTCTGGTTCTAAAAGATCATAAACATCATTTAAGATTGATTGATCACATCCAAATTCGTGCATGATCAGATTGGCATAGTTAGATTTGATTTTTGGTGATTTTCAAATATTGGATTTCTTCATGATCAAGCTACTTCAAAAAGCCCACAAATCCATCAGGTTTTTGACCTAATTCATTCACCATAAATACATGAACAAGACC
This sequence comes from Lathyrus aphaca, assembly GCA_963966055.1. Taxonomy (NCBI): domain Eukaryota; kingdom Viridiplantae; phylum Streptophyta; class Magnoliopsida; order Fabales; family Fabaceae; genus Lathyrus; species Lathyrus aphaca. The sequence continues at coordinate 360,990,478 of OZ014525.1, read as the reverse complement.
ATTGCATTAGGGGACGATTTTGCAGCCAAAAACACTAAGAACAATCTCCAAAATTTGCAAGAAAAAGTGCAAATCGGATTCAAAGATTCAGGCACTCTCAAAGGCTTTTGAAGGTCTCATTGCATTCCTAGAGGATCATACAATGTTTTTGGATCATAAAAACATCTATTCATGCATCCAAATGCTCTAACCGAATCATCCTTCTTCTTTTTTTTTTTTGTTTTTTCGATTATATATATATATATATATATATATGCTTGATATAAACTATATTTAATGATTGATTTGTGTTCACCATGATGCAAGGATGCTTTCTAGACCATTCGTGTGAAATTCTATGACCGAAATCGAGTAAAGCCATTGTTAGGGTTCTTGAACTCACGAATTAGGGATTCTATAATGAGATAATTTTAGACCAAATCAGTGAGATATTTGGACTTAACGGACCTCTATTAATCGATTTGCACCTTTAAAAATTATTTATCATGCGTGTTCTTGATGTTTGAGATTGCAGGACTTTTAGCTACGCAAGAAGTCCGTCACTATAAGCTTTAGTGACGGAAAAATGTCACTAAAACCTAAGTCAACGGCTGGAGGTTGAAGATGATGATGACGCGAAATCCTATTTTGAAATGTTAACTTATTTTATTTATTTTCGTTTGTGTTTATATATCAGAAGCGCTGCTTAGCTCAGTTGGTAAGGGAGGCATGTATGGGAGGCAACGAACCTGGGTTCGAATCCTGGGTTTGTTTATTTTTTGGTTAATTTCATTTTGATTTTCAGGTTTAAAATATAATGGTTTTTTGCCTAGCATATGTACACAAGGTGCGCATGGCCTGGTGGCAAGGGATGAGGCTGAGGAACCTTAGGTCAGGGGTTCAAACCCTGATCTCCCCATTTTTAGTATTTTCTAAACTTTTCTTTTTTTTTTTTTGTTTTTTTATTATATTAATTAATTATAATTTATTTATTAATTAACACTAATAAATCAAAAATTAACCCCTTCAAACTAATCTTTTCTAAAATATTTTTAAAATAACTTTTGTAAATAATTTTTCTTAATTTTAATATTTTTTTCATATATTTCATTTAAATATTATTATATTCTTATTTTTTTTAAATTTCATTAAGTATATTTAAACTAATTCTTTTATAAACCCTAATCAAATCTTGTTTTTTTTACTAACCCTGATTTTTTCTAACCCTAATAATTGTTTCTTTTATTTATTATTATATTATTTATTTATTTATTTATTTCTCGCTTTAATTTAGTTACTAGAAAAATGTAAGTTATATTAAATGTAATTTATTTTCGTTCGATTATTATGTATCTGCCCCAAAGCGATGTAATAGCGTAGATTTACGTTCTCGTCCTTTTATTTATTTTATTTAATTGTTTGGTTAGTAAATAGGGAGTGGAAATTAATTGTAATTAAATAAATGTAGAAAATTAATTAAATAAGATAAATAATTAAAAACACTCACACACGTAAGTCGATCTAAGATCGTCGTCTTCACTTCTTAGGATTACCTCTCAGTTGCCTTATTCAAAAGGTCAAGTAGGGTGTCTTAAGCAAGATCCTAACAAACAAAATATCATCTTGTCCCTCCCCACAGTTAAAGGATCAAGTCCCTTCGATGTTGACTACAGTGTTGCCTAAATGGATCCTGTCCCTCCAAGTTAAAAGATGATTGTCCCTCCCATATGGCTAAAGACACCCTACAGTTGCCTATACATATTGACCCTGCATATATCCCTTAACTAACATCCAAGGTAATGACTACCTACTCCTTAATAGTAGGGATAGTCTTACCCTTTGAAAGAACATAAAAGAATAAGAAAGACTTAATCTAGGGTAGGTATCTCGTAGTTACTTGCTCACACCTTCAAAATTACTTTCACACCTCACATTTTCTAAAATATTTTCAAACTAGGCTTTGTATACACCCATACGAGGGTCATTACAAAGTACTTAAAGAAATTTTTCTAATCACACACTACAAAAACAATTAAAGTGAGCTAAGTAACTAAGAGCCCATGGATAACCATGGATATAAAGGGTGATAATACCTTCCCTTTATATAACCTACCCCCCGAACCCAAGTCTTTTAAAATAGGTCTTTCCTGTTCTTTTATGTCCTTTTCTTATGGATAAAATAAAAGTCGGTGGCGACTCTTGCTATCCGCAACATGACTAAAAGTCAGTTCTCCCACAGTGTTATAGAACTGACGAATCTGCTGGGGAATTAATAAAAGAGGGGTACCCTTAGGAATTAGATCATTTAAATTGTTTGCCTTGTTTGCTTTATATTACTTGTTGGGCTTTATGTGTGAAAGATCCTAACCCGGATCTAATGTACCTTAGGTAAATGGCAATAGACCAAGGAAACTGTACGACGTATACCGATATGGTTGATCTGGTGGCCATAGTTAGTGTGACTTCTTGGTTGGTGCTTATGTTCCTTAAGTAAGTTGAGGATAATATGAGGCTGCCATATGTTGTCAATACACTAACTGACTTTTAGAACCCTAGTCATCCCATCTTGGCCTTTATAAAGTAGTGAGATATCCGGCTTTGGTGAAGACTGAAGTTGGTTGATACTCGATGCTACACTCATTGAGATCCTATACTTGGAGGGTTTTGGTTGGCAAGTAAGTTGCCTACTGAACAACCACCTTGGGAAGGATCAGTGATATTGAGATCCCTTAGAACCCAGTTACTTTTGTAGGACAGGATGAACCAACTAACTTCAGGGGAAGGTACTTACCTTTAAACCTCACGCAAGCCTCTAAACCTAGGACTATGGTGTGACTTGTTTGTGTGTGTCACATGTTTGTGATTGAGCATAACATCATAACATCATGACATCATAAGTATAGCATTTTCACTAACCATTTCAAGGACCAAAGGATTTATCTTTGTTCTTTGTTGCAGGTCATGGCTTCTACTCGTCGGAATACTATCCTGATCAACTTTGTAGGGATACCTCCTAAGCTTAAGGAATTAGTCTCTCAAGTTTCTGAAAGATCCCAGTTCATCCAGAAGCATGGTCACCTACTTGACTTGGTTACTTCAGGATTTGATGAAGACATGATGAGTGTCCTGTTTCAGTTCTTTGACCCTAAATATCATTGTTTCACATTCCCCGATTATCAGCTGGTTCCTACAATGGAGGAGTTCTCTAAACTACTGGGTATACCTATCCTTAATCAAAGACTTTTCACAGGCTTAGAAAAAGAGCCTAAACCTGAGGTTATTGCTACAGCCTTACATTTGAAGAAATCAGACATTGTCCTAGAAACAAGAAGCGGAGTTAAGGGTATTCTTGCTAAGGTATTAATAGTGAAAGCTCAGGTATTCTTGAAGGCTATGAGTTATGATGCCCTTGAGGAGATCTTGGCCTTATTAATCTATGGCCTAGTGTTGTTCCCTAATCCAGACTAGCTCATAGACGTACACGCCATCAACATATTTCTGACTCGCAATCCAGTGCCTACATTACTTGGAGACATCTTACAATCTCTCCATACCCGTACTACGAAGGCACGAGGAACTCTGATGTGCTGCATACCTCTATTGTCTAGGTGGTTTATTTCTCACCTTCCTCGATCAATGATGAAGAATGAACAAGGGTTAAGGTGGTCCAAGAGGATTATGTCACTTTCTCATTCAGACATTCATTGGTGCTCTAGATCCATGGAGAATGTTACTATCATTGACCATTGTGGGGAGTTCCCTAATGTGCCACTCCTTGGCATAAGAGGGGGAATTACTTATAACCCTTCTTAAGCTCTACGCCAGTTTGGTTATGCTCGGAGTAATGGTCCTGATGACATGCTTATTCAGGGTATTATGTTCGACTACGACAACGATCTGCAAGGTTACCGTCAAAGGTTCATACGAGCTTGGGGTAAAGTGAACAAGGTTGACAGCAAGACTCTGGAACCAAATTACTCTATTCCTATGGAACCTTATCTTAGATGGGTACGAGCACGTGCTCAGACTCTTATGATGCCATATCCTGCTATCCTGCCAGTTACCATGGAGCCTGTTACTGAAGGAGATACTCCTTATATCATCCTTCATCCAGACATGCCCACTGGCATGGAAGAGTTACAGAGGTCCTGGATCCAGTTGAAGGAACAAAGGGATACTTTTGAGACCCATTTCAAAGCTAGTCAAGAAAGAATCCTAGAGCTGACAAGACAACTTCACGAAGAGCAGAATCTCAACACATACCTCCATACAAAGAGGAAATGTCCATGGGAGACTTAAAACCCCATCTTTGTATTTATTCCATTTTATTATAAGCCCAAGAGGCAAACAAGTTTATTGCTTACTAATAAAAGTTTCATTTCTGGTTGTTTACACAAATTTAAATTCTGCAGTCCTTGAAAACATTGCATATGCATCTACATACCATATCATTGCATCACAGGTTTCTTATGAACATGTATCTTATCTTCTCGCTGTTTATTTCAGCAGAAATGGCTCTCGAACAAACTATTAAGGATCTCCAGACCCAGAATGCACAATTTCAAGAAATGATCCTGAACTTGTCCAAGGGACAAGATGAGTTGAAGACACTTTTGACTAAGAAGAAGAAGAAGACTAGAAAATTAGTGGACCTCATCAATCTGGGTAGAAAATTCAGAGGTCCTGTCAAGACAGAAGAAGAGGTTGAGAATCTTGAGTCTGAAAATTATGAGAGAGAAGGAGGTAGTCTCCATGATACTGTGGAAAATTCGGATTCTGAGGAGAACTATTATCATGATCCTGCTAGTGAGGAGAAGTATAAGATGTTTGTAGACAGGATGAAGGCTATGGAACTACAAAAATCTTCTGGGCTTGATTTTGAAGATTTGAGTTTAATTTCTGGAGTGGTTATACCTATTGGCTTCAAGGTTCCTGCTTTTGTGGTGTATGATGGTGTTTCATGTCCTAAACTACACTTGAGGTCCTATGTTCAGAGGATTCAACCACATACCGCTGACAAGAAACTGTGGATTCATTTCTTCCAAGAGAGTTTATCTGGAGCTCAATTGGAATGGTATTATCAACTTGAAAGTGTTAATATTCGTGATTGGAATGATCTTGCTGAGGCCTTCTATAGGCAATACCAATATAATGCTGATTTAGCACCAACTTGCATGCAGCTCCAAAGCATGTCTATGGGTGCTAAGGAGAGTTTCAAAGAGTATGCCCAGAAATGGAGAGACCTGGTTGGCAGAGTTCAACCTCCTCTGACTGACAGGGAGCTGGTGAATATGTTTATGAGTATGCTGAATGGTCCTTTTTATAGTCACCTCATTGGAAGCTCATCATCTGGTTTCACTGAGATGATAATGACTGGAGAACATGTGGAAAGTGGGATAAGAAGTGGTAAGATACATGTGGGTGCCTCTTCATCAAGCACTTCTAAGAAGCCCCCTAGTGGAAAGAAGGAGTCTAATGCTATGTATGGTCAACATAGTCGTAACAGGAGTCACCAATCTGTGGGAGCAGTTCACATCTCCAATCCTGCCCCTACAACACCAGATCAACAACAGAACAATCAACAGAAGCCTAGAAGACAGTTCACCAAGATCAACATGTCACTGGACCAAGCCTTGCAACACATGTTGAAAGGGGAGCTAATTACTTTAAGGGATCCTCCTCAGAATCCTAATACACCCTCTCCTCGGTACAATTCTAATGCAAGATGTGCATATCATTCTAATAGTCCGGGACATGACACCAACAACTGCTGGGTGTTGAAAAACAAGATTCAAGACATGATCGAAGCTGGGGAAATTGAATTTGACCCTCCTGGGACCCCAAATGTGATCACTGCTCCTATGCCCAATCATGAGAAGACTGCTAATGCTGTTGATGAAAGTTCATATGTTTCCTCAGTAACAGATTTGACTACTCCTATATCCATTATCTAGAAGAAGCTGGTGCAGGCTGGGTTCTTTCCAGGTTGCAAGGAAGACTGATTTTACTGTGCCTATAAACCTGATAGCTGTTGGAAGTTGAAGGATGGTATTCAATGCCTCATGGACAATTACACTATATTGTTTGAGAGAACTCCTTCTGTGGAAAGTATGTGTGAAGATCTGATTCGAAACACGAAGCTTGAAGATGTAGCTATGGTTGATAAAGTACCAGTGAAGATTACCTCCAAAGGTCCTGTCAGGATCACCTCTAAAGGTCCTGTCAGGATTACATCCAAAAGACCAGTGAAGATTACTGTTGAAGGCCTTGTGAAGACTGTTGCTGAAGCTAGATTGGCTCCCATGATCATTACCACTCCTGGCCCTGTTCCTTATACTTCTGATAAAGCTATCCATGGTATCAAGCAAGAGCCTCTGGCTGACCCTCCTATTGCCAACCACAATCTTGATGTTGACAATATTGTTGGATCTAGTAAGGTCATTAGAAGTGGAAGAATCTTTTCCCCTCAAGACACCTCTAAAAGTACAGTTACTCCAGCTCATACCTCTAATTCTGGGCCAAGTACTGATGCCCGGGGTAAAGGTCCTGTGATTGAACCTGTGCAAGCTGAGGCACCAACTGCTGAAAATCTTTCTAAACAGATGGAAGAAGTACTGAAGATCATTCGCAAGAGTGATTTCGATATTGTTGACCAGTTGGGGCATACTCCCTCCAAAATCTCCATGTTATCTTTGTTGCTGTGTTTTGAGGCCCATGCTAAAGCCTTAATTAAGTTCTTAAAGGTTGCTCATGTGCCATATGAAATTTCTGTGGATCAGTTTGAGAATTGTGTTGCACATCTGACTAGTGATAATGGTCTGGGATTTTCTGATGCTGATCTGATTCCTGCCAAGAGAAACCATAACAGAGCTCTGTATATCTCCATTGAATGTAGGGGCACTAATTTGTCTCATGTACTGGTGGACAATGGTTCTTCATTAAATGTGCTCCCTAAAGAGGTTCTGGACAAGCTCAGTCCTGAAGATGTTGTGTTAAGGCCAAGTAATGTGGTGGTAAGGGCCTTTGATGGTTCAAGAAGAATGGTACATGGAGAAGTAGACCTCCCAATCAAAGTAGGCTCTCAAGTCTTCAACTCTACTTTCTATGTGATGGATATTCGTCCTGCATATTCTTGTTTGCTTGGGCGCCCCTGGATCCATGGGGCAGGTGCTGTGACTTCCACCTTGCATTAGAAGTTGAAATATCCGGTAAAAAACAAAATTGTCACTGTCTATGGTGAAGAAGAGTACATGGTTAGCCATGTGAATACTTTCAAATATGTAGAAATGGAGGGAGAATTGGTTGAAACTCCGTATCAAACATTTGAGGTTGTTCCTTGCCTTGCTCCTGTTCCTCAGTCTGTCCCTGCTTCTGAGAGAGCTCATGTGGTTACTAGAATACCTCTTGCAATGGCCTCCCTTAAAGATGTTAAGATTGTGGTTGAAAAAGGTGGTTGTTCTATTTGGGGTCAGCTTCCCAACATCCCTTACAAGTCTGACATGTTTGGTTTGGGTTTCACTGCAGAATCTCAGAGGGTTGTTCGTCGTGCTCGTGTTGTTCGTATCACTAATCAAGGGGTCATAAGAGATCAAATCAATGTTGTGGGTGACTATAATGAAGACTACAACCTGGATGATTGGATTTTCCTACCATGGGTGATGGGCTCAACAATTGGAAGACTGAAGACGTTATTCTTATCTCCTTTAGTCAGGAGTAAATACTATTACTGTGTTTTGTTTTAAGTTTGTAATTTTGAACAATAAAACCTTTTAAGCCTTGTGTCTTACCCGGGGCACAAAGGTATTCTTGTTTCGAGATGTCATTTCATTTGCATACTTCATTCAATAAAATCAATGGACGTTTCGTTTTCGTAAATATTGTGCTCCTTGTCTTTCTTTTATTATTATTTCTATTTTATCAGCTATGTGTTCTTACACACCCACATCACTAAAATGCAGATCTTCATCCACTCTGGATCCTGTTGATAACAGTTCCACTATTGACAATTATAATTTCGAGAATTCGATCTATCAAGCTGAAGATGGGAAGGAGGAAGATTGTGAGGTACCTGTAGAGCTTGCTAGGTTGTTGCAACAAGAAGAGAAAGATATACAGCCACATGAAGAGCCAATCGAAGTTGTGAATCTGGGAACTAAGGAAAACAAGAAAGAGGTCAAGATAGGGGCTGAACTAGAAGATGGTGTTAAGAACAGACTAATCCAGATGTTACGTGACTATGTGGAGATCTTTGCTTGGTCATATGAAGATATGCCAGGGTTGGATACTGACATTGTGGTTCACCGTCTACCGGTAAAAGAAGACTGTCGTCCAAAGAAGCAAAAGGTTCGTCGCATGCGTCCTGAAATGTCAGAAAAGATTAAAGCAGAGGTGATGAAACAATTTGATGCAGGGTTCTTAGCTGTGACTTCTTATCCTCAATGGGTTGCAAACGTGGTACTGGTACCTAAGAAGGATGGTAAGGTACACATGTGTGTGGATTATAGGGATTTGAATAAGGCCAGTCCTAAAGATGACTTTCCACTTCCACATATTGATGTTTTGGTAGACAACACTGCTCAGCATAAGGTATTCTCTTTCATGGATGGTTTCTCTGGTTATAATCAGATTAAGATGGCACCAGAAGATATGGAGAAGACTACATTTGTTACACAATGGGGCATTTTTTGTTATGAAGGTGATGCCATTTGGTTTGAAGAACGCTGGGGCAACATATCAGCGTGCTATGGTGACTTTGTTTCATGATATGATTCACCATGAGATAGAGGTATATGTGGATGATATGATAGCCAGGTCCCAGAATGAGGAACAACACCTTGATCATCTGTGCAAGTTGTTTGAGAGGTTGAAGAAGTATAAACTGAGATTGAATCCAAACAAGTGTACTTTTGGAGTCAGGTCTGGTAAACTCTTGGGTTTCATTGTCAGTAGAAAAGGTATTGAAGTGGATCCTGCAAAAGTAAAAGCTATACAAGAGATACCTGCTCCCCGTAATGAGAAGGAAGTCAGAGGTTTCTTGGGACGACTGAATTACATTGCAAGATTTATTTTCCAGCTAACTGCTACCTGTGAGCCAATCTTCAAGTTGTTGAAGAAAGATCAGGTAATGGAATGGAATGACGAGTGCCAGGTAGCCTTTGATGAGATCAAGAAATACCTCCAAGAACCTCCAATTTTGATGCCACCAGTTGATGGAAGACCCTTGATTATGTACTTAACAGTATTAGACAACTCAATGGGGTGTGTGTTGGGACAACATGACGAGTCTGGTCGAAAAGAGCAGGCAATATACTACCTTAGCAAAAAGTTTACCGACTGTGAAACAAGATACTCACTGCTCGAGAAAACTTGTTGCACTTTGGCATGGGCTGCTCGCCGACTAAGACAATATATGTTGACTCATACCACCTTGTTGATTTTAAAGATGGATCCAATCAAGTACGTATTCGAGAAACCTGCTCTCTCCGGACGAATAGCGAGATGACAAATGATTTTAACATAATATGATATACAGTACACCACTCAGAAGGCCATTAAGGGCAGTGTGTTAGCTGATCATTTAGCTCATCAGGCAGTGGATGATTATCAGTCTATGAATTTTGAGTTCCCGGATGAAGACATTATGATTGTTACTAAAGAACCTAAATAATATGACGGACCTGAACAGGGATCCCGATGGACTATGGTTATTGATGGAGCTTCTAATGCGCTTGGTAATGGTGTTGGTGTTGTGATCATTTCCCCGGAAAGTTGTCATACCCCAATTACTGCTAGACTTTGTTTCTATTGTACCAATAACATGGCTGAATATGAAGCATGTATCATGGGTATCAAAGCTGCCATTGAGATGAAGATTCAGTTTCTGGACGTATATGGAGATTCAGCCCTGGTAGTTAGTCAGATTAAAGGAGATTGGGATACCAAGCACCCAAATCTCATTCCTTACAGAGAGCATGTGTTGTCTTTAATCCCATATTTTGAAGAGATTACCTTTGGACATATTCCACGAGAAAAGAATCAATTGGCAGACGCATTAGCCACCATGGCATCTATGTTTGAGATTAGTTGGGATGATGAAGCTCCTAGAATCACTATTGATAGATGTGAGAAGCCTGCATATTTTAATAAGATTGATACTGAAGGAGTAGATGGAAAGCCTTGGTTCTATGAGGTGAAGAGGTATCTTGAAGCTCAGGAGTTCCTTGAAGGGGCATCTGTCAATGATAAGAAGTTTTTGAGGAGGTTTTCTGCTAAGTTCTTCTTGAGTAATGGAATTTTGTACAAGCACAATCATGATCCGTATTTGCTTCGTTGTGTGGATAAGAAGGAAGCAACAGAGTTTATGGAAGACATGCATGATGGGATCTTTGGCACTCATTCTAGTGGTCATACCATGGCAAAGAAGATATTGAGAGCAGGTTACTATTGGTCTACCATGAAAGCTGACTGCTATCAACATTCCAAAACATGTCACAAGTGTCAGATTTATGCTGATAAGGTGGATGTACCTCCAGTTCTGTTGAATGTGTTGACTGCTCCTTGGCCTTTTGCCATGTAGGGCATTGATATGATTGGTGAGATCAAGCCTACTTCTTCTAATGGACATCGTTTCATCCTGGTTACCATTGATTACTTCACAAAATGGGTGGAGGCAGCTTCATTTGCATCTGTTACTAAGAATGTTGTGGCTCGATTCATTAAGAATAATCTCATATGTAGGTATGGCATCCCTGAAAGGATTATCACAGACAATGGTTCTAATCTGAACAACACTATGATTACTGACCTCTGTATGCATTTCAAGATTAAGCATCATAATTCTTCTCCGTATCGTCCAAAGATGAATGGTGCAGTAGAAGCTGCCAATAAGAACATCAAGAAGATTCTACAGAAGATGACTGTTACATATAAGGATTGGCATGAGATGTTACCATTTTCTCTTCATGGTTATCGTACTAAAATACGTACTTCAACAGGGGCAACCCCATTCTCCTTAGTCTATGGTATGGTAGCAGTTCTACCCATTGAGGTTTAGATCCCTTCCTTGAGAATCATGAAGGATGCAGGCTTGGATGAAGATGAGTGGATTCAGACTCGACTTGACCAGATAAATTTGATTGATGAGAAAAGGCTGGAAATTGTTTGTCACAGTCAGATGTACCAGAAACGGATGATCAAAGCTTTTAATAAGAAGTTTAAGCAAAAGGTATATCAGACTGGAGACTTGGTAATCAAGCGTATCGTATTACCACAGGGTGATCCTAGGGGCAAGTGGACTCCTACATATGAAGGACCATTTGTAGTCAAAAGGGTATTTTCAGGAGGTGCCATGATGCTTACTACTATGGATGGTGAAGATTTCCCACAGCTCGTAAACACAGACATAGTTAAAAAAATACTACGCATAAAAAGAGACCCGCTAGGTTGACTGGCCTAGGCAAAAATAAGGGCATCCCGGCGAACCAAAAGGGTTCGGGCAAAAATTAGGGATATATATATATATATATATATATATATATATATATATATATATATATATATATATATATATATATATATATATATATATATATATATATATATATATATAAAAGATTGTACACCCGGCAAGTCGAAAATCCGAAAGGGAGGCTTGGGCAAAAAGGGTATCCCGGTGGATTGAAAACCTGAAAAGGCAATCCAGGCAAAAGTTAGGGATTAAAACGTATGACTATGTCTCGTTGGATCACTCATGTAACCTCAACCAGTTGTGATACCTGAATCAAGTTCAAACAGATAAAGATCAATCCAATCATTTCTATCTCGACAGCAAAGGATGAGATACTTGAAGATAATGGCGATAGTAGAATTGGAACTCAATAGGATTATTTTTCACATAGCTGTTTTTCTTTGTTTTTTTAAAACTTTTACGACGAATTACTCTTACTAGGATTTCTGTCTCCCTGTACAAACTTACCTGTTTATAGGCCATTTTCTAAATAAATAAAGTCTCGTTTTTTGAATTCAAGTTTACTTTTCCCTTGTTTACTTAAGCAAAAACGTCCATTGGTTATATTTGAATGTGTGTATGCTTTTGAATATGATTGATGTTTACCAGAAATGCATAAAATGCAGTAATAGTATTTACTAAGGATGAACGAGGGTATGAATTCAACGAATCTTCGCCTCCTCATCCCCACCAAGTATGGTTTGATACTCCAGGATAAGTCACTCAGGGGATGTCCATCTCTTTTATCCCCAATCAGGGTATTCAGGAATCTAATTCTTCAATAAAAAGCACGACGAACAAAGACGGGAGGTTCTAAGTACCATATTATTAAACAAGACGGGAATGAAGTCCTCATGTTCCTCAGCAACGAACCAGGATTTATTTTCCCCAGCCAGCGGTTGTTATACATAGATACCCAGACACTTCAGGCTACATGATTCATACATACATCATTTACATTATATCATGGCATACACATCCATAACCCATATGACATTCTTACTTAAGAACATCATGCTATACATGCATACATTAAATAATCTTGCATAAATTAACTTTTTCTTTTCAAGATAGTTGTAGGAAGATAAACACTATCAAATAATTCAGAGATAATCGCTATGAAGATTCATTTCTGATGATCAATACAAGTTGTCCTTGAGATGGCACATAAATGGTCTATATGAAGACCTAGTGTTCAGTCCAGGATATTACCAGAAGCAATTCAGGAGTAATCGCCACAAAGATTTAATCCTGATGCTCAAGTTGTCCTTGGAAGGGTACGTAAATGTTCTATACGAAGATCTAGTGCTTAATCCAAGATATTTCAGAGGAGATAATCGTTACGAAGATTTATTTCTGATGGTCAACTATCTTTGGGATAATTTTTAAATGATCTATACGAAGATCTATCACTTAATCCAAGAGATTCTTTCAGAAGAAGTTCAGGGATAATCGCCACGAAGATTTAATCCTGATATTCTTTTTGTCCTTGGGAAGGTACGTAAATGGTCTATACGAAGATCTATTACCTAATCCGGGATATTTCCAGAAGAGATAATCGCTACGAAGATTTATTTCTAATGGTATATGCAATAGTTTACCTGTGGGATGATACATAAATGATCGATACGAAGATCTTGTACTTAGCCCAAGATATTACCAAAAGAAATTCAGAAAAGATCGCCACGAAGATTTGATTCTGATGCTTAAATTAAAGTATGTTCCTAAAGATGGTTCAGAGCTGATCTATACGAAGATCTAAGTACTGACACCTAATGAAAGATATTCTTTTCCCCCAGAGATAATGCAGAGACGATCTATACGAAGATCTAGTGCTGACATTCGACTCAAAACATGTTACATGAATGATTCAGAGACGGCCTATACGAAGACCTAGTACTGATATCCAGTGACAACATAAAGATACTAGCATCTTCTGGTATTATGGATGGCATCTATAAGCCCATCTTCAGTTCCTCTGAGTCGCATCTTTAAGCCCATTCCATCATATACAACCAATCAACAATATTACTTTACGCACCGGCGAGTGCAAATTCTTGGGCTTTTGTGTTCAATCCCCTTCAACCTTCCAAGTCACGAATGGCACACAGGCCAATCTAACTCCTCAGGTTTCAGAAAATTGAACAGGGGCAACTGTTTCACCACAAACTTTGCCCTCCCCTAGTCAAGGAATTGTGTACCAAGGTGTCCCAAGAGGTTCACAAGGTTCACAAGGTATCCCAAGAGGTTCACAAGGTTCACAATTAGTCAAAAAGCTTGGAAGTTACCTCAGACAAAGCCTCCTCCTAAGCAATGCACCCTAAACTAGGGTTTTGGATTTCATCAGGCTAAATGGACTTTCAAGGCCTCAAGTGAGCTTCATAACATCCTACATGTCTTCAAGAATCCCTATGTCAAGTTTCAAGGCTTTCCCAAAAGGTTTGCTCAGTCAGATGATCAGATATGCAAAAATCAGTCAAAGTGGTTAAAAAGTCAAACTGAGGTCAACTATGGTCAAATCAAAGTCAAACTTCATGATTTTTTGCCAACATCAAGTTTATGAAGTAAAATTCATCATTTGATCAAGGGTTTATTGTCGCTCCCGGGATTTTCATCCTAGTACAAACGCGAAAGTGACGCGGAAAAGGTAGAGTCGCCAGCCAGGCATTTTTATCCCAAAAGAATGGGAAAGGTAATGTTGCACAAACCTGAGGAAAAAGGAAAGGATAAGGTCCTGCGAACCAAAGATATGAGTTTGGGAGTCGGTTACGACCTGGGAAGGTATTAGCACCCCAGATCGTCCGTCGTACCCGACGGGATCCACGCTTGTTTGTTTGTTTCAAAGGGTGTGAAAGAATATAACTGCTACTGAATAAAACGGCTAATTGGAACTGGAATGAGAAATGAGAAGGGAACTGGAAAAGAGAACAAAAAGAAAGAATGGGGGAATGTAGGGAAAATAAAGAATGTGCTCGAACGGGCCCTACCCCGCTGCCTACGTACCTCATCGGGATAATGAGGATCAGAGTCGACGTAGTTCGCCTAACTAAGGCGGGAACTATTTGTTTGTATTTTTTATGGTTGGAACTGTGTATGTCTATGCTCAGGTGTTGCAGGCTCGTCTGGTACGAGTGCATTTACCGTCTTGCATGTGAGACAAGTCGTTGCGAGTTCGCGTTATGAGTGAATGAGATGAGAAAAGAAGTTCCCGCAGTATAGTCGCTTATTGTTTGTTTTTGTCTTTTATGAGAAGTGTTTTGAATTTGTTTGTGAACAGGACGCGGGAAGTACTTATACCTCGCCCCGAAACAGGACGCGTATAAACACTCCGCAACAAAGTCTCGTGTCGTACAAGAACGTTCAGTTTTTATTAAGTGTTTTATTGCTTTTCTTTATGAGATGAGAAATAATGAATCAAATTGCAAAAGGAAAAAACTTAGGGAACTAAGACACAACCTTAATTTTATTTATTTATTTACAAGAGAGGTCCTATGGTTAATGAGGTTTCTAAACCTAATTGAGAAAGGAACTTAGAAACTACTAGAATGCAACTTACTTCCTAGTGAAGATAAGTTGATTCTAAAGCAAGAGGGAAACCTATACAAGTGAAATATCAATCAATATAGCAAGGAAATAAAATTGGATATAAGAAATAAAATCCCCAACAAAACATTTAAAGTATAAACCCAAAAACAAACCTAAATTTATTCTAAGTCTAATTATTAGAAACATTAAGTCTAAGTCCTAAACTAAAGGCATTACCTAATATTTTCATTCTAAAAATCAGAAACTAAACTAGTCTAAATCCATATTAAATCCTAAGATTAAATCTAATTAAACTATTTTTTAATGAAATCCTAATATTCTAGCCTAAACTAATGGAAATTTATATGTAACAAAGCCTAAAGATTAATACCCTAAAAATAGTAAAGGTTCTGGAAAAATTATGGGATTAATTCTATAAGGCCCTAAAACTACCTATAATATTTTGTCAAAAAATATCCTAAAAATTCAGAAGTTTGCTATGTCTAAAAATCATTTAATTCTACCTAAGGATTAACCATTATTTTCTAAGGATAAAGCTACTAAAACATGGGATTAAATGACCTAAAAAATCTGCTATATTATACTAAGTACTATTATGAGTCCTCTAACTATGGCAAAAAGAGTGGACCAAAAATCCTACTAGAAGACTAAAAAATAAAATCAACAAATTTATGTACAGTTGAGGGAAATTCACTAAAAACTAATTACATGAAAAAATCATAATTAAATCAAAAACAATTAAATTCAGAAAAATAAAATGCCAAAATCTTCTAAAATGAATTAATGACCTACTTGATTTTTTTGGGAATTTTATAATGCTTTTTTCTATTTTTAGGTAGATTATTTCTAAACTATGGTAAAACAAAAATTAATTCTAAAACAAAATAACAGGGGGGTTCAGGAAGTATTATTTTTAGTTGTTTTTTTTATTAATGGGCTTAAAAGAGGGGTGAGAATAGCAGAGTATTTGGGCCCATTTGCACTGGAAAAGCCTAGGGTGCAGAAAGCATTTTTTTGCAATGGTTTTCTTATTGGGCTTAAAAGGGTGGTTTGAATAGCAATGCTGAGGGCCCAATACGCAAGATTTATGAGGGAGGGGTGCATTCAGTATTTTTTCATAGCTGTTTTCTTACTGGGCTTAGAATGGTGGTGCTAACAGCAAAATCCCTAGGCCCAATTCGCAGGAATTTGGTGGTGTATCTCATGGACCACTAGTCAATTATGTTGACTTATCTTAAGCCATTAGATCTAGGTCTTGCATTAGTTATTCAGATCAAATGATTCTAAAGTGCATGCCCATGGTAATTTAGGTGGACTGCGCCTACACCAACCACCTCTAGAAAGGCCAACCGGACGGTGACACGTGTCACCGCCAGTGTGGCTAAAGTTCCAACACTATCAACCCTTCATATGCTAACGGTATTATTGAGGAATTACTGAAAAATTAACTACAATTAAAGGGGATTAATTTGCTCTTATCATGAATTAACAGTATAACTTAATTCCACTTAATATTTAAATTACTAACATTAAATTTAAGACAATCTGAAAGACCTAGTGAAACCCTAAATCCCAATTCTTCTTCCTTTTCCCCCTCTGCCGCGACTTACCTTCCTATTCCTCACGTCCTCTTCTTCTCATCTTCTTCCTCTCTTCTTCGTGACATCACAACATGACAAATAAGAACATCTCAACAAGGGCTCGGATTTGTACCTTGTCAATCGGAAATGAGCAGGATGAAATCTTAGTAAGGACCACTTCAGTTTATCCTTGAATCTTTCATCTTTCTTTGCGAATTCTTGTAAATCGGTTATGTTGATGACGGTTTGCGCTGACAGGAGTTTATAATCGACGTAGTTATATTCTTCGCATGTTTGTGTTGCTTTGATAATGAAGGGAGTTCGTTGAAAAATAAGGATACGGCGATGACGATGACGAGCCGTTGATGAAGGTAATAGCAATTTGCTGAAGGTGAAGTTCCACAAAGTTGAAGATTATCGAATATTGATGAGGTTCGGAAGTGAGCGATCGAACGTGCCGATGATGACGAAACCGTAAGGAGCACAGATGGAGGTATGTGAATCTACACTTTCTCAGATTTCCAATTCGATTTCTCTTCCACTTATCTCTTGCGTATCAATCCTGGTCATATTTTTATGATTTTGTAACGAAACAATGAATATTGATGAAGCTGATAACCTTGTTGCAGGATTAATGGTGAAACGGTTGCGAAAATGAAGCTTCGGAAATGGAGACTGAAGCATGTGAAGAAGAGGGTTGAAGAAGAAGGTTGAAGAAGAAGGTTGAAGAAGACGTGAACAAAAGAAGATTGAAGAAGTTGAAGAAGGTTTGGAAAATTGTGGAATGGTTAAGAAGGTTTGGAAAATTGTTATAATTCTGTTAGGTTTTCTGTTATCAACTTGTAACCAATTTGAGTTGTTATCCCCTACTCTTCCTTACTGAAATTCTGTTTTGTTTTGTACCGATGTGCAATGCAGATGGAGGGTTATGATTGTTTTAATTCAGTTAACATATGAACACCCAATGTCTTGAATCAAAAAATCGAAAGTTCATCAAAACTGAATTAAACTCTTGCTATTATTATCTGACTTAATTATTTGATTATGATTTCATGTACATGCCGCCACTTGATGAGATGATGACATGCTTTGCGCAAAGTGGACTTGGAGTTGGAAGGAAACTTGTTGGCGATTCGGATGGAATTTTGTACATTCTGTTGTCAACGTTCTTGTGAAGAAGGATGGTTGCAAAGAACTTGCAGCTTACTTGCGGAAAATTGTGCCCGCTTTGAAGCACTAGAGGAAGCGAAAAGTTAATGGTTTCGAGACATTCAACCATGCCATTAAAATTCTGAGCTGAAAAATCAAAGAAGTGAGGAAATTGGTTCACGACTGTAGCAAAAGGACAAGGCTTTATGCTTATGAACAAACTTGTGTAATAAGGCGGCATTATTATTTTTTTGTATAGAACTTTTTAACCTCAAATTTGTAATGAACTTTGGAAGTTTTTTATGAAATGGTGTAACAAAGTTCCCACTAAATGACCTTTCTTGTACACTTTTGGGTTTTGGATTATACTTGGTGGTTGATAATGGCAATTCGAATATTTATTTTGATTTTTTTTCAAATGTGCTTTATGATGCAATCCGCAAATTCCACATTCACTTGTTTTTTTCCCTTTGAATTCTCTTGATAGGTTATATGTTGGACAAGTTATATGTTGGAAAATGGAAGTATGATAACATGATATCGTACATAGCCTTCAAAACAACTTGCATCAAACACACATGGAGTTTAAAGACAACAATAAGAAAACTCGCGAACAAAGTAGAATAGGACATGAGGTTGACAATAGTAAAGGTCTAGTGGTTGACTTTGGGAGTTGTCTTTGGTCCAGGCCGACCAAAAAATCAACCATGGGTCAACAAAAACTGTAACTTGGTTCTCTTCCTTTGTATTCTTCTTGTAATGCACTTTTGACTTTTGAAACGAAGCTTTGGCCTTTGAATTGTGGTAATTTAAAAAAAAACATTGAATCTTGAATATGAGCTTTACTACATTTGTATCACTTCGTACCATTTCAAACAACCTTAAAAATGAACATGACTCTTGCTCCCCAATCAGTGACATTTCGTCTTGCTTGCCTTATTTGGATCCACTTTGAATCGAATAAATTTGTGCCAAACTTGGAACAGATATGGACTCTTGGCCCAAATTCGTAATGAATCATGTAACCAACTTGTCCCTTTTAAATAAATCTTGAATGGACGAGTGAATAACCTTTCACCTTGAACTCATAAACCACGACTGTACTATGACCTTACACCAAATTCTCGTCTTGTGGATACTTCGTGCTAGGGTTTTCTCAGTGAGTTGTACCCTAGACAATGATGAACCCCTGATTGATGCACTGATGAACAGTTGTCACAAGTAAACCCCTGGAAGCCACATAATCGGGGAGATAAACCATAATCATGTGATGGTGAATACCAGATAACAATACCCAGACAATTGAAATTGCTAGATTCAGAGGGTCCTTCTGACAAACGCATTCCTAAGATGCAAACCCTAATCTTTATCCTTTGTAGTTTCCACTAAAACAACCTTGTAAAAGAGTGAAGTCATAGGGCACTGCAAAACCCTAATTCTCCAAATCCCCTGATCCAAGTAATAAACCTTGACAATGAATGCATGAGGTGTTATAAATGACCTAAGGGAAGACGTATGTGAAAGCGAAATGATAAGCCAGTTAAAGTATATAAATACGAAGGCAAATTTTGAGGTATTACATTTATCATGATTCATCAAGGAGATTTCAGATCATCAAGAATCAGGAGTTTCTAAATTAGGGTTTTCACAGGAAAAGTCAACTGAACTTTGACCAGCCATAACTTTCACATGCTTCATCATAAATTTCCCATCCAAAGCTCATTTTGAAGGAAATTGGATTCTCTACAACTTTGTGTCTCACAAGCCAAGCCTAAAAATGCTTCATTTGAAAGGTATGAGCCAAAACATTACAGGTCATTTCAAAAGTCAACAAAAAGTCAACATCTTCCAAAGGGCATAACTTGAAAATAGTGAAGGATATGGACATGAGACCAAAAGGGTTTGTTATAGGACTCTCTAAGCTTTCTAAAAAGTCCAAGAACACCTTCATAGCCTTAAAATTGAGGGATTTGTGATTTGTCAAAGTTGGTAAATTTTTGGGAGGTATATGAAGCAAATGAGGTCTTAAAACCAAATTTTGCCAAATGGGCCTACCAAATTGCCACCCAATCTTCATGATAGCTTAAAGCACGACCCAATTCAAGCATTATCTGATTTTTCATAATTTATTTATTATTTATTTGAATTTTCTTCATTAAAATGCAAATTAAATCAAAATAAAATATAAAAGTCAAATATTTGGACACGATTCTGGTTCTAGAAGATCATAAACATCATTTAAGATTGATTGATCACATCAAAATTCGTGCATGATCAGATTGGCATAGTTAGATTTGATTTTTGGTGATTTTCAAATATTGGATTTCTTCATGATCAAGCTACTTCAAAAAGCCGACAAATCCATCAAGTTTTTGACCTAATTCATTCACCATAAATACATGAACAAGACCATTGCATTAGGGGACGATTTTGCAGCCAAGAACACTAAGAACAATCTTCAAAATTTGCAAGAAAAAGTGCAAATCGGATTCAAAGATTCAGGCACTCTCAAAGGCTTTTGAAGGTCTCATTGCATTCCTAGAGGATCATACAATGTTTTTGGATCATAAAAACATCTATTCATGCATCCAAATGCTCTAACCGAATCATCCTTCTTCTTTTTTTTTCCGATTATATATATATGCTTGATATAAACTATATTTAATGATTGATTTGTGTTCACCATGATGCAAGGATGCTTTCTAGACCATTCGTGTGAAATTCTATGACCGGAATCGAGTAGAGCCATTGTTAGGGTTCTTGAACTCACAGATTAAGGATTCTATAATGAGATAATTTTAGACCAAATCAGTGATATATTTGGACTTAACGGACCTCTATTAATCGATTTGCACCTTTAAAAATTACTTATCATGCGTGTTCTTGATGTTTGAGATTGCAGGACTTTTAACTACGCAAGAAGTCCGTCACTATAAGCTTTAGTGACGGAAAAGTGTCACTAAAACCTAAGTCAACGGCTGGAGGATGAAGATGATGATGGCACGAAATCCTATTTTGAAATGTTAACTTATTTTATTTATTTTCGTTTGTGTTTATATATCAGAAGCGCTGCTTAGCTCAGTTGGTAAGGGAGCCATGTATGGGAGGCAGCGAACCTGGGTTCGAATCATGGGTTTGTTTATTTTTTGGTTAATTTCCTTTTGATTTTCAGGTTTAAAATATAATGGTTTTTTGCCTAGCATATGTACACAAGGCGCGCATGGCCTAGTGGCAAGGGATGAGGCTGAGGAACCTTAGGTCAGGGGTTCAAACCCTGATCTCCCCATTTTTAGTATTTTCTAAACTTTTCTTCTTTTTTTTTTTTGTTTTTTTTATTATATTAATAATTATAATTAATTTATTAATTAACACTAATAAATCAAAAATTAACCCTTCAAACTAATCTTTTCTAAAATATTTTTAAAATAACTTTTGTAAATAATTTTTCTTAATTTTAATATTTTTTTCATATATTTCATTTAAATATTATTATATTCTTATTTTTTTTAATTTCATTAAGTATATTTAAACTAATTCTTTTATAAACCCTAATCAAATCTTGTTTTTTTACTAACCCTGATTTTTTCTAACCCTAATAATTGTTGCTTTTATTTATTATTATATTATTTAATTATTTATTTATTTCTCGCTTTAATTTAGTTACTAGAAAAATGTATAGGTTATATTAAATGTAATTTATTTTCGTTCGATTATTATGTATTTGCCCCAAAGCGATGTAATAGCGTAGATTTACGTTCTCGTCCTTTTATTTATATTATTTAATTGTTTGGTTAGTAAATAGGGAGTGAAAATTAATTGTAATTAAATAAATTTAGAAAATTAATTAAATAAGATAAATAATTAAAAACACTCACACACGTAAGTCGATCTAAGATCGCCGTCTTCACTTCTTAGGGTTACCTCTCAGTTGCCTTATTCAAAAGGTCAAGTAGGGTGTCTTAATCAAGATCCTAACAAACAAAATATCATCTTGTCCCTCCCCACAGTTAAAGGATCAAGTCCCTTCGATGTTGCCTATAGTGTTGCCTAAATGGATCTTGTCCCTCCAAGTTAAAAGATGATTGTCCCTCCCATATGGCTAAAGACACCCTACAGTTGCCTATACATATTAAACCTGCATATGTCCCTTAACTAACATCCAAGGTAATAACTACCTACTCCTTAATAGTAGGGATAGTCTTACCCTTTGAAAGAACATAAAAGAATAAGAAAGACTTAATCTAGGGTAGGTATCTCGTAGTTACTTGCTCACACCTTCAAAATTACTTTCACACCTCACATTTTCTAAAATATTTTCAAACTAGGCTTTGTATACACCCATACGAGGGTCATTACAAAGTACTTAAAGAAATTTTTCTAATCACACACTACAAAAACAATTAAAGTGAGCTAAGTAACTAAGAGCCCATGGATAACCATGGATATAAAGGGTGCTAATACCTTCCCTATATATAACCTACCCCCCGAACCTAAGTCTTTTAAAATAGGTCTTTCATGTTCTTTTATGTCCTTTCCTTATGGATAAAATAAAAGTCGGTGGCGACTCTTGCTATCCGCAACATGACTAAAAGTCAGTTCTCCCACCGTGTTACACTTCGTCAAGCTTGACATCCATCATCACCCCAGAGAAGGAATCTCAACTCCAACTGGTAGGACTACCTCCATACCATATACAAGTGAGAAAGGGGTTTCCCCTGTCGATGTACGCACAAAAGTTCGGTACCCATGCAAAGCGAAAGGCAACATCTCATGTCAGTCCTTATACGTCGCCACCTTTTTCTCCACAATCTTCTTGATGATCTTATTAGCCGCCTCAACAACGCCATTCATCTTCGGACGATATGGAGAAGAGTTATGATGTTCGATTTTGAAGTCCCGACATAATTCTGCCATCATCTAATTGTTGAGATTGGAACCATTATCAGTAATGATCCTTTCGAGAATTCCCTAGTGGCAAATGATGTCCTTTAAAAATCGGGCTACCACCAGTTTGGTGACGTTTGCGAAAGAAGTTTCTTCCATCCAATTTGTGAAGTAATCAATGGCGACCAAGATGAAATGATGGTCGTTGGAAGCAGTGGGCTCAATCTTTCCACTCATGTCAATTCCCCACATTGCAAAGGGCCACGGGGAGGACATGACACTCAAGGATTTGGTGGTACGTGCACTTTGTCGACATAAATATGACATTTATGATATTTACGAGAATATTTATAATAATCAGACTCCATAGTCATCTAATAATTTCTTGATCTTAATAATTTCTTCGCCTTTGCATGCCCTCCAGCATGGGTACCGAAAGAGCCTATGTGAACTTCTTGCATTAACATGTCTGTCTCGTGTCTATCCACACATCTGAGAAAAATCATGTCGAAGTTCCTTTTATAAAGCACATCATCCTGATTTAAGAAGAAGCTATACGCCAGTCTCCTCAGAGTCTTCTTATCATTATTGGATGCCCCTACTGGGTATTCCTGGCTTTTCAGAAAACATTTGATATCATGGAACAACGACTTATCGTCCACGACCACATCGGTTGCAAATACAAAAGTCGGTCTATCAAGGCGTGCTACATCAATTCTAGGCACATGATTCTACCAATTTACTTTGATCATTGAAGACAAAGTAGCCAAGGCATCGACCATCTGATTTTCATCATGAGGTATGTGGTAAAGCTTCACTGTTGTAAAGAACGTCAACAATCTTCTCGTATAGTCTCTATAAGGAATCAAATGAGGCTAATGAGTATGCCATTTTCTATTAACCAGGTTAATCACCAAAGCCGAATCTCCGAATATGTCGAGGGTCTTAATTTGCAAATTAATCGCCTCTTCAATACCCATTATACAAGCTTCATATTCCGCTTCATTGTTGGTGCACTCGAAAGTCAACCGGGCAGTAAAAGGCATATGAGTCCCTTTCGATGTGACGTGAACTGCTCCAACTCCGCTACTATTCATGTTAACGGCCCTATCAAACATTAAACTCCATTTGGCTTCAGGGTCTGGCCCCTCCTCCGAGTGTGGTTCTTCACAATCTTTCATTTTCAGAAAGATGATGTCCTCATCAGGGAATTCAAACTTCATAGGCTGATAATCATCAATTGGATGCTACACGAGATAGTCTGACAAGACGCTTCCCTTGATGTCTTTTTGAGAAGTGTATTGGATTTCATATTCAGTTAATACCATCTGCCACTGTGCAACCCTTCCAGTAAGAGTTGACTTCTCAAAAATATACTTGACAAGGTCCATCTTGGATATCAGTAATGTTGTGTGAGTAAGCATATATTGCCTTAATCACTTGGAAACCCATGTAAGTGTGCAACATGTCTTCTCAATCATAGAGTATCTGGACTCGCAATCGGTAAACTTCTTACTCAGGTAGTAGATGACATGCTCTTTCCTACTTGTCTCGTCGTGTTGACTGAGAACACAACCCATGGATCCCTCAAGCATAATCAGATACATTATCAATGGCCTCCCTGGAACTAGAGGCATAAGGATCAGAGGTTTTTGCAAATATTCGATTATCCTCTCAAAAGCCACTTGGAAATCATCATTCCACCTGATAGCATGATCTTTTCTCAGCAACATGAATATTAGTTCACAAGTGGCTGTTAGGTGAGATATGAACCAGGCAATGTAGTTCAATATACATAAGAAACCACAAACCACTTTATCTGTTATAGGCTCATGCATTTATTGTATTGCTTTTACTTTTATTGGATCAACCTTGATCCCTCTTTCACTAACAATGAACCCCATCAATTTACCAGAACGTACCCCCAAAGTACACTTGTCTGGGTTCAGCCCCAGTCTGAATTTTCTCAGCCTTTCAAACAACTTTTCCAGATTCACCAGATACTTTTCTTCAGTCCATGACTTCGCAATCATGTCATCAACATAAACCTCGATCTCATGATGAATCATATCATGAAAGAGAGTCACCATATCACATTGGTACATAGCTCCCACATTTTTGAGATCAACTAAAATCACTTTATAGCAGAAAGTACCCCATGGAGTGATGAATGTTGTCTTCTCCATGTCCTCTAGCGACATTTTAATCCGATTGTACCTAAAAAAGACATCCATGAAGGAGAATACAGAGAATTGAGCAATGTTATCAACCAATACATCCATGTGAGGTAGTGGGAAATCGTCCTTCGGACTAGCTCTGTTTAAATCCTGATAGTCAACACACATCTGTACCTTACCATCTTTCTTCGATACCAGAACAATATTTGCTGCCCATGGAGGATAGTTGGTGACAACCAAGAACCCAACATCGAACTACTTACGTACCTCGTCCTTGATCTTCACCACCATGTAAGGATGAGTTCTGCGAAGCTTCCGCTTAACCGGTGGGAAATCCTCCCTGAGCGGTAGTTTGTGCACTACGATGTCTGTATCAAGCCCTGCCATGTCCTAATAAGACTAGGAGAAGATGTCAACATACTCACGAAGCATATCAATCAACCTTCTCTTCACACTCTCTTCTAAAGCGGTCCCAATTTTAACTTCTCTTCTGGCATCCTCAATACCCAGATTCATAACTTCCACTGACTCTTCATGCAGTTGAATCACCCTCCCCTTTTGCTTTAGCAACCTGACTAACTTTTTAGGTAGTTCACAATCTTTTTCACCCTCCTCGTCGACATGGTAAATTGGATTGTCGAAGTCATATTGAGCCATTGCAAAGTTGATATTGATGGAACACAATGGGGTTCATCTGCATGAATGATGATTCATGTGTTGTTTTAGAATGAGTGTGAAAGAATGAAAACATACATTTCCATTTATTATTAAAAAATAAAAATGAAAAATAGGGAACACCATGTTTGAATGCCAAAAAAACATCCTTTTATTAATGATTAATTTTAAAAATGAAACATATGGAGCCCTTACAATGAACCACCACGCTTCGGGAAAAGCGCAGGTTTGTCATACAACAATATAAAACAAAAGATATTTACTATGTATGTAGAGTAACAAAGATAATCTCCTCTGCCGACCAATTGTTGAGCTTTGCACCAAGGACACACGTCCGTATCTAATTGTCCAAGTCATAATCACTGTCAGCATCATGACCATTGATTACACAAATCTGACTATAATCTACCATCCCCGCACTTGAGAAGGTAATAGGACTCCACTAGCTTTTGAACTTTGGCGTTGCTGTATGAGAGGGTTGGTACCCAATCCCGAACATATTCTTTTTGAATGGTACCTCAATCATTTCCCCCATCCTTCCGCATTACCAGATTGTATTACATCCAAGGTTTGCTTATAAGAGGCAATAAAAACCCCTTGCTTCTTCTTTTCAGATGGCGAGGCCTCTTCAATATTCACTATTTCGAAGGCTTGACACAACATCTCGTGGATCTCACCATCCATTTCGAAGTATTTAAAAGATGACATCTAACTAATGAAGATGTTTTCCTACCCGCACATAGTTACAATATGCCCATCCACAACAAATTTGACCTTTTGATGTAATGTCAACGACACTGCCCCCACTGCGTGTATCCACGGGAGACCTAGTAGATAACTATAAGCTGGATGGATGTCCATGACATAGAAAGTATTAAAAACCTACAAACCCACTTTGATATACAATTCCACCTCTGCAAATACGAACCTCTTCGAACCGTCTAACACTTGTACAATGATATCACTAGGCCGGAGAACCACACCTTCATAATCCAACTTGATCAGGGAATTCTAGGGAAGTACATCGAGAGAAACCTATATTCACCAATACATGAGATAGTAAAACTCCTTATCACTCCATGGAAATGTGAATACCGTAATTATGATTCCTTCCCTTAGAAGTCAGATCAAAATCTGTAAATCCTAGCCCATGGTTAGCGTTGATATTAGAAACCACAATTTCGAGTTGGTTGACATAGATCTCTTGAGGAACGTAAGCCATGTTCAGTATTTTCAACAGAGCATTCTTATAGGCTTCAAAGCACAACAGTAGAGACAAGATAGATATTTTGGAGGGAGTCTGGTGTAGATGATCCATTATCTTATAATCACTCTTCTTTATTATTCTCATAAACTCTTCGACTTCTTTCTCGAATGACGAATCTGGAATTGATGTCATTGCAGGGGTATTTGACACTACTTGTTTGCCTTTGGCTCTTGCTAAGGCCTCTTCATTATCATTATGTGAAGTATCACCATTTTTCAAGGTCCAAGGAGCAAATAGTCTACCACTTCGTGTGAAGCCACCAATACCAACATTCTCAACTTGTGGGACCGTCATGTTTGGAGCTTTAACCTCTTTCTTTTGATCGTTGCAATACACCTTGACACCATAGTGCCAAGGAATATCTTTCTCATTCTCAAACGGGATTGGTCCCGGTACAGTGATAATAATAGGAGTTGGTCTTGGCGGCACCGGGATCTCTGCGGGCGTGAAAGAAATGGTAACGATCAGAACATCATTGTCACCACTAGAAACTTGATCAAATTGCAGACCCCCATCGTCAATCAGATCCTGAATACCTTTTCTCAAATCAGCACAACCCTTTGCTAGTAATAAACAATCTGAGCAATCTTTACCACATCCGTGAAATATATCCTTCTTCAACAAACAATCTTTCACCTTCAAAAGAGGAGTTTTCATCGAATCTACAAAGTATCGAATTCAGAATCTTTCCTTCTTCGATGGTACTGGTAGTCGCTTTTCCATGTGGTGGCATGGGGTTCTGGATAACGTTGGGACCTGGAGCAAAATTGATGGCTTTGGAATCAATTAAATCTTGTACCTTATGCTTCAGAGCCTAGAAATTTTAAACATTATGGTCGGGTACCCCATAATGGAAATTACAATGGGCATTGGCATCATAATTTTCAGGAATTTGGCCAGGCTTAGGCGGCGCGAGGGTCCTTAACTGAATCAATTGTAATTGCAGGAGGTGCTATAGAAGTTGGGAATAAGACATGAGGGAATGTCAAAGTATCTTTATGCCATTCAGGGTATAGGTTGATAGCCTTGTCGTGAAGCTCTTTGTTGTTATTGAGGTTGTTGTACTGGTTGACTAGCTCTAGATGGAATTATCATTGAAGAGACTTAGTGGTAGTAAGTTTGATACCCTCTATTACAACCCCTCTGAGATGAGATTGCACCAACCTCCCCTTCTTTTTTCTTCTGCCCATTAGCAAAAGGCTTCTTGGTACCGGGCGTCGATGCCCCATTACTCTAAATCTTTCCCAGCTTTAGAAAATTCTCAATCCTTTCATCAGTGATCATAGTGCCGGAGAAACCCTTCGATGGACATATAATAAGACGCTCAAGGAAAGGGCCTTGAAGCACCCCCATGAGCATATTGACCATCTCCCTATCCAGCAAAGGAGGATGTACTCTTGTAGCTAGTTCACACCATCTTTGCACATACTCTTTAAAATTCTCATTTTTCTTCTGCGTAAGACTTTGGAGTTGAGTGTGATTCGATGCCATGTCTATATTGTATTGGTATTGCCTTGAGAAAGCCTCACCAAGCACTTTCTAGTTTTTGACAAAAGCATGTTCCAGTTTCATGTACCACTCTAAGGATGCTCCAGACAAACTATCTTGAAAGAAATACATCCAAAGTTTCTCATCACACATATAGGCAGAGATCTTTTTGAAGTATGCTTGGAGGTGCGTCTTAGGATAGGAATTCCCATTGTACTTGTAAAATGATGTAGCTTTGAACTTAGGAGGGATTATGACCCCCTAGACCAGCCCCATATCAGCAATGTCAATCCCCATAGTATTCTGGCATTCTAGAGCTTGGATCTTCTCAGCAAGCAATTGGTAGTTATGGTCACCCTCACCGTTGTAGATACCCATGCTCTCATTCATAAGAGAGAACTGATCATTTTGTTGGTCTTCCAGATTATGAATTGGAATGTGAATGGGAATAGGAGTAAGAGGCCCCCTAGCTCCTTCAGGATGCACACCAACACCATTGTTAACATTGGCCCCCTCTCTACCGAGAGGATTAACCAGAGTCTCAACATTAAGAGTATCGAGCCTTTGAACCACGACCCTCATCTTTTGTTGGCCCTATGCAACTCTCTGCATCACATCCATAAACTGGTTCATACGTAGCCTAAGCTCATCCAATTTAGCTTGCATGCCTTCCATGATGTTATGTTGATTACGACATGTGGCGTATCTATGGAAATAAGGTTCCACAATTCTGCCTGCAACATCAAATAAGTTAAGAAATCCATATGGAAACCTGTTAAATGCAAAATGAGATGCATGGAATGTATGAAAATGTCATGTTTATCCATTTTTAGGGTATCCAATCCATTGATTCCAGCTTCATCGAGACAGAGGAACATATACACATGTTAAGAATAATATTGTTGAGAACACAATATATAGTATTGAGTACGTGTGTACAGAGAATACATTGTTGAAGATAATATTGTTGAACCATACTGTTGAAAACATAGTGCCAAGTGTGTGTGAAGAAGTGAAATAATGTTGAGTGAGCGTGTGTGAAACAAGTGTTATTGAAGAGACATTTTTGAAGTTGTAAAGTTGAAACAACAATACTGAGAAATGAAAGTCCATTGTGTATTAATAATGCATAAACACATGTGGAGTCATACAAACATACGCCCAGTTTGAAATACAAAAAATAGGCTGCAATCAAAAGTACATCAACAGGAGATTCCATCAACAATCTTGATGGTAATCTTAACAATAGTGAAACATCATACAAATAGAAGAGACACAATAGCTAAGTCAAAACATTCCTCAAATTGTCCTTAGTCTGCTTGATCAATCTCCAACTCTGGCTTCTGTTTGCACCTTGTGCCTTCAACTGTGTATTCTCATCTTGGACCCTTTTCAACTATTTCTGACAGTAGCTCAACTTGTGCCTACAATGAGACCATCAACAATTTCCTTGGAAAGCTCTTCATCTTTATTTTTCAACTTTTTCTCCCACTCTTCATTTAAAGCCTTGTCTTCTTTCTCCTTCCTTTAATGAAAGGCAATTTTCTTTCTCTTCACACTTTCAAACAGTTGACTAGTCCTCACCAACTTTCTCCTGGCCAATACATGTTCCTTGGTCGAAGATTGTAGAGCCAAATCAGTCTTTGCAAAATGAGGAATCTATGACAAACCTCTTCTCACCAATAGCATGCAATCGGGCAGCCTCCTGGGCGCCCCATTCGGCATCACGCTTGGCATGCACTGCGTCAACAAGGTCGATGCTCAACTTTGCATTTTGTCCCATCAACTCATCCCTTTCTATTTTCATCTTACTGAACTCTTCGATGCTCATAGAGGTTCGCGGCTCGACCGCCACATAGTACAAATGTGCTTCCAATGGAAAAGGAAGAAGAAAGATCTTGACTCTCTTCTTTAGCCATTCGTCATACATAGGGTAGGTCTTGTTGTTGCTTCTCCCCAAGAGAGCCTTCCCTTTTTTGTGAAGCTCTCTCCAAGCGCCAGAGGCCTTTTTCACCAGCGATTCATTACCAACCACGAGAAAGTAGAAAGATTCATCGACATCCTGTTCTTCCGAAGGGTTCTCTATAGCATACCCCATTTGTCTCTTGAGAATATAAGGGTTGTAATTGATACATCCTTTGATTCCTACAAGTGGTACATTCGGGTTACTCCCACAACGATATATGAAATCTTTCCCCAACAACCCATGATCAATCCAGGTGATATCCTTTACCGATAAACCCATCAAATATTTTCCCAATGTCAAGGAGGTTGCAGTGCTAAAAAATGCTTCGGTGCTCGGCAGACGTCTCATGAACCACAAATGCAAGAGTTGTGCATAAAAACAGACTAAATCTCCCCTCTTCTTCTCGTTCTTATAATGAACATAATGGTAGAGATCTCCTAGCAAAGTAGGAACCAGGTTTTTCATCATAAAAATGCGAATGACGTTGATGTCAACAAAGTTATCCTCATTGGGAAAGAGTATGATCCCATAAACACCTAAAGCAAGGAGGGCATAAACGGTAGCCTATCCACCATTAGCCGCATACTCATTAGCTTTAGCCTCCATAAAATCTAAGTGAAACCCCTTTAGCTTCCTGATGCGTGGTTTCGCAAGTATACAAATCGCGTCAGAGTAATACAAAAGATTATCGATCCCACAGAGACCAAACGTCGATCTATCGGTATCTGTTATTACAATGTTTATCTAAGGAAGAACAAATAAGGGGTTTACGAGTGTGCGGTAAAAGTAAATAGAAATAAATAACAAAAATATAAGATTTAAATAAAACAACAAGCTTGAATGTAATTTGCATAGTCGGGTAACATTCTAATGCATGTAAATGGAACTACTTATGGGGCAATATTTTCTACTTTATGAAAATAATTAATTTAACAGGAACTGTCGCTTTCGCGTATTCAGAACCGATTTTAACCCCTAAACAAACCCTCTTATTGTCACTTATAAAAAGGCGCGCATTGCGTTAGAGTTGAAAAACCTATTTTTAAGAAATGTAATTTCATGACTAAGTTGAAAAGTATTTTGATATGAAATTTCTAAACAAAAGAGGTTCAGGCGAACCAAATATTAAACCCATTAATGCATCCGAAAATAACTTTAAAATCGTTTTTGTCAAGTACTAGAAATTCCTACTTAACTGAGCAATCGCTTTCACTTCCTTTGAACAGTTAATACTAAACAAGTTTTACAAAAGGTTGGATGGATTTCGATCTTATCCAACAAAATTTAAGCTCATAAAACTTGTATTAAAGATTAAAACATCCCCTAAGCATTTTCTATTAACACATTGAATGAAATGTTACTTTGACTACGATCCTTACATTCTAACATTTAAAGACTTAGCCAGACATGACGGTTGGAGCAAACATATTACTTTTTACCATGTTTAAAATAAATTCTTTTGAATTTAAAGTTTCGAAAGTAAACAAGACAAGAAAATAAAATAAAGTAAGGCAATTGCGGGAAAGTAAAGAAAAGTAAAGCAATTGTGGGAAATTAAAGGAAAGTAAAGCGGATGTGAGAAATAAAATAAAGGTAAAGACAATTGCGTAAAATTAAATAAAGTAAAATCAATGTATAAATAAGAACCTGCTCCAAATCAGAGACTTTAAATCTGGTAAAGAATTGGAAAAGGAAAATGGCGGCAGGATTAACTTCCACCAAGTGGTCCAAACTTCGATTACAGACTCAATCACACAAATGCAATAACTTCCCGATGTGAGAAGAATAATACGTACAAGATTCGACTAATTTATGCCTAGAGTGTTTGTAACTAAATTTGGATGTCTTAAAATGAACAAATAGCCTTCTATTTATAGGCCAAGGAAAAAGCAAGAAAGGACAATGATGCCCTCCAACTCCTTTTAGGAGGGAAAACACATGCCAAAGGTGGCTCTCGCCACCCCTCCATGTCGCCCGCCATGTGAACAAGTGTGGTTATGGGAGTTGAGAAGGATAGTTTTTAGAAGTTGGTATGTCTTCTTCTTATGGCTTACTCTATGGCGGCCGCCATGGAGGGTGTCATGTGTGCAATTCCTTCAAAGACTGACTTTTTGCTCGTTTTTCTTAGTTTCTTTGCGAATGGACCTGAAAACACCTAGGATCTGGAAAAAAAAATACAAGCATAATACAAGAAAATGGTAATAAAAAAACTAACAAACATGCACAATCAGAGTAAAAAATGGCTTTTTATTCAGTGTTATCAAATTCTTCCACACTTAGACATTTGCTTGTCCTCAAGCAAACACTTTAAAGCTCATGAAGGTATCAATGGATGATTTGGGCAAAAAGGGTTTTCTAAGTTCAAACTAGGATGAAGAAGTAGGTACTAACTAAATAAACCAAGGGTATCGTAGTAACATTTTTCCTTGGACACTGACATAGACTTTGTTCCTATACAAACCAATCCATACTACCCCACAACACTTAGGCCTAATTTTCATCTTTTAGGGTCCTTTTCATTCAGGAAAAATTACATTAAGCCCGTTATCCATACATACTCATAGTAAAGTGATCGGTTAGTGATTCTGCTCAAGACATGGGGTTCTGGTACACAAGTGGGTGTAACCCCTTTTATTGACCCTATTTCAGTCGTGGGGGATCAGATCGTAATCCGACCTACTAAGTCCATCACCAGATACCTCTGAACCGACTGACAAAGGGTAGCTCTATTCTTTTTTTATTTTTCTTTTATTTTTCTATTTCTTTTTTCATAATTTCTACAACTTCAAGTTGCATTATTCGTATTTTAGAGCAGCAAAAAAGGCATAATTCACTTATTTTCATCAATACCTTACCTAAAGCATGCTTAGGTCGGAGCTGACTGCTAAGATAAACTACTAAGAACCTATTCAAAAATGACAATTAAGGCCACAATACATGGGTATCCGGGTAGATTCATATAATCACGAAGCCTATGGTGTTAAAATGATACTGATGTTTCAAAAAGATTTTCTCAATTATCATCATTCTAAGTTGAACTGTCTTTAAGCCCAAATTTTCATAAAAATACCTTTTCTTTCCTTAATTTTATTTGGTGGGGCTAAGGAAATGGGAAAAATAGAGGTACACCGCACAGATGACTCGTTAAGCACATGTAAACCTAAAAAAATAAAACAAGATAACCTAGAAAGCGGTAAAAGAAAATAAAATGCAAGAAAGCAAATAAAACAAGTAAAGTCTCATCCCACACTTAAATCGAACATTGTCCCCAATGTTTCGAAATAAGGAAGAGAAGATAAACATGGTAGGTCTATGGCATGCTGATGGTACTCCCGTCACCGGGTGGTGAGCGCCTAGGGTGACGAGATCTGCTACGGTGACGATTGCCCTGAGAAGCGGAGAATTCGTCAAATCTTATGTTCAGGGCTGCTTGGGATTGCATGATGGTGTTGATGTTACGACTTGTATGCTCCTGTGAAGTCATAAAGGAAACCAGTTGTTGCTGAATCGAGCAAAGCAAATCATCACGTATCGCCTCTATGGCTAGCTGCTCGCGCCACATATGCTCAGTGATATAGAAACCGGGAGCGGTACCTGCAGATGGGTGAGAGGAAGATGGTGCAGTGTGTGCAGGTGGCATATCATGATCTGAAGGCTTCTCATACTGGTCAAACTCGGTATCGGTACCGTGTCCGTCCCCGACAGGAAGATTAGGAGGAACTGGACCTATAAAGGGTGGAGCGTGTAGATCGTAGGTCCAGTTTCTCTCTGATCGTACATCAGTACGTCTAGTGTAGGGAAACACAACATATGGGATAGCCACACCATGAACCATAAGTTCATAGCCCCCTCTCTCATTGGCTTTCATAATTTCATATCTTTCAGAAACTTTAGTTTTATTATGCAAGGAGGGAGTGGTGCCAATGTGGCTATCTCAATGTCAAGGTTAAGGGCCCTAGCAATAGATGTGATCAATCCTCCGAAGGAAATGGTTCTTGTACTCTTAGCAATAGCAGTCATGTGTGCAATCATAAAAGGAACAACATTAATCCGCTTGTTTGTGAGACACCTTTGCAAGAATAGCAATCTCTAGCATTCACCTTGTTTGAATTCTCCCGGGCAAAAATAGTACAAGCTAACATGAGACAAAAAACGCGGATGATCGGGTTATGGATCCTTGAAGCAAGGATTCCCTCAAAAAAGGTGGACGTATGATTCGAAAACCCATTCCAGAAGGAAAATGCTTTAATGAACCATTCAGAATCCAGAGGTGCTTCACAAACAGCGTCATCACCAAAAAGCACTCCTAAGCAGGCTGCTAGTTTGTCAGTCGTGAGTTCGTATTAAACATTGAACATCTGGAACTTCACTATGTCGACTGTGCTAGTAGTGTTAGGGATAACAATGTAAATGAGGGAACTCAAAATTTCCCGAGTTAACCTTTTAAAGGTTGGTTCCATTCTAGCAAAAATGTCATGTATCCCTAACACATCTATCAAATAAAAAGCAGAGTAGAGACAATCAACATCCACGTACCGAGTCGAGAGGATCTCTCAATTTTGAAATTTTTCCAAGAGTTTTCGTTGTCTTTCTCCGGGCTTGCCTTCGCGGAGAATGTAGCATTCAAACTCCATTGAAATCCTTGAAGATGATGAGAAATGGGTTTATGGAGGAATGAAGGAAAATGAAGAAAATTGGGGTTTTTATGGATGGTTTTGGAAATGGGATTTCGAAATGATAAAAGAATGGTGAGTGGGTTGGAAAGTTTAGGATTTTTTGGAATTTTATGGGAGTTTTTGGAAGGTTAAAAATGAGGTTTTTAGGGAAGAAGATGAGAAAATGGTGGTTTTGTTGGTTCTGCCCCGCATATAGAACCAGACCCCATGGCGGGCACCATGGTCTATATGGTGGGAGCCATGGTCTATATGGAGGGCACCATGATCTATATGGCGGGCGCCACATGAATAAAATGTAGTTGGGTCAGTTTTCTCCTTGTTTTGGTTAGGCTTTCCATCTTTTCTTCTTTTTGGTGGTGCAAATAGCATATTTTGGAAGTAATAGGTTAGGATAATTTAATAAGTACTGCATGAACTTAACAATATAATTAATAAACATAGAGAAAAATAAAAATAACAATGATAATAATGAAAATTATAAACTAAAAAAAAGCATATATCTATATATCTATATCTATATATATATATATATATATATATGTATATATATATATATATATGGAGATATGTCAAAGCAAACAAGCAAATGCATGGAAAATGTAATGGTAAAAACATAAGTCTGGAAATGCATAAACGCGATAGTAAATAATGCAATAATAATATCATCATGATGAAGTGTGCTCCTCAGGCTCATCTGAATGCCATAATGCTGAAATCTCGTGGCGTAACTCAGCGATCTCCTGATATAACTCGTCAGCCTCTATAGAATGAGTCAAGTATGATACCTGGATCTGCAGAGTAAGATCGGTCACAACATGCTGAAGTTCGGCGATCTCCTGGCGTAGCTCTGCTAACTGGGTATACACATCTGGCCTCCGCAGAGAAAAAATATTCGATAACACTGTAGTCCTGGGTGAAGGTGGAGTAGGGATATACTCTGGAACTGGACAAGGTCGAGGTCCGTCAATTGTCTCTCCATAACCTTCTAAGGCATAACTCCAGTTGGCTGGATCATGGACGCTGGTCATCACGGGGTCAGGCAGAGTAAAATAGTGGATAGTCTCACCGTCAATCAAGAGTCTGAACTGAGAAGGGTGAAATGAACTCCTTCGCGTCAACCCGCGATCTAAACAGAAGTCGATGTCCATCATAGTGTATCCACAGTAAGCGGTTAGATGATATAGCTTGTGGTCGAGGCCCAATTTAGAAGCAATCTAGGTGACAGTCCCTCCCACATATATGGTGCCTTCTAAAGATCTGGCGGCGCCTCTGAGGGTATCAAGCATAAAGTTCCCACAGGCTAAAGCATGCGACTGATTCACACAGAAAAGGAAAAGATCTCCTCCTCAGTGACGTGGGTATCATAGTTGGGTCTCCCAAGGAATGTGTGAGCAACGATCATCTGAAAGTACCTAAGAGCAGGATTATGAATAATGTAAGAAAACTGGGTGTCGGGATTAGGGCTCCCTCCACCAGAAATGTCACTCTAGAACTTCTCAACGTCCCTGTGTAACACCCCTAAATTTTCCCTCTTATTTATTATCAACCTCGAGCGATTTACGCTTCATTCTTGCATCATTTCGCATATCATTGCATCGCATTTGAAAAATAAATCATTTTGCATGAGGTGTGTGGTCGATTGAGGCTTGCCAAGCATTGGCGCTCAAGAGAAAGTGATGTACCAAAAACAATCCAAACCATGTCCAAACTAACCAACCAAAAAGGGAAGAATTCATCTTTCCTCCCCTTTTCTTTCCGCTGTTCCTTCCACTTTCTTTCCACACTTCCTTTCATTCTTTTCCATCTCATTTTTCCACTTCAATTCCACTCCATTTCCCTTGGAAGCTTCCACCAACTTCTACCATGTTCCACAACCTTCTAGAGTATTCCAAGGAATATTCCCTTTTCCAACCCTAACCCTAACTAACCCCAAACATAATTTTGGATCCCAAGCCTAATTTTTGGGCCCCAAACCTAGCTCCAAGCCTAGTCTCTATATATTCATTAATCACTTCATTGCAAAGGGTTTCCACAATTTTCCAACTTTTCACTCTTTCACAATCACTTTTTCTCTCTCACTTTTCCTCCATTTTCCCTCCTTTCACCAAAACTTTTTTGAATAAGCTCTTCAAGTTTCACATTGAAACTTGAAAATCTTGAAGCTTAAGCCTCCAACCTCCATTGATTGTGGATTGTAGAAGAAGAAGCTAGTGATTTTTGTGAGGATTTCGGCTTATCGGAAGCACACGAAGGTTCAAGCACCAAGAACGCATTTATTTTGCGAGTTCGCGGTTTTCTCAGTTTTCTCTTCGATCAAGCTCCGATTCTTGCAACAATTACCGAAGCACTTCTCCGCTTCGTAGGTTGGTGATCTAAATCACTTCTCCTTTAAATTATTCTCTTCATCTCTCCATTTCGGCATTCTTTAATTGCTTTTCGTTTCGATTGCGATCGATTATGTTTACTTGTGATTTGTGATTTTGGTTGAATTTGGATTTAAGGTGTTGATAGTTATAGGTTCTATCATGTGTAAATAAGCTCAAATTAAGTAGAAATTAGTGGTAGCATTTTCCTAGGAATGTTAGGGATCATTAGAAGTGAGTTTGTGGCCAAAAGCACTTATTTCTTAACTTTTTTCACATTCTGGTTCAGTGTTAACCGGTTAACCATTTGGTTAACCGGTTAACGGGTGCGTATTGGCCATAAAACATGGTAGATTTAGGTCCGTTAACCGGTTAACCAATTGGTTAACCGGTTAAAGCTGTTAATTTTTTGTTTTCTTACTTATTTGATGGCTTAGTCCTAAGTTCTAGTGCCTCTAATGTTCATACATGTTTAGGTAGTGATTTTAGGGAATTTTTGGGTCCATTTCCAGTAGTTCATTCCCCCATTTCGAGTCGTTTCGACACGATTCCGTTCATGTTGCGTATTATGCATTTTTGTGTTTCTTTGTGCATAACTTGGCTTCTTGCATGTTGTTGCCATGTTTATGCATCATTTGGCATATAAATAATTATGTTGCATTCTGTTTTTTACATGTTTGCATGGCATTAAATCATTTTGCATTTCATTGTATTGATGTATGTTGCATTTTCCATAATCATATTTATGTGCATTTTGGTGCATTTTGTTGCATATTTGATCACATCATCCATATCAATTTAATTCTGAATTTTGCATTGAATTTAATATGTTTGTTGAGCTATCATGTTTCATATTCATCATCAATGATCATCATGTTCATATGCCATGTTCATATGCATGTTTGTAACACGGTGGGAGAACTGACTTTAGTTATGTTGCGGATAGCAAGAGTCGCCACCGACTTTTATTTTATCCAAAAGGAAAGGGTATAAAAGAACAGGAATGACCTTAAGAGATATTTTTGGGTCCGGGGGGTAGGTTATGTAAAGGGAAGGTGTTAGCACCCTTTACATCCATGGTTATCCATGGGCTCTTAGTTACTTAGCTCACTTTTGAATTGTTTTTGAAAGTGTAGTGTGTGAATAGAAAATTTTTCATAATAGTTAATAATGATCCATGTACGGATGCGTAAAAACTTGTTTTTTTGAAAATTTGTTTGAAATTGTGGAAAGTGTTTGAAAAATGGAGTGAGCAAGCAACTAGGAGGTACCTACCCTAAAGTTTTAAGTCTTTCTTGTTCTTTATCCTTTAATTGGTAAGACTATCCCTACTATTAAGGAGTAGGTAGTCATTACCTTGGATGTAAGGGACATGTGAGGGACATCTGTTTTTATGAAGGCAACTGTGGGGTGTATTAAGCATATATGAGGGACTATCATCATTTTTTCGAAGGGACTTGATCTTTAAAGGCAACCATTAGGGACTTGATGATTTTTTCTTTTAAGGGACTTGCTTTTATACACCCCACTTGACCTTATTAGTAAGCAACATTGAGGGATGACCTTAGGAATGTGAGATGGCGATTAAAAATCGGCTTACGTGTGTGAGTGTTCAATATTATTTATCTTATGATTAAAGTGATCTAAATTCAAATTTTAAATAGAATACATATTCGCACTCCCTAAATTACTAACCATAGCAAAAATTAAATAATTAAATATTTACAAATTTTACACCAAGGAGCAATTACAAAATAATTATAAAAACAATAAATAGCAAAAATATAAATATATAGCAAAATAAATATAGAAGCAAGAATATAAATAAGAAGTGAAAAATAAATAAATAAGCAATGATAAGGGTTAGTAATAATAAAAAATTAAATAAGGGTTAGTAAAATTATAATAAGCAAAAGTTAGTAATAATATGGTTAATAATAATAATAGAAATCAAAATAAATTGAATTAACAAAAATATAATAAGAACAAAATTAAAATAATAAACAAAAGTTAGATTATAAACAATTATTTAATAATATGAAGGAATATGGACAATTAAATAATTATAATAATATTTTAATTTATATACAAATTATTAGTTTATTTTTTAGACATATTATAACAAAAAGAAAAATTTGATTATATTTATATTTACTAAAATTAATTATACTAAATAAATATGTACAAAAATTTATAAAATAAAAATTAGGTTTTTAATAAGTTATTAGAAAATAAATTAGGGTTTTGTTAGAAAAATATTTTTAGGGTTTAATTTATAATATACAAAAATATGTGAATTAATATACCTATATTTTAACGACATGAATAATAATAAGAATTTAAATTGAGATACAAACAAGAGTTTAGAATTTTAGAAAATAATTTTAAGAATTATAACACATAATATATATACATTACAATATAATTTATTTTTTTATTAAGAATATGAAACAATTTAACTAATTAATTAAAGAAAATAAAAAAAAAAGTTGTAAAAATAAGAACTTACCTTGGCTGGGTTTGAACCCAGGATGCCCTGTTTACCAGCAACAAAACCTTCCACCAGGCCACCACATGCGCAAGCAACAAGGAAGGGGCCTTAACTTGTTTTGTTCCTTATCACAAAAACCTGGAAAATAAAAGAATTAAAAAAGGCCTGGGGTGGTGTTGAACCCAGGACCTCATGTATACAAGCAGCGCGCATGACCACCTGGCTGGGAGAGCCCTTCTGGTAATAGAATGGCAATAAACCATAATATATTAAGTCTTCTTATTATCCTGAAAAAATAACAAAATAATTGTACAAGGCAGGATTCGAACCCTGGCCCTATAGTCAAATACGCGCATGGCTTTCCACTGGGACAACACACCTGTTGTGATAACAAAATAATAAAAATAACATAAAATATTTTAACACAATTTGAATTTGTCCTGAGCGCGCCATCAGCATCATCTTCTTCCTCATACCTGCACTTTTTCCTGCGAAATCACTTACAACCTTTCCTGCGAATTTCTCAATGTTCAAAACCTACGAAAATGAAACTTGTACCAAGCAGTAACGATTCAAGAAATTAAAGACATCAATGAGTTCCTTATGACTCATACAATCTTTCTACGTTGTTAAAATTTATTTATATGGCTTGAATCATGAAACCCTAAAATCAAGAGTGAAACCCTAACAATGGCCGCGGGTGGTAGAGGTCATGAAACTTCAATCCAATTGTCCAGAATCATTCTAGGCATCAAGATAAACACATATCAGTCATCAAAAACAATTTATAATGCATATATTATCGAATTCGAAAAATTTAAATTCAAGACAAAGTTTGATTCGGGTAGAGCAATATGAGATGGTATTGATGCATATGATTGATGGTTTATGATCAGTGATGTCCAGTGAAGCTCTCCATGTTCTTATTTTACCTTCTAGTGCCCTGGATTGAAGAATCCGAATATGAGTTTTGGATGGATTTTTGAGGTTTTGAACTTACACTTAGAGGCAGCAAATTCGTGTATGAATGCTAGGGTTGTGATCAGTACTTATATGTGATTGAATCTAGGTCAAAAACTTGATTGATTGTGTGCAAGATTTGATTCAAAAAGATCCACCATGATAAGCTTTAAAATTTCAATATTCTTGTACCAATGCTTTCTATTTTAAGTCATTCCATATAATTCTTGTATCAACTTGTTCCATACTGATTTTATGACCTTCTAGAATCAATAATAAAATTAAATCTTCATATTTAATATTTTATTTAAATTTAAAATGATTTTAAGCATAAAAAATCATAATAAATTAATTAAATAAAATAAAAATTATGAAAATAATATGGAAATTTCGTGCATGATGTTGTTGTATGGGTTGGATCATAACTTGACAAGCCCATTTGGAAAGAATTGTTTTTGGACCTCCATTTTCAACATAAACCATCACAAAATTTCCCAACTTTGCAAGGGCATATCTCCCTAAATTTTAAAGGTATGAGGGTGTTCTTGGATATTTTGGAAAGCTTGAAGAGTCCTCTAAACAACCCCATTGGTTTCAGGTCCATATCATTTACCAATCTCAAGTTATGCCCTTTTGAAGTTGTTGACTTTTTGTTGACTTTTGAAATGACCTATAATGTCTTAGCTCATATCTTCCAAATGAAGCATTTTTGGGCTTGACTTTCAAGATCAAAGTTGTAGAGAATTCAATTTCCTTCAAAATGAGCTTTGAGTGGAGACTTGGTGATGAAGTATGTGAAAGTTATGGCTGGTCAAAGTACAGTTGACTTTTACTGAGGAAACCCTAATTTAGAAACTCCTGATTCTTGATGATCTGGAATCTCCTTGATGATTCATGATCAACCCTTGATCAAATGATGAATTTTACTTCATATACTTGATGTTGGCAAAAAATCATGAAGTTTTGACTTTGGTTTGACCACAGTTGACCTCAGTTTGACTTTTTAACTGCATTGACTGATTTTGACTTATCTGATCATCTGACTGAGCAAACTTCTGAGAAAAGTCTTGAAACTTGTCATGGGGGTTCTTGTATACATATAAGATGTTATGAAGCTCACTTGAGGTATTGGAAGTCCATTTAGCCTGATTAAAGTCAAAACCCTAGTTTTGGATGCACTGCTTAGGAGGTGCATTGTCTGAGGGAATTGTCAACTCTTTTGACCAATTGTGAACTTTGTGAACCTTGTGAACCATCATAAAATGTCTTATGAATCTCATGGGAGGTATTGTGAACCTTGTGAACCTTGTGAGCTTCATAAAGTGACTTGTAGACTTCCTGAACCTCATAAAAGGTCTTGTAAGCCTTATGAATCTTGTGAACCTTGTGAACCTTCAAGAAGTAACTTGTAGACTTCATGAACCTCATGAAAGGTATTGAAAGCATTGGGAAACTTGTGAACCTTGTGAACCTTCTTAGCACACAAAGTCTTGTATTGTGAGGGCAAATTTTGGGGTGCAACAGCTGCCCCTGTTCAATTTTCTGAAACCTGAGGGGTTAGATTGGTATGTTTGCCAGTCGTGACCTGAAAGGTTGAAGGGGATTGAACACAAAAGCCCAAAAATTTGCACTCACCAGTGCATAGAGTGATACAGATGGCTAGTTGAAAATGCTTGAGTGGGCTTAGAGATGCCACTTGGAGAAAAGTTCTTCTGATACATTTCTTGGAGGATAAAGCAGTCCAAAATATGAAGATATAATGATAGCTTTCAGGAGGATGAAGCAGTCCTGAAGTAATGATGTGCTTTCAGGAGGATGGAGCATTCCTGAGGTATAAGATAATAGCTTGTCAGGAGGATGAAGCAATCCTGAGGTATAAGGTGATAGCTTGTCAGGAGGATGAAGCAGTCCTGATGTAATAATATGTTTTTCAGGAGGATGGAGCAATCCTGATGTATAAAAAGCTGTCAGGAGGCTGGAGCAGTCCTGAGGTAACAATAAGATTTCAAGAGGATGGAGCAATCTTGATGTATGAGAAGCTGTCAGGAGGCTGGAGCAATCCTGAGGTAATAATAAGACTTCAAGAGGATAGAGCAATCTTGATGTATGAGAAACTGTCAGGAGGCTGGAGCAATCCTGAGGTAATAATAAACTCTCAAGAGGATGAAGCAGTCTTGAGAGGTTGATGATATGCTTTCAGGAGACTAGAGTAATCCTGATGTAACAGCATGTCTTCAGGAGGATAGAGCAGTCCTGATGAGATCATAAGTTTAGATTGATGATATGCTTTCAGGAGACTGGAGTAATCCTGATGCAACAGCATGTCTTCAGGAGGATAGAGCAATCCTGATGATCATAAGTTTGTTTGCTGGATAATTAACCTGAAACAAGGTAGCATTCTGTATGATAGTATTAGTTTATGCATTATGTATGCATGGATGATATGATGCACTTAAGCCATGTATTATGTATCTATGGATATGTATGTTATGGTATGATGTAAATGATGTATGTATGATATGATACTGCCGGAAGCGTCTGGATATCTTCATATAACAACTGCTGGCCAGGGAAAATAAATCCCGATTCGTTGCTGAAGAATATGAGGAACTCGTCCCTGTCTTGTTTGATGATGAGATATACATAACCTCCCGTATGCTGGGGATAGTAAGGATGGATATAACCTCCCGTCTGCTGGGGATAGTAAGGTATATACAACCTTCGTCTTCGTTTGATAGTAGAGTAGATACAACATCCCGTCTTCGTTCGTCGTACCCTTATTGGAAAGTAATTTCCCGTATATCCGTATGAGGATAAAAGAGATGGATATAAATTCCAGGGGAGATGAGACTTTATGAAGATGAACTTGCCCTACTGAGGGTTTGTAGCTGTCTTGTAAATATGAACTGGCGAAGCTTCGTTGAAATCCTTCCTTCGTTCGTCCTTAGTAAATACTATTACTGCATTTTCATGCATTTCTGGTAAACATTAATCATATTAAGCATACATGCATTTCTGGTAAACATTAATCATATTCAAAAGCATACATACATTCAAACACAACCAATGGACGTTTCGCTTATGTAAATAGGGTAAAAGTAAATCTGGATTCAAAAGATGGAATTTATTTATATCAAAAAGTGACCCATACACGGGTAAATTCGTACAAAGAGACAGGAACCCTAGTAAGAGGATTTTGCCATAAAATTTTACAAAAGAGAATCAGCTATGTGGGAAATAATCCTATTGAGTTTCAATTCTACTATTGCCATTATCTTCAAGTATCTCATCTTCTGCTGTTGAGACGAAAACAATTGGATTGAGCTTTATCTGTTCGAGCTTGAGTAAGTAGTACAACTGGTTGCAGTTTCATGGGTGATCCAAACGAGACATAGTCATACGCTTTAATCCCTAACTTTTGCCTGGATTGCCCTTCTAGGTTTTCAATCCACCGGGATACCCTTTTTTGCCCAAGCCGCCTTTTCAGGTTTTCGACTTGCCGGGTGTACATCTTTTTATATATATCCCTAATTTTTGCCCAAACCCTTTTGGTTTGCCGGGATGCCCTTATTTTTGCCTAGGCCTGTCAACCTAGCGGGTCTCTTTTTATGCGTAGTATTTTTTAACTATGTCTGCGTTTACAGGCTGTGGGAAGTCCTCACCATCCATTGTAGTCAGTATCATGGCACCTCCTGAGAACACTGTCTTGACTACAAATGGTCCTTCATATGTTGGAGTCCACTTGCCCCTAGGATCACCCTGTGGTAA
Organism: Lathyrus aphaca; assembly: GCA_963966055.1. NCBI lineage: Eukaryota > Viridiplantae > Streptophyta > Magnoliopsida > Fabales > Fabaceae > Lathyrus > Lathyrus aphaca. The sequence continues at coordinate 360,946,003 of OZ014525.1, read as the reverse complement.
TATAATACGCTTGATTACCAAGTCACCAGCCTGATATACCTTTGGCTTAACCTTCTTATTAAAAGCTTTGATCATTCGTTTTTGGTACATCTGGCCATGACAAACTGCTGCTAGCCTCTTCTCATCAATCAAATTTATCTGGTCAAGTCGAGTCTGAATCCACTCATCTTCATCCAAGCCTGCATCCTTCATAATTCTCAAGGAGGGAATCTGAACTTCAATGGGCAGAACTGCTTCCATACCGTAGACTAAGGAGAATGGGGTTGCCCCTGTTGAAGTACGTATTGTAGTACGATAACCATGAAGAGCAAATGGTAACATCTCATGCCAATCCCTGTAAGTAACAGTCATCTTCTGTACAATCTTCTTAATGTTTTTATTAGCAGCTTCAACTGCCTCATTCATCTTTGGACGATACGGAGAAGAGTTGTGATGCTTAATCTTGAACTGCGTGCAGAGATCAGTAATCATAGTGTTGTTCAGATTAGAGCCATTGTCAGTAATAATCCTCTCAGGGATGCCATACCTACATATGAGATTATTCTTAATGAACCGAGCCACAACATTCTTGGTAACAGATGCAAATGAAGCTGCCTCTACCCACTTCGTGAAGTAATCAATAGCAACCAGGATGAAACGATGCCCATTAGAAGCAGTAGGCTTGATCTCACCAATCATATCAATGCCCCACATGGCAAAGGGCCAAGGAGCAGTCAACACATTCAATGGTGATGGTGCTACATGTACTTTATCAGCATAAATTTGACATTTGTGACATGTTCTGGAGTGTTGATAGCAATCAGCTTCCATGGTAGACCAATAGTAACCCACTCTCAATATTTTCTTTGCCATAGTATGACCACTAGAATGAGTGCCAAAGATCCCATCATGCATGTCTTCCATAATCTCAGTTGCTTCCTTCTTATCCACACAACAAAGCATAGTTGAATCATGATTGCGCTTGTACAGAATCCCATTACTCAAGAAGAACTTAGCAGCAAACCTTCTCAGAAACTTCCTATCTTTGACAGATGCCCCTTCAGGGAATTCCTGAGCTTCAAGATATCTTTTTACTTCATAGAACAAAGGCTTCTCCTCTGCCCCTTCAGTGTCAATCTCATTGCAGTATGCAGGCTTCTCAAATCTATCAATAGTAATCTTGGGAGCTTCATCATCCCAACTGATCTCAAACATAGATGCCATGGTGGCCAAAGCATCTGCCAACTGATTCTCTCTCCGTGGAATGTGTCCAAAGGTAATCTCTTTGAAATGTGGGATCAAAGACAACACATGCTCTCTGTAAGGAATGAGGTTATCATGCTTGGTATCCCAATCTCCCTTAATCTGACTTACTACCAGAGCTGAATCTCCATACACATCAAGGAACTGAATCTTCATATCAATAGCAGCTTTAATACCCAGGATACATGCCTCATACTCAGCCATGTTATTGGTACAATAGAAACAAAGTCTGGCAGTAATCGGGGTATGACAACCTTCAGGGGAACTAATCACAACACCAACACCATTACCAAGTGCATTAGAGGCACCATCAAAAACCATAGTCCATCGGGATCCTTGTTCAGGTCCGTCATATTGTCCAAGTTCTTTGGTAATAATCATAATGTCTTCATCAGGGAACTCAAAACTCATTGACTGATAATCATCCACTACTTGATGAGCCAAATGATCAGCAACAACACTTCCTTTGATGGCCTTCTGAGTAGTATACTGTATGTCATATTCTGTTAAGATCATTTGCCATCTTGCAATTCTTCCGGAGAGAGCAGGTTTCTCGAATATGTACTTGATTGGATCCATTTTCGTAATCAACAAGGTAGTATGGGTCAACATATACTGTCTTAGTCGGCGAGCAGCCCATGCCAAAGCGCAGCAAGTTTTCTCGAGCAGTGAGTATCTTGTTTCACAGTCGGTAAACTTTTTGCTAAGGTAGTATATTGCCTGCTCTTTTCGACCAGACTCGTCATGTTGTCCCAACACACACCCCATTGAGTTGTCTAACACTGTTAAGTACATAATCAAGGGTCTTCCATCAACTGGTGGCATCAAAATTGGAGGTTCTAGCAGATATCTCTTGATTTCATCAAAGGCAGTCTGGCACTCATCATTCCATTCCATCACCTGATCTTTCTTCAATAACTTGAAGATTGGCTCACAGATGGTGGTTAACTGAGAAATAAATCTTGCAATGTAGTTCAATCGTCCCAAGAAACCTCTAACCTCCTTCTCAGTACGGGGAGCTGGCATCTCTCGTATAGCTTTCACTTTTGCAGGATCCACTTCAATACCTTTTCCACTGACAATGAAACCCAAGAGTTTACCAGATCTAACTCCAAAAGTACACTTGTTTGGGTTCAATCTCAACCTGTATTTCTTCAACCTCTCAAACAACTTGTGCAGATGATCAAGATGTTGCTCTTCATTCTGAGATCTGGCTATCATATCATCCACATATACCTCTATCTCATGATGAATCATATCATGAAACAAAGCCACCATAGCACGCTGATATGTTGCCCCTGCATTCTTCAAACCAAATGGCATTACCTTATAGCAAAAGGTGCCCCACTGTGTCACAAATGTTGTCTTCTCCATATATTCAGGTGCCATCTTGATTTGATTGTAACCAGAGAAACCATCCATAAAAGAGAATACCTTATGCTGAGCAGTGTTGTCTACCAGAATATCAATATGAGGAAGTGGAAAGTCATCTTTAGGGCTAGCCTTGTTCAAATCTCTGTAGTCCACACACATACGTACCTTACCATCTTTCTTAGGAACTGGTACCACATTTGCAACCCACTGAGGATAAGAAGTCACTGCTAAGAACCCTGCATTGAACTGTTTCATTACCTCTGCTTTGATCTTTTCTGACATCTCAGGACGCATACGACGAACCCTCTGCTTCTTTGGACGACAATCTTCTTTTACTGGTAAACGGTGAACCACAATATCTGTATCCAACCCTGGCATATCTTCATAAGACCAAGCAAAGATCTCCACATAGTCACGTAACATCTGAATCAACCTGCTCTTGACACTGTCCTCTAAGTCAGCCCCTATCTTGACCTCTTTTCTGTTTTCTTCAGTTCCCAAATTCACAACTTCGACTGGCTCTTCATGTGGCTGTATAGCTTTCTCTTCTTGTTGTAACAATCTAGCAAGCTCTACAGGTATTTCATAATCGTCCTCATTTCCGTCTTCAGTTTGATAGATCGGATTCTCGAAATCATAATTGGCAATAGTAGAACTGTCATCAACAGGATCCAGAGTGGATGAGGATCTGCATTTTAGTGATGTGGGTGTGTGTAAGAACACATAGCTGATAAAACAAAAATAAAAGAAAAAGAAAGACAAGGAACACAATATTTACGAAAACGAAAACGTCCACTGATTTTATTGAATGAAGTATGCAAATGAAATGACAACCCGTAACAAGCACACCATTGTGCCCCGGGTACGGCACAAGGCTTGAAAGTTTTATTGTTCAGGAAATTACAAACTTAAAAGAAACAACACAGTAATAGTATTTACTCCTGACTAAAGGAGATAGGGATAACATCTTCAGCTTTCCAATTATTGAGTCCAGCACCCACAGTAGGAAAAATCCAAGCATCCAAGTTGTAGTCTTCATCATAGTCTCCCACAGCATTGATCTGATCTTTCGCAACCCCTTGATTGGTGATACGAACAGCACGAGCACGACGAACAGCCTTCTGGGACTCTGCAGTGAAACCCAAACCAAACTTGTCAGACTTGTATGGAATATCAGGAAGCTGACCCCAAATAGTACAACCACCTTCATCCACCACAGCTCTAGCATCATTGAGGGAGGACATTGCCATTGTTGGAGGTTTTCTGGTGACCACAGGAACTTTCTTCACAGCAGGAGGAGCTACATAATCATTAACAACCCAGGGAACCACTTCAAATGTCTGACACGGAGTTTCAATGTATTCACCTTCCATTTCCAGATACTTGAAAGTGTTTACATGGCTGACAAAGTATTCTTCTTCTCCATAGACAGTAACAACCTTTCCATTCACCGGATATCTCAACTTTTGGTGCAATGTAGAGGTTACAGCACCTGCCCCATGGATCCAAGGACGACCAAGCAGACAAGAGTACGAAGGACGAATATCCATCACATAAAATGTAGCAGTAAACACCTGAGAGCCAACTTTGATTGGAAGATCAATTTCCCCATGTACTACTCTTCTAGAACCATCAAAAGCCTTCACCACAATATTACTGGGCTTCAGAACAACATCTTCAGGACTCAGCTTATTCAGGACTTCCTTGGGCAACACATTCAGAGAGGAACCATTGTCTATCAGTACATGTGACAGGGTAGTGCCCCTGCATTCAATTGAAATATGCAAGGCCCTGTTATGATCCCTCTTGGCAGGGGTCAAATCAGCATCAGAAAATCCTAACCCATTATCATAGGTAAGGTGGGCAACACAATTCTCAAACTGGTCAATAGAGATAGCATTGGGTACATGGGCAGTCTTCAGAAACTTGATCAAGGACTTGGCATGAGCCTCAGAACACAACAACAAGGACAGCATAGAAATCTTTGAGGGAGTATGCCCCAATTGATCAACAATGTCATAATCACTCTTGCGAATGATTTTCAATACTTCTTCCATCTGCTTAGAGAGATCATCAGCAGCTGGCACATCAGTAGATACAGGCTCAATAACAGGACCTTTGCCCCGAGCATCAGTGGTGGAAGTAGCAGCAGGAGTAACTGCATTTTTAGAAGCAATTGGAGGAGAGAAGACTCTTCCACTTCGAGTGATCTTGCTAGATCCAGCAATATTATCAATATCAGCAGGCACATCAGGTAAAGGCTCCTGCTTGACACCATGGATGTAAACATCAGACCCATAGTGCCAAGGCACAGCTTTATCAGACGTATACGGAATAGGACCAGGAGTAGTAATGATCAGAGGAGCCACTCTGGCTTCAGCAATAACTTTCACAGGACCTTCAGCAGTAATCTTAATTGGGCCCTGATGAGTGATTTTAACAGGTCTCTTTGAAGTGATTCTTACCGGTACTTTGTCAACCATATCAACCTCTTCAATCTTCCTACCTTGAGTCAGATGATCCACCATGCTTTCTACATAAGATGGCCTTCTTTCAAACACTATAGTATACTTATCCATGAGACGTTGAATTCCATCTCTCAATATGAAGCAACTATCTGGCTTATAGGTACAATACAAACAATCTTCACGACAACCCGGAAAAATCCCGGCTTGTACTAACCTCTTTTTGATAACAGACAATGGTGTGGTCAACTCCATAACTGAATAGACATGTAGATCTTCATCAATGGCATTGACAGTCTTCTCGTGATTTGGCATTGGAGCTGTAATCACATTTGGAGTACCTGGAGGGTCAAACTCAATTTCTCCAGCATCAATCATATCCTGAATTTTGTTCTTCAAGATCCAGCAGTTATTGGTATCATGACCCTGACAGTTTGAATGATATGCACATCGCGCATTGGGATTGTACCTGGGAGAGGTAACATTGGGATTCTGAGGAGCCTCTTTCAAAGTAATAAGTTCAGCCTTCAACAAATGTTGCAATGCCTGAGCCATTGACATGTTGATCTTCGTGAACTGTCTTCTAGCCCTCTGTTGGTTGCCCTGAGGCTGCTCTGTTGTTGCAGGAGTTGGATTTGAAATATGAACCGCACTAACAGACTGATGCCTCCTGTTACGATCAGGTTGACCATAAACAGCATTAGATTCTTTCTTCCCAGTGGGAGGCTTCTTTGCAGCACCTGATGAAGAAGTACCCACATGGATCTTGCCATTCTTTATACCATTCTCTACTCGCTCTCCTGTCATGATCAACTCAGTGAAGCCAGATGATGAGCTTCCAATGAGATGACTGTAAAACGGACCATTCAGCGTACACATGAACATATCAACCAATTCCCTATCAGTCAAAGGGGGTTGAACTCTTCCAGCCAGATCTCTCCACTTCTGAGCATACTCTTTGAAACTTTCTTTGGCACCCATAGACATGCTCTGAAGCTGCATGCGAGTGGGAGCTAAGTCAGCATTGTATTGGTACTGCTTATAGAAGGCTTCAGCAAGATCATTCCAGTCTCTGATGTTGACACTCTCCAACTGATAATACCACTCCAGCTGAGCTCCAGATAAGCTCTCTTGAAAGAAATGGATCCACAACTTTTTATCAGCAGTGTGGGGTTGAATTATTCTGACATAAGACCTTAGATGCAGCTTGGGACAAGAGACCCCATCATAGACAACAAAAGTAGGAACCTTGAAACCCACAGGTATGACTACCCCAGATATCAAACTCAAATCCTCAAAATCTAGCCCAGATGATTTCTGCAACTCCATAGCATCCATTCTATCCACCAGCATCTTGAATTTGTCTTCATTAGGCTCATGGTAGTAATTAGCCTCAGAATCAGAGTCCCCCATAGTGTTGTGGAGACTGCCTACCTCTTTCTCAGATTCCTCAGATTCATAATCTTCAGCTAGTTCTTTGGTCTTGGCAAGACCTTTGAACCTTCTTCCCATGTTGATCAAACCAGCAGACTTTCTAGTCTTCTTAGTCTTCTTGTCCAGCAGTGCCTTCAATTCATCCCGCCCCTTGGATAGGTTCAGAATCAGCTCTTGGAACTGTGCATTTTGTGTCTGGAGATCCTTAACTGTTTGTTCAAGAGCCATTGCTGAAATAAACAGCGAGAAGATGAGAAACCTGTGCACAATTATAAACCTGTGATGCAATGAAATGGAATGTAAATGTATATGCAATGTTTTCAAGGACCGCAGGATTTAAATTTGCTTAAACAAACACGAAAGTAACTTTTTATTAGTAATAACTTTGTTTTGCCTTTTAGGCTTACAAAAAATGAAAATGAAATAAGTACGAAAGATGGGGTTTTAAGTCTCCCATGGACGTTTCCTCTTTGTATTGAGGTATGAGTTGAGGTTCCGTTCCTCGTGAAGTTGCTTTGTTAATTCCAGGATTCTTTCTTGGCTTGCTTCGTAATGAGCCTCGAAAGTATCCCTTTGCTCCTTCAGTTGGATCCATGATCTCTGCAAGTCTTCCATATCAGTAGGCATGTCTGGGTGAAGGATGGTATAAGCTGTGTCTCCTTCAGCAACAGGTTCCATGGTAACTGGTAGGACGGCAGGATATGGCATCATGAGAGTCTGAGCACGAGATCGCACCCATCTGAGATAAGCTTCCATAGGAATAGTGTACTTAGGCTCCAGTGTCTTGCTGTCAACCTTGCTTACTTTTCCCCAGGCTCGTATGAATCTCTGACGGTAACCCTGAAGATCGTTGTCGTAGTCAAACACAATGCCCTGAATCAACATGTCATGTGGACCTTCACTCCGAGCGTAACCGAACTGTCGTAAAGCTAAAGAGGGGTTGTAGGTGATGCCTCCTCTTATGCCTAGAAGTGGCACATTAGGAAACTCCCCACAACGGTCAATGATGGTGACATTCTCCATAGATCTGGAGCACCAATGGATATCTGAGTGAGAAAGTAACATGATCCTCTTGGACCATTTGAACCCTTGCTCATTCTTCATTACTGAGCGAGGAAGGTGAGAAATAAACCACCTAGAAAGCAACGGTATGCAGCACATCAAAGTTCCTCTTGCCTTTGTAGTACGGGTGTGAAGAGAATGCAGGATGTCTCCAAGCAATGTAGGCACTGGATTATGACTCAGGAATATGTTGATGGCATGAACATCTATGAAATGATCTGGATTGGGGAACAACACTAAGCCATAAATCAACAAGGCTAAGATCTCCTCAAAAGCATCATAGCTCATAGCCTTCAAGAACATTTGAGCCTTCTCTATCAACACCTTAGCAAGAATACCCTTGACTCCGCTTCTCGTTTCTAGAACAATGTCAGACTTCTTCAGATGTAGAGTTGCAGCAATAACCTCTGGTTTAAGCTCTTTCTCCAAACCTGTGAAGGGTCTTTGATCAAGAACAGGTATACCCAGAAGCTTAGAGAACTCCTCCATGGTTGGAACCAACTGATAGTCAGGGAATGTAAAGCAATGGTGCTTAGGGTCAAAGAACTGAAACAGCACACTCACCATGTCTTCATTGAACCCTGAAGTGACTAGATCCAATAGGTGACCATGTCTCTTGATGAACTGGGAATGATCAGACACTTGAGAAACCAACTCTTTAAGCTTGGGAGGTATCCCCACAAAGTTGATCCTGATGGTGTTTCTACGAACTGAAGCCATGACCTGCAACAAAGAACAAAGGTAAATCCCTTGGTCCTTGAAATGGTTAAGGAAAATGCTATGCTTATGATGCATGATGATGTCATGATGTTATGCTCAATCACAAACATGTGGCACACACACACAAGTCACACAATTGCCCTAGATTTAAAGGCTTGCATGAGGTTCAAAGGTAAGTACCCTCCCCTGAAGTTAGATGGTTCATCCTGTCCTATAAAGTAACCAGGTTCTAAGGGATCTCAATATCATTGATCCTTCACAAGGGTGGTTGATCAGAAGGCAACTTACTTGCCAACCAAAACCCTCCAAGTTTAAGATCTCAATGAGTGTAGTATCGAGTGTCAACCAACTTCAGTCTGCACCAAAGCCGGTTACCTCACTACTTTCTAAAGGCTAAGATGAGTTAACTAGGGTTCTAAAAGTTAGTTAGTGCATTGACAACATATGGCAGCCTCATATTATCCTCAACTTGACTTAAGGAACATAAGCACCAACCAAGAAGTCGCACTAACTATGGCCACCAGATCAACCGTATCGATATACGTCGTACAGTTTCCTTGGTCTATTGCCATTTACCTAAGGTACACTAGATCCGGGTTAGGACCTTTCACACATAAGAGCCCAACAAATAATATAAAGCAAACAAGGCAAACAATTTAAGTGATCTAATTCCTAAGGGTACCCCTCTTTTATTAAATCCCCAGCAGAGTCGCCAGTTCTGTAACACGGTGGGAGAACTGACTTTAGTTATGTTGCGGATAGCAAGAGTCGCCACCGACTTTTATTTTATCCAAAAGGAAAGGGTATAAAAGAACAGGAAAGACCTTAAGAGATATTTTTGGGTCCGGGGGGTAGGTTATGTAAAGGGAAGGTGTTAGCACCCTTTACATCCATGGTTATCCATGGGCTCTTAGTTACTTAGCTCACTTTTGAATTGTTTTTGAAAGTGTAGTGTGTGAATAGAAAAATTTTCATAATAGTTAATAATGATCCATGTACGGATGCGTAAAAACTTGTTTTTTTGAAAATTTGTTTGAAATTGTGGAAAGTGTTTGAAAAATGGAGTGAGCAAGCAACTAGGAGGTACCTACCCTAAAGTTTTAAGTCTTTCTTGTTCTTTATCCTTTAATTGGTAAGACTATCCCTACTATTAAGGAGTAGGTAGTCATTACCTTGGATGTAAGGGACATGTGAGGGACATCTGTTTTTATGAAGGCAACTGTGGGGTGTATTAAGCATATATGAGGGACTATCATCATTTTTTCGAAGGGACTTGATCTTTAAAGGCAACCATTAGGGACTTGATGATTTTTTCTTTTAAGGGACTTGCTTTTATACACCCCACTTGACCTTATTAGTAAGCAACATTGAGGGATGACCTTAGGAATGTGAGATGGCGATTAAAAATCGGCTTACGTGTGTGAGTGTTCAATATTATTTATCTTATGATTAAAGTGATCTAAATTCAAATTTTAAATAGAATACATATTCGCACTCCCTAAATTACTAACCATAGCAAAAATTAAATAATTAAATATTTACAAATTTTACACCAAGGAGCAATTACAAAATAATTATAAAAACAATAAATAGCAAAAATATAAATATATAGCAAAATAAATATAGAAGCAAGAATATAAATAAGAAGTGAAAAATAAATAAATAAGCAATGATAAGGGTTAGTAATAATAAAAAATTAAATAAGGGTTAGTAAAATTATAATAAGCAAAAGTTAGTAATAATATGGTTAATAATAATAATAGAAATCAAAATAAATTGAATTAACAAAAATATAATAAGAACAAAATTAAAATAATAAACAAAAGTTAGATTATAAACAATTATTTAATAATATGAAGGAATATGGACAATTAAATAATTATAATAATATTTTAATTTATATACAAATTATTAGTTTATTTTTTAGACATATTATAACAAAAAGAAAAATTTGATTATATTTATATTTACTAAAATTAATTATACTAAATAAATATGTACAAAAATTTATAAAATAAAAATTAGGTTTTTAATAAGTTATTAGAAAATAAATTAGGGTTTTGTTAGAAAAATATTTTTAGGGTTTAATTTATAATATACAAAAATATGTGAATTAATATACCTATATTTTAACTACATGAATAATAATAAGAATTTAAATTGAGATACAAACAAGAGTTTAGAATTTTAGAAAATAATTTTAAGAATTATAACACATAATATATATACATTACAATATAATTTATTTTTTTATTAAGAATATGAAACAATTTAACTAATTAATTAAAGAAAATAAAAAAAAAAAGTGGTAAAAATAAGAACTTACCTTGGCTGGGTTTGAACCCAGGATGCCCTGTTTACCAGCAACAAAACCTTCCACCAGGCCACCACGTGCGCAAGCAACAAGGAAGGGGCCTTAACTTGTTTTGTTCCTTATCACAAAAACCTGGAAAATAAAAGAATTAAAAAAGGCCTGGGGTGGTGTTGAACCCAGGACCTCATGTATACAAGCAGCGCGCATGACCACCTGGCTGGGAGAGCCCTTCTGGTAATAGAATGGCAATAAACCATAATATATTAAGTCTTCTTATTATCCTGAAAAAATAACAAAATAATTGTACAAGGCAGGATTCGAACCCTGGCCCTATAGTCAAATACGCGCATGGCTTTCCACTGGGACAACACACCTGTTGTGATAACAAAATAATAAAAATAACATAAAATATTTTAACACAATTTGAATTTGTCCTGAGCGCGCCATCAGCATCATCTTCTTCCTCATACCTGCACTTTTTCCTGCGAAATCACTTACAACCTTTCCTGCGAATTTCTCAATGTTCAAAACCTACGAAAATGAAACTTGTACCAAGCAGTAACGATTCAAGAAATTAAAGACATCAATGAGTTCCTTATGACTCATACAATCTTTCTACGTTGTTAAAATTTATTTATATGGCTTGAATCATGAAACCCTAAAATCAAGAGTGAAACCCTAACAATGGCCGCGGGTGGTAGAGGTCATGAAACTTCAATCCAATTGTCCAGAATCATTCTAGGCATCAAGATAAACACATATCAGTCATCAAAAACAATTTATAATGCATATATTATCGAATTCGAAAAATTTAAATTCAAGACAAAGTTTGATTCGGGTAGAGCAATATGAGATGGTATTGATGCATATGATTGATGGTTTATGATCAGTGATGTCCAGTGAAGCTCTCCATGTTCTTATTTTACCTTCTAGTGCCCTGGATTGAAGAATCCGAATATGAGTTTTGGATGGATTTTTGAGGTTTTGAACTTACACTTAGAGGCAGCAAATTCGTGTATGAATGCTAGGGTTGTGATCAGTACTTATATGTGATTGAATCTAGGTCAAAAACTTGATTGATTGTGTGCAAGATTTGATTCAAAAAGATCCACCATGATAAGCTTTAAAATTTCAATATTCTTGTACCAATGCTTTCTATTTTAAGTCATTCCATATAATTCTTGTATCAACTTGTTCCATACTGATTTTATGACCTTCTAGAATCAATAATAAAATTAAATCTTCATATTTAATATTTTATTTAAATTTAAAATGATTTTAAGCATAAAAAATCATAATAAATTAATTAAATAAAATAAAAATTATGAAAATAATATGGAAATTTCGTGCATGATGTTGTTGTATGGGTTGGATCATAACTTGACAAGCCCATTTGGAAAGAATTGTTTTTGGACCTCCATTTTCAACATAAACCATCACAAAATTTCCCAACTTTGCAAGGGCATATCTCCCTAAATTTTAAAGGTATGAGGGTGTTCTTGGACATTTTGGAAAGCTTGAAGAGTCCTCTAAACAACCCCATTGGTTTCAGGTCCATATCATTTACCAATCTCAAGTTATGCCCTTTTGAAGTTGTTGACTTTTTGTTGACTTTTGAAATGACCTATAATGTCTTAGCTCATATCTTCCAAATGAAGCATTTTTTGGCTTGACTTTCAAGATAAAAGTTGTAGAGAATTCAATTTCCTTCAAAATGAGCTTTGAGTGGAGACTTGGTGATGAAGTATGTGAAAGTTATGGCTGGTCAAAGTACAGTTGACTTTTACTGAGGAAACCCTAATTTAGAAACTCCTGATTCTTGATGATCTGGAATCTCCTTGATGAGTCATGATCAACCCTTGATCAAATGATGAATTTTACTTCATATACTTGATGTTGGCAAAAAATCATGAAGTTTTGACTTTGGTTTGACCACAGTTGACCTCAGTTTGACTTTTTAACTGCATTGACTGATTTTGACTTATCTGATCATCTGACTGAGCAAACTTCTGAGAAAAGTCTTGAAACTTGTCATGGGGGTTCTTGTATACATATAAGATGTTATGAAGCTCACTTGAGGTATTGGAAGTCCATTTAGCCTGATTAAAGTCAAAACCCTAGTTTTGGATGCACTGCTTGGGAGGTGCATTGTCTGAGGGAATTGTCAACTCTTTTGACCAATTGTGAACTTTGTGAACCTTGTGAACCATCATAAAATGTCTTATGAATCTCATGGGAGGTATTGTGAACCTTGTGAACCTTGTGAGCTTCATAAAGTGACTTGTAGACTTCCTGGACCTCATAAAAGGTCTTGTAAGCCTTATGAATCTTGTGAACCTTGTGAACCTTCAAGAAGTAACTTGTAGACTTCATGAACCTCATGAAAGGTATTGAAAGCATTGGGAAACTTGTGAACCTTGTGAACCTTCTTAGCACACAAAGTCTTGTATTGTGAGGGCAAATTTTGGGGTGCAACAATGTTCATGTGCTATTTTTTGCATGACTTGTTGCATAATCCATGTGATGCATGTTTGCATAATAATTCAATAAGGTTCATGTTCTTGCATTTATATGTGTTGATTTAGGTTCAAGAGCATGTTCATGAGAAATTTGGTGCATTTTGCATTGAGTTTGTGCATTAAAAATGAAAATAATCAATTCTGGATTTTGCATTTCATAGTTGTTTTTTGCATAAGTGTTGTAAAATGTATGCTGTTTGTTATGTGTACTTGTTGTATTTGACTTTTTACACCTACTTTTTCATGCTGCATGTTGGTTGTAAAAAGCTGCTTGGTGTTATGCATTATTTTCATAGCTGTTTGTGTATTAGGGGCTGTAATAGGTGCTGTATTTTTGTTCTAGCATTTTTAGTTCCTCTAGAATTAAAATAGAATTTTGATTTAGTCCTAGAGTCATTAGAATTTAATTAGGATTTAATTGTTGTGTGTTTGCCTTATTCTTTTTAATAAAAATGCACATTAATCATTTGGTTTGTAGTGGGGAAGATTGAGGTAAGTTTACTTCACCCTATCCTTTTATTTTTTATGCACTTCTTTTATGCATTTTAATTCATCTTTTCCTTCCATATTTGTGTTTGGTAGGAGTCCCCATTGTTAGGACCAACTTACCTTCCTTAGGAAGTAAGTTGCATCCTTTTCCCTTCTTTCTTTTCCTTTTTTTGATCTTTAGGATTAGAAAACCTCACAAACCATTAGGATCTCTCTTTTGTATATAATTAATAACTTAGGGTTGGTCTTAGTCCCCTTAGTTTTTGTCCTTTTTCCGACTTGAGTCATTCTTTCTCATTTCATAAAAGAAAAGCAATAAAACACCTAATAAAGGTTGAACGTCCTTGTACGACACGAGACTTTGTTGCGGAGTGCTTATACGCGTCCTGTTTCGGGGCGAGGTGTAAGTACTTCCCGCGATGGATAAGTCTTAGTATGAGAATGTTCACAAATAAACTCCAAAACACTTCTTAAAAAACAATCAACAAAGACATCACGTCTTCTTTTCTCATCTCCTAATCTTTGCGGACGAATGCGACGTGCCTCGACAGTTCAAACAGCGATACGGTAAACACCCTCGAGTCAGAGCCGGTAACACCTGAGCTAGAGCTATGGCAACATCATCCTAAAAAGTACAAATAGTTCCCGCCTTAGCTAGGCGAACTATGTCGACTTTGATCCTCATTATCCCGATGAGGTACGTAGACAGCGGGGTAGGGCCCGTTCGAGTACATTCTTTATTTTCCCTACATTTCCCTCTTTCTTTCCATTCTCTTTTCTTATTCCTTTCTTATTTCTCATTCCCATTCCAGTCAGCGGTTTTATTCAGCAGCATTCTTATTCTTTCTCACCCTTTGAAGCAAGCAAGCAAGCGTGGATCCCGTCGGGTACGGCGGACGATTTGGGGTGCTAATACCTTCCCAGGTCGTAACTGACTCCCGAACCCAGATCTTTGGTTCGCAGGACCTCGTCCTTTCCTTCTTCCTCAGGTTTGTGCAGCATTACCTTTCCCGTTCCTTCGGGATAAAAATGCCTGGCTGGCGACTCTATCTTTTCCGCGCCACTTTCGCGTTTGTACAAGGATGAGAATCCCGGGAGCGACAGCTGGCGACTCTGCTGGGGACCGAACCCAGAATCTCTGGTTTCCCTTGTAGAGTCAATCCTAGCGCTTGTCTGTTTTTGTTTCTTTCGGTGTTCATCTGTTTGTTGTTGCGTGCTTTAGTTTAGCTTTACTGTTTTCATTTACAGTTTTACTTTACAGCTTTACTTTATCGCATTTATTTACTGCTTTCAGTATTTATCATGCATCATTATCACTGTCTGGCTGTACTGGTTTTAATTTTTTCTGTGGGCTGGGAGTTACTGTGAGATAAGCCAAATACCCGGCTTGAGTACACTATAGGATTAGCGTGGACACGTTGTACTCGCATGGTTACATGATGAGTGGCGATGTGTTCCACACCCAGGTTGCGACCGTCTTGGAAATATCTTGTGTGGGGGTTCTTCCCCACTTCGGGATACGACCTTGATGGTTATGTGCAGCTGGGGACCGATCATTGAGAATCTTAGTGGAAATAACCCTCTCCAGTGATGACAGTGGCAGACCACATTTGTTGGCAAACCCACTCGCATCCGAGGGCTCACTGGGAACTCGCATAGGATGGCCTGGTTCTCTCATAGGAACCCAGTCAAGGCAAACTGTTCGTATGACGATAGTATTGTACCCTTCGGGATGAATGTACTATTGTTTCTCGATTTAGTGCTTGAAGCTGAGGACTTATGAGGGATGCTTGTTTTCCCCGTACTCAGCTGAGACCTCCCTGGTTAGTATATAATGCCAAACCGATTCCCTGATTTGGTCATGAGCCATTTCTCGGAAATGGTGAACGTATTATTGCTATCAGGCTTTGAGAGTCCGTGATGTTGACTCGGTATAGCATACCTGTGAGATGGGAGGGGTTTACAGGTTTGCAGGAACCCTAAAACTTCCAACATACCCCACTTTGCCAGCACATGGTCCTTTGGTTTGAAATTCGGGATTTCGGTGGTACTGTTATTACGAATCTTCACTAGCACATGATTGTCTTCTCGACACCAATGTCAGACCAGTGATCGCCGGACCTTTGATCACATGCCAATGCATTGCATAACATCCTCTGCATGCTTGCATCACTAACACATGCTTACTCATTTGCAGGGTCGCATGTCACATACTCATGAACATATCATACGCATTTACTGCATTATTTGCATATTTTGCATTTTTACAGGTTATTCAGACTCCCTAACTTATTTAACTTCAGGCAATATAGTTGGTCAACACGTTCATCGGTATCCAACAAAAAGAAACCGAGTGAGAATGGCTGAACGAATGCAGATTGATCTTAATGAGCTCCGGTAGAGGATGGATCAGTTCATGGACATGATGACCGTAATTGCTCAGAATCAAGAGCGTCTCAGGTTGATGGTTGAGCAACCTCATGGGAATGTTAATGCTGGAATCCCGGCTGAGAATGTGGATCCCAATGCTGCCCGTAACGGAGGGCCAAATCTGAATGGGACTGCGGCCCGTAATGAAGACACGCAAGAGGACCAGTTCACTCTACTAGATGTTGATATGGGTAATATGAATGAGGTCAACAATCGAAGGTATGAAGAGCTAGCGGAGAAGATTAAGGCCATGGAATGTCAGAATTCCCTGGGCATCGATGTAACCAGTCTTGGGTTAGTGCCAGGAGTCAGAATCCCTCCTAAGTTCAAGGTGCCATCATTTGACAAGTACAATGGCAACACGTGCCCTAGAACTCACATTCATGCATACTTTGGAAGAATCTCGGCTCACACTGATGACGAGAAACTTTGGATGCATTTCTTCCAAGATAGTCTATTTGGAGCTTCATTGAGCTGGTACATGAAGCTAAGCAGGATCTCTATCTGATGCTGGAAAGATTTAGTTGAAGCTTTTCTCAAGCATATCAATACAATATATATATGGCTCCAAACCACACCCAGTTGCAGAACTTGTCTCAAGGACCCAAGGAAAATTTTAAGCAGTATGCCCAGAGGTGGCGTGAGCTGGCCGCACAGGTTCAACCCCCATTGCTGGATCGGGAAATCGCCGACATGTTTATGGGCACCTTGCAAGGTGTTTACTTGGATCGTCTGGCCGCCTGCCCATCCATTGGTTTTTCTGATATTGTCATCGCTGGAGAAAGGATAGAAAACTTCCTGAAATTAGGAAAGACTTTGGATGCAAGCAGTGCTAGTTCATCTGGTGTGAATAAACCTTTTGGCAATGGCCAAAGGCGAAGAGAAGGTGAGACCAATGCCGTGTATAGGGGCCGAGATAGAGGTCGTTCTCAAGGTTACTACCAAACAGCTGCTGTGACTATTACTCCTCAGGCTCAACCACAACCTCAAGGTCAGCAATATCAGGCGCAGAGACCAAATCAGGAAAGGACAAGAGCGAGAAATCGCAGACTTGATCCTTTCCCATGCCCATATGCTGTATTACTCCCAGAGCTGCTAAAGTTGAACCTGGTCGAGCTTCGTACCATGAGAGCCCCTGCTCCTGATAATCTACCTCAGAACTTCGATGCAAATGCCAGATGCGAATTCCATTCAGGTGCCCAGGGGCACAATATTGAGAAATGTTGGGCTTTTCAGAACAAGGTACAAGACCTAATTGACTCCAAGGCGATCAATTTTGCGCCTCACCCAAATGTACTCCAGAATCCAATGCCTAATCACAACGGAGCCGGTGTCACGGTTGTTTTACCAGATGGTCCACGTTAAGTTGGAATCTTCAGGAAGCAAATAAAGCCATCAGTATCCAGATACTCTCAGCAATGGCAACTGTTTGTTTGTGTTTCTTCAATGCTTTTTTCATCCCTATTGAGGGGAACTACGTCGCTCTGATTCTTCATTGGTCATAGGTCAATGGAGATACGTAGGCAGAAGATCGCCAGGTCTTTCTGAGCAACCTTATGGGACAACTTTACTCCCCAACTTCACTTTTTCCTTCAGACGTCTCGTGTCAGAGTCAGAATAAGCTAGAAGAAGAAGCATGACTGCCATGATTGGGTATACGGCTGCAACTAGAAGATTACAAGTCTGTGAAAGAGCTATTGATCACTGATAGTATCCAAGACTGACAGGTCCAGACGGAGTCAAACTTCCTCAACAATGGCAATATTCAGCTTCTATACTGCATTTCCATTTGTAGTTTCTTTTATTTGCTAAACATTTGTATACATGTATGAAATTTGTTTGCTTTTGAATGCTATCAATAATAAAACTCACATGTTTTCTTGAAGTAATTCATTTGTCAAGTTAATTTTGCATGTTTACATCGCAATACCAATTGTCATGCTTAAACTCTATGAAGGAGAATGACGAAGCAAAAACGCAAAATCTCTGATTGTGTGCTCTCGAATAAGACCTTGTTGACGATGTACATGCTTTGTTTCAAATCCCTAAACACTGGAGATATAAGGGAGATAGACCCTTGCTAACCCCCTTGAGCCTTGATGTAGGAGTTTCTTCTCGCATGAAAAACCCTCACATGTAACCCAGGGGAAGGGTAGATGTCAGCTAGTCGGACCAAGCGTTCAGACTTTCATAAAGGAGTGTATTTGAGGATCCATTACATTCCACTATGTTAATTAAGAAGTCCAAAGACCAGAAACCACAATGGTTATCCAAGTCAAAAGGTCCAAAGATTGAAAACCACAATGGTTATCCTTCATCGACCAAAGAATGAGGCATTCACAGCCCTCGCAAAGCAATCAAGACAAACAGTGTCACACGATTTGTTCAGAAAAAAAATGAAATGAAAAGCCCGATAAGTCGAAACATGAAAACAAGTGATTTAGGCAAAAGTTAGGGCATCCCGCTGGACTTTGCAATCAAAGATTCACAAGAATCAGTCCAGGCAAAAGGTAGGGATAAGCAAAATAACGCAAAAGCGAAAGACGAAAGGGATTACACAAGAAAGATCCTTAGGCAAGAACAAAGTCGTGTGGCATAGACACGAAAGATAGAGGAGTGACTGACTCACAAACAATAACCTGATTGGTGCTTGAACCGATAGCAGCAATGGTTCCTCAACCGACATCAAACCCTTATGAAAGGTGGACGCCTGTGAAAATTAGCTGAACATAGGAATGGAGAACATCACGAGGAGGGGTGGGCACAAATAAACTTAGAGCCTATATCCTTTGTTTCTATAACCGTGAACCAGGCCACGATACAACCCTCAAAAGTCCTAACTAAAACAGGGTTAATTTGATATCATACTACTACGAGGTCGCGTTCATGACTCCTATGAGTTGTGCTAAAAGACCTTGTTGGTATTGCATGTATATACTTTCATTCAAAAATAATGTCGTATCTTAACCAGTGATTTGTTCACAAAGGTTTGCGACACCTTTTCAAATCTTCAAGATTAACATGTGTGTTGCATTAGAATTTCCATTCTCAGAATAAACATTTTTCTGCTTGCATACATCTGTTTGGCATCATAAAAAGCTCACGTGCGGAAATTCAGTCCAGAAGCTTAAGCTTTCCCAGTTGAGAAGTCTAAAACTTCTGAAAGACAATCACGTCAAAGTGCACTTTTCCGAGAAAACTCCATTGAGTAAGGACGTTCCCAACCAGTCATGGTAAGAGCCAACCAATCTGGGGCAGTTATGTCAAGCAATGTCCTCAAGAGTCAGCCAATCTGGGGCAATTACCTCGAGATTCAGATCTCTCCCAAAGCAATTGACCAAAGATTCATACTGGGCCAAGCCACCCCAATCGCACGAGGATTCATTCTTTCCCGAAGATAGATAATCGGAAGTTCAGAATACCGGGGAAATTATACTATTGAAGAGTTTAAAGACATCAGGTCTTTTGTAAAATCCTCTTAAGGTAAAGCCCGAATCAAAGCGAATGATCCCTAGCACGAGACTACTTGAAATCTTTCCTCCTCAGCAGGATGCGGTTCAGTTTTGTTATCCCCAACAGACGCATGAAAGTTATCCCCAGTAAAGTCGTCAAATTTTTCTTCAGCAGGTTTCCTTGATTTTATTTCCCAGCAGATCTCAAATCAAATCCTCTCATCCTCAGCAAATCAATAAGGATCATCTCTATTAAGATTCGTCTTCTCGTAGTGAAGCACTTCTTACAAGAATCAAGAAATCTCCGACAATTAGCTGAACGGTTCCCTTCCCCGTAGAGGTTTGGAAAATTCAGGTAGACAAGAGAGTTCTCCTCAGCAGAGCCTTTACAGGTCTTTCCCAGCTAAGTCGAAAAGTTGCAGATCACCCAGCTGAGTCTGCGAGGTGAGATTCAATCCCCAGCAGTTGAGGCATCCCCTAGCAGGGTCTTCAAATCTAAAGTCCAATTTATTTTTGGCAAAGGTAATAAGTCGAGACGGACTAGTTACACTCTTCTCCAACAAAAATATCGACAATCATCTGTATCCCCCACAGAGTCAGCAAATATTTGTTATTTCCGCGTCAGGAATTCCCTTTGTGCCTATCCCCCAATGTCATGGGGCATCATGTCATACAATTCAGCATGTGTGTTAAATCCAAGGTTGATATCCAAAGTCCACCCGTAGCGTGGCAATTCTCAAAGTCCATCCGCAGCGTGACAATTTATCCAGAGTCCACCCGCAGCGTGGCCATCTGGCCAAAGTCCTTCCTTTGGGTGGAAAATTCTTAAAGTCCAACCGCGGATTGGCCAAAGTCCATCCTCTGGGTGGAGAATTCTTGAAGTCTCCCGTAGTGAGCAGAAGTCTCCCGTAGTGAGCCAAAGTCTCCCGTTGCAAGCAGCAGCCCCCGTAGTGTGGCAAAACACAGAAGTCTCCCGTAGTGAGTAGAAGTCTCCCGTAGTGAGTAAAAGTCTCCTGTAGTGAGCCAAAGTCTCCCGTAGCGAGCAGCAGCCCCTGCAGTGTGGCAGAGTATCCCCGCAGAGTGAGCATAAGCCCATCCTCAGGGTAGTATGGTATCTAAAGTCTCCCGTAGCGAGCGGCGGCCCCCGTAGTGTGGCAAAGCATTCAGAAGACCACCCATTGTGTGGCATGTTATTAATATCCCAGCAAAAGTCCACTCGTAGCGTGGCAAATCAGTAATATCCCGGCATTATTCCGAAGCATTGGCGTGGCAAAAGTCCACCCCAAAATTTGCCCTCTTATTTATTATAAACCTCGAGCGATTTACGCTTCATTCTTGCATCATTTCGCATATCATTGCATCGCATTCGAAAAATAAATCATTTTGCATGAGGTGTATGGTCGATCGAGGCTTGCCAAGCATTAGAGCTCAAGAGAAAGTGATGTACCAAAAACAATCCAAACCATGTCCAAACTAACCAACCTAAAAGGGAAGAATTCATCTTTCCTCCCCTTCTCTTTCCGCTTTTACTTCCACTTTCTTTCCACACTTCCTTTCATTCTTTTCCATCTCATTTTTCCACTTCAATTCCACTCCATTTCCCTTGGAAGCTTCCACCAACTTCTACCATGTTCCACAACCTTCTAGAGTATTCCAAGGAATATTCCAAGGAATATTCCCTTTTCCAACCTAATTTCAAGGAATATTCCAAGGAATATTCCAAGGAATATTCCCTTTTCTAACCCCAAATCTAATTTTGGATCCCAAGCCTAATTTTTGGGCCCCAAACCTAATTTCATTCCAAACCTAGCTCCAAGCCTAGTCTCTGTATATTCATGAATCACTTCATTGCAAAGGGTTCCCACAATTTTCCAACATTTCACTCTTTCACAATCACTTTTTCTCTCTCACTTTTCCTCCATTTTCCCTCCTTTCACCAAAGCTTTTTTGAATAAGCTCTTCAAGTTTCACATTGAAACTTGAAGATCTTGAAGCTTAAGCCTCCAACCTCCATTGATTGTGGATTTTAGAAGAAAAAGTTAGTGATTTTTGTGAGGATTTCGGCTTATCGGAAGCACACGAAGGTTCAAGCACCAAGAACGCATTTATTTTGCGAGTTCGCGGTTTTCTCGGTTTTCTCTTTGATCAAGCTCCGATTCTTGCAACAATAACCGAAGCACTTCTCTGCTTCATAGGTTGGTGATCTAAATCACTTCTCCTTTAAATTATTCTCTTCATCTCGCCATTTCGGCATTCTTTAATTGCTTTTCGTTTCGATTGCGATCGATTAAGTTCGATTATGTTTGCTTGTGATTTGTGATTTTGGTTGAATTTGGATTTAAGGTGTTGATAGTTATAGGTTCTATCATGTGTAAATAAGCTCAAATTAAGTAGAAATTAGTGGTAGCATGTTCCTAGGAATGTTAGGGATCATTAGAAGTGAGTTTGTGGCCAAAAGCACTTATTTCTTAACTTTTTTCACATTCTGGTTCAGTGTTAACCGGTTAGCCATTTGGTTAACCGATTAACGGGTGCGTATTGGCCACAAAACAGGGCAGATTTAGGTCCGTTAACCGGTTAACCAATTGGTTAACCGGTTAACGCTGTTAATTTTTTGTTTTCTTGCTTATTTGATGGCTTAGTCCTAAGTTCTAGTGCCTCTAATGTTCATACGTGTTTATGTAGTGATTTTAGGGAATTTTTGGGTCCATTTCCAGTAGTTCATTCCCCCATTTCGAGTCGTTTCGACACGATTCCGTTCATGTTGCGTATTATGCATTTTTGTGTTTCTTTGTGCATAGCTTGGCTTCTTGCATGTTGTTGCCATGTTTATGCATCATTTGGCATGTAAATAATTATGTTGCATTCTGGTTTTTACATGTTTGCATGTCATTAAATCATTTTGCATTTCATTGTATTGATGTATGTTGCATTTTCCATAATCATATGTATGTGCATTTGGTTGCATTTTGTTGCATATTTTATCACATCATCCATATCAATTTAATTCTGAATTTTGCATTGAATTTAATATGTTTGTTGAGCTATCATGTTTCATATTCATCATCAATGATCATCATGTTCATATGCCATGTTCATATGCATGTTCATATGCATGTTCATGTGTTATTTTGTGCATTTCTTGTTGCATAATCCATGTGATGCATGTTTGTATAATCATTCAATAAGGTTCATGTTCTTGCATTTATATGTGTTGATTTAGGTTCAAGAGCATGTTCATGAGAAATTTGGTGCATTTTGCATTGAGTTTGTGCATTAAAAATGAAAATAATTAATTCTGGATTTTGCATTTCATAGTTGTTTTTTGCATAAGGGTTGTAAAATGTATGCTGTTTGTTATGTGTACATGCTGTATTTGACTTTTTACACCTACTTTTTCATGCTGCATGCTGGCTGTAAAAAGTTGCTTGGTGTTATGCATTATTTTCATAGTTGTTTGTGTATTATGGACTGTAATAGGTGTTGTATTTTTGTTCTAGCATTTTTTAGTTCCTCTAGAATTAAAATAGAATTTTGATTGAGTCCTAGAGTCATTAGAATTTAATTAGGATTTAATTGTTGTGTGTTTGCCTTATTCTTTTTAATAAAAATGCACATTAATCATTTGTTTTGTAGTGGGGAAGATTGACGTAAGTTTACTTCACCCTATCCTTTTATTTTTTATGCACTTCTTTTATGCATTTTAATTCATCTTTTCCTTTCCATATTTGTGTTTGGTAGGAGTCCCCATTGTTAGGACCAACTTACCTTCCTTAGGAAGTAAGTTGCATCTTTTTCCTTTCTTTCTTTTCCTTTTTTTGATATTTAGGATTAGAAAACCTCACAAACCATTAGGATCTCCCTTTTGTATATAATGAATAACTTAGGGTTGGTCTTAGTCCCCTTAGTTTTTGTCATTTTTCCGACTTGAGTCATTCTTTCTCATCTCATAAAAGAAAAGCAATAAAACACCTAATAAAGGTTGAACGTCCTTGTACGACACGAGACTTTGTTGCGGAGTGCTTATACGCGTCCTGTTTCGGGGCGAGGTGTAAGTACTTCCCGCGATGGATAAGTCTTAGTATGAGAATGTTCACAAACAAACTCCAAAACACTTCTTAAAAAACAATCAACAAAGACATCGCGTCTTCTCTTATCATCTCCTAATCTTTGCGGACGAATGCGACTTGCCTCGACAGTTCAAACAGCGATACGGTAAACACCCTCGAGTCAGAGCCGGTAACACCTGAGCTAGAGCTATGGCAACGCCATCCTAAAATATACAAATAGTTCCCGCCTTAGTTAGGCGAACTACATCGACTCTGATCCTCATTATCCCGGTGAGGTATGTAGGCAGCGGGGTAGGGCCCGTTCGAGTACATTCTTTATTTTCCCTACATTTCCCTCTTTCTTTCCATTCTCTTTTCTTATTCCTTTCTTATTTCTCATTCCCATTCCAGTCAGCAGTTTTATTCAGCAGCATTCTTATTCTTTCTCACCCTTTGAAGCAAGCAAGCAAGCGTGAATCCCGTCGGGTACGGCGGACGATCTGGGGTGCTAATACCTTCCCAGGTCGTAACCGACTCCCGAACCCAGATCTTTGGTTCGCAGGACCTCGTCCTTTCCTTCTTCCTCGGGTTTGTGCAGCATTACCTTTCCTGTTCCTTCGGGATAAAAATGCCTGGCTGGCGACTCTACCTTTTCCGCGCCACTTTCGCGTTTGTACTAGGATGAAAATCCCGGGAGCGACACCCTGCTCATGAAATATCCCATAGGCAGCTCAGGGATGGAATCATCAGTGGTCTGGAAACCTAGAAAGTCACCAAACTTCTTATGGGTGAAGGAGTACTTTGTCCCAAATAGTCTGAAGATGACGTTACCGTCCGGGCCCAAGTATGGATCATAGATGAAAGAGATAAGAAATTCTAGGTTGAGGTTCTTGTAAGTGTGGTTCAAATCATCAACATATTCATCCCACTTGAGTTGGTTGCACAGGAATATGATCCTGGGCTCTATACCCAAGGCTTCCATGCAGGTCTTGTAGGTGCCATGGGACAAAGGGAAAGGGCCGCATAGTGCTGCTTCTGAGTGTCGTCTCGGAAAGTAACGTGCAAATCATCGACGAGCTGCATCCTGAAAGTAAGGGTTAGAGAATGGAACCTTAAAACACAAAACATCATGAAAGGTCAGATATAAATGTACAAGCTAAAAAAATGGGGAAAATGTAAAGTACAAAAAAGGAAAGTAAAGAAAAATGCTAAAATAAACAAAACTGTGGGTTGCCTCCCAGGAAGCATTTGGTTAACGTCGTTAGCTTGACGAGTTGAATTCATTCATCTGAAATGGGTATTGGTGGATCAGTCAAAGTGAATTTGGAGTAGTATGTGGGGGATTTCACCTCCTTCTTAGTGTTTTAACCTCTGCCCATTTACAATGAATGGACTGCAAGAGTTGTTCTTGATTTCGACCGCTCCAGATTTTAGGACTTTAGAAACCTCGAAAGGGCCAGTTCACCTTGATCGTAGCTTGCCAGGAAAGATTTGCAATCTGTAATTGAAAAGGAGAGCAGGGTCGGCTATGTTGAAAATTTTATGAATGATTTTCTTGTCATGCCATACTTTGGTTCTTTCTTTGTATATAATGGCATTTTCATAGGCAGATTGGCAGCGTTCTTCTAGCTTGTG
Source organism: Lathyrus aphaca (assembly GCA_963966055.1). Lineage (NCBI taxonomy): Eukaryota > Viridiplantae > Streptophyta > Magnoliopsida > Fabales > Fabaceae > Lathyrus > Lathyrus aphaca. The sequence goes on along the minus strand of OZ014525.1, from coordinate 360,920,818 downwards.
AATGCCAAGGATGCGTTTCTCACCGGCTGTCAAGTAATCAAAGTTCAAGGTTCTAATGGCCCAATAAGCTTTATGTTCTAACTCGAATGGTAAGTGACAGGATTTTCTATAGACTAATTGGTAGGGGTTGTTCCAATGGGAGTCTTATAAGTTGTTCTATAGGCTAACAGTGCTTCTTGGAGTTTCTGGGACCAATCTTTTCTAGATATTGAAACTGTTTTTCTAGGATCTTTTTAATTTCTCTATTGGATATCTCTACCTGGCCACTAGTTTACGGATGGTAAGGTGTCACTACTTTGTGCTTAACTCCATATTTTATCAAAAGTTTTTCAAAAATTCTTGATATGAAGTGTGATCCTCCATCACTTATGACGAGTAGGGGTACTCCGAATCTAGGGAATATGTTATTCTTGAACATCTTAATGACCACTCGAGTTTCGTTTGTGGGTGAAGTTATGGCTTTAATCCATTTGGACACATAGTCAACAACTACTAAGATATACTTATTTCCTAAAGAGGATGAAAAAGGTCCCATAAAGTCGACCCCCCAAACGTCAAAGAGTTCTACTTCTTGGATGTTTCTTAAAGGCATTTAGTCTCGTCTTGATATATTTCCGGTGCGCTGGCACGAGTCACATCTTGTTATGAAAGCATGAACATCACACCACATTGTAGGCCAAAAAAGGCCAGCTTGCATAATTTTAGCGTGAGTTTTGGACGTGCTTGCGTGACCCCCATTGGGCGTTGAGTGACAGTGTTCTATGATATTTCTTACCTCTTCTTCTGGAACACAGCAGCGGAAGATTCTGTCAGTACCTCTTTTGAAAAGGAGCGGCTCGTCCCAATAAAAAATGCTTTATATCATTAAAGAACTTTTTCTTCTGTTGGTAGCTAAGGTCGGGAGGCATTATATCTGCAGCAAGATAATTAACGAATTTTGCATACCAATGTATATTACTTACTGCTAAAGATCACTCGGAATTTCCAAAAGTTTCTAGATTAATTTCTTCAATGGAATCTAACTTGGCTATCAACCTATCATAAGCAAAATCTTCGTTTATAGGTACTATATCTGGTTTCAAGGATTCAAGCCTAGAAAGGTGATCGACAACTACATTTTATGTGCCTTTCTTATCTCGAATATCAAGGTCGAATTCTTGTAGCAAAAGTATCCATCGAAGTAATCTAGGGTTTGCATCTTTTTTATTGAGAAGGTATTGAATAATGGCATGATCTGTATAAACTAAGATTTTAGCTCCTAGTAGATAAGATCTAAACTTGTCTATGGCAAAAACTACGGCTTGGAGTTCCTTTTCAGTTGTTGTGTAGTTATGTTGTGCTGCATATATGGTTCTACTGGCATAGTAAATCACATGTAACTTCTTATCTATTCTTTTCCCTAGGACTGCTCCTACAGCGTAATCACTGGCATCACACATGATTTTGAAGGGTTTGGTCCAATCTGGCGGTTGCATAATAGGTTCTGAAATCAAAGCTTGTTTTAGAAGGTTGAATGCTTCGTTGCATTTTTCATCAAAAATGAATTTGACATCTTTCATTAAAAGACCGGTCAAAGGTTTGGTTATTTTAGAGAAGTCTTTTATAAAGCGCCGGTAGAATCCAGCATATCCAAGAAAACTTCGTACTTCCCTAATTGTTTTCGGTGGTTTTAGGTTTTCTATAACCTCTATCTTGGCTCTATCTACTTCAATACCCTTCTCATAAATAATGTGTCCTAAAACTATACCTTCGGTAACCATAAAGTGACATTTTTCCCAATTTAACACTAGGTTTACTTCTACGCATCTCTTCAAGATCTTTTCAAGGTTGACGAGGAAATTGTTGAAGTCAAACTCGCAAACTGAGAAATCGTCCATAAATACTTCCATAATACCATCGAGGTAATCAGCAAAGATTGACATCATGCAATGCTGAAAAGTAGATGGAGCATTATAGAGTCCGAATGGTATTCGTCTATAGGAAAAGGTTCCATAGGGGCATGTGAAGGTTGTTTTCTCTTGATATTTTGTATGTATAGGAATTTGGAAAAATCCTGAATATCCGCCAAGGTAACAAAAGTAGGAATGTCTAGCCAGACGTTCCAGCATCTGATCTATAAATGGTAAAGGGAAATGATCTTTACTAGTTGCTTTGTTTAATTTTCTGTAATATATGCACATACGCCATCCTCATTCTATTCGTTTTGCTACGTGTTCGCCTTTTTGTTTTGAACGACTGTGATGCCTCCCTTTTTAGGTATTACATGCACAAGGCTTACCCACTTACTGTCCGAGATCTGATAAATTATCCCTACTTCCAACAGCTTAAGAACTTCTTTCTTAACTACTTCATTCATTATAGGGTTTATCCTTTTCTGATGTTCTCTCGAAGGTTTTGAATCTTCTTCAAGTGAAATTAGGTGTATACACACCGATGGGCTTATTCCTTTTAGGTCAGAGATGTTGTATCCTAATGCTGAGGGGTATTTTTGCAAGACATCTAAGAGTTGGTTTGTTTCATTTTGGTTCAGGATGGCACTAACTATAACTGGTCGACTCATGTCCTCGTCTAAAAACTCATATCTTATATTCTTGGGTAATTCTTTAAGTTCTAAGGTTGGTTTCTTTGGGCTTGGTATAGGATTTGAGGTTAGGGATAAACATTCGAAAAGGTCATCATCGATGTAGAGTTCCACAAATGCATCATCTTCCACTATGGGTGTTGAGGGTAGCTTGATTCTTTCTATAGGTTCTTCTTGATCGAGTTCCCTAACGCATTCATCAATGATATCTATTGCATAACATGTATCTCCTATCACTGGTGCCATAAGGAATTTTGCAAGAACAAATTCTATCTTTTCATTGCCTACCTCAAAAGTCAATTTTCCTTTCTTGACATCTATTATGGCTCTTGCTGTTGATAAGAATGGTCTACCTAGAAGGATTAGGATTTTATTATCTTCTTTAATGTCCATGACGACAAAGTCGGTAGGGATAAACAACTAGCCGATCCTAACTAGGATATCTTCTAATATGCCTACTGAATATTTGATAGATCTGTCGGCTAACTGAAGAGACATCTTAGTAGGTTGTAACTCTCCTAGTTTTAATCTTTCATAAATCGCTAGGGGAATTAAACTTGCACTGACTCCTAAGTCCAGCAAAGCTTTATCTATGACATGATTACCCAAAATACATGGTATGGAGAAATTTCCAAGGTCTTTGTCTTTTTCTGCAAGTTTGTTTTCGGAAATGGAATTACACTCCGCTGGTTTTGGATCGTCAAGTCTACGTTTGTTGATAAGGATGTCTTTCAGGAATTTAGTATAAGATGGTATTTGTGTGATGGCTTCTGTGAAAGGAATCTCTACATAGAGTTTTTCTATCATTTTAATAAATTTTTGGAATTGATCATTGATCTTGGTTTGTTTAAGTCTTTGCGGATAGGGTATTGGTGGTTTGTATGGCGGGGGTGGTACATAAGTTTTGTCTATAACTTCTCCTTTATCTTGATCTTTTTGTTTTTCAGTTCCCATTGGTTTCTCTACTTCTCCTACGGGTGTAACATTTTGCTTAGCAGTTTCAGGTTCACTTAATGTCGGGTTAGGCGGTCCATCATAAGCAGTCCTACTCCGTAAGGTAATGGCGTTAGCTTACCCTCGAGGGTTTTTTTAAGGTTGTCTAGGAAATTTTCCTCCAAGAGTAGTTTGGGGTGCTTGCTTTAGGGCTACCTGGGAGATTTGGGTTTCAAGCATCTTATTGTGGGTGGCTATTTGGTCTATCTTAGTTCCTAGTTGGGTAATCATTTCGTTTACATGAATATTTTGATTTATAAAATCTTTATTTGTTGGGTTTGTGTTGTCATATGTTTTTCCAACACTTTCTCAAGATTTGGCTTTGGTGGCACAACTTGCATAGGGTTGTTTTGTCTAGGTGCCTGAAAATCGGGTGGTTTCAGAGGTGCAGAGTTTTGGATTGGGTTGTTATTTTTATAGGAGAAGTTTGGGTGATTCCTTCATCCAGGGTTATAAGTGTTTGAGAATGGGTTACCTTGGGTGTAGTTGACTGGGTATGGGTTGGTATTGTTTAACAGATTGCATTTCACTGATTGGTGACCTTTAGTTCCACATAGTTCGCATTCTGATGAAACTACTGCTGCAGCGGTCGGGTTTGCATACAAATGATCAACTTTAAATGTCAGAGCATCCATTTTGGCTTGCATCATGTCCATAGAGTTTATCTCATGTATACCTCATTGGGCTTCTTTCTTTTCTACTATTGCTCTTTCTGTCCCCCATTGATAATGGTTTTGGGCCATTTATTCAATGAGAGCATAAGCTTTAGGGTAAGGTTTGTTCATCAGAGCGGCACCAGCGGAAGCGTCGATGGTCATCTTGGTGTTATAGTGAAGTCCATTATAGAAGGTGTATATGATCAACCATTGTTCCAAACCATGGTGTGGGCATGTCCTTATTAGGTCTTTATATCTCTCTCATGCTTCAAAGTGTGATTCTCTTTAGTTTTGAGTAAATCTAGTTATTTGGTTCCGAAGAACAACTGTCTTACTCGGGGGAAAATATCTAGCAAGGAATACCCTTCTAAGGTCTTCCCAAGTTTTTATGGAATTGGCTGGAAGGGAATCTAACCAAGTACGAGCTCTATCTCTGAGGGAAAAGGGAAATAGTCTTAACCGGATCGCCTCAGGGGTAGCACCGTTGGTTTTGAAAGTATCTGCCAATTGGATAAAAACTTTTAGGTGTTGATTTGGGTTTTCTGAAGGCATACATGTGAATTGGTTTTGTTATACTAGTTGTAATAAGGAAGGTTTTAGTTCAAAATTATTAGCTGGTATGGTGGGGTTAACTATACTAGAGCTCGGTTCTTCGTTGGAAGGTTGAGCGAAATCCTTAAGATGTCTTTTGTTACGATCTTCAGCCATAGTTACTTTAATTCGGTGAAGAAAAAGACGTGCGCGAGCATAACATTCTGGTTCCACCAGAGGATCGGGTATACTACTGGAGTTGCGAGTTCATCGCATCGACCAGTTTGTGAATCCTTAGTCTAGACGGTGTAACAACAAAGTTTGAAATTCGGTGAATTGGTCCCTGGGAACGACACAAAAAACTTGATGCGTGGTTTCACAAGTATACGAATCGCGTCAGAGTAATACAAAAGACTATCGATCCCACAGAGACCAAGCGTCGATCTATCAGTATCTATTATTATAGTGTTTATCTAAGGCAGAACAAATAAAGGGTTCATGTGTGTGCGGTAAAAGTAAAGAGAAATAAATAATAGAAATATAAGATTCAAATAAAACAGCAGGCTTGGAAGTAATTTGCATAGTCGGGTAACATTCCAATGCATGTAAATGGAACTACTTATGGGGCAATATTTTCAACTTTATGAAAATAATTAATTTAACAGGAACTGTCGCTTTCGCGTATTCAGAACCGAGTTTAACCCCTAAACAAACCCTTTTATTGTCACTTATAAAAAGGCGCGCATTGCGTTAGAGTTGAAAAACCTATTTTAAGAAATGTAATATCTTGACTAAGTTGAAAAGTATTTTGATATGAATTTCTAAACAAAAGAGTTTCAGGAGAACCATATTTTAAACCCACTAACGCGTCCGAAAATAACTTTAAAATCGTTTTTCTCAAGTACTAGAAATTCCTACTTAACTGAGCAAGCGCTTTTGCTTCCTTTGAATAGTTAATACTAAACAAGTTTTACAAAAGGTTGGACGACTTTCGATCTTACCCAACGGAATTGAAGCTCAGAAAACTTGTATTAAAGATCAAAACAACCCCTAATCATTTTCTATTGACACATTGAATGAAATGTTACTTTGACTACGATCCTTACATTCTAACCTTTAAAGACTTAGCCAGAGATGACTGTTGGAGCAAACATATTTCTTTTTACCATGTTTAAAATAAAGTCTTTTGAATTTAAAGTTTCGAAAGTAAACAAGACAAGAAAATAAAATAAAGTAAGGCGATTGCGGGAAAGTAAATAAAAGTATAGCAATTACGGGAAATTAAAGGAAAGTAAAGCGAATGCGAGAAATAAAATAAAGGTAAATACAATTGCGTGAAGTTAAATAAAGTAAAGGCAATGTATAAATAAAAACCTGCTCCAAATCGGAGACTTTAAATCTGGTAAAGAACTGGAAAAGGAAAATGGCGGCAGGATTAACTTCCACCAAGTGGTCCAAACTTCGATTACAGAACTCAATCACACAAATGTAATAACTTCCCGATGTGAGAAGAATATCACGTACAAGACTCGACTAATTTATTCATATAGTGTTTGCAACTAAATCTGGATGCCTGAAAATGAATAAAAAGCCTTCTATTTTTAGGCCAAGGAAAAAGCAAGAAAGGACAAGGATGTCCTCCAACTCCTTTTAGGAGGGAAAGCACACGCCAAAGGTGGCGCCCGCTACCCCTCCATGGCGCCTGCCATGTGAACAAGTGTGGTTATGGGAGTTGAGAAGGGAAATTTTCAGAAGTTGGTATGTCTTCTTCTTATGGCTTACTCTATGGCGGTTGCCATGGAGGGTGCCATGTGTGCAATTTCTTCAAAGACTAGCTTTTTGCTTGTGTTTCTTCGTTTCTTTGCGAATGGAACTGAAAACACCTAGGATCAGAAAACAAAACAAAATACAAGCATAATACAAGAAAATGGTAATAAAAATACTAACAAACATGCGCAATCAGAATTAAAAATGCAGTGTTATTCAGTGTTATCACTTCCCTTTAGTGGTCAAATTATTTGCCAATATAAACTTGCTCAAATAAAGAGCTTTGGCAATTACAACAGAATTAGGTTCTCCTGTAACACCCCAAAATTTTCCCTCCCTTTTTTAAGTCATTTAGCCTACCGTTTCCATACATTGCATTGCATTCAAATTATAAAAAGAGGAAGCATACATTCATAGGTTGGAGTATGAGGTATGTGATCAGTTGATTTTCAAAGTTGTGATCATTCAAAGCCAAAAGAAAGAGCCAATTGTCTCCCAATAAGCCTCAGAGGTCCCTCACATCCTATATCCTTGCATTTTATCCCTCAAGTCATTGGAAGATGAGGATTGATCAAGAAGTTGAAGTCGTGCATCACCTCTTAAGTAAAAAGGAACCAAATTAGGGTTTGTGATTCGAGTTATCTTCTGGTGATCTGAATCTTTATATTCAGAGGGGATTTACCTGACTATTACACACAAAGTGGGAAGCAAGGATTTGAACTTCCATCATCATGAACATCTTCTTAGAAAGCTACAAGGTCATACCTCTTTCAAGATTTCCCAAGGTTAGCAAGCTTAGGGTTCATCACTGATTTAGTTGAGAAAATCTATGGACTTGAGTCCTGGTTCTTCAACAACTCAAGTTATCTCTTCAGGGTTTCTTATTCATGGTGTTTGAGTTTGTTAACATGACATCAACTGGGGTTCAGTGGACTTAGGTTTTTCATACTTCAGGACTTATCATTCATCTTCAAGGATTCTTCAATGCATTATTGTCATCTCAGTTTCGTATTGCTTGTAGTACAAGATAATGTGGGTTGGAAGATGAAGTTAAGGGTTTATCAATGAGGCAAGTTAATTTGGGTTCATTAAGAAGGGAATTCGGACTTGGATTCATTTATGTTAAAACATGACAAGTTAAGGGTGGGTTTCTTGGTATCCAAGTTACAAGGTCAAAGCATTCATCATCCAAACATTCATTCAAGTTTACAAGTTACCATAACTTCAAAGGCAAAATCCAATTGACCACTCTTCAAATAAACCATTCTTTTTAAACTCGATTTTCAAAGTAAACTCATGTCCATAACCATCTTCAAAGGAGACCCGATTTAATCCATTTCCATATTCAAGTTCAATACCATATTTCAAATTCAATACAATCCACTTTAAGCCCATTACCATTCTAAGCCCATTCAAATTTTAAATCATATCCAAAATCACAATTTGTGTCCACTTTTTAGGGGTCCGTTCAAATGTCAAGAGTCCAAGTTTTATGATTCATTTTTAATGCCATTAACTTTTATTCATTATTATAACACCAACTTAATTCCAAATAAATTTGTATTCCAAGTTTCAACCAAACAAAGACCATTTTACAAGAAAATCCCTCCATCACAAGAAAAGTGACAAAGGCTGTTAAACCCGTCCCAATATTTGAGCGCATTGATACTGAAATTAATGGCCATCCTGAATTTATTTCCAATGGGAAATCAGGACAAATGAAGAACGCATGTGCAAAGTGGAAATAATCATAATAGTTGAAATTCAAAAAAATATACAGATACAGGGGAGGAAAATTCAGTTACAATCTCAACTCACTCTTTGAATGGAATAGCAGAAAACCAATAGATATCAGCAAAAAAAAAAGGCTATAATAGAAAGTTATAAGAAAAGTCTATAACAAATATTTTTTGGAAAAGATTCAGTTAGAGATAAAAAACTTTTTTCACTGTAATATCTTCAATCTTTTACATCAAAAGAAAATCATTAACAAGAACATATAACAAAAAAAAACTTAGAAAAAAAGAAAAAAAATCAGTTACAGAAAAACAACTCACAAATCTCAGCCGAAATCACAACTACCATAACAAATTCGTAACAGAATGATACTTTAAGTCACAAAAATGCCCTATAAGACTTCTTCTACAGAATCTCTCTCTCGACAATTTTGAAATTCTTCTTCAACCTCTCTAAATTCATAACAGAATCATTATCACCAAGACCTTCTGCTCTCTCTGGATCAATTATTCTTTTGCGCATAATCATCACCTTTATATCATCATCAATCTCTATCCAAACCTGCAATTCCAGAACTCTGCAGGATTACATACCAATAACAATTTCCATCAACCGATATCAACAACAATGATTTCGCAGAATTCACAAGAATCACAACTCAATGCGGAAGCAACATCGTTCAACAATAACATGCTACCACAAAAATTCATAACTATAGAGGAAGAAGAAGTGAAAGAAGAGGATTGTAACGAGTTTCAGACCTTACCTGTACGCGACTCAGCATCAGCTTCGGAATCAACGATGATTTCTTAACGCCACGAGCCACAGTTTCATAAAATGGCAGGTACGTAATACTCGCCCTCTCTCATAGTTGTGGCTTTTGGACCTAGGATCCATTGTGAGTCTGTTGGTTTAACTGCTTTTTTGTTGTTGTGATATTCTTGCTTATGAGTGCGTCAATCCCATCATTCGGCTAAGATTTTGAGAAAATTGTTTACAAATTTGGAATCGTGAGAGAAAATAAGTTAGTGTTCATGTTGAGAAGTTCTTGATTGGTGGTGGTTGGGTGCCAGAGAATACGTCGACGTTGTCGTTGGCCACCGCCTTCTTCGGCGGATAGGGTTTTGTAGAAAGAACCTAAACGAGAGAGAGAGAGAGGGAGATATATATATATATATATATATATATATATATATATATATATATATATATATATATATATATATATATATATAGAGAGAGAGAGAGAGAGAGAGAGGAAAGCATAGGAGTGAACGTGAAATATGATGGCTGAGGTTTCCTTTTTGATTTTGATTCTCTCCCTCTTTTATTAACGTTAGGTGGATAGTGATAGGGTTGTGGCTCAGATTCAGTCAACAGAAATTGACTGCAACTCGACCATACACCTTCAGGATCCCATGCGTTTAGGCCTTGGTCTTGTTACTATCCACAACCCCACCCTTAATCCCACTCCATTTTATAACCTAGGATTTGCTACCTCCACACCCCCTTTCAGTTATCTTTTATTTATTTTCCTTTTAACATTGTTTTAGTTTTAATTTCTAAAAAAATACAAAAAGGCCTATAAAAATTCTACAAAAATTATTTTAGCATCTTAATCCCTTTTAGAAATTTTTTTACATTTTTAGTTTCTGATTTTATTGAATTTTGAATTTTATTTTTATTTTTTTACCACTTTCTTTTTCAATGGACTTTTGCTTTGATAGTTCAGTTATCTCAATTTTTTCCTCCTAACTCCTAAACAACTTGAAAATCATTCTTTTTGAATTGATCAAATAACATGTTAAACCCTCTAAAAACATTTTTTACTTATTTTTAAAATCATTTTACATGGTTTAGTTGTTCAAATAACATGCTAAACCCTCTAAATAACATGCTAAACCCTCTAAAAACAGCTTGAACTATCCTCTTGTATATTTGGTTTAGTTGTTCCAATGTGACTTTGAGGTCACTTTTGACCCCTCTTCCTTTTGAATTTTCAAGAGACCTTTTAACATGATTTTAAACCCTAACTCAGGAATTTAGATCCAAGTTTTCATAATTTTTAGCATTGGTTATCTAATTGTTTGAGGCCTTACCACTAGGAGAACGTTTTGTGAAAATTTTCTAACTTCCCCTAGGTCTAATTTGAGGAAGGCATTTGTGCCATTAGGTGAGAACACTTGTGGGATGTTATAGACCATTTTTATAATATTACTGGTAATTTGGTTAGAATTATAGGTCATGTGGGTTAGTGTTTTCCTAGGACATGTGTTTGTATGCTTACTTGAACTATTTGACCTAATTTACATCTTTTCCTCAACTAGTTTCAAAGTGACTTGCATATGCATTTGGTATGACTAATCCATACATGATAACCTCATAATAATTGACATTTTCTACCGACCTTATCCATTTTCATTCTTTTTTTTGCAACTTTGGCTTGGGTTCCAAGTTACTTCATGTTATGTGATACATGTTCACTTCTTCCTACTTCTTTTTCATCCTACTTCTTCTATTACTTGGACATTTATTCTCATGCTTTGTATGCTCCTTTATAGACATTATAGGATATTCATAAATTATGTATGCTACTGACTTTGATCATTCATTAAGAATTAATACATGTTCATCTTGCATAAGCATCCATTCTTCCTCCACTAACTTCATATTGAACTTCCTTGAGGTTTAGTACATATTTTGGGCTTAATTTGATTGTGTTTAGTTTCTTAGAGTTAGTGAGCTATCTTAGCCATTAGCTACTGACTTTAGAAGTCACATGACCTTTAGGTACCTTTAGTCTTAGGTTTGGGTTTGGTTTGAACCATAGGTTCACTTTAGGATTTGTGTGATGCCTACTTGTCTTTATTCCTTTACTTTTGCTCCCAATATGCAATTGTTTTACTAACATTTCAGGGGCTATGGTAAGCCATTGAGTATGTGGACGCTTATCCATACACATTCCTCTTCTCCCTTATCTTTTAAAATCTTTCTCCTTTGTGTTTGTGAAAGGCACTTGATGCTTCTTTGACAAGTAAACTCTTTCCATCCCTTTCAAGTTCCCATCTCATCTTCAATCTTTGAAGTGATTTGGAAATTGTTCTTCTTCCTTATTCTTTTAAGATTAGATTTCTTCAAACCTCACTAACTTTAAGATCTCCATTGTATAATAACATAGGGTTGGTCTTAGTCTCCCTTAAATGTTTGACCTTTTTCATATGAGGGTTCCTAAATGAGTTGATCAAATTGTGGCCATTGGTTGATCTCTTTAGTGGATTTGAAGAATCAAGATAATCAGAGTGTGGTAGCTGGTTGGTCTTGAGGATTGTCTTAGAACAAGTTAATCTTGGGCAGAAGGGTGATGAGTTGAAGACTCAAGGAGATTTGTTCTTCTTGAAGGTGGATGAGAGTTTATCTCTCTTTCTAGATTTCTGATTCAAGCTGGTGGCACAATATTGTTGAAGATATTCAGTTATTGGATTACTATTCTATAGTAAGTCCAGTTGGTGGAACATATCAAGAATCATGGGATGATATCTTGGTGTTAGGACATTATTTGGGGTGTCTGTCTACATTGTATTCAATTATAATCTACCTTATCTTATGGGAGAATGATGAAGTAGCAGGTTTGAAATGGTAGAGAAGACTGAAGTAGACCAGGTATTGATTGCTTGAAAGTCTGAATATGGATATTCACAAATTAATATCAAAATTAGTTTGGATGAGTATTGTCTAGAGTGTATGGCCAAAATACTGTGAAGGTAATGTAGGCCTAATGTCAAGTCCTGCTAGCAAAAAGATGATCAGCAGTTGTAGCTTATGGTAACAACAAACCAAGAAGGGATCATGTGTTTTGGTACAAGGGGTGATTGTGTTCAATTGTGGATTGAACAAAGAGTGAGCTCTTGAAGACATGAAGATGCGTCTTATGTTTTTCATTCATCAAAGTACAAAGAAGCTTGTGTTATCCTTGATAGGGGGAGAGTGTTACATTTGTGTGCAGCTGGATTTGTGGAGTTAAGGGGGAGTAGTACCTTAATAAGTGTATGTGATGTCACACATCATGTTGTAACATGGTCTGCTAAGTATGGGTTGTATGGATTCATCTGGATAAAGTTATTATCTGTAGTGTTAATCTGAATTCTGAAGGGGTTGCTAACCATGCATGTAGTGTTACTAGCAGACAGTTTATGGTTGGATGTTAGAACATGTGTGTGTTGAGCCTAGCTAGGATTGTTTGTGGACGGTGCTGGTTGTAAAATGTGGAACGCATGTTTATTTGTTTTAGACGGTTCCTTTAATTGGTGTAGAATCTTTTGCACCTAAAATAACGGGCTTTGACCAAGAACGCTTATTTATTTAAGATAGTTCGTTACTATCTATGGCATTGTTGGTTATTTATAGCAGTGCGTTTCTCCTATTTCCATTTGAGAATGTTTTTTCATTTTTTCCTATGGGCTTTCTTTGTTTATGCGTGGGTGTGGTGCTGTGATGGATGTGTTTGCCAGTTTTTGGCTAAAAAGGGGGAGAAAAGGTTGTTCAAGGTTGCTCATATGGAATGTTTGTTGTCGTTGTTGTGTCAGACGTGTGTTCCAGATATGGTGGATGGGATGTCTATATGGATGTTGGAGTTTAGTCGTTATGACTTGTGTCCTAAGTTATGAACACAATTGTGACTTGTGTTCTGAGTTACATAAGGGAATGAGGTTCTTGTTCTCGTATGTCATCATTGGTCTCCTTGAGGGGGAGTACTTCTCAGCCTGAGAGGAATGTTTCTGGGAACTTGAATGGACAGGGGTAGTAATGGATTAGTTCAACCAAGAGTTCAGGACCTTCTACTCCGTGTCCACTGCTATTCCCACTAATGCTGAGAAAGGTTGTTGAGGAAGATGTCAAACAGCATGTCCTGACATGATAAAGAGAGGGTTTTGATGTTGTTTTTTCAGTATTGCTGCTGAAATCTTTCTTGTATTTTTTATTTATTTGTTTTAGCCAAAATTTCCCAAAGGGGGAGATTGTAAGTTTTGTATTTATAGGATTGATATTAATTTTGTAAAACAAATATAGCAGCAATAAAATGTATAAGACTTTGCAAAATAAAGAACAAGTTAAGCAAAGAAGTCCAATTATGCGCCTAAACATGTTGAGTTGAAGTGTTTCAACATTTGGAATAACATGTTGAAGAAGATGTCAAGACATTTCATTCGACATCATGAACTGATACAGGTGGGTTGAAGATTCTGTTATTATTTAAAAGAAGCAGAATATTCAGAGAATCAAAACAATCCAATGTGGCGCTGATTTAAAGATCTTGAAGATTCAAATTTATATTGAAGACAAATATTGAATAAATATAGAGTTTCTATATTTAGAGATATTTTAGTAAGTTGTTATCTTTGAAGATCTTATTTGTAACAGATTTTTCTGCATGATTGTAGCAGCTGCTATGCTATGTTTTTAGGCCCAAAATCTAGTTGGGATTTGGTCATAAAAAGAAACCTTGTAACCTAGGTTAAGTAACCATCCAAAGATGTAAGAGTTATATCATTAGGGTTGAGTCCTAGTCACAGCCGTATGCAACAAGATTCATTCTTTGTGGATGTTTTTCTTTGTAACCCTCGAAGTGATTAAGTGAGAGGATTGTAAACTGAGTGGTTTGTTGCGGGTCCTTGAATTGATACTACATAGTGGATTTATTTCCTGGCTTGGTAGCCCCCAAAGTAGATGAGTTTGCATCGAACTGGGTTAACAATTTGAATGTGTTCTTTATTGATTTTCTATTTTATATTATGCAGTATTCTTGCTGAATGTCAAACCAGATATCTAAACATCTCGTAGGATAGTTAGAATCTGGTATATTAGAATTGTATGATGCTTCTGTTTGTACCTTGCCATGCTTAACAAGTAACAAATCTGATGTCTCAACATCGTATTGACATCTGAGTCTATCATACCATAATTTCAATCATCATGATGAGTGGCGGTGTGTTCCACACCAGATTGCGACCGTCTTGGAAATATTCTGTATGGGGGTCTTCTCCACTTCAGGATACAACCTTGATAGTTGTGTACATTTGGGGACCGATCATTGAGGACTTTAGTGGAAACAACCCTCTCCAGTGGTGACAGTGGCAAACCATATTTTTTGGCAAACCCACTCACAGGCCCATTGGGAACTCGTATACGATGACCTTGTTCTCTCGTAGGAACTCAGTCAAAGCACTCTCCGTATGGAGATAGTATTGTACCCTTCAAGATGAATGTACTATTGCCTCTCGATCTCAGTGCTTGAAGCTGGGAACTTATGGGGGATGCTTGTTTTTCAGGACTCAGCTCAGACCTCCTCTTTTAGTGTATCATGCCAAACCGGAAACGGTGACCGTATTACTTCTTTTCGACCCGAGAGTTTGTGATACTGACCCTTAGTACACCCGTGAGATGGGGGGATTGTTTATAGGTTTGCAGGAACCTTGACCTTCTACATATCCACTTCATCAGTATTGTTCTATGATTTGATATGGTTTTATATGGTTCTTTGATTTTCAACCTTAGGATTTTGTACGGAGATGATATCGTTATTGTGGTTCTACACAGACACTTGGCTCATTGTTCAATGCCAACACCAGACACATATCACTGATCACAAGCCTTGTATTGCATCATGACATTATTAACCATTTGTGTTTTTTTTCATTCTCAGGGTTTACATACTGTTCCCGATTCCAGTTAGAGTTCTTGTCTAGAGATGGAAGATTCAAGGAAGAAGAATGTTCACTACAAGGTCTTTGATACCAAGATTGACATGTTGAATAAGATGGTTATTCTGATTACTCCAGATCATGTTGAGGATTTCTGGAAGGTTCATGGGGGTATTCTGACTATGGGGGTAGAGTTGGATGATTCTGAAAAGAGTATTATCAATACTTTGTTATAGTACTATGATCATCAGCTGAGGTGCTTCACGTTCCATGACTTCTAGTTAGGCCCATTGTTAGAGGAGTATGCTTTGATTTTGGGAGTTCCTCTTTAGGATCAGATTCCATTAAACTCTAAGATGGTTAGGCCTACTCATGTTGATATTTCTAAGGCTCTTTATTTGAGCCCGTCTGTGGTAACCGCTAATTTGAGTACTACCAAAGGGGGTGCATCTGGTTTCTCTTTGGAGTTCTTGATGAAGAAAGCTAAGGAGCTTGTTGTTGAGGCTCAGTGAGATTCTGTTTGTGCTATTCTGGCTCTTTCCATTTATGGGATTATTCTGTTTGCTAACATCGATAAGTTTGTGGATATGAATTTAATTCACCACTTTGTTCCGAAGAATCCAGTGCCCACTCTTCTAAGGTATCTTTACTACTCGGTACATTAACAAAAATAAGAAGAAACGGGGAGGTTTAGTACGTTGTTGTGCTCCTTTGTTTCACCGGGGTTCATGAGACATTTTTCGAGTATTGAGGCCTTTATTGATCCTAATTTGATTTAGTCCCAAAGGTTGAGTGGATTATCTGCTAAGGACATCAACCAGATTACCATGAGGTTGAAAGGGAAGAATTTCATGACTAGCTATGGGAGTTACCCAGATGTGTAACTCTTAGGAGTAATTGGGGGAATCAATTATAACCCGATTCTTCTAAGAATGAAATTAGGGTATGCTTTAAAAGACATTCTTGAGAAGTTGATGTTAGCCAAGAATTTTTACTTCGCAGTGAAAGACAATCTCCCACTAGTAAGGAAAGTTGCTGGCTTTTGGAAGCTTATCCAGAGGAGAGGTGTATCATGTTTTGGTAAGAGCAACAACCAAATGTTTCCTGAGTACGACACATGGTTGAAGAAGAAATCCCAGATTACTCTTTTGCCTTTCTCTGCTCAGGCTCCTCCTTCAGTGGTTGAACCCAAAACCATTGTACCTTTGGATGTGTTTCAGAAGTTGGAAGCTCTTATGAACCAACTCAGTATTTAGAACACTAAGGTCCATAGTTCTTATCAGAAGATGGTGCACCTTAATCAAAGGTTGGAAGAAAAAGTTCATAATGTTGAGAAGATGGTGAAGGCCAAACAGAAAGAGTTCGAAGATAGATAGCTTTATTTCAAGAAGAGGGGTTTAGCCGAGATCAACAAAGCTGGTGAGCGTCTAAGGACCAAGAAGTCTTTTTTGAGGTGAACAAAGTTGTAACTCTCTAGCAAGCACAATGGGAGGCTAATCAGAAAAATCAGAAGGAGATAGAGAAAGAATACAAGCCGAAGATCAAAGATCTGCAGGTACAATTGGAAAGTTAGAACGAAGAACTTAGGAAGGCCCACGAGCAGCGTATGGATTATCTCCAAAGGCTAGAGCATAACAAGGGATTGATGGAAGATGCTCAGAAAAAAATAGAAGAACTCAAGATCCTTGCTAAAACTAATAGGGCTAGATCAGAGCTAGGTTCCAGTAGGGAGAATGAAAGGGTGTTCTTGTAACAAATCAGTGAGTTGCATGCTTCTTTTGACCAAAGAGATCTACTCATCCAGAGGTTAATTGAATACCTAGGACATCTGGATGTTGGCCAACTGTTCGAGACTGTCAAGCAGTTTAACTGGAGGTTGAAGGACGTGGAGTTTCGTAGGGCTTAGTTTCTTTTGTTTGTACTTAATTATCAACAGGCTTGTTGTGGGAATCTTTAATACTCTTTTTGTTTTCATTGTTGTAAGACTTGTAACCCTTCGGGGGAATCTTTTGTTGCTCTGTGAGCTTTCTTTATGCTATGTTATCTTTTTTAGATTTCTGAATTGTTTTCTATGCACCGACACGTGTTCCAGACACCGCTTCATCCCAACCATCTTATCTTAGCTTTGCATGAATGTTTCTTCTCAAAAGTCAGAATCCCAAAGAGCCTCCGGATTTATCTGTTATTATTGAATACCGGAATTGGGACATAAACGACCTTGAGAATGAAAAGCACAACATTTGAAAATCATGCATATCATTTCTTGCATTTTAATAGGTTGTCCAGGTTTCCTAACTTATTTGATTATTACCAAGAAGGATTGCAAAACATCACACTCAAAGGTACGCCACCCGACAGAATCAACAGTACGTCATGGACGCTATACAGACTGAGTTGGCTGAGCTTCACCTAAACATGAATGAATTAATGAACATGATGCAAGGGGTTGACTTGGGGAAACAAGAGCTGCAGGCCGTTGTTCAAAGACTTGATGTACCACAAGTGGAGGTTTTGGGCGTAGGAATCAATCTGGATGCATAGGGGAATCCCGTCAATGTTGCTGGTACGCCTGTGGAAGTTGAAAGACCCCTTACTCCAGTGGGTATTCCTGTTCCAATTATCCATGTGGAAGATAACTAGGATGATCAGTTCTCACTGCTGAATGAGGACATGGTTTTTGGTGCTGGTGGCGGTCATCGTGAATTACAAATGCTAGCAGAAAAAGTTTGAGCTCTAGAATGCAAGGACACTCTAGGGATTAATGTTTCTGACATGGGTTTCGTGCAAGGGCTGGTGATCCAGCCGAAGTTCAAAACTCCCAGGTTTGATAAGTATAATGGAAGTTCTTATCCTAAGACTCACCTCACGGCCTACTACCGCAAAATTGCTGCTTATACCAAATATGAAAAGCTTTGGATGTACTTTTTCCAGGACAATTTGTCTGGTGGATCCCTTGAGTCGTATATGAAATTGGAAAGAACAACCATCCACAACTAGAAAAAATTGGTATAAGCATTCCTGAAGCAATACCAGTATAACATCGACATGGCTCCTAGCCGGGCCCAACTACAAAATATGTCGCAAAAGAACTCCGAAAGCTATAAAGAATATGCGCAAAGGTGGAACGAACTAGCTGCTAAAGTTCAACCACCTCTACTTAAAATAGAAAAGGTAGATTTGTTCATGGATACTCTCCCAGGGCATTTCATGGAGCGTCTCGCAGGGTGTTCATTGAGCGGATTTTATGTCATCATAATGGAAGGGGAAAGGATTGAAAACTAGATGAAGCTAGGAAACATCCAGAATAATGGTGCTTCCACGTCCAGAACTAAGAAACCATTCTCAAATGGTCATAAGAGAAGGGACGGGGAAGTAGGGGTAGTATACGCCCAACAGAAGAGGGGAAATTAGGGTTCATATTACCAGAATACAGCTGTCACCATTCCAGCCGCAACTAATCAACCTGCACCACAACAACAATAATAACAACGTCAGCAAAACTTCCAACAACAAAGAACCCCTAGGCAGTACTATCTTCCAAGGCCGAAGGACATATATTTTGAAACACCTCCAATGTGATACTCACAACATTTGCAAAATATTCTATAACTTCAGATGATTCAACTCCAAACTCTGGCACCATCAAAGGTTGGACAAATCCCAGAGGGTTACAATGCCAATGACAATTGTGAGTTTCACATTGGAGCTCCTAACCATGCCACCGATAATTGCAAGGCTCTTAAACTCCTGGTTCAAGACATGTTGGACTCAAAAGCTATCAACTTTGCTCCCACTCCAAATGTTCTTCAGAATCTTATGCCTCAGCATGGGAGATCCGTTGGGGCTATAGAAGATGGTGACAAACTAAACTTGATGTGTGATATCAACTCCATAAAGACTTCATTGTTAGCAATGAAGAATTGTTTGTCAAAGAAGGGTTTATTCTCGGGCTACGGGTAAGTTTGCCAAGATTGTGAAAGGTCTACAAATGGGTGTAAAAAACTGAAGACTGGTATTCAGAAATTAATTGATGAGAGGGTTATTCAGTTTGATCGTATTTCTAAAGAAGAGGACGAGGTATCTACAGTGTCCATATATTTCACCCTTGTTGAGATTCTAGAACCGGCAAGGCCAACACCTGTCACAATTACTTTTCTAGGACCTGTGCCATATCAAAGTGAGAGAGCTTTTCCATGGCACTACGATGCTGAGGTCTATTGCAATGGTCAGAGGCAAGATACAATTACTTCAGGTACGGTGCAACATCAAGTTAAGGATGAGGGTGTTGGAGGTTTCACTAGAAGAGGAAGGTTGTTCGTACTATAAACATTGAGAAATAGTGGGGAATCACCAAGTGACAATGCAAAGGCCCTGGCTAAGGCCAAGGGTAAACAAGTTGTGTCCGATGAGATCCCTACTCCTGATCTAGAAACCACTTTTGAGAAGGAAGCTGAGGAATTCCTACGAATCATCAAGAAAAGTGACTATAAAATAGTTGACCATCTCAACCAGACTCCATCCAAAATTTCTATCATGTTTCTACTATTGTATTCAGAGTCTCACATGAATGCCTTGCTGGAGATTTTGAATAATGCCTATGTCCCTCAAGAGATATCCGTAAACCAACTTGAGACCGTCGTCGCAAGTGTAAATGCAAGTCACAGGTTGGCCTTTACAAATTTTGACTTGACCACAGAAGGACGAAATCATAATAGAGCTTTGCATATTTCCATGGAGTGCAAAGGAGTTGTACTTTCACATGTGCTCGTTGACACAGGGTCCTCACTGAATGTGCTTTTGAAAAAGGCTTTGATCAAGTTGGATTATGATGGTGTGGTGCTCCGTCCCAGTGACCTGGTGGTCCGTGCATTTGATGGTTCAAAGAGATTCGTATTCAGCAAGGTAGAACTCCCGATCAAGGTAGGTGTAACACCCCAAAATTTTCCCTCTTAATTATTATCAATTTCAAGTAGCTTACGCTTCATTTCCATGTAATTTAGCATATTCATTCATACATTACATTTAAATCATAATAAAAATAAAATAATAAAAAATAATAATGCATACATCATCGGTTGAGGCATGGGGCACGTGATCAAGGGTTATTCGGTGGTAATATCAATTATCGGGTCTTAGAAGAAAAATAATCTCAGAACGAATGACCAAGGCCGGATATCTAAGATTTCCCACCAAAAGAGAAAATTTCAAATTTTGGAACAAGTAATCGGTTACCTCCTAGGTAGTAACCGGTTGCTTGTTGTAATTTGTGTAGAAAACTAGTTTTTTGAACTGGTAACCGTTTACCTCCTAGGTAGTAACCGGTTACCACGTGCAAAATTTGGAAAAATGCCATTTTATAGCTTGGAGGGATTTCCTTACTATTCCACTTCACCTTGCATTACACTCAACCATTTTCTATAATTTTTTACCACCTTCCTAGGGAATATTCTAAGAATATGCCAAGGCAATATTCTAGAATATGCCAATGGAATATTCTAGGAATATTCCCAACTAACTTTAACTAACTCCTAATCTAATTCCCAAGCAAATGCCCAAGCCTAGCTCCTAACCCAAACCACCCTCCAAACCAAACACATATATAAACAATTTTTATTCCAAACCAAAAATCAACACTTCATTTCTAACATTTTTCGCTCATCACTCTCATTTTTCTCTCACTTTTCTCTGATTTTCCAAAACCCCACACAAAGCTTCATCTTCCGAAATTCTTCAAGTTTTCCATTGAAACTTGAAGAATTTGAAGCTAAACCTCCATCATTGCATTGATTTCATGGATTATTGAAGAATTTTTTACTGTTTTGGTGTTTATTTCACCTCTTGGAAGTGATTGTTTGAAGAAGTTTTCATCAAACCGTATTTATTTTGCGTATTCCTACGGAAGAGCATCAAATCTACAGTTTTCTCTTCTATCGTGTGTTTATTCTTCATTGAAAAATTTCCAATACAAACCTCCGCTTTGTAGGTTGGTGAATCTCATAATCACTTTTGTTTTAACTTATTTCGCATTTTCTCGACACACGTGTTCTTCGCGTTTTGTTGATTTTTGATGCTTAATTAATTGGATCATTAGGATTTAGAATCTTGATGTATTTGTGTTTTTAATTGGTGTTTAATTGTTGCATTTAGGTGTAATTTTCATGCTCAATCGATAAGCATTAGGTTAGAGCTTATTGGAATAAGTTGCTGCTGAATTTTCCAAGAAAATGTAGAATTATTTATTCTGATCTTAGAGTAATCGGTTACCTCCTAGGTAGTAACGGGTTACCTGTGTTAATTTGTGTAGAAAAACAATTTTTTTGAACTGGTAACAGGTTACCTCCTAGGTAGTAACCGATTACCTGTGTTAATTTTTACATAAAACACCATTTTTTGAACTGGTAACCGATTACCGCCTATGTAGTAACCGATTACCACTGAACAAGAATGGAAAATTCTTGTTTTTTCTTGCATTTTTGTTATCCATTCCCCCTCCAATCATCATGGATCTTTAGTATATGATTTTAGGTATTTTTAGGAGCTGATATGGTGCATGTTCATGTAGCTTCTACATCTTTCGACGCGCGTGTTGTTCACTTCCGTTTTTTTGCATAATTGTGAATTTGTGTTCAGGATATATTGTGAATGTTGTTTCCATGTTTGAACCTTATTGTTGGCATGCTTTCAGGTACCCTTAGGTTAAGGGGTGAGTCTATTTTAAATCCTTATCATTTTAGGATACGTAGGTACTTAATTATCCTCCTTTATTTTCGTTTTTGATTTCATAAATCATGAATTTTACTAACATTTTTAGGGGCTAATGGTAAGTATAGAGTGTGGGTGTGTGCCTACATTATACCTTCTTCCATACTATTTTAAAATCTTTCTCTTGTGTGATTGCGATAAGCATTTTATGCTTCTTTGACATTTCACTTTTTACCATCCTTTTGAGTTCTAATCTCATCTTCAAACCTTGAAGTGAGTTAGAATTTGCTTCTTTCTCTTATAGGATTAGAATACCTCACTAACCATAGGATCTCCACTGTACAATAACCTAGGGTGAGTCTTAGTTTTCCTTAGTATTTTTCCTTTCTCAACTTGAGTCTTCTCTTTCTCATCTCTAAACAACTCAAAACATCTTAATAAAGGTTGAGCTTTCTCATGTTCCAAGAGACTTTGTCATGGGGTACTTGCTTACATTCCATATAGGGATGAGGTGTAGGGTATCTATCATGACGAATAAGTATTAGCATGATGATACTTCACAAATAACACCTAAAAACACTTCTTCTAAAAAACAATCAACAGACAACACATCTTCTTTTCTCATCTCCCACTCTTTGCGGATGATTTCTTACTTGTCTCGACAGTTCAATAAAAAAAATGATAACACACTCGATTCAGCAAGCCTGCAACACCTGAGTTAGAGCTTTGGTAACGTCATCCTAAAAAACACAAACAAATCTCCTCCCTAGTTAGGGGAACTACGACGACTCTGATTCTCATTTCCCATGAGATACGTAGGCAGTGGGGTAGGGCCCATTCTAGCATATTCTTTATTTTCCCTACATTTTTCCCGTACCTTTTCGTTCTCTTTTCCAGTTCCAGTAGTAGTTTCAGTTCAATAGCAGTTTATTTCTCACCCATCAAATGAGTTCAAGCAAGTGTGGATCCTGTTGGGTAAGGCAGACGATTTGGGGTGCTAATACCTTCCCAGTTCGTAACTGACTCCCGAACCCAGTCTCTTTGGTTCGTAAGACCTTGTTCTTTCCTTTTCCTTTAGTTTGTGCAGCATTACCTTTCCCATTCATTCGGGATAAAAATGCCTAGCTGGCGACTCTACCTTTTCCGTGCCACTTTCACGTTTGTACTAGGATGAAAATCCCAGGAGCGACAGTTGGAGACTCTATTGGGGATCGAACCCAGAATCTCTGGGTTCCTTTATGAGAGTCAATCCTAGCGCTTGTCTGTTTTTGTTTTCTTTGGGTGTTTATCTGTTTGCTGTTGTGTGTTTAGTTTACTGTTTTTATTTATAGTTTTACTTTACAACTTTATTTACTGCTTTCAGTATTTACTTTTCCTATATCATATATATTGCACTATCTGGACTGTCTGGTTTTCTTTGGCGGGTTGGGAGTTATTGAGTGAGGAGCCCAATACCAAGGCTCAAGTGCACCTTAGACTTTAGCATTGACAAACATTGTACTTCCATGATATATCATCATTATGAGTGGCGATGTGTTCCACACCCAGATTACGACCGTCTTGGAAATATTCTGTGTGGGGATTTCCTCCATTTTAGGATACGACCTCGATAGTTATATGCATCTAGGGACCGATCATTGAGGACCTTAGTGGAAACAACCTTCTCCAGTGGTGACAGTGTTAGACCACATTTTATTGGCAAACCCACTCGCACCCGAGGTGCCAGTGGGAACTCGGATATGATGGCCTGGTTCTCTCATAGGAACTCAATTAAAGCACTTTTCATATGACATTAGTATTGTACCCTTTAGGATGAATGTACTATTGTTTCTCGATCCCAATGCTTGAAGTTGGGAACTTATGAGGGATGCTTGTTTTTTTCCTGGACTCAGTTGAGACCTCCCTGAGTAGTGTATAATACTAAATTGTCTCCCTAAGATGGTAATATTAAATCATTTCTCGGAGATGGTGAATGTATTATCGTTGCTCAGCTTTGAGTGTCCATGATGTTAACCCGAGGTAGCACACCCGTGAGATGGGAGGGTTGTTTACAGGTTTGCAGGAACCCTAACTTTCAACATACCCACTTCATCAGTGTTACTTCGTGATATGATCTAGTTCTATGTGGTTCTTTGGTTCTTAAGTTTGGGGTTCTGCATAGAGATAATAGTGTTATTATGACTCTCCATAGACATTTGGTTCACTGCTCAACACCAACATCAGACCATTGATCACATGCTTGCTGCATACATGACATCATCACATTTTTGCACACATGTTCAGTTATTTCCGAGGATCGCATATCTAAGTCAGGCCCTGAAGACCATTGATCGCATATCTGTGAAAAGACCCTGTTGACGATGTACATGTATTGCTTCAAATTCCTAAACAATGGAGATATAAGGGAGATAAACCCTTGCTTACCCTTTTGAGCCTTGAAGTAGGAGTTTCTTTTCGTAAGAAAAAACCCTTACGTTTAACCCAGGGGTAGGGTAGGTGTCAGCTAGTTGGACCAAGCGTTCAAACTTTCATAAAGAAGTGTATCTGAGGATCCAATACATTTCATGTACTAATCAAGAGGTCCAAAGACCAGAAACCGCAATGGTTATCCCAATCAAGAAGTCCAAAGATCGGAAACCACAATGGTTATACTAATCAAGAGGTCCAAAGGCTGGAAGCCACAATGGTTATCCTTCATCGACCAAAGAATGAGGCAGTCACAACCCACACAAAGCAATCAAGACAGACAGTGTAACACAATTTATTAAAAAAACAGAGAATAAAAAAAATAAGAAGCCCACTAAGTCGAAACTTGAAAATAAGCGACTTAGGAAAAAATTAGGGCATCCCATTGGACTTCACAATCAAAGATTCACAAGAATCAGTCCAGGAAAAGTTAGGGATAAACAAAAGAACGCAAAAGTGAAAGACGAAGAGGATTACATGAGAAAGATCCTTACAACAAGAACAAAGTCATGTGGCACAGACATGAAATACCAAAGGGTGACTGACTCCTAACAACAACTTGATTGGTGCTTGAATCATTAGCAACAATGGTTCCTCAACCATCACAAAACCCTTTTTGAAAGGTGATCGCTTATAAAAGCTAGCTGAACATAGGAATAGAGAACATCACAAAGATGGGTGGGCACAAATAAACTTCGAGCATGTATCCTTTATTTATACAACCATGAACCATGCCATGATACAACCCTTAAAATTCCTAACTGAATCATGGTTATTTCGAGACCGTACTACCACGAGACATCGTTACTGACTCCTATGTGTTGTGCTAAAAGATCCTTGTTGGTATTTGTTGCACCCAAAAATTTGTCCTCACCTAGACAAGACATTGTGTACTAAGGTGTCCCAAGAGGTTCACAAGGTTCAAAAGTTTCACAAGGTATCTCAAGAGGTTCACAAGGTTCACAATTAGTCAGAAAGTTTGACAATCCCTTCAGACAAAGCATCCTCCTAAGCAATGCATCCTAAATTAGGGTTTTGGATTTCATCAGGCTAAATGGACTTCCAAGGCTTCAAGTGAGCTTCATAGCATCCCATATGTCTTCAAGAATCCCTATGTCAAGTTTCAAGGCTTTCCCAAAAGGTTTGCTCAGTCAAATGATCAGAAAGGCTAAAATCAGTCAAAGGAGTCAAAAAGTCAAACTGAGGTCAACTGTGGTCAAATCAAAGTCAAACTTCATGATTTTTTGCCAACATCAAGTGTATGAAGTAAAATTCATCATTTGATCAAGGTTTGATCATGATTCATCAAGGAAGTTTCAGATCATCAAGAATCAGGAGTTTCTAATTAGGGTTTTCATAGGAAAAGTCAACTGAACTTTGACCAGCCATAACTTTCACATGATTCATCAAATATTTCCCATCCAAAGCTCATTTTGAAGGAAGTTTAATTCTCTACAACTTTGTGTCTCACAAGCCAAGCCCAAAAATGCTTCATTTGGAAGGTATGAGCTAAGACATTATAGGTCATTTTAAAAGTCAACAAAAAGTCAACATCTTCCAAAGAGCATAACTTGATAATGGTAAAATATATGGACATGAGACCACAGAGGTTGGTTAGAGGACTCTTTAAGCTTTCCAAAATGTCCAAGAACACCTTCATAGCCTTAAAATTGAGGGATTTGTGCCTTTGCAAAGTTGGGAAATTTTTGAGAGGTTTATGAAGCAAATGGGACCTTAGAACCAAATTTCTCCAAGTGGGCTTGCATTTTTATGACCCAAACACTACTATGACATCATGCACGAATTAAAAATCATTTATTCAAATTTTTATTCATTTTATTTTATTTATTATGATTTTATACATTAAAAATCATTTTAAATCAAAATAAAATATAAAAGTTTCAATATTTGATAGGATTTTGGTTCTAGAAATTCTTAAAGGCCATTTAGAGATGATTGAAATCACATAAGATCAGATCAACCAAAAATATTAAAAAGATATAAAAAAAAATTCAATATTTGAAAGCATATCTTTTTCAATCTCAAGTGATCCAAAAGTCCAAAGTAGGATATGATTTTTTGACCTAATTACACTCACTACATATACATGAAGAGATCATAATGCCGAGGGACGAATTTGGCAGCCTCTAAGAACAAAATCACAAGTCAAAATTTCACTCCAAATTTGAAATTCGGTTTCATACATTCAAGCAATTTCAATCACTTTTGAAGGTTGCTTTAGCTTCCTTGAGGTTCACTGATTGTATTTCAATCCTTATATACATCAAAAGCATGATCATAAGCCATAACCGAATCAGAATTGTTCTTGAACTTTTGATTTTTGATTTTTATTATTTATGCATTATTCACTGATTTTGGTTGTTGATTTGTGTTTAGAATGAAGTTTGCACGCTTTCTGGACAATTAGATTGAAGGTTTATGACCTAAATCGTAAACGGCCATAGTTAGGGTTTCTGTCCCTCATTTAGGGTTTCACGATTAACCAAATATAAATGAATTTAAAGGACATGGATAGATTGTATGGAGCATGAGGAATTCATTGGTATAGCTAATTTGATGAAATTGTACTGTTTGGTTGATGTTTGAGATTCGCAGGTCATAAACATGGAAGAACCCGCAGGTAAATTCGTAAGAGAAAGTGCCGGAATTTTCGCAGGAAAATTGGGGAAGATGAAGTTCAGATGGCGCCAAAATTCAATTCAAAAAGTTGACTTAAAATATAATGTTTGTTTGTTATTTGTATGTTGAATGCGTAGTGATATCTCAGTTGGTTTGTGTGCGTGCATGTGATGTTAATGGTCCTGGGTTCGAATTCCCCCAGGCCATTTTGTGTTGTTTTATTTTTCTGGATTTTTTTGCAGGTTAACCATAAAACCAATTAGACTCCTGATATTATCACCAACGCATGCTTGGCCTGGTGGTGAGGTTGCCGGTCTTGTGAATGTAAAGCCTAGGGCCTGGGTTCGAATCCCAGCCCCAGGTATGTCCTTTTTCCCATTATTTTCATTATTTTTTGATTTGTTTATTTAATTTAAATAATTCTTTAAATAATAATAATAAAATAAATGTATATATTATTTTCTTTTATAGAAACTTATATTTTTTATATTCCAATTATTTTCTCAAAAAAATCTAATTATTATATTTATTTTATTATATGTTCATATTATTAAATATATATATATATATATATATATATATATATATATATATATATATATATATATATATATATATATATATATATTTTGTAAATAAATTAATTAATATTTCAATTAATAATTAAAACCCTAATTTTTCTTAAATAATATGTAAACCCTAATTTCTAACCCTAAATTTTTTGTTAACCATAATTTTTATTTAATTTTAATATTTAACTTAATTAAATAATTAATTATTTTTTGTTATAAGTAATTATTATTTGTTTATTATCATAATTGTTATAATTTTCTTCTAAACTTTTTTCTAAAATTGTTTATTTAACTTTAAAATAATATTTTCTCTTAAATTTTTATCTTCTTTATATTTTTATTAACCCTTTACTTTTATTATTATTATTTCATTATTACTAACCATTTAAATTATTGCTTATTTATTATTATTATTTATCATTATTTATATTTCTCGATTATATTGTAACTACCCCAAAGCTTTGTAATAGTTTAGGTTTATATTTTTGCTTAATTTTTATTGTGAATATATTAACTGTGTGGTTAGTAACTATAGGGTGTGCATAACATGTTTGTGATTAAAATTGATTTAGAAAATTAATTTAAATAAGATAAATACTTGAAAATAAACACTCACACACATAAGTCGATCTTTGATCGCCATCCTACACTTTCTAAGGTTACCTCTCATGTTACCTATTTCTAAGGTCAAGTAAGGTGTCTTAAGCAAAGTCCCTTCATAAAATATCATCAAGTCCCTTCAAATTATAAGATCAAGTCCCTTCGAGGTTGCCTACGATAAATGATCTTGTACCTTCGAATAAAAGATGATAAGTCCCTACGAATTGCTAAAGACACTTTGCAGTTGCCTAAATTCAAATGTCCCTATACATGTCCCTTATCACATCCAAGGTAATGACTACCTATTCCTTAATAATAGGGCTAGTCTTACCATTGAAAGAACATATAAGAACAGTAAAGATTTAATATAGGGTAGGTTCCTCTTAATTACTTGCTCACCTTTTCAAAATGCTTCATTACACTTCACATTTCAAACAAATTTTCAAAACAAAGTCTTTGTATACAACCATACGAGGATCATTACAAAGTACTTAGAAAATTTCTAATCACACACTACACTTTCCAAAAACAATTTAAGTGAGCTAAGTAACTAAGAGCCCATGGATAACCATGGATATAAAGGGTGCTAACACCTTCCCTTTGTATAACCTACCCCCCGAACTCAAAATCTTTAAAGGTATTTCTTGTTCTTTTATGTCCTTTCCTTTTGGATAAAATAAAAGTCGGTGGCGACTCTTGCTATCCGCAACATTTATAGAAAGTCAGTTCTCCCACCGTGTTACAGTATTTCATGTGCATGCTTTCATAAAAAATCAATGTCGTATCTTAACCAGTGATTCGCTCACAAAGGTTTGCGACCCTTTTTCCACTAAAACTTCAAGATTAACATGTGTGTTGCATTAGAATAATCATTCTCAGAATAAAACGTTTTCTGCTTGCATACATTTGTTTGCCATCATATAAGTTCAAATATGGAACCTCAGTTCAGAAGCTTAATCTTGCCAAGTTGAAAGTCTGAAAATTCTGAAAGACAATCAGGTCGAGGTGCACTTTTTCGTGAAACTTCAGTTAGTAGGGACTTTCCCAACATGTTGTGGTAAGAGCCAGCCAATCTAGGGCAATCACTTCGAGATTCAAATCTCTCCAAGAGCATTTAGTCTGGATATTCACTCAAAGATCAGTCAGTCAAGGGAAAACTTACTTAAATACTCGTACTGGGGCCGGACACCCCAATAGCACGAGAATTCACTCTTCCCCAAAGACGGACAGTCGGAAGCACCTATCCAAGGTTCAGGGTACTGAGTCACCTATACTCATGAAGGGTTTCTATGTCACCTTTTGTCATATTTTTTACTGATTGAGTCCATTACCCAGTTAACGGTCACTCGTCAAGCCAATTCTCTCATTCAACACTTCCAAAAACTGCAAGCTAATCTATGTTGACAACGGCTAACTCCCCAACAAGGTTATTATGAAAAATCATATGATCACTACGATACCCAAGAGTTTAAAGACGTCAAGTCATTTGTAAAATTCTCTTGAGGTAAGGTCAAAGCAAAAGCAAATGGTCCCCAACACGAGACTACTTGAAATCTTTCCTCCTCAGCAGGATGTGTTTCAGTTTTTTATTCCCAACAAACGGATGGAAGTTATATCCAACAGAGGAAATCACAAACTTTTTCTCTTCAGCAAGTTTCCTTGATTTAGTTCCTCGACAGATCTAGGATGGCTCCCGTTCCCCCAACAGATCTCAGACAATTGTTTTCTCTTCCCCAACAGATCTTAGAAGATTTCCTAGCTCCAGCAGAACAATAAGGATTGATAATCCCCAAGTAAAGAGTCATCTTCCCATAGTGAAGCATTTCTTACAAGAATCCAAGTACTCCCAGCAGCCAGTTGAATGCTTCCTTTCCCCACATAGGTTTGGAAAATTCAGGTTGAAAGAGAGTTCTCCTCAGCAGAGCCTTGACAAGATTTCTTCCCCAACTAAGTCAAAATGTTGACGATCCCCCAACGGAGTCTTATGGGTGAGATTCAATTCCCAATAGTTGAAGTATCCCCTAGCAAGGGCCCTTAGAGATAAAGTCCATTTTTTGGCAAGCACAACAATTTAGAGCAGACAGATTATTCATGCTCTTCTCCAGCAGAAATTTTATCCCCGCAAGGCTTCTCGAGATTGAATCAGGGATCATTGCATTCTCAACAGAGTCAATAGGTATTTGTGACCTTCTCCTCAAGAGATCCCTCTACAATCACATCATTTCATTTGCGCAGTCAAAACTTAGTGTTCCTAGTGTCATAGGGTATCATGCTGTGCAATTCAATATATGCATACCCAACATAATCCATGTTTGATATCTTTTAAAGTCCAACCATAGATTGGCAAAAGTCCATCCTCAGGGTGGCAAAATTTCTAAAGTTCAACCGTAGATTGGCGAAGGTCCATCCTCAGGGTGGAAAAATTTCTAAAGTCCAACCTTAGATTGGCGAAAGTCCATCCTCAGGGTGGCAAAATTTCTAAAGTCCAACCGTAGATTTGCGAAAGTCCATCCTCAGGGTGGCAAAATTTCTAAAGTCCAACTGTAGATTGGCGAAAGTCCATCCTCAGGGTGGCAAAATTTCTAAAGTCCAACTGTAGATTGGCGAAAGTCCATCCTTAGGGTGGCAAAATTTTTAAAGCCCAACCGTAGATTGGTGAAAGTCCATCCTCAGGGTGGCAAAATTTCTAAAAGTCCCCCATAGTGTGGCAAAAGTCCCCCGTAGTGTGGCAAAAAGTCCCTCGTAGTTTGGCATAAGTCCCTCATAGTGTAGCAAAAAGTCCCCCGTAGTGTGGAAAAAGTCCCCCATAGTGTGGCAAAAAGTCCCCCATAGTGTGACAAAAGTCCCCCGTAGTGTGGTAAAAAGTCTCCCGTATTGTGGCATAAAGTCCCCCGTAGTGTGGCAAGTCAGTAGTCGTCTAACGTTAATCTACAATACATTCTTGAAGTTCAACCGTAGATTGGCGAAAGTCCGTCCTCAGGGTGGCAAAGTATCTGAAGTCCAACCGTAGATTGGCGAAAGTCCATCCTCAGGATGGCAAAGTACATGAAGTCTAACCGCAGATTGGCGAAAGTCCTTCCTCAGGATGGAAAAGTATTTGAAGTCCGACCGCAGATTAGAGAAAATCCACCCGCAATGTGGCAAGTCAGCAGTCTTCTGGCATCACTCAAAAGGCATCCCCTGTTTACTATTCTCCGCATCAGGGTTACATCCAAGCAGGGTTCTTCTTCTCCACAGAGTGCACATTTTTTGGTTGTTTCTGGTATTCAATTTATGCACACCTTAAACTTCTAAAAGCAACTGCTATCATCCATTCAGGTCTACAGTGATTGAATATGGGCAGTTGTAACACCCCAAAATTTTCCCTCTTATTTATTATCAATTTCAAGTAACTTACAATTCATTTCCATATCATTTAGCATATTCATTCATACATTGCATTTAAATCATAATAAAAAAATTAAAAAAATAATGCATACATCATCGATTGAGGCATGGGGCATGTGATAAAGGGTTATTCGGTGGTAATATCAATTATTGGGTCTCAGAAGAAAAATAATCTCAGAACGAATGACCAAGGCCAGATATCTAAGATTTCCCACCAAAAGAGAAAATTTCAAATTTGGGAACAAGTAACCGATTACCTCATAGGTAGTAACCGGTTACCTGTTGTATTTTGTGCAGAAAATTGGTTTTTTGAACAGGTAACTGATTACCTCCTAGGTAGTAACTGGTTACCACGTGCAAAATTTGGAAAAATGCCATTTTTTTAGCTTAGATGGATTTCCTTACTATTCCACTTCACCTTGCATTACACTCTACCGCTTTCTAGAAATTTTTACCACCTTCCAAGGGAATATTCTAAGAATATGCCAAGGGAATATTCAAGAATATGTCAATGGAATATTCTAGGAATATTCCCAACTAACTTTAACTAACTCCTAACCTAATTCCCAAGTCAATGCCCAAGCCTAGCTCCTAACCCAAACCACCCTCCAAACCAAACACATATATAATTTTTTTTTATTCCAAACCAAAAGTCAACACTTCATTTCTAACATTTTTCTCTCATCACTCTCATTTTTCTCTCATTTTCCAAAACCCCACACAAAGCTTCATCTTCCAAAATTCTTCAAGTTTTCCATTGAAACTTGAATAATTTGAAGCTAAACCTCCATCATTGCATTGATTTCATGGATTATTGAAGAATTTGTTATTGTTTTGGTGTTTATTTCACCTCTTGGAAGTGATTTTTTGAAGAAGTTTATCAAACCGCATTTATTTTGCGTATTCCCACGGAAGAGCAGCAGATCTACGGTTTCTCTTCTATCACATGTTGATTCTTCATTGTAACAATTACCAAAGCAAACCTCCCCTTTGTAGGTTGGTGAATCTCATAATCACTTTTGTTTTAACTTATTTCGCATTTTCTCGACACGTGTTCTTCGCGTTTTGTTGATTTTTGATGCTTAATTAATTGGATCATTAGGATTTAGAATCTTAATATTTTTGTGGTTTTAATTGGTGTTAAATTGTTGCATTTAGGTGTAATTTTCATGTTCAATCGATAGACATTGGTGCAGGTTCATGTAGCTTCGACATCTTTCGACGTGCGTGTTGTTCACTTCCGTTTTTTTGCATAATTGTGAATTTGTGTTTAGGATATATAGTGAATGTTGTTTCCATGTTTGAACCTCGTTGTTGGCATGCTTTTAGGTACCCTTAGGTTAAGGGGTGTGTCTAGTTTAAATCCTTATCATTTTAGGATATGTCAGTACTTAATTATCCTCCTTTCTTTTCATTTTTGATTCATAAATCATGAATTTTACTAACATTTTCAGGGGCTAATGGTAAGTATAGAGTGTGGGTGTGCGCCTACATTCTACCTTCTTCCTTACTCTTTTAAAAGCTTTCTCTTGTGTGATTGCGATAAGCATTTTATGCTTATTTGACATTTCACTTTCTTACCATCCCTTGGAGTTCTAATCTAATTTTCAATCCTTGAAGTGAGTTAGAATTTTCTTCTTTCTATTATAAGATTAGAATAGCTCACTAATCATAGGATCTCCATTGTACAATAACCTAGGGTGAGTCTTAGTTTCCCTTAGCGTTTTTCCTTTCCCAACTTGAGTATTCTCTTTCTCATCTCTAAACAACTCAAAACATCTTAATAAAGGTTGAGCTTTCTCATGTGGCAAGAGACTTTTCCATGGGGTACTTGCATACATTCCATATGGGGATGATGTGTATGGTATCTATCATGATGAATAAGTATTAGCATGATGATGTTTCACAAATAACACCTAAAAAAACACTTCTTCTAAAAAACAATCAACATACAACACGTCTTCTCTTCTCATCTCCCACTCTTTATGGACGATATGATCGTAAAATCTTTATAGGAATCCGATCATATGACCCATTTGCAAAAGGTCTTCAACCAGGCAAAAAAATATAAAATGAGAGCAGGGAAGTTCCTCGGATTCTACCTCACCGAAAGAGGAATTGAGGCCAACCCTGACAAATGTCAAGCATTCTCTGAGATCCCCACTCCAAATTCAAAGAGATCCATATATCCCTTAACATGATGCTTACTTCCTTGTCTCACTTTGTGGCCAGGTCTGCCCAACATGCTCTGCCATTCTTTAAGCTTTTCCGCAAGGAGGAAGCCTTCGAATGGACAGAAGAGTGCAAGCGTCGCACCTCGAAAAATACGACCTCGCGATAAAAAATATACCGCGGATAAAAATTAAAACAACAGAGTCGCCACCGAACTTATTTTATTCCAATTAAGGAAAGGGAAAATATTGAGAAACCCTTTTTAGAAAAAATGGATAGAACAAGGTCTTTGAAACCAGATTCTAGGTTTGGGAGTCGATTCCGTAAGGGGAAGGTATTAGCACCCCTTACGTCCGTTGTACCCAACAGGAACCTCTTAGTTTAACTTGCGATCTAATGTTGACTTATGTTTTCTGTTTTCTTCGAATAATAAAGTAAATGTGAACGATTCTAATATAAGGTTAATAGGGGAAATGTGTTATTTTGTTCCTAGGGTGCTCGGCAAGGAGTAAGATCTGTGTGCCTACGTATTCCCTTGTGCAATGGGAAAGTCAGAGCTTCTTAGTTCGTGGTACTAAGTTTGGCTAGTTTGTTTTAGTGAACAGTTATTTAAACCGCATTCTACTGCTAAGCGTTGGCTTGTCTGCTCGCGATAGGAGGCTGAAGCGCTAGCTTGTTTGTGAGATAGAATGGATTTAGATAATGTTCGCTTTTAAAAGATGCTTGATTCGATTGGTGTATTTAAGAATGAAAGGGTAAATAAACTGCGTCTTGAGGGGCGGGCCTCAGGAGAGCTTATTCGAGAATTCGAGGAATGCTAGATTCCAGAATCCAATTCTTTCATTATTTGATGTGTCAATTAAAAGTTTTAATTACGAAAAGTCGAATGAACAACGTCTTGTGGGGCGAGCCTCAGGAGTGTTCATTCAAGAATTCGAGGAATGCGAGACTCCAGAATTCAGTTATTCCGTTACTTTGATTATAAACATATTTGAATGTCGAGTTCGGAAAAGTTTGATGACGAGGCACGATGCGCTCGGCTTACATGGATTCACGAATCGATTAAAGCGATAAAATGCGAAAAAATAATTAATGGCAACTATTCGAAGGCGTTGGACCTTTTTAATCGGGCACGTCGAAATATTGTTCTTTAACTTCCTTAGAACTGATTTAATATGGAAATCGTTCTATTGGGAGTCGATCGTTTAATTAAAATGCGATGAAATAAATAAATTAGAATAAATTAGAATAAACGTTAAACGAATAATAAATTAAATAAAATAATAAATATAAATAAATAAATTGGATCAAGTTAAACTCAATAATGCAAAAAATAATCGAAATAATAAATACAAGACTAAACCAAAGTTGTGTTGTCGAAATAAAAATAAAAACTAACTAAAGGCCTCATATTAATTAAATTCCCCAATTAAAGATATTGGAAATAATTTAATTTGTTTTATATCATTGGCCCCTAACCAAAATCAATAAAAAGATTTTTTTTTTTAAAGTTAGAAGAATATAATTAAAATGCCCTTTCTTTTTAGATTTTTTAATTTAAGTAATAAAGATGGAAATAATAAGAAAATATAATAACAATTTTGTTAGATTTTTTTTAAAAAGAAATCAAAGGCTTAAACAACAAAATAAAAAAAATAACCTAAATACATAGGCGGTGAGGCGTAAGCAGCAAGGTATGTATAGATCAAGATCTAATTCCTGAGCCTAGTCCAAGGAATCCTCATAAAAGGTCTTAATAAAACAACAATTAATTTAAAATAATAAATAAATAAAAAATTGACTAAGCCTCAAAAATCGTTTCCAAAAAAAATAATCACTTGGTCTCAAAATAATAAATAATAAATGTTGACTAGGCCTAAAAAATATATTCACATGTTCAGTAACATAGCATTACTTGTCTCCAATTTTAAATAGAAAACAGTCAAAAGAAAGAAATAAAACAATAGATATGCATCAGTATTTCTCTCATTTTTAAATAAAATAAATATAAAATAAAATAAAATAAAATAACAGTTGACATAAACAAGGATGTGAGTTGCTGAATAAAAGGAAAATGGAAACAAGGATTCAGAAGAAAGAAGAACGACGCTCATCTTCAACCGTTCCAATCGCCGGAAAAAAAACAAGAAAAGCTAAAATAAATTCATCTCACCGCAAAACAGCTTGATTCACTCTTCTCCTCACGAATGTGCTCTGATCTCTAATCTCAAAATGATTCGCAATTTTCTCGGTTCGGCGGCGGCTGTTTCTGCGATCTGGTTTCGATTTCGATTCAGAGTTTCTCGGATTCTCTCAGCTAGCTCTCTCTTCGCGATGCTTTCTCTCTCCGTTGTTCGATCCGCTTCTTCACCTTTCTCTCTCAAACGCTCATGGTTCTCACTGTTTTCCGCTGTCAAATGCTAATGGTGTTTTCGGTTTCTACAGTGGTCGTTCACGGCGACGCGACGATTCTTACGGCGGAGGTAACGGTGTTTGAGCGGTGGTTTGGGTTATGGCGATGTTCGGTTGGCCGCGATTCTGAGTTCGTTGCACTCACTGCGTGTTGCTTTCGGATTTTTTTTAGGTGTTTACTTATGGTTGTGCTTTGTGCTGTGAGAGGTTCAGTTTATGAAAGGTGAGAGGTGTTTTTGAGCAGAGTTCTATGAGTCTTATTTTTTGTGGATATTTTGAAAGTTCTGGGGGTTTGAAGAGTGATTAGGCTGTGATGTTTAGATTGGCGGTACGATTGGTGTTCTTCTGGCGGATTTTCCTCCACTCAGTGTTAGCTTTATGAAGGTTTAATGGTAATGGAATAAAAAAATAAAAAAATAATTAACTAAAAAAACTGTAGAGATTTTCTGATTTTGTTTTTCTTTCGGCCTCCTTTCTCCCCCTCTTTAGCAACATGAAGTTGTTTTTATATATAGAGGATAAAATGAGGATGGATTGAGGATTTGAGGATAAGAACAAACTGATTTTTTTTTGCAGAATATATTGAGGTTGTTATGAAAATCTTATTGTTAGTGAGTGGAATGGTTGTGAAATTAGTGAGTAACGTGTTGTGCATAGTGGATAGGCTGTAATGGAAGCTTTGCTGAGTTTTGTGAATTGTGGAATTGAGTGGTGGGGTCAAAACAAAAACGTAAAAACTGTACCAAACAATAATAAAGAAAAGAAAAAAAGGTAATATAAAAATAAGCAAAATGAGATAAAAGTTTCAATAAAAAATGAAATAATAGAAAATAAAGGAAATAATAATAAGGGAAATAATAATAATAATAATAATAATAATAATAATAAAAGTATGTAGAAATAAAGGTATAATAATAATAATAGAAATAATAAAAAAGTGAATAATAATAGAAAAATATAATAACAATGATAATAATAATAGTAAAGACTAGTTTTAATGTGTATATTAAAAAATGGGATGATAACAAAAAATAGATAATGAGATTTGCAATTTTATGTATACAATGGTCTTTTAAGAAATAAAATGAAAGTAGATTAGAAGTGAAGATATATTTTTTTTTTGTATTTTTGATAATGAAATGAATAAATTATAAAACTAAAAGGAGTTTTTTTTTTAGAAAAGGAACAAAATGCATTCTTTGAATTTTCTTTTAATATCAGACAAAATAATAAAGTAGTACATATTTTTGGACTTCTGGAAAAATGATGAGACAGTAAAATAAAAAGGTGTGGTTAGGACAAATTTGAGGTATGACAGTTGCCCCTATCGAATTGGCTTAAACCGAGTAAGATGAACGGGCTCGCGTTCAATCTTTCAAGGTATAAGATAATTAGATATTAACAAACTCCAAATTTGTCCGACAAAGAAAGAAATTATGAAAATAGCAGATGGAATAAACTGGAAATGATGGGTGACCCAGTAAGAAACAAATTTACAAAATAAATCACTTATCACCAGAAGATAATAAGGCGAATGACTGAAAATAAAATCAATTACCATCAGAAGATGATAGGGCGGATAACTGAAAATAAAATCACTTATCACCAGAGGATGATAAGGCAAATAACTGAAAATAAAATCACTTATCACCAGAGGATGATAAGGCGAAATAACTGAAAATAAAATCACTTATCACCAGAGGATGATAAGGCAAATAACTGAAAATAAAATCACTTATCACCAGAGGATGATAAGGCGAAATAACTGAAAATAAAATCACTTATCACCAGAGGATGATAAGGCAACTGACTGAAAATAAAATCACTTATCACCAGAGGATGATAAGGCAACTGACTGAAAATAAAATCACTTATCACCAGAGGATGATAAGGCAAAAGACTGAAAATAAAATCACTTATCAACAGAGGATGATAAAGCAAAATGACTGAAAATAAAATCACTTATCATCAGAAGATGATAAGGCAAATGACTGAAAATAAAATCACTTATCATCAGAAGATGATAAGGCAAATGACTGAAAATAAAATCACTTATCACCAGAAGATGATAAGGCAAAATTGGCACTCGAACTAGGTCGATATGGATGCCAAAAGGCAGAAAAATAAAGAATCACTATCAACAGAGGATGATAGGCGAAAGACAGGAAAATAAAGAATCACTATCAACAGAGGATGATAGGCGAAAGACAGAAAAATAAAGAATCACTATCAACAGAGGATGATATGCGAAAGACAGAAAAATAAAGAATCACTATCAACAGAGGATGATAGACGAAAGACAAAAAAATAAAGAATCACTATCAACAGAGGATGATAGGCGAAAGACAAAAAAATAAAGAATCACTATCAACAGAGGATGATAGGCGAAAGACAGAAAAATAAAGAATCACTATCAACAGAGGATGATAGGCGAAAGATAGAAAAATAAAGAATCACTATCAACAGAGGATGATAGGTGAAAGACAGAAAAATAAAGAATCACTATCAACAGAAGATGATAGGCGAAAGACAGAAAAATAAAGAATCACTATCAACAGAGGATGATAGGCGGACTGGTTGAGAAATACTGGTAAAATAAATTAAAATTGCTTGGGGAGCATAGGGTTGAAGGGAGAAATATCCAATGGGGTACGGCCACTGGAGCTTTGCCGAGGAGGTGCCTGGAATCTTCGATTGATATGATCCTGACTTCCGCTGGGGAAAGGACTGGAAACTTCGATTGATACTGGATCCTGAATTATGCAACTATGCTTGATTGCTTTTTTTGAAAAGGTATTCCATAATGATGGAGATACGATGCTAGTGCTTATGCATAAAGTTAAAAAGTTGAAACTGTTGGGGAACATAAAAAGTCTGATTTATTTGTGTATGCAAATGATGCACATGTTGTAAATGATTGATGTAAATGATGCTTATGACGTTGATGATGCATAATGATGCATATGAGCAATTGAAAGGTGCAAGTTTGGTGGACTTTTAGTCTGGTAGTTGCCAATAATGATTGGACTTTGGGTGGGTGGAGGGTTTGATTCCCCGACACTCGATCTTCGACGATGTATGGTCAGAAGATGGATCTGAAAGCTCCAAGTTCGATTATTTGCTGGTGAGCGAAGCGACTTAATTGACACGTGAAGATTGCTTTACTTTGAATGATTGCCAATGTCCGGCAAGATCTTCTTGTCCAGCTGGGGAGTAGAGATATGACAATTTGCTCCTTGTTTGGCTGCCCCTGCCTGTGGGGTATTTGAAATAAATCTGGTAGGGAAGCTTTGACAATGGCCATGGCATGATCTACCCCAGTATCTGGATTTGGTAGGTGCATGCCCCTGATTGAGCTTGTTTGAAGATAATTTGCCCCTGATTGGGCTGTTGAAGATAATTTGCCCCTGATTGGGCCGTTGAAGAAGTCTTGATTCACGTTGGCACCAATGAAGTTCAAATTTTTTATTGCCCCTTGTTGGGATGTCTTGATGTCAAGCACTATTTTTGCAATTAAATTGTTCATATATAAATGGTAATGTTAATGCAACGTTCATGTAAGTTTTGAAAAAGTGGTTTATTTGAATGCTGTGAAAGTGTGACGAATGGACCGTTAGTCCAAACGAAGTGCTGATTTAGAAAGTGCGTGAAAGATGCAACAAGAATAATGTGCAATCGAGATTGAAGATTAGCAAGTATATGGGAGTCAGTTTACGCAACCTTGTTGGTAGCATGCTTTCAGAATAAACCGTGCCTCAATTAGGTCTTTTGAGGGTTGTAACGTGGTCTGGTTAATGGTTTGAGAAATAAAGGATATAAGGCTCAAAGTTTGATTTGTACCCACCCCTTCTTCGTGATGTTCTCCAGTCCTACATTCAGTTAACTCTACACATGCATTTTTGACTTTGCAAGGGTGAAGATTAAGCTTTAAGGTTCGCTCGAAAATGGCAGTCAACTTATTTTGCCGGTGACCATTTGATTCTTGATTTGGTGGTCACTGATATTTGCTTCGCTTTTGTTGAGGATCTGGGCTCCTCTTTTTGATTTGTTCTTTCTTTTGTTTCATTTTTTCGACTAAGTCTCCCTTTGGGTGCTCAACTTAGCGGTTTTTTCTTTTCTATATTTTTTCCTATTTTGTTGAATGTTGTGACTGCCAAGTCATTTGTTGATGGTCTTCCAATGGGATGTCTCATCTACAATTTGAAAGTGTAGTCAGGTTAACTGAACAACTACCCTGCCCCGGGTTAGATGTAAGGGTTTGTATCCGAAAGAAACTCCTACTTCTAGGATCGAAGTGGTTGACTAGGGATTAACTCCTTGTATCTCCAGTGTTTGGGGATTTGGAAAAATGCATGTACATCATTGACGAGATTTCATCCGGAAGCATAACACAACAGTTATGGGTATTTCGTTTTCATCATCCTCCCTCAAATATTTGCTAAAGTGAAGTGATAGAAAATTTTGGTGATTTCGTGATAAAATAATAAATAATGAGCGAATGCGAATAGATTGATTCAAAACATGTATAAACATAACATTAACAAAACCAAGTACAAACGATAATGTTCAAAGCAAATAGTACTTAAAAAACAGTACAAAAATAACAAAGATGCGAAAATGATAAATGGCGTCGACAA
The DNA here is from genome assembly GCA_963966055.1 of Lathyrus aphaca. Taxonomy (NCBI): domain Eukaryota; kingdom Viridiplantae; phylum Streptophyta; class Magnoliopsida; order Fabales; family Fabaceae; genus Lathyrus; species Lathyrus aphaca. The sequence goes on along the minus strand of OZ014525.1, from coordinate 360,880,267 downwards.
CCTTGATTTGAGGAATTGAACTTCTCTTGATTGAATGCTTCAAAGTTAGAGACTACTCAGCTTGGTCTTCAACAACCCCTTCAAAAGCTTTCACTTGTTTGCAACGTGCGGCGGCATTGGATTGTTCTGGACATTTGGATTTCTCAGAGTGAGGGTGAGATCCTTAGAGTTGATCATATCTTGAATCATGTGTTTGAAGGCATGGCAATTCTCGATTGTGTGACCTGGAGCGCCTTTGTGATACTCACAGCGAGCATTGGCATCAAAGTTTCGGGCGTTACCAGTCTGAGGTGGCATATCTTTCAAAGTAAGAGATCCTTTTGCCATCAGCCCATTAAAGATTTCAGAATATGTCATAGGCAGGGGAGAAATGTGTCTGTCATATCCTCTTTGTTGATATGGTGGACGCTGTTGAGGAGCGCGTTGTTGTTGTTGACCAGGCCGTTGTGGGTAGGCCGGTTGTTGGTACGGATTGGGCGCATACTACGCAGTTGCAATCATATGATATGGACGTGGTTGATAAGCCATCTGAGGCGGAAATGGAGCTTGAATAGCTGGCTGGTAAGGCTTTGGAGGAATTGGCTGATAAGGCATAGGAGCATATTGTGCAACGGCAACATAAGGATACTGGTAGTAGGGAATTGGAGTAGGTGCACTCTGTTGCGGATTCCCACTTGCAGCAGAAATGGCATTTGTTTCGCCCTTTTTGTACCCGTTGAAAGGCTTCTTGACACTGGCTTGGCTGCTAGAACCTCCTTGGATTTTTCCATTTTTCAGACCATCTTCGATTCTTTCTCCTACCATCACCATGTCTGAAAATCCAGAAGATACGCTGTTGATCAGCTTCTCGTAGTATTTCCCCTGCAAGGTACCCATGAAGATGTCGATCAATTCACGGTCAACCAATGGAGGATGCACTCTGGCAGCTAACTCCCTCCAGTGTTGGGCGTACTCCTTAAAGGATTCGCTCTCCTTTTGAGACATACTCTGAAGTTGAGTACGGTTAGGAGCAAGGTCAGTGTTGTACTTGTATTGCTTTTTGAATGCATCTGATAGATCAAGCCAAGTACGAACATTGTTGCGTTCGAGCTGCATGTACCATTCTAGAGATGCTCCAGACAGGCTGTCTTGGAAGCAATGGATCATGAGCTTGTCGTCTTTGGCATGAGCGACCATTTTTCTGCAATACATCCTCAAATGGAGCTCAGGACAGCTGAGGCCTTTGTATTTTTCGAACTCTGGAAGTTTGAACTTGGCAGGGATCACAACATCCGGAACTAGGCACATGTCTGAGGCACTCAGAGAAGTTGAATTGTGTCCTTCCATGACTCGGAGTTTTTCAGCTAACTCGCGACACATCTTCATAGCTTCGGACTCTTGGAAAACATGAGAATTGGTGATTGGAACATCAGTATGCATCTCATACTCAACTTGATGATCCTCTTCAGCATGAGGAAACTGGACTTGAGTTTGAAAAGGTTGAGCTTGAGGAATAGCACCAACAGTAACACCAGAGGTAGGTATTGGTTGGGAAGTGACCTCTTCAACAGCAGGAATGAAGCCTGGAGGCAAACCATAGACCAAAGGATTGGGAACTGGAACCGAAGGCATTATATGTGAGGCAGATCCTTGCACGAGAACATTGTTTCTTGTGGCAGTAGCTTCACGACGTTCTTCCATTCTGGCTAAAGTTTGTAAAGTCTCAAAAATCTGGTCGATCTTGCTCTTGACCGAGTCAATCTCTTCCCTCATGGCAACTTGCTCTTCTTGAATCACGTCCATCACTCTTCTAGTGTTGGCTCTAGTTAGATAGATGCGTCTAGCACGATACGGGCGTCGAGAAACCATCTTGATTTACTGAAGATGAAGGAACATGCAATGAGTTTACGACTTTGGAATGAAATGCAAGATGAACAATTATGCAAATGAAATTAATATGCGCATGGATGCAATGCCAGATCCAAGATCACGAGTATAATCTGCTCTGAGGTGAACCATAGTGTTGCACCCCAAAATTTGCCCTCACAATACAAGACTTTGTGTGCTAAGAAGGTTCACAAGGTTCACAAGATTCACAACATTTACAAGACCTTTCATGAGGTTCATGAAGTCTACAAGTCACTTTATGAGGTTCACAAGGTTCACAAGATTCACAATGCTTACAAGACCTTTCATGAGGTTCATGAAGTCTACAAGATACTTTATGAGGTTCACAAGGTTCACAAGACCTCCCATGAGGTTCACAAGACATTTTATGATGGTTCACAAGGTTCACAAAGTTCACAAATAGTCAAAAGAGTTGACAATCCCCTCAAACAATGCACCTCCTAAGCAGTGCATCCAAAACTAGGGTTTTGACTTCAATCAGGCTAAATGGACTTCCAAGACTTCAAATGAGCTTCATAACATCTTATATGTGTGTAAGAACCCCCATGACAAGTTTCAAGACTTTTCTCAAAAGTTTGCTCAGTCAGATGATCAGACAAGTCAAAATCAGTCAAAGCAATTAAAAAGTCAAACTGAGGTCAACTGTGGTCAAACCAAAGTCAAACTTCATGATTTTTTTGCCAACATCAAGTATATGAAGTAAAATTCATCATTTGATCAAGGGTTGATCATGATTCATCAAGGAGATTTCAGATCATCAAGAATCAGAGGTTTCTAAATTAGGGTTTCCTCAGTAAAAGTCAACTGAACTTTGACCAGCCATAACTTTCACATGCTTCATCACCAAGTCTCCATCCAAAGCTCATTTTGAAGGAAATTGAATTCTCTACAACTTTGTGTCTCACAAGCCAAGCCCAAAAATGCTTCATTTGGAAGGTATGAGCTAAGACATTATAGGTCCTTTTGAAAGTCAACAAAAAGTCAACAACTTCAAAAGGGCATAACTTGAGAATGGTAAATGATATGGACATGAAACAAGTGGGGTTGGTTAGAGGACTCTTCAAGCTTTCCAAAATGTCCAAGAACACCCTCATAGCATTAAAATTGAAGGATATGTGCCCTTGCAAAGTTGGGAAATTTTTGGTTGGTTTAGGAGGAAAATGGAGGTCTAAAACCAATTTCTTCCAAATGGGCTTGCCATATGATGACCCAATCCATACTATAACCTCATGCACGACCCAAGTCAACAAAAATCAGATTTTTTATCATTTTATTTTTATTTATTTTGATTTAATTAATTAAAAATCATTTTAAATTAAAATAAAATATAAAAGTCAAAGATTTAAATATGATTGAGCTTCTAGAAAATCATAAAAGTGATTGGTATTGAAGTGGAAAGAAGATCATGTTGATTTTCCTAAAATAGAAGGTGTTCATACAAAGATATTTGATTTTTAAGGCATAATCTCTTTGAATCTTTTTAGATCAAATTCTTCATACAAGCAATGATTTTTTCTGACCTAATTGATCACACTATAAATATATTACATAACCCTAACAAAAACACACGAATTTACAGCCTCAAGAACACATTGCAAACTTCAAAATTTCATCCAAAAACTCACATTCGGATTCTTGGCTAGAGACACTTTCAAGGCAATTTAAAGGTTGCTACATGTTCTTTGGGCATCACTGAGTCTATCCCAACCCTCAAACGCATTCAACTCATGCTCATATGACCAACCCGAATGCATATTGTTCATACTTTTATTTTTTTCGATTTGAATTATTTATGCAATGATAATGAATTCTAACTGTATATTTGTGTTAGTGATGATGTGTAGATGCTTTCTGGGCAAAGAAATTGAAGAATGAGTGCCTAAACCGAAAACGGCCATTGTTAGGGTTCTTGAACCATATTTAGGGTTCTTTGATTTAGACCATATAAATTAATTTTAAGGACATAAATGAACTGTGTGAAGTGTGATGATCATAACCATGTGTTTAATTTGATGAATGGTTGCATATTCATGATGATATGAGATTGGCAGGTTTCATACGCAGGTGAATTCGCAGGAAATATGGTGGATAAATTCGCAGGTAATTTCGCAAGTCAGGAGGTTGAAGATGAAGCAGCTTTGGCGCGAAATCAGAATTCAAAATTTGATTTGTTTTTATAATATATAGTTGTTAATTTGTTATCAGCTAACGCGCATGGCTCAATTGGTAAGGTGGTGATGGCTGTAGGTATCAGGGCGTGGGTTCGAACCCAATCCTCAGCAATTTTTTTTATTTTCTCAACTAATTCACTTGATTTATCATATAATGTTTGTTTGCTGGCTTTAGGTCATCAGCTGCGTGCGCAGCCCAGTGGTTTTGACTCCCTCAGGTAAAGGGGAGGTCCTGGGTTCAAATCCAGGCCTCCCCATTTTTTTTAAAACCTAATTTTCTTCTATTTTCTTATTATTTATTCAATTATATATTTTATAAATTAATTTCTTTTAAAAATAATAGTATAATAATTCTAATAAGAAAATAAAAATAGAAAACTTTGTATTTTATTTTTGCAATATATTTTGTTTATGTATGTATTATTATTATATATTTATTTTTGTAAATAATCAAATTAATATTGTAATTCAAATTATAAACCCTAATTTTATTTTTTAAATCTCTAACCCTAATTCTTATTTAATTTTAAATATTAACTTAATTAATTTTTCTAATTAAATAAATAATTTTGTTTTTTTTTTGTAAATAATTATTATATTGTTTATTATCATTATTATAATTCCTTTATTATTTATTTCTTAAAAATTCTTAAAAATTGCTTATTTAATTTAAAAATGTTCTTTTAAATTATATATATTTTTGTATATTTGTACTAACCTTTCTTTCTTATAATTATTTTATCACTAACCCTTTAGCTATGGTTCATTTTATTTTTTATTTATTATTTAATTATTTTTATTATAATGTAACTGCAAAAGCGTTGTAATAGTCGTAGTTTTTTATTGTTTATTTATTTATGAATATTCTTGCCATGGTTAGTAAATATAGGGAGTGTAAACATGTATGTTTATTTAAAATTAATTTAGATCACTTGATTTTAAAAGATAAAAATATTAAATTATACACTCACACACGTAAGTCGATCTTGGATCGCCATCTCACTTTCTAGGTTTACCTCTCATTGTTGCCTAATCAAAAGGTCAAGTAGGGTGTATAAAGCAAAAAGCCCCTTAAAAAAAGTCATCTAGTCCCTTAACAATAAAAGATCAAGTCCCTTAATGGTTGCCTTAGTAATGATCTTGTCCCTTTCGAATAATGATGACAGTCCCTTCAAAATTGCTTAATACACCCTACAGTTGCCTTCATTAAATAGATATCCCTTTACTTGTCCCATACATCCAAGGTAATGACTACCTGTTCCTTAATAATAGGGATAGTCTTACCATTTAAAGGATTCAAGAACAGAAAGACTTAAACTTTAGGGTAGGTTCCTCATAGTTACTTGCTCACTATTCACAAACTTTTCAAATACTTCACAAATTTCAAACAATTTTCAAACACAAGTTTTTTACGCATCCGTACATGGATCATTATCAAACTCTTATGAAAATTTTTATTCACACACTTCACATTTTCAAAAAAAAATTCAAAGTGAGCTAAGTAACTAATAGCCCATGGATAACCATGGATGTAAAGGGTGCTAACACCTTCCCTTTACATAACCTACCCCTCGGACCCAAAAATCTTTTAAAAGGTCTTTCCTGTTCTTTTATGCCTTTCCTTTGGATAAAATAAAAGTCGGTGGCGACTCTTGCTATCCGCAACATAACTAAAGTCAGTTCACCCACCGTGTTACAGAACTGGCGACTCTGCTGGGGATTTAATAAAAGAGGGGTACCCTTAGGAATTAGATCACTTTAAAATTGTCTTCCTTGTTTGCTTTATATTACTTGTTGGGCTCTTATGTGTGAAAGATCCTAACCCGGATCTAGTGTACCTTAGGTAAATGGCAATAGACCAAGGAAACTGTACGGCGTATACCGATATGGTTGATCTGGTGGCCGTAGTTAGTGTGACTTCTTGGTTGGTGCTTATGTTCCTTAAGCAAGTTGAGGATAATATGAGGCTGCCATATGTTGTCAATGCACTAACTAACTTTTAGAACCCTAGTCATCCCATCTTGGCCTTTAGAAAGTAGTGAGATAACCGGCTTTGGTGAAGACTGAAGTTGGTTGATACTCGATACTACACTCATTGAGATCTTAAACTTGGAGGGTTTTGGTTGGCAAGTAAGTTGCCTTCTGAACAACCACCCTTGTGAAGGATCAATGATATTGAGATCCCTTAGAACCTGGTTACTTTGTAGGACAGGATGAACCATCTAACTTCAGGGGAGGGTACTTACCTTTGAACCTCATGCAAGCCTTTAAACCTAGGGCTATTGTGTGACTTGTTTGTGTGTGCCACATGTTTGTGATTGAGCATAACATCATGACATCATCATGCATTATAAGCATAGCATTTTCCCTAACCATTTCAAGGACCAAGGGATTTATCTTTGTTCTTTGTTGCAGGTCATGGCTACTGCTCGTAGAAACACCATCAGGATCAACTTTGTGGGCATACCTGCTAAGCTTAAAGAGTTGGTTTCTCAAGTGTCTGATCACTCCCAGTTCATCAAGAGACATGGTCACCTATTGGATCTAGTCACTTCAGGGTTCAATGAAGACATGATGAGTGTTCTGTTTCAGTTCTTTGATCCTAAGCACCACTGCTTCACATTCCCCGACTACCAGCTGGTTCCAACTATGGAAGAGTTCTCTAAACTTCTGGGCATATCTGTTCTTGATCAGAAACCATTCACAGGCTTGGAGAAGGAGCCTAAACCTGAGGTTATTGCTGCAGCTCTACATCTGAAGAAGGCTGACATTGTTCTAGAAACAAGAAGCGGAGTCAAGGGTATTCTTGCTAAGGTTTTGATAGAGAAGGCTCAAATGTTCTTGAAGGCTATGAGCTATGATGCTTTTGAGGATATCTTAGCCTTGCTGATTTATGGCTTAGTGTTGTTCCCCAATCCAGATCAGTTCATAGATGTTCATGCCATCAACATATTCCTGAGTCACAATCCAGTGCCTACATTGCTTGGAGACATCCTACATTCTCTTCACACCCGTACTACAAGGGCAAGAGGAACTTTGATGTGCTGCATACCTTTGCTATCTAGGTGGTTTATTTCTCACTTTCCTCGCTCAATAATGAAGAATGAGCAGGGGTTCAGATGGTCTAAGAGGATTATGTCACTCTCGCATTCAGATATTCATTGGTGCTCCAGATCTATGGAGAATGTCACTATCATTGACCGTTGTGGGGAGTTTCCTAATGTGCCACTTCTAGGCATAAGAGGAGGCATCACCTACAACCCCTCTCTAGCTTTACGACAGTTTGGTTACGCTCGGAGTGATGGTCCACATGACATGTTGATTCAGGGCATTGTATTTGACTATGACAACGATCTTCAAGGTTACCGTCAGAGATTCATAAGAGCATGGGGAAAAGTAAACAAGGTTGACAGCAAGACTCTGGAGCCTAAGTACACTATTCCTATGGAGGCTTATCTCAGATGGGTGCGATCTCGTGCTCAGACTCTCATGATGCCATATCCTGCTATCCTGCCAGTTACCATGGAACCTGTTGCTGAAGGAGATACTGCTTACACCATCCTTCACCCAAACATGCCTACTGACACGGAAGACTTGCAGAGATCTTGGATCCAGTTGAAGGAGCAAAGGGATACTTTTGAGGCTCATTACAAAGCAAGCCAAGAAAGAATCCTGGAACTAACAAAGCAACTTCACGAGGAACGGAATCTCAACTCATACCTCAACACAAAGAGGAAACGTCCATGGGAGACTTAAAACCCCATTCTTTGTAATCCCAAGGGGCAAACAAATTTATCACTAATAAAAGTTTACTTTTTGGTTGTTTAAATAGATTTAAATCCTGCGGTCCTTGAAAATATTGCATACGTATTCCATATCATTGCATCACAGGTTTATTGTGCACAGGTTTCTTATCTTCTCGCTGTTTATTTCAGCAATGGTTCTTGAACAAACAGTCAAAGATCTCCAGGCTCAGAATGCCCAGTTCCAAGAGCTGATCCTGAACTTGTCCAAGGGGCAGGATGAATTGAAGACACTGCTGGCTAAGAAGAAGAATCCTGAGGACAACAAGGATGATCAGCTGAAACAACTACAAACTGAGATGACAGGAATGAGGACCCAGATGAATGACCAGGTGGCTCTTATTCAAAGTTTAGCTCAGGAGCAAGAAGAGCTAAGAACCTTTGTTCACAAACTTCAAAGTAGTGGAGTCAGGAATCTAATTGTCAGTCAACCTCCGTTAAAGCAAGCTGATTTGGTTGAAAGGAAGATGAGGATAAAAGAAGGTAAGAAACAGGTTGCCATTGATTGTTCTTCAGTTGAAGAAGAAAGACCTGATAAGGTTAATCCACCTCAACACAAGAAATATAGAAGGCAGTTTATCAAGTTCAGCACTCCAATGTCACAAGTTCTGCAATGTTTGTTGGAGATGAAACTAATTTCCTTGAAGAATCTTCCTCAAAATCCTAAAACTTCCTCTCCTCGCTACAATCCCAAGGCAAGGTGTTGGTATCACTCCAACTGTCCTGGACATGATACTAATAGTTGTTGGACATTGAAAAAGAAGATTCAAGATCTAATTGACGAAGGAATCCTAGAGGTTACTCCAGAAGGCCAAGTTGAGTTCTACTATCATCCATCAAACATCGAAGCTGCAAGACCAGTTGCCCAAAGTAGCAAGAAAGGAATACCATCTATTCCTGTTGAGATATGGGGCACCTTGGGGTATCCAAGTGGTAAATTTGATTTCATGGTGAAGTATACTGCTCCTCAAAGTTCACAGATTGCAATTGAGGACATTCAGCCAACTGGATGGGACAACATTTGAATTTTCATTTGTAATTTCTTTTATTTGTTTGAACACTTACTATTATGTTAAACTTTTGTTTTCATTAATGCATTGCATATGTTTGTCTTGAATTAATCCATTTGTTCCACTATATTTTGAATTATGCTTCTTATTTCTATCCTGTGATATTTAACTCCTGATAAAGCTATAAGCCTGTAGAGGGAGGATGACGAAAACAATACCATAATATTAGGCAGTATGCTTTTGAACAGACTATGCTGACGATGTACAGGCATTGTTTCAATTCCTAAACAGTGGAGATATAAGGAAGTTAATCCCTAGTCAACCCTTTTGAGCCTATGAAGTAGGAGTTTTTATTCTCTCACAAATCAAAACCCTTATTCATAACCTGGGGCAGGGTAGTTACTCAGTTAACTCAAAAATGCCAATTGTTTGTGTTGTACACAACTAATGATGGTTCTATGTAATCATTAAACCTGACAGTCAATATCCAGCAAAAGGAAAGCTCACTAAGTCAAAACCTATGAAGGAGACTTAATAAAAATTAAGACATCCCGCTGACTGTAACATTAAAATAAACAGTTCAGGCAAAAAGAAGGGGATAACAAAGTTAAAAGAAAAAAAAAAGGTCACTATGAATCCTCAACAAAGAAAGATGACTGAATGTTCAAATAAATTTTGGGTTTCTGAACCATCACAAATGTCAGTGTTACAATTCTAAACTCATTTAAGCATCAATGCATAAGTTAACTGAGCATAGGACTGGAGAACATCATGAAGATTGGGTTGGGTACAAATAAAATTTGAGCCTTTATCCTTTGTTTCTTAAACCGTGAACCAGACCACGTTACAACCCTTTAAAAGTCCTAACTGAAGCATGGTTAGTTCGAAAGCGTACTGTTACAAAAAGGTATCCTGACTCCTTTAGGGCTTATTATAAAACTTGAGTTAATATCACAGTTTTCACAAAAAAAAAAAACAGTTTTTCTAAAATAACTTGTTTCAAAACTTCAAGACAGACATAAGCATTGCATTTTTGAATATATTTGTTTGCATATACCTGAGTGTTTGACAAATGGAGAAATTTACAGGATGAACATTCAATGAACCAAAGTCCTTCCGATAAACAAAGTTGCTTCCTGGATCAAAGTCCATGTATACAAAGGGGCATAGTCATTATCTCCCGATCAAGGGGGCAGGCCATGATACTTCCTAACTCATTTGGGGCAATCAGGACAAGATTCAACTATGTTTAAGCAGCCAGAGGCAGATCTCCTCATCTATCTGAAGTGCCAAGGGTAACATTACAGAGTTCATAATGCCAGGGGCATAGTCACTGTTTCCCAGTCAAGGGGCATACCAACTTACTGTTCAATTCATTTGGGGCAATCCGGTCCAAATTCAACAATGCTTAATAGCTGGAGGCAACTCTCCTCATATATGTGAATTTCATGATGAGGCATTCTGCTCATTTCTCTGGAGGTAACTACATTCAGATACTTCCATTATGGGAAAATTCATCCTCAACCAAGGGGCAATGCTTTCTCTTCAAATCTAATACCCGGAGCGTATATGGTCCATAACAGTTTGAAGACATGTTCCTCTCATTGTATTACCTTGATATTGGATTCTCAGCAGAAGCCATTCTGGAAACTAATTGTCTACACCAGTAGTATCAGATGGTGTCAGTATCATGTCTTCAGATCCAGCTATGAGGATTTCTGGGAAGGTATTCAGGAAAGTTAAGAATGTCAGGAGCTCCAAATCCAATTGGTTATACACTCTCGAAGTTGAAACGATTCTGTTTTCAAGTTCAGCTTTACTTTTCCCTCTGAATCCAGATTTACTTTTACCATAAGCAAAACGTCCATTGGTTGTGTTTGAATGTATGTATGTTTTTGAATATGATTGATGTTTACCAGAAATGCATGTATGCTTAATATGATTGATGTTTACCAGAAATGCATGAAAATGCAGTAATAGTATTTACTAAGGACGAACGAGGGAAGGATTCCAACGAAGCTTCACCGGTTCATCCCTACAAGACAGTTACAAATCCCCAGTAGGGCAAATCCATCTTCATGAAATACTTCAAGTCACAGCTCCCCTGGAATTTATATCCATCTCTTTTATCCTCATACGGATATTCGGGAATTTACTTTCCAATAAGAGTACGACGAACGAAGACGGGAGGTTATGTATACCCTACTATCAAACAAAGACGGAAGGTTATATATACCTTACTATCCCCAGCAGACGGGAGGTTATATATATCTTGCTATCCCCAGCAGACAGGAGGTCATGTATACCTTATTATCAAAACAAGACGGGAATAAGTTCCTCATATTCTTCAGCAACAAATCGGGATTTATTTTCCCTGGCCAGCAGTTGTTATACGAAGATATCCAGACGCTTCAGGCAGTATCATATCATACATACATTATTTACATCATACCATACCATACATATACATAGATACATAATACATTACTTAAATGCATCATATTATACATGCATACATAATGCATAAACTAATATTATCATACAGAATGCTATCTTGTTTTCAGGTTAATTCTCCAGCAAACAGATTTGTGACTATCAGGACTGCTTTATCCTCCTGAAAGTCATCATCCCTCAGGACTGCTTTATCCTCCTGAAAGCATATTATTACCTCAGGACTGCTTTATCCTCCTGAAAGCATATTATTACCTCAGGACTGCTTTATCCTCCTGAAAGCATATCACTACCTCAGGATTGCTTTATTCTCCTGAAAGCATATTATTACCTCAGGACTGCTTTATCCTCCTGAAAGCATATCACTACCTCAGGATTACTTTATCCTCCTGAAAGCATATCATTTCCTCAGGACATTGGTTATCCTCCTGAAAGCTATTACCACTACCTTGGGCTGTTGTTTATCTTCCCAAAGGTTACCACTTCCTCAGGACTGCTTTATCCTCCTGAAAGCATATTATACCTCAGAACGTTGTTCATCTTTCTGAAAGCTATCATCACTTCCTCAGGATGTTGTTATCCTCCTGAAAGCTATCAATCCCTCAGGACTGCTTTATCCTCCTAAAAGCATATTATTACCTTGGGCCGTTGTTTATCTTCCCAAAGGTTATATCATTACCTCAGGACTGCTTTATCCTCCTGAAAGCATATTATTACCTTGGGTCGTTGTTTATCTTCCCAAAGGTTACCACTTCCTCAGGACGTTGTTTATCTTCCTGAAAGCTATCACCCCTACCTCAGGACTGCTTATTCCTCCTAAAAGCATATTCATACCTTAGAACGTTGTTCATCTTTCTGAAAGCATATCATCACCTCAGGATTGCTTTATCCTCCTGAAAGCATATCACTACCTCAGGATTGCTTTATCCTCCTGAAAGCATATCACTACCTCAGGATTTCTTTATCCTCCTGAAAGCATATTATTACCTCAGGACTGTTTTATCCTCCTGAAAGCATATTATTACCTCAGGACTGCTTTATCCTCCTGAAAGCATATTATTACCTCAGGACTGCTTTATCCTCCTGAAAGCATATTATTACCTCAGGACTGCTTTATCCTCCTGAAAGCATATCACTACCTCAGGATTGCTTTATCCTCCTGAAAGCATATTATTACCTCAGGACTGCTTTATCCTCCTGAAAGCATATCACTACCTCAGGATTGCTTTATCCTCCTGAAAGCATATTACTACCTCAGGATTGCGTTATCCTCTTGAAAGCTATCATTATATCTTCATATTTTGGACTGCTTTATCCTCCAAGAAATGTATGTGAAGAATTTTTCTCCAAGTGGCATCTTTAAGCCCACTCAAGCATATACAACCCAAACATCAGTATCACTCTACGCACCGGTGAGTGCAAATTTTTGGGCTTTTGTGTTCAATCCCCTTCAACCTTCCAGGTCACGACTGGCAAATGTACCAATCTAACCCCTCAGGTTTCAGAAAATTGAACAGGGGCAGCTGTTGCACCCCAAACTTTGCCCTCACAATACAAGACTTTGTGTGCTAAGAAGGTTCACAAGGTTCACAAGATTCACAACATTTACAAGACCTTTCATGAGGTTCATGAAGTCTACAAGTCACTTTATGAGGTTCACAAGGTTCACAAGATTCACAATGCTTACAAGACCTTTCATGAGGTTCATGAAGTCTACAAGATACTTTATGAGGTTCACAAGGTTCACAAGACCTCCCATGAGGTTCACAAGACATTTTATGATGGTTCACAAGGTTCACAAAGTTCACAAATAGTCAAAAGAGTTGACAATCCCCTCAAACAATGCACCTCCTAAGCAGTGCATCCAAAACTAGGGTTTTGACTTCAATCAGGCTAAATGGACTTCCAAGACTTCAAATGAGCTTCATAACATCTTATATGTGTGTAAGAACCCCCATGACAAGTTTCAAGACTTTTCTCAAAAGTTTGCTCAGTCAGATGATCAGACAAGTCAAAATCAGTCAAAGCAATTAAAAAGTCAAACTGAGGTCAACTGTGGTCAAACCAAAGTCAAACTTCATGATTTTTTGCCAACATCAAGTATATGAAGTAAAATTCATCATTTGATCAAGGGTTGATCATGATTCATCAAGGAGATTTCAGATCATCAAGAATCAGAGGTTTCTAAATTAGGGTTTCCTCAGTAAAAGTCAACTGAACTTTGACCAGCCATAACTTTCACATGCTTCATCACCAAGTCTCCATCCAAATCTCATTTTGAAGGAAATTGAATTCTCTACAACTTGGTGTCTCACAAGCCAAGCCCAAAAATGCTTCATTTGGAAGGTATGAGCTAAGACATTATAGGTCCTTTTGAAAGTCAACAAAAAGTCAACAACTTCAAAAGGGCATAACTTGAGAATGGTAAATGATATGGACATGAAACAAGTGGGGTTGGTTAGAGGACTCTTCAAGCTTTCCAAAATGTCCAAGAACACCCTCATAGCATTAAAATTGAAGGATATGTGCCCTTGCAAAGTTGGGAAATTTTTGGTTGGTTTAGGAGGAAAATGGAGGTCTAAAACCAATTTCTTCCAAATGGGCTTGCCATATGATGACCCAATCCATACTATAACCTCATGCACGACCCAAGTCAACAAAAATCAGATTTTTTATCATTTTATTTTTATTTATTTTGATTTAATTCATTAAAAATCATTTTAAATTAAAATAAAATATAAAAGTCAAAGATTTAAATATGATTGAGCTTCTAGAAAATCATAAAAGTGATTGGTATTGAAGTGGAAACAAGATCATGTTGATTTGCCTAAAATAGAAGGTGTTCATACAAAGATATTTGATTTTTAAGGCATAATCTCTTTGAATCTTTTTAGATCAAATTCTTCATACAAGCAATGATTTTTTCTGACCTAATTGATCACACTATAAATATATTACATAACCCTAACAAAAACACACGAATTTACAGCCTCAAGAACACATTGCAAACTTCAAAATTTCATCCAAAAACTCACATTCGGATTCTTGGCTAGAGACACTTTCAAGGCAATTTAAAGGTTGCTACATGTTCTTTGGGCATCACTGAGTCTATCCCAACCCTCAAACGCATTCAACTCATGCTCATATGACCAACCCGAATGCATATTGTTCATACTTTTATTTTTTTCGATTTGAATTATTTATGCAATGATAATGAATTCTAACTGTATATTTGTGTTAGTGATGATGTGTAGATGCTTTCTGGGCAAAGAAATTGAAGAATGAGTGCCTAAACCGAAAACGGCCATTGTTAGGGTTCTTGAACCATATTTAGGGTTCTTTGATTTAGACCATATAAATTAATTTTAAGGACATAAATGAACTGTGTGAAGTGTGATGATCATAACCATGTGTTTAATTTGATGAATGGTTGCATATTCATGATGATATGAGATTGGCAGGTTTCATACGCAGGTGAATTCGCAGGAAATATGGTGGATAAATTCGCAGGTAATTTCGCAAGTCAGGAGGTTGAAGATGAAGCAGCTTTGGCGCGAAATCAGAATTCAAAATTTGATTTGTTTTTATAATATATAGTTGTTAATTTGTTAACAGCTAACGCGCATGGCTCAATTGGTAAGGTGGTGATGGCTGTAGGTATCAGGGCGTGGGTTCGAACCCGATCCTCAGCAATTTTTTTTATTTTCTCAACTAATTCACTTGATTTATCATATAATGTTTGTTTGCTGGCTTTATGTCATCAGCTGCGTGCGCAGCCCAGTGGTTTTGACTCCCTCAGGTAAAGGGGAGGTCCTGGGTTCAAATCCAGGCCTCCCCATTTTTTTTAAAACCTAATTTTCTTCTATTTTCTTATTATTTATTCAATTATATATTTTATAAATTAATTTCTTTTAAAAATAATAGTATAATAATTCTAATAAGAAAATAAAAATAGAAAACTTTGTATTTTATTTTTGCAATATATTTTGTTTATGTATGTATTATTATTATATATTTATTTTTGTAAATAATCAAATTAATATTGTAATTCAAATTATAAACCCTAATTTTATTTTTTAAATCTCTAACCCTAATTCTTATTTAATTTTAAATATTAACTTAATTAATTTTTCTAATTAAATAATTAATTTTGTTTTTTTTTGTAAATAATTATTATATTGTTTATTATCATTATTATAATTCCTTTATTATTTATTTCTTAAAAATTCTTAAAAATTGCTTATTTAATTTAAAAATATTCTTTTAAATTATATATATTTTTGTATATTTGTACTAACCTTTCTTTCTTATAATTATTTTATCACTAACCCTTTAGCTATGGTTCATTTTATTTTTTATTTATTATTTAATTATTTTTATTATAATGTAACTGCAAAAGCGTTGTAATAGTCGTAGTTTTTTATTGTTTATTTATTTATGAATATTCTTGCCATGGTTAGTAAATATAGGGAGTGTAAACATGTATGTTTATTTAAAATTAATTTAGATCACTTGATTTTAAAAGATAAAAATATTAAATTATACACTCACACACGTAAGTCGATCTTGGATCGCCATCTCACTTTCTAGGGTTACCTCTCATTGTTGCCTAATCAAAAGGTCAAGTAGGGTGTATAAAGCAAAAAGCCCCTTAAAAAAAAGTCATCTAGTCCCTTAACAATAAAAGATCAAGTCCCTTAATGGTTGCCTTCGTAATGATCTTGTCCCTTTCGAATAATGATGACAGTCCCTTCAAAATTGCTTGATACACCCTACAGTTGCCTTCATTAAACAAATATCCCTTTACTTGTCCCATACATCCAAGGTAATGACTACCTGTTCCTTAATAATAGGGATAGTCTTACCATTTAAAGGATTCAAGAACAGAAAGACTTAAACTTTAGGGTAGGTTCCTCATAGTTACTTGCTCACTATTCACAAACTTTTCAAACACTTCACAAATTTCAAACAATTTTCAAACACAAGTTTTTTACGCATCCGTACATGGATCATTATCAAACTCTTATGAAAATTTTTATTCACACACTTCACATTTTCAAAAAACAATTCAAAGTGAGCTAAGTAACTAAGAGCCCATGGATAACCATGGATGTAAAGGGTGCTAACACCTTCCCTTTACATAACCTACCCCCCGGACCCAAAAATCTTTTAAAAGGTCTTTCCTGTTCTTTTATGCCTTTCCTTTGGATAAAATAAAAGTCGGTGGCGACTCTTGCTATCCGCAACATAACTAAAGTCAGTTCTCCCACCGTGTTACACATAGTAACAAGTAAATAACTGGTATCTCTGATAAAAGTAACCTTAACAGGTAGGCTCTTATAGGATTGTTCTAGGTTCTTTACCCATAAAACCACTCACAGGATAGTTTCTACGGTTATGGATAAGATACTCAAGGTTACGGACGCTAATCATACTAACGTCCTGCCACAGGCTAGCTGTATTATGACGATAATAACGATATGGTCTACCTTGAGTGGAGTTCTCATGTTAGCCGTATGAGGAGCGGGTCCTCAGAGACTAACACTACGCAACTTCCAACATTGAAACCGGTTCTAAAAGTGGGTCCCAGAGTCACATCCCTTTCATGAATCAAGTCATGCGACATGCTAGCTGTGTTATGACAAGATCTACGAATAGGTCTACTCTCTAGGGGGAACTTTCATGCTAGGCTTGCAAGGAGCGAGTCCTTGGAGACTAACACTAATAACTTCCAATTATAAACTAGGTGTTCCCTCTTCTTTTTCGAAAACTCGGATATCATCCCAAGACTCAACAAGCAGGTAAGATAATGATAATAATAAAGAGAGAGAGAGAGAGAGAGAGAGAGAGAGAGAAAATAAACAAGCATAAATAAAAAGCATGAAGAAAACAGATAAGCAAAGTAAACATTGATCGCAAAGTAAACTAAGTTAGGCTTGACTCTCTGTATGTCCCCAGCAGAGTCGCCAGCTGTCGCACCTCGAAAAATACGACCTCGCGATAAAAAATATACCGCGGATAAAAATTAAAACAACAGAGTCGCCACCGAACTTATTTTATTCCAATTAAGGAAAGGGAAAATATCGAGAAACCCTTTTTAGAAAAAATGGATAGAACAAGGTCTTTGAAACCAGATTCTAGGTTCGGGAGTCGATTCCGTAAGGGGAAGGTATTAGCACCCCTTACGTCCGTTGTACCCAACAGGAACCTCTTAGTTTAACTTGCGATCTAATGTTGACTTATGCTTTCTGTTTTCTTCGAATAATAAAGTAAATGCGAACGATTCTAATATAAGGTTAATAGGGGAAATGTGTTATTTTGTTCCTAGGGTGCTCGGTAAGGAGTAAGATCCGTGTGCCTACATATTCCCTTGTGCAATGGGAAAGTCAGAGCTTCGTAGTTCGTGGTACTAAGTTTGGCTAGTTTGTTTTAGTGAACAGTTATTTAAACCGCATTCTACTGCTAAGCGTTGGCTTGTCTGCTCGCGATAGGAGGCTGAAGCGCTAGCTTGTTTGTGAGATAGAATGGATTTAGATAATGTTCGCTTTTAAAATATGCTTGATTCGATTGGTGTATTTAAGAATGAAAGGGTAAATAAACTGTGTCTTGAGGGGCGGGCCTCAGGAAAGCTTATTCGAGAATTCGAGGAATGCTAGATTCCAGAATCCAATTCTTTCATTATTTGATGTGTCAATTAAAAGTTTTAATTACGGAAAGTCGAATGAACAACGTCTTGTGGGGCGAGCCTTAGGAGTGTTCATTCAAGAATTCGAGGAATGCGAGACTCCAGAATTCAGTTATCCCGTTACTTTGATTATAAAAATATTTGAATGTCGAGTTCGGAAAAGTTTGATGGCGAGGCACGATGCGCTCGGCTTACATGGATTCGCGAATCGATTAAAGCGATAAAATGCGAAAAAATAATTAATGGCAACTATTCGAAGGCGTTGGACCTTTTTAATCGGGCGCGTCGAAATATTGTTCTTTAACTTCCTTAGAACTGATTTAATATTGAAATCGTTCTATTGGGAGTCGATCGTTTAATTAAAATGCGATGAAATAAATAAATTGAATAAATTAGAATAAACGTTAAACGAATAATAAATTAAATAAAATAATAAATATAAATAAATAAATTGGATCAAGTTAAACTCAATAATGCAACAAATAATCGAAATAATAAATACAAGACTAAACCAAAGTTGTGTTGTCGAAATAAAAATAAAAACTAACTAAAGGCCTCATATTAATTAAATTCCCCAATTAAAGATATTGGAAATAATTTAATTTGTTTTATATCATTGGCCCCTAACCAAAATTAATAAAAAGATTTTTTTTTTCTTAAAAAGTTAGAAGAATATAATTAAAATGCCCTTTCTTTTTAGATTTTTTAATTTAAGTAATAAAGATGGAAATAATAAGAAAATATAATAACAATTTTGTAAGATTTTTTTTTTAAAAAGAAATCAAAGGCTTAAACAACAAAATAAAACAAAATAAACCTAAATACATAGGTGGTGAGGCGTAAGCAGCAAGGTATGTATAGATCAAGACCTAATTCCCGAGCCTAGTCCAAGGAATCATCATAAAAGGTCTTAATAAAACAACAATTAATTTAAAATAATAAATAAATAAAAAATTGACTAAGCCTCAAAAATTGTTTCCAAAAAAATAATCACTTGGTCTCAAAATAATAAATAATAAATGTTGACTAGGCCTAAAAAATATATTCACATGTTCAGTAACATAACATTACTTATCTCCAATTCTAAATAGAAAACAGTCAAAAGAAAGAAATAAAACAATAGATATGCATCAATATTTCTCTCATTTTTTAATAAAATAAATAAATAAATAACAGTTGACATAAACAAGGATGTGAGTTTCTGAATAAAAGAAAAAGGGAAACAAGGATTCGGAAGAAAGAAGAACGACACTCATCTTCAACCGTTCCAATCGCCGGAAGAAAAAAAACAAGAAAAGCTAAAATAAATTCATCTCACCGCAAAACAGCTTGATTCGCTCTTCTCCTCACGAACGTGCTTGGATCTCTAATCTCAAAATGATTCGCGATTTTCTTGGTTCGGCGGCGGCTGTTTCTGCGATCTGGTTTCGATTTCGGTTCAGAGTTTCTCGGATTCTCTCAGCTAGCTCTCTCTTCGCGATGCCTTCTCTCTCCGTTGTTCGATCCACTTCTTCACCTTTCTCTCTCAAACGCTCATGGTTCTCACTGTTTTCCGCTGTCAAATGCTAATGGTGTTTTCGGTTTCTACAGTGGTCGTTCACGGCGACGCGACGCTTCTTACGGCGGAGGTAGCGGTGTTTGAGCGGTGGTTTTGGGTTATGGCGATGTTCGGTTGGCCGCGATTCTGAGTTCGTTGCACTCACTGCGTGTTGCTTTCGGATTTTTTTTAGGTGTTTACTTCTGGTTATGCTTTGTGTTGTGAGAGGTTCAGTTTATGAAAGGTGAGAGGTGTTTTTGAGCAGAGTTCTATGAGTCTTATTTTCTGTGGATATTTTGAAAGTTCTGGGGGTTTGAAGAGTGATTAGGCTGCGGTGTTTAGATGGGCGGTACGATTGGTGTTCTTCCGGCGAATTTTCCTCCACTCAGTGTTAGCTTTATGAAGGTTTAATGGTAATGGAATAAAAAAATAAAAAATAATTAACTAAAAAAAACTGTAGAGATTTGCTGATTTTGTTTTTCTTTCGGCCTCCTTTCTCCCCCTCTTTTGCAGCATGAAGTTGTTTTTATATATAGAGGATAAAATGAGGATGGATTGAGGATTTGAGGATAAGAACAAACTGATTTTTTTTTTTGCAGAATACATTGAGGTTGTTATGAAAATCTTATTGTTAGTGAGTGGAATGGTTGTGAAATTAGTGAGTAACGTGTTGTACATAGTGGACAGGCTGTAATGGAAGCTTTGCTGAGTTTTGTGAATTGTGGAATTGAGTGGTGGGGTCAAAACAAAAACGTAAAAACTGTACCAAACAATAATAAAGAAAATAAAAAAAGGTAATATAAAAATAAGCAAAATGAGATAAAAGTTTCAATAAAAAATGAAATAATAGAAAACAAAGGAAATAATAATAATAATAACAATATTAATAATAGTAATAATAAAAGTATGTAGAAATAAAGGTATAATAATAATAATAGAAATAATAAAAAAGTTAATAATAATAGAAAAATATAATAATAATGATAATAAAAAAAAATAAAAATTAATGATAATAATAATAGTAGAGACTAGTTTTAATGTGTATATTAAAAAATGGGATGATAACAAAAAATAGATAATGAGATTTGCAATTTTATGTATACAATGGTCTTTTAAGAAATAAAATGAAAGTAGATTAGAAGTGAAGATTTTTTTTTTGTATTTTTGATAATGAAATGAATAAATTATAAAACTAAAATGAGGTTTTTTTATAGAAAAAGAACAAAATGCATTCTTTGAATTTTCTTTTAATATCAGACAGAATAATAAAGTAGTACATATTTTTGGACTTCTGAAAAAATGATGAGACAGTAAAATAAAAAGGTGTGGTTAGGACAAATTTGGGGTATGACAGCAAGCAATCTCTTCGCCACCTTAAGAAAGCCTTATGGAAACCACCAGTTCTATCACGACCAGATAACAGGGAAACACTTTACATGTATCTCTTTGTCACCAACGAAGTTGTTGCAACACGAAAAACAACCGGCGAAAAATAAACAGAAGAGTCACCACCGAATGTTATTTATTCCAACGGGGAAGTGTCGCTCCCCCGAAAAGACACCGAGGTCAGATAGGGTACAGACGCGAACGGTCGGCAAAAAGAGAAGATGAATATGAACTAAATAGAGTCGCCAGCTAGGCATTTTTATCCCGAAGGAAAGGTAATGCTGCATAAACCTAGAAAAAGATGGATAAGACGGTTGCGAACCAGAGAAACTGAGAAAGGGGGTTGGTTACAACCTGGGAAGGTATTAGCACCCAGATTGTCCGTCGTACTCGACGGGATCCACGCTTAGAAGATTGTGTTTAAAAGGGTAGTGTATGTGTTATCTGTGTGCAAAAGCTGGAAGAAAAATATACAAGTGTCAGTGCAAAAAGGTGAATGCTCAGGAACTGAGGCTTAAAAAGGAATGCTGAAAGAGGGGGAAGACAAAGAGACTTTTTGTTCGATAACTGTTAAGTTATGCCTACGTATCCTCTCGTGAAATGAGGAAGTCAGAACACCGTAGTTCGACCTAAAGAGACTGAAAGATAAATTGACTGTGAACTGCTTACTTGCCTATGCTCAAGTGTATGACTCGTCTGGCTCGAGTGCTAACTGTCTTGCATTAGACGGAAGAAGCAAGTTCTCGCTTGTGAATGAATGTGATGAGAAAAGAATCCCGAAGGAGACGATTATTGTTTGTTTTTGGTGTTTTGAGTTTTTTTATTGTTTTTGGAGTTTGTCATAAGTTAATGAGCTTAAGCCTAAATCAAGGGTTGTAAACTCATTATATCCTCCCTGATTAGGGATAATGAGAATACTTAAGTATGAGATAAGCATCTCAACTTAATTACCATGATGATGTAGGATTAAGATCATTTACCTACTTGTGATTATTTAGATGTTTTTGGGTTTTTTTTAGTGTTAAGTAATGAGTTTAATCTCTAATCACAAATTAGTGAACTCATTACACCATCCTAATAGAAGGATAATAGATGAGAACACTTAAGCTGAGGAAGATACCTCAACTTATCCATGGTTAGGGATTAAATTCATTCGATAACAAGCCTTTATTAAGTGGATTTTAATTAAGGGTGAGATTAAGAAGTGAGTTTTATGATTTGTAAGACAACTTGAGGGGGACTTGTCCATTAAAAACTAGGGTTAGTCCCTCTTAACCACAAGGAAAAGATAGAACCCTAATGTAAGGCCCAAGTTACAAGTTAATGTCTTGGTGATTATTAGATGGATTGATTAAGAGGTTTAAACAGATTAAGGGTTTAACACTTAGGATTAAATTTATACACTCCATCCTAAGATAAGGATGCATGCATAACCCTAATTCCAAAGTCCTAAAACCTTAAAGGTTTAATCTCTAATGATGAGATGAGAAGAGAGACACAAAGAAGACTCAAAGGAAAAATTCTAAGGGAAACTATCAATCCTAGAAGTTATCTTGCTTAGGCATCCTATGGTTTTGTGAGGCTTAAAAGGAGAAGTCTTCAAGGAAGCCACCAAGGAGAAGCAAGATGAAAAGAAGGAGATGCGAAGAGAAAGAAAGGAAGAGAAGCACAAGTGAGGCAAGTCCACTCAAAGACAAAAAAAAAATCAGTAAGAATGCAATATGAAGAGATGAGAAGAGGTGGGAGGTGAAGGCAAATCCACCTCCCAAACAACTTACCATTAACCTTGAAAAGTTAGTACAAGATGCAATATGAAAGGAATGAAATGAAATGAAGCAAATGTAAGTGAAAATACCAAGACCAGAAGCATACACATGATGTAAGTGATGCTATGATATGATGCAAAGACATACAAGATGCATATGTGTGATCATACAAGAGAATGATTGCAAATGAAACATGTAGGAAGCATGTAACACATGGATGTTTATGAAATGAAATGGATGCAAAACATAGCAAATGTATGAATAAATGATCAAGCAATGTTCAAGAAATGTCTTAAGATGTCTAATATGGCATATAAATGCTTAGAATGGCATGGAAAGTTCATATGTTCATGCAATGCAATGGAAGATGCAAGTAAAGATGCAAATTTAGGGTTATATGGCAACATGAGATGCAAATGACCAAAACAGAAGCATATGACATGATAAAAAATTGCAAATGAGCTCAAACAAACCCTAACCCCATATGATATCACACCCTAAAGGAGAAGTTCTAACTCTTAACCTATTGAAAGTTATGATTTTTCTAAGTTTGCTAGGGTTTTTGGGTGCTTCAAAAGGAAAAATGCAAATCAAATTGATAATGCAAGATAAATTCATCCCAAAAATATCCTAGATACTACATGATATGTGTAATACAATGCAAAAATAACCATCTTCAAACCCTTCATGGTTAGGCAGAAAAGATTTTTCAAATGTTAGGGTGTAAAAATGTGATTTTATGAACCCTAAATTCAAAGAAAATTGTCAAGTTATGATCAAAACCAAAAAGAAATTTGTATGAAGGTTTTGAAAATGTTTCTAAATGTATTAAGATGCAACATGATTTTTTTGGTAATTTTTAGAAACCTAAATGCTATTTTAATTAATTAATTTCCATTAATTAATTAAAATAAACATTAAAATATTTTAAAAATACAATTTTTATTCAAAAAATAAAATAAAAAATATTTTTGGATAAAGAAAAATATTTAAAGCTAAAATGCAGAAAATAAGATTTTTAAAATGATTTTTGATATTTTAAATAAATTAAACAAAAGAAATGCAATAAAATGAAATAAAAATAATTAAAATGGGAAGTATGCAAGATCAGTCGCTGAGATTCAAATAAATTTGGTGGGAATTGACTGGCGCGCGTTTGGATGGTGTAACACGGTGGGAGAACTGACTTTCTATAAATGTTGCGGATAGCAAGAGTCGCCACCGACTTTTATTTTATCCATAAGAAAAGGACATAAAAGAACAGGAAATACCTATTTTAAAAGACTTGAGTTCGGGGGGTAGGTTATACAAAGGGAAGGTGTTAGCACCCTTTATATCCATGGTTATCCATGGGCTCTTAGTTACTTAGCTCACTTAAATTGTTTTTGAAGAGTGTAGTGTGTGATTAGAAAAATTTCTTTAAGTACTTTGTAATGATCCTCGTATGGATGTATACAAAGCCTTGTTTGAAAAATGTTTAAGAAAGTGAGGTGTAAAAAGTAATTTTAAGAAGTGAGCAAGTAACTAGGAGGTACCTACCCTAGACTAAGTCATTCATGTTCTTATATGTCCTTTCAAGGGTAAGACTATCCCTATTATTAAGGAATATGTAGTCATTACCTTTGAGTTTTTAAGGGACAAACGTAGGATTATCGTATGGTCATAGAAGGCAACATGTAAGGGTGTCTTTAGCAATTCGTAGGAACTATCATCATTTATTCGAAGGGACAAGATCATTATCGTAGGCAACCTCGAAGGGACTTGATCTTTTAAACTGAAGGGACTATGATGATTTATACTTGAAGGGACTTTGCTTAAGACACCCATATATTCGAGGGACTTGACCATATTATTTTAAGGCAACCAAGAGGAATACCCTAGGAAGTGCAAGATGGCGATCAAAGATCGACTTACGTGTGTGAGTGTTTTGTTTTCAAGTATTTATCTTATTTAAATTAATTTTCTAAGTTAATTTTAATTACATTTAGGTTATACACATCCTAAAATTACTAACAATACAATAAAATATTTATAATAAAATAAAGATGGAAAATAAATCTATAGGCTATTACAAGGCTTTGAAAGATACATAATAATCAAATAAAAATTATAATAATAAAAATAATAAATAAGCAATAATAAAATAATAGCAATAATAATTATAATTATAATAATAAATAAAGAAATCAAGATTAAAATTTAAAAGAGAAATTATTTTAGGTTAGACAAATATTATAAATTTTTTAGAGAATAATTAAGAAAATATAACAATTTAATAATAATATTAAGAAAAACATTAAATTATTTACATATTAATAGAAATAAAGGTTAATATATTAATTAGGGTTTAGAAAAATAAATTAAATTTTTAGGGTTAATATAAAAATTAGGGTTAGTATTTTAATTAAGAAAATTAAGGTTAAGAATTTAGGTTTAAAGAATTAATTAAAACTTAAATAAATTATTTACAAATTATATATAATAAAGATTAATACTATAATAAAAATTATTAAAAAGAATAATTAATATTTATATTACAAAAAATATTTTATAGTATAGTATACTTAAGTCAAAATTAGGATTATTTAATTAGTTAATTAGTTAATAAGATAATTAAATAATATAATAATTAAATTAAAGAAAATATAAAGAAAAAGAAAATAAAACAGAGTTTTAAAAAAATGGGGGAGGCCTGGATTTGAACCCAGGACCTCCCCATTACCAGTTTGATGGGGAACCACTAGGCTGCGCGCGTCAGTTGGTTAAGGAATGACCTAAGCATATTATATAAGAAACCTGCAAAAAAGATTGAATTAATAAAAAAAAATTGTCCACGGACTGATTCGATCCCTCGCCCTCAATGTCATACGCCTCACTTCTTGCCACTGGACCACATGCGTTATGGTGATATTAAACTGAAAAGACATATTAATAAAATAAATCCAAATTTAAAATTCAGATTTTGCGCCCTCCTTCATCTTCTTCCCCTAGGGCTCTCGTTTTAGACTTTTAGTGACACTTTTCCGTCACTAAAGTTTATAGTGACGGATTCTCTTCGTAGCTATAGGTCCTGGAAATTCAAAAACATAAAATACACAATATAAATTCATTCCAATGGTTCCAATCAATCAAAGCACGTCCTCTAAGTCCAATTAAGGCATCAATTTCATGTGAAATCGTGTCTAGCCATGGTTCCTAAAATTGAAGCTTGAAACCCTAACTATGGCATATCATCGATCCTGCACCAAAACTCAAATCAAACCAACCAGAAACATTGTAAACATCAATATCAACAACAATATAAAATCAAATTCCATTTAGACAACACATATAATAAAAATCGAGAATTAAGATTTCAATTTCAAATGTGAATTCGGTTTATGTCATTTAATATGCTTTTGATGATTGTAATGATGGAGATGCATTCTAATAACCCTCAGGAAGATAATGGAACCTTCAAAAGCTCTTGAAGTTGCTTGAAAGTGGGAAACCGAAAATTGATTTTTTCTTCAAAAATTTGCAATGTGAAAGATGTTATTTTGCCTCTGATTTTCGTCCCTTGGTATTGTGTTATGTTCATGTACATATAGTGAGTGAAATTAGGTCAAGTTATGGGCTTTGGATCATGAATTGAGATTACTTTATGGTGAAGGAATTCCATTGTCATAAATGTCACAAAAATCAAATATTTTCTTGTTGGTTTGGTCTTGCACGAATTTGTAAGGTATCAATCACTTTTAAAAGTCAAATATTTGATCCCAAAGCAAAGATTGGATTCAAATATTTGATTTTTATATTTTATTTTCATTAAAATTGAATTTTATTAGATAAAATCCAAAATAATAAAATCTAAAATCTAAAAAATCTAAAAAAATAATCAATGGGTCGTGCTTGACATTATTATGAAGATTGGATGACAATTTGGTAGGCCCATTTGGCAAAAATTGGTTTTAAGGTCCCATTTGCTTCATATACCTCCCAAAAATTTCCCAATTTTGACAAGGCACATCTCCCTCAATTTTAAGGCTATGAAGGTGTTCTTGGACATTTTGGAAATCTTAGAGAGTCCTCTAACCAAAATCTTTGGTCTCATGTCCATATCCTTTACCATTTTCAAATTATGCCCTTTGGAAGATGTTGACTTTTTGTTGACTTTTAAAATGACCTATAATGTTTTAGCTCATACCTTCCAAATGAAGCATTTTTAGGCTTGGCTTGTGAGACACAAAGTTGTAGAGAATTCAATTTCCTTCAAAATGAGATTTGGATGGAAATTTTTTGATGAAGCATGTGAAAGTTATGGCTGGTCAAAGTTCAGTTGACTTTTCCTATAAAACCCCTAATTTAGAAACTCCTGATTCTTGATGATCTGAAATCTCTTTGATGAATCATGATCAAACCTTGATAAAATGATGAATTTTACTTCATAAACTTGATGTTGGCAAAAAATCTTGAGGTTTGACTTTTGTTTGACCACAGTTGACCTAAGTTTGACTTTTTAACCACTTTGATTGATTTTTGCATATCTGATCATCTGACTGAGCAAACCTTTTGGGAAAGCCTTGAAACTTGACATAGGGATTCTTGAAGACATATAGGATGCTATGAAGCTCACTTGAGGTCTTGGAAGTCTATTTAGCCTGATGAAATCTAAAACCCTAGTTTAGGGTGCATTGCTTAGGAGGAGGCTTTGTCTGAGGGAATTGTCAAACTTTCTGACTAATTGTGAACCTTGTGAACCTCTTGGGATACCTTGTGAACCTTGTGAACCTCTTGGGACATCTTGGTACACAATTCCTTGACTAGGTGAGGGCAAATTTTGGGGTGCAACAGATGGCTAGGATTGAATCTGGAAATTTCAAATTAATTAATCCCAATTAATTTAATTAATCAGGATTAGGGTTAAGTGGTGCAATCTTGACCATTCCTACGCGTGCGAAGCAAGGATCCAAGGGCTCACATTCAAACCTGGCTAAAACCCTAATTAATAACTCTAATCACTTTCAGGTGACCGGAGCAAGCTCCGGTCATCTTCTCCGGCACCCCCTTCATGCTATCTCACTCAAAACGCAACCCCAAGCTCTCAAACTCTCCAGAATCAAACATCTAACAACCCTAAACATGCATCCAGCCCCAAAACTCATTTATTTTACATCAAGAACACGAATCAAAGCAAAATGGAAAATTTCACAAAACTTTCAGAAGCACGATACATCCTTATTTCTCAATCATTTTCAAAACAAACTACAACATGGTGATCAGGAGAGCTCATAGATTCATTTAGAAACAAGAAATGCAAGCTCTGGAAAAAAGTTTGAAGATGAATAGCTGAGCTAGAGCTTTGCAACCTGGTACTTTCTGGACCTCTCCCTTGTGCAAATCCACTCCAATGAACTCCTTGATGATCTTGAGAAGCTTTGCAAGAGTTTATATGGCTTAGTTTGTGAGTTTTGGTTCTGTGGAAGTAGAAATCCTGTTTTTGATTATTGAGGTTTTAGGCTTGTTTAATGGTTGGGAAATGATCTGGAGGATGTATGGAGATGATTGGTGAAGTTTGCTTGAAGTTTTGATGCTTGAGCTGGGAGAATCGAAGAAGAGAAGTTTTGCGGGATTTTTGGTGTTCTTGAGCTCTGATCAGTTTCAGCCCTTTGTGTTTTGTGTTATGGCTTGCATAATGTCCACATATCATGTCTTGATAGGTCAAAAGAGTGGTTGTGGCCTATGCTGATTGGTATGGGTGATCTTGCAAAAAGTCAAGCTTGGTTGTACTTGAGGTATGGGCACGGGTCAGGGCTGGATTTAGGCATGGCTGGGCTCAGCTGAGATCAAGGAAAGCTTATGGATCAGATTTGATGAGCTGGAACACATAGAACTAGGGTTTGTATGAGTCTTGCATATTTTCCCTCTTTGGTGTATCTTGTGATTCAAGGCATGAAATGATCCAATTCTTGGGTCAATTCTGAGTTTTTGAAGTTGCTTGATCATGTTATGAAGTATTTGGGCAAATTAGAAGTCATTAGAAGCCTTGGCAAGTGTTTTTTTTGCAAAAATCCCTCTTTGGTGCATTCTTGAAAATTATAGGATTTTTACCAACTTTGAAGGATCATAACTTGAGTTCCATAATGAATCAAAACATGTTCTTGTACTTTTTGAAAAGGGAAAGACCTAATCTACAACTTTCATGACCAAGAATTTTTCATTTGAAGCATATTTGATCAAGAAAGAGGAGGTTGAAAAACTTTCCCAAAATGGAAAGTTTCCATTACAAGTCATTTCCATTTTTGGCAACTTTTCAAATGGCTCAAAATTCTTCAATCTTGTGAACTTCCAACCTCTTCTAAGATCAAATAAAGATAATAGAACTTCAATTTGATGAAAATACCCCTTTGGTTCCATTGTTGGGGGCCTCAGATGCCCTGATTTTGACTTAACTTGCTCAGGAAGTTACCCAGTGAACAGATGACTTCCACAATGAATTTCTTCATCAAACTTGGTACACATGATCCTTATAACGTCTTAAGAACATTATAAACAAGAATGGCCCAAAAATTTGGAGTTAAGGCCTCTGAAACCAAAACCCTAATTTTGGTCATCTGTGCAGTGAAAACCCTAGCTCTGCTTCCATGCCTTTGCTTGTTCTTGTGATTTCTTGACTTCTATGCACTTTGAGGGACATAATATGATGATTTAACACACATGGACCCTCTTGGAATGCTTTGAGGCCCTTGGGATGGCTCAGATGGAATCTTGGATTGCTCAAATCACAAAACCCAGATGCAGATGAACTTGAACCATGCAGATGAAATAAATATGCAATGTGATGTAGTATGCTTATGCTTATGCAAAAATGAAAGATCACAAGCCATGGTGTGAGAAAAAGAAGTGAGGGCAAATTTGGGGTGTTTACAGCTGCCCCTATGCAAGCATGAGTTAGCTGTGTAGGATGTAAGCGCCTGGATAGAAGAAGAAAAGGGATATAAATTGTAAAAGGTAGTATAGTATAATTATCAAATGAAGACGGTGGAGGACGACCATCGAGCAGAGGACGACTGCTGGGGATAAAGTGGTATGCTAAGCCGGGGAAGGTAAATATACCATGACGGGGACGACCATCAGGTAAAGAAACAAGATTCTCTAGGGATTAAAGTAAAGGCAATGATGGGGACGGCCATCAGGTTTACAAAATAAAGTAAACAACGATGGGGACGACCATCGGGTTAAAGAATAAATGAAATATTGATGAGGGACGGTCATCAAAGGTGAAGGACGATCACCTAGCAGGGGACGGTTGCTCTTTATCACGACATAGGACGAATGTCGGATAGAAAAGGTCGACGATGGGGACGGCCATCAGATAAGCATGATGAAGGAAGATCATCAAGAGGTGAATGACGATCACCTAGCAGGGTACGACTGCTCTCGGGGTTTTATCACGACATAGGACGAATGTCGGATAACAAGATCAACGATGGGGACGGCCATCGGATAAATGATGAGGGACGGTCATCAAAAGGTGAGAGACGATCACCTAGCAAGGGACGGCTGCTAAAAATATCACGACATAGGACGAATGCCGGATAGAAAAGGGTTTCAATAATAGAGACTCCGCTGGGGAAAGGATAAGGGACGGTCATCCAAAGGTGAAGGACGATCACCTGGCAGGGTACGACTGCCGAAACTATCACGACATGGGACGAATGTCGGATAGAAGAAAAGTTGTTCTGTTGGTGACTTGCTGAGGATTGGTAAACACGGACGAGTGCTTACGCTCAAGAATGAAAGGTATAAGTGTTTGACGCTGTGTATAGATTAAATATGCGGACGAGCATCCTTAGGACCATGATACGGACGAGTATCGGTAGAAACAAACACTGACGAGTGTTCAGAGATGATGATACGGACGAGTACCAACTGGTTAACAAAGAACACGGACGAGTGTCGAATCTGTGGGGAGAGTGATATATATATATATATATATATATATATATATATATATATATATATATACATATATATATATATATACGAGATACAGACGAGTATCAAAAATTTATGTATAAGTATGCATAAGTATTGGTTTGTTGGTGAAGTATGTGTAAGACACAGACGAGTGTTCAACTTGCTGGGGAATGTATGACACGGACGAGTGTCAAAAGAGAATACGTATAAGTTATGAGCAAGTATTTGTATGTGAGAGTGTAAAGGGTGTTTCAGCGACCTGTGGGGATAGGATGACACGGACGGGTGTCGAAAAGAGTGTGTTATAAACAAGTGTTTGGTTTGCAACAAATGATTTGGCAACCATGCTGGGGAAAGGTGACACGGACGAATGTCAAAAGAGTATGTATGTATCTGTATTTGAGAGTGCAAAGGGGACGATTTGGCTTATATCTGCGGGGAATAATACGACACGGACGAGTGTCAAAAAAGGTATATATGAACAGGTATTTGCACGGGAGAATGCAAAGGGGACGCTTTGGCTTTTATTTGCAGGGGATGTGAGTTTTTATATACATTGCTGATGAAATACCAATGGTATTTGCAGGTGACTGGCTTGATCCTGGCTTGTGATCATGCGAATGTTTGATTTTTTCCGTAATGCTCCGTTTTTAGATGGAATGCTATGCTTATTTCGGTGATTTATGATGCGAATGTTATGATTATGCAAAAGAGAAACTGATCCGGGATTCGGATCCCACTGAAGAAAAAAAAAACTCTGGTTGATCTGCTTGGAGGGATATCCCAGCTGGGGAAGATCATTGGGAGATATATCTCTGCTTAGGGAAATAGATCAATGGTTGATCTATCCTGTAAGGAGAACTCAGCTGGGGAGAAGGAAACTTTCATCACTTTGTTGTGTAAGAGTTTTAGGCATTGCTCTTCTGGGGAGAGGATGGAAACTTCGTGGGGAGATTGGCTGGGGATGCTCCTATTGAATTGACTTGTGCTAGGGATGAGGAGGCTTTGACAACTCTGTTGGGGAAAAGCATTCCAGATACTGCTTGGGGAGGAGGTATGCTGGGGAAGTGTGTTTGATATGCCCCATGTTACGTATTGAATACCTGCAATCTGTTAAGACAAAGAAATGCACAAGTATCCCGAGGTATCCCTTACCAGATTCCGTCATAGGAGTTAGATATTCCTAAAAGTAAATATATTTTCCGCAAGCATTTATTAAAAAATGGCTCATTTGTTTTATGCAAGTATCATGAATACTGGACATTTTGCGAACGAAATAAAAACGTACAAAAAAGAGGTGTGACTGCAAATCTGGTTTTATTAATCTGGGTGCCCTGAATTGGCAAATACAGTCAAAGAAACAAATCCCCTGGAATGAGGAGATCGTTACAAATTGAAAAAGTAAGAGTGTTGGCAATGTTGACGATGCTCCGGTGAGCTTCCTTTGCTATGACCTGTATGACCTTGACGTTCTTCTCATCTTGCTTTCTGAAGAAGGTTGATTCTGACTGATGCTTTATCCTTTCGAAGCTTGCCGTGTCGTGAGTGATACAAACAAATTCAGAATGCAGTTGTTCGCTTATTCCCTGAATTTTCGTGGATCGCCCTTTCGGGTTTTCGATCCACCGGGATACCCATTTTTTGTCCGAGCTGTCCAATGCGGCTTTTCAACTCAGCGGGTGTACATCTTTTTTTCAATTTTCCCTTATTTTTGCCTGAGTCTTTTATTCTGTTTTTGACTCGCCGGGATGCCCTATTTTTGCCTGGACTTACATTCTGTTTTTATGTCCAACGGGTCCTTCATGCGAAGTATTTTTTGACTGCATCTGAATTCATAGGGGATAAGAAATCTTCACCATCCATAGTAGTAAGCATCAGTGCTCTGTAAACACCCCAAATTTGCCCTCACCCATTCACACCATGGCTTGTGATCATTTCATATGCATAAACACAATCATATCATCTCATATCTCATTTTTGATTCACTGCATAGGTTCAAAGTCATCTGCACCTAGGGTTTGTGATCTGAGCAATCCAAGAGCTTCTTGAGCCACTCCAAAGGCAACCAATCACTTCAAAGGGGTCCATGTGTGTTCTTATACCATATTACATCCTCTCAAAGTCAAAAATGCAAGAGAATCACAAGAACTGGGATTGGTGTGGAAGCAGAGCCAGGATAGACTGCACAGTTGACCTAAAATCAGGGTTTTGGTTTCAGAGGCCATAACTCCAAATTTTTTGGTCATTCTTGTTTCCATTGGTCTCTATATGGTATAGGGAGTATGCATATCAATTTTCATGAAGAAATTCCATGGGGAAGTCATCTGATCAAGAGTTGACTTTTCAGACAAGTCAGTGCAAAATCAGGGCATCTGAGGCCCCCAATGACCCAACCAATGGGTGATCTTCATCATTTTGAGTGTATATGATCTTTATTTGATCATGGAAGAGGGTTGAAGTTCACAAAAATCAAGAATTTGGAGTTTTTGCAAGTGTTGACTTTTTGGGCATAGTTGACTTTTGCAAGAATGCTTCATTTTAGGTCATTTTTCAAGCCTTGATTCTTGATCCAAAAATGCTTCAAATGGAAAAACTTTGGTCATGAAAGTTGTAGATTACATCTTTCCCTTTTCAAAAAGTACAAGAACATGATCAAATTCTTCTTGGATCAAAAGTTATGGTGTGACAAAGTTGGCAAAAATCATTGATTTTCAAGGCATGCTTCAAATGTGAATTTTGCAAAACCATGAACCAATGTCATTTGTAACTTCTAATTCACTTCAAACCATGACATAAACATTCTACATGTCCTAAAAAGTCAGAATTGGACCAAAGATCACATGTGTTTAGTTCATGTAACAAGGCATTTTTCATGAAAGTTTCAAAAAGTAACAAGTTGCAAAACCACTCATCACACTTCCTACAACTTGCAACCTTGGATGCTGACTTTGGCTAGCCTTTCCCCTCACCATGCTGCGCCAGCCCTAGCCCTTGTACCAAGCTAGAACCAAGCCATACCTCTCTTACACAAAAAGTGGACTTTGAGCAAAAGCAAACTTACCAATCACTATAGGCCATGTCAAATCATCTGACCTATAGGATTAAAATATACTATCAATTTGCAAGCCATTTCATAAAGGAAGCAAGGCTAAAACACTTCACAACATCACATACACAAAAAACACTCCCTTTTGCAAATTGCTTCGAATCTCTCTGCCCAGCCATCAAACATCTAAACCATTTTCACCAAACATCTCACTATGATTCATTGAGAAGAAACCAGCCAAGGACCAGGCCTGAAACAAGCTGTAACCTCACTTCACCATTTCACTCCAATTTGCAGTTTGCTTCGAAACTCTCTCCACAGCTCACAAACCTCAAAACAAACTCCATAGACCTTCTCCACTCATCAGCTGGACCACAAACAACCACCTACATTGGCCTGAAACTGCCTGAATCACCATTGCCATTTCCAACTGAGCTTGAGCAGAAGCTTGACAAACTCCTTATCCAGCCAACATAAACTCTTCCTAAGCATTCAAGAATCATCTGGGGACCAAGTAGAGTGGATTGCACTGAAGGAAGTGGTCAGAAAGTGGCTGAAGTGAAAGCTTCGAATCTCAGGTAGCTCAAGAAATATTTTTCCAGAAATCATTTTTTGTGTTCTAAACTTGTTCTTTGTGTCTTCCTGATCATGAATATGCCTTTGGTTTTGCAAATGGTGATGAAATGAGAATGTAATTGCTCTCTGAGTTTTTTGTGCCCTAGTTCTTGTTTGTTTCGATTCAGCCTTGTTAGGAAATATAAATTTGTTTTGATTAGGGGTTTTGGTTCGTGAGTGAGTGGGGATCATTTCCCAGTTTTTAGATTTCGTTTTAGTTAGGTTTTTGGAGTTTTGGGGATTCTTAGGGGGGATGCTGGCCGGAGAAGACGACCGGAGGTCTTCTCCGGCGGCCTGAATGTCATTTGTGCCCTAATCCTGTAATTAACTCCCATTTGAATTTGGACCGTAGGATGCCTTTGACCAGTTGACTTCGCGCGTGAGTGGAAGGCTCAGATCACTTTGATTAGCCCTAATTCATTTAATTAGTTTAATTAATTTGTAATTAAGTTAATTGGCTCAGATGCAACCCCAGCCGTCCAGATGCGCGCTGGTCAACCAATTCAAACCCAGAGCTCATCCTGGCCCTCCACTCATTTGACTTTCCTTTTATTTTCATTTATTTTTGTTTCTTTTTCATTTAACTTGCATAATTAATTTAAAATAGTAAAAAATGTGTAAAAATTATGAAACTTTTTTCCATAAGTTTTATTAATTTTTATGACACAAAAACATTTTTATTTTTATTTTTATCATTAAAAAAGCATTTTTAAATATTTAAAGGATTATTTTTAATTGATTAATGGAAATTAATTAATTAAAAATACTTTTAGGTATTTAAAAATCACCAAAAAATTCATGAAAGGTTCTAAGACATTTAGAAACATTGTCCAACCTTCAAACCAAATTTCTTTTTTGATCTTGATGCATTTTAAGAATTTCTCATTGAATTAAAATCATTTTTGTGCATTATTTTGATCCTAAGTTCAAAAAATCATTTCTGCCTATCCATGAAGAGTTGGACTTTGATTCTTTTTGCATTGCATTGTGTTTAGCATGTAGTTTCTAGGATAAAATGGCCATGATTTGATCTTGCATTTTTCAATTGTTTGGCATTTCTTTTGTTAGGAGCCTTAAAAACCCTAATAACTTAGAAAAATCATAACTTAAGATTGGCTAAGAGTTGAGACCTCCCCTTTGGACCTTGGTTTAGTATAGGTTTAGGGTTTCTTTGGGTGGCATTTTCCATTTTTTATCTTAGGGTTTGCTTCTGTTTTTGGTTTTTGTTTGTTGTTTGATCATAAACCCTAATTTGGGCTTCCATATGCATCCATCTTGCATTTGCATTCATACCTTGACTTGCCATAGCATTTTATGCATTCTTTTGATTCATTGGACATCTTAAGACATATAGTAAGCATGTTTGATCATTGTCTCTTGTATTTGCCATGTTGTATGCCATGTGCACTTCATAACTTTCCATGTGCATTCATGCTCCTTAACTTGCATCATTTGCATTCATGAACTTGTATGAACATTTCCATGTGCTGCCTCATGTTTGTAGCATCTCATAGCATCCTTAGCATCATGTATATGCTTCTGGTTTTGTTTCTCATCATGTCATCTCATTCCATTTTGCATTGCATTGCATTCCTTTTCTAACCTTTCAGGTGGTAAGTGACTTGAGAAGTGAATTTGCCTTCACTTCTCATAACTTCTCTTTTCATCTCTCTTGCATCCATGCTGCATTTCTATTTGTGTTTGAGTTTGAGCTTGCTCATTCTTATTCTTCCCACTTTCTTTCTTCAAGTGACTTGACTTCTTGAATGAAGCAAGTCACTTTGCTTCTCTTGATCCTTCCATCTGCTTCCTGGTGGTTCCATTGGAGATCTTTTCTTGTTTAACCTCACAAACCTTAGGAACAACCAAGCATGACAATGATTAGGGTTTTGATTAGTTCCCCTCTTAGTCTTACCTTTGTGTCTCTTTGAGTCTTCTCTTCTCACCTCATAATCAGGGACTAAACCCTAAAGGCTTTAAGGCTTTGTGATTAAGCTTATGCCTGCATCCTTCTCTTAGGATGGAGTGTATAACTTTAATCCTAAGTGTTAAACCCTTAATGTGTTTAAATCTCTTAATCAATTCACTTAATAAGTATCAAGACATCACACTTGTAACTTGGGCCTTGCATTAGGGTTCTAATTCTTCCTTAAATGGTTAAGAAGGACTAACCCTAGTGTTAATGGACAAGTCCCCCTCAAGTTGTCTTACAAACATAAAAAACACTTCATCATCATATCACTAAATAAAATCCACTTAATCAAAGGCTTGTTTTGTCATGAGTTTAATCCCTAATCATGGATTAAGTTGAGGAGCTTTTCTCAGCTTAAACATTCTCATCTATTATCCTTCTATTAGGATGGTGTAATGAGTCTGTTTAATCCCTGATTATGGTTTAACCTCATTACTCAACACTAAACAAAAACAACAAAAACACCTAAATAATCACAAGTAGGTTAATGATCTTAATCCTACACCAAAGGTGATTAAGTGTGAGAAGCTGACTTCACACTTAAGGTATTCTCATTACCCCTAATCAGAGGGAAGATGTGATGAGTTTACTAAATCCATTGGTTTAGGCTTAAGCTCATTAACTTATGACAAATTCTCAAAAGCAATAAAAGACTGAAAACACAAAAACAAACAATAATCGTCTCCTTCGGGATTCTTTTCTCATCATCTTCACTCACAAACGAGAACTCGCTTCTTCCGTCTAATGCAAGACAGTTTGCACCTGAGCCAGACAGGTCATACACTTGAGCATTAACAAGCAAGCAGTTCATCAGTCAATTCACCTTTCAGTCTCTTTGGGTCGAACTACGATGTTCTGACTTCCTCATTGCACGAGAGGATACGTAGGCATAACTTAACAGTTATCGAACAAAAGTCTCTGTACATTCCCCCTCCTTTCAGCATCATTCTTAGCCTCATGATCTTGAGCATCTCACTCCTTTCTTACACTGACACTTCATTTATATACTTCACTTCACACTTCTTTTGCACTGACACCTGTACATTCTTTTCTAGCTACTTTATACACAGATTGCACTGACACTACCCCTTTAAAACACAAATCTTTTAAGCGTGGATCCCGTCGAGTACGGCGGACAATCTGGGTGCTAATACCTTCCCAGGTTGTAACCAACCCCCTTTCTCAGTCTCTCTGGTTCGCAACCGTCTTATCCATCTTTTTCTAGGTTTATGCAGCATTACCTTTCCCTCGGGATAAAAATGCCTAGCTGGCGACTCTATTCATTCTCTAGTGAGTTCACGGCTGTGTGTTCTCACTGTTCCCTTTCGCCGACCGTTCGCGTCTGTACCCCTTTTGACCCGGTGTCACTTGGCGGGAGCGACAGCTTGGCGACTCTGCTGGGGAGTCTTATATTGCAACCAGGGCTTCTGGTTCTTTTTGTGGGTTCCTCCTAGCGCTTGATTGATTTGTGTTTACTGGGGTGTTATTTGTGCTTGTGTGTTTGTTTATTTACTGCTTTATGTACAGTTTGTTTACTTGCTTTCTTTACTGCTTTTCATATATCATACTGTCATGCTGCTGGCTGGATCTGGTTTTTTTTTTTTTTTTTTTTGTCTTGGTGGGTGGGGTTCTATTGAGAGTTAAGGTCCTATACCTGGGACCTGAGTGACACCTAGGCTAGAGTGAATCATATTCTTTCCCATTCCATTTCGGTCTGGTGCGGGAATATGAAACACGGTTCAGATATGGGTTTCTTCTTGAGAACTCTGTGTTGCAGATTTCCTGCAATACTAGGGCTATCTGGGAAGCCTGCTAAGTCTGGATGACCTTTTAGTATTGACCTTCAGAAACTGGGGTGAATTAGAGGAGGAACTTTTATGGTTATTGTAAACACTGTACCTCCGGGTTAGAAGTGTTTACACTTCTCATAACTGATCCAAGTCTGAGGATCCTTGTTTTAGAACACCACCTGTGAGGGGGTTGGGCTGTTTACAGGTTTGCAGGTACCTTGACCTCAGAATACCCTGCTACTTTGTTTGTTTAAGAGTACTCCATGTTGGAACAGTTCTTGTGATTCTAAAAAACCTGGACATGTGACTCTTTATTTGAGTCCCCCACCTTGGTTACTGGATTTATAGACCTCCATCTGGTTTTCTTGAATATGTCTTGGACCTATATCAGAGCACTTGACCAGATCCAGCTCAGTCACAAACCCTTGCATTTCATTTGCATACATACTCATTGCATCATATTGACATTTGCTTATTTGTGTTTCAGGGTATCCATCTTCATTCTTTTGGTTTGGTTTTGACCCCATCTTCAGCATTGACCTATCTTCACCAGCATCTGCTTCAGCTATCACCTGCACCAGCCAATCAGTGGCTCATTCTTCAGTGTAATCATCAGCACTTGTCTCTACTCAGTCTTCAGCATCATGGCTCCTAAAAAGAGCAACATCACCTATCACTTCTTCCAGCCAGAGCTATCTGACATCAGGAGGATTCAGACCCTGATCACTCCAGACCACATACCATTGTTTAGGGAACACCATGGAGATATACTTGATATGGTTATGGATCTGGACCCTTCACAGAGAAGCCTGATCCACACCTGCCTTCAGTTTTATGATCCCCCACTGAGATGCTTCACTTTTCAGGACTTTCAGTTGGGCCCTCTATTGGAAGAATACTCATCATTAGTTGGTATACCTATCAGGAGAGAAATCCCTTTCAACCCTGAGATGGTTTTCCCAAGTAATGAGGAGGTAGCAAAGGCATTGCATCTGGAACCAACCTTGATTGGGCAACATATGACCTCTAAAGCAGGAATCCCTGGCCTCCATTTGGACTTCTTAATCTCTCAAGCTACCCTGAAGGCTTCCCTAGGAGAATGGAAAGTAGTATGTGCTTTGTTGGCTTTGAGTATATATGGGATTGTATTGTTTGCAGATGAGCCTCGATTCATTAGTAAGAATGCAATTCATCTGTTCATCCTGAAGAACCCAGTGCCAACATTATTGGGTGATCTCTACTATTCAGTGCATCAGAGGAATGAAAAACAGAGGGGGAGACTAGTGAGGTGTTGTGCTCCATTATTCCATACTTGGCTTCTCAGGCATCTACCCAGGACCGATGCATTTTTGAACCCTCATCAACAGAAAAACTGGGCTGGAAGACTTACTACACTTGCTTCAGTTGACATCAGGTGGTGCACTCAAAGCACAAAAGGCAGGGATATCATCACAGCTGTGGGCATTTTCCCAATGTGCCTCTAATAGGAGTTAAGGGAAGTATTAACTACAACCCTCTGCTGTTCAAAAGACAACTGGGCTATGCACTGGTCCACACTCCTAAGGCACAGGACTTGGTTGAGACTCTTTATTGTGAGAACAAGCCAAATTTGACTATTGTTAGGCAGGCTGCCTGGGCCTGGGATAATGTTCAAACAAAGGGGATAACCATCTTGGGAAAGTGCAACAATGTGGCATCAGCACAATATTATGAATGGTCCCGTGCCAGGGCTCAATTCTCTGGAATGCCCTTTACCATGGAAGATATGCCTGAATCATCTTCAGCACCCCCTGCCACTATCAGTTTGGAAGAGTTTGAAAGCTTGAAGGAAAGAAATGAAAAGTTAACCCAGGCTTTGCAGAAGACCCTCCGAGAGAGGAATGATGGTATGAGGGAGGTTGAGAGATTGGAGAAGTTGAGAGTGGAGCATCTGGTTAAGATTGAGAAGTCTGGGGATTATATCAAAAAGTCTAAAGCTGGAGAGCAAATTCTGAAGAATGCTTGCAAAGAAGCCCAGTTCCAGAGAGCAAGGACAGACTTGTATCTGAAGGAGAGTCAGGCCCGGTGGGTCAGGATCACCGAAACTCGTACCCTGGAGGACAAGAGAGTTCAAGACAAGATGGAGCAACTAGAGAATAGTGTAAAAGAACAGCAAGAAGCCCTGGCAGCAGCCCAGAGAGAGATATCAGAGCTGAAGATCAAAGCAGGAGTGAAGAGGTCAAAGGACCAAAGTCAACTCAAGAAGCTAACAGCAGCTGTTACAATCCGGAATCTCCTCATCAGGAATCTCACGGAGCGTCCGGCTGATCCTGTGACCGAAGCACTTCTCCAGGAAGTTCGTGAGGATGAGTTTGGTCTTGGTGTTTGACCATTTGTTTGTTGTTGCTTTCATTCCATGTACTTTTATTTTCCTGTAATGTATTTTGACCCCTCAGAGGGCTTGTATTTGTAAACAAACTATGTACCATTTTGCCTTTTGTAATATATGTGTTAGTTTGTTCCATCTGGGTTTCACTTCAAAAGCAACATCAACAGCATCTTCGAGGGTCTGGAAGGGTCAAAACTGAATACCAAGCCGGATACCTTGAAAGCAAATAAGCATACTGCATTGCATGCTAACCCTTTGTTTGTTTTGTAGGTTTTTGTTTTATTGCCACTAACTCTGTTGTGATGTTCAGGAACTATTGCTCGGCGCCGGGTATTTCCCCTCAACCGTCCACACCGTTATCCGACCCGTAACAACCTTTCGGGCATTCGAATGGATCAGGTACAGCAGGACCTTGCAGAGGTCAGGACTCAAATGGCAAACGAAAGATTGGAAATGAGAACACAGATAGCTCAGTTTATGGAAGTAATGAACAACATGGCTCAGAGCCAAGAAAGATTGAGGGCCATGGTGGAAAGGCAAAACCAAGAAGATCCACATATAGGGACTGCCGGGACCAGCAACAATGAAAGGGTCCAACCTCATGTTAACCCTCCTGTATTTGGCCCACATCTCCATCCAGAGGTCAATATTCCTGCAAATGTTCAGGGGACTGCCACTGCAGGCAAGGTACTTCAAGAGGACCCCCAAGAGGATCAATTCACAGTAATGGGTGCTGGGGAAGAAGCTTATGATAGAAGGTTGGATGAGATAGCTGAGAAATTGAGGTCCTTAGAATCTCAAAACTCTTTGGGCTTCGACGTCATGGACATGGGCTTGGTAGACGGGGTCAGGATTCCCCATAAGTTCAAGCCTCCTTGTTTTGAAA
The DNA here is from genome assembly GCA_963966055.1 of Lathyrus aphaca. NCBI lineage: Eukaryota > Viridiplantae > Streptophyta > Magnoliopsida > Fabales > Fabaceae > Lathyrus > Lathyrus aphaca. Next base: position 360,838,935 of record OZ014525.1, on the reverse strand, counting down.
AATACAACGGGACTTCATGCCCCCGGACTCATTTACAATCATTTCTGGGGAGGCTGAAGGCCTATACTATGGATGAGAAACTCTGGATGTTCTATTTCGAAGACAGCTTGACAGGAGCGTCAAGAGAATGGTACTCTCACTTGACAAGGGCAACTATTAGATGCTGGAAGGACCTGGCAGAGGCCTTCATCAGACAGTATCAATACAACTTAGACATGGCACCCAACAGGACCCTCCTAATGGGAATGTCACAGTCGTCAAGAGAAAGTTTCCGAGAATATGCCCAGAGATGGAGGTAATTGGCTGCTGCTGTTCAGCCACCTATGTCTGAAAGGGAAATGGCGGACATGTTTATGAACACCCTTCAGGGGACTTACATTGATAGGCTAGCTGCCTTCTCATCTACCAGCTTCGCAGATGTTGTCATAGCCGGGGAGAGAATTGAAAGCTTATTGAAAATGGGTAAGATATCAGACAATGGTGCCAGCTCGTCCAGTAGTACAAGGAAGCCTTTTGCAGGCCCAAGAAGAACTGGCGAGACCAATGCCATCCACACCAACAGGGGCAGGCCCCATTATGTTCACAGATCAGTGGCAGCAGTCACCATTCCTGCTCCGGCTCACCCTCAACCAGTCTATCAGCCTCCGCAACAAAACTATCAGCAACAACCTCAGTACCATCAACAGAATCAGTATCCTCCGAGAAATTACAACAACAGCAACTCCAACAACAATAGTCAGCAAAGGCCGTTCCCACAGAGGCCTTCTCAAGCCAACAGGGTAATCGATCCGATCCCTATGCCATATGCTACATTGCTGCCACAGCTCCTGAAACTCAACCTAGTTGAGCTAAGGACGTTGGCACCTCCAGATCCCAACAGTCTACCCAGGAACTATGACTCCAACGCCAGATGTGCCTTCCATTCAAACGCACCTGGCCACAGTACAGAAAAGTGCAGAGCCCTGCACATGAAGGTACAAGACCTAGTAGACTCAAAAGCTCTGAATTTCGCACCACCACCCAATGTCAATAAGAACCCAATGCCAAACCACGGTGGTCCCAGAATTAACGCTATTGAAGAAGACAAGCCGTCTTATTTAATAACCAGTGTGGGTCAGATCCGGACACCGTTGGTAGAAATCAAGGCTCAACTCCTGGAATGTCAAATGTTCCCGGGGTGTGAGTTGGGTTGTGCTTACTGCAATATCTCGGTAAATGGGTGCGATAACCTGAGGAATGGCATAGATGGCCTTATTCAGAGTGGCCAGCTTCAGATCACCACATCATTTCCAACAAATCCAACAATCTCATCAGCAACGGTTTCAGAACCTCCTACAACTGCAACAACCATTGTTCCTGACAATTCTTTGGCTCCATCAACAAGTACTTCATCTGTCATTTCAACTGACCAGACATCAACGAGTATTCCTGCTACAACTCCAGCACCACTCCATTATGAAGCTCCTACGACAACAACATCCATACTCCCGACAATGTCTCCTACAACACCAGCAACAAATCATGAAGATGTCTCAACTGTCACCATATTCTATGATCCTGAAAACAACTCTGCCTACAACTCAGAAAGTGCTGCTCCCACTAGAGCACCAGTCACAATTTATTATGATCCGCAGACTATCACAATTCCTTCCACAGCTGCAGTCAGTCCAGTCACTATCACGGTGCCTGGACCAGTACCCTATGAAAGCAGTAATGCTATCCCCTGGCATTACGGCTCTGACCTGTACTATGAAGGACAAAGAATCACTTTTGAATCATCAACCCCTGCACCACAAATTGACAATGTGGGAGGAGGCGGAGGCTTCACTCGAAGCGGACGTCTTTTCGCCCCACAAATTCAGAGACCCACCGCCGAAGCAGAAGCTGCTGCCAAGGCAAAAGGGAAGAGCCCTGTGCAGGAAGATCAAGCTGTTAAAGAAGCTTTGAAAACACCCTTCGATCAAGAGGTTGATGAGTTCATGCGAATCATCAAGAAGAGTGATTATAAAATAGTGGATCAGCTTCATCAAACACCTTCCAAGATCTCAATCCTATCATTACTTATGTGCTCCGAAGCCCATCGGAATGCACTACTCAAAGTCTTGCAGGCAGCTTACGTGCCTGAAGAGATCACTGTCAATCAGCTGGAGGCTGTAGTGGGGAATGTTAATGCTAGTCACGGACTAGGGTTCACCAGTACTGATCTGACAACGGAAGGCCGCAACCATAACAAAGCCTTGCACATAACCATGGAATGCAAAGGTGCTGTCCTTTCCCATGTGCTGGTAGACACGGGGTCATCCCTCAATGTCTTACCTAAAAAGGCCCTGGTGAAGCTAGAATATGACGGATTGGCGTTGAGACCCAGCAACCTGGTGGTGAGAGCCTTTGATGGTTCAAAGAGATCGGTTCTGGGAGAGATTGAGTTGCCCATAACGATTGGCCCGCAGACTTTCACAACTACCTTCTACGTGATGGATATACAGCCCGCCTACAGCTGTCTATTGGGTAGGCCATGGATTCACGCCGCTGGCGCCGTGACCTCTACCCTTCACCAGAAGTTAAAATATGAGTGGGAGGGTCAAATCGTTACAATCTGTGGAGAGGAGGACATTTTTGTCAGCCACCTGGCTACTTATAAGTACATTGAGATGGATGGGGAGATCCATGAAACAATGAGCCAGGGGTTTGAAGCCTTGAATGTGAATGAAACATCTGCTGTACCTGGTACTTCAATATCATCATACCAACAAGCCCGGAAGGTTGTTGAGGAAGGAACCGCCCAAGGCTGGGGCAAACTATTATCGGTGGAGAAGAAAGAGGACAGATTTGGGTTGGGTTACAAACCAACTCAACAAGATCAAGCAGCGGCTGCGAAAGAGCCCAACTTTGTGAGTGGGGGGATGCTAACCCCTGATGCTGTCAACTGTCTGGAAGACGAGCTGGAAGAGGAACGCAACCTGGAAAGCTGGATTCGTCCAAAGATCCCGGGGAGCAGTATCTCAAACTGGTCTTCCCAGGAAATTATAAGAGTTACTCATGCGGAGTAATTATTATTTCCTGTATTTTTATAGCATGCATCAAAGTCTTGCATCTTGCCCAAGATGACAAGACTCATTTTGTAATCGGGCCATCTGTACTTTTTGTGCAAACAAGATTAATCAATGAAATATCAGACATCTTTTTGCAAATGAGTCTTTTTCTTTTCGTTCACTGTTTTTCCATTTTTCTTTTTGTACAAAAAATAAATGGCAGTGTTTTCAAAATGACAACTTGTTTCACTTTTCTAAAACAAGACTAAAATCAAATCACTAAAATGAACAACTGAACCCTTGCAGAGTGTGCCTTCCAGACCGCACCGACAACAGCACGGCTATGACTTCGTATGACTTTGACAATCCAATCAATCAAGCCGATGAAGGGGTTGAAGAAGAATATGAGCTTCCTGAAGAGCTAGCCAGATTGCTAAGACAAGAGGAAAAGGTTATTACTCCTCACCAGGAGGAAATTGAAGTGATTAATCTTGGTACAGACGAAGACGTGAAAGAGGTTAAAATCGGGGCCTGCCTGCAAGACTCAGTGAAGAGACAGCTGATTGACCTGCTTCAAGAGTATGTAGACGTGTTTGCTTGGTCTTACCAAGACATGCCAGGGTTGGATACCGATATTGTCGTGCACAAGCTGCCTTTGAAGGAAGAATGCCCGCCAGTTAAACAGAAATTACGCCGTACTCGTCCAGACATGGCAATGAAAATCAAGGAAGAGGTACAAAAGCAATGGGACGCCGGGTTCCTTGCTGTAACTAGCTATCCACCGTGGGTCGCTAACATAGTACCTGTGCCTAAGAAAGACGGCAAAGTAAGGATGTGTGTTGACTACCGGGATCTGAACAGAGCCAGCCCGAAAGATGATTTTCCATTACCTCACATTGACGTATTGGTTGATAACACGGCTCAGTTCTCGGTATTCTCCTTCATGGACGGATTTTCAGGATACAATCAGATTAAAATGTCACCTGAAGACATGGAGAAGACAACCTTCATCACACCTTGGGGCACGTTCTGTTACAAGGTGATGCCATTCGGACTGAAGAATGCTGGTGCGACATATCAACGGGCTATGGTAACATTATTTCACGATATGATCCATAAGGAAATCGAGTGTTATGTGGATGACATGATCGCCAAGTCCCTTACAGAGGAAGACCACCTGGTAAATCTGCTCAAGTTATTCAAGCGTCTGAGGAAGTACCAACTGAAGCTGAACCCCAACAAATGCACATTCGGGGTGCGATCCGGTAAGCTGCTGGGCTTTATTGTAAGCGAGAAAGGGATTGAAGTTGACCCCGATAAAGTCAAAGCCATTCAAGAGATGCCTGCACCGAAAACCGAAAAAGAAGTTCGAGGGTTTCTAGGAAGATTGAACTACATTTCAAGGTTCATATCTCACCTTACTGCAACCTGTGAACCCTTGTTCAAGCTGCTAAGAAAAGAACAAACGGTCAGGTGGAACGAAGACTGCCAAAAGGCTTTTGACAAGATCAAAGAATATCTGCAAGAACCTCCAATCCTTATGCCTCCAGTTGAAGGAAGACCTCTGATAATGTACCTGACAGTATTAGAAGAGTCGATGGGGTGTGTGCTGGGCCAGCATGACGAGTCTGGTCGAAAAGAGTATGCAATATACTACCTGAGCAAAAAGTTTACCGACTGTGAACAACGTTATTCACCGCTCGAGAAAACTTGCTGTGCTTTAGCGTGGGCTGCTCGCCGACTGAGACAGTATATGTTGACCCACACTACTTTATTGATATCAAAAATGGACCCAGTCAAGTACATTTTCGAGAAGCCAGCTCTTACCGGACGGGTTGCAAGATGGCAAATGATTCTTACAGAATATGACATCCAATACACATCTCAGAAAGCCATCAAGGGCAGTGTATTGTCTGAATATCTTGCTGAGCAACCCATTGATGATTACCAGCCTATGAGGTTTGACTTCCCTGATGAAGACATCATGTTCATTAAAGCAAAAGATCATGAAGAGCCTATTCACATTGAAGGGCCCAACTCAGAAGAAGAATGGATTATGATGTTTGATGGGGCTGTCAACATGAATGGTCGTGGTGTTGGTGCAGTACTCATTACACCCAAAGGAGTTCACATGCCTTTCTCGGCAAAGCTCACCTTCAACTGCACTAACAACGAAGCTGAATACGAAGCTTGCATTATGGGTCTTGAGGAAGCCATTGACCTCAGGATCAAGACATTGACTGTATTCGGAGATTCAGCTCTGGTAATCAATCAAACCAACGACAAATGGTACACCCATCAGGATCATCTGATACCTTACAGGGATTATACAAGGAGGTTATTGACTTTCTTCACAACAGTCAAGCTTGAGTATATCCCTCGGGACGAGAATCAGTTTGCAGATGCCTTGGCTACCATTTCATCCATGATCAAAGTTCAGGCTGCCAACTTTGTACCTCAGATTTCAGTGTCCAGACTTGACAGACCAGCATATGTATTTGCAGCAGATGTTGTCAAAGATGATAAGCCTTGGTTCCATGACATTAAGTGCTTCTTGGAGGATCAAACATACCCACCTGGGGCATCTTCCAATGATAAGAAGACTTTGAGAAGGCTTGCTGGTAGTTTCTTTCTGAACACTGATGGGTCATTATACAAAAGGAACTTTGATATGGTACTCCTCAGATGTGTTGATAAAACAGAAGCAGACTTGTTGATGCATGAAGTGCACGAAGGATCTTTTGGTACCCATGCTGGAGGGCATGCCATGGCTAAAAAGTTGTTAAGATCAGGCTATTACTGGATCACGATGGATGCTGACTGTTGTGCCTACGCCAGAAAGTGCCACAAATGCCAGATCTATGCAGATAAGGTGCATGTGCCTCCCAATCCTTTGAATATAATGTCTTCACCCTGGCCCTTTGCCATGTGGGGCATCGATATGATTGGCAGGATTGAGCCAACTGCTTCAAATGGCCACAGATTCATCCTGGTCGCCATCGACTATTTCACCAAGTGGGTTGAAGCAGCATCATATGCCAACGTTACCAGACAAGTGGTAGCCAGATTTCTGAAGAGGGATATCATCTGTCGGTATGGAGTGCCCGAGCGAATCATTACTGATAATGGTTCCAACTTGAACAACAAAATGATGGCAGAACTGTGCCGGGACTTCAAGATCCAACACCACAATTCTTCTCCTTACAGGCCAAAGATGAATGGCGCTGTTGAGGCAGCTAATAAGAACATCAAGAAGATTGTGCAGAAGATGGTAGTCACTTATAAAGACTGGCATGAAATGCTACCATTTGCCTTACATGGGTACCGCACGTCAATCAGAACGTCCACTGGGGCAACACCGTATCAACTTGTATATGGTATGGAAGCAGTCCTACCGGTTGAAGTTGAATTACCCTCCCTACGGGTACTGATGGATGTTAAACTGAGTGAAGCAGAGTGGGTCCGGGCCCGATACGAGCAACTGAGTTTGATCGAAGAGAAGAGATTGGCTGCAATCTGTCATGGGCAGTTATATCAGAAGAGAATGAAGAGAGCCTTCGATCAGAAAGTCAGGCACCGAGAGTACCAAGTAGGAGATCTTGTGTTGAAAAGGATCCTCCCTCCTCATACAGACCACAGGGGCAAATGGACTCCAAATTATGAAGGACCATTTGTAGTAAAGAAAGTTTTCTCTGGTGGAGCACTGATGCTCAGCACCATGGATGGTGAAGATTTCCCATCCCCTGTGAATTCAGATGCAGTTAAAAAATACTTCGCATAAAAATGACCCGCTGGACATAAAAAACAGAATGTAAGTCCAGGCAAAAATAGGGCATCCCGGCGAGTCAAAAACAGAATAAAGGACTCGGGCAAAAGTAAGGGAAAATAAACAAAAATGTACACCCGCTGAGTTGAAAAGCCGCATTGGACAGCTCAGGCAAGAATGGGTATCCCGATGGATTGAAAACCCGAAAGGGCAATCCATGCAAAATAAGGGAATAAGCGAACAACTGCATTCTGAATTCGTCTGTATCATTCACAACTTGGTAAACTTCGAAAGGATCGAGCTTCAATCAGAATCAACATTCTTCAAAAAGCAAGATGAGAAGAACGTCAAAAGTCATACGGGTTATAGTGAAGAGGAAGCTCCTTAAAGCGTCATCAACACTGCCAACATTTTGTTTCTCAATTTGTAACAATCTCCTCATTTCAGGAGATTTGTTTCTTTGACTGTATCTCGCCGTTTCAGGGCTTTTGAATTAATAAAATCAGATTTTCAGTCATATCTCGTCTTGTACATTTTATTTGCAAAAATGTCTGATATCTTAAAAGAAAAACTGATTGCATAAGAATACAGATGCTTATCTTCAAACAAAAACATGCTTGCAGGAAATATGTTTACTCGCAGAAGTATCTAAGCTCCTATGACGGAATCCAGTAAGGGATACCTCGGGATTACCTTGTGCATTTCTCTATCTTTTTCAGGATTGCAGGTATCCAGAATGCAACTTGGGGCATGTAAGTTTCATCCCAACAAGCTGGCAAATCAACGCTCAATTTTAGCACCCGAAGTGCTCTCTCCAGCTGAGTTGCCTCCCATGACTTCCCCCAGCTGAGTTGCCACTTGTTGCATATCCCCAGCTGAGTTGCCTCCCATGACTTCCCCCAGCTGAGATTGCCACTTACTACTTATCCCCATCAGAATTGCCAGGCATCGCAAAAGGCACATATATCCCCGGCTGAGTCAAGGATCCTCTTCAACAGAATCCTTAGGGAGGTCTTTCAGTGATTCCTCCCTTTCTCCCCAGCCGAGTTGCCTTTTTATCCTCAGCCGAAATACACAAAGTCAGGGAATTATCTCCCCACAGAGTTCCAGCCTCTATCCAGAAGGGCAGCGCATAGAAGATCACAACAGAGTGAAGGAAGCTTCTGCAAGCCCCAGCTGGGTCTCTCATTTATAAGGATAGGTCTATCAATGACCCGTATCCTCAAGCAGATACATCTCATCAGATCTACCAATGATCTCACCCCCAGCTGGGATGTCCATTCCAATAGATCGATCAAAGATCCTCGCAGCAATGGGATCCGGATCCCGGTTTGGTATCTTTGCACAATCATAGCATTTGCATCATATTCACCCACAAAGCGTAGCATTCCGTCTAGTACGGAGCATTACGGCAAAAAATCCAACACATAGCATAATCATAAGCCATGTTTTGAATCAGCACTTGTGACTAGTAACCATTCATCAGAATGCAGAATACTTTCCCCCAGAGTCCCCACCAGAGTCCCAGCAAAAGCAGCTGCCTCACAAATTGCAAACGCCAGTGTGTACTCATTGTGACACCCGTCCGTGCCACCTTTCCCCAGTAAGTCGCCTGAACACTCCTTGCAAACAACACCACCCGTATTACAGATGCTTCCTGACACCCGTCCGTGTCACATCCCCAGCAGAAAGCCAAAGACATCCCCTTTGCACTCACATATACTTATATACACCTTCTTGGCACCCGTCCGTGTCATATCCCCAGCACAGTCACCTACACTTGGTATATCAGATATTTGTTATTATTATACTTTTCTTTCTCGACACTCGTCCGTGTCACCTCCCCCAGCAGATAAGCACTCATCTATACACTCACACAGATGCTCGTCCGTATCTTGTATATACTTTCATATCCCCTCAGATTCAACATTGGTCCTTGTTCTTTGTTAACCAGATGGTACTCGTCCGTATCGTCATCTCAGAGCATGCGTCAAGAGTTTGTTTCTACATGATACTCGTCCGTATCATAGTCTTAAGGATGCTCGTCCGCATCTTTAATCCATACACTGTGTCAAATACTTTTGTCTTCTTGAATATAGATACTCGCCTGTGTCTACTATTCCCCAGAAGAGTCCCTTCAGATTCAACACTCACCCGTGTTCTTTGTTAACCAGTTGATACTCGTCCGTATCATCATCTTTGAACACGCGTCAGTATTTGTTTCTACCCGATACTCGTCCGTATCGTAGTCTTAAGGATGCTCGTCCGCATCTTTAATCTATACACAAACATCAAAACACTTATACCTTTTGTTTCTTGGATATAAACACTCGTCCGTGTTTACTATTCCCCAGTAGATTTCCAACAAAGCAAATTTTCCTTCTTATCTGACACTCGTCCTGTGTCATGGTAAACCCTGAGAGCAGCCGTACCCTGCTAGGTGGTCGTCCTCCACCTCTTGATGGTCGTCCTCCATCATGCTCATCCGATGGCCGTCCCCATCGTTGATTTTAGCAGCCGTCCCCTGCTAGGTGGTCGTCCTCCACCTCTTGATGATCGTCCTTCATCATTTTATCCAATGGCCGTCCCCATTGTTGATTTTTGGTTATCTAACATTCGTCCTATGTTATGACAAACCCTGAGAGCAGCCGTCCCCTGCTAGGTGGTCGTCCTCCACCTCTTGATGGTCGTCCTCCATCATGCTCGTCCGATGGCCGTCCCCATCGTTGACCTTCTATCCGATGGCCGTCCCCATCGTTGATATTTTCGGCAGCCGTACCCTGCCAGGTGGTCGTCCTCCACCTTTGATGGTCGTCCCCATCATATTTCTTTTATTCCCCAACAGAGCAGCCGTCCCCTGCTAGGTGATCGTCCTTCGCCTTTGATGGCCGTACCCCATCATCTGTTTTTTCCATTTATTCTTTAACCCGATGGCCGTCCCCGTCGTGGTCCCTTTCCTTTTAGCCCGATGTCCGTCCCCATCGTCGGTTACCTTGCTTTATGAACTTGATGGTCGTCCCCGTCATGTTTCATTAATTCCCAGAGAATCTTACTTTATCTCGATGGCTATCCCCATCATAATATCTTGTTTTCCCAGCTAGTCGGCCGTCCCCGTCTTAGCTTTACCGTTTATCCCCAGCATGTCGGCCGTCCCCGTCATTGCTTTATCTTCACACACTTTTCTCAGCATGTCGGCCGTCCCCGTCATTGCCCTTTACCCAGCAGTCGTCCTCTGCCCGACGGTCGTCCTCCGTCGCCTACACTTTACAATATACTTTATTTTCCTTTTACAATCTATATCCCTTTTCTTCTTCATTCTGTGAGTGCAAATTTTGGACTGTCTTTGGTATTCAACCACAAGTTATCTTGTTTGCCTGTTAAGCCGTTGCTTACAACCTGCACAGCTAACTCATGTTTGAATAGGGGCAGCTGTAAACACCCCAAATTTGCCCTCACCCATTCACACCATGGCTTGTGATCATTTCATATGCATAAACACAATCATATCATCTCATATCTCATTTTTGATTCACTGCATAGATTCAAAGTCATCTGCACCTAGGGTTTGTGATCTGAGCAATCCAAGAGCTTCTTGAGCCACTCCAAAGGCAACCAATCACTTCAAAGGGGTCCATGTGTGTTCTTATACCATATTACATCCTCTCAAAGTCAAAAATGCAAGAGAATCACAAGAACTGGGATTGGTGTGGAAGCAGAGCCAGGATAGACTGCACAGTTGACCTAAAATCAGGGTTTTGGTTTCAGAGGCCATAACTCCAAATTTTTTGGTCATTCTTGTTTCCATTGGTCTCTATATGGTATAGGGAGTATGCATATCAATTTTCATGAAGAAATTCCATGGGGAAGTCATCTGATCAAGAGTTGACTTTTCAGACAAGTCAGTGCAAAATCAGGGCATCTGAGGCCCCCAATGACCCAACCAATGGGTGATCTTCATCATTTTGAGTGTATATGATCTTTATTTGATCATGGAAGAGGGTTGAAGTTCACAAAAATCAAGAATTTGGAGTTTTTGCAAGTGTTGACTTTTTGGGCATAGTTGACTTTTGCAAGAATGCTTCATTTTAGGTCATTTTTCAAGCCTTGATTCTTGATCCAAAAATGCTTCAAATGGAAAAACTTTGGTCATGAAATTTGTAGATTACATCTTTCCCTTTTCAAAAAGTACAAGAACATGATCAAATTCTTCTTGGATCAAAAGTTATGGTGTGACAAAGTTGGCAAAAATCATTGATTTTCAAGGCATGCTTCAAATGTGAATTTTGCAAAACCATGAACCAATGTCATTTGTAACTTCTAATTCACTTCAAACCATGACATAAACATTCTACATGTCCTAAAAAGTCAGAATTGGACCAAAGATCACATGTGTTTAGTTCATGTAACAAGGCATTTTTCATGAAAGTTTCAAAAAGTAACAAGTTGCAAAACCACTCATCACACTTCCTACAACTTGCAACCTTGGATGCTGACTTTGGCTAGCCTTTCCCCTCACCATGCTGCGCCAGCCCTAGCCCTTGTACCAAGCTAGAACCAAGCCATACCTCTCTTACACAAAAAGTGGACTTTGAGCAAAAGCAAACTTACCAATCACTATAGGCCATGTCAAATCATCTGACCTATAGGATTAAAATATACTATCAATTTGCAAGCCATTTCATAAAGGAAGCAAGGCTAAAACACTTCACAACATCACATACACAAAAAACACTCCCTTTTGCAAATTGCTTCGAATCTCTCTGCCCAGCCATCAAACATCTAAACCATTTTCACCAAACATCTCACTATGATTCATTGAGAAGAAACCAGCCAAGGACCAGGCCTGAAACAAGCTGTAACCTCACTTCACCATTTTCACTCCAATTTGCAGTTTGCTTCGAAACTCTCTCCACAGCTCACAAACCTCAAAACAAACTCCATAGACCTTCTCCACTCATCAGCTGGACCACAAACAACCACCTACATTGGCCTGAAACTGCCTGAATCACCATTGCCATTTCCAACTGAGCTTGAGCATAAGCTTGACAAACTCCTTATCCAGCCAACATAAACTCTTCCTAAGCATTCAAGAATCATCTGGGGACCAAGTAGAGTGGATTGCACTGAAGGAAGTGGTCAGAAAGTGGCTGAAGTGAAAGCTTCGAATCTCAGGTAGCTCAAGAAATATTTTTCCAGAAATCATTTTTTGTGTTCTAAACTTGTTCTTTGTGTCTTCCTGATCATGAATATGCCTTTGGTTTTGCAAATGGTGATGAAATGAGAATGTAATTGCTCTCTGAGTTTTTTGTGCCCTAGTTCTTGTTTGTTTCGATTCAGCCTTGTTAGGAAATATAAATTTGTTTTGATTAGGGGTTTTGGTTCGTGAGTGAGTGGGGATCATTTCCCAGTTTTTAGATTTCGTTTTAGTTAGGTTTTTGGAGTTTTGGGGATTCTCAGGGGGGATGCTGGCCGGAGAAGACGACCGGAGGTCTTCTCCGGCGGCCTGAATGTCATTTGTGCCCTAATCCTGTAATTAACTCCCATTTGAATTTGGACCGTAGGATGCCTTTGACCAGTTGACTTCGCGCGTGAGTGGAAGGCTCAGATCACTTTGATTAGCCCTAATTCATTTAATTAGTTTAATTAATTTGTAATTAAGTTAATTGGCTCAGATGCAACCCCAGCCGTCCAGATGCGCGCTGGTCAACCAATTCAAACCCAGAGCTCATCCTGGCCCTCCACTCATTTGACTTTCCTTTTATTTTCATTTATTTTTGTTTCTTTTTCATTTAACTTGCATAATTAATTTAAAATAGTAAAAAATGTGTAAAAATTATGAAACTTTTTTCCATAAGTTTTATTAATTTTTATGACACAAAAACATTTTTATTTTTATTTTTATCATTAAAAAAGCATTTTTAAATATTTAAAGGATTATTTTTAATTGATTAATGGAAATTAATTAATTAAAAATACTTTTAGGTATTTAAAAATCACCAAAAAATTCATGAAAGGTTCTAAGACATTTAGAAACATTGTCCAACCTTCAAACCAAATTTCTTTTTTGATCTTGATGCATTTTAAGAATTTCTCATTGAATTAAAATCATTTTTGTGCATTATTTTGATCCTAAGTTCAAAAAATCATTTCTGCCTATCCATGAAGAGTTGGACTTTGATTCTTTTTGCATTGCATTGTGTTTAGCATGTAGTTTCTAGGATAAAATGGCCATGATTTGATCTTGCATTTTTCAATTGTTTGGCATTTCTTTTGTTAGGAGCCTTAAAAACCCTAATAACTTAGAAAAATCATAACTTAAGATTGGCTAAGAGTTGAGACCTCCCCTTTGGACCTTGGTTTAGTATAGGTTTAGGGTTTCTTTGGGTGGCATTTTCCATTTTTTATCTTAGGGTTTGCTTCTGTTTTTGGTTTTTGTTTGTTGTTTGATCATAAACCCTAATTTGGGCTTCCATATGCATCCATCTTGCATTTGCATTCATACCTTGACTTGCCATAGCATTTTATGCATTCTTTTGATTCATTGGACATCTTAAGACATATAGTAAGCATGTTTGATCATTGTCTCTTGTATTTGCCATGTTGTATGCCATGTGCACTTCATAACTTTCCATGTGCATTCATGCTCCTTAACTTGCATCATTTGCATTCATGAACTTGTATGAACATTTCCATGTGCTGCCTCATGTTTGTAGCATCTCATAGCATCCTTAGCATCATGTATATGCTTCTGGTTTTGTTTCTCATCATGTCATCTCATTCCATTTTGCATTGCATTGCATTCCTTTTCTAACCTTTCAGGTGGTAAGTGACTTGAGAAGTGAATTTTCCTTCACTTCTCATAACTTCTCTTTTCATCTCTCTTGCATCCATGCTGCATTTCTATTTGTGTTTGAGTTTGAGCTTGCTCATTCTTCTTCTTCCCACTTTCTTTCTTCAAGTGACTTGACTTCTTGAATGAAGCAAGTCACTTTGCTTCTCTTGATCCTTCCATCTGCTTCCTGGTGGTTCCATTGGAGATCTTTTCTTGTTTAACCTCACAAACCTTAGGAACAACCAAGCATGACAATGATTAGGGTTTTGATTAGTTCCCCTCTTAGTCTTACCTTTGTGTCTCTTTGAGTCTTCTCTTCTCACCTCATAATCAGGGACTAAACCCTAAAGGCTTTAAGGCTTTGTGATTAAGCTTATGCCTGCATCCTTCTCTTAGGATGGAGTGTATAACTTTAATCCTAAGTGTTAAACCCTTAATGTGTTTAAATCTCTTAATCAATTCACTTAATAAGTATCAAGACATCACACTTGTAACTTGGGCCTTGCATTAGGGTTCTAATTCTTCCTTAAATGGTTAAGAAGGACTAACCCTAGTGTTAATGGACAAGTCCCCCTCAAGTTGTCTTACAAACATAAAAAACACTTCATCATCATATCACTAAATAAAATCCACTTAATCAAAGGCTTGTTTTGTCATGAGTTTAATCCCTAATCATGGATTAAGTTGAGGAGCTTTTCTCAGCTTAAACATTCTCATCTATTATCCTTCTATTAGGATGGTGTAATGAGTCTGTTTAATCCCTGATTATGGCTTAACCTCATTACTCAACACTAAACAAAAACAACAAAAACACCTAAATAATCACAAGTAGGTTAATGATCTTAATCCTACACCAAAGGTGATTAAGTGTGAGAAGCTGACTTCACACTTAAGGTATTCTCATTACCCCTAATCAGAGGGAAGATGTGATGAGTTTACTAAATCCATTGGTTTAGGCTTAAGCTCATTAACTTATGACAAATTCTCAAAAGCAATAAAATACTGAAAACACAAAAACAAACAATAATCGTCTCCTTCGGGATTCTTTTCTCATCATCTTCACTCACAAACGAGAACTCGCTTCTTCCGTCTAATGCAAGACAGTTTGCACCTGAGCCAGACAGGTCATACACTTGAGCATTAACAAGCAAGCAGTTCATCAGTCAATTCACCTTTCAGTCTCTTTGGGTCGAACTACGATGTTCTGACTTCCTCATTGCACGAGAGGATACGTAGGCATAACTTAACAGTTATCGAACAAAAGTCTCTGTACATTCCCCCTCCTTTCAGCATCATTCTTAGCCTCATGATCTTGAGCATCTCACTCCTTTCTTACACTGACACTTCATTTATATACTTCACTTCACACTTCTTTTGCACTGACACCTGTACATTCTTTTCTAGCTACTTTATACACAGATTGCACTGACACTACCCCTTTAAAACACAAATCTTTTAAGCGTGGATCCCGTCGAGTACGGCGGACAATCTGGGTGCTAATACCTTCCCAGGTTGTAACCAACCCCCTTTCTCAGTCTCTCTGGTTCGCAACCGTCTTATCCATCTTTTTCTAGGTTTATGCAGCATTACCTTTCCCTCGGGATAAAAATGCCTAGCTGGCGACTCTATTCATTCTCCAGTGAGTTCACGGCTGTGTGTTCTCACTGTTCCCTTTCGCCGACCGTTCGCGTCTGTACCCCTTTTGACCCGGTGTCACTTGGCGGGAGCGACATGCTCCACCAGAGAAAACCTTTTTTACTATGAATGGACCATCGTAATTAGGAGTCCATTTGCCCCTGTGGTCTGTATGAGGAGGAAGAAGTCTTTTCAGCACAAGATCTCCCACTTGGTATTCCCGAAGCCTGAATTTCTGATCGAAGGCTTTCTTCATCCTTTTCTGATATAGCTGCCCATGACAGATTGCAGCTAATCTCTTTTCTTCGATCAGATTCAATTGATTGTACCGAGATCGGGCCCATTCTGCTTCGTCCAGCTTTACATCCATCATTACCCGTAAGGAGGGTAGTTCAACTTCAACAGGTAGGACATCCTCCATACTATAACAAGTTGATAAGGTTTTGCCCCAGTAGACGTTCTGATTGAGGTCCGATACCCATGCAAAGCAAATGGTAGAATCTCATGCTAGTCTTTGTAGGTCACCACCATCTTTTGCACAATCTTCTTGATGTTTTTGTTAGCCTCCTCAACAGCGCCATTCATCTTTGGCCTGTAAGGAGAAGAGTTGTGATGTTGGATTTTGAATTCCCGAGACAGTTCTGCCATCATTTTGTTGTTCAAATTGGAACCATTATCAGTAATGATTCGCCCGGGAACTTCATATCGACAGATGATGTCTATTTTCAGAAATCTGGCTACCACTTGTCTGGTGACATTTGCATATGAAGCTGCTTCAACCCACTTGGTAAAGTAATCAATGGCTACCAGGATAAATCCGTGGCCATTTGAAGCAGTCGGTTCGATCTTTCCAATCATGTCAATGCCCCACATTGCAAAGGGCCAAGGTGAAGACATCACATTCAAAGGATTTGGCGGCACATGCACTTTATCTGCGTAGATCTGACATTTGTGGCATTTTGTGGCATAGGCACAACAATCTGCATCCATTGTGATCCAGTAGTAACCTGATCGTAAAAATTTCTTAGCCATTGCATGTCCTCCAGCATGGGTACCAAAAGAACCTTCATGCACCTCGTGCATCAGCAAGTCTGCCTCTTTCTTATCAACACATCTGAGAAGAACCATGTCAAAGTTTCGCTTGTATAATGAACCATCAGCATTCAGGAAGAAACTACCGGCTAGCCTTCTTAGTGTCTTCTTATCATTGGATGATGCCCCAGGTGGGTATGTTTGATCCTCCAAGAAGCGTTTGATGTCATGGAACCAAGGCTTGTCGTCTTTAACAGTGTCCACAGAGAATACGTATGTTGGTCGGTCTAGTATGGATACCGAAATTTGAGGCACATAATTTGCAATCTGAACCTTGATCATAGAGGAAATGGTAGCTAGAGCATCTGCGAACTGATTCTCGTCTCGAGGGATGTACTCAAGTTTGACTGTTGTGAAGAAAGTCAATAATCTCCTCGTATAGTCACGGTATGGAATCAGATGCTCTTGGTGAGTGTACCATTTGTCGTTGGTCTGATTGATTACCAAAGCTGAATCTCCGAATACATTCAATGTCTTGATCTTAAGGTCAATGGATTCCTCAAGACCCATGATACAGGCTTCGTATTCGGCTTCATTGTTAGTGTAGGCAAAGGTGAGTTTTGCCGAGAAAGGCATATGAACTCCTTTAGGTGTAATGAGCACTACACCAACTCCACGTCCGTTCATATTGACAGCCCCATCAAACATCATTGTCCATTCTTCTTCTGGGTCAGGCCCTTCAGTGTGAACAGGCTCTTCATGATCTTTTTCTTTTAGGAACATGATGTCTTCATCAGGGAAGTCAAATCTCATTGGCTGATAATCATCAATGGGTTGCTCAGCTAGATAGTCAGACAGTACACTGCCTTTGATTGGCCTTTTGAGATGTGTACTGAATGTCATACTCTGTCAGAATCATTTGCCATCTTGCAACCCTTCCGGTAAGTGCTGGCTTCTCAAATATGTACTTGAAGGGGTCCATTTTTGAGATTAACAAGGTAGTGTGAGTCAACATATACTGTCTTAGTCGGCGAGCAACCCACGCTAAAGCACATCAAGTTTTCTCGAGCAGTGAATAACGTTGTTCACAGTCGGTAAACTTTTTGCTCAGGTAGTATATTGCATACTCTTTTCGACCAGACTCGTCATGCTGGCCCAGTACACACCCCATTGATCCTTCTAATACTTTCAGGTACATTATTAGAGTTCTTCCTTCAACTGGAGGCATAAGAATCGGAGGTTCTTGCAGGTACTCCTTGATTTTGTCAAAAGCTTTCTGACAATCTTCGTTCCACCTGACTATTTGTTCCTTTCTTAACAATTTGAACAAGGGTTCACAGGTTGCAGTGAGATGAGATATGAACCTTGATATGTAGTTCAATCTACCTAAGAACCCCCGAACTTCCTTTTCAGTCCTAGGTGCTGGCATTTCCTGAATGGCTTTGACTTTGTCAGGATCAACTTCAATTCCCTTTTCACTCACAATAAATCCCAGCAGTTTACCGGAACGTACCCCGAATGTGCATTTGTTGGGGTTTAACTTCAGCTGATATTTCCTCAGACGTTTGAACAACTTCAGCAGATGTATCAAATGATCTTCTTCAGTGAGGGACTTGGCAATCATGTCATCCACGTAGCATTCAATTTCTTTGTGGATCATGTCGTGGAATAACGTTACCATAGCCCGTTGATAAGTCGCACCGGCATTCTTCAGTCCAAAAGGCATCACCTTGTAACAAAATGTGCCCCAAGGTGTGATGAAGGTAGTCTTCTCCATGTCTTCGGGTGACATTCTGATCTGATTATACCCAGAAAAACCATCCATGAAGGAAAACACTGAGAATTGGGTTGTATTGTCGACCAATACATTAATGTGAGGTAATGGAAAATCATCCTTCAGGCTAGCTCTGTTCAGATCCCGGTAATCCACACACATCCATACTTTGCCATCTTTCTTAGGCACTGGTACAATGTTAGCGACCCACGGCGGGTAGCTAGTTACATCAAGGAAACCGGTGTCCCACTGTTTCTGTACCTCTTCCTTTATCTTCATGGCCATATCTGGGCGAGTACGGCGTAGCTTTTGCTTCACTGGAGGGCAATCTTCTTTCAAAGGCAGCTTGTGCATAACAATATCTGTATCCAGACCTAGCATGTCTTGATAGGACCAAGCAAAGACGTCGACGTATTCTCGAAGCATGTCGATAAGTTGTTCTTTTACTGAAGCTTGCAGACCAGCCCCAATCTTTACTTCTTTCAAATCTTCTTCGATACCAAGATTCACTGTTTCCACCTCCTCCTGATGAGGGGTAATCACTTTCTCTTCTTTCCTCAACAACCTGGCTAACTCTTCAGGTAACTCATAGTCTTCTTCAACCCCTTCATCGGTTTGATTAATTGGATTGTCAAAGTGTTTACACCAATTTTTGGTAATGTAAACAACCATTATCCATTAACGCTTTAGGACCGGATAAAAGTCATTTTACAATGTTCGTTCAAGTCTCGCGATTTATGATATCAGTTTATGCGTTATTTAAGAACAAAATCACTGTTCTTATTAGTGTTAGAATTGTTTCCAACAACTTTATAAAACAAGTTGTCTCATGGCAACTTAAAAGAAATAACACTCAAATGAGCATTCAAAAGAAAGAAAAATAAAGGAAATGAAAAGAAATGTAGAATTGCAAAATGAAAAGGAAAATAAAGCATAATCAAAACAATTTTAAATTGAACAGAATGTAAAGTGTGGATGGAATCCATATTTGTTCGTCCCTGAACCCGTCTGCCCTTGCGGCGTGGGTGTTACAAGACTTTCAAAATATATGATCCAACCTCTAATACATAGTAATTACAACTATTTATAGAGAAAATAAAATAACTTCCTACATCTAAGATTATAACAAGTGTCTTATTAAATAACTTCCTTAATCTAAGATTGACACATGTCCCTTTGGATAACTTCTTTTAGTAACTTCCGATAACTTCCAATAACTTCCGTGTAGGACTTGTTTGCTTGATTGATATGATGAATCAATATTTGACTCTTTGAATGATTTCTTCGACTGCCTTTTTCGAATCCCTCTTCGACATCCATCAATTTGCGGCATATAATTCGGTTGACAATCGAAATACAAATAATTTAATTTTATATATTAACAGAGGCCCCTGTCGCTCCCGACAAATGAAACAGGGTCATATGAAGGTACAGACGCGAACGGTCGGCGAGAGGGACAATGAGAACACACAGCCGTGAACTCACTGGAGATGAATAGAGTCGCCAGCTAGGCATTTTTATCCCGGAGGAAAGGCAATGTTGCATAGGCCTAGAAAGAGATGGATAAGACGGTTGCGAACCAGAGAGACTGAGAAAGGGGGTTGGTTACAACCTGGGAAGGTATTAGCACCCAGATTGTCCGCCGTACTCGACGGGATCCACGCTTAAAAGATTTGTGTTTTAAAGGGGTAGTGTCAGTGCAATTTGTGTGTAAAATAGCTGGAAAGATGTACAGGTGTCAGTGTAAAAGAGTGTGAAGTGTGATATATACAGTGTCAGTGTAAGAACAAAGATGAGATGCTCATGGTAATGAGGCTCAAAGAATGAAGCTGGAAAGAGGGGGAATATACAGAGACTTTTGTTCGATAACCGTTAAGTTATGCCTACGTATCCTCTCGTGCAATGAGGAAGTCAGAACACCGTAGTTCGACCCAAAAAGACTGAAAGGTGAATTGACTGATGAACTGCTTGCTTGTCTATGCTCAAGTGTATGACCTGTCTGGCTCAGGTGCTTACTGTCTTGCATTGGACGGAAGAAGCGAGTTCTCGTTTGTGAATGAGTGTGATGAGAAAAGAATCCCGAAGGAGACGATTATTGTTTGTTTTTGAGTTTTCAGTCTTTTATTGCTTTTGGAGTTTGTCATAAGATAATGAGCTTAAGCCTAAACCAATGGGTTAGTAAACTCACCACATCTTCCCTCTGATTAGGGGTAATGAGAATACCTTAAGTGTGAAGTCAGATTCTCACATTTAATCACCCTTCTGATGTAGGATTAAGATCATTAACCTACTTGTGATTATTTAGATATTTTTGTGGTTTTTGTTTAGTGTTGAGTAATGAGGTTAAGCCATAATCAAAGATTAAACAGACCCATTACACCATCCTAAAAGAAGGATAATAGATGAGAATGTTTAAGCTGAGGAAGACTCCTCAACTTAATCCATGATTAGGGATTAAACCCATGACAAAACAAGCCTTTATTAAGTGGATTTTATTTAATGATATGATGATGAAGTGAATTTTATGGTTTGTAAGACAACTTGAGGGGGACTTGTCCATTAACACTAGGGTTAGTCCTTCTTAACCACTTAAGGAAGAATTAGAACCCTAATGCAAGGCCCAAGTTACAAGTGTGATGTCTTGATGATTATTATGTGAATTGATTAAGGGATTTAAACACCTTAAGGATTCAAGACTTAGGATTAAAGTTATACACTCCATCCTAAGAGAAGGATGCAGGCATAAGCTTAATCACAAAGTCTTAAAGCCTTTAGGGTTGAGTCCCTGATTATGAGGTGAGAAGAGATGACTCAAAAGAGACACAAAGGTAAAACTAAGAGGGGAGACTAATTAAAACCCTAATCCATTTTCATGCTTGGTTGTTCCTAAGGTTTGTGAGGTTTTCAAGAACAATCTTCAAAGGAACCACCAGGAAGCAGATGAACAGGATCAAGAGAAGCAAAGTGACTTGCTTCATTCAAGAAGTCAAGTCACTTGAAGAAAGAAAGTGGGAAGGAGAAGAATGAGCAAGCTCAAACTCAAACACACATAAAAATGCAGCAATGGATGCAAGAGAGATGAAAAGAAGAGTTATGAGAAGTGAAGGCAAATTCACTTCTCAAGTTTACTTACCACCTGCAATGTTAGAAAGAAAATGCAATGCAATGCAAGATGAGATGAAATGATATGATGCAAGGCAAGACCAGAATCATGTTGATGATGATTATGATGTTATGAGGTGCTGCAAACATGAGGCAAGACAATGGGGATGTTCATACAAGATCATGAATGCAAATGATGCAAGCTAAGGAGCATGAACAAGCATGAAAAGTTATGAATCATACAAGACAAATGACATGGCAAATATGAGATGCAATGATCAAAGATGCTTCCTATATGTCTTAAGATGTCAAATGAATCATAAGCATGCACAAAATGCAAAGACAAGTCATGTTATGCAAGAGAATGCAAGAAGGATGCAAAAGAAAGCCCAAATTAGGGTTTATGGATCAAACATCAAACACAAACCAAAAACAGAAGCAAAACCCTAAAGTAAAAATGGAAAATGGCACTCAAAGAAACCCTAGGCCTATAACAAGCCACTGCCCAAAGGGGAGCTCTCAACTCTCAACCAAACTCAAGATATGATTTTTCTAAGTTATTAGGGTTTTTTAGGGTTCTTAACAAAACAAATGCCAAACAATTTGAAAATGCAAAGAACAATTCATGGCCTTTTTATCCTTGAAAATACATGTTAAACACAAGACAAAGCAAAAAGAATCAATGTCACAACCTTCACCAATAGGCAGAAATGAATTTTTGAATCCATGATCAAAATAATGCATAAAAAATGATTTAATTCAATGAAAAATTCTTAAAATGCATCAAGATCAAAAAAGAAATTTGGTTTGAAGGTTGGACAATGTTTCTAAATGTCTTAGAACATTTCATGAATTTTTTTGTAATTTTTAAATACCTAAAAGTATTTTTAATTAATTAATTCCCATTAATCAATTAAAAATAATCTTTTAAATATTTAAAAATACTTTTTTGATGATAAAAAATAAAATAAAAATATTTTTGTGTCATAAAAATTATTAAAACTTTAAGGAAAAAGTTTCATAATTTTTATGAATTTTTTGCCATTTTAAAATAATTATGCAAAACAAATGAATTAAAATGAATTAAAAATGAAATTAAACTGAAATAAACAAAAGTCAAATGATCTGATGGTGGAGATTCAAATGGAAACACGCGCGCGTTGACCTGGCGCCAAATCCAAAGGCCAGAATTCAAATTTCGCTAATCAATGCTTATGCCCTAATCTCGCCGTTAAACACACTCAGATGACCGGAACAGTGTTCCGGTCATCTTCTCCGTTCAACCAAAATCCCTAACTCACTCCATACGCATCTAAAATGAATTCTAAGAACCCAGAAATGATTCCCACAAGCTCACGAATCAAAACCCCCAATCAAAACAAATTTATGTTTCCTAAATCAACTGAATCGAAGAGAAAAAGTTCTAGGTCACGCAAGCTTCAGAAACAAATTAAATGCTCAAATCACAACCATTTTCAAAACCAATGGTACCAGAATGATCAGTGAAGCTAGTAGAACAAGTTTGTAACAAGAAAAATCATTTCTGGAAAAATAAATTTCAGGCTACCTGAGATTCGAAGCTTTCAGTTTAGGAACTTTCTGGCCACCTCTCCTTGTGCAAGTTGCTCCACTTGGTCCCCAGAAGATGTTTGAATGCTCAAATGGAGTTTAAGTTGGCTTGATGATGAGTTTCGAAAGCTCCTGCTTCAGTTCAGTCAAAAATGGCAATGGAGATTCTGGCACTTTCAGGTCATGGTGAATGAAGGTTTGAGGTCCTGATGATGAATGGAGAAGGTTTGTGGTGTTTGTTTGTGTGTTTGTGAGCTAGGATGAGAGTTTCGAATGAAACTGCAAAATGGAGTGTGAAATGGTTATGGAGTGTTCTTGCTATTACAGGCTTTGGTTCTTGGTGCTGGATGATCTATGAAGTGTGGTGAGATGATTGATGAAGATAGTTTGAGTGTTTGGTGGCTGTGGAGAGGAATTCGAAGGAACTTGCAAAAAGGGAGTGTTTTGTGTATGTGGTGAATGAATTGGTTTCAGCCTTGTGTGTTATGATGTTTTGCTTGCAAATTGTTTGTATAAACAATGCTGATTGGTCAGAAGATGTGACATGCCCTTTATTGATTGGGATGTTTACTTTTGCAAAATGTCAACTTGGTTGTAAGAGAGGCATGGGCTTGATACTAGGCAAGTACAAGGACTAGGGCTGGCGCAGCATGGCATGGAGAGAAGCTAGGGCTGGTTCAGCATCCAAGAAATCAAGTGGGTGAGATGTGATGATAGTTTTTGCAAGTTGCTTGCTTTATGGTTCACATGGAAAAATCTTGTTGCATAAGCCATGAAACATGAGGCACCTTGGTTCAAATCTGACTTTTAGAAGTTACATGATCATGTTAAGTGCATTAGAAGCCCATATGGTGACTGAATTGGCCTTGGAAGGAGAATTTGCAATTTTTGCCTTTGGTGCATAACTTGAAAATCAATGATTTTTGCTAACTTTGCCATACCATAACTTTTGATCCAAAGAGAATTTGATCATGTTCTTGTACTTTTTGAAAAGGGAAAGATGAGATCTACAACTTTCATGACCAAAGTTTTTCCATTTGAAGCATTTTTGGATCATGAATCATGGCTTGAAAAATGACCTAAAATGATGCATTCTTGAAAAGTCAACTATGCCCAAAAAGTCAACATTTGCAAAAACCCTAAATTCTTGATTTCTATGAACTTCAACCTTCTTCCATGATCAAATAAGATCATATACATTCAAAATGATGAAGATCACCCATTGGTTGGGTCATTGGGGGCCTCAGATGCCCTGATTTTGCACTGACTTGTCTGAAAAGTCAACTCTTGATCAGATGACTTCCCCATGGAATTTCTTCATGAAAATTGATATGCATACTCCCTATACCATATAGAGACCAATGGAAACAAGAATGACCAAAAATTTTGGAGTTATGGCCTCTGAAACCAAAACCCTAATTTTCAGTCAACTGTGCAGTTCAACCTGGCTCTGCATCCACTCAAACCCTAGCTCTTGTGCTTCCTCTGCATTTTTGACTTTGAGGAGATGAAATATGATATAAGAACACACATGGACCCCTTTGAGTTGATTGGTGGCCTTTGGGGTGCCTCAAGAAGCTTTGGGATTGCTCAGATCACAAACCCTAGGTGCAGATGACTTAGAAACTATCCAGTGAATCAAAAATGAGATGTGAGATGATATGATTGTGTTTATGCATATGAGGTGACCATAAGCCATGGTGTGAATGGGTGAGGGCAAATTTGGGGTGTTTACAGCTGCCCCTATTCAAACATGAGTTAGCTGTGCAGGGTGTAAGCGACGGCTTAACAGGCAAACAAGATAACTTGTGGTTGAATACCAAAGACAGTCCAAAATTTGCACTCACAGAATGAAGAAGAAAAGGGATATAGATTGTAAAAGCAAAATAAAGTATATTGTAAAGTATGGGCGACGGAGGACGACCGTCGAGCAGAGGACGACTGCTGGGTAAGGAGCAATGACGGGGACGGCCGACATGCTGGGGAGAGTGTATGAAAATAAAGCAATGACGGGGACGGCCGACATGCTGGGGATAAAAGGTAAAGCTAAGACGGGGACGGCCGACTAGCTGGGGAAAAACAAGTAATTATGATGGGGACGGCCATCAAGATAAAGTTATAAAATTCTCTGAGGATTAATGAAACGTGACGGGGACGGCCATCAAGTTCATAAAGGTAAAGTAACCAACGATGGGGACGGCCATCGGGCTAAAAAGGAAAAGGGACCACGACGGGGACGGCCATCGGGTTAAAGAATAAATGAAATAAACAGATGATGGGGTACGGCCATCAAAGGTGAAGGACGATCACCTAGCAGGGGACGGCTGCTCTGTTGGGTATAAAAGAAAAATGATGGGGACGGCCATCAAAGGTGGAGGACGACCACCTGGCAGGGTACGGCTGCCGAAAATATCAACGATGGGGATGGCCATCGGATAGAAAAGGTCAACGATGGGGACGGCCATCGGACGAGCAAGATGGAGGACGACCATCAAGAAGTGGAGGACGACCACTCAGCAGGGTACGGCTGCTCTCAAGGTTTATCATAACACAGGACGAGTGTTAGATAACCAAAGATCAACAATGGGGACAGCCATTGGATAAAGTTGATGAAGGACGATCATCAAAAGGGTGGAGGACGACCACCTAGCAGGGGACGGCTGCTAAAAATCAACGATGGGGACGGCCATCGGATGAGCATGATGGAGGACGACCATCAAGAAGTGGAGGACGACCACTCAGCAGGGTACGGCTGCTCTCAAAGGTATCATAACACAGGACGAGTGTTAGATAAAAAGAAAATTTGTTGGCAATCTACTGGGGAGATAGTAAACACGGACGAGCGTTTACATCCAAGAAACAAAAGGCATAAGTGTTTGGTATTGTGTATAGATTAAAGATGCGGACGAGCATCCTTAAGACTATGATACGGACGAGTATCATGTAGAAACAAACTGACACATGTTCAGAGATGATGATACGGACGAGTATCAACTGGTTAACAAAGAACACGGACGAGTGTTGCATCCGAAAGAATACTTCTGGGGAATAATAGACACAGACGAGTATCTATATTCAAGGAGGCAATAAGTGTTTGACACGGTGTATGGATCAAAGATGCGGACGAGCATCCCTAAGACTATGATACGGACGAGTATCATGTAGAAACAAACACTAGACGCAATGTTCTGAGATGATGGTACGGACGAGTACCAACTGGTTAACAAAGAACAAGGACTACTGCCGAATCTGTGGGGTTGTGAGTGATGATGTATACAAGATACGGACGAGTATTTGTATAAGCGTACCATGAGTAGTGAGTATTGTATTGTATAGATGAGTGTTCTAGCTGCTGGGGAGAGTGACACGGACGAGTGTCAAGAGAGAAAAGTATAATATGAACAAGTATCTGCTATACAAAGTCTAGGCGACTGTGCTGGGGATATGACACGGACGGGTGTCAAGAAAAGGGTGTATATATGTATATGTGAGTGCAAAGAGGATGTCTTTGGCTTTTTGCTGGTGATTTGACACGGACGGGTGTCAGGTGATTTTGTTCGTTGAGTGTATTCAGGCGACCTGTTTGGGGAAGGATGACACGGACGGGTGCCAAAAGGTGTATATACTGGTGTTTGTGATTTGAAAGGGCAGCTGCTTTTGCTGGGACTCTGATGGGGACTCTGGGGGAAAGTAATCTGTATTCTGGTGAATGGTTACTAATCACAAGCGTTCAATTCACAACATGCCTTATGATTATGCTATGTATTTGATTTTTGCCGTAATGCTCCGTATTAGACGGAATGCTACGCTCTGAGGGTATAATATGATGCGAATGCTATGATTATGCAAAGAGGCACCGATCCGGAATTCGGATCCCGTTGCCGCGAAGATCTCTGGATGATCTGCTTGAAGTGAACATCCCAGCTGGGGATGAGATCATTGGTAGATCTGGTGATGTATCTGCTTGGGGATATATGTCACTGATTGACATATCCTTATAATGCGGGACCCAGCTGGGGTTTGTAGAAGCTTTCCGAGCTCTGTTGTGACTTCTTCGTGCGTTGCTCTTCTGGATAGAGGCTGGAACTCTGTGGGAAGATGATTCCCTGATTTCTGTATTCTGTTGAGGAAGAAAGGCAACTCGGCTGGGGAAGTGTGAGAGGCGACTCAGCTGGGGAGAGCAACAAGAGGCAACTCAGCTGGGGATAAAGCATTCTGAGTGTTAAGCCTGTTTGTTGATTTGGAAACTTTGCTGGGGAAAGCAATGGGGAGCAACCCAGCTGGGGATAGAGCATCTCGGATGCTGATATCTTTTGTTGATTTGCCAGCTCCGCTGGGGAAATGGGCCCCTTCAGTGCCATGTGGAAGATAGACCGAGTTGATAATGATTCGCCTACTTGCTGAGACATAACCCGCATGCCCCAGGTTGCGTTCTGGATGCCTGCAATCCTGCAAAGATAAGGAAACGCACAAAAGGTCCCGAGGTATCCCTTACCGGATTCCGTCATAGGAGATAAGTACTTTCGAGAATAATCACATTCCCTGTAAGCATGTGTTTTTATTTTTTTTAGAGAAGGGCATCTGTACTTATGCAATTGTATTTTTAGAGATATCAGACAACTCTTTGCAAAACATAAATGTAAAAACGACACATGACCGAAAATCTGATTTTATTAATTCATGTGCCCTGAATTGGCAAGATACAGTCAAGGAAACATATCTCCTGAAATGAAGAGATTGTAACAAATTGAGAAACAAAATGCTGGCGATGTTGACGACGCTTTGAGGAGCTTCCTCTCCTGCTATGACTCGTATGACAATGACGTTCTTCTCGTCTTGCTTTCTGGAGAGAGTTGATTCTGATTGAAGCTTGATCCTTTGAAGCTTACCAAGTTGTAGGTGATACAGCCGAATTCAGAGTGCAGTTGTTCGCTTATTCCCTTATTTTGCATGGATCGCCCTTTCGGGTTTTCAATCCATCGGGATACCCATTTCTGCCTGAGTTGTCCAATGCGGCTTTTCAACTCAGCGGGTGTACATTTTTTCATTTATTTCCCTTACTTTTGCCCGAGTCTTTTATTCTGTTTTTGACTCGCCGGGATGCCCTATTTTTGCCTGGACTTACATTCTGTTTTTATGTCCAGCGGGTCATTTTATGCGAAGTATTTTTCAACTGCATCTGAATTCACTGGGGACGGGAAATCTTCACCATCCATGGTGCTGAGCATCAGTGCTCCACCAGAGAAAACTTTCTTTACAACGAATGGTCCTTCATAATTTGGAGTCCATTTGCCCCTGTGGTCTGTATGAGGAGGGAGGATTCTTTTCAGCACAAGATCCCCTACTTGGTACTCTCGGTGTCTGACTTTCTGATCGAAGGCCCTCTTCATTCTCTTCTGATATAGCTGTCCATGACAGATTGCAGCCAATCTTTTCTCTTCGATCAGACTCAGTTGTTCGTATCGGGACCGTACCCATTCTGCTTCACCCAGTTTAACATCCATTAATACCCGTAACGAGGGTAATTCAACTTCAACAGGTAGGACTGCTTCCATACCATACACAAGCTGATACGGTGTTGCCCCAGTGGATGTTCTGATTGATGTGCGGTACCCATGCAAGGCAAACGGTAGCATTTCATGCCAGTCTTTGTATGTGATTACCATCTTCTGCACAATCTTCTTAATATTCTTATTTGCCGCCTCAACAGCACCATTCATCTTTGTCCTGTAAGGAGAAGAATTGTGATGTTGGATCTTGAAGTCCCGGCATAGCTCTGCCATCATCTTGTTGTTCAAGTTGGAACCATTATCAGTAATGATTCGCTCGGGCACTCCATACCGACAGATGATATCTCTTTTCAGAAATCGGGCTACCACTTGTCTTGTAACATTTGCATATGAGGCTGCTTCAACCCACTTGGTGAAATAGTCAATGGCAACCAGGATGAATCTGTGACCATTTGAAGCAGTTGGCTCAATCTTGCCAATCATATCAATACCCCACATGGCAAAGGGCCATGGTGAAGACATGATGTTCAAAGGATTGGGAGGCACATGCACCTTATCTGCGTAAATCTGGCATTTATGGCATTTTCTGGCGTAAGCACAACAGTCTGCATCCATTGTGACCCAGTAATAGCCTGATCTCAACAATTTCTTAGCCATTGCATGTCCTCCAGCATGGGTACCAAAAGACCCTTCGTGCACTTCATGCATCAGCGAATCTGCTTCCGTCCTGTCAACACATCTGAGGAGTACCATGTCAAAGTTCCTCTTGTATAAAGACCCATCAGCGTTCAGAAAGAAACTACCAGCAAGCCTTCTCAAAGTCTTCTTATCATTGGAAGATGCCCCAGGTGGGTATGTTTGATCCTCCAAGAAGCACTTAATGTCATGGAACCAAGGCTTATCATCTTTTACAACATCCGCTGCAAATACATATGCTAGTCTGTTGAGTCTGGACACTGAAATCTGAGGTGCAAAGTTGGCCGTTTGAACTTTGATCATGGATGAAATGGTAGCAAGAGCATCCGCAAACTGATTCTCGTCCCGAGGGATATACTCAAGCTTGACTGTTGTAAAGAAAGTCAATAACCTCCTTGTATAATCCCTGTAAGGTATCAGATGATCTTGGTGGGTGTACCATTTCCCGTTGGTTTGATTGACTACCAAAGCTGAATCTCCGAATACGGTCAATGTCTTGATCCTGAGGTCAATGGCTTCCTCAAGACCCATAATGCAAGCTTCGTATTCAGCTTCGTTGTTAGTGCAGTTGAAAGTGAGTTTTGCCGAGAAAGGCATGTGAACTCCTTTGGGTGTAATGAGTACTGCACCAACACCACGACCATTCATGTTAACAGCCCCATCAAACATCATAGTCCATTCTTCCTCCGGGTCAGGCCCTTCAATGTGAATAGGCTCTTCGTGATCTTTTGATTTAATGAACATGATGTCTTCATCAGGGAAGTCAAATCTCATAGGCTGGTAGTCATCAATGGGTTGCTCAGCAAGATATTCAGATAGTACACTGCCCTTGATGGCTTTCTGAGATGTGTACTGTATGTCGTATTCTGTGAGGATCATTTGCCATCTTGCAACCCGTCCGGTAAGAGCTGGCTTCTCGAAAATGTACTTAACGGGGTCCATCTTTGAGATTAATAAGGTAGTGTGGGTCAACATATACTGTCTCAGTCGGCGAGCAGCCCACGCTAAAGCACAGCAAGTTTTCTCGAGCAGTGAATAACGTTGTTCACAGTCGGTAAACTTTTTGCTCAGGTAGTATATTGCATACTCTTTTCGACCAGACTCGTCATGCTGGCCCAGCACACACCCCATCGACTCTTCTAATACTGTCAAGTACATAATCAGAGGTCTTCCTTCAACTGGCGGCATAAGGATTGGAGGTTCTTGCAGATATTCCTTGATCTTGTCAAAAGCTTTCTGGCAATCTTCGTTCCACCTGACCGTTTGTTCCTTTCTTAGCAGCTTGAACAAAGGTTCACAGGTTGCTGTGAGGTGAGATATGAACCGTGAGATGTAGTTCAATCGTCCTAAGAACCCTCGAACTTCTTTCTCAGTTTTCGGTGCAGGCATTTCTTGAATAGCCTTGACTTTATCAGGGTCAACCTCAATCCCTTTCTCGCTTACAATAAAGCCCAGCAGCTTACCGGATCGCACCCCGAATGTGCATTTGTTGGGGTTCAACTTTAGTTGGTACTTCCTCAGGCGCTTGAACAACTTCAGCAGATTTACCAGGTGATCTTCCTCTGTAAGGGACTTGGCAATCATATCATCCACATAACATTCCATTTCCTTGTGGATCATATCGTGGAACAATGTCACCATAGCCCGTTGATATGTGGCACCAGCATTCTTCAGTCCGAATGGCATCACTTTGTAACAGAACGTGCCCCAAGGTGTAATGAATGTTGTCTTCTCCATGTCTTCAGGTGACATTTTGATCTGATTGTATCCTGAAAATCCGTCCATGAAGGAGAATACCGAGAACTGAGCCGTGTTATCCACCAATACATCAATGTGAGGTAATGGGAAGTCATCTTTCGGGCTGGCTCTGTTCAGATCCCGGTAGTCAACACACATTCTTACTTTACCATCCTTCTTAGGCACAGGCACAATATTAGCAACCCACGGTGGATAGCTAGTTACAGCAAGGAACCCGGTGTCCCATTGCTTTTGTACCTCTTCCTTGATTTTCACAGCCATGTCTGGGCGAGTTCGGCGCAACTTCTGTTTAACTGGCGGGCATTCTTCCCTCAAAGGCAGCTTGTGCACAACAATGTCGGTATCCAACCCTGGCATATCTTGATATGACCAAGCAAACACATCAACATACTCTTGAAGCAGATCTATCAGTTGTCTCTTCACTGAGTCTTGCAGGCAGGCCCCGATTTTAACTTCCTTCACGTCTTCGTCTGTACCAAGATTAATCACTTCAATCTCCTCCTGGTGAGGAGTAATAACCTTTTCCTCCTGTCTCAACAACCTGGCTAGCTCTTCGGGAAGCTCATATTCTTCATCAACCCCTTCATCAGCTTGATTGATCGAATTGTCAAAGTCATACGATGTCATAGCCGTGCTGTTGTCGGTGCAGTCTGGAAGGCACTCTCTGCAAGGGTTAAGTTTGTTCATTTTAGTGATTGATTTTAATCTTGCTTTAGAAAAAAGTGAAATGAAGTTATCATTTTGAAAACACCGCCATTTATTTTTGTACAAAAAGAAAAATGGAAAAACAGTGAGCAGAAAAGAAAAAAACTTGTTTGCAAAAAGATGTCTGATATTTCATTAATTTAATCTTGTTTGCACAAAAGTACAGATGGCCCTGGTTACAAAATGAGTCTTGTCATCTTGGGCAAGATGCAAGACTTTGATGCATGCCATAAAGAATACAGGAAATAATAATTACTCTGCTCGAGTAACACTTATAATTCCCTGGGAAGACCAGTTCGAGACACTGCTCCCCGGGATCTTTGGACGAATCCAATTCTCCAGATTGCGCTCCTCTTCCAGCTCGTCTTCCAAACAGTTGATAGCATCGGGGGTAAGCATCCCCCCACTGACGAAACCTGGCTCTGCAGTAGCCTTTGCTTGATGTTGAGTTGGTTTGTAACCCAACCCAAACTTGTCCTTCTTCTCCTCCACAGCTAAGACCTTGCCCCAGCCTAGGGCAGTTCCTTCTTCAACAACCTTTCGGGCTTGTTGGTATGATGACATTGGGGTACCAGATACAGCAGATGCTTCATTCACATTCAAAGCTTCAAACCCCTGGCTCATTGTTTCATGGATCTCTCCATCCATTTCAATGTACTTATAGGTTGCCAGGTGGCTGACAAAAATGTCCTCCTCTCCACAGATTGTGACAACTTGGCCTTCCCACTCAAATTTTAACTTTTGGTGAAGGGTAGACGTTATTGCGCCAGCAGCGTGAATCCAGGGTCTACCCAACAAACAGCTGTAGGCGGGCTGAATGTCCATCACATAAAAGATAGTTTTAAAAGTATGTGGGCCAATTGTCACAGGCAGCTCAATCTCTCCCAGAACCGATCTCTTCGAACCATCAAAGGCTCTTACCACCAGGTTGCTGGGTCTCAACGCCAATCCATCATATTCAAGCTTCACCAGAGCCTTCTTCGGTAAGACATTCAGGGAAGAACCTGTGTCCACCAGCACATGAGAAAGGACAGCTCCTTTGCATTCCATGGTTATGTGCAAGGCTTTGTTGTGATTACGGCCATCCGCTGTCAAGTCAGAATTGGTAAACCCTAGCCCATTGCTAGCAGTAACGTTTCCAACCACGGTTTCCAATTGGTTGACAGTAATCTCCTCAGGCACGTAAGCTGCGTGCAGGACTTTAAGTAGTGCATTCCGATGGGCTTCGGAGCACATAAGCAGTGAGAGGATAGAGATTTTGGATGGCGTCTGGTGAAGTTGATCCACAATTTTGTAGTCACTCTTTTTGATGATTCGCATAAACTCATCAACTTCCTGATCGAATGGAGTCTTCAGGGTTTCTTTGGCAGCTGGATCTTCCTGCACCGGGCCTTTTCCTTTTGCCTTGGCAGCAGCTTCTGCTTCGGCAGTGGGTCTTTGAATTTGTGGAGCAAAGAGACGTCCGCTTCGAGTGAAGCCTCCGCCTCCCCCCACATTATCTACTTGTGGTGCAGGTGTTGATGTTTCAAGAATGATTCT
This sequence comes from Lathyrus aphaca, assembly GCA_963966055.1. Lineage (NCBI taxonomy): Eukaryota > Viridiplantae > Streptophyta > Magnoliopsida > Fabales > Fabaceae > Lathyrus > Lathyrus aphaca. Next base: position 360,805,985 of record OZ014525.1, on the reverse strand, counting down.
TTTTCCTTCGCAGTATACGTCAGAGCCATAGTGCCAAGGGATGGCCCTATTGCTTTCATATGGTACTGGTCCAGGCACCGTGACAGTGACTGGACTGATTGCTGCTGCTGAAGGGACTGTAATTGTTTGTGGATCGTAAAAGATTGTAACTGGTGCTCTGATGGGAGCAGCACCTTCTAAATGGTAGGCGGAATTATTTTCAGGATCGTAGAATATGGTAACAGTGAAGACATCTTCATGATCGATTGCTGGTGTTGTAGGAGGTGTTGTTGGAAGGACTGATGTTGTTGCTGATGGAGAGTCGAAATGGAATGAAGCTGAAGTTGTAGCAGGAGAAACTGTTGAAAACTGATCATTTGGGAGGACAGATGAAGTACTTGTTGATGGTGCTGATGAATTGTCGGGAACAATAGTTGCTGCAGTTGTAGGAGGTTCTGAAACCGTTGTTGATGAAGTTGCCGGATTTGTCGGAAATGATGTAGTGATCTGGAGTAGGCCACTCTGAATAAGGCTGTTGATACCATTCCTCAGGTCCTCACACCCATTCCATGAAATATTGCAGTATGGACATCCTAGTTCACACCCCGGAAATATCTGGTTTTCACGGAGTTGAGCTTTGATTTCCACCAACGGTGTCCTGATCTGATCCACACTAGTTATTAAATAAGACGGTTGGTCTCCTTCGATAGCATTAATTCGGGGACCACCATGGTTTGGCATAGGGTTTTTATTGACATTGGGAGGAGGTGCAAAATTCAGAGCCTTGGAATCTACCAAGTCTTGTACCTTCATATGCAGAGCTCTGCATTTTTCTGTACTGTGACCAGGTGCGTTTGAATGAAAAGCACACCTAGCATTGGAGTCATAGTTTCTTGGTAGACTGTTGGGATCCGGAGGTGCCAACGTTCTTAGCTCAACTAGGTTGAGTTTCAGAAGTTGTGGCAGCAAGGCAGCATACGGCATTGGGATCGGGTCGATCACTCTGTTAGCTTGAGAGGGCCTCTGTTGGAATGGCCTCTGTTGATTGTTGTTGTTGGAGTTGCTGTTGTTGAAGTTTCTTGGAGGATATTGATTCTGATGATATTGAGGTTGTTGTTGGAAGTTTTGTTGCGGAGGTTGATAGACTGGCTGAGGATGAGCTGGAGCAGGGATAGTGACTGCTGCTATTGACCTCTGAACATATTGGGGCCTACCCCTGTTGGTGTGAATGGCATTGGTCTCGCCAGTTCTTCTCGGGCCTGCAAAAGGCTTTCTTGTATTACTGGACGAGCTTGCACCGTTGTCTGAGATCTTTCCCATCTTCAACAGGCTTTCAATTCTCTCCCCAGCTATAACAACATCCGCAAAGCTAGTGGAAGAGAAAGCAGCTAACCTGTCAATATAGGTTCCCTGAAGAGTATTCATGAACATATCTGCCATTTCTCTCTCAGACATTGGTGGTTGAACGGCAGCAGCCAATTGCCTCCATCTTTGAGCATATTCTCTGAAGCTCTCCCTAGATGACTGTGACATTCCCATTAGGAGGGTCCTGTTGGGTGCCATATCTAGATTATACTGATACTGTCTGATGAAGGCCTCTGCCAGGTCCTTCCAGCATCTCACAGTTGCCCTTGTCAAATGGGAATACCACTCCCTCGAAGCTCCAGTCAAGCTATCTTCGAAGTAGAACATCCAGAGTTTCTCATCCATTGTATAGGCCTTCAGCCTTCCCAGAAATGATTGTAGATGAGTCTGGGGGCATGAAGTCCCATTATACTTTTCGAAACAAGGAGGCTTGAACTTATGGGGAATCCTGACCCCTTCTACCAAACCCATGTCCATGACGTCGAAGCCCAAAGAATTTTGAGACTCCAGTGATCTCAACTTCTCAGCTATTTCTTCCAATCGTCTATCATAAGTTTCCTCTCCGGCACCCATTACTGTATACTGGTCCTCCTGAGGATCTTCTTGAAGTACTCTGGCTGCAGTGGTTGTTCCTTGAACATTGACAGGGATGTTGGCCTCTGGATGGAGATGGGGTCCAAAAACTGGGGGATTGACATGAGGTTGGACCCTCTCGTTGTTACTTGTGCCAGCAGTTCCCACATGGGGCTCCTCTTGATTCCTTCCTTCTACCAAAGCTCTGAGCCTCTCCTGGCTTTGAGCTAAATTGTTCATCACTTCCATGAATTGTGTTATCTGAGTTCTCATCTCCAACCTTTCGTTGGCCATCTGGTTTCTGACCTCCGTAAGGTCTTGCTGCATCTGATCCATCTGGATTCCCGGAAGGTTGTTTCTAGTTGGGTACCTGTGAGGCCTGTTGAGAGGAAATACCCGGCGGCGAGCAATAATTCCTGAATATCACAACAGAGGTTAGCAACAACAAAACAAAAAACCTACAAAACAAACAAAAGGGTTAGCATGCAATGCAGTTATGCTTATTTGTTCTCAAGGTATCCGGTTTGGTCTTCAGTTTTGACCCTTCCAGACCCTTGAAGATGATGCTGTTGAAGTTGCTTTTGATGTGAACCCAGATAGAGGCCAACACAAATATATTACAAAAGTGAAATAATACAATTGTTCATTTTTACAACACAAACCCTCTAAGGGGTCAAAATACATCACAAAAAAGCAAAAGTACATGGAATAGGAATAACAACAAGCAAATGGTCAAACTCCAAGGCCAAACTCATCCTCACGAACTTCCTTGAGAAGTGCTTCGGTCACAGGATCAGCCGGATGCTCCATGAGATTCCTGATGAGAAGGTTTCTTGTTGCAACAGCTGCAGTCAACTTCCTGCTCTGACTTTGGTCCTTAGACCTCTTCACTCCAACTCTGATCTTTAGTTCTGATATTTCCTCCTGGGCTGCTGCCAGGGCTTTTTCCATCTGCTCCATCTTGTCCTGAACTCTCTTGTCTTCTAGAGTACGGGCCTCAGTGATCCGGACCCACCTGGCCTGACTCTCTTTCAAATACAAGTCTGTTCTTGCTCTTTGGAACTGGGCTTCTTTACAAGCATTCTTCAGAATCTGCTCACCAGCTTTAGACTTGTTGATATACTCCCCAGACTTCTCAATCTTAGTCAAGTGTTCTACCCTCAATTTCTCCAATCTCTCAATCTCCCTCACACCTTCACTCCTCTCCCGGAGGGTCTTCTGCAAGGCTTGAGTTAACTTCTCATTTCTTTCCTTCAAGCTTTCAAACTCTTCCAAACTGATAGTGGCAGGGGGTGGTGCTGAAGATGACTCAGGCATGTCTTCTATGGTGAAGGGCAATCCAGAGAATTGGGCCCTAGCATGGGACCACTCATAATATTGGACTGATGCCACATTATTGCACTTCCCCAGAATGGTGATTCCCTTGGTTTGAACATGATCCCAGGCCCAGGCAGCCTGCCTAACAACAGTCAAACTAATCTTGTTCTCACAGTAGAGGGTCTCAACCAGGTCTTGTTCCCTAGGAATGTGGACCAGTGCATAGCCCAATTGCCTCCTGAACAGCAGAGGGTTGTAATTGATACTTCCCTTAACTCCTATTAAGGGCACATTGGGAAAGTGCCCATAGCTTGTGATCATATCTCTGCCCTTGGTGCTCTGAGTACACCATCTGATATCTGCTGAAGTGAGAGTAGTGAGCCTCTTAGCCCAGTTGCTTTGCTGATGAGGATTTAGAAATGCATCTGTCCTGGGTAGATGCCTGAGAAGCCAAGCATGGAATAATGGAGCACAAATCCTCACTAATCTTCCCCTCTGCTTCTCATTTCTCTGATGGACTGAGTAATAGAGATCACCCAGTAAAGTTGGCACTGGGTTCTTCAGGATGAACAAATGGATTGCATTTTTGCTAATGAATCGAGGCTCATCTGCAAACAATACAATTCCATATACACTCAAGGCCAACAGAGCACAAACAGCTTTCCACTCTCCCAGGGAGGCCTTCAGACTAGCTTGAGAAATCAGGAAGTCCAGATGAAAGCCAGGGATTCCAGCTTTAGAAGTCATATGCTGTTCAATCAAAACAGGCTCCAGATACAAAGCTTTTGCTACCTCTCCATTGCTAGGAAAGACCATTTCAGGGTTGAATGGGATTTCTCTTTTGATGGGCAGACCAGTCAATGATGAGTATTCTTCTAGAAGAGGCCCCAACTGAAAGTCTTGAAAGGTGAAACACCTCAATGGGGGGTCATAAAACTGAATGCAGGTGTGGATCAAACTCCTCTGAGATGGGTCCAGATCCATGACCAAGTCAAGTATATCCCCATAATGCTCCCTGAACAAAGGTATGTGCTCTGGAGTGATCAGGGTTTGGATCCTCCTGATGTCTGATAAGTCTGGTTGGAAGAAATGATAAGTGATGTTGCTTTTCTTTGGAGCCATGATGCTGAAGATTAAGTAGAGTGCTGATGAAGATGCTGAGGAGTGGGCCACTGGCTGGCTAGTGCAAGTAACTGAAGTATGGCTGACAAACTGAAGCAAGTGCTGGTGGAGACAGGTCAAAACTGCAGATGGGGTCAAAACCAAAACCAGAGGGAGGTGGATACCCTGAAACACAAATAAGCAAATGTTAATATGATGCAATGGGTATGTATGCAAATGAAATGCAAGGGTTTGTGACTGAGCTGGATCTGATTAACTGCCTTGGTATAGATCCATGTGTGTTCAAGAATTCCAGATGGAGGTCTATAAATCCAGTAACCAGGGTGGGGGACTCAAATAAAGAGCCACATGTCCAGGGTTCAGAATCACAAGAACTATCCAACATGGAGTACTCTTAACAAAGTCAAAGTAACAGGGTATTCTGAGGTCAAGGTACCTGCAAACCTGTAAACAGCCCAACCCCCTCACAGGTGATGATCTAGAACAAGGATCCTCAGACTTGGATCTGTTATGAGAAGTGTAAACACTTCTAACCCGGAGGTACAGTGTTTACAATAACCATAACAATTCCTCCTCTAATTCACCTCAGTTTCTGAAGGTCAATACTAAAAGGTTATCCAGACTTAGCAGGCTTCCCAGATAGCCCTAGCATTGCAGGAAATCTGCAACACAGAGTTCTCAAGAAGAAACCCATATCTGAACCGTGTTTCATATTCCCGCACCAGACCGAAATGGAATGGGAAAGAATATGATTCACTCTAGCCTAGGTGTCACTCAGGTCCCAGGTATAGGACCTTAACTCTCAATGAAACACCCACCCACCAAAGAAAAAAACCAGATCCAGCCAGCAGCATGACAGTATGATATATACAAAAGCAATAAAGAAAGCAGTAAAGCAACTGTACATAAAGCAATAAACAAAAATAAATACAAGCATAAACAAGCACATAACACCCCAGTAAACACAAATCAAACAAGCGCTAGGAGGAACCCACAAAAAGAACCAGAAGCCCTGGTTGCAGTATAAGATTCCCCAGCAGAGTCGCCAAGCTGTCGCTCCCGACAAATGAAACAGGGTCATATGAAGGTACAGACGCGAACGGTCGGCGAGAGGGACAATGAGAACACACAGCCGTGAACTCACTGGAGATGAATAGAGTCGCCAGCTAGGCATTTTTATCCCGGAGGAAAGGCAATGCTGCATAGGCCTAGAAAGAGATGGATAAGACGGTTGCGAACCAGAGAGACTGAGAAAGGGGGTTGGTTACAACCTGGGAAGGTATTAGCACCCAGATTGTCCGCCGTACTCGACGGGATCCACGCTTAAAAGATTTGTGTTTTAAAGGGGTAGTGTCAGTGCAATTTGTGTGTAAAATAGCTGGAAAGATGTACAGGTGTTAGTGTAAAAGAGTGTGAAGTGTGATATATACAGTGTCAGTGTAAGAACAAAGATGAGATGCTCATGGTAATGAGGCTCAAAGAATGAAGCTGGAAAGAGGGGGAATATACAGAGACTTTTGTTCGATAACCGTTAAGTTATGCCTACGTATCCTCTCGTGCAATGAGGAAGTCAGAACACCGTAGTTCGACCCAAAAAGACTGAAAGGTGAATTGACTGATGAACTGCTTGCTTGTCTATGCTCAAGTGTATGACCTGTCTGGCTCAGGTGCTTACTGTCTTGCATTGGACGGAAGAAGCGAGTTCTCGTTTGTGAATGAGTGTGATGAGAAAAGAATCCCGAAGGAGACGATTATTGTTTGTTTTTGAGTTTTCAGTCTTTTATTGCTTTTGGAGTTTGTCATAAGATAATGAGCTTAAGCCTAAACCAATGGGTTAGTAAACTCACCACATCTTCCCTCTGATTAGGGGTAATGAGAATACCTTAAGTGTGAAGTCAGATTCTCACACTTAATCACCCTTCTGATGTAGGATTAAGATCATTAACCTACTTGTGATTATTTAGATATTTTTGTGGTTTTTGTTTAGTGTTGAGTAATGAGGTTAAGCCATAATCAAAGATTAAACAGACCCATTACACCATCCTAAAAGAAGGATAATAGATGAGAATGTTTAAGCTGAGGAAGACTCCTCAACTTAATCCATGATTAGGGATTAAACCCATGACAAAACAAGCCTTTATTAAGTGGATTTTATTTAATGATATGATGATGAAGTGAATTTTATGGTTTGTAAGACAACTTGAGGGGGACTTGTCCATTAACACTAGGGTTAGTCCTTCTTAACCACTTAAGGAAGAATTAGAACCCTAATGCAAGGCCCAAGTTACAAGTGTGATGTCTTGATGATTATTATGTGAATTGATTAAGGGATTTAAACACCTTAAGGATTCAAGACTTAGGATTAAAGTTATACACTCCATCCTAAGAGAAGGATGCAGGCATAAGCTTAATCACAAAGTCTTAAAGCCTTTAGGGTTGAGTCCCTGATTATGAGGTGAGAAGAGATGACTCAAAAGAGACACAAAGGTAAAACTAAGAGGGGAGACTAATTAAAACCCTAATCCATTGTCATGCTTGGTTGTTCCTAAGGTTTGTGAGGTTTTCAAGAACAATCTTCAAAGGAACCACCAGGAAGCAGATGAACAGGATCAAGAGAAGCAAAGTGACTTGCTTCATTCAAGAAGTCAAGTCACTTGAAGAAAGAAAGTGGGAAGGAGAAGAATGAGCAAGCTCAAACTCAAACACACATAAAAATGCATCAATGGATGCAAGAGAGATGAAAAGAAGAGTTATGAGAAGTGAAGGCAAATTCACTTCTCAAGTTTACTTACCACCTGCAATGTTAGAAAGAAAATGCAATGCAATGCAAGATGAGATGAAATGATATGATGCAAGGCAAGACCAGAAGCATGTTGATGATGATTATGATGTTATGAGGTGCTGCAAACATGAGGCAAGACAATGGGGATGTTCATACAAGATCATGAATGCAAATGATGCAAGCTAAGGAGCATGAACAAGCATGAAAAGTTATGAATCATACAAGACAAATGACATGGCAAATATGAGATGCAATGATCAAAGATGCTTCCTATATGTCTTAAGATGTCAAATGAATCATAAGCATGCACAAAATGAAAAGACAAGTCATGTTATGCAAGAGAATGCAAGAAGGATGCAAAAGAAAGCCCAAATTAGGGTTTATGGATCAAACATCAAACACAAACCAAAAACAGAAGCAAAACCCTAAAGTAAAAATGGAAAATGGCACTCAAAGAAACCCTAGGCCTATAACAAGCCACTGCCCAAAGGGGAGCTCTCAACTCTCAACCAAACTCAAGATATGATTTTTCTAAGTTATTAGGGTTTTTTAGGGTTCTTAACAAAACAAATGCCAAACAATTTGAAAATGCAAAGAACAATTCATGGCCTTTTTATCCTTGAAAATACATGTTAAACACAAGACAAAGCAAAAAGAATCAATGTCACAACCTTCACCAATAGGCAGAAATGAATTTTTGAATCCATGATCAAAATAATGCATAAAAAATGATTTAATTCAATGAAAAATTCTTAAAATGCATCAAGATCAAAAAAGAAATTTGGTTTGAAGGTTGGACAATGTTTCTAAATGTCTTAGAACATTTCATGAATTTTTTTGTAATTTTTAAATACCTAAAAGTATTTTTAATTAATTAATTCCCATTAATTAATTAAAAATAATCTTTTAAATATTTAAAAATACTTTTTTGATGATAAAAAATAAAATAAAAATATTTTTGTGTCATAAAAATTATTAAAACTTTAAGGAAAAAGTTTCATAATTTTTATGAATTTTTTGCCATTTTAAAATAATTATGCAAAACAAATGAATTAAAATGAATTAAAAATGAAATTAAACTGAAATAAACAAAAGTCAAATGATCTGATGGTGGAGATTCAAATGGAAACACGCGCGCGTTGACCTGGCGCCAAATCCAAAGGCCAGAATTCAAATTTCGCTAATCAATGCTTATGCCCTAATCTCGCCGTTAAACACACTCAGATGACCGGAACAGTGTTCCGGTCATCTTCTCCGTTCAACCAAAATCCCTAACTCACTCCATACGCATCTAAAATGAATTCTAAGAACCCAGAAATGATTCCCACAAGCTCACGAATCAAAACCCCCAATCAAAACAAATTTATGTTTCCTAAATCAACTGAATCGAAGAGAAAAAGTTCTAGGTCACGCAAGCTTCAGAAACAAATTAAATGCTCAAATCACAACCATTTTCAAAACCAATGGTACCAGAATGATCAGTGAAGCTAGTAGAACAAGTTTGTAACAAGAAAAATCATTTCTGGAAAAATAAATTTCAGGCTACCTGAGATTCGAAGCTTTCAGTTTAGGAACTTTCTGGCCACCTCTCCTTGTGCAAGTTGCTCCACTTGGTCCCCAGAAGATGTTTGAATGCTCAAATGGAGTTTAAGTTGGCTTGATGATGAGTTTCGAAAGCTCCTGCTTCAGTTCAGTCAAAAATGGCAATGGAGATTCTGGCACTTTCAGGTCATGGTGAATGAAGGTTTGAGGTCCTGATGATGAATGGAGAAGGTTTGTGGTGTTTGTTTGTGTGTTTGTGAGCTAGGATGAGAGTTTCGAATGAAACTGCAAAATGGAGTGTGAAATGGTTATGGAGTGTTCTTGCTATTACAGGCTTTGGTTCTTGGTGCTGGATGATCTATGAAGTGTGGTGAGATGATTGATGAAGATAGTTTGAGTGTTTGGTGGCTGTGGAGAGGAATTCGAAGGAACTTGCAAAAAGGGAGTGTTTTGTGTATGTGGTGAATGAATTGGTTTCAGCCTTGTGTGTTATGATGTTTTTCTTGCAAATTGTTTGTATAAACAATGCTGATTGGTCAGAAGATGTGACATGCCCTTTATTGATTGGGATGTTTACTTTTGCAAAATGTCAACTTGGTTGTAAGAGAGGCATGGGCTTGATACTAGGCAAGTACAAGGACTAGGGCTGGCGCAGCATGGCATGGAGAGAAGCTAGGGCTGGTTCAGCATCCAAGAAATCAAGTGGGTGAGATGTGATGATAGTTTTTGCAAGTTGCTTGCTTTATGGTTCACATGGAAAAATCTTGTTGCATAAGCCATGAAACATGAGGCACCTTGGTTCAAATCTGACTTTTAGAAGTTACATGATCATGTTAAGTGCATTAGAAGCCCATATGGTGACTGAATTGGCCTTGGAAGGAGAATTTGCAATTTTTGCCTTTGGTGCATAACTTGAAAATCAATGATTTTTGCTAACTTTGCCATACCATAACTTTTGATCCAAAGAGAATTTGATCATGTTCTTGTACTTTTTGAAAAGGGAAAGATGAGATCTACAACTTTCATGACCAAAGTTTTTCCATTTGAAGCATTTTTGGATCATGAATCATGGCTTGAAAAATGACCTAAAATGATGCATTCTTGAAAAGTCAACTATGCCCAAAAAGTCAACATTTGCAAAAACCCTAAATTCTTGATTTCTATGAACTTCAACCTTCTTCCATGATCAAATAAAGATCATATACATTCAAAATGATGAAGATCACCCATTGGTTGGGTCATTGGGGGCCTCAGATGCCCTGATTTTGCACTGACTTGTCTGAAAAGTCAACTCTTGATCAGATGACTTCCCCATGGAATTTCTTCATGAAAATTGATATGCATACTCCCTATACCATATAGAGACCAATGGAAACAAGAATAACCAAAAATTTTGGAGTTATGGCCTCTGAAACCAAAACCCTAATTTTCAGTCAACTGTGCAGTTCAACCTGGCTCTGCATCCACTCAAACCCTAGCTCTTGTGCTTCCTCTGCATTTTTGACTTTGAGGAGATGAAATATGATATAAGAACACACATGGACCCCTTTGAGTTGATTGGTGGCCTTTGGGGTGCCTCAAGAAGCTTTGGGATTGCTCAGATCACAAACCCTAGGTGCAGATGACTTAGAAACTATCCAGTGAATCAAAAATGAGATGTGAGATGATATGATTGTGTTTATGCATATGAGGTGACCATAAGCCATGGTGTGAATGGGTGAGGGCAAATTTGGGGTGTTTACAGCCCCCCAGTATTTGTCTTTTGACTGAAAGGAAAAGGATAAATACTAAGTATTTATACAATGCACTCAAACTTGATAACTGCTTCACATGTTAGTCGAATTTTGACAAAAAGATTTAGTCGAATTCCATTTAATATGGCTAATTTCGACAAATGATGTTCCTTTTGTCACTTCCATGTTTTCCACCTTAAAACAATATCTATATGTATTAAAGTGAGAAACACAAGATAACAATTCGACCTCTAACACCAAGTCTTTCTCAATACCATCAATTACATATTTGTGATATTAAAGAGACCCCTCCCAAAATGTTGTTTCTCAAAGGAAATGGGAGGAATAACATTTTTAATCATGCTACCAATTCATAGAAAGCACATAACACCCTATTTTGAAAACTTAGCAAAATTTTGAAGATAATTTCGACTCCAATTATCAATCCAATAACTTCATTGTCATTGAAACATTTCAAGGTGGCATGTTGTCATATTTCCATCTTCGATCTTTTATAATGGAATTAACAATAACTTGCCATTTTCTTCTATGTATGTTTTTGTAATCGAAATAATAATTTGATACCACCCAAGAAGGAAATTGAAAAATTATTGGACTTTAATCCTTAAAATCCTTAGTCGAAAAATATCATTATTTCTTTTAGCAGAGTTTCAATCTTCGCAAAACTTTTCAAAATCATTTTGATAAGATTATCCAATTCAATTGGTGTCATCTCTTAATGACTTTGAAAGATTTTTTTATAATATGGCTTAAAAACCATTTCATGTACGGTTTATGTTTCTTAGAAACCATTTTTTATGCATATAAACTGTTGAATCACGCTAAACTTGAAGTTTCACGTCAGGTTCACCAATTTGTTTACACCAATATTTGGTAATGTAAACAACCATTATCCATTAACGCTTTAGGACCGGATAAAAGTCATTTTACAATGTTCGTTCAAGTCTCGCGATTTATGATATCAGTTTATGTGTTATTTAAGAACAAAATCACTGTTCTTATTAGTGTTAGAATTGTTTCCAACAACTTTATAAAACAAGTTGTCTCATGGCAACTTAAAAGAAATAACACTCAAATGAGCATTCAAAAGAAAGAAAAATAAAGGAAATGAAAAGAAATGTAGAATTGCAAAATGAAAAGGAAAATAAAGCATAATCAAAACAATTTTAAATTGAACAGAATGTAAAGGGTGGATGGAATCCATATTTGTTCGTCCCTGAACCCGTCTGCCCTTGCGGCGTGGGTGTTACAAGACTTTCAAAATATATGATCCAACCTCTAATACATAGTAATTACAACTATTTATAGAGAAAATAAAATAACTTCCTACATCTAAGATTATAACAAGTGTCTTATTAAATAACTTCCTTAATCTAAGATTGACACATGTCCCTTTGGATAACTTATTTTAATAACTTCTGATAACTTCCAATAACTTCCGTGTAGGACTTGTTTGCTTGATTGATATGATGAATCAATATTTGACTCTTTGAATGATTTCTTCGACTGCCTTTTTCGAATCCCTCTTCGACATCCATCAATTTGCTGCATATAATTCGGTTGACAATCGAAATACAAATAATTTAATTTTATATATTAACAGAAAGTCATACAAGGTCATAATAGTGTTGTTGTTGGTGCAATCTGGAGGATAATCTCTGCAAGGGTTGAGATTTGTTTGTTTTAGTGATCAATTTTAATCTTGTTTAGAAAAGTGAGATTATTTATTTTGAAAACATTGCCATTTTATTGTTTTGTACAAAAGTGAAAAATGAAAAGACAGTGAGCGAAAAAGAAACTTGTTTGCAAAAGATGTCTGATATTCATTGATAATCCATTTGCACAAAATTACAATATGGCCCTATTACAAAATGAGTCATGACACCTTGGGCAAGATGCAGGACTTGATGCATGCTGAAAAAAAAGCAGGAAATAATAATTACTCTGCAGGAGTAACCCTTATAATTTCCTGGGAAGACCAGTTAAGGACTTGGTGACCCGGGATCCTTGGACGTATCCAGCTTTCGAGGTTGAGGTTGCTTTCCGCCTCGTCTTCCAGGTTGTTAACAGCATCTGGGGTGAGCATCCCTCACTGATGAACATGGGCTCTTTAGAAACCTCTGATTGATCTTGTCGGAATGGTTTGTAACCCAAACCGAATCTGTCTTCCTTCTTCTCCACTGGCAGCAGCTTGCCCCAGCCTTGGGCATTACCATCTTCAACAACCTTCCAGGCTTGCTGATAGGAGACAATTGAAGTACCCATCCTATCCTCCTGGGATGCAGCAAATACTTCAGTCGTCGCCTCATTGACGTTCAAGGCCTCGAACCCTTGGCTCATAGTCTCATGGATTTCACCATCCATTTCGATGTATTTATACGTAGCCAGATGGCTAACAAAGATGTCCTCCTCACCACAGATGGTGATAATCTGTCCTTCCCACTCATATTTCAATTTCTGGTGAAGGGTCGACGTAACTGCACCAGCAACGTGAATCCATGGTCGACCCAACAAACAGCTGTAGGCCGGCTGAATGTCCATCACATAGAAATTAGTCTGAAAGACATGCATACCGATTATCACAGGCAACTCCACCTCTCCAAGAACAGACCTTTTGGAGCCATCAAAAGCTCTGACCACAAGGTTGCTTGGTCGGAGAGCTATACCATCATATTCGAGCTTGACAAGAGCTTTCTTCGGCAAGACATTGAGTGAAGACCCAGTGTCCACAAGAACATGAGAGAGTATAGCCCTTTGCACTCCAGGGTTATGTGCAAAGCCTTGTTGTGGTGACGTCATTTTGTTGTTAAATCAACATGGTGAAACCTAGCCCATGGCTAGTATTGACATTAGACACCATTGTTTCAAGCTGATTCAATGTGATCTCTTCTGGCACGTATGCAGCGTGCAGAACTTTGAGTAGTGCATCCCGATGAGCTTCGGAACACAACAGCAGGGATAATATAGATATCTTAGAAGGCGTCTGGTGGAGCTGATCCACAACTTTATAGTCACTTCTTTTAATTATCCTCATAAATTCATCCACATCCTGATCAAAGGATGATTTATGAGTTTCTTTTGGTGCAGAGTCTTCAAGTATCACACTCTTCCCTTTGGCTTTGGTAGCAGCCTATATCTCAGTATTGGTTCTTGGAGCTTGTGACGTGAAGAGGCGTCCGCTTCGGGTGAAGCCTCTGCCTCCCCCAACATTATCCAATTGGGAAATGGGAACTGAAGAATCGAGAAGGACTTTTTCTCCATTGCAGTAAAGATCAGCACCATAATGCCATGGTACTGCATTGTCTTTATCATATGGAATAGGCCATGGCACCGTGATGGTGACTGGGCTCACTGCAGCGGAGGTCGGAACCGTTATTGTCTGTGGATCATAGAAGATAGTGACATGACTTCTTGTGGATGTTAGTGGTGATGAACTGAAGCTTGATTGTTGCTGAAACTGTTGCTGAGATTGTTGTTGAAAGTTGCTGGAGTTTGGGACCGTTGTCGGGTCATAATAAATAGTAACTGTGGAGACGTCGTTGTTGGTGGTTGCTGAAGTTGTAGATAAATCGGTTGGAACAATTGTTGTTGCAGTTGTAGAAGAATCACTTGTTGTTGACAAAAGAATTGCTGGTGTTGTAGAAGCAGTTGTGGTTATTTGCAGAATGCCAGAGGTGTCTGAATACTTGCAGCATCTTCAATGGGAATCATGGGTGAGCCTTCCTCTATAACATTAATCCTTGGCCCACTGTGGCTTGGCATAGGATTTTTCATGACATTGGGAGGTGGTGCGAAGTTCTGGGCCTTTGAATCTACCAGATCCTGGACCTTCATATGCAGAGCTCTACATTTTTCCGTGGAGTGACCAGGTGCATTGGAATGAAAAGCACACCTAGCGTTGACATCGTAATTTCTCGGAAGGTTATGAGGATCAGGTGGAGCCAATGTCCTCAACTCAACAAGATTGAGCTTTAGGAGTTGTGGCAGCAATCTGGCATATGGCATTGGAATAGGGTCAATCACCTTGTTGATCTGAGATGGCCGTTGTTGAAAAGGGCATTGTTGTTGATTGTTGTTATTGTTGTTGTAGGATCTCTGTTGAGGAAACTGTGGCTGTTGAGGAAAGTGTTGTGGTTGTTGAGTATATTGAGGAGGTGGAGCAGGAATATTGACGGCAACAACTGATCTGGGCAGATACTGGGGTCTTCCCCTTCCCACATGTACATAATTTGTTTCACCAGATCTACGGGGCCCAGTAAATGGCTTCCTTGCACTGGTTGAACTGGCACCGTTGTCGGAGATCTTTCCTATCTTCAGTAAGCTCTCAATTCTTTCCCCAGCTATCACCACATCTGCAAAGCTGGTGGAAGAAAATGCAGCCAATCTGTCAATATAGGTACCCTGGAGAGTATTCATGAACATATCTGTCATTTCCCTTTTTGACATCGGGGGTTAAACAGCAGCAGCTAGTTGCCTCCACCTTTGGGCGTACTCTCTAAAGCTTTCTCGGGAAGACTGTGACATTCCCATCAGAAGTGTCATGTTTGGAGCCATGTCCAGATTATACTGATATTGACGGATGAAAGCTTCAGCCAAGTCTTTCCAATTCCTAATTGTGGCTCTGGTCAAGTGGGAGTACCATTCTCGGGATGCCTCTGTCAAGCTATCCTTGAATTAAAACATCCACAGCTTCTCGTCCATGGTGTAGGCTTTCAATCTCCCCAGGAAAGACTGAAGGTGGGTACATGGGCAGGACGTGCCATTATATCTTTCAAAACAAGGGGGTTTGAACTTGTGAGGAATTCTCACCCCTTCCACCAATCCCATGTCCATGACATAAAAACCTAGAGAGTTTTGGGATTCAAGAGACCTTAGCTTCTCTGCAATTTCATCCAGTCGAAGGTCGTATACTTCGTCTCCAGCCCCAACCACAGTAAATTGTTCTTCTTGAGGGTCTTCCTGCAAAACCCTTCCTCCAGTAGTGTTACCTTGGGTGTTTCTTATGGCATTGATGTTTGGGTTCAGATGAGGTCCAAACTCTGGGGGATCAGTGCGAGGCTGCACGTGATCGTTGTTACTGGTACCCCCTGTACCTGGATGGTTTTCCTCGGGAGTTTGCCGCTCGACTAGCTCCCTCAGTCTCTCCTGGCTCTGAGCCAGACCAGTCATCACTGTCATAAATTGATTCATTTGGGCCCTCATCTTTGTCCTCTCATTGGTCATCTGGGCCCTCACTTCAGTCAAGTCTTGTTGAACCTGATCCATTTGTAATCTGGGAAGGTTGTTTCTTATCGGATACCGGTGCACTCTATTGACAGGGAACACTCTTATGTGAGCAATGTTTCCTGAAACCACAACAAGGTGAGAAACAACAACCAAACAAAAACCTACAAAACAAAGAGAAAATGTTAGTATGTAATGCAGGATGCCTCTTTGTCTTCCAAGGGTATCCGGTTTGGTTCTTTGGTTTTGACCTTTCCAGACCTCGAGGAAATGTTGATGTTGAAGAGAGATAATGCCCACAAAATAATACAAACTATATATTACAAAAAATGTGAAAATACATAGTTTGATTACAATACAGTTCCCATGGTGGGTCAAAATACAACAACAAAATCAAAAGTACAAACAAAAAGAGGTACAAATACAAAGAAATCAAACATCCAGTCCAAAGTCATCCTCTCTGACTTCCTTCAGGAGAGCCTCAGTCACTGGACCTACTGGGTGCTCTGTGATAGTCCTGATAAGGAGGTTCCTGGTGGCAATGGCACTGGTCAACTTCTTATGCTTATCCTGGTCCTTTGATCTCTTCAACCCCGCCCGAAGTTTTAACTCAGAGATCTCTTTCTGTGTTGCTATCAAGGCTTCCTGATTCTTCTTCCCACTAGCCTCCAGTTGCTCTATCTTAGCTTGGGTCCTTTGATCTTCTTGTGAACGAGCCTCAGTGATCCTGATCCACCTAACCTGGCTCTCTTCTAAATAATGCTTTGCCCTAGCCTTCTGAGTCTTTGCTTCCTTGCAAGCATTCTTCAGTACTAACTCCCCTGCCCTAGCTTTTCTGATGTAGTCGTCCGTTTTCTCAATCTTGGTTAAGTGCTCAATCTGGATCTTCTCTAACCTCTCATTATCTAGACGACTGTCATTCCTCTCCCAGAGGGTCTTTTTCAAGGCTTCAGAGAGCTAAGTATTCCTTTCCTTCAATTTTTCAAACTCCTCTAAGCTGACAGTAGTCGTAGGCTGCACTGCTGATGGTCCAGGTGTATCCTCTAAAGTGAATGGCATCCGGGTGATTTGTCCCCTGGTACGAGACCAATCAAGATATTGTGCTGAGGCTATATTATTGCACTTACCCAGAATAGTTGTCCCCTTAGTTTGAATATTGTCCCAAGCACAGACTGCTTGTCTGACAATAGCAGAGTTTTGTTGAATGTCACAATAGAGAGTCTTTGTCAAATCTTGTCCTCTTGGGGGATGAACCAAAGCATACCCTAATTGTCTCTTGAAAAGTAAAGGGTTGTAGTTGATGCAACCTTTTACTCCAATCAAAGTCACATTAGGATATTGCCCACAACTAGTAATGATATCTTTGCCTTTGGTACTCTGAGTGCACCATTGATGTCTTCTGATGTAAGGGCAATCAATCTCTTGGCCCAGTTCCTTGTTGATTTTGTAGACGAGTCTGTAGGAACAATTATCTTTGCAGTTGTAGGAGGAGTACTGATTATTTTTGAAAAAGGAGTTGCTGATGTTGTAGAAGCTGTTGTTGTTATTTGCAAGATACCATCTCTGATCAGGCCATTGATGCCACTTCTTAAGCTTGCACACCCATTGACGAAAACTTTGCAAGATTCACATTAGGCCTCACAACCTGGGAACACCTGGAATTTTAAAAGCTGAGCTTTAACCTCTTCTAGAGTTGTTTGAATGCTTGCAGTATATTCAATTAAAATCATGGGTTGACCCTCCTCAATTGCATTTATCCTGGACCCACCATGGCTGGGCATAGGATTCTTCGTGACATTAGGAGGTGGTGCAAAATTTAGGGCCTTTGAATCAACCAGATCCTGGACCTTCATGTGCAAAGCTCTGCACTTTTTGTGGTATGACCAGGTGCATTGGAATGGAAGGCACATCTGGCCTTGACGTCGTAATTTCTCGGAAGGTTCTGAGGATCTGGTGGAGCCAAAGTCCTTAACTCGACAAGATTAAGCTTTAGGAGTTGTGGCAACAAGGTGGCATATGGCATTGGTATAAGGTCAATTACCCTGTTAACTTGAGATGGCCTTTGCTGGAAAGGGCGTTGTTGTTGGTTGTTGGTTGTTGTTGTTGTTATAGGACCTTTGTTGAGGAAACTGTTGTTGTTGAGGAAAATGTTGTGGTTGTTGAGTGTATTGAGGAGGTGGAGTAGGAATAGTGACAACGGCAATTGATCTTGGCAGATACTGGGGTCTTCCTCTGCCTATGTGTACGGAGTTTGTTTCGCCCGACCTGCGAGGCCCTGCAAATGGTTTCCTTGTACTGCTTGAACTGGCGCCATTATCAGAAATCTTTCCCATTTTCAATAAGCTCTCAATTCTTTCCCCAGCTATGACCACGTCTGCAAAGCTAGTGGAAGAGAAATCAGCCAACCTATCAATGTACGTCCCCTGGAGGGTGTTCATAAACATATCTACCATTTCCCTTTCTGACATTGGAGGTTGAACGGCAGCAGTTAATTGCCTCCATCTTTGAGCATACTGTAGATGTTAAGCATTGGCAGAATTTTTGACATAGAAGAAGTGTTGAACTTAGTTCAGGATGTCACACCAGATGTTGTGACATTGTCAACCAGAGTATAAGTTAATGAATTAAGTCAAGACATCAGGATGTCACACCAGATGTTGTGACATCGTAAACCTGCTACCAGACTTAAATGATGCATAACAGAACTGAGTAAATTCAGGGGATTTATCTGGAATTAATTGTGAATAGATAAACACTCCAAGGCGCATCATTAGGGAGCTTAGTTATCTGACTTCAGTGAAACAGAATAACTAACTCACCTTGAATCTAGGAAGTAACAAACTAATTAACCCTAATTCAAGGTGATGACAGTAGGATTTATCAGGACTGGATAATTTACAGAAAGCCCAAAAACCAAGCATCTATTTAAGGAACAAAAACTCTCAGAATAGAGCACGAAATTAAGAAGACTGTAAAAGGGTGTTTGAGTTTAATAGCAGGTTTTAATTGTGTATCACTTTATGAGCTTTTAAGCAAAAAGTGTATCGTGTCTTGATCAAAACTTTTAAGTAAGATCAAGCTGTTGTGTTTGAAGTGTGACTTCAATTTTATTAAACATTGTAATATATCACTGTGTGATTGAGGGGGAGTGAGTAGGTACTCATATCTAAGTTGTGTCTTAGGTAGAAATTGCCTTGGGTAGATATTAAGTGAAGGATTAAACTGGTTGGTTTAATTCCAGAATTAATATTACTTATATTGGATTTCCTTCCTGGCTTGGTAGCCCCCAGATGTAAGTGTGGAGATACACTGAACTGGGTTAACAATTTCCTGTGTTATTTAATTTACCTGCACTTTAAGTCTTCAAGTGTTTAAACATCTGATTCGACATCACGTACCAGATCCCAGAATTTCAATTGGCATCAGAGCAGGCACCCTGCCTGTTTAACTGGGTGAGATCTAGGGACTGCAAGTTTTGGGAACATGGACAGAGATGTAGGATCTGTGAATAGACCACCTATATTGGATGGATCCAACTATGACTACTGGAAGCCAAGAATGGTAGCATTCTTAAAATCACTTGATAGCAGGGCTTGGAAAGCAGTCAACAAAGGATGGGAGCACCCTGTCCAAGACAATAAGGATGGGGCAAAAGTGTTGAAGCCTGAAGAAGAGTGGAGCAAGGAGGAAGAAGATTTAGCACTTGGAAATTCCAAAGCCTTAAATGCCTTATTCAATGGCATTGATAGGAACATATTTAGACTTGTGCATCACTGTGAGCTGGCCAAGGATGTTTGGGACACTCTCAAAACCACTCATGAAGGAACATCAAAGGTGAAAATGTAAAGACTTCAACTTCTCACCACCAAGTTTGAAAACTTGAGAATGAAGGAAGATGAGACCATTCATGAGTTTTACATGAACATCCTAGAAATAGCTAATACTTCTGGTGCTTTGGGAGATAAGATGAGTGATGAAAAATTGGTAAGAAAGATTCTCAGATCACTACCAAAAAGATTTGACATGAAGGTTACTGCAATAGAAGAAGCTCAGGACATATGCACAATGAAGGTTGAAGAGCTCATTGGTTCCCTTCAAACATTTGAGATGGGAATGAATGATACAATTGTGAAGAAAAACAAAAGCATAGCCTTGGTCTCAAATACTGATAAAGAAGAAGAAAGTCATGAAGTAGACTCTGAAGAAAATTTATCAAAACCAATTGCTATGCTTGGAAGACAATTCAACAAAATTCTCAAAAGAATGGAAAACAGGTCCAGACCAAGTGGAAGAAACTCAACCTCTTCTGAGAATAAAAGACCTTATGATTCTAATAGAAGGTAAAATTATGATGAGAAGACCAACCAAGGAAAAGGGATTCAATGTCATGGATGTGAAGGATATGGACACATCAGAAGTGAATGCCCAACCTATCTAAAGAAGCAGAAGAAAGGTCTCTCTGTGACCTGGTCAGATGAAGACTCAGGATGTGAGTCAGAAGAAGAATCTGCAAAGCACATCATTGCTCTAGCTGGAGTATGTGAAACTGAAGGGGGATCCAGTGATGAGGAGCTGACATTTGAAGAGCTTGAAGAATCATACAAGATGCTGTGTAAAAGGAGCACTGAAGTATGCATGGAAAATATACAGCAGAAGAAGCAGATTGGGGAATTAAAGGCTGAAAAGACAAGTGATCTAGAGATCATTGACACTTTGAAAAGTGAAGTAAGCCTACTCAACTCCAAATTGGAGCATATGTCCAAATCTGTCAGAATGTTGAACAGTAGCTCAAACACAATGGATGTCATTCTCAACAACAACAAGCACTCAGGGGATAGGACTGGGCTGGGATTTAATAAAGCTCAAAAGTTTGAGGCTAGCACCAGCAAAACAACTCCAAATCCCATGAAGTCAAACAAGATGTCCAAACAGATGTCTCAACATCATGACAAGAACATGATGAAAAACAAATATCAAAGATGGAGATGCCATCATTGTGGAAGGTTTGGTCACATCAAACCTTTTTGCTACAAGCTGCATGGACATCCAACTCAGAGATATCAGCAACCCCCTAAGCAGAAGACAGATGTCACCAAAAAGGTGTTGCATGGACATCCAAATTAGAGGTATCAGCAACCCCCTAAGCAGAAGACAGAGGTCATCCAGAAAGTATGGGTACTTAAAGCTAGTCTTCATGCTGATCAAAGCTACAAATACATGCCCAAGAAAAAGTTCAACAGACAACCTTGGAACTCTAAAGATGGACACCACACAGGGCATATGTATCAAAGGAAACCTCACAACAAGCACAAATGGTCCAAGAAGGTTGTTGCCTATATAGCTCATACATCTCTCAGAGTATCTGCTAAGGAAGACTGGTACTTTGACAGTGGCTGCTCAAGGCATATGACTGGACTTAAGAATCTGCTGGTAGACTTAAAGTCACACTCATCCAAATATGTAACCTTTGGAGATGGAGCAAAGGGAGAAATCAAGGGAGTTGGGACATTGGACTGCCCAGGTGTACCAAGTCTAGATGATGTGTTGCTGGTAAAAGGATTAACTGCTAACTTGATCAGCATAAGTCAATTATGTGACCAAGGTTATAGTGTAAACTTTACCAAAACTGAATGCATAGTCTCTGATAAAGAACAGAAGGTTGTCATGAGAGGAGCCAGATTAAAAGACAACTGCTATATGTGGGAACCTCACGATTTCAGCCTTACTTCAACTTGTTCCTTAGCCAAAGAAGAAGAAGTGAAGTTGTGGCACCAAAGACTGGGTCATCTTCATCTCAGAGGAATAAAGAAGATCATATCTATGGAGGCTGTAAGAGGTATTCCAAGACTGAAGATTGATGAAGGTAAAGTGTGTGGTGAATGTCAAATAGGCAAGCAAACCAAGATGTCACATCCAAAGCTCCAACATCTGATAACTTCCAAAGTTTTGGAATTATTGCATATGGATCTTATGGGACCAATGCAGGTTGAGAGTCTTGGTGGAAAAAGATATGCCTATGTGGTTGTTGATGACTTTTCAAGATATACATGAATAAGTTTCATCAAAGAAAAGTCTGATGTGTTTGATGTATTCAAAGATTTGTGCTAAAGAATACAAAGAGAAAAAGCAAGCTGTGTGGTCAGAATAAGAAGTGACCATGGAAAGGAGTTTGAGAATAAAAAATTCTCAGATTTCTGTTCTTCAGAAGGAATAAATCATGAGTATTCTTCTCCTATCACCCCTCAACAGAATGGGATTGTTGAGAGGAAAAACAGAACTATCCAAGAGTCAGCAAGAGCTATGATTCATGCTAAAAAGTTACCACTGTACTTTTGGGCTAAAGCTATGAACACAACATGTTACATTCACAATAGAGTCACTCTAAGAAAGGGAACTTTGTCCACCATCTATGAAGTCTGGAAAGGCAGAAAACCTACAGTCAAGTACTTTCATGTGTTTGGAAGTAAATGTTACATTCTGGCTGATAGGGATCAAAGGAGGAAGATGGACCCTAAAAGTGATGAAGGGATTTTCCTTGGATACTCCATAAATAGCAGAGCCTATAGAGTATTTAACTCCAGAACCAAGGTTATAATGGAGTCAATAAATGTGATTATTGATGATGCCTCTGCAGATGTTGCAGATGATGTTGGAACATCTGCTGACAATCAGACTAGAGTTGAAATAAAGAGTGATAATCCTGACTTCACTCTAACTGAGGCAAGGACAAAACAATCCAACAAACCTCCCTCCATCAGAATCCAGAAAGATCATCCTAAAGATCTGATAATTGGTGATCCTAACAGTGGTGTAATCACTAGATCAAGAGAGATGATTTCAGGCTCCTATTTTGTTTCAAAGATAGAACCTAAAAACATCAAGGAAGCTCTGAATGATGAGTACTGGATCTCTGCTATGCAAGAAGAATTAGGCCAGTTTACAAGAAATGAAGTGTGGGATCTTGTTCCTAGGCCTGATGACATAAATGTGATTGACACTAAGTGGGTGTACAAGAACAAGTCAAATGAGCAGGGAGTTGTTACAAAGAACAAGGCTAGACTTGTAGCTCAAGGATACACACAAATTGAGGGAGTAGACTTTGATGAAACATTTTCACCAGTAGCAAGGCTTGAATCAATCAGACTACTTCTAGGAATTGCTTGTATCCTCAAGTTCAAGCTATTTCAATGGATGTTAAAAGTGCCTTTCTAAATGGGTATCTTAATGAGGAAGTATATGTGGAGCAACCTAAGGGATTTGTTGATCCAAGCTGTCCAGATCATGTATACAAACTAAGGAAGGCTCTTTATGGTCTGAAGCAAGCCCCAAGAGCATGGTATGAAAGACTAACTACTTTTCTCATTAAACATGGGTACATGAAAGGTGGAATAGACAAAACCTTGTGTTGTGAAGGATGAAGAAGGAAAGGTCATGATAGCTCAGATATATGTAGATGACATAGTGTTTGGTGGGATGTCAGACAGGATGGTTAAACATTTTGTTAAACAAATGGAATCTGAGTTTGAGATGAGCCTTGTAGGAAAACTAACCTACTTTCTTGGACTGCAAATCAAGCAGATGGAGGACTCCATGTTCATATCCCAAAGCAAGTATGCAAAGAACACTGTCAAGAAGTTTGGGATGGACAATGCAAGTCACAAAAGAACACCTGTCCCCACTCATTTAAAGCTGACAAAGGATGACAAGGGTGAGAATGTGGACCAAAGCTTATACAGAAGAATGATTGGAAGCCTATTATATCTGACAGCTAGCAGACCAGATATAGCTTTTGCAGTAGGTGTATGTGCAAGATATCAAGCTGAGCCAAAAGTAAGCCATCTAAACCAGGTTAAGAGGATTTTGAAATATGTCAATGGTACTTGTGACTATGGCATAATGTACTCTCATGGTTGTGAACCAATTCTCACTGGCTTTTGTGATGCTGACTGGGCTGGAAGTGTTGATGATAGAAAAAGCACATCAGGAGGATGCTTCTTTTTAGGAAACAATTTGATTTCTTGGTTCAGTAAGAAACAAAATTGTGTATCCTTATCCACTGCTGAAGCTGAATATATTGCAGCTGGTAGCAGTTGTTCACAGTTGGTATGGATGAAGCAAATGCTCACAGAATACAATGTCCCACAAGATGTCATGACATTGTACTGTGACAATTTAAGTGCTATCAACATCTCAAAAAATCCTATCCAACATAGCAGGACTAAGCACATTGATATCAGGCATCATTTCATCAGAGATCTTGTGGAAGAGAAGGTGATCTCATTAGAACATGTAGCCACAGATCTGCAATTGGCTGACATATTTACTAAAGCTTTGGATGCTACCCAATTTGAAAATCTAAGGGGTAAATTGGGAATCTGCTTATGTGAAATATAGCAGTTATGGAGAAGTGCCAGCATGTCTCATGACATCGTGTGGCATGATCACCAGATGGCAGCATCAGTCTGGTCAATAACTCTATGTATTCCACTCTTAAGAATTCCACTAGTAACGGATTCTATAAAAGCTCAAACATGCTCTCAGCTCTTCATCTCCTCACTATCTCCTCAAAACGATTTGCATGCTAAAGCTGATTTTCTAAGCTCCTCAAAATCAATCAAACCTAACTCATCTTCCACTACATTTTAAAAATGTCTCAACATCAAAACCCTAACTTCATTGATGAGGGTCTTAACCAAGAAGATGTGGTGCATGCAACCCCAATCTCTATAGTGCCAATGGATACTACTCCTGTAGACGAAATCAGAGGAAGTGTCCCTATTGCTCAAAAACCTAGAACTCCCAATGTAAGAAGAGAAAAGGAACCTGTGTTCAGCAAAAGCAAGGGGACTCCTTCATCTACAAGCACATCCAAAGCTTTTGACTATGTGGATGCATCCATCAAGCATTTTGTGAACAGGATTCTATCTGAACAAAGAGTGGTGCGTGGGGTATCTGTTCCCCTGAACAGCATGCCTGCTCCACAAGAAGAACCATGCAATCAGGCTGAAGAGGACATTCCTGCTCAACAGGATGTCCCAATAAATGTTGAAGCATCTGAGGACCAGAACAAGCCCTCAACTGATGATGATGAAGCCACTGATGATCAAGCTTCTGCTGATCAAACTGCTGAAAAGGAGGCCTCCCAACCTCCTCCTGTTGAAACCATAGATGATGACTCTGACACAGAGATCATTGCATCTATTAACCCTAGCATAGCCAAAAGGCTTAGGGCTAGGAAGGAGAAGAAGCCTGCTGGACATGCAACTCCTGAAAAGAAACAGCCTACTCCTAAAAAGGACAAGGTCAAAGCTGACTTTGGCCCTAATAAACAATGGTGCAAGGTAAGCACCCAGAAGAGGAAAGCTGCAACTCCACCTGATTCAGATGTTGAGGAGGATGTCCCAACATCCCAACCAAGGAAGAAGCCAGCACCTCCCAGGTCTTCCTCTGTTGTTCCTGAAGCTCCTCTTGACAATGTGTCCTTCCATCATGTCTCTAGTGTGAGCAAATGGAAGTATGTCTACCAAAGAACAGTGGCCCTGGAAAGAGAACAAGGCAGCAATGCATTGGAGTGCACTGAGGTAATAGACTTAATATCCTCTGCTGGTTTATTCAAGACTGTTTCAAATTTTTCACCCTGCTATGAGCTGCTGGTCAAGGAGTTCATTGTAAATTTGCAAGAGGGGTGTGCTGATGGAAAGTCAAAAGATTTCAGAAAGGTTTATGTGAGAGGGAGATGTGTTGAATTCTCTGCTAGGGTTATAAATCATTACCTAGGGAGAGAATCTGAGGGGCCTAATGAGCTGGGGAAAACTGACAACCAAGTCTGCAAGATCATCACTGCCAACCAGGTCAAGTCTTGGCCAGTTAAAGGCAAACTTTCTGTCAGCTTCCTAACAAGGAAGTATGCTATGCTGCATAGAATTGGTACTGTCAACTGGGTCCCTACCAACCATACTTCTTCTATAGCTACTGGACTGGGCAGATTCATCTGTGATGTAGGCACTCAAACAAAGTTGGACTTTGGGGCCTACATCTTTGATCAAACCCTAAAGCATGCAGGAACATCAGCAACCAAGCTTCCCATAGATTTTCCCTCTCTGCTTTGTGGAATCATCCTCAACCAATATCCAGGCAGCCTTACTAAGAAGGATTCAGTCTGCAAGAGGGAGAGTCCACTGGCCTTCCACTACAAATTGTTCTTGAGCCATCATGCTGCTGATGTTGAAGCTCCCAGTGGGACATCTGCTGGACCATCAAATGTCAAGACTCCTATATCCAAAGCAGCCTTGATTGCAGAACTCAAGACCACTTGCAAAGAGCTGGATGCTAGGAAGAAAAAGCTTGAGGAAATCATTCAAAGGTTGGAGCTGGAAGAGGGTGCTCAGAAGGTTGATGAATCAGATGCTGAGACTGAGGAAGAAGAAGATACTGAGTATGATGAGTCTGAGTGAAGCTGGGTGTGATGGAAACTGAATTGTACTTTTTACTTTGTAATTTTGTTTTTCTCTGCTTATGTAATGTTTGGCCCCAATTTATGTCTAACAAGGGGGAGTAAGAGTTAAGAGTTCTGAACAACTGTCTACTGCGGTTTGCCAAATTAATGAACAATGCTGGAGTTAAATTCTGTTTTCTGAACTAAGTTTTTTTTCTGAATGTTCATTGGTATATCAAATTCTGTTGAACAAGTCATAGCAGTACATACAGGTTTGAGGGGGAGCAAAGTATTATCTCTCATATGATTCAACAGATAAAAGAACTCTGCTGCACTCTGATAAAAGAACTCTGCTACTAAAACCAGAAGATTGTGTTAGCCAAAAATTAGCCAAAGGGGGAGTTTATAGATGTTAAGAATTGGCAGAATTTTTGACATACAAGAAGTGTTGAACTTAGTTCAGGATGTCACACCAGATGTTGTGACATTGTCAACCAGAGTATAAGTTAATGAATTAAGTCAAGACATCAGGATGTCACACCAGATGTTGTGACATCGTAAACCTGCTACCAGACTTAAATGATGCATAACAGAACTGAGTAAATTCAGGGGATTTATCTGGAATTAATTGTGAATAGATAAACACTCCAAGGCGCATCATTAGGGAGCTTAGTTATCTGACTTCAGTGAAACAGAATAACTAACTCACCTTGAATCTAGGAAGTAACAAACTAACTAACCCTAATTCAAGGTGATGACAGTAGGATTTATCAGGACTGGATAATTTACAGAAAGCCCAAAAACCAAGCATCTATTTAAGGAACAAAAACTCTCAGAATAGAGCACGAAATTAAGAAGACTGTAAAAGGGTGTTTGAGTTTAATAGCAGGTTTTAATTGTGTATCACTTTATGAGCTTTTAAGCAAAAAATGTATCGTGTCTTGATCAAAACTTTTAAGTAAGATCAAGCTGTTGTGTTTGAAGTGTGACTTCAATTTTATTAAACAATGTAATATATCACTGTGTGATTGAGGGGGAGTGAGTAGGTACTCATATCTAAGTTGTGTCTTAGGTAGAAATTGCCTTGGGTAGATATTAAGTGAAGGATTAAACTGGTTGGTTTAATTCCAGAATTAATATTACTTATATTGGATTTCCTTCCTGGCTTGGTAGCCCCCAGATGTAAGTGTGGCGATACACTGAACTGGGTTAACAATTTCCTGTGTTATTTAATTTACCTGCACTTTAAGTTTTGTTTAAGTCTTCAAGTGTTTAAACATCTGATTCGACATCACGTACCAGATCCCAGAATTTCACATACTTTCTAAAGCTTTCCCTGGAAGACTGTGACATTCCCATTAGAAGTGTTCTGTTAGGAGCCATGTCCAAATTGTATTGATATTGGCGAATGAAAGCCTCGGCCAAATCTTTCCAATTTCTTACTGTGGCCCTGGTCAAATGAGAGTACCACTCACGGGATGCCCCTGTCAAGCTATCCTCAAAATAGAACATCCATAGCTTTTCATCCATGGTGTAGGCTTTTAATCTTCCCAGGAAATATTGGAGATGGGTGCGAGGGCAGGAAGTACCATTGTATTTTTCGAAGCAGGGAGGTTTGAGTTTGTGAGGAATTATAACCCCCTCCACTAGTCACATATCCATGACATCAAAACCTAGGGAGTTTTGAGGCTCCAGAGACCTCAACTTTTCTGCTATCTCGTCCAGCCGACGATCATAGACTTCATCTCCTGCCCCAACTACAGTAAACTGTTCTTCCTGAGGGTCCTCCTGCAAGGCACGTCCTCTAGTGTTACCCTGGGTATTCCTTATAGCATTAATGTCTGGGTTAAGATGAGGTCCAAACTCTGGGGGATCCATACGAGGCTGTACATGATCATTTTTGTTGGGTGGTTTTCATCGGGAGTTTGCCGCTCGACCAACTCTCTCAGTCTTTCTTGGCTTTGGGCCAACCCAGTCATCACTGCCATAAACTGGTTCATTTGGGCCCTCATCTCTGTCCTTTCATTGGCCATCTGGGTTCTCACTTCGGTCAGATCTTGCTGAACCTGGTCCATTTGTAAGCCCGGAAGGTTGTTTCTTGTCGGATACCGGTGAACGCTGTTGATGGGGAAAACTCTTCTACGAGCAATGTTTCCTGAAACCACAACAAAGTGAGAAACAACAAAAACAAAACCTACAAAACGAAGAAAAGAGGTTAGTATGCAATGCAGGATGTCTATTTGTCTTCCAAGGGTATCCGGTTTGGTTCTAGGGTGAATGGCATGCGGGTGATCAGTCCCCTGATACGAGACCAATCAAGATACTGAGCTGAAGCTATGTTATTGCACTTGCCAAGAATAGCAGTCCCCTTTGTCTGAATATTATCCCAAGCCCAAGCTGCTTGTCGGGCAATGGCAAGGTTGTGCTGAATATCACAATAAAGGGTTTCTGACAAGTCTTGCTCTCTTGGTGGATGCACCACAGCATACCCTAATTTCCTTTTGAACAACAAAGGATTGTAGTTGATGCAACCCTTCACTCCAATCAGGGGTACATTGGGATACTGCCCACAGCTGGTGATGATATCTCTGCCCTTGGTGCTCTGAGTACACCATCTGATGTCTTCTGATGTAAGGAAAATCATTCTCTTAGCCCAGTTCCTTGACTGATGAGGGTTCAGGAAAGCTTCTGACTTTGGCAAGTGCCTCAACAACCAACAATGGAAGAGAGGTGCATAGCATCTGACTAATCTCCCCCTCTGCTTCTCATTCCTTTGATGCACTGAGTAGTAAAAGTCTCCAAGCAAGGTAGGGACTGGATTCTTCAACAATAAAAGGTGGATAGAACTCTTGCTTACAAACTTAGGCTCGTCTGCAAACAAGATGATACCATATATTCTAAGGGCCAGAAGAGCACAAACAGTTTCCCACTTCCCTGCTGCAGCATGAATGGTGGCCTGAGTAACCAAGAAGTCCAAATGAAGGCCTGGGATTCCAGCCTTGGTGGTCATATTCTG
This sequence comes from Lathyrus aphaca, assembly GCA_963966055.1. Taxonomy (NCBI): domain Eukaryota; kingdom Viridiplantae; phylum Streptophyta; class Magnoliopsida; order Fabales; family Fabaceae; genus Lathyrus; species Lathyrus aphaca. The sequence goes on along the minus strand of OZ014525.1, from coordinate 360,776,877 downwards.
GTCAATGAGGGTGGATTCCAAATGCAAATCCTTAGCTATATCTTCATTCCTGGGAGCAGTCATCTCAGGGTTGAAAGGAATCCCTCTCTTGATGGGGACACTCAACAACATGGAGAACTCCTCTAGCAAAGGGCCCAACTGAAAATCTGGGAAAGTGAAACATCTGAGAGGAAGGTCATAGAACTGAAGACAAGTGTGGATCATCCTCTTTTGTGAAGCATCCAAGTCCATGATCATGTCCATAATGCCACCATAATGTTCCCTGAATAAAGGGACATGATCAGGAGTGATGAGTGTCTGAATGCCTGTCAGAGTGGGCTCAAAGAAGTGGTATGTAATGTTGCTTTTCCTGGAGGGGTCCATGCTGACAATGGATGCTGGTGAAGAAGACTGAGGAGAAGTACTATAGAAAACTGCTGAAGATAGCTGGAGAAGATACTGAAGAGGATCTCTGATGAAGATAACTGATGAAGAAGGCTGATGCAGATAGCTGAAGGAATCTGAGCAGCAGAACAAGTCAAAACCAAACCAAAGATAAAATGTGGATACCCTGTAAAATAAATAGACAAATATTAAATGATGCAAAATGATGTATGCAGAATGATATGCAAGGGTTTGTGATCAAGTGTTGGATCTGTTATCTGCCTTGATAGGGTCCATGTATGTTCATAAGTCCGGATGAAGGTTTAGAAAACTAGTAACCAGGTGGGGGACTCAAATAAAGAGTCATAAATCCAAGGTTTCACAAGAACAGTCCAAAATGATGTGACCTTAACAAAACCAGTAACAGGGTATGATGAGGCCAAGGGTTCCTGCAAACCTGTAAACATCCCAACCCCCTCACATGTGTTGTTCTAGAACAAGGATCCTCAGACTTGGATCAGTTATGAGAAGTGTAAACACTTCTAACCCGGAGGTATAGTGTTTACAATAATCATAAAGGTTCCTCCTCTAATTCACCTCAAATGTTGAAGGTCATAAAAAGGTCATCCAGACATAGAAGGCTTCCCAGATAGCCCTAGTACTACAGGAAATCCGTAGCACAGAGTTCTCAAGAAGAAACCCATGTCTGAATCGTGTTTCATATTCCCGCACCAGACCAAAATGGAATGGGAAAGAATATGAAGCCACTCTATCCTATGTGTCACTTAGATCCCGGTATGGAACCTTACTCACTCAATAACCCTCCCACCAAGGAAAACAACAGATCCAACACAGGTGATATGATGATAATATGAAATGCATAAAAACAGTAAATGAAAGCAATAAATAAAGTTGTACAGAAAGCAATAAATAAAGCAATAAACAACAAGCACAAGTAGCACATAACACCCCCATAAACACAAATCAAACTAGCGCTAGGAAAAACCCACAAAAAAGAACCAGAAGCCCTGGTTGCAAGATAAGGGTCCCCAGCAGAGTCGCCAAACTATCGCTCCCCAGAAAAGACACTAGGGTCCCAGGGTACAGACGCGAACGGTCGGTGAAAAGAGAAATGAAAATGAAGTGAATAGATTCGCCATCTAGGCATTTTTATCCCGAAGGAAAGGTAATGCTGCATAAACCTAGAAAAAGATGGATAAGATGGTTGCGAACCAGAGAAACTGGGAAAGGGGGTTGGTTACAACCTGGGAAGGTATTAGCACCCATATTGTCCGTCGTACTCGACAGGATCCACGCTTACAAGATTGTGTTTAAAGGGGTAGGTATATGTGTTATCTGTGTGCAAAAGCTATGAATTAATGTACAGGTGTCAGTGCAAAAGGGGTGAAATGCTCAGGAACTGAGGCTTTTAAAGAATGCTGAAAGAGGGGGAAGACAAATAGACTTTTGTTCGATAACAGTTAAGTTTTGCCTACGTATCCTCGCGTGCAATGAGGAAGTCAGAACACCGTAGTTCGACTCAAAGAGACTGAAAATGAATTGACTGCTTGCTTGCCTATGCTCAAGTGTATGACTCGTCTGGCTCGAGTGCTAACTGTCTTGCATTAGACGGAAGAAGCAAGTTCTCGTTTGTGAATGAGAGTGATGAGAAAAGAATCCCGGAGGAGAGGATTATTGTTTATTTTTTGTGTTTTCAGTTTTTTATTGTTTTTGGTGTTTTGCATAAGTTAATGAGCTTAAGCCTAAATCAAGGGCTTGTAAACTCATTATATCCTCCCTGATTAGGGATAATGAGCCTACTTAAGTGTGAGATAAGCATCTCAACTTAATTACCATGATGACTATAACACGATGGGAGAACTGATTTTTAGTCATGTTACGGATAGCAAGAGTCGCCACCGACTTTTATCTTATCCATAAGGAAAGGGCATAAAAGAACAGGAAAGACCTATTTTAAAAGACTTGGGTTCGGGGGGTAGGTTATATAAAGGGAAGGTATTAGCACCCTTTATATCCATGGTTATCCATGGGCTTTTAGTTACTTAGCTCACTTTAATTGTTTTTGTAGTGTGTGATTAGAAAAATTTCTTTAAGTACTTTGTAATGACCCTCGTATGGGTGTATACAAAGCCTAGTTTGAAAATATTTTAGAAAATGTGAGGTGTGGAAGTAATTTTGAAGGTGTGAGCAAGTAACTACGAGATACCTACCCTAGATTAAGTCTCTCTTATTCTTTTATGTTCTTTCAAAGGGTAAGACTATCCCTACTATTAAGGAGTAGGTAGTCATTACCTTGAATGTTAGTTAAGGGACATATGCAGGTTCAATATGTATAGGCAACTGTAGGGTGTCTTTAGCCATATGGGAGGGACAATCATCTTTTAACTTGGAGGGACAGGATCCATTTAGGCAACACTGTAGGCAACATCGAATGGACTTGATCCTTTAACTGTGGGGAGGGACAAGATGATATTTTGGTTGTTAGGATCTTGCTTAAGACACCCTACTTGACCTTTTGAATAAGGCAACTGAGAGGTAACCCTAAGAAGTGAAGACGGCGATCTTAGATCGAATTACGTGTGTGAGTGTTTTGATTATTTATCTTAATTTATTTTCTAAATTTATTTTATTTACAATTAATTCTCATTCCCTATTTACTAACCACACAATAAGTATTTATAAATAAAATAAAGACTGAAAAGTAAATCTACAAATTATTACAAGGCTTTGACAGATACATAATAATCGGAAAATAAATAATAAAGCAATAATAAAGCAATAATGATAAGAAGGAAAAAATGTAAAATAAGGCAATAATAAAAGTGAGAAATTAAACGAAAAAAAGAAAATTTAGGTTAGATAAATTAGGGTTAGCGAAAAATAGGGTTTTGAAACGATTAATTTAAACCTAATCAATTGTTTTTACAAAATAAAGTCTAATTAACTAAAATAAGATATAATTAAAATTCTTTGATAAAATAAAAATTATAGAAAAAAGTTATTGTTATTTTTTAGGAAAATATTTTAGAGAAAATAATTTAATTATTTAATGATTATTAGTTATTAATTTAATATAATAATAATAATATTAAAAAATAGTAAAATAAATAAAATAAAGAAAACAAACCTTAAAATAAATGGGGTGTAACACCCCAAATTTGCCCTCTTCTTTAAAAGCATCATATCATATCATATTCATCATGAACATATCATATTCTTGGCATCTTAGCATGGAAAGATGAGGCATAACATTCTCATGACCTATCATTAGGCATATGATCATCTGTGGAGGATTTTGAAGCATCACAAGCTATGACAAGGTGCCCAATGAATTTTTTCAAGTCCTATGAGGGGTCTATATTGCATTCACAAGTTCAAGTTCATTCACAAAAGCTCAGAAGGTTGGAAGATCATCAGGGAATCCAGGCTAGGGCAAAGCTCCTACACAATGATCCCAAATTAGGGTTTAAGTTTCAAGCATGAAAACCTCAAGACTTTAGCCATTTCATTTGGGAAAAGTCTCTTATATGTTAAGAGGATCCTAGGGATGAAATTTGGTGAGAAAATTCCTTGTGGAAGTCAAGTGTTTCTTCAGTTGCTTGTAAATGAAGTAATTGGTCAACTGTGCCTTAGAAAAGTCAACTGTGAGATTTCAAGGGGTCCAACCCCATTTTTCTAGCCAAGGGATGTTCTTATAACATTAAAAGAGATTTGGCAAGATCAAGGATCAAGAATCATGAGGTTGAGGTGTTTTGCAAAATTGGCTTAAGCTTGGTCATGGAAAATGTCATTTTTAGCAAGTTTTTGCGCTAATTTTCAAGTAAGCATAACTTGGTGAAAAACTCTTCAAATGGACCAAAGTCAAACATGAAAGTTGGAGATTAAAGCCTGCCATTTTCAAAAAGTACAAGTAATTTTTCATAGCCTTTATGGTTTAAGAGATGAGGCCCTCGAAAATTTCAAAGAAACTAGGTCATAACTTGAATTTCCAAGCTTCCACAAATGCAAAAAGTCTTGAAACTTATTTTTGAGTGTTGGTATGAACCAAATGAGGTCACAATTTTAGAAATCAATGCAAATGATCCATTTTGCTCCAAAAAAATACCAAATTCGTGCATGATGTGAGGGTTATTTCATAAGTGTAAAATTTGCATGATCATGAGAATTGTGTGACTATTGCATCCAAGGGCCAGATTAATTGTTGTTTTGAATCAAGGGTGGGATCTTGAGAGAACATGGGAAAAGAGAGAGAGCAATGCACGAGTGTTTCACCTTATGACACCAAACTTGCAAATTTTGCAAATTCACTCCCACACTCCCATCTCATGTGCATTCTTCCTCATTTTCTCAGCATTGTTTCTTGAGACCATATAAAAGAAGCTAGGGTTTTAATTTGCCTCAGATCCATATCATTTTCATCACTCTCAAGTTTTTGCACTAATAGCAATTTCTTTCGAATCTCTTCATTCTCTCACTCTCTTCACAAACTTCTTCCATATTCTTGTTCAGTGAGTCACAAAGATCATTCTTCCATTATTCATTTAAGCTAAAGGTGCAAGAATAGAAGGGTGCCATTCAAAGGCAGGTTGCTTTGAAGCTTCAGATTCAAGTTCTATCAATCTTCCTCTTGCATTTATTTTGCAAGAGGAGATCACAAGAGTTAGATCTGCAACATTTGGAGCATTTTCTTGGTGGTTTTGAGGTGTCTCCATCTCAGGTAAGCTTCTGAATTCATGGATCTGGATTTGATTTTTGATGTGTGCTTCTTGATCTGTGAAGTTTGCTAATCACACTGCATGTTTTAAATTCGAAAATGATGCATTATTGAGATTTGTATGTTGATTTGAAGTTTCATGGTGAAACCTGTTTCTCTTCGATCCAGCTTGCTCATTGTTCCTTTGAGAATTTCATGGCCATATTTGGATTCAGTGCAACTTGATGATCTGATCTGGAGTGTTTTACGTATTTTCATTGATGTTTGTTCATTATCTTAATAATTCTGACTTGTTGGATGCATGAAATAGTGATTATGTGTTTCTTTAACCTGTAGTGTTTTCTGTTACAAAATGGTTTCTCTGTATTCATTATATTCTTTAACAGAGTATTTACTTGGTTTCTGTCATATTGCTTCGAATGTGACTATTTATTTAACACATGACCAATTTCAAGTTTTCTAAACATGTCATGATGCATACACTACCTACCTCTTAGGGTGGAATTACCATTATTTATTAAGGCATGACATGCTTCAAAGTTATTCCTCTCAAATGCTCAAGGTTGTACTCACACCTTAAATCTCTATAATGCAAGGTGGAACAAACCCATACCTGAATCGTCCACAATAGTGTGTTTGGTATGTTAATAACTAAGGTAAAAATGAAATGACATTTAACCTACAAACTTACTGTAATTCCCTCCCATAGGATAAAGCATCTGCTTCCAAGTTTTCAACTGATTCAGAAAAACAACATTTTTACCGTCAACTGGCATCGGCAACTGAATCAGGATGGGATTTTAGCACAAGACGGATCAGGTACTACTTTATATACAAGTCAAATATGAAATGCAGTTGTGTCAGCTCAGAATGTATTCTAGGCTGCCTATGTTAATCAAAGCACTTTCAACCAAATGCTCACTTTTCTTACTACACGCATCAACTTATGTCTAACATGTTTTTATTTAAGTAATCAATAATACTTAAATATTAATATAATATGAAATCAATTCATGTTTTGATGCAGACACCCTTTTAACTTCACGACATTGTCTACAACATCAGTGATACATGTTGATTTAAATGCATTTATACTTGGGGTAAGTCTCAGAACATGGAGTAAGCGGGGACCTAAAATAAGTTTTCTATTACTGGATGAAATTATTTGATTCTCATTGATTAAGATGGAGCTTAATATTGCCTTCTTTGCAAATGTTACTGGAGATAATAGCACTGCCAAACACTTCCTGTAAAATTCTGATGTTAGAAAGGAGGTAATGAACTTTGTTTTCTGGAATGCTAACAAGAAACAGTGGTTTGATTACTGGCTAAGAAATGCCACGTCTGAGGTATTTTCAAATAATACTCTTATAAATCTACCATATGAGGAGCTGCATTATCCTTCTATATATCTGCTAACGTTTTTGAACCTTTGATACTTCTAGAAGATGCCTGTTTGGGATACTCTACAGAAATTTTGTTGCTGTAGTTTTTGTGTTAGCAGAAAGTTTCTTAAAGTCGTGAATGCTTAAAAACTTCACATATGATGAACAAGTGAGTCATGCTTATATTATTACAACATTTTCACTAATTACAAGTCATGTCTAAAATGACCGTTTGTATCTTGCAAGTCTAAAGTACTAACCAAAACCGTTAAAGCAGTAAGGAAATTAGGTTGAATTCCCTTTAGCACGAGTTTAGAAAATGAATCCTCAAAGAAAGGACCAGGTAAATGCAAGTTAAAATGAAACTTTCTTGATTTGTGTGTCATCCATGCACTTATGCATAGGTCATGTTAATCTTCACTATGATGTTCGTAAAATATTTTAGATGTTTCAGCTTTCGTCGTAAATTTTCACTTCATGTGAATTCAGAATTTGAGTTGTAAGCAAGATTTGTCTGATAGTGATTGTGGCTCTGGCTTGCAAAACATTTTCCAAATAAGGAAATTCTGGCAAGAGCTTACGTTCCATTAAAATAAGTTGGAGGGTCAAGTCTAGTGACCCACGTCGGTCGCTACAATATCGGTCGTTGTTGTGTCGGTGCACAAATTTGCTTATAACATGTTGAGTCTTGTTCCTGCAGCAGCAGGCCTGAACCATTAGTGTCATGCTGTTGAGGATTTACCAATGGTATTGATGTTGATTAAAGAATTTTTCTGAAAATGGAAGTTTCTTGCTATTTCTATAAGTGCAACCATTATTTCTTGAATTATCTTTTTTTATTCTAGGACAACAAATCAATTGTTCAAAATTGCTACTCTTTCACAACCACATATGTATTATTGTTTTTTAGTTAAGAAGTAAAAACATTTGGCCAACTTATCCAATGAGGTCAGATGGTTGGATAAATAAACGTCAGCTTCCAAAGCCTCCACATACATTTCAGTTTTTGCAGACATTTTAAAATTCAAATTCGTATAAAGTATCTTAAAAGCACAACCATAGAGTATAATGAACATATAATTTTTGGACCAACAAGCTTTAGCTTTTGAAACAAAAAAAAATATACTTGGTACATATTAAGTCATATGCTTTTGATTTTATTTTATAGATACTGCTGATGGAACCACACAAGTACCAATCATATTTTCATCTCTGCCAACTTCAACGGATACTCTTCGTACTAAGAGGACACTCACATCGAGAGCGAATTGTAGGTGATAAACTACAAAAAGGTCGTGGGGGAAAAAGCTTCAATCGACATATGGTATATGTTTCTATCAATAAGTCCATAACTACCTTTTCTAGCTCAATCTTAGGTGAGTAACCAAAACCTAAAGTTTAAGTTGTTTATAGATTTTCTACATTGTTTCTTTAAACAAAATCTTTGGTCTTCTTTTTCTCGATAACCCAATTGGAACTGGCTTAAGTGTAGCCTCAACACCACAAGACATTCCAACTGATCAAAACGGAGAGGCGAAACACCTTTTCGCTGCTATAATAAGGTTTGTTCAACTTGATCCTATTTTCAAACATCGTCCTATTTATATCACCGGTGA